>OY997274.1:656395299-657660299 GCA_963921465.1 Triticum timopheevii | reverse complement strand
GTGTACAATTTGTAGTATCGTGAAATACCAGCAAACAAAAAAGAATTAAATGGAAAATAAAGCCAAATTGAAAACACAAAATTAAAGCAAAAATTAAAAAAAAACACCCAACATTTAGTACCGGTTGGTGTTACCAACCGGTACTAATGTCCTACACGCACCCCGAGCCTGGCTCGTGCCACGTGGTGGCTCTTTAGCGCCGGTTCGTGATAAACCGGTACTAAAGGTGGGGGGGGGGACTTTTAATTCCCACTCTTTAGTGCCGGTTGGCGAACCGGCACTAAAGGCCGTCACGAACCGGCACTAAAGGCCGGTTCTGCACTAGTGGTCTAAGAGTCACTTCGTATTTATCTTTGCCGTGTAACAATTGAGGGAGGTGACTCGAGCTCTAACGGTTCCGCCTGCTATTTTTGTCGGCCCTTCTCTCTTCTAACAATTGTTTTGGCATCGGAAAGGGTAGGCGGCTTCGGATATGCGCTTAGACATGTATACCTTCCCTGGTTATCTAGGTTATTTTGTTTCCTTTGGCTTTGTTCTTCTTGAAGAGATGGACGTATCCCTCTTGTGAGCTTCTTCGAGTTGGTTCACCAGTTTAAATCGATGGTGTCATTTCAACCCCTTGCCTATAGTTCGAGGCGTTGCTCTTGCCAAGGTGACTTCATCAAGTTCAAGGCCATTTTGGCACCGCATTGAGCCACAACTATGATGACTCAGTGAGTCATGTCATCTATAGATCTTGGTTGGTGTCCAAGCTCATGTCTCTTTGTCCACCTTCGGATTCTGGCAAGAAAAAATTGATGCTACCAAAGGTCCTATAGACATCTCAGTTTTTTCTTCTCCTTTCACGGTCCTTTCTTCTTTGTGGGCACACATGTGTCGCTTGTCTAGATATATCTTGTTTTCCTTGTTAATATAACATAGATATGTATCTAATAAATCGACAAGAAAGCCATATCTCTTCCTCCCCATCTCACCCCTATCGTGGGGATAGGTGTCAAGTACAGTTGCTACTCTCATACTAGGGTGTTAGAAAAAAGAGTTATGGCATGTTTAAGTCGAAGGATTTGTAAAAGAACCTTGGATGATCCTAATCCTTATAAATTATAGATAGAGGAAGACTACATGTGCAATATATAGAATTATAGATAGAAGAAAACGGGCAAACAACCGATACAAAATTTAATGACCTAACAAGGGACAACAAAAAACTCAATCATAAAATACAAAAACCAAACATACTTGAGAATGTTGAAACTAGGACAACATGACGACTAAAACTCTAGCATTGCAAGAATTTAAAAACTTCATATGAAGTCTTCACTTTTGTAAAATGAAGAGCCTCACTACCGCAGAAATATGAATGCCTTGCAAGACACCTGTGGTGAAGCAGCTGTTGAAGACATATAGCCCCAGCCTTGAACCAATTGTGTGCATCGCATTTAATTCATTCGATCCACCAGTCCATCGATGAGAACTTACATCTAAGGGGGCGCCCATGGTTTCAAATTTCACTGGCAGAAAGCGCAATTTGGATTCCCTCAAGCAAGAATCTATACCCTGATCTAGAGAAGAAGTAACATGATGCTTCCAAGCTTCATATCCAAGGATCATCACAATCAGGGTCAAGCTGAATATTATGTACAACCACCAAGTGGTTTAACAGCTGAATTAATTTGTCGAGGGTAAGTTGGGATTTGAAGTCCTTGAGCTAACGAGCATTAGAAAGGGCACCATCCACCAAGTTTTCGGAAATAATGTGCAGGATATATAATTAGATACATATATTTTGTGATATGTCCTGGAAGACTATGCCACTGCATGCCCAGCTCAGTAGCTTACCAAGTTACCATTGCCTGTTACTTGCAAGGAGTTTAAGTTGGCAACAAGTCCTTAGGCCAGCTCAAGTTTTTCCTATGTCAAATTGGAGCTTTTCTTGTCTCTGTCGAGTGGAGCATCACGAATTGATAATTTTGTCACTGATATCAAAACAACTAATAACTAGTGGTCTAGACCCTAGTGATCAATTGATGTCACCACTGATGCAAAGTGGTCCATCACTGGCATTCTATGGCACTATCTTGGCTAGTGGTAGCAGCTAATTTCATTTAGAAAAAAAATATGTTTGTTATATCGATATTTCTCACACCAATGAAATTAGCAGTAGTATTATGTTACTTTTCAATTTAACTTCACAATTGACATAGTTAAAATTATTTCCATTGATCCTACATGTATATCTTTCGGTGGCATAGTACTTCCTATGTCCGGATTTACTTATCACTGAAAAAATTGTACCTAGACGTATTTTACTGTTAGATCATCCGTTTGAGCGACAAGTAATTTGGGACGGAAGGAGTACTTGATATAGCTAGCTGATTTCATTTGTGTGAACCGTCTATTGCTGGTTTGGTACTTGATAGCTGAAATTGCCTCTCGTTGAATTCTTGTACATCTACTCCTAATGTTGCATTTAGGTTATAACTTTACTACAGAACTTCCGACATGAGGTAGCAATGGTTGGAGTCACCTCACATTTTTCTAACCTTTGGGTCACTAAGATTGTAGGCCATCTACACCTTCACTCAGCACAAAATATGGAGTGATAACTGCTATCTCTTGAGCACTGCGTTGGTTTTCCCTTGAAGAGGAAAGTAGCGTAAGTATTTCCCTCAGTTTTTGAGAACCAATGTATCAATCCAGTAGGAGGCTCCTCAAAAGTCTCACGCACCTACACAAACAAACAAGAACCTCGCAACCAACGCGATAAAGGGGTTGTCAATCCCTTCACGGTAACTTGCGAAAGTGAGATCTGATAGAGATAATAAGATAAGATAAATATTTTTGGTATTTTTATAATATAGATTGGAAAGTAAAGATGCAAATAAAAGTAGATGGAAAACTTATATGATAAAAGATAGACCCGGGGGCCATAGATTTCACTAGTGGCTTCTCTCAAGATAGCATAAGTATTACGGTGGGTGAACAAATTACTGTCGAGCAATTAATAGAAAAGCGCATAGTTATGAGATTATCTAGGCATGATCATGTATATAGGCATCACGTCCGTGACAAGTAGACCGACTCCTGCCTGCATCTAATACTATTACTCCACACATCGACCGACTCCTGCCTGCATCTAGAGTATTAAGTTCATGAAGAATAGAGTAACACATTAAGAAAGAGGACATGATGTAGAGGGATAAACTCAAGCAATATGATATAAACCCCATCTTTTTATCCTCGATGGTAACAATACAATACGTGCCTTGTTGCCCCTGCTGTCACTGGGAAAGGACACCACAAGATTGAACCCAAAGCTAAGCACTTCTCCCATTGCAAGAAAGATCAATCTAGTAGGCCAAACCAAAGTAATAATTCGAAGAGACTTGCAAAATAACCAATCACACATAAAAGAATTTAGAGGAGATTCAAATATTTCTCATAGATAAACTTGATCATAAACCCACAATTCATCGGATCTCGACAAACACACCGCAAAAAGAGTTACATCGAATAGATCT
The DNA here is from genome assembly GCA_963921465.1 of Triticum timopheevii. Taxonomy (NCBI): domain Eukaryota; kingdom Viridiplantae; phylum Streptophyta; class Magnoliopsida; order Poales; family Poaceae; genus Triticum; species Triticum timopheevii. Next base: position 657,656,778 of record OY997274.1, on the reverse strand, counting down.
CCAAGAAGATCGAGGAGAACTTTGTATTGAGATTCAAAGAGAGAGAAGAAGCCATCTAGCTAATAACTATGGACCCAAAGGTCTGTGGTAAACTACTCAAAACTCATCGGAGATGCCTTGGAGATGATGTAGAGGCCCTCCGTGGTCGATTCCCCCTCCAGCGGAGTGCCAGCGAAGGCTCCAAGATGGGATCTCGCGGATACAGAAGGTTGCGATGGTGGAATTAGGTTTTCGTGGTGCTCCCCGATGTTTTCAGGGTACGGGAGTATATATAGGGGAAAGAAGTACGTCGGTGGAGCCATGAGGGGCCCACGACAGCGGGGGGCGCGCCGGGCACCCTTGTGGCCGCCTCATTTGTTGCTTGACGTCCACTCCAAGTCTCCTGGTTTGCATTTGTTCCAAAAAGATAGCTCCCGAAGGTTTCATCCCGTTTGGACTCCGTTTGATATTCCTTTTCTTCGAAACACTGAAATGGGCACAAAAAAAGCAATTCGGGCTGGGCCTCCGGTTAATAGGTTAGTCCCAAAAAGATATAAAATGTAAAGTAAAGCCCATAAAAAATTATAGATACGTTGGAGACGTATCAAGCATCCCCAAGCTTAATTCCTGCTCGTCCTCGAGTAGGTAAATGATAAAAACAGAATTTTTGATGTGGAATGCTACCTAGCATAATTCTCAATTTAATTCTCTTTATTGTGGCATGAATGTTTAGATCCAAAAGATTCAGAATAAAAGTTTATATTGACATGAAAACAATAATACTTCAAGCATACTAACAAAGCAATCATGTCTTCTTAAAATAACATGGTTAAAGAAAGCTATCCCTACAAAATCATATAGTCTGGCTATGCTCTATCTTCATCACACAAAGTATTTAATTATGCACAACCCCGATGACAAGCCAAGCAATTGTTTCATACTTTAGTATTCTCAAACCTTTTCAACTTTCACGCAATACATGAGCATGAGCCATGGACATAGCACTGTATGTGAAATAGAATGGTGGTTGTGGAAAAGACAAAAATGAGAATATAGTCTCACATCAACTAGGCGTATCAACGGGCTATGGAGATGCCCATTAATAGATATCAATGTGAGTGAGTAGGGATTGCCATGCAACGGATGCACTAGAGCTATAAATGTATGAAAGCTCAATAAAAGAAACTACGTGGGTGTGCATCCAACTTGCTTGCTCATGAAGACCTAGGGCGTTTTGACGAATCCCATCATTGGAATATACAAGCCAAGTTTTATAACGAAAAATTCCCACTAGTATATGAAAGTGACAACATAGGAGACTCTCTATCATGAAGATCATAGTGCTACTTTGAAGCACAAGTGTGGTAAAAGGATAGTAGCATTGTCTCTTATTTCTTTTTCTCTCATTTTTTTATTTGGCCTTTCTCCTTTTTTTAAAAAAAGTCCGAAGTCTCATCCTGACTTGTGGGGGAATCATAGTCTCCATCATCCTTTCCTCACTTGGGATAATGCTCTAATAATGAAGATCATCACACTTTTATTTACTTACAACTAAATATTACAACTTGATACTTAGAAAAAGATATGACTCTATATGAATGCCTTCGGCGGTGTACTGGGATATGCAATGAACCAAGAGTGACATGTATGGAAGAATTATGAAGGTGGCTTTGCCACAAATACCATGTCAACTACATGATCATGCAAAAGAAATATGACAATGATGATGCATGTCATAATAAATGGAACGGTGGAAAGTTGCATGGCAATATATCTCGGAATGGCTATGGAAATGCCATAATAGATAAGTATGGTGGCTGTTTTGAGGAAGGTATATGGTGGGTGTATGGTACCGGCGAAAGTTGCGCGGCACAAGAGAGGCTAGCAATGGTGGAAGGATGAGAGTGCGTATAATCCATGGACTCAACATTAGTCATAAAAAACTTATATACTTATTGCAAAAATCTACAAGTCTTTGAAAACAAAGTACTACGTGCATGCTCCTAGGGGGATAGATTGGTAGGAAAATACCATCGCTCGCCCCCAACCGCCACTCATAAGGAAGACAATCAATAAATAAATCATACTCCAACTTCATCACAAACCGGTTCACCATACGTGCATGCTACGGGAATCACAAACTTCAACACAAATATTCATCAAATTCATAATTACCCCACTAGCATGACTCTAATATCGCCATCCTCATATCTAAAAACAATTATCAAGCATCAAATTGATCATAGCATCCAATTCACTTTCTATGATAGTTTTTATTATACCCAACATGGATGCCCATCATTCTAGGACCAATTTTTATAACCACAGCAAATACCATGCTGTTCTAAAAGACTCTCAAAATAATATAAGTGAAGCATGATAGATCAACAATCTCTACAAAATTAAGCCACCGCCGTGCTCTAAAAAGTATAAGTGAAGCACTAGAGCAAAAATTATCTAGCTCAAAAGATATAAGTGAAGCACATAGAGTATTCTAATATCATACAAGACGCTCGAAGCAAAACACATATCGTGTGGTGAATAAAAATATAGCTCCAAGTAAAGTTACCAATAAACGAAGACGAAAGAGGGGATGCCTTCCAGGGCATCCCCAAGCTTAGGCTTTTGGTTGTCCTTGGATATCTTGGTGTGCCATGGGCATCCCCAAGCTTGGGCTCTTGCCACTCCTTATTCCATATTCCATCAAATCTTTACCCAAAACTTGAAAACTTCACAACATAAAACTCAACAGGAAATCTCATAAGCTCCGTTAGTGCAAGAAAGAAAAACCACCACATAAGGTACTGTAATGAACTCATTCTTTATTTTTATTGGTGTTAAACCTACTGTATTCCAACTTCTCTATGGTTCATACCCCCCGATACTAGCCATAGATGCATCAAAATAAGCAAACAACACACGAAAAACAGAATCTGTCAAAAACAGAACAGTCTGTAGCAATATGTAACTTTCGAATACTTCTGTAACTCTAAACATCCTACCAAAATAGGAAGTCCTGGGCAATTTGTCTATTGATCTACAGCAAAAAGAATCAATGCAAAATCACGTTTCTGTGATTTATTAAAATTATTCTCGTGCGCGCAAAAGTTTCTGTTTTTCAGCAGAATCAAATTATCTATCACCGTAGGTTATCCTATAGGTTCTACTTGGCACAAATACTAATTAAAACATAAAACCACATCTAAACAGAAGCTAGATGAAATATTTATTACTAAACAGAAGCAAAAAGCAAAAAACTAAAATAAAATTGGGTTGCCTCCCAACAAGCGCTATCGTTTAACGCCCCTAGCTAGGCCTAAAAGTGAGAATAGATCTAAGTATTGCCATCTTTGGCATTCAATTCATAAGTGGCTCGCATGATAGATTCATAAGGTAATTTGAGTTTCTTTCTAGGGAAGTGTTCCATGCCTTTCCTTAATGGAAATTGGAATCTAATATTCCCTTCCTTCATATCAATAATTGCACCAATCGTTCTAAGGAAAGGTCTACCAAGAATAATAGGACATGAAAGATTGCAATCTATATCAAGAACGATAAAATCTACAGGCACATAATTCCTATTTGCAACAATAAGAACATCATTGATCCTTCCCATAGGTTTCTTAATGGTGGAATCCGCAAGGTGCAAGTTTAAAGAGCAATCATCAAATTCATGGAAACCTAGCACATCACATAAAGTTTTTGGAATTGTGGAAACACTAGCACCCAAATCACACAAAGTATAGCATTCATGATCTTTAATTTTCATTTTTATAGTAGGTTACCACTCATCATAAAGTTTTCTAGGTATAGAAACTTCCAAATTAAGTTTTTCCTCATAAGATTGCATCAAAGCATCAACAATATGTTTGGTAAAAGCTTTATTTTGACTATAAGCATGAGGAGAATTCAACACGGATTGCAACTAGTAGTGTGATCCGCGCATTTGCGCGGCTAGACCAAACACTAATATATTGTTTGTTCACCATCTGAATAAACAATCTCTTTCTTTGTTTCATTTAATGTTTCTAAGTTTCTATTTCCCACGTAATTGGTGTGTATCTTCTCATTGGCATTGAAAACAAAATCACCAACAACTATTTTTAAACATTTGTAGCTCCTAAACATATTTGAACCTACATATCTCTTTGTGTACATGCATTCTCAGTGGTCTTATTACCCCCGCATCATCTTTTGATTTGGACAATGTCATGACTCGAATTTAGATTGTGGTCCAAATAAAATTTATAATAGAGTGTACTTATTTTCCTCTAGCTATCATAGTAATGAGCAATTCGTCCTATGAGCTTGCCCACTTTTGTGTATTGGATGAGCCTTGTTAAGTAGGCAATAATCTTTCACGTTAAAAGTAGGCAAATAAGTATTTTTACATGGAAAATAGGAGACTTTACTGGTAACCTAAATAGTGGAGCACGGTAAACCTCAGTTGACCATACTCTTACTTAGCAGGAACATCAAAGTTGCTCTAAGTGGAAAGTGAAGCGGTGATTTTAAAACAGTAGATGATACCACATTTTTAGCACATAGATGTATCTTCCGTTTCTTGATTAAAAGTGTGAACAAATACTGCAAATTTTGAATAAAAATACAGACTTGGTTATCAAAAGCATAAATTACCTGCACTTTTTTACATAGAGTTATGTATACTAGTCATCAAGCCGTGCGTCCGTACGGGCTAGCCAATTTTTGATAGAATGCATTTATTAACAATCTATTGTATGCGGATATTAGCATAATTAAAAATTAATAAAGAAGCAAACATATGAGAGCAGATTACATGAAATTATCTGCAACAGTACATTGGGTACCATGTAGTCCAAAGGCATTTATTTCAATAAAGGCTTCAATTTATATTCATGATTATTATTTACGATGTTTGAAAAACATTATTATTTCTACAAATAAGTTAGGGCTGGGTGAACTCAGTTAGCAAATATAAGGAGAATATTTAGTGCATATTACCATTTTTTGTATTGTGAGGCTAAATATTGTGTGCTTGCAGAATTCATGATCTAAAACCGTGTGACACTCATGTATCATGCATGATATATTGTACAAACCCCAAATGGCTTCTTGGATTTAGTGTTCTGGATTAAATATGTCAAACCACATTTTCAAGTTTTAAAAGGTTGAAATTACATGTAAATGTTTGTATACATACATGTAAGGTTTAAGAAATATTTTCTTGTAGGTTCCGTAGATAGACAAATATGCGAATCTTCAGTCGATCTACTGTGTTTGTTATTCGACAATCAAACTTCATTTTTTTGTCAACAATGACATATTTCAAACCAAACACCGTATAGATGCAATACATATTCAACCGGTGAGATCTCAAGCGATAACCATAGACCCTTTAGTGCAATGTGTGCCCAATTCACATTTCTAATTGCATCCTTATCATTATTTTCAATGATTGATTGCATTGTTGCACTGATAGGCAAAATCCCCATTATTTGATACATGCCACGCAGAAAATATTGGGCGCGATCATTTCACTTCCTGTTTAAAGAAGAACCATGCATGTGGACAAACAAAAATATAATGTACAAATGAGTACCAAGTAGTACCCTATTGTGTTTACTGTTCACACAGAGTGTTTACAGGTCAGAAACAGCCACTCAACAGACAATAATCTAGGTAGTCCGGCAGTGCAAATCTTGGTGCATGCCAAGAAAATATAAATTATCTGACATGATTTTTTAAAATCTTGGAATTTGATATGTAAAACATAAAGTCTAGGCATCATAACCCCCCTTGTGCTGAAGGCCGATATAATTAGACATGTACGTACCAGAGACATAGTCTGAAGAAACACATATACATCTGATCTCTCTATATGGGAAAAACAACTTGTTTTTGGCCATGGAGTCTCTCCATATATACCTGGAGTTAAGCTTTATACGAAAATCAAAGTGAACTGGCTGGCCATTGTTTCAATTGTTGAAGTCATGCACGCAGCCATACTGTAGGAAATGTGCTAATTCCTTCTTGATGAGAGATGATATGTAACAAATCAGTTATTCACAGATTGTGATCGGTTCACTTGGCTGGAGAATAAAGTGGGGAGTTAAAGGATCCAAGATTACTTTCCTGAAGATTACGGACAACCGTGTCGGGAAGATGGATCACCGTGCGAACAGTTCGAGTCTGATTCAAAAAGAAGAAAAACTTGCGAACAGTCCGCCGTAGTCCTTCGACTCAGGACTCTTGCTGGAGACAGCATCCGCTGAGCTGCTTCAAACAGCCGTCATCCCATCACCTCCGCAATTTTCCCAAATATGAAAATCAAAATGCAACAAAGCTATACTGTTATAGTATTTACTATATATCATCCTAGCATGTGAGTCTGTTATTGGAAAAAGAATAATTTACTTGTGTCAAATCGCTGAGAAGCACTATAAAGAACTAACCGTCGCACTAACGTGCAAATCCGAAGAGTGATGAAGAGACCAACACAGATTTTTGAAGCTGCAAAAACATTATACCGGAATGTGCATATTCACCATAGTTAGCAGCTAAAAACTCATTAGCTGGAGTATAGTACTTGTGTAGAAGAGTACAGTTAGGGCAATAGCAATATAGAAGAATTGAAGTACTATGCCATCTAAAACATGAAGGCATAAATAAACGTCTGTAAAAACATTAATTATGCCTGTGAAGCTCAAGTACTACTTGAAGCTAACTCCGTGTCAATAGTTCTAAATCTGACGGCCTGATCTAACAACTAAAAAGGGTACAATTTTAGTATATTAATACATGAGCAAAATTAAATCTCTAAGCCTATCACCTCTATGTAATGGCAGGATAATTAATTAGATATATACCACTGAGTTAATTGGAGATTTTTTATATTGCACTTGAAAGAAACACACACATCTATCATTGATCTTCTACATAAGAAACGACATTTACTAATTCGGTTGGCCATGTAAAAATAACTAACTCGATTCCCAGCGATAGATTATTATGTGCTGCTGGAGGAGGCGATGGACAACAATCCACTGTCGTGCGTCCTCATCTTATGACACACAAAGGCACAAAGAAGTGAGGAGGACTGCTTACGGATTCACACGGGTTCTGTCTTCTATGATGAATTCGAAGGATGGAGAATACAACAGGGGTCGTCGCACCACCAGTCCGCTGCAATTTCCTCACTTGGCCTGGTATACTTGAAACCTCCGTGGGCACACCTGGCCAACCGCATCCACCATCATGATATCATTCAGTAATTCGGCTAGTTGAAAGATATATGCTGGGACACGTGGTCAGATCAGAACCTGAAAATATGAGTCCTAAAATAAGAGATTGCGGAGATGCTAGATTGAACAGTGACGTTTCTTTTCCTGATCGATGGCTCCTTCAACCTAGCAGGTGTTGTTCTACCCTCCTCCCTCATCGGTTCCGGGGGCGCAATTCTCCTCTCTTCTGATTCCAAGAACGCCATGCATGCCACCTACAACCTGTGTGCCGCCGGTGTGGCATATAGGCAATCGATCGTCCAAATGTTCGCTTCAATTTGGCATCTCTTCTGCTCTCTTTGAGGTGAAAATTTCCTGTGATCTGTAATCCTGAAAAGTTGTAGTTGGAAGCTCAGGTTGGCACTACAGCGTGGATGAAGCTGACATTCACAACGGCACGGGGAGGAGATGGGCATGCGGAGGAGCGGGGACATGAGAGATTCGGGGCTGTGGGGGAGATTTTTTCTCAGCAGCCGGCATGAGAGTTCGTGTTCGAGAGCTGGACAGGGCACGGCTAGGTTTCATCCGCCTAATCGTCTATCCCCACGTCATGATACAGAAGAGATCTATCTTCTTTAACTCAGAAGAGATCAAAACGTAGAGATCTTCTTCCTTTTTAACTGAGAAAAGACCTTCTTTCGTGAGAATAGGAAACCAAATTGTGACTCATAACCGCTCAGAACTCCTGGGGTTTCGCAAATATGATTACGTTGATTTCTTCATAATCTTGGATGTACAATTAAAATCCAACGGTTATTATAGTTAGTTTTCTAGGATTAACGTGGAGGCTCTAATGAGGCTTCCAATTAGTAAATATAAGATATAAGATATAAGATATGTCCGTTTCCATGGTATAACATATAGTAGTGCATATGTAAGTCTTTAAGGTTCTCTTCAAAATTATGATTTAGAAAAAGATAATACTTTTCCAATGAAGAAGAAATCTTAAACTTCATAACAGTGTGTGTGCTGGTAAATTTTGTTTTCTTACATCTAATGGTGATCATAACAACATCTCAAGAACAGATCAAAGTATCTACGCTGAAGAAATAGGTTGCCATAACAACACATGATTTGCAAGCTCTAGCATATCTCGAACTTCCTTATCCTTTCTATGAACCACCTTCATCAATATGCCCATCTTAGTAACCATCTTACAATGCAAAGTAGATATATCTTTGCGATAGAAACTCCTATATTCTTTTTCTATATTCAAGTTGTCATGCACAGATACTATGACCACAAAACTCTATTGGTTTGTTGAATTATTTACCTGTACCTTTCTTTTGACCTTAAAAAAAAATACTTGACACAATCATTTTGGAACGGATCGCTGGGAGTACCAAAATAACTCGCTACATAGCAGTCACACAACTAAATTGTGCGGTGGTTCCACTTGTAAAATTCCTAGTGTCAATTTAAAACACCATTGTTCATAATTTAAACAATTCTAACTGAAACTCGACACAATCATATTTTATTGCAGAATTTCCCAATGAAGATACCTCATGGAGTTGCAGCATGAGGCATATCCTACCTTGAAAATTAAAACAAATGGATAAAAAACACATATATCTATCTCACAAATACATGCGTACATGATTTTAAAAAAATATGCAGGCTAGTTGGTACATCTCGTATGTAGTAAGCTAGTATTACCATGAAGAATCAGTTAATGTACGTATGCTTAGGCAGGAGATATATAGATTGGTTCACATCATTACATCAAGAAGCATGCATACATGCCTGTGTTCTCCTTGGGCGGCCGAGAAGCACCTGATCATGCTCACCACTTGACTCGACCACATCGCCACAACTGCGCAAGTCAGCGGCTACGCGGCCATGCCACTGCGTTCCTGTCTCGCGCCTCTGCTGCTGTCGTAGCTCACACTGCCGCTGGAACGATCATAAATATACGGCCAATAGCTAAATAAACAACGTTTTAGTGGTAACCACATACATCGTCGATTGTTGTTGCGTTGTTCTAAATAGCAGATCACCGAGCTGTGTAGCAGGAGCCTCAGCGCTGGCGGGCGGCGAGATCATCCGAAGCATGAGGTATTCACGCAAACGTTCAAAAGCTCGCAGCCTAGGTATGCATGCACTCGTATAATCCATACACACATACGCTGGACCAAACCGTTTTATGTCCGGCTGGGTCCTTCCAAATTATCTTTTTGTGTCTCTTCTCAATCATTAACTTCTCCGAATACATCTCCTGCCCATGGCGTTTGGCTTTGGTCAGAAAAAATATGACTTATTTGTACATGAGAAAAATAGACTATTTGTATGTGATGTGTCAATTGTTTGTACGTAACAATATTTGTGTGTAACGTTTACATCTAGAAATCTCAACCCTTAATTTATAAAATTAGTGGTCAAGATAATTTAATCTATGTTGACGAACGTCATGGCTTGTTTTACTCTTGTTTTATTTATATAATAGATATAGATTGGAAAGTAGAGATGCAAATAAAAATAGATGGAAAACTTATATGATAAAAGATAGACCCGGGGGCAATAGGTTTCACTAGTGGCTTCTCTCAAGATAGCATAAGTATTACGGTGGGTGAACAAATTACTGTCGAGCAATTGATAGAAAAGCGCATAGTTGTGAGATTATCTAGGCATGATCATGTATATAGGCATCACATCCGTGACAAGTAAACCGACTCCTGCCTGCATCTACTACTATTACTCCACACATCGACCGAATCATGCCTGCATCTAGAGTATTAAGTTCATGAAGAACAAAGTAACACATTAAGAAAGATGACATGATGTAGAGGGATAAACTCAAGCAATATGATATAAACCCCATCTTTTTATCCTCGATGACAACAATACAATACGTGCCTTGTTGCCCCTGCTGTCATTGGGAAAGGACACCGTAAGATTGAACCCAAGCTAAGCACTTCTCCCATTGCAAGAAAGATCAATCTAGTAGACCAAACCAAACTGATAATTCGAAAAGACTTGCAAAGATAACCAATCACACATAAAATAATTCAGAGGAGATTCAAAAATTTCTCATAGATAAACTTGATCACAAACCCACAATTCATCGGATCTCGACAAACACACCGCAGAAAGAGTTACATCGAATAGATCTCCAAGAAGATCGAGGAGAACTTTGTATTGAGATTCAAAAAGAGAGAAGTCATCTAGCTAATAACTATGGACCCGAAGGTCTGTGGTAAACTACTCACAACTCATCGGAGAGGCCTTGGAGATGATGTAGAGGCCCTCCATGGTCGATTCCCCTAGTGGCGGAGCGCCGGCGAAGGCTCCAAGATGGGATCTCGCGGATACAGAAGGTTTGCGGCGGTGGAATTAGATTTTTGTGGTGCTCCCCAATGTTTTTAGGGTACGGGAGTATATATAGGCGAAAGAAGTATGTCGGTGGAGCCACGAGGGGCCCACGACAATGGGTGGCGCGCCGGGCACCCTCGTGGCTACCTTGTTTGTTGCTTGATGTCCACTCCAAGTCTCCTGGTTTGCATTTGTTCCAAAAGGATCGCTCCCGAAGGTTTCATCCCGTTTGGACTCCGTTTTATATTCCTTTTTCTTCGAAACACTGAAATAGGCAAAAAAAAAAACCCAGCAATTCGGGCTGGGCCTCCGGTTAGTAGGTTAGTTTCAAAAATGATATAAATGTGTAAAGTAAAGCCCATAAGCATCCAAAACGGGTAATATAATAGCATGGAACAATCAAAAATTATAGATACGTTGGAGACGTATCAATAACTTGTCTTGATTAAATATAACATTGTCTGGTAATGATTTAACATTTTTCTGAATATGGTAGGTGACGATATAGCATTCTTCGTTTTTCAAGATAGTCCTGTCCTAGCAAAGGAACAAACTGCTTCTAGACAATGTAATCATGTTTGGTGTAGTGAAGGCATTTTCCCCTCAACAGAGTTAGGACAAGTGAACCTACATGGGAAATTCGTTGGTGCTATCGGGAGCACGCGCTACAGCGTGTGAAAATATTTTTTGAAATGCCAAAAAAAATACAAAAAAATTCTATGTGTTCTCTGTCACATCCAAATGCTACGTACAAATTTGTTGACAAAAAGATTAAACAAGTTGGCCTGTCCAAAAATAAAATAATAAGCACCAAATGTTACCCCAAAATGTCACCCTAAATTTGTTTTTTTTTCACCAGTGCTCCATTTCACATGAAAAATTCCAAGGATGCTTGCGACACTAACACGAACATCTATAAAAAAAATCAGTTTTTTTGAAAACATTTACTATATCCTTTTTTTTACTATTCATGTAGGAACGCGCGCTCCCGGGAGCCAAAACGCCATTCTGATTCGGTATTTCTAGCCCATGTGCTTTTAAGGTTTGGGAAGAATAGGGTTCTTAGTTGAACTGGCTTTTCTGATTCTGGAATTGAACTACTAGTGGAAGTAGAGATAGATTTGGGCAGAAGTTGGTTCTTGGTTGAAAAGGATAACCGAACTGGTAGGTGGATCAATGATAGATTGGTATGTGTGTACCTCAAAAAAAAAATAGATTGGTATGTGTGGCCTTCTTTCCATCCAGTAGAGAAGGGGTCAGATTTGTGTAACCACTAGGACAGAAAAAATCATTCTTTTATTGATATCCATGCTTGAAAATTCGATAAATTTTTTCTGTTGCGTGTTCTTTACCACAACTCAATGGAAATGTTCAAGAAATTTACGGCGGATGTTATTCATAGTTCAGGATCGATAGTTTACATAATTATGTTGTTTTTAGTGGAACAAAGTATCTTTTCTTGCTAAAATTGTTACCATGATTACCATTTTCACTTCCGAAACAGAGTTAACTAGACTACATTTATGCTTGATGTTGCATTATTTTTCTAACTTCGAATTTTCTGAACCATTTTTAGAAAGCAGGGCAAAAACTATTCTGGTAATGATATGATATTATTTTGACAAAAATCGAAGTTGTTTTCCGATGGTTTTTTAACCCTATTTTCATGTTCTTCCCTCCCCATTGGTGTCCAAATGGCTAGACAGTATTTTCATCAGGTGCTCCCCAGGCTTTAGGTGCTACGATGAGACAAGCTTCTGAGAGCCATTGGATTTGAGATCCAGCGCTCAGTTGAGAAGATGTTGTACCTGCAAGAAATTATTAGAATTTTAAAGGGTGTTTTTGCAAATTTATAGGAGCTCGGCTTGCAATCACTGGATCTCTAATCTAACGGCTCCCAAAATGCTCCGTAGCACCTGAAATTTTCCTGGGGGAGGGATCCCATATGTTCAAGAAAACCCCCCTGGGGGGGGGGGGGGGGGATGGGTGGGGTGCGATTGCCGCCCAGGGTTTTCCACCCCCAACAACCAAACAAGCTCTGAGTCAAGGAGAGTGGTGTTGTAGAGAACGGGCTCCATGGAGCCCGTTCTGCCCCCCCCCCCCCCCTTCCCCCCCAAAAAATCAAAATATACTTAAAGTTTTCAAAAAGTATCAAAAAAATTACACATATACATATGCATGTTTGTTAAATATGTAGATAGTTTCATCAGGTAATGCGATTATTTGCATGGTACACAAAAAAGATAAATATCTGGCCAAAAACAACAAAGGAAAAGCCCATTTTAATCGGTGTATTTATGTTTTTTGTATACATTACATGTGAATATATATGTTCATGGAATTTTATATGGGTATACTGCAAATATACATCTATGTATATACTTTTTTTCCAGATTTTTTCAATATGTGAAAATAGTATTTCCGCTGAAAAAAAATTGAAGAGCTCTATGGAGCTGGGCCTCTGTATGCATTTTTCGCTGAGTCAAGTTGTCTCTTTGCCCCGTGGACATCGACGCGCATCAGGACGCGCATCTCTTGTCCCTTTTTTTTTTGCATCGAATCTCTTGTCCTTTACAGTTAGCGCGTTGCGTTGCTCATCTGTATATCTATTCTAATCCCCGCAGCCACCCAACCAGCAGCAAGGAGACCACCATTCATTCAGCTCGTTTCTCCCTTGGATCTCTCAACGACTCCTCTTCAAGGTTAGTGCTCTTTGTGCAACTAAATTGATTGCTATCTTCCAAATCTGGCTCCATACTGTCGAGCGGCCGTGGTTTGGCAAACGGTTGCTCTCGCTCTTGTCGTCTCCGCTGGCAGGAGAGGAAAGGGGCTTCCCTCTTCCTCTGCGTATCCAGATCCAGTGTAGTTACGTTATTGGGTCAATCCCTGCCCTCGGCATGACCTGTTGTTGCTCTCGATGCAACCTCAAGGGCCGGACAACAGTAATGAGTCTCCCCCAGATCTAGAACTTGTGGAAGCGGACGGCGCTGCTGTAGAAGCTGGCCCATCTGAGGTTTATTCCTTTCCAGCGTTTCCAGTAATCTCCCCTGCTTTGCATTTCTCTCCGCCACTTAGCCCCATCCCTCCAGATCTGACCACTCAATCCTCAGATTTGTGGCCATTTCCACGCACTAGGCTGCTCACTGCCTTTACTTGGGTCTCTCTGATGCTCTTCATGGCGTACTCTGCTTCTTTCTTCGTCAGCACTTATGCCCCGGCGACAAAACCGATTTCTTCCTTCTGCCTGTGCGCGCGTTTCAGGAGGCGACGGTGCATCCAGATAGATAGATGGATGGATGGATGGATATAGACTACTAACTACTCCCTCCGTTCCAAATTACTCGTCGTGGTTTTAATTCAAATTTGAAACGGAGGGAGTATATAATAGTATAATAGTATGACTAACTATTGTACTAACAGTGTTTCAAAAGAAAAACTATTATACTAACCGGCTATTAGGTTGGCTCTACATGATGTGGCAAATTCATATAGGGAATGCTGACTATCTTATTAATCATGCTGTAATGGAGGGAGTCATATGCCGTTCTGGATTCTCCCATATTTTATTGCTCACCTACCGTGGTTACCTAGGTCTGATCTGTCAACAACCGCGCACAACCCTCATGTGGCTGAATTAACAATAGTGGAGCCTAGTCAGCTTGGTCTTCGTAAATACATTTGGATCTGGGAATCCATGGATCTCGTCCATACTTGGAGCTCTCTTGCTGCCCCCCTCTCCATTTGTATGTAACCTCAAGAACCGTCTCTTCTACTTGCGTTGGATATCTCGCCCACACTTAGAGCAAGCTAGTTGTATCCTTGCAAATCTTTCCAGGTAAGTACTAAAACTAATGTTGAATACTTTTGGTAATGATTATCCGCTTTCACTTTCCTAGTTTGTATGATTCTTTGAATTCTATTCTGAAACTTTCGGATCTAAAAAATAATGACTCTTCGGAAAACGTATCTTACAACCTTGAACCATAGAAAGTTTATAAAAAACAAATAGTTCGTTAATATTGGTTTTTTTTTTGTTTCTTCCATATTGTGTGTCTAACATACAATAAATTGACTAAGCGATACATATTTCTGGAAAATATCGAGTTCAGTTTAGCATGTAGTTTCTGGACATGTCCCGTGATTACTGGATAACCAATTTGTTAGGTCTTTTTTGTTGACACTCCTTAGGTTGATGTAATAATTAGGTGGTACTATTTCATCCATTTTTATAGGAAAACATCTTTTTTGCAGGTGAGGAAAACACCCATTGTTCTTGGCTGAGGAAACGAACATCTATGGGCAGTTTGTTCTGTCTTGGAACAACCTGAGGCTCCGAAAGCTAAAACGCCAAGATCTGAAGACTTAAAAAGGCAAGATTTCTATTTGTCTATTATGTAAGAGCATATCCAGAGGATCCTCCAAATGTCATATTTGGAGAATATTTTTGGTTTAGGAGACTAGGCCCAATTTAGCAGATCCTTCAAAAAAAAAAAAATAGTACCCAAAATTTAAAAATTTCCCACTAAAATTTTCTCCATTGGTCAATATTTGCTCTGGGAGAACTAATTTTTTTGAGGGGTGCTAAATTGGGGAACTAGTTATCCCTCCTTTCGTTGAGGTTGTTTGGGCCGGAGGTGAACGACAGTGAGCTGGTGGTGCTCATATTGGTGAGACCACATATTTGCCCGCATGACGGGTTGGATAACCAGCCAGCGTGCACCCACCACCCCCACCCCCTCTCCCCACGCACCCGCCATATTAGGCTGGCCCATGAGCGGGGCTATAGTTGATGCCCTCTGTTTTTTTTCTTTCTATTTGCCTTTTATTTATTTCTTCTGTTCTTATTTCTATTAATTAATGTAATTTGGGATTTCAAAAAAGTTCTAAATTTTAAGAAAATGTTAATTCAGGAAACATGTTCTGAAATCATAATATATTCGTGGATTTAAAAAAAGTTTGATATTTTTAAAATTTGTTAATGTATCCAAAAAATGTTCAGAAATTTGAACAAAATGTTTGTGAAACAGAAAAATGTTCATAAATTTGAGAAAAATGTTCTCAAAAATAAAAAAATTAATGTGAATCACAAAGAAGATCCCTGATTCAAAAAGCGACGCTGATACAGATAATGTTGATGCATTTCAAAAAGATGTTCGTCAAACAACAATATTGTTCATGAATTTAAAAAAATATAAGCTGATTGAAAACTGTTCGCCGATTCTAAAAGTATTCACCGATTTGAAAAATGTTCATAAAATCAAAAAATAAACGTTCGCTGATACAGAGAAATGGTCATAAATTGTTAAACAATTGTTCAAAAAATAAAAAATGATTGTGAATTACGAAAAAGTTCATCGACTCAATTTTGTTTTTGCTGATTCCAATAAAGTTTATTAATTTGGAAAGAATGTTTGGCAAAGAAAAAATGTTCATGACTTTAAAAAAATGTTCTCAAATTTCAAAAAATATCGTCAGTTCTAAAAATCGTCACATGTTTTCGAAAAATGTCCAGGAATTTAAAAATCGTTCATGAATTCATAAATTGTTTGCTAATTTTTAAATTATGTTTGTGAATTAAAAAATGTTCACAATTTCTTAAAAACGTGAATTTGAAATATTCATTAATCTAAAAAATGTTCTTGTATTCGAAAATGTTCAGGAATTTCTAAAAAAATGTTCACGGGGTTGATAAATGTTCCCAATTTCATAAAAAAGCTTCATGATTTTAAAAAAAATCATTATTTGTAAATTACGTCATAAAATGAAACAGAAAATTAAAAGAGAAATGGAAAATAAAATGAAAAGAAAAGACTAACATAAGAAAAAGAAAATGAAATGGACTACTCTATTAGTGCTGGCAGTTTCCCTCACTAACCAGTATCAATGTTTTGGAAATGGACTACTATATTCGTCATGGCGGTTTCCCTTGCTATCCAATATCATTATTTAATTATGTTGTATTAGGAGCAAAATTAGTATATCCATGTGATAATGTTGAAAATGTATATCTATCTTGTAATAGGTTGAGCAACGGATATATATAGAACAGCTATATGGAATCTAATGTTCTAGAGCTTATACTTGATGGAAGATGCGAGCCGACAAATATACGGCTTACACTATTAGAGAACATCACAGGAAATTTTGCCCAAGAGCGAGAAATCGGCCAGGGTGGAACCTCAACGGCTTACAAGGTACTGTGTATGTTTTAATGGAAAATAGGTGTATAGCACCTAAAGATACCAAAGCTAGAAATATTGTACTAAAATAAACTGGGTGTTATGATGCTGGGTGCATTTCTGTCTACGCACGGCATAATTAAACATCATATATCTGAAAGATCAATATCTCAAAGTATTTGGAGATATACATTATATAGGTGAGTTGAAGTGTAATATCAGATTCTCAGCAAAATGTTCTGAAAATTTGTGGCTTAGAAGATGCGCCCAAGTTTTAGGTGCTTGCAAAATTTTGATTTTTCTTTCTGTCTGGAACTCCTTGAATGTCAGTTCGCCCTCAAATTTTGCAAGGAAATAAAACGTCTGTGCATATTCTAAGCACAAACTTTGAGATTGTTGTTTGTTACTTTTTTACTGTTCACCATGGTGCAATGCTACAAAAACCTGTCTCTATAACTATGTATTTATGTTCCATAAAAATGCAAGAGAAAGATGGATTATAATGGAAAACTCCAGTACACCTTTTCTTTGTATGGCGCACTAACTAGTGAACTTATTAATGTCCATTAAATTTTGCATGTTTACACTTCATCAAATGGTGTGCATGTAGGAACTCCTTAGTATTTGTAATAACGGTTTCTGGACCTTGGTATGTAGCTCATTTTATCTTTACTTTACATGTAAGGTAACATCTGTGTCTGATAGCTAGCTAGCAAATTTCAAGGTTGTCAAAGTCTCAAATACCGCATGGCACATGTGATTAGCAAAATCAAAATTCATTTGAAATCACAAATACCACATAGTTTCTTTATTTGCGGGCAAATACAAAATAGCTAGCCGTGGTGGTATATATTGCCAGGTCAGATTCTTTGCGTGGTACTCCCTCTGTCCGCGAATAATTGTACATCTAGCTTTTGTCTTAAGTCAAAGTTTTAATACTTTGACCACCTTTCTAGGAGAGAGTAAAAGAATTTATGGCACCAAATTAGTAACACTAGATTCGTTTTGAAATGTACTTTGATAATATATCAATTTGATGTTTTATATGTTACTACTATTTTCTATAAAGTTGGTTAAAATTTTAAGACTTTGACTTAAAACAAAAGTTAGATGTATACTTATTCGCGGATGGAGGGATTATATTACTAGAGCTTAGTTGTCTGGCAGAAGATTTGTACAAAGTTGCCCTTATGAATCAATGTGCGTACATACACGTGTGCCGTGTTAAGTGCTGCACCCGTGAAGGCACCTTTTTTGAAAAATGTGCTTCCTCACTTCTTGTGGATTTCTATTGCACGACACCATAAATTTTTCTCACGAAACAATTAAACACATCACAAATTAAACAGGGCGTCCTCCGAAACGGGGAAGTTGTCGTGAAGAGGCTTATGAACACCCGTACAGTCAACGAAAAGTTATTGTATGATTGCGTTAACCGCATGTTTGGCTTCAACCATAAAAATATAGTCCGTCTACTTGGCTACTGCGATAATACAGAGAAAAGAGTGATACAAATTGAAGGATCAGAAGAACGTGTTTATGCAGACATAAGAGAAATAATTCTCTGTTTTGAGTATATGAGCGACGGAGCCCTGCATAACCATATAACTGGTACGACAGTCACATTTCCTTTACTCATTTATCCTCTTGTCATTTTTTTGCTCCTCAAATCAGCGTGAAAATTCAGTGTGCAAGTTAGAATGTAATCAAATGATGAGGGATTTAATGCTCTCCAAATAAATTTTTTCTTCTTCTTGCAGATGAACTGAGGGGACTTGAATGGCATACACGTTACAAAATAATAAAAGAAATATGCAATGGCTTACAATACCTTCACAAGGAAAAGGAAATTATTCATTTGGATGTAAAACCATCAAACATACTAGTAGATAATCATATGTTGCCAAAATTTAAAAATTTTGGCCTATTAATGGTCGATGAAGATCCAAATGTGACTATATTATCCAGTCCACCGATGTAAGTTGTATACATCAAAAGCATGAGTTACTTTTTCCTGCCATTTACTCTCTATATTCTCTATTCCATGATGAATTCACCTATCGATTTCTTACGCAGGGAAGGACCATACTGTGCTCCGGAATACAGGAATGGAGTGGCGTCATACAAATCTGACATTTACAGTTTGGGCGTAATAATAATTGAAGTGGTGACAGGAAGTAAGGGGCTCCCTGACAAAAATAATGTAAGTGCTCTTTATATCACTAGCAATACTGTGGCAAATGTCTTTGCCTATCTCAAAATAATTAAAACTCTCGCATCATTTTATAATGTATTTTCTATGTACGCACTCCTGCTTAATTTGCACACAATCGTACGGGTCACATGCCATGCCAGCTTCATTAGATTGTTGAGCGTGAGGTGTTTATTCTATTTACTTTTTTTTGTAGAAAGTTTATTCTATTTACACAATTCAAGAACAATAGAATGGCGATGGGGGTGGGGGTGGGGCAGCGATAGGGGTTGTGTGGGGCAGTAGCAACGGGCTGTGATGGGCGACAAAGGTTCATGGTACATAGGAGTTTTTGGAATGCCATGCATTAACCCTAACACGATTTTGTAGGTTCTTCACGGAGAGCCTGTATGAATAAGGTTAGCCGTAGACTGTTCTATTTTCTCGAGCCTTCTGCCAAGAGTAATGCTAGACCTACGTAAAGAAAGTAACGTGGAGAATTAGAGTTCGAGATAGGGAGAGGAAGGGGCCTGGCCCCGTGAAGTTCAGGGTGTATTAGTTAGCAAGTTTACGTATGACTTTGGTAGCTTGCACATAGATGTAGGATTACTTTTCTGCAAATTAGCGCAGATGGTTATTTATTAAGAACCGCGTACAAAAACTTATAGAGAAAATAAATGGTTTAACCTAAAAAGACTACTTTCCGCAAAAAAATAACTGCCAAACCGATTCTCTCCCCACAGCAATAGCCATCTCCTCATACCATGTTGTTTTCCTTCCTCGCCCCACTCCTTAGAGCATCTTCACTCACCTCCCCCCCCCCCCCCCCAAACAGGCCCCAGAGGGCGCATTTTTGGCGCCGGCGTCGAAAAACGGCCCAGTCGCACCCACAGATCCCCGTTTATCGCTGGTTTGGGCTGAAATTATAACCGGCGAACCCAGACAGAACCCAGCGCACCGGGAAGGGGGGGGGGGGGGGGGGGGGCTCCTGGGGGCGCCGGCTGAAGTGAAAAGGTGCGCGGGCTTGCGCTGTCGGCGACACCGGGCGATTTCCCGCTGTTTTCTTCCCTCTTTCCCTCCATCCTTCCCCCCTACCGACCCCTTCTCCCCCGCCGCTCCAGCCATTCTCCCCCGGATCCGCCCGCCATGTCGCCGAAAGTATGCGCCCCCTCCTCGTCTAGCCACCGATTCCGTCCAGCCAAAACAGAGGAAGTCGAGGGCGCCGATGGCAAGGCCCCCGGGCGTGACGAACGCACAGTGGAAGGCTGACGTTGAGCGTCGGGAGGCGGTTGCCGCCGATCGACTGAACAGGCTCATCATGAAAAGAGCCAGGGACACGGCTGCGGCGGCAGAGGAGCAGGAGGAGGCTTCTCGTGCTAGGATGGCGAACCTTCCTCCTCAACAGGCCGGTCAGTGCCCACAGGCCGCGTGGGGGAGCCAGCAGAGTGTTGCGTCGCTGGAAAACTTCGGGCGCCACTGTGGGAGTACGTGCCCTCTCCTGGCTAAGCCGACGGCGATGTGCACGACGGCTTTAACCCGAACATCACCTTCCCGCATGGTGCAGCGCCGCGCACGTCCCCATCCGGCTTCAAACCACGACCTGCGCACCCCCTCCCCCCGCGTTCTCCTCCGGCCTCAGCACCCAGTACAGCTAGTCGCCGCCGACTTACACGGGTTCTCCTGCGCCGCCTTAGTGCCGTGGCGCCCTACCCTTGCTCATGGCTCGGCGGCACCGTTCATCAGCACCGCCGCCGACATGTACGAGATCATCATGACCGGCTCGGTCGCTGCCGCTTCGTGCCCTGGCTTCCGCACGCTAGACGAAACTCTGGACGCCGCCGTCGACATCGAGGATGAGCTTGACGGCGCTGAGGAGGAGGTGGAGGAGGAAGAACCGGCGGAGGTGGAGCCGGCGCCTAAAGCGAGAAAGAAGAAGTGGGCAGCCAACACCAGGCAGGCAAGCCTTGTGTCAAGTGGATGTCCAAGGAGGACACGGCGAAACACAGGGTGACCTGCAACAAGTGCCATGAGATTCAAGAGGAGGTCACGGGTCACATGGAAAGCGGCGCCAACGTCGAGGGTCAAGCTCGACCTTCCCAGGACCAACGTCACCACGAAGAAGAGGAACACCAACCCGGCGTTCTTGATGGGGGCAGACACGTCGATGATGGATGAGCAGGTGAAGGCGTGGTACCTTGCAGAACGCGGCCTCATCTTGAACCAGATGTCGAGACCGACGGCGACCACCGCTCCTACGCCCATGCCGACGACGAGCGCGAACATTGAACCTGTGCCCACGCCGACGCCGAGCCCGAGAACTGAAATTGCGTCCACGCCGACCGCGAGCCCGAGCACTGAAGTTGTGCCCACGCCGACCTTGGCCAGCCCTACGGCAGAGGAGCCTGCCGTTTGATGAGCTCCATGTCTACTGTTCCTACCCTTTTGATCGCCGGACTTTGGCTATATTCGATCACCGACTCTGTGGCATGATGATCACCGACCTGTAGCATGATGATCGCCGAACTGTGTCGTTTTTTGGTGGCGGAAAAGTAAACTTTGAATTTTTATGCATTTGGGGGCTGAAACCTGGGGGCAGCTAGGAACTCGATCACCCCCAGGCTGAAAAAACCGCCAGCGCGAACACCAAAAACCATTCGCCGGGTGCGCTGGGGGGCCAAATGCTTGGAGATGCTCTTAGTGTGAGAAGCCCACGCAGGCCTTGCCGCCAGCTAGCGCCGTCAGGGGCAACGCGGAGGAGATGCTCATGTGGGTTCCTAACTAGTGGCATGAGGCTTCATGATGTGGAGGCGGCGCTTGGATTATTGTTCCTAACCGGGATGTGTTGCAGGGCCATGAGCGTGAGGATGCCTGTGTGGCAAAGGCTGAGCCGAGAATCTGGGTGACCAGGGTGGCCACTGGCGCGTTGACGCTGTAAGTTGGTGACCTTGGTGCCCTCAGGGTCTCTTCAATCTAGGTGGAGCGGAAGACTAGGTTGCAGCGGTTGCCTCCATTGGTACCGAGGCAGGGGCAGTGACCCTCGTCAACCTCAACATGGATATCAACCTCGCCTTCAACCTCCCTGTCGTTTGTTGCTGGTGGTAGAGCTAGTAGCACGCGTCCTCTTGTGCCAGTGGGAACACAACGGTGCTAAAGTTATTCTAGCAGCGTTCATCGGGGTGGCAGTCTTGGTCAGGAGCGTGACGTCAACAATCTCAGAATGGATGGATTTCATCCAGTCAGAACAGAAGAAGAAAACACAGTGGCTTCACAGTTTGCTTCTATATTGGAACTCCATCTGTTTCGTGTGTACCAATTTTACCCCTTGAGCAAAATATACTACCGATTTTGTCTAGTAGTATTGATTGATTTAGTACGTTGAATGACAGAAAATGAACGGGCTCCTAGTATTTAGATGTACCGTAAAAGAACTCTAGAAATGCGTCGAATGGACGAAGGCACGCGTCGTTGTTGGCAGCACCGGTCATGCGTACATGGACGAAGTTGATGTTAGAGGAGTCGGAGGGGCCACGCGGGGTCGACGACGGTGGCGGGTGACACAGCTGAGTGCATAATCACGAAGGCGGTGGGCTTTGGATGTTTAAGTGGAGTGGCCGAGGAGTTATCATGTGCTACCAGGGTGGCGGTTGCACATGTGAAGGTTGCCAACACCGATGGTAGCATCAATTGTTGATAGATCTTACACGGATTACGCCGGGGCAGGTGCCCCCGAGATATGATGGGTGTTGTAGGTCAGCTTGAGTAGGTGTGGAATGCTTGCAACCAGATTTGTGTCGCGGTATGGGCGGACCCTTACAGCTACGGAAGTTGTCTAGGATGGGAAGACGCCGCTCCCTTCCATTAGCATCACTTTTGCTTAGTGTGGTGTATAATGTATAGGATGACTATCGGTAGATCCATTATCAAGATAGTGTTTGGTACACCGCTTGATGTCCAAGCCTTCTTGTTTTGGCCTTTAATAGGACTTGGGCCCATGCGTTGCAACGGGAGAAAAAACATCACCCACCCTTTCTCATTCCGTCCCCTACCATACATAGACCATGGCCCACATT
This sequence comes from Triticum timopheevii, assembly GCA_963921465.1. Classification (NCBI taxonomy): domain Eukaryota; kingdom Viridiplantae; phylum Streptophyta; class Magnoliopsida; order Poales; family Poaceae; genus Triticum; species Triticum timopheevii. The sequence continues at coordinate 657,633,785 of OY997274.1, read as the reverse complement.
CTCTATTTCTTTTTTTTTTGCGAGGGTAAAGAGTTTTATTTCATAAGAATAGGGTTACAATTGAGAGGCAAAAGTTCCTCTATACACGGTGGTCCACGCCCTTATCGCCGATTATCCTGCTTTCCTCCTTCAGTTCTGTAATGTCGACATCCTCGTGGGCCCGCGTTTCACGAGCGTCACAAGACCTGTGAGACCTCTTCTTCCCCTTCTTCCCGCCTCCTCAACTCATCTGACATGCCTTGGGTCGTGTGCAATCCCTCTTCCTGGGATCCTGCTTGCTCTCGTGTCACAAGACCTGTGAGACCTCTTCTTCCCCTTCTTCCCGCCTCCTCAACTCATCTGACATGCCTTGGGTCGTGTGCAATCCCTCTTCCTGGGATCCTGCTTGCTTGTGCAATCCCCCTTCCTGGGACTTTTAGTCCTTTCTTATCGTCCTCTATTGTTGACTCGCGAGGTTACTGGTTGATGTTTCACGCAATTTACCTACCTATATAAATTGATAGTATTATATGTAAACCATCGTGGTGGGACTATACGCGTTTATATTCAACACGGGCAAACTAGATTATGTGAAGTCTAAGGATCTCTTAATTATATGCACTGAACTTTTTATATAACGGCCCATACTGAAGCATGACTGCTAGACCTTCTTTATAACGGCACAGACGGAAGCCTAGATGAGGCTGCAGGACACGGCCCAACCGCCAGACAGAAGCAGCGCTAGGCTGTGTATCCGAATCAGTACCACCTCGCATATATCTTATACAAATATAAAAACACCTAAACGGGACGAAATCAATAATATCACCTTGCTTTATTTGTACGTATATAGATAGGTTGGGCTCAACAGCCATGAAACTGGGCTCTATACCTTGTTGTAGGTCTTGTATCCTTGCTGACATACAAACCCTCAATGATTGGTCTTGGTAGCTAGGGTGAAAATCCTTGTCCTAGCCATATTCGACCACATGTGCGAACGGTGGCGTGACGACGTGCTCCCCTTACGGAAGGCATTGCTGTGGAAGAAGACTTAGTCATAGTTACTTCATTCGTTTCTTATAATGTTTCTATCATATCTGGCATGTTTTTGTACTCTATTTGTTGATGTTTTTGGTCCCATTGTCTTGCATCAATCTTAGTAAAGATGGTTATGCGCATATCTTTAATGTAAAGACCTGGAGTCTCAACCTCATTTTCAAAAACAGTGGAGGGCTTTAGTTGAAAAAGGATGCTCTTCCATATGCATAAAGACCGTCGGGTAGATAATCAAACTCTGTTTTAGGTGCACCATGTGATAGCTGAGCCGGCCTGGGAAGTGTTCTACCAGGACCACCACTTAATCCTCCACTAAATTGGGATAACTTTGCCTACAGTTGGGACAAATGGGACATTGTGGAGAAGATGGCTGAGCTAGAGCCATTTGCCCAGAATCTCCTGTAAGACGATGTATGACGATGTTGGCCCATAGTGCACGGGCCGAGCTTACGGCCTACTGATTTCACAAGGAAGGACTCTGCCAGTCTCGAACCTAGGCGTGTTCAAGAACTCTGACTGAACTTGGCATGTACTTCAAGGACATCTTCGGTGGACAGCATGTGTACTACTAGTTGGCAACCGACCATATGTAAACCTAGCTACCCCAAGTGCCCATATAAACCGTGGGTTTAGCCCGTAGAGGACAACAACAATTGGTAGCCTTAGGGTTTAGCCCACAACATATGGTCTTGAGGTAGATCAACCCTATACTCGATACATCATCATCAATACAATCAAAGTAGGACGTAGGGTTTTACCTCTTCGAGAGGGCCCAAACCTTGGTAAATACTGTGTCCTTTGTCTCCTATTACCCATCGACCCAAGATCCACATCTCGGGACCCCCTACCCGAGATCAACCGATTTCAATACCGACATTGGTGCTTTCTTTCAGAGTTCCGCTGTGTGGTCGAAAAGGATCCATGGCTCGTCTGCAGATCAACTGCAACACCGACTGTGGTGACATCTTCGTCCTCGGCCAACTTTTTGCGTTCGGAAGCATCATTTTGCACGCAAACTCAACCGGTCACCTGGACCGTGTCGAAAACTTTGCCGCGAACCATGTTGTCACATTCGGTAGCCTGGAATGGACCGCTGATTCTCCCAGTGATCTCGCCCTCTCTGGCTGGGTTCCAGATCTACTCGAGAACCCTTCGGGCGCCATGGCCTTGACCCTGAAGCTGACCCCCGATTCGGGCCTCGACTCTGATCTTGTGTCAAAACTGATCTCGAGTACAGACCTGGACATTGCCACATTGAAAACAACTTCAGGCACAAATCCGACCACTTTAGCGTTGGAATTTGGGCTTAGTTAGGATCAAACGTGAATCCAGCATTAATCTCAGATCCGATCTCTTCGCCAGCAGGCCAGGAATCAACCCTGGCTACCCAAGACTCCACAGTCGCATCAAGCAATACATGGAGCATACTTCAGATCAGTCCGACTTCCAGTCAAGCCATGGACACCGAGGAACTCTTGCATCTAAACGACATGCTAGGTCGGATCCAGAGTCTTGCGATTTTATCCTCAATTTATGATCAAATCAGATGTAAAGCCGATGATATGGAAATGTATGTCCCACCCACCACCCACCTAGTCGCCACGCTCGAAGATTTAGCCGACATGTTGGACTATGCTTCCTAGGAAGCTACTGACATGGATGAGGATGCCGGTGGCTCAACCGGAGTGGCCTCGCCCAAGGCCATATCTCAAGCTAGAAACTAGGCCCCAACGTCTACCTATGACGTTCACATGTTAGAGACACCCAAGGACGCCAAAGCAATCGTAGGCGGCCGAAGAGTACCGGCGGGGGCAGAAGTGGGACCAACAATACGGGCGCCACCAATAATGGGGCTACTCCCGCTGACCCTGGGGACCAGGTAGAGGACATTCAAGCCACTCCAGAACAGCTGAACGGCCCTAGAGGGTAAACCGAGGATGAGAACCCCGACGATATCGACAACGGGGTGGGTATTAACCATCTCCCCAAATCCGAGGAGGATGTCAACCTCGGACCCAAAGACTATTGTCCCCGAGGACCAATATGAGCAAGAGAGGTTCCAACGGTGGCTTAATGACTAATAAACAGCAACAGTTCACGCCGATCAAAGTGAGCTTAATGACAAGTGGGTGGAAGTTCTCATAGCCGAGGAAGACCTCAAAAGTACGACGCGACAACATGTATAAATCCTACCCACGCCGTCGTTTGCTACCAGAATTTGATGATCAGGCAGTTAACAATGTGTTATTGACACATGATCGAGCCGATCAGCCTGACCGCCCTCCTCGTGGGCGAGACAAGCAGACATGGGTAAATAGGACCCCCCTCACAACAGCTCGCCGTCACGGCAAGGGCACGGTCGAGTAACCAGAGCCCTACTAGATCTATCTATGGATGAAGGTGGCACGCACTGGCCGGTAAAGACGACTATGAAGCCTGGTTTGACATGAACGGTAGTGCTCGGGATCAGACACCGGCATGGACATCGGCTGATATCCGACATAGCCCGTCTCATTTTCGAAGGCCTGCGCATCCGATGTGCCTTAGAGATGATCATGAGGTCATGGAGCATCACTTCCCTGAAGGTTTTAAACCCATAAACATTGAACAATACGATGGAACGACCGACCCGGCTGCGCGGATCTCCATGCCATTAATTATCTATCGATGAAACTGAAAGGAGCAGCGAGGCATTGGCTTAATAGCTTGCCCATTTTTTTTCGAAAAGGGGCACTTTATTACTTAAAAGGTTTAAGTAACACCCGGCCTCTGCATAACTGAGATGCACACAGCCAACAATATCCTCACGACAAGCGAAAAATAAAATAAAAAAGGAAGGCGAAATACAAAGAAAAAAAGTATATTTGTATAGCGCCTAAACCGTCGGTGGCCCAATCCTAAGATCATGCTGCCACCCATGTTGGGTAAAAATATCCCTCGCCGTAACCTCCAATCGTGTACACACCTCCGTAAACAGGTCTCGATTCTCCACTCGTTGTAGAGAGGACCATAAACGAAGCGTCCCAGTACATCTGTAGATAACCTGCATAAGCGAAGTACTTTTATCGTTAAAAGTCTTATCATTTCTACATAGCCAAAGCGACCAAATCACGGCAAGAAATAATAGCTTGCCCATGAATTCTATTGGAAGCTGGGAGGCACTCGAAGACGGCTTTAGGGCAAACTTCTAGGCTACATATGTTCGTCCCTCGGATGCCGATGACATCGGCCATGTCGTTCAGCAGCCTAGCGAGTCGGCCAGGAAATTTTGGAATTGGTTCTTGATTAAGAAGAACCAGATAGTTGATTGTCCCGACGTGGAAGAAATTGCTGCTTTCCGACATAGTACCCGAGATGAGTGGCTAGCATGACAGCTCGGACAAGACAAGCCGAGAACCATGGAGGCTAATACCTCCCTAATGACCCGCTTCTGTGCAGGCATGGATAGCTGGTTGGCTTGAAGCTCTCACAGCAATGAAGCCAACACGTCAGAGGTGCACGATGGAGACGGCAAGCCCAGGCGCATGCTTAAGAACAATGGTAGTGATGCCAAATACGCCGCACATGCTTAAGAACAACGGTAGTGATGCCAAATACGTCGCAGTCAACGTTGGGTTCAATAACCTGAGGACCGGACAGAAAAAGAAGCCCTTTAAAGGGAACAAGGACGGTCCCAGTGCACTTGATAAAATCCATGATGGGCCTTGCCAGATTCATGGCACCTCGGACAAACCTGCCAATCACACCAACCGGAATTGTTGGGTCTTTATATAGACCGACAAAGTAGCAATAGAGGGCCAAGCCAAGAGCCCGTCTTGCAACAATGACAAGGAGGATCCTCAAAGACCTAATAATGGATGCCAAAAACAATTCCCTCCTGAAGTAAAGTATGTGAACTTGATCTATGTCGCCCACATTCCTACAAAGGAACGAAAGTGTGCACTTCGGGATGTCTATGCCTTAGAGCTTGTGGCCTTGAAGTACAATTCGGGGTTGGCTTCTCCGATCAGCTTTGACAAATGAGATCAACCAACCAGCATCCATCATGGGGGATCAACAACCATGGTCCTAGACCCCATTGTCGAAGCGTTCCACTTAACATGTGTCCTTATGGACGGCGTCAGCAGCCTAAACCTGATTTACACCGATATAATCAGGAACATGGCCATCAATCCATCAAGGATCAAGCCCATCACCACCATTTTCAAGGGTTTCATACCCGGTATTGAGGCACAATGTATAGGAACCGTAATATTGGAAGTAGTCTTCGTGTCGCTTGAAATTTTTTGAAGTGAAGACTTGATCTTCGATATAGTTCCCTTTCGCAGTGGCTATTGCACACAGCTCGGATGAACAGCGTTTTTCCGCTTCAATGCAGTCCCGCATTATGCATATAAAACTTAAAGATTCCAGGACCCAAAGGTGTTATTACAGTTAGCCGTAACACGAAACGTTCCCTCCGTACGGAGGAACAAACCGCGTCCTTTGCAGCCGAGGTTCAGGCTACGGAGGAGGCTACTCGGAATCCTTCCGGGAAGAACACATCTTGCTCTTCAAAGCGCATCCGAGGTGTATCCTCTGCCGCTAGGCAGTCATGCAATGACCCTAAATAGGGATTTTCGCTCCACGATTTGCCTTTAAAATTCCATGGGAGGCCACGGAGCATAACAAAAACGAGATACACTGCTCGGCTCAACCAGGCAGCACCCACCTGAAGTCCTGACTATTTATGTGGCACTATCAAAGGCCCACCAGGAATAAGAATAAGTGTCATGATTCAACTGTCACCCTGCGACTGCAACCACTTCAAAGGTTCCTGTTGACGTATAATGTGATGCATAGTCTCTTTCATCAAATCGGTCTTTTGGTTGTATTGGCTACAGCATGCACTTCTACATGGTATCAGAGCCAAGAGGTCTTGAGTTCAAGGCCCGACTGACGCAATTAAATTGCAGCTCACTTTCGGTCCACGTTTAGGCCTAAGAGAGCCACACGTGAGGGGGAGTGTTGACAAATAATGTGATGCATAGTCTCTTTTATCAGATCTGTATTTTGGTTGCATTGGCTATAGCATGCACTTCTATAGTTCCACTTCTCGGAAGCGTCAACAATAGGTTGCGAGGATTAGTATGCATCATCCAACAACCTTGGAGTCGACAGGGAAGAGTTGGTCAATAGCACGGAAGCGTAGACGTGCGGCAGGGCTCAAAAGGGGACGATGAACCCAATTTAACTCTCCTTGAAAACGGAGGGAGTAGTTTTTAGAGAACCAGTTAGCTATAAACGTGTTTTAGATTCTAAGCAACTAAAACTTTGTTGGGCCAACCTAAAAAATTCTTGGATAAGAAAAACATGGTTCTGGTAATATCCAAAATTTGAGTTTTCAGAAAAAACGACTTCGAGGCGTTTTTGTGCAAACGTCGTTTTAGAAAAACATGTCTGGGTTGTGGTGTGTGGCGTGGCGTGGCCTGAAGCTCCAGGGAGAAGAATGTCTTCCATCACGAGGCTAAGGCCGATGTCGGCGCCAGCGCCAGAGACTTACACAACAACAACCAAAATGGACGGGGCGGCGAACAGCAGCACCGATGGACCGGCGACTGCACCATGTACGACCACGGTGCCGACGACCTTGTGGTCCTCCTCAATGGCACGACGCTGCCCGTTTTCCTCAAGAACCTAGAGCATGACATCCCGACGATCGTCGTATAGTCCCAGCATGGCCGCCAGGCCGCCACCATGTGGTTGACTGCAATGGGTACACACGACATCATTGAAAGAACATGCGGTGCCCCCATGTTTGGTTTTGGTAATTGATGACAATCTCTATGGATTGCCTTGAGTTATAATTGAAGGGTTTGACCATAGGCTTTTCTTGGAGTCCATTTGTTGGTTTCAAGGAGAGTTTGTGATGACCAAGGTGCTATTAAGGAATTATCCAAAGATTGGTCATATGAGTGTTGAGCTTATAGCAAGCATGTCTTGAAGAAGATGAAGGAAATATGCCCTAGAGGCAATAATAAAGCTATTATTTATTTCCTTATTTCATGATAAATGTTTATTATTCATGCTAGAATTGTATTAACCGGAAACATAATACATGTGTGAATATATAGACAAACATAGTGTCACTAGTATACCTCTACTTGACTAGCTCATTAATCAAAATGGTCGAGACATAAAGATTGATATATTGGACGACTATATTCGGACATCGGAAGTGTTCCGGGCGATTTCGGAGAAAACCGGAGTGCCGAAGGGGTTACCGGAACCCCTCCGGGGAAGTATTGGGCCTTAGTGGGCCTGAGGGGAGAGAGAGGGCAGCAGCCCAGGAGGTGGCGCGCACCCTTCCCCCCATGGGGACTCCGAATTGGACTAGGGGAGGGGGGCACGGCCCCTCTTTCCCTCTCCATCTCCCTCTCTTTCCTTCCCCCTTCCTCCTTCCTAGTTGGACTAGGAAAGGGGAGTTCTACTCCCACTAGGAGGAGGACTCCCCCCTCCTTGGCACGCCCCCCAGGGCCGGCCGGCCTCCCCTCCTTGCTCCTTTATATACGGGGGCAGGGGGCACCTCTAGACACACAAGTTGATCATTGTGATCGTTCCTTAGCCGTGTGCGGTGCCCCCTCCACCATATTCCACCTCGGTCATATCGTAGCGGTGCTTAGGCGAAGCCCTGCGTCGGTAGAACATCATCACCGTCACCACGCCGTCGTGCTGACGGAACTCATTCCCGACACCCTGCTGGATCGGAGTCCGGGGATCGTCATCGAGCTGAACGAGTGCTGAACTCGGAGGTGTCGTATGTTTGGTACTTGGATCGGTCGGATCGTGAAGATGTACGACTACATCAACCGCGTTGTCATAATGCTTCCACTTTCGATCTACGAGGGTACGTGGACAACACTCTCTGATGAGGCACGGACTAGCGAGATGCTAATTCGCGCGCGTAGATGGCCCGATCTTTCACGGCGATACTCGATCAACACCTCGTCTCCCTGTTCCTCCTCGTAGCCTCCAAGAACAATTTTCATCTGTGTACAAAAATACACAAACGAAAATAATAACCCCCTCGGATCAGCACATAGGCGTCGATGTGATGATCAACCCTCCGTTGCTAGTAAATTTCCACAATTGGAAAATTACAGATAATACACAAAATATGGTCGCCCGTAACTCGGACGTTTTTCTGTATATCTCATACTCGGAATAAAACTCAAAACTGATCTGCCTTACATCGGCCGTAGCCTGGCTTTTATATGCCAACGTGTGCAACTCCCCTAATCTACCAACTTGGACTCCAAGACTCTCACGTCTCCAACTAATGAGTGGAAAAAACAAAGTCTAACAAGAAAATAAACTCACGTACAATGCTAGCCAGCTAGCCGGCTGACACAAACCAAAAATAAGAATCCTAACCAATTTGCATTAGGGAATCGTTTAGAAACGGCGCACCGGCCGAACCGTTCCGCCGGTTCGAACGCCACGCTGGCAAACACGCCCGCGCATCCCCTTCTCCTTCCTTACACGCCTTCATCCCCTACCTCCAGCCTACGTGCGCGCACCTCCCCTCCCCCGAGCTGCGACTGGGCCTCCACGAACTCCATCGCCGGCGGCCAGGCGCTCCCTCGCCGGCGGCGAGGCGCTCCCTCGCCGGCTGCCATGGCCAGATCCATCCCCAATGTACAGCCTTCAAGGGCGCGCATCCCCTCCCCTCCTCCTCCTCCCGGGCAGCGACTGGGCCATCACAAGCTCCATCGCCGGCGGCCAGGGCGCTCCCTCGCCGCCCGCCATAACTGCCTGCCCGCCATGCCCGGATCCACCCGCGTATAGAAGTGTTGCAACTGTCACCTAAAAAAGCTTCAACGGCCATTCAAAAAAGCTTCAACCATAGACATAGAAAGCTTCAATGGCACTGCACAACAAGGGGAAGCTGCAACCATAGTTGAATTTTGCTACTACCGGCGAAGCTTTTTGCTACATCCATCAGGCGGAGCTCGGACCTCGCGACGACGACAACGATGTTTTGCTGCAACCGTAGCAGGATTTTGCTACAACTAGCATCGTTTTTTGCTACAACCGGCATAATGTTTTTGCTACATCCATCATGGCCGAGCTGCGACCCGCGACGACGATGACGGCTTTTTGTTACAACTGTCATAGGTATTTGCTACGTCCGGCAACGGGCTTTGTTACATCCGTTCATTTTTTCAGAATGCAAATGTTTTGCTACAACCCGTTCTTTTTTGTTGCAACCATGTCTCCATTTTGCTACGACCAACAACGAAAAATGCTACAACGGTCAATTATATTTGCTGGAACCAGTCAATCGTCAGCGAGGCGGAGCTGCATCCATGGCGTGCGCAGGCGGGATCCATCCATGGCGAGCGCGGACGGAGAAGCTGCATCCATGGCGAGCACGGCCAGCGGAGCTGCATCCATGGCGAGCGCGGCCAGAGGAGCTACATCCATGGCGAGCGCGGATCTCCGACGAGCGCGGGCGGCGGAGCTGCATCCATGGCGACCGCTGTTCTTGGGCAAACGCAGAAGGCCGGCGAGGGCGCCCACCGGCGACGAGGAAACGCCGCGGTGGTGCTTCAAGCTCGGCCGTTCTCTCGCGCGGTATGGCGTGGTCTCGGCGGCGCTCGGGGGGGAGGAGACAACGTGAGGAAGAAGGGAGCCTGGGCGAATCGTTTTCTTACCTAGATCTGACGGCCTCCCGCGATTTGATCCGACGGCCCGCGCGCGACCGGCCGAAACGTTGGGCCGGTGCGCCGGCGCAGATCACTGCCCTTTGCATTAGGATTTTCTACCTATCACACAACTTGACGTGGAGGTGTACGAAAATTAGGCTCCACGGAAGCTAGCACCGGTTCCATCTTAGTCTCCTGTATTCTCTTGCAATGTGGCCGAACAAAGTTTCTTACCATCTTCTCTGTACATGACTTTCCTTTGCTCCTTTCTGTTATCAAACATGCTCGTACGGTTTTAGACTCCATGTGTACACGACCATACACTGACCTTTCAAACATACCTCCTAAATTCAATAAGCGTGTCGTACAACTGGTATTTGATCGGCGCATTAAAGAACTGATTCTTGGTCCGCATAATTGACGCACCTGACCATCATTTCCTCGATGAAATCGAGCCGCATGCATGGCATTATTTTTCACAACCTTTTCATGATCTAGCTCCTTAACTGGCTCAGTTTTAGTAGCATCAACAATCGACGGTGTCACGCCTGTACCATCCTCCCTCCTTTCAAACGAAACCGTCCTCGGTTTCGAGTCTATTTTCTGTGCCATCAATTTGTCCAGCGCTTGCAATTTTGTTCTTACTATAGAATCTGGCATTGGCTTCAGAACGTGCTTCCTTCCACCATGCATGCTTCCTTCCACCATGCAGGAACGTGTATGTGTTGGATCTTCCAGCATGAACTGCGTCATGATCAAATTGCCATGGTCTTCCCAATAACAACTGACACGCATCCATGGGCACAACATCACACTCCACTATATCAAAATAATCTCCAACTGCGAACTTCACACGCACCTTATGTGTGATCTTTAATTTTCCGGAATTGTATAGCCACTCCACGTGGTGCGGTTGCGGATGCCGCCGCATGGACAAACCCAATGCATGCACAACATCTTTACTAATAGCGTTTGTAAAGCTTCCGCCATCAATTATCATCTTGCATGCACGATCCTTGATCATGCATTGTGTTTTAAAAACACTCCAACGTTGGCCTTTTGCATCACCGTCTTGTACCTTCTGTACCAAAAGATTCAGCCCCTCTATCGGTGCATCGACTTCTTCCTTTCTTTCTTCTTGTTGCTCTCTTCTTTTTATCAAACGGTTTTTCCAGTCTGCGCTGAACACATCTGTTGGCATGGGAATAAAACAGATTTGTTGGCCCTTCCATGATACAGTGTAACTATTTTTCTTTGAATTCCGAACAGCCCCGACACGCGTGCACCATGGGTTCCCGAGTACCAGATGACACGGCACCATGGGCACTGGACAAACGTGAAAAAATTCCGCACAACAATATTTTCCCAAATTAAAAATTACTAAAATCCGGTGCGTAATTTTGATTTCACCTTTGAACCACTTCACTGTATACGGTCTTTCAAGAGGCGCCATATTCAGCCCCAATTTTTGCACTACCTCGATGCTCGCCATGTTGACCGTAGAACCTTCATCAATCGTTAAATTGACACGCCGCTCCTTCACCACGCAACGAGTGTGAAAAAGAACAACCTCGCCGATGCCTTCCTCCTCCATCAATATGTTCCTGCTCAACATGTTGATGCTTGCCTTCGTAGATGATATAGCAAACTGAATCGCCGTGACTAACCTTAGCTCTGAATACCACTTGATGAGGCACGGACTAGCGAGATGCTAATTCGCACGTGTAGATGGCCCGATCTTTCACGGCGATACTCGATCAACACCTCGTCTCCCTGTTCCTCCTCGTAACCTCCAAGAACAATTTTCACCTGTGTACAAAAATACACAAGCGAAAGGACCATTCTATGGTTGCTCCACATTTATTCGCGTTGTTTTATTTCTTTGCCTTTGAGACAAAGACAACCATTTGTGATACAATGGTTTTCAACTGGGGGCTCGGATTTTCAAATCGTACCCGTTTTAAACTCCGAAAATTGTACTCGGCGTCTCATGATTTTGGTCAATAGTTGGATTGCCTGGCTCTTGTGCTTACCTCTTACGTTTCCGCTTTGTTTGTCTAAGAGTGTAAAGGAGAACCACGACGATTGTGCTTCCAACTCGTATGGTTAAACGCCTTAGTGGAGAAAGCCGAAACTGACTGTCATTATACGCGCAAATTGGTCGGCGATCCAATGGCACTGATAAACAAAAAAGGCACTGATAAACAAAAGAAAACAATAGGGTTTGCTGTGTTAAATGATGGGCACCTGTCAAATGAGTCGAAGTGACTATTGGCTTGACCTCGCCGTGGCCGAACACTTCAAAAACCGGGGCTAGTCACTAGCCCCACGGTCAAGGTCCTATGACTAAGTGAATGTTATAAAGCCTAAATAGCCTAATTGTCTAGTTTCTGCTAACGTATACCACCTTCAGGCAACTAGACGTCGGCTAAGGGTTTAATTGTTGCAAAAACACCCCTTGTAATATGTATAAGGGGGCAGAAGCCGACGACTAGCCACTTTCAGTATTTAAGTTGTTGCACAGGAGTCAAAATAAACAAATTGGATAATAAAACCAAGCTTCTCAAAATCAAGCTTGTCTTTTTTACATAATTAATTAAAACTTCAGCACTCCGAAGTGATATGTAGAAATACAAGTGTCCTTGCACATGTTGGCTCAGTGATCCGAGCACCCTCCATCACCTCGGCCAATTACCCGCAAAAAAAAAAAGTACTGCAATGGAGTACAGTTCTTTCCGGCCAGAGGACCTGAAGCGATTTCCGTCGCATTGACCGCGAGGGTAATGTGTCTTCACACAAGCATAAGCCCGCTGTACACCATCTAGACAGACAGAACGCTTCCAGTGGAGGACATGATGGTTGACGTCCTGGAGCCGCTCTACCTGGCCGAAGAAGCTGCCCGGTAATGGCTCTTTGGGCCAGAGATGATGCAGATATCCTCCATAGTCAGCTGCACCATGTGGTACAGTTCCGTCAGCTACTTCATTTGATTGTTGAGCAGCGGTGCATGGGACGGTGCCTAACTGCCCCCATAAGGTCTTCTACTTGGAGTCTCCAGGAATGGAGCCATAGTAGCGGGCATCATCCGACGCACTCCTCGGCAAGTCGATGAAGGCGTCTGGGGAATGCCAGATTTGCGTAAGTTGGGCAAACCTGAGGTCACTAAAAATGCATCGAAGCAAGTATGGTTTACCAGCGGCGATCTGCTTCACTTGCTAAAGCTCTTCACGGTCCGCCCGGGCCTGGGTCCTGGCCTCCTGGCACGCCGAGCCCAATTTCACGAGCTCAGTGGTCGCCTTCTTTTGTTCGCCCTGAAGGGTGTCACATTTTGCTAACAAACCCTTCAGGTCTTCTTCGACCTCGGAGACCCGGGCTTGGTACTTGCCGGAGGCTACCTTCTGCTTGGCGAGCTTCTCGCTGGCCTTTTTGCCTCAGCTTTCTGCTATTCAGCCACTTGCTGAGCTCTCTTAAGCTCAGCTTAGAGAGTCTCAAGCTCCATGGTGGCAGCTGGCAAAAACAATCAAACATGTCAATGTTTGAACAGTTAATGCTACCATTACAATCTATTTCCCGCTTAAGAATAAGTTCTTGCTTACCTTGAGCCCGGTCCATCAGCTCTTTGAGCAGCTCTATGTCGTTCTCGGACCACTCCAGCTGGTGGTTCAGTTTCGCCAACTCCTCGGAGTTGGAGGTCGGAGTCTAAGCCGAGGCCTGCGATATTAACTTATTAGTTGTCTCCGATACCGATTTCAATCCTCTAATTGGATCTTCAAATCCGACTAGAGTCTTTGGGGCTACTGCATGTTTTCTCTTGAAGTTTCTTTAACGAAGCATACAACGACCCTGCAGTCAGTTTTTTAAAGACTAACTTAGGGCTCGGGGGCTACTCCTTATTGCGCTCTTATGTGTATTTGCATGCAGTTCATATTTTTAGGGTCCCGATAACTGCTACACGTGTGGCGGAAAAGGAGACGCATCACACGTCTCTAATGTAAATAGATTACCACGTCATCGCATGCATGCATGCGAGAATCTTTTTGGATTTTCAGTTTTTAAAATGTTTTATCTCTTAAATGAAAAATCCGATTGAAGATCCGTTTTCACCATTAAATCCCTCGTGACGAGATCTTCAAAACTAGATCTCATATCGATATATTTCGGCGAAATTTTTTTTGGTTAAAAGTTGCCATGTCTATTGCGCATGAATTGCCATGATATTTACACTGAAGTTGCCATGATATGTTTCAACTATTTTCTTTTATATTTAAAAGCAAATTTAACATATTATAAACCAAAGAATTAAGAAACTAGACTTGCCATGCACCATAAACTAAAATTGCCACGATACATGCACTTAAAATTGCCATGGTTCAATAAAAAAATATTTTCATGGTCAAAGTACTGGAATTGCCATTATAAAAAAACTAAAATTGCCATGATCTACAAACTAAAATTGCCACATGGCAACTTTAGTTTAAGCACTATGGCAACTATAGTGTAAACATCATGGCAACTTCTGGGCAAAAAAAAAATTCGTCGAAACATATCAACATGGAGTCTAGTTTTGAAGATCTCGTCGAGACGGATTTAATGGTGAAAACGGATTTTTAGTTCGCTTTTTTGTTTAGGAGATAAAACATTTTTAAGCCAAAAACCAAAAAGATTTCTGCTGATGTCATGTATTCATACGTGGCAAAATGAATGGTGGTGGAGGCGTGTGGGCGATTTGCAAACGCCCACACGTGTGGGCGTTAACATTTCCGTATTTTTAAAAGTCTTCGGACAGTTCTTTTCAGGCATGTTCTTTAAGGGCTATTTGGGTAGGTTAAGCATTAAACTGGAATGTCCATAAAATGCTAAAACGATAAATAGGTTATGAAAAACATACCTCAAAGCCTTCAAAAAGGCCTTTGAAGGCCTCTCGGATTCCGGTCTCAGCGGACCGAAAGTTGTTCAGCGCCGCGCTGAGCAGGGCACGGTGCTCTTTTATGATGGAGGAGCTTGTTAAAGCCTCCTCCATATCCTCGGGCCACCCCATTAAGACCTGCCCTGGAGCAGGAGGGGTGGGCGGATTCAACTCGGCTCCACCCCCCATATAGGTGGGGATGGAGGCTACTATACCGCTGGGATGCACACGATGACATAATCCACAACAGACTATGTTAAATATTTTTGTCACCCTAAATCATTTATGTCCAATCCTAGGTACTTAAAAGATGGAGGCACAGATGGAGAAAATCTGGGAAGGGAACACCCCTGGAATATCAACAAATAAGTAAATGCATCAAAATAGGGATGCTCTGCCAGCGATATGACCCCTCCAAACGGCCTAATATATGGGATATAATACGAGATTTCAACAATATGGATGTTGCTAATGGGCAACACAGCCATGTCGATGAACAGGTAAGGTCA
Organism: Triticum timopheevii; assembly: GCA_963921465.1. NCBI lineage: Eukaryota > Viridiplantae > Streptophyta > Magnoliopsida > Poales > Poaceae > Triticum > Triticum timopheevii. Next base: position 657,618,648 of record OY997274.1, on the reverse strand, counting down.
TGTGCCTTTTACATTGTATTTCCTCCCTGCCAAAATATAGTGCATCTAGTTTAATCTTAACTCGAACTTTGTAAACTTGAACCAAGTTTACAAAAAAAACATATACAAAATAAAATCTGTACCATTAGGTTTACCATGTAATTTAGTATCATATCATATATATTAAGTGTTGTAAATGTTCATATAGTTTTTGACATAGTTGGTCAAACAACATAATTGTAGAACTAGGAAAAATCTAGTATGCACTTTATTCTCATGGAGGGAACATTAGTTTTCCGATTTGGTAGTTCTATCGTTTTTGCACCCTAGTTTTTGTACGCGTGTTTAAAAATCTGTTGTTGTGCATTTGCATTGGAAGTACTAATAAAGTTAATAATAATAAATAATTATCCATTATTAAACAAAATTTCCATCTCCATAATAACATAGATGTCCTTATGTAGTAATCCAAGAAAATCATGTTGATACATTTATTATATATTGTACGAGTAAAAAAAGAAATCTTTCTTTGGAATCCTAAAGCAGATAGTGAACTTTTATAAGTATCATTCCAAGTGCTCACATTGGATATAACTCATGTGTCATTACACGCATTAATTTGTACATTAAGTTAAGTTTTCTCTACCAGTTGCCACGAACCAATGTTTGACTTCAGTTATGATTACCTACCTTTATCTAAGAGTACAGAATGTATATTGTTTCACAAGATAAGCTTTTAAACTGTAAATTGTTGAATTCTTTGCTTCCCTTCTTTATCTTTATTTCCACCTATATCCTAAGAATTTATGTATAAAGAAACTATAGACAGTACAATGTCTTATATATATTCAAAATGCGCTTGGTTGAAGCAGCTGCCTCCTGGAAGAACTCGAATTTCTAATTACTCTAGGAAGCTACGGTAAGAAAATACTCTGAATAGACTTGCTTATTCATCAGGATTAAGTCCCTTCTTATAAGCGATCTAACTTGGTCCTCAAGGAAAAACTAAACTGATTACAATCTGGACTCTATCTCGCTTTATCTAAACATACTCTGAAAGCTAATTGTATTCTGACTCTAACTGAAAGCTACGGGAACAGTCTCCCTGCTATTCACTCCTCCTATGGTGGTTCCTTTGATGTATTGTTGTGGGCCCTACAGCTATAAGTCTGGCCCCACATAACACCTCCATTATATTCTGTGAACTCCGTAAACATATTCTTCCTTCGTCAAAATATAGCTTATGCAATGTGATAGACGAGGATTATATATATGTATTTTCAAGGTAATATATAAATATACTGCTTTTTCTTGTAGATAATCCCATACCTGGGGGATGATATGCTTGGAATTGAGCCAATCGAGCTCCACTTCCCTTTTGAGCTTAACAAACAGATATCAAGCTCACTTGAACTGACCAACGAGACAGGTGCTTGCATTGCCTTCAACATCCAAGCTACGAGCCCCCTGAAATACCAAATAGAGCCTAAGAAAGGAATTATGCTACCACGATCCAAGTTTAGTGTTAAGATAACACTGGAATCTCAAGAGAAGGCACCACGGTCTATGAAGTATGCCTATGCATTCATCATACAGAGCACTAAAGTGACATATGGTTTTTTGGTTGAGGATATAACTGCAGAAATATACGAGGAATGGCCAGGGAACGTGGTTGATGAGGTGAATTTGGATGTTGTCTTTGACACACAAAGCCAGATTCTTGACGTCCACAAGATGGAGGTTCTCTTTCCTTTCAAACACGACAATTTAACCCCAATGGTTCTTCCCCTAGAATTACTGAAAGCCATCACATACGACTTCTCCACTAAGTCAGAACTCGGCAGGGGAGGGTATGGAGTGGTTTATAAGGTATGATGACCCGTTCTACACTTTGCTTTGCAAATAGTAGCTGCATATACACTAAGAATAAGGTGTAACTCATAAAACAGGGAGTTTTTCCGAGTGGGGAAATTATTGCAGTAAAGAAGCTATTTGAAATACATCTACTGAACGATGAAACATTCCAGAAGGAGGTTAATTATCTTACAGGGATCAAGCACCGAAATGTAGTACAATTTGTAGGTTACTGCGCCGAATCAAGTTGGGAATTGATGCCGCAACCAAGAGGGACACCTATTTGGGCTGAAATCCCAAAAAGATTGATCTGCTTCGAGTATGTATGCAACAAAAGCCTTGACAGCTATATTACTGGTATGATTCCACAAGACTATACGTTAATTTATTCATTAGTTAGGTTTATTTTCTTATTTTCACTTGTCCTTTCTGAATTTTACGTTGTTAGAGCACAACTAAACTCATGTCGTATCAGGGACTAGAGTAAACACAATAAGTTTGTAGCTACATATCAGTTTACCCACTTACACAAAAATAATAATCACTACAATAGGAAGGTACCGTAACAAGGATGTTTGACAATAACCTTGCGGCACCCCCTATCAATATGTAGTCCGATGCATGGTCTGTAGGAAAATTGAGCCAGAGGTGGCTACACACCAGGAGAGTGAAAATGCTAAGAGGCCAACAAATATGGCAAGGAAGGGAAAACAATCCCCCTTCTATTTTAGCTTTTTCAGCCCATTTTAGACAGAGAAGGATCATCTGAATTTATAGTCAGCAACAAATCAGGGGATTCCCCTTGTAAAGTTTCTGCATTGGGTGGCTTGGTGGGCTAGGATAGCATGCGAGCAAGCCAGGTGGTGCACACAACCTCCGCCATTTGTCATGCGTTGGGCGCACCCACAGGAGATTTTTTTTGGCGTTGTTTTCTTGGTTTTTTTCTTTGGATTCTTCAGTTTTTTTTCGATTTATATCTAGTAAGTATGTGTGCTTCCGCGTTAAGCACATGTGCGCTTTCCATGTGGAAAGCCTAGTTATGCCTCATGGTGAAAACCAGTTTTGCTTCCATGTTACCCTAGTAGTGAAGCACGCATGTGCTTCCGTGTGAAGCACAGTTATGATTCCCCAAAGAAAGTAAAGCACGATGTGCTTCTGTGTGAAGCTCAGTTCTGCTCCCCCAAAAAGTGAAGCACATGTATGCTTCTGCGTGAAACACATTTGTGATTCTCGCCTGAAAAGCACAACTATGATTCCACAAAAGTGAAGCACAATTAGTCTAATTTTTGAAGCACGGGGTTACTACACATTTAAAGCGCGAGCTAGTACATTTTGAGAACATAGATTTCGTCCATAAAAGGTTCGTCAAAATCTGTCAATATGAGATCTAGTTTGAAAGATCTTGACGTGAGAAATGCAATAGTGAAAGCGGTTTACGATTTTGACCAATGGTTCAAAAGATAAAAGAATTTGAAAAAATAATCTAATAAAAAGGAAAAAAACACCCGTACCTGCCGTACGTGGGAAGCAATCATACAAAAACTCCCAGATGACATTGCACATTCAGTGTGTCACTTGTCGCCACAATGGGAGGTGAGAGTGACATTTGCAAATGTACCCCTTAAATAGTAATTTCAAAATTTATAGGGAAATCAGGGTAACGTGAGATTACAGATTAGCCCATGTGGTACGAGATATTTCAAAATTCCTTTTTGAGACCTAAGGAAGGCACAGGCACCCAATAAAAAATATAGTAAATGTCTAATCCCAGAAATTAGCGCACCTCCTCATTTCATAAGGGAAAGCTATTTGAATCATAAATTTGATTCTTTCCAACCATCAGACCGGTTCTCTCCCCTTGATTTTCTTTGCATCGCATGGCAGAGAGACTTTAATAACGGCCCATTATCTCGAAAAACAGAAAATGCTTGCCCACAAGGCCACAATCACCCTTATTCCTGACTTCCAAACAACTAAGAGCATCTCCAACAGGCGCACAAAAGTTTCGTGCCCATAGTTTTAGTGCGCCACTGTAGCAGTTTTAGCGCGTCGGACCCAACATTGGTTTACCAGATGCACAAAAACGCGCGCCTAGAAAAATACGCAGTGTAAACTGTGAAGCGCGCGCAATCCGGCGCCTCAAATTTGCAGCACGCGATAGCGTTTTTCAGCTCGCGTCCAACCCTTTTTTGCGTGTCCACTATTTTACAGCTTCTGCTGGAGCTGTACGACACAAAAAATTTTTAGCACGCGGAGAAGTTTTTGGGCGCCTGTTGGAGATGCTCTAAACTACTTTCGTGCTTCTACTCCCTTCGTTCCAATATAAGTCTTTGTAGAGATTCTACTATAGACTATATATGAAGCAAAATAAGTGAATCTACACTGTAAAATACATCTATATATATGCGTATGTGGTTCATAGTGGAATCTCTACAAAGACTTATATTTAGGAACGGAGGAAGTACCAGTTTATTACTTTGCGTCCTACGCATGATATGGATCCAGCCCAATTTACGGGTTTATTTGTCAAGTTAACAAATCATAGACTCCTCTTTGTGATGGAATAAAGAAATTTGACTGGAGGAAACAAATAAATTATGTGTCAACAGGAAGCAATCTTATAAGTTTAAATTGAAGCAAATCTCAGTTGGGACGGAAGCAAATTCGAATTGCATCGGAGATAAAAATCTGTTTCCCGCGGATGCATGACTGCACACACGAAAGATTTTCTAGACTTATTAGTTTCCTGAAAATCTGGTAATTAAATTAGTGAGTAAACCCCACAAAATCAGCGGTTTCTAAATTTGGAATCGTGAGGTGGGTGGAAAACAGGCCCCAAAAGTTAAATCGTCCTTGTTGGGAATAACACTCACACTCTCCTGTCCGCTAGAGACGCGGTTACCAGTTCGGCTAACAATCTGCTCATGATTACACCCGAGACCTTTAGATAAAAGTAGGAAAAAGTCCATTTTAAACCCTGAATTTGTAGAGGTTCGGCAAAACAAACTCTCAAGTCGAAATCCCGGTCGATTGCACCCTGAACTATGCAATCCCGGTCTAAACTGAACCCTTGCGTCGTTTGGCAAACGAGGATCGTGGACGTGTCATAGGATGGCCGAGATTGATGCCATTTTGTACATTTCCCCGTTGGGCCAGCCACGGTACCATGCAGGGCCTTCCACGTGAAAATCTTGATCTTACTCGGGATTTTTAGCTTCCACAGAGTACCCCATACTGGGTTTACCTTTCAAGATCCATGTCCGTCCTCCTGTCTGATTCGATCTCCAAACTGATGCTCCCACTCTGAATAATAAGCAGATTGGACAGTGAACATACTCATCTTTGTTTTGTTCCATGCTACAGAATCTTCAGTTAAGAATTAACTCAGGGGGATTTTTAGAATGTTTTCCAGTGTTTGGGTTGAATAGCTTGTCCACAGTTTGGAGAATAATATTCCTTCTTCGAGTCTGAACCTTCCTGTTATACGAGTTTGGCAACCAATGGTCGTCTCAGATATTAATTTGAGTGCCCGATCCAACTCTCCAGACATGGCAGCGCAGAAAAGTTTGCAAGCCCGCCACTATGCTTTGCCAAGTATATGATGACCCTTTCTTTGGTCCCGCATTCAGAAAATTCCCATTTGGGAAATATTTGGCCCTCAACACCTGTGTACAAAGTGAGCTTGCTCGTTTTCCTTTCTCTATGGGGATATTAATTGAAAGGAGAACAATTATTATTGCCTCACTAATTTCATGAACAAATAAGAGCATGGTTAATAATATAGCCAGCTGCTGGCTATATGATGTTGCCATGTCACATATAGTCAAGCTTATAGCCAACAAGTACAATAGCTAGATATAAATATGTAATACTTTGTTGATACATGACCCACCCCACTCTCTTACAAAGTACCTAGGAGCACGTGCTGCAGTCGGCTGTTAACTAGTAGCCCGCTTCTCTTCTCTCTCCTCTTCTCTCTCTTCCAAGTAGGCAAGAATATAATATTTAATGTCTTACAGCCCGCCTACATCACCTTGTTGTACTTGCTCTAAGTCGCGTGCAAAGCGCGCCACACGTCCCATGGGTCCCACCAACCGCCCGTCCTATCTCCTTAACTGCAGCGCGAGGATGAGCCACCTGTTTCCTCTTTCTTCCATCAGAAACGGGCTCCCATTTTTTTCGTCTGTCTCTGCGTCTTCTCTACGCACATGATGCAGTGATGCTCCTATGGTATATGCCGCTCCAATTGAGAGATTCACGCACCAGTGACCCGCGTTAAGAGGGCGGCCGCACACTATGATGCAGCGCTAGCGACCCTAAGGAGAGGCATCGGTGCTCCTATCTATGTAGCTCTTGCCTCAGCACCGCTGCTGCGATGCAGCGGTCACCGTACCTATCGGAGCTACGATGCAGCATCCGCGATGCTGCATAAACGCACCGGTGGGCCGATGCAACGCTTTCCGGCAGCTGTTGGTCTTGCAATACAACGTTCAACCGCATTGTCGGGAGCTCTGATGAAAGGGTCACGAACGTTTCCGAGAGGTGCTGGTGCTCCGATGCTGTGCTGCCGGCGGCTGCTGGAGCTCTCAGGATGCTACAAAGAAGAACAAGTGCTCCGATGCAGGGCTTGCCGGTGACTGTTTGTATTGGGATGCAGGGTTCGTCGGCGCTGGCTAAGCTACAATACGGCGCTCGTGACACAGTGGAGATTCTGTCGATGCGTCAAAGCCTCTTCGGCAGACGTGGCGGGGCGACAACTGCTGGAAGAGGAGATGGGGTGTGGCAGGAGAGGCGAGAGAATCAGTGTGCCCCTGCCGCGTAGCAGCGGCTACAGCCGCGAGGTGAGCAATTGACCCAGCGGCTATGCCTGACCGATCCAACGGCCGAGGACCCAGCTGATTTTCTGGAGATATCAATCAGTTGATTCCTAGCAGCCCCCTTACTATTCCTCATTTCGCCGCAGGAGACCCACTTGTCCGCCTCGTGGCCCATAAGGGTACCGCAGCTACATTGACCAGTACAAGAGGTTAGCGGCGTCCGGTTGAGCCTGCAACAAAAACCTTTTTTTTTTCTAGCAGAAAATAATTAGTACCACCTCGGATAGAGGAAATTCTCAAAATATATAATATGGGTGAAAGAACTAAAAAACTTGAGAAACACACCTCCATTTATTATCACGTCAGACCGTGAGTGGCAAAAGGGAAGTGTTTGGGGACGGTGCGCCGGCCGAAGCGCTCAGCCGGTCTCTTCCTTTTTTTCACGCGTGGGACACGCTGGCACGCGCGCGCTTAGTTGACCCAAACGTTTTTTTTTCTTTTTTTCTTTTTCTTTGCTTCTTCCTTCCACCTCCGCCTGATCCCATCTCGCCTCCTCCATTGTAGCGCGTGGAGCAGCTCGCCGTCGCCCATGGATGTAGAGGTTGCAGCCCCGCTCTCATTCCCACCTCCTTTTTCTTCCTTCTCCCTCTCTTCCCTCTTCCTCCTCCTCTCTTCCCCTTTTGTTACAACCGGCGACAGGCAAAACGCCGGGAGGACCGAGGTGCCCGTGATACAACCATGGCCACGGGGGAGGAGCTGCAACCGCGGTACTGGGAGAGTTGCAAACGGCGTTTCCCCGTGCTACAACCATGGACACAAAAGCTACATCCAGTAGATAAAAAAGCTTCAACCAGACAACGAAATGCAGGAAAAATTACAACCGTTTTGACAAAAAGCTTCAACCCGCAAATGAAAAAGCTTCAAAGAGAGATTGAGAAAATCCTCCTCGGCGACGACCACGACGTCTCTCTGTGTGTTTTGTTGCAACTGCAGAGTAAAAAGCTGCAACCCTCTGTGAAAAAAGCTTCAAGCTTAGGTGAAAAAAGCTTCAATTGGCATGGTGGAAAGTTTCAATCCGCGAGAAAAGCTTCAACAGGCATAGAGAAAAGCTTCAACCGATGAGATAAAAAGCTTCAACCTGACTCGTCAATGGCAGCGAGCGGCGACGTTGAGAGTTGCATCGGCGACACGACAGTGCAGCGACGATGGCAGCCGCTAGGTGTTGCAACGACAGGGGGTGCCGGTGTGCTTCAAGACGGCGCCATCTTTTTGCTACAAGGGGGGCTTTCTGCTGGACCGGGGGGTGAGTATGGATGATGCGACAGCGATGGGGACGGCGACTGGCGGCGACGGAGAGCGCATCCAGCAGCGTGGGACTAGGGGGGGGGGGGAGGTCCAGGTGAGGGGGCTAGTCGCTGGCGGCAGGAGCGGCTGGGGTGGGGGCGCAGTGAAGAAGAAGGAGAGGAAGAAGTCAACGCGGGAGAAGGGGGCGCGAGGAAACAGATCTGACGGCTCGAGCTCGCGGATCGGGCGGCTGGGGCTTGACCGGCCCAACGATTGGGCCGGTGCGCCGGCGCAGATCGTTGCCTGTGGCAAAAATATAAGAAGACTTTGATTTGGTCTAGATCCATGCCGAGGAAGGCTGTACGGTCATTGTGTTTCTATCACTTGGATTCTTCATTATGAGCCCATAAAATGCACCATTTATTGAAAAAAGAGAGGGGTACGGAGAACCCTAAATGAATATTCTACTAAATGTTTTGCTCCTCCTCCGTAAGGTAATCTTGGTTGGGTTGCCCTAAACCACTACAACAACCCTTGAGAAAAATGTAGTCCTACCGCTGACGTGTGCACATCACCTATATACCCCACATAACATATCCAAGACTCCTGCTATTGCTCATCAGTGAACATGTAATTATTTCTAGGAAGTAAGTGATCTATTGAAACACCAAAGATGAGAAACCGATCTTCCATAAATTGAGTTGGTCAAGCAATTATCCGAGGCACACGGAGAGTCATCAGTACATGCAATGTACCTTTCAGGGCACTCGCAATTCACCGACGACTCATAACACGTCATCTTAGGTGGTAGAAAAATTTGTAGACAACCTCCCCAATGCATTTCTATTAGGTGTTTTATCTAATTGATTTTAAGGCTTAGGGATCATATTTGCATCACAACACTGTGGCCTAGTTTTGGATTGAAGGAAGGTGAGAAAAATAGGGAAATAAGCCACAACCGATCAGAGTGTTAATTACACTCCATAGGGAAGTGAGCTAAGAGCCGTAACATCACTACCATACAACTCATTCTCCCTCCTCTTTAATTATATTGCCGCATCAACATTTTTCCTATGATAGCATGCTAAGAGACAAGCATTGGGACTGCCCTCCGCCGAGTCGCCAACAAGCTCGCGGTCAACATGGCTTGTAAGAAGTGTCAATGTGGCCCTAGCCGGTGGAAAAGGATTTGTAAGACGTCGGGTTGAGCTAGTGCCTACTGTATGGCCGATGGCGGAAGTAGCAAGAGAGAGCGCTGGTGCAAGAAAAGTTAAATTAGAGCTGGTGACGTTAGTTTTAGGGTAGTCGGTCTTTTCAAGCGGAGTAATTTTAGCATACTCCCTCTTACCTCCCCTTCTCATATACTCCCTCCGTCCGGAAATACTTGTCGGAGAAATGCATAAAAATGGATGTATATAGAATTAACATACATCTAGATACATCCATTCCTTCGACAAGTATTTCTGGACGGAGGGAGTAAGCGATAAGAGTAAACTAGCTGGGAGTAGGACCTCGGATTAGAGATCACAGTGCTGGAAAATGTATGTTCTGAACTCTCTGGAGTTGTATGTTAAGTACTCCCTCCGTCCGGAAATACTTGTCCGAGGAATGGATGTATCTACATGTATCTTAATTTTAGATACATCCATTTGTATCCATTTTTACGACAAGTATTTTTGGACGGAGGGAGTACAATGTATGGATAATATGCCAAATGTCGCAAATAACATTTCTACATAACATATGGATTTAGAAACATTGATGTGCATAAGAGTATCAAACAATTCAAATGACTCTAAGGGTCCGATTGTTGTACGTGCATTTACAGAAAAACAAGCACAAATGTGTCTAGAAGAAACTAGAAGCATCAGATTTAAGGTTGAAATAAATCTGAATATTCAAGTTGAAGTGTGTTTGGACCTATTGGTGGGGTTGTGAAGGCACATATCCTAGCACGCCACGATATTCAGTTCCTTTGGTTTTAGCCCCCCCCCCCCCCTCCCCCGCGCACTCACACACATACACACACAACTCAAGATGCAATTAAATCATACCATGATTCGTTAAGGCGCCACTGACTAACATTTACTTTATTAGTAATGTGTTCTTTACATGAAATATAATTCATGACATTATATTCATTTTCCAAAGCTCATACCCATGACCGTGATTTTGTATCATATAAACCACATATTAATCGAGCAATTTCCGGTCAAGGTCCTCTCTTAGTGAATTAAAATATGGCATATGTTTAGGGACCCAAAGTTTAATGATTGAGTGTGCATGCAATTTCATTTCCTATGTTTACTAAATTCACAGATGAATCTACCGGCCTCGAGTGGAGCACACGATACAACATAGTCAATGGGATTTGCAGCGGTTTGCAATTCCTTCACAAGGAATGTCGTATGGTTCATCTGGACCTAAAACCCGAAAATGTAATGATGGATGCTGCTATGATGCCGAAACTTACAGATTTTGGTTTGTCAAGGATGTTTGGCAACCAGGAAACACGAATTATCACTGACAATCGTGTAGGTTCACGGTAAATTATGACTCCTGGAACTCCTCTTTCGTTCTATTCTACATTTCACTCAATTCATACTCTTAAATTTTTTGCAGTGGTTATATGGCACCGGAATACACACTCCAAGGCCTAATCACTACCAAGGCCGATATTTTCAGTTTGGGTGTTATAATAATACAGATAATGACGGGTGATAAGAAATATCCCATTAGTGCTACATATCATGAGTTCTGCAATGGGAATGAATGTCCTAAAATTGCCAACGATACATCTGTCGAACTCTTCATAAAAGAAGTAAGATCATTAATCTAACCTAGCTAGGATTTTGAAAGGAACAAGATAATATTCTCAGTCTCTACATGTATGTATCACCCCGACTTACTTTGCAAATATGTAGGTGGTTGAAAGTTGGGGCAAGAAATTTCTATCCACAACGAAGTATAAACCAATGAAACATTATACCCAACAAGTAGAACGATGCATAACCATAGCCCTAGAGTGTGTGCACCCTTACATGGATAAAAGACCTACTGCAGAGGATATAATGAAAAGGATAAGTGCAACACAACAGGTATTCTCAGCCTCTTTTTTATGATGGACTAGCTTAATATTTGAAGAGATTGTGCATGATTAATTTACAACACAACTATCCTAGCATATGTAGATCTATTATTAAATGGTTGGTTCTCTATTATTAAATAGTTAATTACAATTTTAATAAAAGAACTTGCATGACGGGTACAAATTTATACATAAAGTTGAAAAGTGACAAAAAGCAACCCAACAACTTGTGTTTGAGGTGCACTTAGATACATTGTCGTAACCTACGTCACGCTCTCCTCTGTGTGGGTCGAACCTGTAGGTGGGAAATAGGAAGAAAAATAGAGGTGCATTGCAGGTTGCTCCTGCAAGGATTCGAACTCAAGAGCTACCGGCTGGCACGTGATGGAACAACCACTGTGCCACCTTTCAGTACTAGTCATGGAATGCCCGTGCGTTGCCATAGGCTTTTGAAATATTATGTTGACATTACATATAAATATAATGCATGTTAAATTTCACATGTATAAAAAAGTTAGTCTGTAATAATTGAATCCACCTCACTTGCAATGTAAGGGATAAAAAAGGTAATTTGACGATGTATACATAAAGACCGATGAGCCACCAAATAATCTATTAACAATTAAGATCTACTCGATGCGCTTAGATATTCTTGCACAATATCAGAAATGTCGTCATTCACACAATATCTGAGCAAGTATAATAAAACTTCCTCCTCAACTCATAACCAAATTGTTTTTCTTTCACCTGCCGAGCCTTATCCTCACCGCAACCACTCATCTCACTTTCTCCCCATCACAACCGCTTCTCTCACCACAACCACCCCTCTCACTTGTTCTCTCCGCCACGGCGTTGTTGACACCATATCTCCCCACTGTGGCATGTTGTTGACACCATATCTCCCCACTGTGGCATGTCTCTGCTACCTTCCATCCATGTTCACCGTCCCCTCCCCTCCACTGCAATGTCGCCCATCCCCTTCCCGGTTATCTGTTTTGGTCAGAACCGATGAGCATCAGTGAGCAGTGAGCACGTATATGTCATGGTGAGTACTCGGATCCAGCCGCCGGCGAGCCGCGACATCAATATGGCCACTGGCTTCATGTAGTATGATTTATACCTCAGGCAAGTCGCATCGTTGCTCTGGCCATCCCAGTAAATTTGTGTCTTGTGCAACCACGTTCGTGGCTCCTTTCCCTTGCAAGACAATAACTGGATGGTGCCTTGCTCCGAATCCATCACAGGTTAATTGCCCGTGCGTTGCTACAGGAGCACACATATTTTCGTAGTTTAATATAAACCTTTAGGATACTCGTGCAAGTACAACAGTGTCATCAACAATTCTTTTACCATTAAATAACTCTGCATCTTGTTTTCTTTTTCTTATTTCATCCACTATTTTCATCTCTCCACCCTTTATCCAAACGTGCCACCTCCGGCAGTGGTGCATAATGTATTCAGCTGACAATTCCCCTTACACCCCACTCAACCCACATCAAAATTCAAACCCATGATGGTATAGTTGTGGTATATTTCACACCATGCTTGTGTTAATAAGATTGCTATGCAATTTTCAATCATGTCACTGTAATACGTACACGGTGTTTCTGCTTCCGGGTCCAAATGCACCCGATGTGCACCCAGATGGATAAGAAAATTTGATGAAACAAAATTCATTTATGGTTTTTTTAGTGGACATTGACGAGTGTCTCAACTGTGTGTGGATTTTCATGATGGAATCACATTCTTACTGGTCCGGGCAAAAGAAAAATTCAATGCTCCAAAAAAAAAATTTTGAATGCATATCAAAGAACATATTTTGTCACCTCCACGAATGTATTTCATCACGAAAAATTGCACACAGGCGGAGAACTAAGCAATGTTTGCTGTAAAAGAATTTTTTTTATGTTTTTTACTATTCATGGCATTGTCACGGACTAACTCACCAATCTGTGGTAGTGAACCACTCGAGATAGCTGGTGCCTTCAGCTTGTTATAGCCCATGTTGACTGATAATCACATATATAAGTGCCTCACCTTGATAATCCCTCCGTTCCGGTTTATCATGGGCTCATCTCATTTTCTTGATTATTCCATATTATAAGTCTCATTTTCACTTCTTTCCACCACTTGTTCACATTCCAAGGTGCACTAAATTGATGCGTCCAAGGATAAAAAACCAATGCATGTAACAATTCTTATTCATTTAGTGGTCATCCATGCATACACTGTAATTAATGCAGATTAAAGTTTGAGTAATTTTGTAAACTACGCAATACATTCCTCCACTCACCATCTTCCTTGGTTGACGAGATTTCAGATTTAAGCCCTATAAACTAGAAACGAGGGAGTACTTGATACCACAATATAGTCGTGGTAGAAACCAGTTGTGCGGTCCTAAACACCTTTTTCCTTAAATACAACTGAAAAGAGTTTCAAACATGACATCTGCATAACAAGATGTCCATACATCCATCCATTTCATCGGTCAAAAATATTTTTGTAACCACTCATTTAATTGTTCAAGACAGGGGAACAAATCCCTACGAGCATGCACAACAATTTCATTGATACAAACAGATTCCTAATCCTATAGCGGAACATTATTCCCTGGGTGTTCATTACCCATCAAGCACTTGGTACATCCTCGCCACAACTGCTGGTGTCTGACTTCGGCAACCTCAAGAAGGATTTATACAAGCATGAATTCAAACAAAAGATTAGTAGGTCATTAAAGATATTGTAATACACCAGTAAATCAGTAGCATCAAGAACCTAACATCAACCTCGCACATACCTCATGCATAACAGAGAGAGCCAAAATTTCCTAGGTTGTCGATTTTCAAGTACCTAACAGTGACAGTTTAGAATTACACAAAGCTATACAATACAATTAGTATATTCCATGACAGAGAAAGTGTGCATGTAAATGATGGTCTGAGAAGAACTTAATTTTCTATTAACCAGTAGAATGCCAAAACAAAATCCTATATCTAAGAACTAATTTTGTTTGAAGAGGCACCGTTTGGCTCCACTTTAAACAACAACAACAACAACAACAACAACAACCAAGCCTTTAGTCCCAAACAAGTTGGGGTAGGCTAGAGGTGAAACCCATAAGATCGCGTGACCAACTCATGGTTCTTGCACATGGATACAAGCTTCCACGCACCCCTGTCCATAGCTAGTTCATTGGTGATACCCCAATCCTTCAGATTCGGTCTACCCCAACCTCTCTTAACATTATCCGTACGGTTTAACCGTCCGCTATGCACGGGAGCTTTTGGATGCTTGCGCTGAATATGCCTAAACCATCTCAGATGATGTTGGACAAGCTTCTCTTCAGTAATATACAAAGATTAAACCTGACATTAATTCTAAATTTTAAAATTTGTTGTGAGCATAAGACAAGAAACAACAACTGAATATTGTAGCATGTTGCAAACTCCTTGCCTACCTTGCAGAGAACAAACACAACAAAGCTACAAATATTTGCAGCAAGAAGAGGTGGAACCAAGTCTCTTTCTTCCAGCCCCTAGAGCTCCCCCAGACCACATGAGTTCTACCTCAATCAAATGGATGATTAATCACTACAGGTTACTATTAGCTACGCATGCAAGTATAGATCAGAGAGAAAGAGATTGCTCCTGCTCTTACATATTCCAGTTTTTCCTTCTATTCATATGTTGCTCTATGCCTACAAAGAGGAGGGAATTAACACACACACACACACACACACACACACACACATAGAGAGAGAGGTATTAGCAGTGAAGAGAGAGAGAGAGAGAGAGAGAGAGATGAATCTTCTCCAAGACACAAGGCAGAGCACAACCCGCTTCGTCTCCCACGTGGCAACCCCTCTGCATCTTTCCAGAGCAGAGCACAATCAGCAGAACCACAACATGTCTGCTTCCTTTTACCAAAGCAAATCTCTCCATCCTTGAACCTACAGGCCATAGTCATTCGTCAAGCCCACCAACAGTGCATAGAAGGTCAGCTACGTGCCCCTGCCATCTAATCTCTCAAGCTCGCCTGACATACCCAAGCCCAATTGAGGCAATGAACGAAAGGGCCTCAGCCGCGCCAGGCAACATCACCGTGATGTGTGCAACGACTGCACTAAGGACCTTGGTTTCGACCCAGAAACCATACCTGCTGCCCTGTCTTCTTCCTCCTCTTCCTCCTCTTTGTCAGCAAGAAGATCACGACTGATTTGTAAGATTGGTATATTGGAAGCCATGGCAAAAAATAAATAAAATTTCTCCATTATTTCAGCTAAAATAACTGAAAAAAGTATTATTATTATTATTATTATTATTATTATTATTATTCGCATTTCCAGTAATGTATAGGTTTGTAACGTAACCACAATCTCTTCAAAAAATAAAACATCTTTTCAATTGCCACTAATGTGAACTACTGGTTTCCTTATTTCCAGACCGATGTTGTTGGCCCTGTATCGACGTCGAGTATTTCCGGCGACGACAATACGACTGTCGACAAACATCGATAATGAACGAAGCTCGCTGAATGTTTTGGTTTCCACCCCAAGCTGGCTCCATCGTGCCTTCGATCGATTAGCACTGTAGATCGCGATATGCACGTACAAGCTAGCATCCTTGATCTATTCCTTGTCAAGGCATGTACTAGTGCTAGTCGGTAATTGCCAAAGCTAGCTTAGCTGTCGATCAGCTTGATCGATTCTAGCCGGCCGCTCACGTACGTAACGCTCGAGACGCGTCTAGCGGGCGGCTGGGTGCCACTAGCGCTCCTCAGTGGCCTGCTTTTTTCCAGGGCGCGTAGTGTGCTGTTAGTTAATCATTCCTCTGACTAAAAAGGACACTGTTAATTTATCACCTATGATGCGGTCTCTTCTCACGTGATGTATGCCTGCATGCTGCTGCATTAATATTTCTCATGTTCGTCCTTTGTGCATTAATTTTTGTTTTTCAAAATTATAAAAGACATATCTTCTAAACCGCGTGTGGAAATTCAGATCCGTTTTCACCTTTGAAACTCTCGCAACGTGCTCTTCAAAAGTAGATCCCGCATGGGGATGTTTCGACGAACTATTCTTCCTGCCAACTAAACATCAATATGTGTGCAACTAGACTACATTGCCGTGCCAACTGAGCATGTGTGTGTGCCAATAGTCCTGCCAACTAAACATCAATGTGTGTGCAACTAGACTACATTGCCGCGCCAACTGAGCATGTGTGTGTGCCAATAGTCCTGCCAGCTAAACATCAATGTGTGTGCAACTAGACTATATTGCCGTGCCAACTGAGTATATGTGTGCAACTAGTTTTCTTGCCAACAAAACATCAATGTGTGTACAACTAGATTATGTTCCCACGCCAACTGAGCATATGTGTGTATAACTAGTCTTGCCAATTAAACATCAATGTATGTGCAACTAGACTACATTGTTGCGCCAAATGAGTATACGTTTGTGTAACTAGTCCTGTCAACTAAATATCAATGTTTGTGCAAGTAGACTACATTGCTGCGTCAATTGCGCATATGTATGCGCAACTAGTGTCCTGCCAACTAAACATCAATGTGTGTGCAACTAGACTACATTGTCGCGCCAATTGAGCATATGCGTGTGCAACTAGTTTTCCTGCCAACTAAACATCAATGTGCGTGCAACTAGACTACATTACAAGCCAACTAAACATCATCATGTGTGCAACTAGTCTTTCTGCCAATTAAAAATGAATGTGTGCACAACTAGACTACATTACAAACCAACTAAATATTAATGTGTGTGCAACTAGTCTTCTTGCCAACTAATAAAGTACTCGTAACTAATAAAGTACTCGTAGTAATTAAGTACAATATTACACCCACATAACTATCATTAGAAGAAGATTTGAGAACAATCGATGTTCATTTTGATCCAACTGCAGAAACGCATCTCCTTGGACGAACGAGAGGAAGGAGGATGTGTGGATCTCAAATCCAGCGGCGACGGGGAAGATAGGGAGGGGTGGCGGCGGAGGTGCACCGGCGTTGATGCGGATGGAGAGGAGGCCCAGCGTGGCGGCGGTCGGCCGGGGCGAGCTTGACATGAGCGGAGATCATCCATGGCCGCAACCTGTGTGGAATCGAGAGAGAGCTGGGAAAGAGAGAGAAGGAAGAGAGAGAAGGGAGGCAGTAGGGGACCGGCGTGACACGGCTTCTGGTCGCCGGCGAGACAGATGGTCAGTGACGGCTGCTCGTGAAGCTCCTGCGTTCGGCTCCAAAACTTGCCATGTACGTACGATTCCGGCTCCCGTCAATTACGCATGGATTGATTCTTAACAGATGCATGAAGATTGCTAGCTTCTGCTTCCTCGATGCAGCCAGGGAAGCAGCCATTTGATCCTGAATTTCTCATGGCCGAGCGACCAGAACACTGTCATCTACGCGATGGGACTAGCGGCCAGTTCGCCGGCTCAATGCTTAGTGCAGCGGACGGAACGGTAAACATCTCAGCCAGGCGTCCGAACGCGTCCTCTCCATCTCCATCCCATGACCAGTTCGGACCGGAGCGACAGCCGTGGCCGACACGGGCCGTTCTGCCGCAATCTGAAGCAGCACTACCGGGGAGAAGGTTGGGAGTGGCCATGGCGGAATCTGACACCATCGCCTCCAAGGAAGACAAAGATTTCTACTAGGAATTTAGTGCTATTGAGCATACTGCGCGCAGAAAGATTGAGTAGCCTCCCTGTTGCAAAGGTTGTCATGAGCTATATGTTTTTCCCTGCAAAAATTATCAACTATAAAGTTGTAGCTATTCAAAGGCAAAACTGTTGTAAAGTATCAATTTTTTGGGATTGCTGATTCATTTGCAATATAAGTATTTTCCAAATTGCCTGTGCTAAAAAAGTTCTGAGATTTCATAATAAAAAATTAGCCTGACTTCATATGAAGTTTAGGCCTACACAAAAACAGGTAGCATCTTTGCTACAGTTGAATAGCAAATCAGAGAAACTAGAGAAACAATAAAAAAGTTAACTACAGATTTATGGCGACATCAGATAACACATGCAGATTTTTGGCAAGAAGTCAGATAGATATTTGAAATTCTGTTGTTTACATGAATTGGTCCTCACAATCTCAGGGTACTCATTATACAAGCAGGAAGCTACATATTGTTTGGTTCATTTTTCCAAAAACATGAGCTCCTTCAGTACAAGACATATTTACATGACGACAGCTACAGAACAAATTTCACAGTTTTACATATGATATCATCAGTTCTGATGCTAGCTAGTATGGGATCGGTTTTGCTCTGCGCTCTTCATCTTGTTGATCATCGACAAGCAATCTGATGCTATTTCCATTTGCCCTTCTGGCTGCTTGTATAGATCCCAAGTGATCTTAGATTATCAAACCATAGCCCACACCCCGTGAATTAGACAAAACCATAGCCCACGCCTCGTGGATGTAGTCGAACAAGAAGCAATCAGGAAAGATTGCATCGTCTCCGGTTTCCTGTCAGTCTCCTTTTCTCCAATGCTGAAGTGGTTCCCAATTTTTCTGCAAAAAATGAATTAGTAAGTTTGTTCAGTTAGACAGTGAAGTATACAGATGTGCTATCCATGACATCGCAGCTTCACAAGTGACAAACGTGGAAGAGACTTTGTCCAGGGTGAGACAATATTAATCTTTGCGTTGCCGCACATCATCAAGGTGGTTATGCGCACACCAACGATTCCAGACAGCTAACGTACTAAACAGTGATCAATTATTGCTGACCACTTCCGCTAAAACGAAATAGATTGACATTTTTTTTTTGCGGGGTGAAATAGATTGACATTAGAAACAAAAATCAATCAACACGAGACAAGGGAGCAGCGGCGAGCAGAAGAGAACGGAATTGATCTGCGTACGATTAATCTGTGTACGTTTTTCATCCGACGCGATCACAATCCTCCGTTGAATTGATCGGACGGCTGCCGTGCACTGTCGTACGAAAATCGTACATGGATTGTCGTATGTATAGCAGCTCTCGGAAGAGAAAGGGAATCGGAAACGTACCTGCGTCGTCTGGCTGCCGGCCGCACTCCCTCTGTCCAGTGTAGGACGAGGGCGGGCGGGGGGCGAAGGAGATGATGGTGGAAGCGAATGATCAGCCGGTGGCGTACGACGGAGACGACTGCAGCGGCGGTGGTGACTGCGCCAAGGTATGCGGCGGCGCCTGAATCTGACTCTAGTCCAGATGGGGTAGGGATCGTGTGCCCAGTCCAGCCAAGCCGAAGTTTGAGAGGCTGCGGGCTTGTTTCCTGGAGCCGAGGAGGGGTGCTCGAGCCGAGGAAGCCTGCGCACGGGAGCGGATCAGAGGCGATCCTCGGATGGCAAGGTGGACCACGTGGCGTCATCTCACACAGGGTACGCAGGGAGAGCAGTTTACAGTCGGTACGCACAGAATTTATTCACCGCTACTAAAGGCAGACAGTGAGCGACGACTGTTTCTGTCGGCTAGCGCGGCGGCTCGTTTCCTCCTTATCATGCTCGCGCACTTTGTAGGTGTTAGGCTGGTCATAGTGGGGAGTAACTTAGACTAGTGTCATATGCCTTCATAATGCAAAGTAACATAATAGTAGTATCATGGATGGCTTCATTTATTAACTTGTAGACTCATTTTGTCTCGGGAAGCGTTATGTTACAGTAACATATTATGTTACCACCTCTCATTAACTACTTGCCATGTAAGCAAAATTTTCTTGAAATGCGTTATGTTACTACCTAAGTTACTCCCACTATGACTAGCCTTAGGTACAATATTTATTGCCATAGGGGCGTATCACTCCTGGTCTTTGCTTTATTGATTGTTGAACTCGCGGTACATATCTTTATACTAGCTAAAACAACTAGCACTAGCCCTACACGGTGATGCTTTTTTAGAAACCTACACGGATACGTACAGATATCAGACACGGGCACCTATATGGCGTGTTTAATTCCAACAATTACCTCCGTAAACAGGGCATCGTCACGTCACTGCATGGACGCCGATCCTTTTTTGAATCTCTAAGAACTTTTCTCGATCCAAAGTCTTGGTTAGAATGTTCGCCAACTGATCATCGGTGCGAATGTAGTTAAATTCTATCTTACCTTATTCCACACAATCCTTTTTGTAGTGATACACCGTATCAGCGTGCTTGCTCCTGTCACGCCGCACTGGATTCTCGTGTAGAAAAGTTATAGACTCACTGTCAACGTTAAGCACCACTTGTTCTAGATCTCCATTCATGAGATCGCTGTGTAGCCACACACCTTGACACTCTGCTTCACTTGAAGTCAATGTCATCACTTTCTGCTTTCGTGATAGCCAGCATACTACGCTTCCACCATGGAAATATGCCACGCCCGAAGTACTCTTATAGTCGTCAACAATTCTTTCCTTGTCACTACCACTGTACCCGAGTAGTTTCACCATCTCCCTCTTTCTCATCTCAAGACGAGGTTCCATTGAAGCATCAATTGGATTGCAATCTTCCATGTCACATCTTTTAAGTACCTTCCATGCATATGCCTCCTGGCATAGAGTGATCCCCTTCGGCTTTTGTTCTACCTCGACCTCGAGGTAGTAACTCAATAGCCCGAGATCATCCATCGTGAAAAGCTCCTTCATTTGTAGCTTGAACTTTGCAATCACCTCTTCATCTGCTCCAGTAATCAATAGGCCGTCGATGTAGATGCCAACTAGTAGACGATACCTTCCTTCACCCCTCTTGTACATTGCATGCTCTAGTGGGGCCTTCTCAAAGCCAAGAGAAATTAACGTCCGATCAAGTTTGATGTTCCATGCCCGAGAGCTTGCAGTAGCCTCTTCAGTACCTTGTGCTCTTCTCCCTCTTTGATGAATTGCCATAGTTAATTCACATAAACATCTCCATGTAACTCACCATTCAACAATATAGAATTTACATCCATATGATGTATCTTCAATGATTTTTGAGCCGCGAGAACTGTGAGTAATCTTACCGCGATTCCATCCTTGCAACGGGAACGAAAACTTATTTGAAGTCAACACCTTCCTCTTGCATATACTCTTTGGCTACTAGCCTTGCTTTGTGCTTCATACACCCTTCGGCATCATTCTTGATCTTAAATTCCCACTTGAGCTCTATGGCTTTATGATTGTTGCGAAGATCGACAAGCTCCCATGCATTTTTTTTGTTGACCGATCCCAACTCCTTTTCTATTGCCCGATGCCAACACTCCTTCATATTTGCGTCTTCGAATTCCGCCGGTTCGTAGGCGTTTGGTAGACACCACAACTCACTCTGTTCCACATTTTTTGGTTCTTTTGCCCGAAGAGCTTCCCCCGGATGTATGTCGAACACCGGGCCTAGGTGGTCGGTTGTAGGTGGACGTCTCTTTTCTTCCTCCATAGGCACTGGCATTACATCACCGTTCCTGTCACTTCGTGTTGAGTGGCCGTGTGTGGCAAAATTGCACATATGATCTCTCCTAGACCTCCACTAAACGAGTGACCTTGCAGTGGCAGTTTGCCACGTTCAGCTAGACTTCTTGGCTCGGTGGCAAGACTGTTGGGGAACGTAGCATGAAATTTAAAAAAAATTCCTACGCTCACGCAAGATCTATCTAGGAGATGCATAGCAACGAGAGGGGGAGAGAGTGTCCACGTACCCTCGTAGGCCGAAACCGGAAGTGTTAGGTTAACGCGGTTGATGTAGTCGAACGTCTTCATGATCCAACCGAACGTAGGGCACCTCCGTGTTCAGCACACGTTCAGCTCGATGACGTCCCTCGAACTCTTGATCCAGCAGAGGGTCGAGGGAGAGTTCCGTCAGCACGACAGCGTGGTGACAGTGTTGGTGATGTGATCCGCGCAGGGCTTCACCTAAGCACTACGACGCTATGACCGGGGAGTAAACTATGGAGGGGGCCACCGCACACGGTTAAGAGAACAATTGATGTGCCTTTGGGGTGCCCCTGCCTCCGTATATAAAGGAGAGGAGGAGGAGGAGGAGGCCGGCCAGAGGGCGCGCGCCATTGGGGGGGGGGGTGAGTCCTACTAGGAGTAGGATTCGGCCCCCTTTTCCTTTCTTCCACCGGAGGGAAAGAATGGAGAGGGAGAGGGAAAGGGAAAGGGGGGCCGCGCCCCTCCTCCTTGTCCTATTCGAACTCCCTATGAGGGGGGCGCGCGCCACCACCCCGGGGGGGCTTCCCTCTCTCTCCGTTAGGCCCATGATGGCCCAACACTTACCTGGGGGGTTCCGGTAACCCCTTGGTACTTCGGTAAAATACCCGAACCACTCGGAACCATTCTGATGTCCGAATACTACCTTCCAATATATGAATATTTCCCTCTCGACCATTTCGAGACTCCTCACCATGTCCGTGATCTCATCCGAGACTCCAAATAAACTTCGGTCACCAAAACACACAACTCATAATACAAATCATCATCGAACGTTAAGCGTGCGGACCCTACGGGTTCGAGAACTATGTAGACATGACCGAGACACATCTCCAGTCAATAACCAATAGCGGAAACAGGATGCTCATATTGGCTCCTACATATTCTACGAAGATCTTTATCGGTCAAACCGCATAACAACATACGTTATTTTGTTTGTCATCGGTTTGTTACTTGCCCGAGATTCGATCGTCGGTATCATCATACCTAGTTCAATCTTGTTACCGGCAAGTCTCTTTACTCGTTCCGTAATGCATCATCCCGTAACTAACTCATTAGTCACATGGCTTGCAAGGCTTATAGTGATGTGCATTACCGAGAGGGCCCAGAGATACCTCTCCGATACACGGAGTGACAAATCCTAATCTTTATCTATGCCAATCCAACAAACACCTTCGGAAACACCAGTAGAGCATCTTTATAATCAACCAGTTACGTTGTGATGTTTGATAGCGCACAAGGTGTTTCTCCAGTATTCGGGAGTTGCATAATCTCATAGTCAGAGGAATATGTATAAGTCATGAAGAAAGCAATAGCAATAAAACTAAACGATCATAATGCTAAGCTAACAGATGGGTCTTGTCCATCACATCATTATCTAATGATTTGATCCTGTTCATCAAATGACAACACATGTCTATGGTCAGGAAACTTAACCATGTTTGATTAACGAGCAAGTCAAGTAGAGGCATACTAGGGACACTCTGTTTTGTCTATGTATTCACACATGTACTAAGTTTCTGGTTAATACAATTATAGAATGAATAATAAACATTTATCATGATATAAGGAAATATAAATAACAACTTTATTATTGCCTCTAGGGCATATTTCCTTCAGTCTCCCACTTGCACTAGAGTCAATAATCTAGATTACATTGTAATGATTCTAACACCCATGGAGTCGTGTTGATCATGTTTTGCTCGTGGAAGAGGCTTAGTCATCAGGTCTGCAACATTCAAATCCATATGTATTTTGGAGATGTCTATGTCTCCCTCCTTGACTCGATAGCGGATGGAATTGAAGTGTCTCTTGATGTGTTTGGTTCTTTGGTGAAATCCGGATTCCTTTGCCAAGGCTATTGCTCCAGTATTATCGCAAAAGATTTTCATTGGACGCGATGCACTAGGTATTACACCTAGATCGGAAATGAACTCCTTCATCCATACTCCTTCATTTGCTGCTTCCGAAGCAGCTATGTACTCCGCTTCACACATAGATCCCACCACGACGCTCTGCTTGGAACTGCACCAACTAACAGCTCCACCATTCAATATAAATACGTATCCGGTTTGTGACTTAGAGTCATCTGGATCAGTGTCAAAGCTTGCATCGACGTAACCATTTACGACAAGATCTTTGTCACCTCCATAAACGAGAAACATATCCTAGTCCTTTTCAGGTATTTCAGGATGTTATTGACCGTTATCCAGTGATCCACTCCTGAATTACTATGGTACCTCCCTGCTAAACTTATAGCAAGGCACACATCAGGTCTGGTACACAACATTGCATACATGACAGATCCTATGGCTGAGGCATAGGGAATGCCTTTCATTTTCTCTCTATCTTCTACAGTGGTCGGGCATTGAGTCTGAGTCAACTTCACACCTTGTAACACAGGCAAGAACCCTTTCTTTGACTGACCCATTTTGAACTTCTTCAAAACTTTATCAAGGTGTGTGCTTTGTGAAAGTCCAATTAAGCGTCTTCATCTATCTCTATAGATCTTGATGCCCAATATATAAGCAGCTTCACCGAGGTCTTTCATTGAAAAATTCTTATTCAAATATCCTTTTATGCTATCCAGAAATTCTGTATCATTTCCAATCAACAATATGTCATCCACATATAATATTAGAAATGCTACAGAGCACCCACTCACTTTCTTGTAAATACAGGCTTCTCCAAAAGTATGTATAAAACCATATGCTTTGATCACACTATCAAAGCGTATATTCCAACTCCGAGAGGCTTGCACCAGTCCATAAATGGATCGCTGGAGCTTGCACACTTTGTTAACACCTTTAGCATCGACAATACCTTCTGGTTGCATCATATACAAATCTTCTTTAAGAAATCCATTAAGGAACGCATTTTTGACATCCATTTGCTAAATTTCATAATCATAAAATGTGGCAATTGCTAACATGATTCGGACAGACTTAAGCATCGCTATGGGTGAGAAGGTCTCATCGTAGTCAACTCCTTGAACTTGTCGAAAACCTTTCGCAACAAGTCGAGCTTTGTAGACAGTAACATTACCATCAGCGTCAGTCTTATTCTTGAAGATCTATTTATTCTCTATTGCTTGCCGATCATCGGGCAAGTCAACCGAAGTCCATACTTTCTGCTCATACATGGATTCCATCTCAGATTTCATGGCCTCAAGCCATTTCCCGGAGTCTTGGCTCATCATTGCTTCCTCATAATTCGTAGGTTCGTCATGGTCTAGTAACATGGCTTTCAGAACAGGATTACCGTACCACTCTGGTGCAGAACGTACTCTGGTTGACCTACATGGTTCGGTAGTAACTTGATCTGAGGTTTAATGATCATCATCATTAACTTCCTCACTAATTCGTGTAGGCATCAGTGGAACTGATTTTTGTGATGAACTACTCTCCAATTTGGGAGAAGGTACAATTACCTCATCAAGTTGTACTTTCCTCCCACTCACTTGTTTCGAGAGAAACTCCTTCTCTAGAAAGGATCCATTCTTTGAAGGTGTACCCAATAGTCTCCTTTGGGTATCCTATGAAGTCACATTTCTCCGATTTGGGTTCGAGCCTATCAGGTTGAAGCTTTTCCTCATAAGTATTGCAACCCCAAACTTTAAGAAACGACAACTTAGGTTTCTTGCCAAAGCACAGTACATATGGTGTTGTCTCAACGGATTTAGATGGTGCCTTATTTAACATGAATGTAGCCGTCTCTAAAGCATAACCCCAAAACGATAGTGGTAAATCGGTAAGATACATCATAGATCGCACCATATCTAATAAAGTACGGTTACGACATTCGGGCACACCATTACACTGTGGTGTTCCAGGCGGCGTGAGTTGCGTAGCTATTCCACATTGTTTCAAATGAAGACGAAACTCATAACTCAAATATTCACATCTACGATCAAATTGTAGAAACTTTATTTTCTTGTTACGATGATTTCCACTTCACTCTTGTCGGGGGAAACGACACCTATGGGACCACAAGGATCCCTTCTATGGTTGGCGGGGTGTGGAGCTGTGAAAAGATCAGGTCTAGTGATCAGTGCAAGGGGATTTTACCCAGGTTCGGGCAGCAGAGATGTGTAATTCCCTAGTCCTGCTTTGGTGTATATTTAGTGTTCTTTAGTTCTTGAACTAGCTGCGGTGCATGCCTAGCCAAAAAGTCCCAATCCGTCGAGGGTAGCGGCCTTGCTGGTGCTGGGCAAGTTACTCCGCAAGGCTCTTCGCCTTGCTTCGACGCGCATCCAGGCCAACGAGGCATGCAGTGCCATGCAGGCTGGCAGGTTGCTGTGCTGGTGCGGTGGCAGGGTCTTCACAAAGATCTGCATGCCACCACGCAGGTGCTTGACTAGCTGGCCTAGAAGCCACACGCTGCCACGTAGGCACTTGCCTATTTGGTGGGTTGGCCATTGTGCTGGGGCGGCGACGGGGCGGCAAAGCCTTGCCGCAATCTTGTTGATGCCCCCGGCAAGGGTCTTGCCGGGGCTTCTGGGTGTCTTCGGCAGGAGGCTTGCCGGGGCCTCGTGGGCGTCCCCGGTAGGGATCTTGCCGGGGTCTTGTCTTCTGGTTCTTATTTAGGCTTTGCGGGTCTTTGGTCTTTAAAAGATTTGCATGCCATCATGCGAGCGCTCCCGAGCCTTGTTCTCGATGTTGTCGATGGTGTCAGAACTCTCAGGTTCGAGGGTAGCGGCCTTGCTGGTGTTGGGCAAGTTACCCAACAAGGCTCTTGCCGGGGCTACGTAGGCCATCCCGACAAATGCCTTGCCGGGGGAAGTCAATCTTGCCCCTTTGCTCTTTATGCCTCTGTCTTGAGTGCTTGTCTTGGCGGTCTCGTACTTTTCCTTCCTCTGCCCCATCAAACATGGCCGCATGCGCGGCTACGACCGCCCGTGCACAAGTAAAGGGGTACAGAAGGGCCCCTACTTTTATACACCGACAGGAGCCCCGGGCCTGGGCCATATAAAAGCGTGAAGCATTGTTGGGCTAGGCCCAGAACGGTGCGCTGGTACGCATGGCAGAGTCAGCCCATGCACGAGTAAAGGGGTACAAAAGGGCCCCTACTTATGTACACCGACAGGATCCCCCGGGCCTGGGCCATACAAAAGCGCGAAGCGTTGTTGGGCTAGGCCCAGAACGGTGAGCGGGCATGCGTGGCAGAGTCTTAACCGTGGTAATTTTCTTGTCCTTCGTGCTTTGCCAGTTGCGCTTCCCCACGACCCAATTTGAGTGCGTGACATGGGGGTCGTGTGTAGGACGGTCGCAGCACGCTTGCGTCATGCCGTGGTGAACAATAAAGAGGTGGCCCACTTCTTCTCCATAAAATAGAGGAAGCCGAAGGGGTGCAGCTCATTTACAAAGTGGGCTTGGGTCGTGGCCTTTATGGCGCCCACGTCCCACGATCACGGGGTGGAAAACGGTCGTCCCACTTGTCTTCTTGATTCTGGCATTGCTTCATTCTCCCTTCTGGTCTCTAGACCCTCCCTCGATGGACAGGTGGACGTCGACGCTCTCATCGAGGAGGTCGCCAAAGATGTCGAAGCTGAGGCCGCCAAGATTGCGGCTGGGGATGCCGCTAAGACCGCCGACGAGGAGGCCGCCAAAGAGCCTGCCGAGGAAACCGGCAAGGCTGCTGTTGAGGAGACCAGCAAGGGGCCTGCTGGTGAGGCCGGCAGGGCTGCTGCCGAGGGCTCTGGCATGACTACTGCTGAGGAAGCCGCCAAGGAGCCCGCTGGGGAGGAGGTGGCTAATGACCAACCTTCCCCCTCTACAGCCCCTGCCACGGGCAAGTACTTGAAGGTGGGTGATGATCTGTTCATCCGCCTCCCAGGGACGGCTGGCACTAGAGTGCCAGCCGAAGGGGAGGTTTTTAACGACGAGGCCCTCGCCACCGCCGGGCTCCAGGTTGTCGATGAACCGAGTGCCAGCGGTGATGGTTCCCAAGAGGAGAAGCTCCTCCGGGCCATGAGCGCCAACTTCCAGAAGCTTCAGGCACTCCATCGCGCCCGCCAAGAAAGGGTGAACTCAAGGGTGGTGGCCGTGGACAGGGCATAGGCAGACTTTCAAGAGCACGTTGCTCAGATGCAAGTTTGGTTCAGCGAGGCTAAGAAGCTTTGCCTGGGCACCCTGACCAAGGTGCTCACCAAGGTGGTGTTCTGGAACCCCAGCGTCGACTTCGCCAATGCGCTTGAAAGTTTGACAGAGGACGCAGACCTCACGGCACTCGAAGAGCATATCGAGCCCATGATCAGCTGCGTCGACGGAGTCAAGAGGTTGGAGGGCCAGTGCCGAAACTAGCCGCCCCATTTATCATTGCCGCTACGAGTTCATGCCCAAGACAATTTTATCTTATGTTAGAACCGCGGCAATCACTGATGTAATATAACTATGCAGTACTTTGAAGTAATGCATGTCATCTTCCTGTTTGATTCTTCTTTGTATGTACAAACCCTACGCTTAGTTGGATAGGTTTGCCGGTGCGTAAACCCATGCCGCGGCGCTTAAAGGACAGATCCTTAGCGGCCTGCCGAGTGTGGTTGCTGCCGGGCA
The DNA here is from genome assembly GCA_963921465.1 of Triticum timopheevii. Classification (NCBI taxonomy): domain Eukaryota; kingdom Viridiplantae; phylum Streptophyta; class Magnoliopsida; order Poales; family Poaceae; genus Triticum; species Triticum timopheevii. The sequence goes on along the minus strand of OY997274.1, from coordinate 657,590,409 downwards.
AGCCACCTTGACATTCTTGGCGCAGCCGCTTGAACTGTTGAGCGGTCTCGAAACAAAACAAGGGCGTTGCCAATAGCGGAAGGGTTCCCTTGCGTGCAGGTTTTCCATACAAGGAGCAAAACCTTTCAAGGAGAATAGCTCTATAAAAAGGAAATTTCTCAAGGTTTTGCGTGACTTAGCTTTTTCTTCGCCACACGAACGGTTGTGGTAGCTGTAGACGACACTGCTTGCTCGGCTCCCCTTCCTCTTTGGAGCCATGGCGATGAAGAAACTGCTATACTAACAACTAAACCAGATTTTCACAACTGCGCCCCCTACCTGGCGCGCCAAAGATGTCAGGGGAAACGCCACCTATGGGACCACAAGGATCCCTTCTACGGTTGGCGGTGCGTGGAGCTCTACAAAGAGCAGGTCTAGTGATTAGTGCGAGGGGATTTTACCCAGGTTCGGGCCGCAAAGATGCGTAATACCCTATTCCTGCTTTGGTGTATATTTAGTGTTCTTTAGTTCTTGAACTAGCTGCGGTGCATGCTTATCCAAAAATTCCAATCCGTCGAGGGTAGCGGCCTTGCTGGTGCTGGGCAAGTTACTCCGCAAGGCTCTTGCCGGGGCTACGTAGGCCGTCCCGGCAAATGCCTTGCTGGGGGAAGTTCATCTTGCCCCTTTGCTCTTTATGCCTCTGTCTTGAGTGCTTGTCTTGGCGGTCTCGTACTTTTCCTTCCTCTTCCCCATCAAGCATGGCCGCAGGCGCGGCTGCGACTGCCCGTGCACAAGTAAAGGGGTACAAAAGGGCCCTTACTTTTGTACACCGACAACTCTAAAATTCTTTGAACTTTTCAAATGTTTCAGACTTATGTATCATTAAGCAGATATACCCATATGTGCTCAAATTATTTGTGAAGGTCAGAAAATAACGATAACCTCCGTGGGCCTCAACACTCATCGGACTGCCACGAGTCTTAGTCATCTTTCCCATGAGGCATGGTTCCCAAGCATCAAGTGATTCATAATCAAGTGATTCCAAAAGTCCATCAGCATGGAGTTTCTTCATGCGCTTTACACCAATATGACCTAAACGACGGTGCCACAAATAAGTTGCACTATCATTATTAACTTTGCATCTTTTGGCTTCAATATTATGAATATGTGTATCACTACAATCGAGATTCAACAAAAATAGACCACTTATCAAGGGTGCATGACCATAAAAGATATTACTCATATAAATAGAACAACCATTATTCTCTGATTTAAATGAATAACCGTTTCGCATCAAACAAGATACTGATATAATGTTCATGCTCAACGCTAGCACCAAATAACAATTATTTAGGTCTAAAACTAATCCCGAAGGTAGATGTAGAGGTATCGTGCCGACGGCGATCACATCGACTATGGAACCATTTCCCACGCACATCGTCACCTCGTCCTTAGCTAATCTTCGTTTAATCCGTAGCCCCTGTTTCGAGTTGCAAATATGAGCAACAAAACCAGTATCAAATACTCAGGCGCTACTATGAGCATTATTAAGGTACACATCAATAACATGTATATCAAATATACCTTTCACTTTGCCATCCTTCTTATCCACCAAATACTTGGGGCAGTTCCGCTTCCAGTGACCTGTCCCTTTGCAGTAGAAGCACCCAGTTTCAGGCTTAGGTCCAGACTTGGGCTTCTTTCCGAGAGTAGCAACTTGCTTGCTATTCTTCTTGAAGTTCCCCTTCTTTCCTTTGCCCTTTTTATTGAAACTAGTGGTCTTGTTAACCATCAACACTTGATGCTCCTTCTTGATTTCTACCTCCGCAGCCTTTACCATTGCGAAGAGCTCGGGAATTATCTTTTCCATCCCTTGCATGTTATAGTTCATCACGAGGCCTTTATAGCCTGGTCGTAGTGATTGAAGACCCCTGCCAATGACACTATCATCAGGAGGATTAACTCCCAGCCAAGTCAAGTGGTTATGGTACACAGACATTCTGAGTATGTGTTCACTGACAGAACTATTCTCCTCCATCTTGCAGATAGAACTCGTTCGAGACTTCATATCTCTCAACTCGGGCATTTGCTTGAAATATTAACTTCAACTCCTGGAACATCTCATATGCTCCATGACATTCAAAACGTCTTTGAAGTCCCGATTCTAAGCCGTAAAGCATGGCACACTGAACTATCGAGTAGTGATTAACCTTGCTCTGCCAGACGTTCATAACATCCAGTGTTGCTCCTGCAGCGGGCCTTACAGCTGGCGGTGCTTCTAGGACGTAATTCTTCTGTGCGGCAATGAGGATAGTCCTCAAGTTACGAACCCATCCATGTAGTTGCTACCATCATCTTTCAAATTAGCTTTCTTTAGGAACACATTAAAATTCAAGGGAACGGTACCATGGGCCATTAATCTACAACAACATAGATATGCAGAAACTATCAGGTACTAAGTTCATGATAAATTAAAGTTCAATTAATCATATTACTTAAGAACCCCCACTTAGATAGACATCCCTCTAGTCATCTAAATGATCACGTGATCCATATCAACTAAACCATGTCCGATCATGACGTGAGATGGAGTAGTTTTCAATGGTGAACATCTCTATATTGATCATATCTACCATATGATTCATGTTCGACCTTTCGGTCTCAGTATTCTGAGGCCATATCTGCATATGCTAGGCTCGTCTAGTTTAACACGAGTATTCAGCATGTGCAAAACTGGCTTGCACCCGTTGTATGTGAACATAGAGCTTATCACACCTGATCATCATGTGGTGTCTCGGCATAAAAAACTGTAGGAACGGTGCATACTCAGGGAGAACACTTATACCTTGAAATTTAGTGAGGGATCATCTTATAATGCTACTGCCATACTAAGAAAAATAAGATACATAAAAGATAAATATCACATGCAATCAAAATATGTGACATGATATGGCCATCATCATCTTGTGCCTTTGATCTCCATCTCCAAAACACCGTCACGATCTCCATCATCACCGACTTGACACCTTGAACTCCATCATAGCATCGTTATTGTCTTGCCAACTATTGCTTCTACAACTATCGCTACCGCATAGTGATAAAGTAAAGCAATTACATGGCGACTGCATTTCATACAATAAAGCGACAACCAGAAGGCTCCTGCCAGTTGCCGATAACTTTTACAAAACATCATCATCTCATACAATAAATTATATCGCTGAAGGAAATATGCCCTAGAGGCAATAATAAAGTTATTATTTATTTCCTTATATCATGATAAATGTTTATTATTCATGCTAGAATTGTATTAACCGGAAACATAATACATGTGTGAATACATAGACAAACAAAGTGTCACTAGTATGCCTCTACTTTACTAGCTCGTTTATCAAAGATGGTTATGTTTCCTAGCCATGGACAAAAGAGTTGTCATTTGATTAACGGGATCACATCATTAGGAGAATGATGTGATTGACTTGACCCATTCCGTTAGCCTAGCACTTGATCGTTTAGTATGTTGCTATTGCTTTCTTCATGACTTATACATGTTCCTGTAACTATGAGATTATGCAACTCCCGTTTACCGGAGGAACACTTTGGGTGCTACCAAACGTCACAACGTAACTGGGTGATTATAAAGGAGTACTACAGGTGTCTCCAAAGGTACATGTTGGGTTGGCGTATTTCGAGATTAGGTTTTCGTCACTCCGACTGTCGGAGAGGTATCTCTGGGCCCTCTCGGTAATGCACATCACTATAAACCTTGCAAGCAATGTGACTAATGAGTTAGTTGCGGGATGATGCATTACGTAACGAGTAAAGAGACTTGCCGGTAACGAGATTGAACTAGGTATTGGATACCGACGATCGAATCTCGGGCAAGTAACATACCGATGACAAAGGGAACAAAGTATGTTGTTATGCGGTTTGACCGATAAAGATCTTCGTAGAATATGTAGGAGCCAATATGAGCATCCAGGTTCCGCTATTGGTTATTGACCAAGAATAGTTCTAGGTCATGTCTACATAGTTCTCGAGCCCGTAGGGTCCACACGCTTAAGGTTTCGATGACAGTTATATTATGAGTTTTGATGTACCGAAGGAGTTCGGAGTCCCGGATGAGATCGGGGACATGACGAGGAGTCTCGAAATGGTCGAGACGTAAAGATCGATATACTGGACGATTATATTCGGAGCTCGGAAAGGTTCCGAGTGATTCGGATATTTTTTGGAGTACCGGAGAGTTACGGGAATTCGCCGGGGAGTTTATGGGCCTTATTGGGCCATACGGGAATAGAGGAGAGAGGCCAAAAGGAAGGAGGCCTGCGCCCCCCCTCTGGTCCGAATTGGACAAGGGGCGCAGTCCCCCATTCCTTCTTCCTCTCCTCCTCTTTCCCCTTCTCCTACTCCAACAAGGGAGGTGGAATCCTACTAAGACTAGGGAGTCATAGTAGGACTCCACACTTGGCGCGCCCCCTCCTAGGGCCGGCCTCCTCCCCCCTTGCTCCTTTATATACAGGGGCAGGGGGGCACCCCATGACACACAAGTTGATCTACGGATCGTTCCTTAGCCGTGTGCGGTGCCCCCCTCCATCATATTCCACCTCGGTCATATCGTCGCGGAGTTTAGGCGAAGCCCTGCGTCGGTAGAACATCATCATCGTCACCACGCCGTCGTGCTGACGGAACTCATCCCCGACGCTTTGCTGGATTGGAGCCCTGGGATCGTCATCGAGTTGAACGTGTGTTGAACTCAGAGGTGCCGTACTTTCGGTACTTGGATCGGTCGGATCGTGAAGACGTACGACTACATCAACCACGTTGTCATAACGCTTCCGCTTACGGTCTACGAAGGTACGTGGACAATACTCTCCCCTCTCCTTGCTATGCATCACCATGATCTTGCGTGTGCGTAGGAATTTTTTTTGAAATTACTACGTTCCCCAACAGTGGCATCCGAGCCTAGGTTTTATGCATTGATGTTATATGCACGAGTAGAACACAAGTGAGTTGTGGGCGATACAAGTCATACTGCTTACCAGCTTGTCATACTTTGGTTCGGCGGTATTGTTGGATGAAGCGGCCCGGACCGACATTACGCGTACGCTTACGCGAGACTGGTTTTACCGCCGTGCTTTGCACACAGGTGACTAGCGGGTGTCTGTTTCTCCAACTTTAGTTGAACTGAGTGTGGCTATGCCCGGTCCTTGAGAAGGTTAAAACAGCACTAACTTGACGAACTATCGTTGTGGTTTTGATGCGTAGGTAAGAACGGTTCTTGCTCAACCTGTAGCAGCCACGTAAAATTTGCAACAACAAAGTAGAAGACGTCTAACTTGTTTTTGCAGGGCATGTTGTGATGTGATATGGTCAAGACGTGATGAGATATAAGTTGTTGTATGAGATGATCATGTTTTGTTGAAGTTATCGGCAACTGGCAGAAGCCTATGATTGTCTCTTTGTTGCATAAAGATGCAAGTGCCAAACAATTGCTTTACCTTATCGCTATGCGATAGCAATAGTTGCAAGAGCAATAGTTGGCGAGACGACCATGTGACAGCACATTGATATAGATCAAGATGATGAAGATCATGGTGTCGTGCCGGTGACGATAGAGATCATGACAGTACTTTGGAGATGGAGATCAAAGGCGCAAGATGATCATGGCCATATCATGTCATATATTTTGATTGCATATGATGTTTATCTGTTATACATCTTATTCTGTTTTGTTTGACGGTAGCATTTTAAGATGATCGCTCACTAATTATCAAGAAGTGTTCTCCCTGAGTATGCACCATTGCGAAAGTTCTTCGTGCTGAGACACCACGTGATGATCGGGTGTGATAGGCTCTACGTTCAAATACAACGGGTGCAAAACAGTTGCACACGCGGAATACTCAGGTTAAACTTGACGACCCTAGCATATACAGATATGGCCTCGGAACACGGAAACCGAAAGGTTGAGCGTGAATCATATAGTAGATATGATCAACATAGTGATGTTCACCATTGAAAACTACTCCATCTCATCGTGATGATCAGACATGGTTTAGTTGATTTGGATCACGTGATCACTTAGAGGATTAGAGGGATGTCTATCTAAGTGGGAGTTCTTTAGTAATATGATTAATTGAACTTAAATTTATCATGAACTTAGTCCTGGCAGTATTTTGCAAATTATGTTGTGGATCAATAGCTGCGTTGTTGCTTTCATATGTTTGTTTTTAATATGTTCCTAGAGAAAATTGTGTTGAAAAATGTTCGTAGCAATGATGCGGATTGGATCCGTGATCGGAGGTTTATCCTCATTGCTGCACAGAAGAGTTATGTCCTTGATGCACCGCTAGGTGACAAACCTATTGCAGGAGCAGATGCAGACGTTATGAACGTTTGGCTAGCTCAATATGATGACTACTTGATAGTTTAGTGCACCATGCTTAACGACTTAGAATCGGGACTTCAAGGATGTTTTGAACGCCATGGACCATATGAGATGTTCCAGGAATTGAAGTTAATATTTCAAGCAAATACCCGAGTTGAGAGATATGAAGTCTCCAACAAGTTCTATAGCTAAAAGATGGAGGAGAATTGCTCAACTAGTGAGCATGTGCTCAGATTGTCTGGGTACTTCAATCGTTTGAATCAAGTGGGAGTTAACCTTCCAGATAAGATAGTGTTTGACAGAATTCTCTAGTCACCATCACCAAGTTACTAGAACTTCGTGATGAACTATAGTATGCAAGGGATGACGAAAACGATTCCCGAGCTCTTCGTGATGTTGAAATCGACGAAGGTAGAAATCAAGAAAGAGCATCAAATGTTGATGATTGACAAAACCACTAGTTTCAAGAAATGGGCAAAGGGAAAGAAAGGGAAACTTCAAGTGGAATGGCAAACAAGTTGTCACTCCCGTGAGGAAGACCAAATCTGGACCAAAGCCTGAAACTGAGTGCTTACACTGCAAAGGAAATGGTCACCGGAAGCGGAAATGCCCTGAATATTTGGTGGACAAGAAGGATGGCAAAGTGAACAAAGGTATATTTGATATACAGGTTATTGATGTGTGCCTTACTAGTGTTTATAGTAGCCCCTGAGTATTTGATACTTGTTCGGTTGCTAAGATTAGTAACTCGAAACAGGAGTTACAGAATAAACAGAGACTAGTTGAAGGGGAAGTGACTATGAGTGTTGGAAGTAGTTCCAAGATTGATATGATCATCATCGCACACTCCCTATACTTTTGGGATTAGTGTTAAACCTAAATAAATGTTATTTGGCGTTTGCGTTGAGCATGAATATGATTTGATCATGTTTGTTGCGATGCGGTTATTCATTTGAAGTTAAAGAATAATTGTTATTCTGTTTACATGAATAAGACCTTCGATGGTTATACACCCAATAAAAATAGTTTGTTGGATCTCGATCGTAGTGATACACATATTCCTAATATTGATGCCAAAAGATGCAAAGTTAATAATGATAGTGCAACTTATTTGTGGCACTGCCGTTTGAGTCATATCGGTGTAAAGCGCATGAAGAAACTCCATAAAGATGGATTTTCCGAATCACTTGGTTATGAATCATTTGATGCTTGCGAACCGTGCCTTTTGGGCAAGATGATTAAAACTCCGTTCTCCGGAACAATGGAACAAGGTACTGACTTATTGGAAATAATACATATCGATGTATGCGATCCAATGAGTGTTGATGCTCGTGGCAAGTATTGTTATTTTCTGACCTTCACAAGATGATTTGAGCAGATATGGGTATATCTACTTGATGAAACATAAGTCTGAAATAGTTGAAAGGTTCAAAGAATTTCAGAGTGAAATGGAAAAATCATCGTAACAAGAAAATAAAGTTTCTGCGATCTGATCGCGGAGACAAATATTTGAGTTACGATTTTGGTCTTCAATTAAAACAATGTGGAATAGTTTCACAGCTCACGCCACCTGGAACACCACAACGTTATGGTGTGTCCGAACGTCGTAACCGCACTTTATTGGATATGGTGCGATCTATGATGTCTCCTACTGATTTACCACTATTGTTTTGGGGTTATGCATTAGAGACAGCTGCATTCACGTTAAAAGGGCACCATCTAAATCCATTGAGATGACACCATATAAACTGTGGTTTAGCAAGAAACCCAAGTTGTTGTTTCTTAAAGTTTGGGGCTGCGATGCTTATGTGAAAAAGTTTCATCCTGATAAGCTCAAGCCCAAATCGGAGAAGTGCGTCTTCATAGAATACCCAAAGGAAATTGTTGAGTACACCTTCTATCAGAGATCCGAAGGCAAGTTATTCGTTGCTAAGAATGGATCCTTTCTAGAGAAGGAGTTTCTCTCGAAAGAAGTGAGTGGGAGGAAAGTAGAACTTGATGAGGTAACTGTACCTACTCCCTTATTGGAAAGTAGTCCATCACAAGAACCAGTTCCTGTGACAACTACACCAATTAGTGAGGAAGCTAATGATATTGATCATGAAACTTTAGATCAAGTTTTTACTGAACCTCGTAGGTCTACCAGAGTAAGATCCGCACCAGAGTGGTATGGTAATCCTATTCTGGAAGTCATGTTAATAGACCATGATGAAGCTACGAACTATGATGAAGCGATGATGAGCCCAGATTCCGCGAAATGGCTGGAGGCCATGAAATCTGAGATAGGATCCATATATGAGAACAAAGTGTGGACTTTGGTGGACTTGCCCTATGATCGGCAATCCATAGAAATTAAATGGATCTTCAATAGGAAGACGGACACTGATAGTAGTGTTACTATCTACAAAGCTCGACTTGTTGTGAAAGGTTTTTCGACAAGTTCAAGGTGTTGAATACAATGAGATTTTCTCACTCGTATCGATGCTTAAGTCTGTCCGAATCATGTTAGCAATTGCCACATTTTATGAAATCTGGCAAAAGGATGTCAAAACTGCATTCCTTAATGAATTTATTAAAGAAGAGTTGTATATGATGCAACCAGAAGGTTTTGTCAATCCTAAAGGTTCTAACAAAGTGTGCAGGCTCCAGCGATCCATTTATGGACTGGTGCAAGCCTCTCGGAGTTGGAATGTACGCTTTGATGAGTTAATCAAAGCATATGGTTTTATACAGACTTTTTGAGAAGCCTGTATTTACAAGAAAGTGAGTGGGAGCTCTGTAGCATTTCTAATATTATAGGGACATTTACATCTATGCCCCTAATTTGCGCCCACTCTCAGATTTACCCCTAATTTCAAAGCCTGCTCAAATTTGCCCCTCCGCCGTTAGGCGCACTTACAGAAATGCCCTTCTGTGCCGTTACCGTCCGGTCAAAGCAGGTCAAAGCTGGTCAAAGGGCATTGACCGTCCTGAAAAAAATATCAAAAAAGTTCTAAAAAATCTGAAAATTGTGAGATCAAAGATACTCAGGTTCGCAAGGTGCGTGCAAATTTTCGTGCTATTTGGGCATTCCAGGAGCTCGTGTCAAAGGAAAAACAATAAATATGTAAGCCTGTGAACAATAAATTCAAAAAAATAGCAAGAAAATTAAAAAAATATGAATTTTTTTGGCATCAAAGAGGCTATAGTCTACATGCTGCGTGCAAATTTTTGTTGTGTTTGGACATTGGAGGGGCTTGTGGAGAAAAAAACAAAATTTGGCTCGAGAAAAAACTTAGGAAAAAATGACTATTTTGTTTTTTCTTGCTAGAGCTCCTCGCATGTCATTTGATCACAAAAACTTGCGAGCACCTTGTGTACCCAAGCCCCTTTGATGCCAATTTTTTTCATATTTTTTTTAATTTTCTTGCTATTTTATTTCAAATTTACTGTTCACAAGTGTGCATGTTAAATGTTTTTCCTCGCCACGGGCTCTTGGAATGTCCAAATAGCACAAAATTTTGCACGCACCTTGCGCACATGAGTATCTTCAAACTCACAAAATTTTAGATTTTTTAAATTTTTTTTGCTATTTTTTTCAGGACGGTCAAAGTTGTTTTACCGGACGGTAACGGTGCAGAAGGGCATTTCCTTAAGGGCACCTAACGGCGGAGGGGCAAATTTGAGCAGGCTTTCGAATTAGGGGTATATATGATTAGGTGGTTCGAGTTAGGGATAGAAATGCAAATGGCCCAATATTATATGTGGATGACATATTGTTGATTGGAAATGATATAGAAATTCTGGATAGCATGAAAGGATACTTGAAAAGAGTTTTTCAAAGCAAGACTTCGGTGAAGCTGCTTACACATTGAGCATCAAGATCTATATAGATAGATCAAGACGCTTGATAAGATTTTTCAATGAGTACATACCTTGATAAATTTTTGAATAGTTCAAAATGGAACAGTCAAAGAAGGAGTTCTTGCCTGTGATGCAAAGGTGTGAAGTTGAGTAAGACTCAAGACCCGACCATGGCAGAAAATAGAAAGAGAATGAAAAGTCATTCCCTATGCCTCAGTCATAGGTTCTATAAAGTATGCTATGCTGTGAGCTAGACCTATTGTATACCTTGCTCTGAGTTTGACAAAGGAATACAATTTTGATCTAAGAGTAGATCACTGGACAGCGGTCAAGAATATCCTTAGTGAGAACTAAGGAGATGTTTCTCGATTATGGAGGTGATAAAAGAGCCCGTCGTAAAAAGTTACAGCGATGCAAGCTTTTACACCAATCCAGATGACTCTAAGTCTCAATCTGGATACATATTGAAAGTGGGAGCAATTAGCTAGAGTAGCTTCGTGCAGAGCATTGTGGACATAGAATATTTGCAAAATACATACGGCTCTGAATATGACAGACCCGTTGGCTAAACTTCTCTCACAAGCAAAACATGATCATACCTTAGTAAACCCTTTGGGTGTTGATCACATGATGATGTGAACTATGGGTATTAACCACATACAGATGTGAATATTGGTGTTAAATCACATGGCGATGTGAACTAGATTATTGACTCTAGTGCAAGTGGGAGACAGAAGGAAATATGCCCTAGAGGCAATAATAAAGTTATTATTTATTTCCTTATATCATGATAAATGTTTATTATTCATGCTAGAATTGTATTAACCGGAAACATAATACATGTGTGAATACATAGACAAACATAGTGTCACTAGTATGCCTCTACTTGACTAGCTCGTTTATCAAAGATGGTTATGTTTCCTAGCCATGGAAAAAAGAGTTGTCATTTGATTAACGGGATCACATCATTAGGAGAATGATGTGATTGACTTGACCCATTTCGTTAGCCTAGCACTTGATCGTTTAGTATGTTGCTATTGCTTTCTTCATGACTTATACATGTTCCTGTAACTATGAGATTATGCAACTCCCGTTTACCGGAGGAACACTTTGGGTGCTACCAAACGTCACAACGTAACTGGGTGATTATAAAGGAGTACTACAGGTGTCTCCAAAGGTACATGTTGGGTTGGCGTATTTCGAGAATAGGTTTTTGTCACTCCGATTGTCGGAGAGGTATCTCTGGGCCCTCTCGGTAATGCACATCACTATAAGCCTTGCAAGCAATGTGACTAATGAGTTAGTTGCGGGATGACGCATTACGTAATGAGTAAAGAGACTTACCGGTAACGAGATTGAACTAGGTATTGGATACCGACGATCGAATCTCGGGCAAGTAACATACCGATGACAAAGGGAACAAAGTATGTTGTTATGCGGTTTGACCGATAAAGATCTTCGTAGAATATGTAGGAGCCAATATGAGCATCCAGGTTCCGCTATTGGTTATTGACCAAGAATAGTTCTAGGTCATGTCTACATAGTTCTCGAGCCCGTAGGGTCCGCACGCTTAAGGTTTCGATGACAGTTATATTATGAGTTTTGATGTACCGAAGGAGTTCGGAGTCCCTGATGAGATCGGGGACATGACGAGGAGTCTCGAAATGGTCGAGACGTAAAGATCGATATATTGGACGACTATATTCGGAGTTCGGAAAGGTTCCGAGTGATTCGGGTATTTTTCGGAGTACCGGAGAGTTATGGGAATTCGCCGGGGAGTATATGGGCCTTATTGGGCCATACGGGAATAGAGGAGAGAGGCCAAAAGGAAGGAGGCCTGCGCCCCCCTGGTCCGAATTGGACAAGGGGCGCAGCCCCCCTTTCCTTCTTCCTCTCCTCCTCTTTCCCCTTCTCCTACTCCAACAAGGGAGGTGGAATCCTACTAAGACTAGGGAGTCCTAGTAGGACTCCACACTTGGCGCGCCCCCTCCTAGGGCCGGCCTCCTCCCCCCTTGCTCCTTTATATACGGGGGCAGGGGGGCACCCCATGACACACAAGTTGATCTACGGATCGTTCCTTAGCCGTGTGCGGTGCCCCCCTCCACCATATTCCACCTCGGTCATATCGTCGCGGAGTTTAGGCGAAGCCCTGCGCCGGTAGAACATCATCATCGTCACCACGCCGTCGTGCTGACGGAACTCATCCCCGACGCTTTGCTGGATCGGAGCCCGGGGATCGTTATCGAGCTGAACGTGTGCTGAACTCGGAGGTGCCGTACTTTCGGTACTTGGATCGGTCGGATCGTGAAGACGTACGACTACATCAACCGCGTTGTCATAACGCTTCTGCTTACGGTCTACGAGGGTACGTGGACAATACTCTCCCCTCTCGTTGCTATGCATCACCATGATCTTGCATGTGCGTAGGATTTTTTTTGAAATTACTACGTTCCCCAACAATCGCATCATGTCTTGACCACATCACATCACAACATGCCGTGCAAAAACAAGTTAGACATCCTCTACTTTATTGTTGCAAGTTTTACGTGGCTGCTGCAGGCTTCAAGCAAGAACTGTACTTACCTATGCATCAAAACCACAACGATTTTACATCAAGTGTGATGTTTTAACCTTTAACAAGGATTCCGCCATAGTCAAACTCGATTCAACTAAAGTTGGAGAAACACACACAAGCCAACCACCTGTGTGCAAAGCACGTCGGTAGAACCAGTCTCATGAATGCGGTCATGTAATGTCGGACCGGGCCGCTTCATCCAACAGTACCGCCGAATCAAAGTAAGACGTTGGCGTTAAGCTGTATGACTATTATCGCCCACAACTCTTTGTGTTCTACTCGTGCATATCATCTACGCATAGACCTGGCTCGGATGCCACTGTTGGGGAACGTAGCATGTAATTTAAAAAAAATTCCTACGCTCACGCAAGATCTATCTAGGAGATGCATATCAACGAGAGGGGGAGAGTGTGTCCACATACCCTTGTAGACCGAAAGCAGAAGCGTTAGGTTAACGCGGTTGATGTAGTCGAACGTCTTCACGATACGACCGATCCAAGTACCGAACGTACGGCACCTCCGTGTTCAGCACACGTTAAGCTCGATGACGTACCTCAAACTCTTGATCCAGTAGAGGGTCGAGGGAGAGTTCCATCAGCACGACGACGTGGTGATGGTGTTGGTGATGTGATCCTCGCAGGGCTTCGCCTGAGCACTACGACGCTATGACTAAAGGAGTAAACTGTGGAGGGGGGCACCGTACACGGCTAAGAGAACAATTGATGTGCCTTTGGGGTGCCCCCTGATGTCTACTACACAACCTTCTTCTTGTAGACGTTGTTGGGCCTACAAGTGCACAGGTTTGTAGGACAGTAGCAAATTTCCCTCAAGTGGATGACCTAAGGTTTATCAATCCGTGGGAGGCATAGGATGAAGATGGTCTCTCTCAAACAACCCTGCAACCAAATAACAAAGAGTCTCTTGTGTCCCCAACACCCAATACAATGGCAAATTCTATAGGTGCACTAGTTCGGCGAAGAGATGGTGATACAAGTGAAATATAGATAGTAGATATAAGTATTTGTAATCTAAAATAATAAAAACAGCAAGGTAACAAGTGGTAAAAGTGAGCGTAAACGGTATTGCAATGGTAGGAAACAAGGCATAGGGTTCATACTTTCACTAGTGCAAGTTCTCTCAACAATAATAATATAGATAGATCATATAACAATCCCTCGACATGCAACAAAGAGTCACTCCAAAGCCACTAATAGCGGAGAACAAACGAAGAGATTATGGTAGGGTACAAAACCACTTCAAAGTTATCCTTTCTGTTCTATCTATTCAAGAGTTCGTAGTAAAATAACATAAAGCTATTCTTTCCACTCAATCCATCATAGAGTTCATACTAGAATAACACCTTAAGACACAAATCAACCAAAACCCTAATGTCACCTAGATTCTCCATTGTCACCTCAAGTATCCGTGGGCATGATTATACGATATGCATCACACAATCTCAGATTCATCCAACCAACAGAAAGTACTTCAAAGAGTGCCCCAAAGTTTCTACCGGAGAGTCAAGAAAACGCGTGCCAACCCCTATGCATAGGTTCATGGGCGGAACCCGCAAGTTGGTCACCAAAACATACATCAAGTGGCACGTGATATCCCATTGTCACCACAGATAAACACGACAAGACATACATCAAGTGTTCTCAAATCAAAGACTCAATCCGATAAGATAACTTCAAGAGGGAAACTCAATTCATCAGAAGAGAGTAGAGGGGGAGAAACATCATAAGATCCAACTATAATAACAAAGCTCGCGATACATCAAGATCATGCCATAGAGAGAACACGAGAGAGAGAGAGAGAGAGAGAGATCAAACACATAGCTACTGGTACATACCCTCAGCCCCAAGGGTGAACTACTCCCTCCTCGTCATGGAGAGCGCCGGGATGATGAAGATGGCCACCGGTGATGGGTTCCTCCTCCGGCAGGGTGCCGGAATGGGCTCCCGAGAGTTTTTGGTGGCTACAGAGGCTTGCGGCGGCGGAACTCCCGATCTATCTTCGTTGTCGATGTTTTTAGGGTACGTGGCTTATATAGGCGAAAGAAGTCAGTCGGGGGAGCCTCGAGGGGCCCACGAGAGGGTAGGGCGCGCCCAGGAGGGGTGGGCGCGCCCCCCTATCTCGTGGCCTCCTTGAGGATCTTCTGTCGTGAACTCCAAGTCTCCCGGATCATATTCTTCCAAAAAAATCACGCTGCTGAAGGTTTGATTCCATTTGGACTCCGTTTGATATTCCTTTTCTTCGAAATCCTGAAACAGAGAATAAAACAACAATATGGGCTGGGCCTCCGGTTAATAGGTTAGTACCAAAAGCAATATAAAAGCGTATAATAAAGCCCGTAATCATTCAAAACAGATAATAAGATAGCATGAATGCTTCATAAATTATAGATACGTTGGAGACGTATCAGCATCCCCAAGCTTAATTCCTACTCGTCCTCGAGTAGGTAAATGATAAAAGAAAGAATTTATGAAGTGTGAATGCTAGAAGGTGCATAAGTTTGATCAACGATAATTTCAATCACCTTTTGTAGCACGATAATATGTCATAACAGTAGTTCATCTCATAAAACTTCTCATGATAAAGTAACAAGCAATTCACATGTCAAAGCATAGACCATAAACTTTCTTGAAAACTAGCAAACTTCATTCTCAGTCATCAAACAATTGCAATTCATCTTATTTTCAGGAATAGCAAACTCCACATACTCAACTATCATATAGTCTTCTACAATTGCTAACACTCACGCAATACTAATGGTTATGGAGTTTCAATCGGACACTGAGAAAGATAGGGGCTTATAGTGTTGCCTCCCAACATATTCACCTTTGGGTGATGTCAACAATTTCATGCTAACTTACATCCAATTGGATATATATATCAGGATCTTCCCAACACGAGGTGCTTGCCAAAGGTTAAAATGAAAAAGGGAAAGGTGAAGATCACCTTGACTCTTGCATAATGTAAAAGACATAAAGTAAAAGATAGGCCCTTCGCAGAGGGAAGCATAGGTTGTCATGCGGTTTTAGGGTTGGATGCACAAAATCTTAATGCGAATGAACGTCACTTTATATTGCCACTTGTATATGGACATTTATTATGCAGTCCGTCACTTTTATTGCTTCCATAACAAGATCGTATAAAGATATTTTCTTCACACCAAAAGATCATACATATTTAGAGAGCAATTTTTATTGCTTGCACCGATGACAACTTACTTGAAGGATCTTACTCAATCCATAGGTAGGTATGGTGGACTCTGATGGCAAAACTGGTTTAAGGATATTTGGAAGCACAAGTAGTATCTCTACTTGGTGCAAGGAATTTGGTTAGCATGAGAGGGGAAAGGCAAGCTCAACATGTTTGAATGATCCATGACAATATACTTTAACTGAGATGTCGGAAAACATAACCCATTATGTTACCTTCCTTGTCCGACATAAACTCTTTAGCATGTCATACTTAATGAGTGCTCCCAACTATAAAATATGTCTAGGATAGTATATTTATATGTGAAATCTCTCTTCCTTCAATATTCTTTCATGAATTGTTCAAATGACCAATACAATGCTTGCTAACCTTCAATAAATTTACAACCTCTACTTTTTAGATGTGAAGTCATAACTCCCCAAGGGATAAGCAAATGAGACATATATAATTTCAGATTTATAACATTCAACTCGATCAACCATTTACTCATAGGATATAAGTGAAGCACACGAATAAATGGCAAACTACTCCAACAATGATATAAGTGAAGATCAATGAGTAGCTAAATAATTATGTAACTATATGAAGACTCTCTCTCATTAAAGAATTTCAGATCTTGGTATTGTATTGAAACAGCAAGCAAAACAAAATAAAATGACATTGCAAGGATAGCACAACTCATGTGAAGAAGCAAAAACTTAGGCTCAGCCGATACTAACCGATAGTTGTTGGAGAAGAAAGGTGGGATGCCTACCGGGGCATCCCCAAGCTTAGATGCTTGAGACTTATTGAAATATTATTTTGGGGTGCCTTGGACATCCCCAAGCTTGAACTTTTGTGTCTCCTTAATTCCTCTCATATCATGGTTTCTCTTTTTCTCAAAAGCTTCATCCACAACAAACTCAACAAGAACTCGTGAGATAGGTTAGTATAAACCAATGCAAAACCTTATCATTTTCTACTGTAACAAATCACTAAAATTATTATTCAACATTGCATACTAAATGCCTCTGCATATTTAATACTCCTATCCTCATATAGAATCATTAAACAAGTAAACATATGCAAACAATGCAAACATAACAGCAATCTGCCAAAACAGTTCAGGCTGTAAAGAATGCAAGCGTATCAATACTTCCCTAACTCCAAAAATCATGAGAAAAATACTATGCTGTAGAACATTTATCATAGCTCATTATGCGAAAAGTTTCAACATTATATAATGCTCTGACTTTTCTAAGGAATTTTTGCAACAGCGGTAAACTTTTTGTTTTCAGACAGCAACATGTATACTAGCAGAATAAGCATGGCAAAGGCTATCCTTGACATTTTATTGGAAATAAAGATGCAAAAAATTATTCTAAATAACAGCAAGAAAATACTAACAAAAGAAAATGACGCTCCAAGCAAAACACATATCATGTGGTGAATAAAAATATAGCTCCAAGTAAAGTTACCGATGAACGAAGATGAAAGAGGGGATGCCATCCGGGGCATCCCCAAGCTTAGGCTCTTGGTTGTCCTTGAATATTAACTTGGGGTTCCTTGGGCATCCCCAATCTTAGGTTCTTGCCACTCCTTATTCCATAGTCCATCGAATCTTTACCCAAAACTTGAAAACTTCACAACACAAAACTCAACAGAAAACTCGTAAGCTCCGTTAGTATAAGAAAAGTAAAACCACCACTTTGGTACTGTAATGGACTCATTCTAAATTCATATTTGTGTAATATCTACTGTATTCCAACTTATCTATGGTTCATACCACCCGATACTACTCATAGATTCATGAAAATAAGCAAACAACACATAGAAAACAGAATCTGACAAAAACAGAATAGTCTGTAGTAATCTGTATCAAACGTATACTTCTGAAACTACAAAAATTCTACCAAATTAGGAAGTCCTAAGAAATTTGTGTAACAATCCATATAAAAAATAATCAGATCAAAAGCACGTTTCTGTGAATTAAAAAAACTAATTTACTGGGTGCAAAAGTTTCTGAATTTCAGCAGGATCAACACAACTATCACCGTAAGCTATCCTAAAGGTCTTACTTGGCACTTTATTGAAACAAAAGCTATAAAACATGATTACTATAGTAGCATAATCATGTGGACACACAAAAACAGTAAGGATAAATATTGGGTTGTCTCCCAACAAGCGTTTTTCTTTAATGCCTTTCTAGCTAGGCATGATGATGACAATGCTGCACACGTAAAAGATAAGAATTGAAACATAACGGGAGCATCATGAAGCATATGACTAGCACATTTAAGTCTAATCCACTTCCTATGCATAGGGATTTTGTGAGCAAACAACTTATGAGAACAATAATCAACTAGCATAGGAAGGTAAAACAAGCATAGCTTCAAAATTTTAACACATAGAGAGGAAACTTGATATTATTGCAATTCCTACAAGCATATATTCCTCCCTCATAATAATTTTCCGTAGCATCATGAATGAATTAAACAATATAACCAGCACCTAAAGTATTCTTTTCATGATCTACAAGCATAGAAAATTTACTACTCTCCACATAAGCAAATTTCTTCTCATGAATAGTAGTGGGAGCAAACTCAACAAAATAATTATCATGTGAGGCATAATTCAATTGAAAACTAAAATCATGATGACAAGTTTCATGGTTATCATTATTCCTAATAGCATAAAAGTCATCACAATAATCATCATAGATAGCAACTTTGTTCTCATAATCAATTGGAACCTCTTCCAAAATAGTGGAATCATCACTAAATAAAGTTGACACTCTTCCAAACCCACTTTCATCGATATAATCATCATAAATAGGAGGCATGCTTTCATCGTAATAAATTTGCTCATCAAAACTTGGGGAGCAAAAAAATATCATAATATTCATCAAACATAGCTTCCCCAAGCTTGTGGCTTTGCATATCATTAGCATCATGGATATTCAAGGAATTCATACTAACAACATTGCAATCATGCTCATCATACAAAGATCTAGTACCAAACATTTTAATGCATTCTTCTTCTAGCACTTGAGCACAATTTTCCTTTCCATCATTCTCACAAAAGATATTACAAAGATTAAGCGTATGAGACAAACTCAAATCCATTTTTTCTAGTTTTTCTTTTATAAACTAAACTAGTGATAAAACAAGAAACAAAAAAAATCAATTGCAAGATCTAAAGATATACTCCCTCCGTTCGGAATTACTTGTCTCGGAAATGGATGTATCTATAACTAAAATAAGTCTAGATACATCCATTTTTGCGACAAGTAATTCCGAACGGAGGGAGTACCTTCAAGCACTCACCTCCCCGGCAATGGCGCCAGAAAAGAGCTTGATGTCTACTACACAACCTTCTTCTTGTAGACGTTGTTGGGCCTGCAAGTGCACATGTTTGTAGGACAGTAGCAAATTTCCCTCAAGTGGATGACCTAAGGTTTATCAATCCGTGGGAGGCATAGGATGAAGATGGTCTCTCTCAAACAGCCCTGCAACCAAATAACAAAGAGTCTCTTGTGTCCCCAACACACACAATACAATGGCAAATTGTATAGGTGTGCACTAGTTCGGCGAAGATATGGTGATACAAGTGCAATATAGATAGTAGATATAAGTATTTGTAATCTGACATAATAAAAACAGCAAGGTAACAAGTGGTAAAAGTGAGCGTAAACAGTATTGCAATGGTTGGAAACAAGGCATAGGGTTCATACTTTCACTAGTGCAAGTTCTCTCAACAATAATAACATAGATAGATCATATAACAATCCCTCAACATGCAACAAAGAGTCTCTCCAAAGCCACTAATAGCGGAGAACAAACGAAGAGATTATGGTAGGGTACGAAACCACCTCAAAGTTATCCTTTCTGTTCTATCCTCAAAGTTATCCTTTCTGTTCTATCTATTCAAGAGTTCGTAGTAAAATAACATAAAGCTATTCTTTCCGCTCAATCCATCATAAAGTTCATACCAGAATAACACCTTAAGACACAAAACAACCAAAACCCTAATGTCACCTAGATACTCCATTGTCACCTCAAGTATCCGTGGGCATGATTATACGATATGCATCACAAAATCTCAGATTCATCCAAACAACACAAAGTACTTCAAAGAGTGCCACAAAGTTTCTACCGGAGAGTCAAAAAACACGTGCCAACCCCTATGCATAGGTTCATGGGCGGAACCCGCAAGTTGGTCACCAAAACATACATCAAGTGGCACGTGATATCCCATTGTCACCATAGATAAACACGGCAAGACATACATCAAGTGTTCTCAAATCAAAGACTCAATCCGATAAGATAACTTCAAGAGGGAAACTCAACTCATCACAAGAGAGTAGAGGGGGAGAAACATCATAAGATCCAACTATAATAACAAAGCTCGCGATACATCAAGATCGTGCCATAGAGAGAACACGAGAGAGAGAGAGAGAGAGAGAGAGAGAGATCAAACACATAGCTACTGGTACATACCATCAGCCCCGAGGGTGATCTACTCCCTCCTCGTCATGGAGAGCGCCGGGATGATGAAGACGGCCACCGGTGATGGGTTCCCCCTCCGGTAGGGTGCCGGAACGGGCTCCCGAGAGGTTTTTGGTGGCTACAGAGGCTTGCGGTGGCGGAACTCCCTATCTATATCCGTTGTCGATGTTTTTAGGGTACGTAGGCTTATATAGGCAAAAGAAGTCGGTCGGGGGAGCCTCGAGGGGCCCACGAGAGGGTAGGGCGCGCCTAGGGGGTGGGCGCGCCCCCTATCTCGTGGCCTCCTCGAGGATCTTCTAACGTGAACTCCAAGTCTCCCGGATCATATTCTTCCAAAAAAAATCACGCCGCCAAAGATTTCATTCCATTTGGACTCCATTTGATATTCCTTTTCTTCGAAATCCTGAAACAGGCAATAAAATAGCAATATGGGCTGGGCCTCCGGTTAATAGGTTAGTCCCAAAAGTAATATAAATGTGTATAATAAAGCCCGTAATCGTTCAAAACAGATAATAAAATAGCATGAATGCTTCATAAATTATAGATATGTTGGAGACGTATCAGCATCCCCAAGCTTAATTCCTACTCGTCCTTGAGTAGGTAAATGATAAAAGAAAGAATTTATGAAGTGTGAATGCTAGAAGGTGCATAAGTTTGATCAATGATAATTTCAATCACCTTTTCTAGCATGATAATATGTCATAACAGTAGTTCATCTCATAAAACTTCTCATGATAAAGTAACAAGCAATTCACATGTCAAAGCATAGACCATAAACTTTCTTGAAAACTAGCAAACTTCATTCTCAGTCATCAAACAATTACAATTCATCTTATTTTCAGGAATAGCAAACTCCACATACTCAACTATCATATAGTCTTTTACAATTGCTAACACTAACACAATACTAATGGTTATGGAGTTTCAATCATACACTGAGAAAGATAGGGGCTTATAGTGTTGCCTCCCAATGTATTCACCTTTGGGTGATGTCAACAATAATAGTTCATGCTAACTTACATCCAATTGGATATATATATCAGGATCTTTGCAACACGAGGTGCTTGCCAAAGGATAAAATGAAAAAGGGAAAGGTGAAGATCGCCTTGACTCTTGCATAAAGTAGACATAAAGTAAAAGATAGGCCCTTCGCAGAGGGAAGCAGATGTTGTCATGCGCTTTTAGGGTTGTCATGCGCTTTCCCTGTATATAAAGGAGAGGAGGAGGAGGCTGGCCAGGGGGGGTGCCATGGGGGGGGGGGAGTGTCCTACTAGGAGTAGGATTCGCCCCCCTTTTCCTTTCTTCCACCAGAGGGAAAGGGAGGAGAGGGAGAGGGAAAGGGAAAGGGGGGCCGCGCCCCTCCTCCTTGTCCTATTCGGACTCCCTAGGAGGGAGGCGTGCGCCACCCCCCTACGGGCTTCCCTCTCTCTCCCATAGGCCCATGATGGCCCAACACTTCCCCGGGGGGTTCCGATAACCCCTCGGTACTCCGGCAAAATACCCGAACCACTCGGAACCATTCTGATGTCCGAATACTACCTTCCAATATATGAATATTTACCTCTCGACCATTTTGAGACTCCTCGTCATGTCCATGATCTCATCCGGGACTCCGAATAAACTTTAGTCACCAAAACACACAACTCATAATACAAATCGTCATCGAACGTTAAGCGTGCGGACCCTACGGGTTCGAGAACTATGTAGGCATGACCGAGACACATCTCCGGTCAATAACCAATAGTGGAACCTAGATACTCATATTGGCTCCTACATATTCTACAAAGATCTTTATCGGTCAAACCGCATAACAACATACGTCATTCCCTTTGTCATCGGTATGTTACTTGCCCGAGATTCGATCGTCGGTATCATCATACCTAGTTCAATCTCGTTACCGGCAAGTATATTTACTCGTTCCGTAATGAATCATCCCGTAACTAACTCATTGGTCACATTGCTTGCAAGGCTTATAGTGATGTGCAGTACCGAGAGGCCTCAGAGACACCTCTTCGATACACGGAGTGACAAATCCTAATCTTGATCTATGCTAATCCAACTAACACCTTTAGAGACACCTTTAGAGCATCTTTATAATCGCCCGGTTACATTGTGACGTTTGATAGCACACAAGGTGTTTCTCCGGTATTCGGGGGTTGCATAATCTCATAGTTAGAGGAATATGTATAAGTCATGAAGAAAGCAATACCAATATAACTAAACGATCATAATGCTAAGCTAACGGATGGGTCTTGTCCATCACATTATTCTCTAATGATGTGATCCCGTTCATCAAATGACAACACATGTCTATGGTCAAGAAACTTAACCATCTTTGATTAACGAGCTATTCAAGTAGAGGCATACTAGGGACACTCTGTTTTGTCTCTTTATTCACACATGAACTAAGTTTCCTGTTAATACAATTCTAGCATGAATAATAAACATTTATCATGATATAAGGAAATATAAATAATAACTTTATTATTGCCTCTAGGGCATATTTCCTTCAAAGACTCCTAGGTGGAGCGCACATTATTAGGTCTCCTCCTCCTTGCATACAATGCAGCAGTGTAGCAGGCATAGTTGGGCTACGGTCCTACAGCAGAACCGGCTGTGCTGCTGCTGGTGCACCTTCTTTGCTACTAGGCTGCTCTTCTACGAGTTCAGGTGTTTCCAGCGACGACGATACGACCGACGACGAACGACGATAATATACGAAGCTCGCTGATTGTCTTGGTTTCTGCCCCAAGCTGGCTCAACTGTAACTTCGATCGATTATGTAGAGAATGATTGTGTGCATCAATATATCATTGATCGTGCTCTAGGCACATATATATAGATACAAGGGGTGCGACTGGCATCTTGTTTTCCAAGATACAAGTAAATACAGAGGGGGAGAGACACTACAGGTGCGGCATACAAAACCCAGACCTGCATACGTGTACACATGTTTAACACCCCCCCCCCCCCCCCACAGTCAAAGCATCGCCGGTGACGCAAAGACTGGACCGAAAGCCCTCGAAAGTCGAGGTGGGTAGTCCCTTCGTCATAACATCGGTGAACTGCTGATCGGTGGGCACATGCACTACTCGAACACGACCAAGTGCGACGTGCTCCCAAACAAAGTGAATGTCGAGCTTGATATGCTTCATCCGACGATGATGAACTGGGTTGGCAGCGAGGTAAACCGTGGAGACGTTGTCACAGTAGACAAGCGTGGGCTTGGGAACCTCACGTAGCAACTCCTGAAGAAGTTGTTGTAGCAAGGAGCACTCCGCAACAGCGTTGGCCACAGCCCTGTGCTCGGCCTCGGCGCTTGATCGTGAGACCACGGGTTGTCGTTTAGACGACCGAAAAATCAGAGAGGGCCCGAGGTAGACGCAGTAGCCGGAAGTGGAGCGCCGAGTGTCGGGACACACAGCCCAGACGGCGTCGGAGTAGACGACAAGGCTGATGTCAGGTGATGCCGGCAGGTTGAGACCCATAGCCGTGGTGCCACGTATATGCCGGATAATATGTTTCACCAGAGCCCAATGGGTGTCACGAGGAGCATGCATGTGGAGGCACACCTGCTAGACAACATACTGAATATCCGGATGCGTCAGTGTGAGGTACTGAAGAGCACCGACGATGGAGTGGTAGAAGGGAGCGTCGGACGCCTGACAGCCCTTGGCGGCGGACACCTTAGGCTTCGTGTTGACAGGCGTGGAAGCAGGCTTGCATCTAAGCATGTCGGCTCGCTCCAGAAGCTCGTAGGCATACTTCTGCTGATGCAGGAGAAAGCCAGTGGCACGGTGGACAACCTCGACGCCGAGGAAGTAGTGAAGAGCCCCCAAGTCCTTGAGGGCGAACTCGGTGCCAAGGCGAGCTGTGATTTGCTGAGGGAGCGCTGGCGAGGACGCAGTCAAGATGATGTCGTCGACGTACAGGAGAAGGTACGCGGTGGCGGTGCCCTGGTGATAAACAAACATGGAGGCATTGGACTGTGTGGACCGAAACCCCTACTGTTGAAGGAAGGCCGTGATCCGCTGCCCAAGGCGCCTACTTCAACCCGTAAAGAGAATGGGAGAGCAAGCACACGTGGTCCGGATAGTCGGTGTCGACGAAACCACTAGGCTGCTGACAAAACACCTGCTCATCGAGATGGCCATGCAAGAAAGCATTGGATACGTCAAGCTGGTGAACTAACCAGGCGCGAGAAACAGCAAGCTGGAGGACAGCATGAATCGTGCCCGGTTTGACAACTGGGGCGAAGGTGTCGGTGTAGTCCACGCTGGCGCGCTGTCGGAAACCGTGCACCACCCAAGGCGCCTTGTAGCACTCAAGGGAACCGTAGGGGCAAGGCTTGTGGCGGAAAACCCACTTGCCAGTGATAACATTGGCACAGGGAGGCCACGGGACAAGCTGCCACGCACGGTTGCGTTGTAGGGCGTCGAACTCCTCACGCATCACAGCAAGACAGTTCGGATCTAGAAGGGCTGCACGTGCGGAAGTGGGTAGCGAAGACGGGGCCGAGGTAGACGCGGCACACAGGTACTCGTCAGAGGTGTAATGCGCGCTAGGACGGAACGTCCCAGTCCGAGCCCAGTAACCACACCGGTGAGAGGTGCGGCTGCAGCCGATGGAGCCGAGAGGGGGACCGGCGAGGGGGAGGTCGAGCCGGTCTCCGTGGACTCCGAGGGGCACCTGCGGTGGCCCTAGAGGCCGCAGCGACGGGGCGCCGTAGGGGGGCGACCTCACCCGAGGAGGCGCCAGAGGCCGCGGTGGCAGGGGCGCCCGAGGGGGTGGCCACACCCGAAGCGCCTTGGGAGGGGGCGGCCGGCACGAGAAGCGTAGGCAAGGCCGGGCCCAGTGCTGGTGAGGAGCATAGTTCCAGCAAGGACGACATGGACAAATGTTAATGAGGAGATTGGTGGTCGCAAGAGCGTCCGGCCAGAACCGAGAGGGCATATTGGAGTGGAACAGCAACGTGCGGACACAGTCAAGAGTGCGGATGACACGCTCGGCACGGCCATTCTGCAGAGACATGTAGGGGAAAGTGAGGCGCAATATGGTGCCGTGAGACGCAACGAGATTGCGGACGACAACATTGTCAAACTCTTTTCCGTTGTCAGTTTGTAAGGCAAGAATAGGACGACCAAACTGTGTGGTGACATTGGAGTAAAAATCGATTAGTGTGGCAAGAGCGTCGAACTTGCGATAGAGAGGAAATGTCCACACATAATGAGAAAAATCATCCAATATCACCAAATAGTATAGATAACTCGTGTTGCTTGCAACCGGGGACATCCAAACATCACTATGTAATAACTAAAACAGAAAAGTGGAAATGTTTGTAGACTCGCTAAAGGGAAGACGAACGTGCTTACCCAGACTCACAAGTGTGGTTGTCAACCTTATTACATGGGAATGAAAAACTCTGAAGAATCTGACACAAAACTATGGACTTGGGATAACCAAGGCGGGCATGCCAAAGATCGACACTAGCAGCGAGGGCGGCTAGACAGGTGGTTGTGGCGGCGGAAGTATGCACCGGGTAGACCTCGTCCGGGCTATCACATCGTTGGAGTATCATCCGTGTACAGACGTCCTTCACAGAAAAGCCAACATCGCCAAATTCAGCAGTAATAGGATTCTCACGAGCAAGGCGACGAACAGAGACAAGGTTGGTAACTAAGTCAGGAGAGACGAGAACATTAGACATGTTAATAGGAGTAGAAGTGGAAGGAAATGACATATTCCCAACATGTGTAATCAGTAGAGAGGAACCGTTACCAACGGTGATACGAGTAGGAGTTTGAACGGGAGTGGAAGACATGAGGTTATCGGGATGAGCAGTCATGTGAGCAGTGGCGCTCGAGTCCATGTACCAGTCACCGCTGCCACCATAGTTGCTAGGTGACGGAGCCGAATGCAGGGCGGCGAGGAGGGTTGGTTCCCACGGCGGCGACACCTGGGACGGGTAGAAACCACCAGAGGTAGGCATAGGGGCGGCGCCGTAGCCACCCGTGGCCGGCAATGCCGGGTATGGGGCGGCGCTGGGCGCGGCGAAGTACGCCTGGTGGCTCGCCGGACGAGGCCCAAGAATGCCCGGGGTGGGAGCCAGAGGAACCGGCGATATGCATGAACAACGCCCGTCCACGGATTGGTTCCGTAAGTCCACGGTGGGTTGGCCTGCTGCTGCTGACGGGAGGGGGGGTGCGCCTGTTGTTGCTTCTTGCAGCTGCCCCGCGGCGGTTGCCGCGCCACCCGGCAGCTGCTGCTGAGGGGCAGCGGGAGGGGCGGTGGGCGCGGGCTGCTGCCGGGGCGGGTGGCGGCGGGGCGCTGTGAGAGGTGCCGGCGGCGAGGGCGTGGTGCTGCACAAGCTTCTTCACCCCCTTCATCTGGCGCTCCTCCGATCGCAAGTACGCCACAAACTCGGGAAAGGAGGGCTCCGGCATCAAGGTGAGGTTGGAGGCGGCGTTGCCAAAGTCCTCGTTGAGGCCGATGTTTAGAGTGTTGAGGAGGAGGTTGTCATCAACCTTCGCGCCGATGTCACGGAGTTCATCCGCCAACGTCTTCAAGCGTCGGCAGTAGTCATCGATAGACTGGTTATCCTCATGACAGTCAAAAAATTCTTGCTGCAGAAAAATGCGGCGCTGAAGCTTGTTGTCGGTGAAGAGGCCGTTGAGCTTGACACACACAGCGAGGGTGTCATCGCCATCGCTCACGACATGTGAAACAGGTCCTTGGAGATGGTGGTGAAGAACCACTGGATGAGCGTGGTGTCGATCGCGGTCCACTCGGAGTCGCCCACCATGGCGTGGGAGTCGACGGTGCCGTCAATATGATCCACAAGATTTTTCTCACGGAAGAGCAGCGAAAAAGTACGTCTTCCACGTGAAGTACGTGGAGTCGGTGGCATCGAGGACGACCGGGACGTGTTCGTGGATGTTGATGTGCCCGGTGAAGGGGTTGGAGTAGGTGGAGGTGTTGGACGACATGGCAGCGGCGCGGGGATGAGGGGGAGAGGCGGCGGCTAGGGTTGGGTGATGGTGCGGCCCGGCGGGAGGAGCGGCGCGGCAGGGGGAGCGGCGCGGCGGGAGAGGCGGTGCGGCAAGGGAGGGGAAGCGCGGCTGCGTGTAGGAGGGGAGGCCTGGTGCGGGGAGAGGTGAGCGGCGGCGGGTGCAGATGGTGATGGCGGCTAGGGTAGGCGGAAGCGTTTTAGGAGAGGATCGGGACGATATCTGATACCATGTAGACTATGATTGTGTGCATCAATATATCATTGATCGTGCACTAGGCACATGTATATAGGTACAAGGGTGCGATCATTGTCTTGTCTCTCAATATACAAGTAAATACAGAGAAAGAGAGACATTACATGCGCGGCATACAAAACCCGGACCTATATACGTGTGCGCATGTTCAACAGATTAGCACCGTGGGTTGCGATATGCACGTACAAGCTAGCACCCTTGATCTATACTTTGTCAAGGCACGTACTAGCGCTTGTTTGTAATTGCCAAAGCTAGCTTAGCTATCGATCAGCCTGATCGATTCTAGCCGGCCGCTCACTTACGTAACGCTCGAAACAATATTTTTTTTTTTTGAAATGGAACACTTGTATTCCATTAAGGTACGGCCTGATCGCCGGTCACTGCACCGAGTACATCAGTCGGGTAACTAGTGAACCACTCTTTGCGCTCACCATCAGCTAAGCCCGAACCCATAATAGCCAGCACATGCGCAGGCTTATTACAGGATCTAGTCACATACACCACGCGGGCATCTATAAACAGAGTTTGAAGCCTGAACTTAATGTCACTGAACATGATTCCCAAAGGCGCTAGATCATAGGCGTTGGAGGTAACAGCTTGCATAAGCACCAAGGAGTCAGTCTCGAAGATAGCTCGACCCACTCCAAGCCGATCTGCCATCGATACAGCCTGAGACAGGGCAAAAGTTTCAGCCTGCAAGGCATCACCAAAATCATGTTTACCTCCTGCTGCTGCAAACTGAATATCATGAGCATCGTCTCTGCAAATAAGACCCCAGCCTCCTGCACCAGACCGCTCCGAAAACGCAGCATCAGTGTTAATCTTCACCATATGCTGGGGGGGCTTCGTCCAGACTTGTTGCTGTGTCATTACGGCCGCTGGCTTAGGAACCAGAAATTCTGTCCATTCATTCACATGGTGCTGGACTGTATAGCGAAACGCTTCGACCTCCAGCCTTTTCTCCCCATGGTTGCCTCTGTTCCGCTCTGACCACCAACACCAAAGAAGAGCTATTGACAACAGCATTCGGTCATGAGGTAGACTGAAAATTAGTGATAGACAGTCCTTAGCTGAAGTACAGTCCAGAAGTCTGATTCTAACATCCTCAAGTAACAAAGCACGCCATCTTTGCTTGACCATTTTGCACTTGATGAAAAGGTGACCCCCATCCTCAAAAAACTTCCCACAAACTGCACATCTGGTGTCCAGGTTCACACCACGTCGCTTGATGTTCATGTACATCGGGTGGCTATTGTGAGCTAGTCTCCAGAGGAAATGATGAACTCTCGGCGGGCAGTGCACCTTCCATAAGGCTTTGAAAAGTTGAGGATGTCGATTTTCAGGATTAGAGTTGTGTCCCTGTTGCCTTGTCTCCTCGTCCTTTAGCATCTGCACGTGGACTTTATATGCTGATTTGACCGAAAAAATTCCCCTACTATCAAAGTGCCAGGCTATGAAATCTTCAGCTTGGTCACAAATTGGAATTTGGAGAATAGTCTGTACATCATCTGGATGAAAGCAATTTTGCACCAAGTCTATATCCCACCTCCCTGTGCCTGGATCAATTAATTCAGATACTTTGGTTAGCAAAAAAGCACCCTGATGCGAGGCCGGCCTACGAGAAGTCCCTCTTGGTATCCACGGGTCCTCCCAGATCCTCACATTAGTTCCGTCCCCAATCCGCCAAATGATCCCATTCTTGAGTACTTGTAGCCCTTTTAGGATACTACGCCAAATGTAGCTCATACCCGTCATTGGTTCAGCATATAGCAATTTTCCATCTGGGTAATACTTGGCTCGTAAGACACGAGCACAAAGGGAGTCTGGGGCCTGGAGTAATCGCCAACTTTGGCGCGCGAGCATAGCCAAATTAAATGAGTGGAGGTCGCTAAACCCGAGACCGCCGTCCTCCTTTGATAGTTTCATTTTTTCCCATCCGACCCAATGCATTTTCCTCTCGTCAGGTTGTTGGTTCCACCAGTACCGACATATAAACTGACTTATTTCATCACACAAGGATTTAGTAAGATCGAAGCACGCCATAGCATAAGCCGGAATGGCTTGGGCAACTGCCTTAACATAAACCTCCTTCCCAGCCATAGACAAACATCTTTCCATGCCTCCGTGAAGTCTGCTCACAATGTTGTCCTTAATGTATGTGAAGCATTTCTTCGCTGACTTTCCAATGTATGTTGGCAGCCCCAAATATTTGCCTTCCTTCGTTTCAGCACCCAGCTGAAGTTCCTGCAACAATAAGTTTTTGACACACTGTTTGGCATTGGTACTGAACATGATGGCTGACTTTTCTCTGTTTATCACTTGTCCTGAGCTTTCCTCATAGGCTTGTAGGATCCCGTTAATGGCCTGCACACTGTGCACTGTAGCTTCCAAGACAAGCAGCGAGTCGTCAGCAAAAAGGAGGTGACTGACCCGAGGAGCTTCAGGGGCAAGTTGAATACCGCGAACATGCCCTTCTCTTTCTGCATGATGTAACAAAGCTGAGAAACCTTCAGCACAGATTAAGAAGAGATACTGCGAGATTGGATCGCCTTGTCGTAAACCTCTGCCCGGAACGATGGTTTCAGTTAAGTCACCATTCACTCTAAACCGGTACGAAACAGTGGTGACACATTGCATAATTAGTTGTACAAACTCCCCTGCAAAGCCCAACCTTGTCATCATTCCTTCCAAAAAGGGCCACTCAACCCAGTCGTAAGCTTTGCTCATATCTAACTTGAGAGCCATGTAAACATCTTTCCCACTTCTCTTTCTGCGCATATAATGTGTCATCTCGTAGGCCAAGATAGTATTATCCGAAATCAACCGCCCCGGGACAAAAGCACTCTGGTTAGGCGAAATGAGCTCATCCAAGATCACTTTGAGTCGGTTGGCAAGAACTTTGGATACAAGTTTATACACCACGTTGCAAAGGCTAATAGGGCGAAGATCCTTGATCCTTTCTGGGTTCCGAACCTTCGGGATGAGCACAACAATAGTTTCATTCCATCCGTCGGGTATACTGCCGCCCTGCAACATGTGTATAACTTCTTGGACCACAACTTCTCCTACTGTACCCCAAAATCTCTTGTAGAACACTGCCGGCATACCATCAGCCCCCGGGGCTTTAAGATCACCCATTTCATCTAGTGCATTCTTGATTTCCTGGGCTGTGTACTCTTTTAACAAAAAATTGTTCATCTCAAGTGTGACTCGGGGAAGAACATGTTGTAGTACTTGCCCAATATTTGTACCTGTCATGGGGGTAAACAAGCCAAAGAAATGATTAGATACGAGGGCCTTTAAGCCCTCCTCCCCTTCTACCTCCACCCCATCATCTCCTTTTAACTTTGTGATCCGATTGTTTCTCTTTCGCGATGAGGCAAACCCATGAAAGTACTCGGTGTTTCGGTCTCCTTTCGTCAACCATCCCACATGGGCACGTTGTTTCCAGAACACGTCCAGCTGCTCCTCAAGACGCCCAAGTTTAAACCGCACCACTTGCTCCTTCCTGACACTCGCTTCTGAAAGGTTGCTTCTTCGGCATTCCTCCAATTCAGCTCGTAGCTTTTTGATTCTTTTCTGTAAGTCACCTAACACTTCTCTGCTCCATTTATCCAAGCTCCTGGACACCACCTTTAGGCGTTCCATCACCTTACCTTCACCACTCCTTGCTGCATCTTCCCACGCCTCAGTCACCACTTGTTCGCAATCATCCTCAAGAAGCCAGCGAGCTTCAAACCTCTTATTCAAGTTGTTCGGCTTTGGTCTGCTCTTCTTGGTCGCACCATGAACATCAAGGATGATCGGGCGATGGTCTGAATGTTCAGGGCAGCCGTTGCGTACCTTGTAACCTGGAAAACGCATACACCATTGAGGATTTGCAACAGCCCTATCAAGACGCTCACGAATGTAGCCATCCAAACGGAAATTATTATTGCGCCAAGTGAATACATCACCCTCGAAACCAAGGTCATTCAGGTTACAAAAATTTAAAGCATCCCGAAACCGATCCATCTGAATTTGGGCTCTAGGCACCCCTCCTTACTTCTCAAAGTTGTAGAGGATCTCGTTGAAATCCCCCATACATATCCAGGGTAGCCTTTCTTGCTGATGAAGGGTCCGTAAAAGACGCCACGTATCTTCCCTGAGTTCAGTTCTAGGCTCACCATAGATGCCTGTAAGTCTCCATTTGTATCCATCGTCTTCTTCGATCGTCACATCAATGTGCATTCTTCCAAGCCATCTCAGACTCAGGTTCACTTCTCTTTTCCAAAGCATAGCTAGTCCACCACTCTTCCCAGCACAAACCTTGTAGACGAGGTGTGGCATCCCCAAGGTTTGGCGAAGTCGTTCCACTTTATTTTTATTCATCCTAGTTTCTGAAAGAAAAATTACATCGGGATCCTCCTTCTTCTGGAGCTCCAGAAGACCTCGAACTGCCGGCCTGTTCCCGAGCCCCCGGCAATTCCACGCCACAATTCTCATTTCTGCTCGCGGAGCTGTACCTGCAGCCCCGCTTTCTCATTGATCAGAAGTCCCTCTCTCTCAACTCCTTCTATATCCCTCTTTAGCTTCTTTCCGTCCCCATCTCCCTCACAAAAACTGAGCACCCTACTGAAACTGGCCATTTGCCCTTCAGATCTTTTAGTCATGAGGAAATGTTCAGATTGCCACCTCGTCTCATTAAAGTCACCGATCATCAGCCACGGTTCATTGGCCATAGTTTTATTCCTTCTCAGAAGTGACCGCATGTGGTGTCTATCTTGAGCTCTTGGTTTACCATGGACAAAAGTACCACGCCACAACGGGCCATGTGGATCATCAGACGCTAACACATAAAAATAGCAGGGGCCATACGACAAACACATTATATTTATTGACTCATCCCAATACAAGGCAATGCCTGCACCTTTGCCCTTACCATCAAGCGTAAGGCTGTGCTTCAGTCCTATTCTCCACTTTATTCTCTTCACTTTCTCCTCACATTGCCAAGTTTCTGACAGGAAAACGATCTTTGGGAAATGAGTATGAACGAGGCGCACGAGTTCTTGAACTGTCCGGGGTTGCCCCAAACCCCGGCAGTTCCGGCTGAGGAGACTCATGTCTCCTGACGGGCGTCGCCACTCGCGCCCGTCAGAGTACCGATGGCCCCAGGATCGGTTGCCGCCTTTCCACCTTTCTGGCCTGTGCCTTGCTTCTCTTCCTGACCGCTACATAACTTCTTCCTGCTTACAAGTTTGCCTGAGAAACTCTCACTCTCATCTGTAGCTCTATCCTGCCTTTTGCCTAGAACGGATTGCACAATCTTTGCAGCCTTACTTTCAGTTACATTTACACTGGATTCAGAGCGACTATGCCCCCTACGCCCACTGCTTATAACTCTTGAACCGACCATACCTTTACCACCATTCTTGGTGTCAACCTTACTTGGTGTTGTACTCCTTGAAGCAAATAGCTTATCTTTGATGGTGCTCGTGTGTTCCTTGTCTTCATCAGTATCAACCTTTGATTCCTCCAGCAGCTGTTTTTCCACTGCGTGAATTGCAAGAGGACTTCCATCATCCCCAGGGACGGTATGAGTGATGTTGTTTGGGTTCAGGGTGCCAATTGCAAGAGTATCGTGGTCGCTGTTGTTGGTGAAGGGCGGCATCTCCTCTCCTGTCGCAGCCCCAGACACCATCTTGGGATCATGCACTACCACATCAACCTTATCCTGCACATGCCCAGATCCGGTGCTGATAGGAACAGGCACACTCCCCGTTGTCGGGGGTAGGGTCTTCGGTGGTGTTGAAGACTCCGAGGCAATTGTTTCATCAGCTTTGCCTATGGGAGTAGCCTTAGCATCAGTGACAACTTGAGTTCCTTCATCTTGCATCTTCTGGCTTGCATCAGTTTCCACCCCCTCACCCATGGAGAGGCGATCAACACCATCCCGCACATGCTCCATGGCCGACAACACCATGGCTTGGGAGACAGGCTTGGGAGCCCGCCACAGGGGAGCTGATGACTGGGAGCCCCTTTCTTGTCCCATTTTTTCAGGCAGGAACCAAGCACGGGGATCATCAAAATGGACCGGTAACACCCCAAGCTCCTTACTGTACCTCAACTTTTTTTCTGAATTTGGGTAGTCACACCTTGCTTCCATATGTCCTATGTAACCACAAAATAAACAGAAATTTGGCAGTCTCTCATACCGAAGTAAAACTGTCACCTCCTCTTCAGTAATCTCATCGGCCAGGGTTATTTCCTTCTGCAGAGCAAAATACAAGGGCAGCTGCACTCTCACTCTGAGAAACTTGTCATAAATATTTCCCCTCGCATGCTGATCGATCATTACCACTGGACCAACTTGCTCACCCAGATTGCGAGCAAGCTCCTTAGTGAGGAGGTAGAAAGGAATACCTCTGAACTGAATCCACATTGGCATGTGAGAAAACATTACCGATGTAGGATCAACTCCGTCCTCCAGGCCGACCACCAGGAACACATCTCCCTTGTACTGCCACGGCCCCCCCTTGATGACGTGCTGCCTGTCACCATCTTCAGAAAATTCAAGGACGAATTTCCGCCCTTCCTCTGCAACAAGCTCGTGGTCACCCATCTCCCCACGAACCTTCCATACCTTTTTCATATGCTCGATCACTTGCCTGGAGTTCACCAGCAGTACAGATAGGAAGAGTCCGACTGCCAGGAACCTCGCCTGGACTACCTTTCGGGCCCCAGTCATGTTGATGACCAGGGTCTTCTTCACAGGACTCTGCTCAGCCATGGCCACCTCTTTCCCCGGCCGTTGGAGCTTGGTGGAGGGGCCGTGGTCGACGAGCAGGCTGGACGAGCTCCCAGCAGCAGAATTCGGCCCCTGCGCACTATTCACCACCACACCAATAGCACTCGACGACTCCCCACGCCCATTTTCCAAGTGGACGTTCATCGCTGCCATCAGGCAAAACGGCAAACACCTTCCGTGCGAGTGGAGAGCACCAGACTGAGTAGGAGAGAATGGGGATGGAATCTGCAGAAAAAGGTTCTCACTATATAGCAAATCATCCGTGGCCTTGTTAATACCTACTTTATGCTCTGAATTACACCCTGTAAATGAGGGCCTTTCCATCTCCTTAGGCAGAAACTCCCCCCACGCTTTATACTGCACTTCATATCCCTTAAAGCGGAAGTTAGTACCTGGCTCCTTTGATTGCTCACGCCCTGGATCCGGCGGCATATTCCTCTCATCAACAGAGGGATTGAAAGCCGGGAGTATGGTTCTTAGATTTTCCAATTGAACTCTCAAAGATGCGATCTGGGACTTCAAGCGCTCGATGGTGGTGACCGTGGCTTTGATGCGATTTTTGGGATTGGCTAAGGAATTAGGATCTGGTTGGATAGGATTATAGAGGAGGGTTTCGGGATTGATTTTCGTACGGATACTGTTTTCAGGGATTAACCATCGGCGATTTCTAGAGGACAAGGGGAGGTCGCCTCTGGCTGGTTTCGGGAGAGAGACAGACGCCATTCGAGGAGGGAGTTCCATACAGCCAGGAGTATTGGTCGCTCGAAACAATATTGATTGCCACAGGGGCGTATCGCTCCTGGTCTTTGCTTTATTGATTGTTGAACTCACGGTACATATTGTTACAGGGGTAAAGAACTAGCACTAGGCCCACTCGGCGATGCTTTAGAAAACTACACGGATACGTACATATATCAGACACGGGAGTGTGACACATTTCTCAATCATATGACATTGAAATTTCAGAAACCAGCAAAGTGGCCCTCTCGATGCGCGGGCTAGAATTTTTTAATGTTTATACTGTGATTATATCATTTGTGATGGGAAACATCATTTTTGGAAACCAAAAATCTCAAATGAGTATAAATATTTTCATGGAAATAAATCTGTTTGATACATATTGTGGGTAGTGTGATTCAAATCTTAAAAATAATGTAGTATAATTAAAAAAAGATAGTGCTTGAAGCGGCCTAATATTTTTTATTTTTTTGTTCTGATAGTCATATGAAAATTATTTTATGTATAACTGTGAAGGTGTGTCGGTTGCTAGATGCTAAGATCTTTATCCGGTCACGTGCAAACCATGATTACATATTGGTAGTGACTTATGTTCCCATCCACTTTGATAGATTTATGATGGTCATATGCATGGACTTGCTAACATATTTAATATGAAAATGAAGAAGTATGGGTTTTGATCCTTTAGTTAATAAAAGATTCACTTGATTAACAATTGAATAGTTTGTTTTTTTAGAAAATTTACCTTATCTCTTTCCGTTTCTTGTTGAGTGACACCTTTTTTATATAAAATTGTGCGACTCATGCTTACCATTTAAAAAAACTAAATATTAAGAACCAAATTCAAGTTAGAATTCTATGCAATTTTGCATTAGTACAAATGAAAAAAATTGATTGACTTTCCGTGAGAATTTTGAGCGTACCGATATTTTATCATTGTCTGCTTTAGTACATATTACATGAAGGTGTGATCATGTAGACACATGATGTTATATTAACAATGGTGAATGATTATTTAATTTTAACATGCTATATGACATTTGATTGGTATATGAAATACATAGGAGTAATTACAATTTACTTAGTCATGGGAACAGTGATTTTAAATTTGGCAAAATCTTTTGGTAACTGATAACTTGACGTTCTGATAATATATCTCTTTGATAAAAAAATAAATGTCATTTTTCAGTGCAAAGTATATTTAATTAGTGAACTATGTGGAAGAGGCCAAGTATATCACCATATATTGCTTTTTCTCTATGAGTTCCCACTGAAATATAGTACATGTTTCGATACCCTCTCTAATATAAAAATAAATTATCTCTAAACCATATTATTTTACCATTAAATTATTACGAAAATGGGACTATAAATTCATATACTTAATGTATTATTTGAATCAAAGATATGTGTATCGTATTCACATTTCCAGTTATAAAAATCCAATGGTGAAGGATGTTGGCAGCTATGTAGGTACCGTCGTCCTCACCCTTGAGTGTCACGTGGAAGTCAAACAGGACACAATGATCAATACATATTATTTTGTTGTGTAGTGCCTTAATGTATTATTTGAATCAAAGATATGTGTATCATATTAATTTTTTAGACCAATCCAGATGTATATTCCTCACACATCCAATCTACAAAGATGTTAATTTTCAGCGATGTTGCAACTGGCTCTCCATGATAGTTTGAAACGTGATTTTTGTCATAATTCTCGAGTACCCCTGATGTTTAGGGTGATAAGTACATTTCTTGTCGCAACTTTAAAAATTTAGCCACTAATCTGATGGAAAATATCTAGATTAGGAAAGTAAAATTGTTATTTGAACGGCTGGAATTAAAAGTATATGATGGTTGAGATTAAAAGTTTCAAAAGTGCTTTTTTAGGTAAAGTTCTAAAAGTTACATAGAACAATATCATGTACAATTCTTAGAATCCGACACCTAATAACTGGCACAAAAACCAAAAGGCCGTTAACTTTACGTGAAAAATAACATGTACACTACGTCCCTCTCAACAGCCAATCGAAACAAATAAGAAACGGAAAAACTAACGCCCACACGTGTGGGCGTTTGTACATCGCCCACACGTCTCCATCACCACTCATTTTGCCACGTACGACAGATGACATCAACAAAAATCTTTTTGGTTTTTGCCTAAAAATGTTTTATCTCCTAATTAAAAAGCAAATTAAAAATCTGTTTTCACCAGTAAATCCGTCTTAACGAGATCTTCAAAACTAGACCCCATGTTGATATATTTCGATGAAATTTTTTTTGCCCAAAAGTTGCCATGATGTTTACACTGTAGTTGCCATGATGCTTAAACTAAAGTTGCCATGTGGCAATTTTAGTTTGTAGATCATGTCAATTTTATTTTTTGATGATGGCAATTCCAGTAGTTTGACCATGAAAATATTTTTTTGCATGAACCATGGCAATTTTAAGTGCATGTATCATGGCAATTTTAATTTATGGTGCATTACAAGTCTAGTTTCTTAATTCTCTATTTTATAATATGTCAAAATTTGCTTTTTAATATAGAAGAAAATAGCTGAAACATAACATGGCAACTTTAGTGTAAACATAATGGCAATTTATGTGCAATAGACATGGCAACTTTTAACCAAATTTTTTCTCCTCGAAATATGTTGATATGAGATCTAGTTTTGAAGATCTCGCCGCGAGGGATTTAATGATGAAAACGGATCTTCAATCGGATTTTTCATTTAATAGATAAAATATTTTAAAAAACTGAAAATCCAAAAAGATTTTCACATGCATGCGGTGACATGACGTAGTCTGTATGTTATAGGGCGTGTGGGCGGATTTGGCTCCCACCACACGTGTAGGCATTAGCGTTGTCCAACACGTACTACAAGTTGAGTCCAATACGGATAAGTAAAGATCAGATCACACAAAAGCTGAGTCGAACACGGACAAAATAGGAACCAGATCACGTAAGTGTTAAAAAGAAACATGCATGTGGTGACCGCACCAATTAGAATAAGAGTTGGATTAGCATTCCATGCAACGACCTCATGATGATGTCATCAGGTAAATAAAATGTACGGCTAATTTGCTTCTATTCCAATTCACGTGGTCGGACGTCTGATGGTGGTTGTACGTCGAGATTAAATAACATTGGCATGCATAACTTAATTATTAGCAAATTCATGTAAAAGGATTTAAATAAAGTTTAAATAAATTAATACATGTATATTTCACAACGAACACTGACAAGAATTAGTAAATATATATTTATAATTCATACATAAAACTCAGCGTACAATTATGTGAGATGAAAAATTAGAAAGTTGGATTGATTGGACAAAAAAATAATTTTTCATTTATAAAATTAAAGTAAAAAAAGGGTTTCATAGGAATAAAATTCCACAAATAGCTTAATTTAAAACAATGTTTTAAATCAAATAAAGAGTTAACGTTACATGTTATCATATTTTAGATTAAATATATTATATTATTGCGGATATATTACTAAAAAACACACAAATAAGCCATCAAATTAATTCATATAGGCTTAAAATACATGTTCTGTTGATCCAAATAAAAAAGGATGAGATTAAAAGATTTTAAGAGTTAAATATAAGTCTTTTTAGAGATTTAAAAAAACTATATACGGATGTATATAGATATATTTTAGAATGTAGATTCACTCATTTTGCTCTGTATGTAGTCTCTTATTGAAATCTCTAAAAAGGCTAATATATAGGAACCAATGGAGTACAATGATATTGAAGTGTATACACATGTTTCATTGGAAACGTACAACACGTGCATACCCATATTTTTTAAACACAGTAGCATACACAGCTTTATTGGAACGGATTTGCTAATGGAAAAATACTAACAATTATGCTACTCGAAAGGGAGATACTATGTCTACGTATACGGATATGAAATTGGTGTCCGACAATAATTTAGAACTAATAAATCGTCCAGAAAGACAATCTTTACCTAATAATAAAGCAAATTAGGTTTCTGGTCGTTCGTCATTATAGTTACCCTTTAAATTGGTAAAAATTACCCACCAATGCCACCCATAAGTGGGAAAACGATTCAATTTTTCGGACAGAAAATCGCCGCCACCTTGGTTGTTTTATACGGCCGCGACGAGTAGAAATCACGGCACGACGGCCAGCAGAGTGGTTGGGCGATCACTCCTCTCTCTACGAGACCGGGGTTTGATCCCCAACTTCTACATCTTTTATCTTTCTTTTCTCACCCATGTGCGGGCTTCACTCTCCTCTTTTTCATTTTACTTTTTTGTCTTTTCTTTTTTCATTCTGTTTTCTTTCTTCTTTAAATTAATTCGGAATTTTAATATTCTCAAGTTGAGAGTTTTAAAAAAAATGTTTGAGAAATCATAAAAATACGTGAATTCAAAAAATATTTAAGAAATCATAAAAAATTTACAGATTCAAAAAATGTTGGTAGTTTTGCAAAAATGTTCACAAAATTATCAAAAAACCGCATTTTGGAAAAAATGGTCCAGAAATAAAATCATGTTCATGATTTAAAAAAATGACCGTGTATTGACACATATTCGGGAATCTGAAAAAATATCCATGACACTCACGCATGCCCTACCCATGTGCGGGGTTCACTCCCCTCTTTTTCATTTTACTTTTTTGTCTCATTCTGTTTTCATTCTGTTTCCTTTCTTCTTTAAATTAATTCGGAATTTTAATATTCTCAAGTTGCGACTTTTCAAAAAAAAAGTTTGAGAAATCATAAAAAATATGTGAATTCAAAAAATATTTAAGAAATCATACAAAATTTACAGATTCAAAAAATGTTGGTAGTTTTGCAAATATGTTAGCAAAATTATAAAAAAAATCACATTTTGGAAAAAATGGTCCAGAAATAAAATCATGTTCATGATTTTGGAAAAAATGGTCCAGAAATAAAATCATGTTCACGATTTTAGAAAATGTTCACAAAATAAAAATATTTTTTTTTTAATTTGTTTGCCAATTTTTTAAAAAGTTCATCGACTCAAAAAATGTTTGTTGAGTCAAGAAATGTTAATGAATTCGAAACCGGTTCATGCATTTAATTTTTTTTGTAAACAAAACTGATGTCCATGATTTTTTGAGAAAATAAAAATTTTCAAAAGAAAATGTTTGTCTATTCGGAAAACTGTTCACCGATTCAAAAGTATTTTATGTCTAGGATTTAAATAGTTCTTCGAAAGTCTTTATATGTCTTGGCGTTGGGAGTAGTTCGTGGTCAACGAGATTTGTTTTTAAAGTTTTAAACATTCACTTGCGCAACATAATGACAAGTGTGACATGCACTGGCAAACTCATAGCCTTGGGATTTACCACGTAGAATGCATTGTGATCACGTGGACATCGCGACCATTATCGGCTATGGTGAGAAAAAAAGGCAACATGGTGAGCCACTGCGTTAAAATAGAGTACGCTCATATATCAAGATACTGAGTCATACTTATTTGGTTAGCCATAATTTTTTGTCTCCCGTTGCAACGCACGGGCATATTTGCTAGTTACAACTAATACAGTCACAGACAAGAACTACAGCTAACTAATATAGTTGCATGAACCTACCAAGAAGCATATGCATGCTCAAGTGGAGATAACCTTAACTGATTCAAATAATATTTTTTAATATTGTAACGTTACGCAACAAAAACAAACGTCTCAGAGTCGCTAGAGATAATCTGGAAAGAAAATATTTGAAACTAACATTAGCGTGTAAAAGGACAAATTCGGAAAATAAAAAAAATACATCATGACGTCCAAACAACGGTAAGGGATCACAGGAAGCACGTGTTAGAGAATCACGGAGGGATATGGGGCGGAAATCACGTTGCGTAAACCTCCGGGCAAGGGAACTTTCATGGAATACAATACAATTCCGAAAAAGCAGGCAATGAAACGAAAACACATGATGAAGACATGGAGTGATTTGGGGTCGAAATCACATCGCGCAAATGTGCCGCCAAGGGAACGTTCGTGGAATACAATTTCGGAAAAAAAAGACAAGGGAATCAAGACATGGACATACATAGAAAATGGACAAGTAAAAAAAAATCACTTTCTACATTACGGATTTGTAGCATGTAGATTAACCAACTACAAGGAACCAATGCATTTTTGTAGTAAGCATTGGGAAATAATGTTATGGCAACAATAAATAGTGTTATGCATGCAAAAAGACCTACAACCGTGGACACATTTTTAAGTCAGATTCAAAATAATCCGAGTGCCACAAGGATAAGCTATAGAGGGACCGAGTGAGTCAGTGAGAGGTGATGTTTTACGTATATTCATATTAACAGAAACCGGTATCTATATTGTCTTGCATGGGCGAGGGAGTTGGTGCAATATTATCATGTCTTCAAGCTTCAATATGGCAGAAAGAGAAAACAAGTATACGAACTATAAGAGTATACATTTAATTCTTGCAGCTGTAGTTTTCAATTCTTGCAGCTGTATAGTCTGGCTATATTCCATTAGATCTACAAACACTAAATGGTAATACGGATGAAGATCACACCTAGTGGTAAAGTTTAACAAAGAAGGGACGACCAACCTTTCTTCCCTTGTTGCTAATTTCAAACCAAGCCTGAGCTGGATCCTGTCATTGACCCGTCATCACCTGAAACAACAATGCCACGTATGAACTCCGCCTCCTCAGTCCGCAACATTTTTCGATAGTGTGAGGACTTCATGTCTGAGGAATGGCTTCCTCAAGGAACCTTGTCTCCCTGTCTAGACCTTGAGTCATGGGTTGCCGCATGATACTTGCATGGTATCTTATTTGTCATGTTTTATCCTTCACAGACTCTTGTCTCATCTCACTCTCAGCCTTCATCCATGTGTGAAAAGGTTGCATACCATGAGGCACCATAGTCAATCATGGCCTGCAGTGAAGTTAACCCAAAGACTTCAATAAAAAGAATAGGTTGATAACGAAGTGCTGGAAATACTCTAGCCACAAATCAA
Organism: Triticum timopheevii; assembly: GCA_963921465.1. Taxonomy (NCBI): domain Eukaryota; kingdom Viridiplantae; phylum Streptophyta; class Magnoliopsida; order Poales; family Poaceae; genus Triticum; species Triticum timopheevii. The sequence continues at coordinate 657,548,130 of OY997274.1, read as the reverse complement.
TTTTTTCATACCTACCTTTCTTTTATGCATAGTTTCTGAATATAATATATATGACAGGAAAAATAAAGATAGCATGTGGTGATCGCTCCTAGCTGTTGTACTAAAGGGAATTTATTTTACTATTGCCCAAACCCGCACCTGATTTGATTACATCCATTGCGGAACAATTGGCGATGCATAGAGCAGCTCCATAGAGCAGCTAATGCATAGAGCAGCTCCATCAGCTGGCCATATACCCATATGCGTGCTGCAAGTCATCCTCGCCGACCACGCAGATGTGCATGCATCAAATCTTAATTTACCTGAAACTAACGATGTGCATGAAGGATTAGTCCATCAATCTGAAACTTCTAATGTTCATGAAGGATTACCAACAAATTATTGACATGATCTTCTGACCCGCTGATGTTGAGTTGAGGTGTGTCCGTTTCCGGCCGGTCGCAAGAAGCAAGCAAGCAAGCTACGTATATCTGCATGTACTTCTTGCTGGATACGTCCATCACGGCCAAAAGCACCGGCCAGGGACTTCACGCCTGTGAGGATTGAGTGGGATCACTAGTGAGATCTCATCAATTACAATCTTGGACGGCGGCGGCAACGTGAGAGGATGATCGTTAGGGTTTCTTCTAATTTTCTGCTGTGTTATTTTCCTTTTTTTAGTCTGATTTTCTCCACTATAATTATAATGGCAATGGTGGGTAATTTTTTTAACTTAAAATCCTATCTAATTGGCTATAAAAGAAAGTCTATTAAAATTAACGACTGGATGTTTCAAATTATTATGGTAATTTCTAGCGTATTTATCTTTTTCTGGTTAACCCATCAAATACTTTTTATATATAATAATAGAGTAGATGAAAAGGTTACAACTAACCACTTGAAATAAACTTCAGACATAGATGCCTGTACAACTCCACCAACAACCAGCATGTGAGACCCTACTACTAGTAAAGAATGTGTCCGCCAGAAGAGAATAACATAATTATCTCTTTCTGCACATTTCATTTGTCAGGACAGACCACTTAATAAAGTCTGAAACAAAATACCTGCCTGAGGAACAAGTTAGATAGTAGAATAGGGAAGATGGCAGGGGGCTACTTCGAACAAAGTCAGGTCCACAGTAATCCTTGCTGTCTTATGGAACATTTGGAAACGACGCAACGCCAAAAGTTTTTGGGCAATGCAGCCAAGGCATTCACTGCATTATCAGGGACGCGGCTGATGACCTTGCCCTCTTGGCCCATCGATGTAATAATTCTTCTAAAAGAAGTCTTCTTCGGGACTGGGGCTCCATGTTGTATCACCTAGCTGCGAGATTGTAGCTTAATTGCCTCTCTCCCCTTGTACCCCCCTATCTCCCCTATGCGGTTGTAATTGGTTCTTGGTCATTAATATATGTTCAGGCCGGTGTAAGCCTGCCCGTTGACGCGTCAAAAAAAATATAGAGAAGATGGGCTCCATGGCCTGGATCGTGTACGTCAAGGAGACCAAACTCACGTTGGTGATGACTTTGCCCATCACGTGTATTATGGGCAAAGGTAGGATCTTTGCGTACAACACAAAAGTGTAATTCATTCATTACAAATTTGCATTACTTTAGAATGTCACATGAATCATGTTTTTTTGGAAAAGGAGGCTCACCCCCGGCCTCTGCATCTGAACGATGCATGCGGCCATATTATTAGAAAGTACGAAGGAAACAAGCTCTTAGATCCATTACAGCTCGCAAACGGAGCAAAAAACAAAAGTAATAAGGGAAACTTATTGCCACAACCGGCAGGATAAATAGGACTAGAACACTAGACACCTATCCTATTATGAGACCTCTATCCAAATCGGTTGAATATAGGCCGTGCTACCATCTTCCATTGGTTGCACCCAGTAATCAGAGGCTCCCTGGAGTCCGTATGAGTGAGTAAGGACCACATACGGATCCATGTTGTAGCTCCAAAGATGACCTGCAAGGAAGCTAAAATATGTTGTATGTGAAAAATCATATCATTCCTGCAATTCCAGATAGCCCAAATAAGCGCACATATTCCAATCCAAATATAGACGCCGTGATAAGATCTACTCCAGCTAGCCAGATTCCAAATAGCGCTTCAATGCTAACTGGAGGAATAATATTAAAGGCTATATGAACCGTTTGCTAAAGTAATTTCACAAGAGGGTAATCTATGAATAGGTGTTGTATTGTTTCAACACGATCACAAAAACAACATCAGGCACTTCCTACCCAACGCCGCTTTATTAAATTGTCTTTGGTGAGGATCACTTGCTTGTGTAGAAACCACATGAAAATCTTGATACGCAAGGGAACCTTAATTTTTCAGATATATAACGATCTTGGGATTCAGCTAGAATTAATTAGATCCATATACATAGATTTGACCGTAAAGACACCGTTTCTGGTTAATTTCGAGTGGAAGGAATCAACTTGGTCGGGTAGTTGAATCTCCATCAACCTCCGCACCAAGTGTAGCCAGGAGTTCTAGCGTTCCCCAACTAAGGATCTCCTAAACTGTATATTTAAGGGCACCTCTTGTAATATAGTAGCTACATAATCCTCCTTACGTTGTACAATATTATATAAGGTGGGGTACTGCATGGCTAGAGGCGTCTCAGCTAACCACGCATCGTCCCAAAATCTTGTTGTCGTCCCATTGCCAATCAAGAATTTGGCCCTACGAAAAAATATATCTTTCGTTCTCATAAGTCCCTTCCAGAACAGCGAATCGTTAGGTCTTGCGGTAACTTGGGCCATATTTTTTGATTGTAAATATTTGTGTCGTGATATCTGTGCCCACATACCATCAGTCTTTACTTATACCTAGATAGCCATTTACTCATTAGACATTTATTTTTGGGACAATTGCATTTTTACCCCTAGTTGGTTCCTACCCACGGGTTTTGCCCTTACTTTTCGAGCTTGCTCAGTTTTGCCCTTACTTTTTCCATCGAGGTCCCTCGAATGCCCTTTGACCGTTGACCAAAAACTTTGAAAATTCATAACTTATTCATACAAACTCAGAAAAATGCAAATAAGATATCAAAATGTTCAGATAAACATTACCTTTATGGGCATATCATTTGCATTCAGGAAAAAAAGCATCGTTTAAACTACCTGAGGTAATTAATGTTATTAACATTATTAAAAATAAATAGGTATAAACAATATTTTTTTGTGAATAAAAATTATATGCAAATATAGGTGATGTTTTCTGAACATCCTGATACCTTATTTGCATTTTCCTGAGTTCATATCAACTTGTTATGAAGTTTCCAAATAATGGTCAAAGTCGTTAGAACATTCATAACAAGTTGATACAAACTCAGAAAAATTCAAATAAGTTATCAAGATGTTCAGAAAGCACCACGTACATTTGCATGTAATTTTTATTCATGAAAAAAATATTGTTTATACCTATTTATTTTTAATAATGTTAATAACATTAATTACCTTGGGTAGTTTAAATGATGCTTTTGTCCTGAATGCAAATGATATGCCCATAAAGGTAATGTTTATCTGAACATTTTGATATCTTATTTGCATTTTTCTGAGTTTGTATGAATAAGTTATGAATTTTCAAAGTTTTGGTCAAACGGTCAAAGGGAATTTGAGGGACCTCAATGGAAAAAGTAAGGGCAAAACTGAGCAAGCTCGAAAAGTAAGGGCAAAACCCATGGGTAGGAACCAACTAGGGGTAAAAATGCAACGATATTTAGGTCGACAAATGATATCCCATCTTGCCCAACGATATTTTGTCTTAATATCATCCGACTGCCAAAAAAATCGAGATCGATAAAAATCAAGTCTCTTTCGTACCCCTTTAGGTACTTCGAAGAAAGATAATAGAAACATCGACATACTCGTTAATATAGAATTAATGAGTACCAACCGACCTCCATAAGACATTAACTTGCCCTTCCAGCAGCTTAGTTTCTTTTCGAATTGATCCTCGATGCAGTTCCACTCTTTGTTAGTAAGTTTACGATAATGAATCGGGATACCCAGATAACTAAAGGGCAGAGGTCCCAATACGCATTCGAATAGTTGTCTATATGCGACTTGTTCCTCTTTGGCCTTCCCAAAGCAGAAAAATTCTCTCTTGTGACAATTTGTTTTTAGTCCGGATGACTGTTCAAAAAGAGACAACACCAGTTTCATATTCCGAGCCTTAGCGAGGTCATGCTCCATGAAAAGAATAGTGTCGTCGGCATATTATAAGATGGATACTCCCCCATCCACTAGATGTGGAACGAGTCCACCAACTTGGCCATTCTCTCTGGCCCGGCCTATAATAACGGTCAACATATCCACCACTATATTGAACAAGACAGGAGATATCAAATCACCTTGTCTCAATCGCTTATGCATATGAAAATAGTGACCGATATCATCGTTAACCTTCACTCCGACACTTCCTTATCGGACTAGGGAATCCACCTGATTCCTCCATGTCTCATTAAAACCCTTCATGCGAATTGCCTGCTGAAGGAAAGGCCATTTGACTTTATCATATGCATTTTCAAAATCCACTTTGAAGATGACCCCATCTAGCTTCTTTGAATGAATATCATGGAGAGTTTCATGTAAGACAACAACCCCTTCTAGGATATGTCTTCCCGGCATGAAAGCTGTTTGGCTCGGTTGTACCACGGAGTGTTTGATCCGTGTCATTATATTAGTACCCACTTTCGTGAATATTTTGAAATTCACATTTAAAAGACATATTGGCCTGAACTGCTCATGCAAACCGCTTCTTCTTTCTTTGCCAACAATGTTATCATACCAAAGTTAAGATGAAAGAGCTCCAAGTGACCATTGAAGAAATCGTGAAACAGAGGGATAACATCATCCATTATAATATGCCAACATTTCTTATAGAATTCCACAGGGAACTCATCTGGTCCCGGTGCTTTATTCTGCTTCATTTGTGATATTGCATCGAAAACCTCTTTCTCAATAAACGGTGCAGACAAAATCTTGTTTTCATCTGACCGGAGTTGAGGAATATCCCCAACAACAAACTCATCTAGGGACACCGCATTATCCACCGGCGGCCCGAATAGGTGTTTATAATAATTCGAAGTATAAGACTTGAGGTTCTAATGCCCCACTACGGTTCCTTCATCCTGTTCCAGCTGGATGATTTTCTTTTTTCTATGTTTACCATTCGCAATCATGTGGAAAAATTGCGTATTATCATCCCCTTGAACAACCTTAAGAACCTTAGCACGCAATGAAGGAAATATGTCCTAGATGAAATAATAAAGTTATTATTTATTTCCATATATCATGATACATGTTTATTATTCATGCTAGAATTGTATTAACCGGAAACTTAGTACATGTGTGAATACATAGACAAAAACAGAGTGTCGTCTGCCTCTACTTGACTAGCTTGTTTGTCAAAGATGGTTATGTTTCCTAACCATAGACATGTGTTGTCATTTGGTGAAGAGGATCACATCATTAGAGAATGATGTTATGGACAAGACCCATCCGTTAGCTTAGCATAATGACCGTTTTGTTTTATTGCTATTTCTTTCTTCATGACTTATACATGTTCCTCTGACTATGAGATTATGTAACCTCCGAATACCGGAGGAACACCTTATGTGCTATCAAATGTCACAACGTAACTGGGTGATTATAAAGATGCTCTACAGGTGTCTCCGATGGTGTTTGATAATTTGGCATAGATCGAGCTTTGGATTTGTCACTCCGCGTATCGGAGAGGTATCTCTGGGCCCTCTCGGTAATGATCATCACTATAAGCCTTGCAAGCAATGTGCCTAATGAGTTAGTTGCAGGATGATGCATTACAGAATGAGTAAAGAGACTTGCTGGTAACGAGATTGAACTAGGTATGATGATACCAACGATCGAATGTCGGGCAAGTAACATACCGATGACAAAGGGAACAACGTATGTTGTTATGCGGTTTGACCGATAAAGATCTTCGTAGAATATGTAGGAGCCAATATGAGAATCCAGGTACCGCTATTGGTTATTTACCGGAGATGTGTCTCGGTCATGTCTACATAGTTCTCGAACCCATAGGGTCCGCATGCTTAACGTTCGATGATGATTTGTATTATGAGTTATGTGATTTGATGTACCGAAGTTTATTCGGAGTCCCGGATGAGATCATGGACATCACGAGGAGTCTCCAAATGGTCGAGAGGTAAAGATCCGTATATTGGAAGGTTGCATTCGGACATCGGTGTTGGGGAACGTAGTAATTTCAAAAAGTTTCCTACGCACACGCAAGATCATCGTGATGCATAGCAACGAGAGGGGAGAGTGTCGTCCACGTTCCCTCATAGACCGTAAGCGGAAGGTTATGGCAACACGGTTGATGTAGTCGTACGACTTCACGATCCACCGATCCTAGTACCGAACGTACGGCACCACCGCGATCTGCATACGTTCAGCTCGGGAACGCCCCACGAACTCACGATCCAGTAGAGCTTCGAGGGAGAGTTCTGTCAGCACGACGGCGTGATGAAGGTGTTGATGAAGCTACCGACGCAGGGCTTCGCCTAAGCACCACTACGATATGACCGAGGTGGATTATGGTGGAGGGGGCACCACACACGGCTAAAGATCAATGATCAACTTGTGTACCTATGGGGTGCCCCCCTCCCCCGTATATAAACGAGTGGAGGAGGGGGAGGGCCGGCCCTCCTATGGCGAGCCCTGGAGGAGTCCTACTCCCACCGAGAGTAGGATTTCCCCCCTTCCCTAGTTGGACTAGGAGAGAAGGAAGGGGGAGAGAGGGAGGAAGGAAAGGGGGGCGCTGCCTGAGGGAGTCCTGGATTAGGGGGTATCCGGACAGCCGGACTGTATACATCATCTGGACTATTGAAGTGTGAAGATACAATACTCAAGACTTCGGCCTGTGTCCGGATGGGACTCTCCTTTGCATGGAAGACAAGCTCGGAGATCCGGATATTGTGTTTCCTTCCTTGTAACCGACTCCATGTAAACCCTAGCCCTCTCCGGTGTCTATATAAACCGGAGAGGTTAGTCCTTAGAAGACCGATCACAATTACAATCATACCATCATAGGCTAGCTCTTAGGGTTTAGCCTCTAGGATCTCGTGGTAGATCTACTCTTGTACTACCCATATCTTCAATATTAATCAAGCAGGAAGTAGGGTTTTACCTCCATCGAGAGGGCCCGAACCTGGGTAACCATTGTGTCCCTTGCTTCCTGTTACCATCAACCTAGACGCACAGATCGGGACCCCCTACCGAGATCCGCCGGTTTTGACACCGACATTGGTGCTTTCATTGAGAGTTCCTCTGTGTCTTCGCTGCAAGGCTCGATGGCTCGTCTCGTCGTCAAGGACGACATTACCTCGGGGGGAGCTCTGGCTGTAGGCCAAACTCTCCGACTTGGCGGCTTTATCATGGCCGCCCCATCGATGGTAGCGCCGACGATGGCCTCTCGGGTCATCAAGCATAACCTTCGCGTCAGTTTGGAACTCGTCGAATAGATAGATCCGATGGAGCTCTCCTCCCTCAATGAGCTCTTGGATCGCATCGCTGCTCTGGGGGTCGCTATAGACTATGACCGGATCGGGCTTAAACCCGACCAAAGGGACATCATATCCCCACCGACCACCCATGAGATAGCGGTAGTGGAAGAACCACACACGGATTGTCCCTCAACTTTGAGGACAAATTATGTTCGGATCGCCGAACTCCCTGAGCCGAACACCTGCTCAAAGGAAGACACGACCCAGGTCCTGGACTTAGAATCGGGCATTGGGCCGAAGAAATTGGGCAGCACTCCGGATCCCGAGCTGTTAGGATCGGAACCTCGCGCGCCCCTGGGCATTAGATCAGATCAAAATCCGGATTTAGCTAACAACACCCACCTGGACGTAAACCATCTCTCCAGCATTAGGCAAGAGCCCCAGGAGACTATACATTGCTATTGGGCCAGATTCCTCCTTGCTCTTAACAAGGCCAAGGACTGCCGTGAGGAGGACGTAGTCTCTCTCTTCTGCAAAAACTACACGGACAAAGGACTCCTTAATGCTATAAGCCGCCATGACATAGTACACTTTGCAGACTTGGCAATCATAGTACAGAAGTACTGTGCGATGGAAAGCGCCTGGAAAACCCAAACAGAATTTTGGGACAGTACGGCCCTCACCAAGACCTTTGTCAAAACTAAACGGACGAACTCTCGTAAGTCGGCCGATCCAATCCCCAAGAAACCAAAGCCCACCCCAGGGCGGGGAACCGTATTGGAAGAATGGCTTGACGGGCCATGTAAGCTCCACAATACTCCAGATACAACACCAACTCATAGCCTTAGGGCATGTTGGATACTCCGGCAGGTAGCAAAAAGTGGCGAGGAACAACATCCTGCCAACGAACACAATACGGTACTAACAGTCTTCGAGACATTTGCCTCGAACAATAGGCGCAAGTGAGCTCATCGAAGCTCTGCCGAAATTTGCCATGTGGCAAAAATAAACCCCTGGAATGACACTGCTATAACTCTCAATGCCAGTGATGAACCTCGATTCCAGACTGTCCGGGCACCAGCCTCTCTGGTCCTTAGCCCGATTGTAGACGGCTTTTGGCTCACTAAAGTACTCATGGACAGCGGAAGCGGATTAAATTTGATCTATGAATAAACACTCAGCAAGATGGAAATTGATAAAAGCCGCATTGAACAAAGGGGCACAACCTTCAGGGGAATTATCCCTACTCGGGAAGCATGGTGTGCAGGAAAAATCACACTCGATGTGGTATTCGGCACCCCGGAGAATTATAGGTCCAAAGAAATCACATTCCAAGTGGCTCCTTTTAGCAGCGGATACCACGCCCTTCTAGGGCGGGACGCGTTTACAAGCTTTGAAGCTGTACCCCATTACGGGTACATGAAGCTTAAAATGCCCGGACCCAATGGAATCATCACTCTAGCCAGTGATCCGGACGTCTTACTTCGCGCCGAAAACAAAACTGCAGCACTAGCCCTGGAAGCATTATCCGAAGCCCTAGCAGCCGAAGAGTTTACAACACTACGGGCCACCGTGGACAGGGACGACATGATACTCGACAAGCGACCCAAGTCCACCTCATTCAAACCTGTAGACGAGATAGTCAAATTCCATGTCCATCCAACGGACCCCACGAAGACAGCTTCCATCGGGACACAGTTGAGCCCCGCGATGGACGCTGCACTGGGAGATTTCTTACGCGAGAATTGGGACATTTTCGCCTGGCACCCATCGGACATGCCGGGCATCCCACGCAGATTGGCGAATACAGCCTCAATATTCTAAAAGGATACAAACCGGTCAAGCAGACTCTAAGACGGTTTTCAGAGCCCAAAAGGCAAGCCATGGGGGAAGAGCTAGCCAAACTACTCGAGGCCGGATTCATCAAAGATATCAAGCATCCGGATTGGCTGGCAAACCTAGTAATGGTACCAAAGAAGGACAAATCCTGGCGCCTGTGTGTCGACTTTAAAGACCTTAACAAGGCTTGCCACAAGGATCCCTTTCCCCTCCCTCGCATCGATCAGATTATCAAGCCACAGCTGGACACGTCTCGCTGTGCTTTCTCGACGCATACTCTGGATACCATCAAATAAAGATGGCAGAGTCTGACAAGGCTGCAACAACTTTTATAATGCCATATGGCCCTTTTTGCTTCAACACTATGCCTTTCGGGCTTAAGAATGCTGGTGCCACCTACCAATGCATGATTCAAACATGCCTGGAAAAGCAAATCGGCAAAATAGTGGAAGCATATGTGGACGACCTGATCATAAAGACTAGACACGTTGAAACCCTAATAGATGACTTAAGGATTACACTCGATAACCTACGGACATACGACATCAAGTTGAATCCGAAAAATGCGTCTTCCGCGTCCCCTCGGGGAAACTGCTGGGCTTCATTGTTTCCAATAGAGGAATTGAAGCTAATCCAGCAAAAATCCGAGCTCTATCACAGTTGGCTATACCAAGAGACCTCAAGCACATCCAGAAACTAGCTGGATGCGTGGCCGCTTTGAGCCGCTTTATCTCCAGGTTAGGAGAAAAGGCATTACCTTTTTACCGCCTCCTTCGGCGCACCAAACACTTCGTATGGACGGATGCAGCCGCGTCCAGACTCGATGAAATAAAGACCTCATTGGCCAGTAATCCAGTCCTAACAGAGCCAATTATCGGCGAACCTATGCTATTGTACATAGCTGCAACACATCAAGTGGTAAGCGCAGTGCTCGTCGTCGAACGAGAGGTGGACGGATACAAATTCCCGCTTCAAAAGCCGGTTTATTACGTATCCACAGTCCTCACCCCATGCAAATGCCGATACCCACTCTATCAAAAAATAGCATACGCGGTCTTCATGGCATCCCGGAAGCTGCGACACTACTTTCAAGAGTGTTTGATTACGGTGGCCTCCGAAGTACCACTCAATGACATAATAAATAACCGCGACGCTACGGGCCGGATTGCTAAATGGGCTATCGAGCTCCTTCTGTTTGACATAATATACAAAACACGGCGAGCCATTAAGTCGCAAGTACTGGCTAACTTTGTCGTCGAATGGACAGAAGTCGAACTCCCTAAAGAGTACGGCGCGTACTCCAACTGGATCATGCACTTCGATGGCTCCAAAATGCTGGCCGGATTGGCAGCAGGTTTAGTCCTGACGTCTCCCACTGGAGACACGGTCCAGTACGTCCTCCAAATATTATACACAGACTCCAACAATGCAGCCGAATACGAGGCGCTGTTGCACGGTCTTCGGATTGCAGTCTCTATTGGCATCCAACGCCTAGAAGTGCGCAGGGACTCGAACCTTGCAATATCAAAAATAAACGGAGACTTTGATGCCAAGGATCCGAAAATGGCGGCCTACCGTAATGCCGTCCTCAAAATGTCAGCTCGGTTCGAGGGGCTCGAATTCCACCATGTGGCTCGAGAAAACAATCAAGCGGCGGACGTCCTCGCCCGCATCGGCGCTAAACGCGACCCTGTCCCACCTAACATATTCCTGGAAGGGACAATTGCATTTTTACCCCTAGTTGGTTCCTACCCACGGGTTTTGCCCTTACTTTTCGAGCTTGCTCAGTTTTGCCCTTACTTTTTCCATCGAGGTCCCTCGAATGCCCTTTGACCATTTGACCAAAACTTTGAAAATTCATAACTAATTCATATGAACTCAGAAAAATGCAAATAAGATATCAAAATGTTCAGATAAACATTACCTTTATGGGCATATCATTTGCATTCAGGACAAAAGCATCATTTAAACTAACCGAGGTAATTAATTGATGAACATTATTAAAAATAAATAGGTATAAACAATGTTTTTTTTCATGAATAAAAATTATATGCAAATGTAGGTGATGTTTTCTGAACATCTTGATACCTTATTTGCATTTTCTTGAGTTCGTATCAACTTGTTATAAAGTTTCCAAATAATGGTCAAAGTCGTTAGAACGTTCATAAAAAGTTGATACAAACTCAGAAAAATGCAAATAAGTTATCAAGATGTTCAGAAAACATCACCTACATTTGCATGTAATTTTTATTCATGAAAAAAAATATTGTTTATACCTATTCATTTTTAATAACGTTAATAACATTAATTACCTCGGGTAGTTTAAACAATTCTTTTGTCCTGAATGCAAATGATATGCCCATAAAGGTAATGTTTATCTAAACATTTTGATATCTTATTTGCATTTTTCTGAGTTCGTATGAATTAGTTATGAATTTTTAAAGTTTTGGTCAAACGGTCAAAGGGCATTCGAGGGACCTCGATGGAAAAAGTAAGGGCAAAACTGAGCAAGCTCGAAATGTAAGGGCAAAACCCATGGGTAGGAATCAACTAGGGGTAAAAATGCAATTGTCCCTTCCTGGAAAGGCTGCTCAAGCCATCCGTAGTATAGGAAGGGGAGTCCAGCAATACTAGCACGGATCCGAACACATCCCCAGATTCTTTCTGGAAAGGCTGCTCAAGCCATCCATAATCGCCCCGTGGACTGAGCCTTTCTTGGACTACCTAAATAGGCAGGAGCTCCCCGAAGACCAAAATGAAGCACGCTTCATTGTCCGGCATTCTAAAGCTTACAAAGTCCATGAAGGGGAACTCTATAAGAAAAGCGCGACCGGAGTGCTCCAAAGGTGCATCTCCGAAGAGGAAGGGTGGCAACTCTTGGCTGAAATCCATGCCATTCTGGGCGGAAACCACGCCGCGGCTCGAGCGCTAGTCAGCAAGGCCTTCTGTACAGGCTTCTATTGGCCTACGGCCCGAGCAGACGCACAGGACCTTGCCCAACATTGCGTCGGTTGCCAGCTCTTCGCCAATCAGAGTTATATGCCCCCTACCGCTCTCCAAACAATCCCCATAACTTGGCCCTTCGCTATCTGGGGGCTGGATATGGTCGGACCTCTTAAAGGGGGAAGCCATAAGAAAAAATACTTATGGTCATGGTGGACAAGTTCACCAAATGGATAGAAGCCAAACCAGTCAAAACGGCCGAATCCGGACCAGTAATAGACTTCATATCCGGGGTCGTACACCGATACGGTGTCCCGCACAGCATCATCACTGATAATGGCTCAAATTTCATAGCCGATGAAGTGAAAACTTGGTGCGGCAAAATGGGCATTAAGCTCGACTACGCTTCCGTCTACCATCCCCAAACAAACGGCCAAGTCGAATAGGCAAACGGTCAAATCATGAGCGGCATCAAACCCAGACTAGTGCGATCTTTGATAGAATCGGATACACACTGGGTGGAGGAGCTCGACTCCGTACTCTGGGGGCTGCGGACCACACCGAATCGCACCACCGGATATACACCATTTTTTATGGTGTACAGTGCGGAAGCAGTATTACCCTGCGACATAATACATGATTCGCCACGCGTACGCATGTACGAAGAGAAGGAAGCCGAGTTAGATTGGAAGGACAACTTGGATGCCCTGGAGGAGGAGTGCGATGTCGCAAAGGCCCATTCCGCATTCTATCAGCAGCAGGCTCGATGATATCAAAGCAGAGAAGTGTGGGCCAAAACTTACAATATTGGCGAGCTTGTTCTACGCCTACCGGAGAAGAAGAAGGACAAACTCAAACCCAAGTGGGAAGGTCCCTTCGTCATTGACAAAGTTCTCACCAGAGGAGCGTACCGCTTACATAATGCATCCGATAACAGACTCGAGTCGAACCCATGGAACGCGGCCAGGCTCCAGAGATTTTATGCCTAACGCCGAACTCAGTGTTCGTCTCCTTACTCCCGCCCTTTTATTTATGCTCCATCCCACTTTTCCTTTCTCGACATTTTTTCTCTTCACACAAAGTACTTAATACAGTGCGGACTCCCGGATTACTCCGGCCGCACTATGTGTGAGAGCAATACTTGGGGGCTTCCTATACAGAAGCTAAAAATAATTACTCAAATGGCTTTTTGCCCATCACATATGAGTTTCTTTTTCATATGTGCCTTTTCTTTACCATTATATGCATCGATATGACTTAAGATGTGGCCAAGCTGGGTTGCCTGGCTCTTGTGTTCATTCCCTACGTTCCCGTTAATTCGGCTAGGGCATAAGGGGAGCACCTCTGCGATTGTTACTGCCGGTTCAGCTGGATGTGTACCTCAGACTGGGTGAAGGCGAAAGCTAGTTTCCTTAAGAGAATATTCGATCGGTGAACAAAAGATGTATTCGTTTATTACGACGTAAGTCCCCAGAAGTCTTGTATCCTGCGCCATCGTTCGCAGTCCGGACATGTGCATTGTCGCATGCGTACCCAGGGAAAGGAACCCCTAATGGAACTATTCTCCCTGGAAGATGTTTCTTACTACCCATGTAATATAACATAATTAGTTGGGTACTTGTCTGTTCAAGCACTTATGACCCCTACGCCTTGTCTCCACGCATACCCCGGTCTTGTATAACTGAGCGGGTATTCGGACACACCCCGGACTATAGGATCCGGTGGCTGAAGCGAAAAGGTCCACCATGACAAATGATTTTAATCCGGCTGGGGACTAATTATGTCCATTAAATTACATAGTCACTTGGACTGACTATATTCTTCCTCTATACCATCCAACAGGCTATCTAGCTTACAATCTTGTTGAGAATACTTGGCGGCTAATGCTACCTAGTCATATACCAGGCTCACGGGAATTTCTTGCCCATCGGCCCCCGCCGGTCCTACTTCGGCCATATGGTTCGGGTCCAGCTTGGTGTAGCGCGTCTTCACCATAGCCCAGGCTTCTCTTGCACCTTGCCGGCAAGCTGACATCTGCCACAATCGGAAGCGCCGCCGTGCTCCTTGAAGCATATCCGCAAGCTCCCCCATGTCGTTCGGCAATAAGATTGATGGCCACAAGGCCTGAGCAACACCCTGCATCACTTGCCGAGCTCAGTCGTGCAGTTGCGAGAGGTCTTGCAGTAAATCACTTGCAGATGAGGGAATCTCCTCTTCAGGGCGACCCGTTAACATTCCTGCAAGCAAAATTCTTTTAATATACTTCCTTGCCGAACTATCATACAGTTCGTCTGGGCACCCACCATAAATGCCGCGTCGAAGTCTTTTTGTCACGCCCAATATGTGATACTATCCTAAAGAGACTCGAAGGTCCCACCAAGGATAGAACCGCATATTGAGACGCTTTTGCAAGGTGGATATCATTACGTCAACATTACATAATACATAGGGATACATACATAAGGCATACAATGCCACACGAATACAACATCATCTTACATAAGAGCACCATCCGACTACGGATGAAACACAAACAGAAACTCAAACGACATCCACCCTGCTAGCCCAGGCTGCCGACCTGGAACCTATCCCCTGATCGAAGAAGAAGCAGAAGAAGAACTCCAAAACAAGCAAACATCGCTCTCGCGTCATGATCATCACATAACCTGTACCTGCAACTGTTGTTGTAGTAATCTGTGAGCCAGGAGGACTCAGCAATCCCATTACCATGGGTATCAAGACTAGCAAAGCTTAATGGGAAAGGAAGGGGTAAAGTGGTGAGGTTGCAGTAGCGGCTAAGCAAGTATGGTGGCTAACATACGCAAAAGAGAGCGAGAAGAGAGCAAACGGAACGGTCGTCAACTAGTAATGATCAAGAAGTGATCCTGAACTCCTACTTACGTCAAACATAACCCAAAAACCGTGTTCACTTCTCGGACTCCTCCGAGAAGAGACCATCACGGCTACACACACGGTTGATGCATTTTAATTCGGATCTGGTGTCAAGTTATCTACAACCGGACATTAACAAATTCCCATCTGCCCATAACCGCGGGCACGGCTTTCGAAAGTTTATACCATGCAGGGGTGTCCCAACTTAGCCCATGATAAGCTCTCGCGATCAACGAAGGATATACCTTCTCCCAGGAAGACCCGATCAGACTCGGAATCCCGGTTTACAAGACATTTCGACAATGGTAAAACAAGACCAGCAAAGCCACCCGATGTGCCGACAAATCCCGATAGGAGCTGCACATATCTCGTTCTCAGGGCAACACCGGATGAGACTAGCTATGAGTAAAACCAACCCTCAAGTTGCCCCGAGGTGGCCTCGCAGGCAGCTCAGTTCGGACCAACACTCGAAGGAGCACTGGCCCGGGGGGGGGGGGGGGGGTTAAATAAAGATGACCCTCGGGCTCCGTAAACCCAAGGGAAAAAGGGCTAGGTGAGGCAAATGGTAAAACCATGGCTGGGCCTTACTGGAGGAGTTTTATTCAAAGCGAACTGTCAAGGGGGTCCCATAAATCACCCAACCGCGTAAGGAACGCAAAATCCGGGAACATAACACCGGTATGACGGAAACTAGGGCGGCAAGAGTGGAACAAAACACCAGGCATAAGGCCGAGTCTTCCACCCTTTACCAAGCATATAGATGCATTAATAATATAAGAGATATAGTGATATCCCAACATAATCATGTCCATCATGGAGCAATCTTCAACTTCACCTGCAACTAACAACGCTATAAGAGGGGCTGAGCAAAGCGGTAACATAGCCAAGCAACGGTTTGCTAGGAAGGGTGAAAAAGGTTAGAGGCTGACATGGCAATTTGGGAGGCTTGAAGAGCAAGTGATAGGAAGTGCAACATAGCGATAGAACGAAGCAACTAGCATAGCAATGATAGTAGTGAGATCCAGGGTAGCGGTCATCTTGCATGAAATCCCGCAAGGAAGAAGAACGAGTCCATGAAGAAGACGAACCCACGTAGACGAACCAAGCGTAGACGAACGAATCCTCACGATCGCAACGAAACAGGAACTATCGAGAAGAAGCATACAACACAGTAAACACACCACACATGAACAAGACATGATGCACAACCAATCATGATGCATGACAAAGCTAGATGAGGCTACTCATGGCAAGATATGATGCAAACAAGAACAACACCTCAAGGCAAGTTTAAATGAGGCCGGAAACAACATATAACAATTCGGGTAAGTCCTGATATGCAAATTTAGAAATTGGTCCATAACTGAATAAACCTTATGTTCAAGTTGTTAAACTGCAAGTTAAGATGCACCAAGATGATCTACATGAGATTCTAGTCAAGTTACATATAAAGTTCATTTAATTCGGAGCTACGACCTAGAAGATATGAGCAAAACAAGTTAAACATGGTATTGATGCAAAATGCATCCAAACATAAAAAAACACCTCAAAACAAGGATGCATCACGATAATATGAAACTTCATGCAAAATCAAGCATGTTTCATATAGAGGACACTCAAAACGGAGCAACGGTTCAACACATACACTCTACAAGTTTAAAGGACAAGCTGTCCAAAACAACAACTAGGCATCTAGCAAGCATGAAAACAATATGCTACAGAACCTCACCATAAGAACAAAAGGCATGGGCATGAAGTACAGGTAAAGAACGACAAAACATGAACACTGAGCTATCTCCATAAAACAATATAACATGCTGAAAAGGACATGGCAAGATTGCAAATAATAACAGTTTCAGACTTAACAGAAATAACATCAGGTTGCAATGTTTAGAGCTATCAAACGACATCTTACAGAAACTTATCATGGCAAAAAAAGGCATGGCATGAATCTACTAATTTCATAGAACAAAGGTCCCTTACTTACAATGAGACAAAAGGGCACAGAAAATATGATGGCACCCATGTAAACATGGCAAATGATATGACAGATTCAGACATGGCAGGAACAACAATAAGAAGGCATGTTGATGAGCTTGTACAACTCACCAAAAAGCAATAAATGCCATGGAAAGGTGACCAACAGTAATAAGGCATGTTTATGAAGCTAAGCATGGCAAGAACAAGTTCATAGGGTGCATGGATCACTAGCAAAGCTCATGGCAAAACTGAACTTACACTACTAGGGAAAACCTTATACACAAAAGTTTATCAGCAGCGCGGTTTAAAAATGGGCGCTACTACTAATTAGTAGTAGCGAGGGTATAAAAACCGCGCTACTACTAAGTTGATAGTAGTAGCGAGGGGTATAAACCCGCGCTGCTACTAAATGGTCTCCAACAATGCCCCCGGAATAGGCCATAGTAGTAGAGAGGGGTATAAAACCGGCGCTACTACTAAATAAGTAGTAGTAGCGCGGGTAAGACCCCACGCTACTACTAAGCGTGTCCACCCCCGTCCCGATCCACACTCCCACCCCACCACCACCTCCCACCCCACCAACCGTCCCACACCACCCACCCCCCGTATGTCTAAAAAAAATCCCGCAGCCCGATCCAGATCCCCAACCTCCTCTCCTCTCCCAACCCACTCGCCGCCGGCCTCCCTTCCACCTCCTCTCCTCCGTCCATCCGCCCCCATGCCCCCCGCCGCGTGCACCACACCAGCGGCCGCGCGCCCGCCGCTCCCCATCTCGCGCCGCTGCCCGCCCCCGCCCCCTCCGCCGCGCACGTGCCCGCCCGCCGCGGCGCTAGCTCCTCCTCTGTCACTTTTGCTGCACTGCCTCGTCCCCCGCGGCATCGGCGTCAGTGGTGTCAGCGTCCCCGTCGGTTGGGACTGGACCCGCTGGAGCCGCCACTTCGCGTTGGTGGGCCAGGCCGAGAGTTACGTCTCCGTGCTGCGCTTCTAGCTCGAGGATGCCGTGGAGGGCGAGGACTTCGCCGAGGCCGCCGCCCTCATGCACGCGCTCCTCGACGCCATCGCCTGTGTAAGGGCTGTCAATAGGTTAGTTCATCTTGTATGGCTGGAGATCTTGTAGTTCCAGGGGTTTGTTCTGTCCGCCGGCAGACCTGGAGAAGAAATCTGACGCGGGTTCTGGCCGTCGCCCATTGCCGTCAGCTTTCAGGTTCCCACTGTGGGAGGAGTTTTGCTGGGTCTGGGTACGGCCAGCAGATCGGCTGCGCTGGCACGGAGAGGACACAGGTGGGGGGTTCGCCGGCGACCAGATGCATCTCCGACCCGGTGGCCCCTGGTTGGACAAAAAGGTCTGTACCCAAAATCTTCCCTCTGTTGAACTGTATTTCTTCCAAGTGGCTGGACATTCGTACACGGAACAATGTTTTGAACCACATAGTTGTATTCTGAAAAATTGTAGGAAACAGCACTGCATGAACATGTTAACAGAACCACTGTCTCCATTACTAGCTAAATACTCAGTTTACCTGATTTGCCGACAAAAAATGCATCAGTAGTCATCTTTTCAGGCGAAACTAGTGAACTGAATATGTACGTTTTGAAAATTCAGGTTACGCCTCTGCAGTGCATCACCGGATCGGACACCATGTCTGTCAGTGTCAAAACCGGCGGATCTCGGGTAGGGGGTCCCGAACTGTGTGTCTAGGCGGATGGTAACAGGAGACAAGGGACACAATGTTTTTACCCAGGTTCGGGCCCTCTCGATGGAGGTAAAACCCTACGTCCTGCTCGATTAATATTGATGATATGGGTAGTACAAGAGTAGATCTACCACGAGATCAAGGAGGCTAAACCCTAGAAGCTAGCCTATGGTATGATTGTTGTAATGTATGTTGTCCTACGGACTAAAGCCCTCCGGTTTATATAGACACCGGAGAAGGCTAGGGTTACACAGAGTCGGTTACAATGGTAGGAGATCTACATATCCGTATTGCCAAGCTTGCCTTCCACGCCAAGGAAAGTACCTTCCGGACACGAGCCGGAGTCTTCAATCTTGTATCTTCGTAGTCTTGGAGTCCGGCGGATAATGATAGTCCGGCTGTCCGGACACCCCCTAGTCCAGGACTCCCTCAGTAGCCCCTGAACCAGTCTTCAATGACGATAAGTCCGGCGCGCATAATGTTCGGCATTGCAAGGAGGGTTCCTTCCTTGAATAATCCAAAGAAGATAATGAACACCAGAATAGTGTCCGACTCTGCAAAAATAATTTCCACATTCCACCATAGAGAGAATAAAACATATACACTAGCTCAATCTGCTGACGTTTTATGCAGCGTGACATCACACCACAGCCAAGCCCTCGTTTGAATCGTTTTTTACTATTCCACCTCAGCACGTTTAGCGAAGCGGTTTCCTTGGCACGTCTTGTCGAAGCAGAGATCGTGTTCCCCTTATTCCGGGATCCTCATCAATACGGACGTGGGTAACCCAACCGCGCCATTGATGGTGGCGCTTGGGAGATAAGCGAGTTTTACCAAGCTGGTGGGGGACGCATAGTTCTGTCCGCCTATATATAAGGGATAAGGATTCACCTTCTCACCTACGCCTTCTTCCTCCTTTGCTTATCCATCTCCGCGCACTCAAGCTCCAACGCCCAAGCTTGCGCATCTCGCCTCGACCCTTCTCCGAATATGTCCGGAGCGGGAGGTAAATGGTTAGCCTCCACCGCCAAGGAGGAGGACATCACCAAGCTGCGCGACGCCGGATACCTTTCCAGCGATATTGCGCATCGGCTGCCCGACGAGGGGCAGCTTATCCCTACCCCCGGGCCTCATGAGAGGGTCGTCTTCCTCCCCCACTTCCTCCGCGGACTGGGCTTTCCGCTCCATCCATTTGTCCGGGGGCTCATGTTTTACTACGGCCTGGATTTCCACGATCTGGCGCCGAACTTCATCCTCAACATCTCGGCGTTTATCGTCGTGTGCGAGGCCTTTCTCTGCATCCAGCCCCACTTCAGCCTGTGGCTCAAGACCTTCAACGTCAAGCCGAAGGTTGTGAAGGGGACGCAAGCGGAATGCGGAGGCGCTATGTTGGGCAAATTGCCCAACGTCCCTTGGCTAGAAGGGACCTTCGTGGACTCCGTCAAGGGGTGGCAATCGGGGTGGTTCTATATCACCGAGCCGCGTAAGCCCACATGGGCGGCGGCCCCCGAGTTTAGATCTGGAATCCCCACGCAGCTCACCTCCTGGAAAGAGAAGGGCTTGCAGTGGGGCAATCCGGTGGAGGTGACGGGACTCCGAGCCTGCATCAAGAAGATGGTGAGCAATAAGCTCCGGCTCGTCGACGTGGTCCAAGTCATGCTCCTTCGGCGGATTCTCCCATGCCAGGAACGGGCATTTACTTTGTGGGAGTTCAATCCGGAACAGCACCAAGCGCTAAGCGGGCTCTTCGATACAACATACGAAGGCGCCTGGAGGGTGCTGTTCAAGGGTGCCGAAGCCCCCGCATCCGAGACGGAAGATCGCGGATTCAGCGCGCAGTGTCCAACTGACGCGGTAAGTGATTCAACCCCGTTACGGGACACTTGTGGTAATTAGATTGACTCTAGTGAGGTTTTAATCTGCCTCTTCCTTTAACAGGAATGGATGGAGAAGGCCAAGCTGCTCATCAGCCCGGCTCCCATGCCAGAAGAACCAGTGGATGCCCGCTTAGCAGGGCTGCTGGTTCCGGCACCGCACGTGGTGCCGGAGAAGAAGGCCAAGAAGGTGGCCACGGGGACTCGAAAGAGTTCCCGTAATCAGGCGTCTGACGACGATGAGGACTCCTCTCCTGAAGACGAGGAGGAGGAGTACTCCCTCCCAGAGGAGGGAGAGAAGAAGAGGAAGGCCTCCCCAATCGGGGCGGCCGAAGGGTCCAAGAGGGGGAGAACTATCCCCCCGGATAGTTTTGCCAACATCAGTGTTGGCGAGGATGAGTGGCCTCGAAGGGCCAGGCGTCCGATTGGATCGTAAGTATCCGGATCATCTATATGCCGTACTTTTTATGTCACGTAGTATCCTTCTAACACCGCATTCTGTCCGTAGTCCGGCCAGGGATGATCTCCCCGACTTGATGAGCGGGTCGTTGGCCTCGTCGGATGTAAATTCCATCCCGACTGCCTCTACTCCACGCGCCGAGGAGGACGCCGAGGTGGGGTCCCACAGAGGGACCCATCAGGAGGAGGCTCCGGAGGCGCCGTCAGGCAGCCTCCCGGACTTCGTGCCAGACTCTACACCAGAACCCGCAGTGGTTCCAGAGTCCGGCAAGCGGCCCCTTCGAAAGAAGGGCAGGACCACGACGCCGGCGGCCTCCGTCCATCCGGAGGCGCCGGATAACCTGTTGGAGGCGCTTAAAGGCGCTTCCATCAAGGAAGAACACCGCACTATCATGAGTGCGGTGATTGAGAAGGTTCAACTCGCCAAAAGCGGGCTGACCGAAGCCTGCAACAGCCTTCTAGCAGGCTTTGAGGTAAGAGGTTTAAAATTATGTAATGTAATACTGCATAGACAGTAGCCCCTGATGCTTAGTTCGGTGTTCGGAAAGAAAATCCGGACTAAGGATCTAACAAGATATACGCAGGGTTGCTTAAAATATGTCAATATGGGTTTGCAGGCTGCGCTGCTGACCTCTGCCACATTAACGGCGGAGGTCGACGTGTTGAAGAAGTATCTCAAGCGGTCCGAGCAAGAGCTCGGCCATGCAAAGAAGCAGCTCGAGGAGAAAGAAGGTGAATAACACCTCTTTGAATAAGTACCTTACAGAAAAGGGTTTTGGTTGCAAATAAAATTAACGAGGATAATATGTGTACTGCAGGGGCCACTAACGAGGTGGCAACCCTGAAGGATGCCGTGTCCGTGGCGGAACGCAATGCGGCCACGGAACGGGTTGAGCGAGAAGAGCAAGAGGCGCTGGTGGCGGGAGTTCGGCAAGAGCTCCAAGCTCTCATGGAAAAGCATGAGAGTTTGGAGCGTGACTCCAAGACTCGAGAGTCCGAGCTTGCCTCGGCTCTCGAAAGTGCCAAGTCCGCCAAGGCCAAGGCCCATAAGGCCCTTCAGCAAGTTGAGGACATAAAGAAGATAGCGGCGGGTAAGGCGTTTTTCATGCAAAGCAGGCATGTTAATGTGAATTACCGCATACTTACCCGGATTCGGAGCTCTTCAGGGGCGTTTGCAGATCTCCCGCGTAGTGCGTCTGATGTCGCCGCATTCTATCGTGGCGAGGAGGGGAGCTCGACGGAGATGGTCTTCTGGTCTCAGTATGCTGAGGCCGGCCATCCGGTGCCCCCAAGCGACCAGCTGAAGCAGCTGGTCGAACATCACAAGGTAGCTGAGGAGGCCATGAAGGGTCTCATAGTCCGGCTGTGGCCTGGACAGGCCATGCCTGGCAGCTACTTTGGCCTCGTGCGGCGGCTGGTGGATGCGTGCCCCAGGATGGATGTAATCAAGCGCTCCGCCTGTATTGAAGGCGCTCGTCGGGCCCTTGCCCGCATAAAGGTGCAATGGGGCAAACTGGATGCGGAGAAGCTTCTCACGGATCCGCCGCCGCCGGGCAAGGAGCATCGCACGCCGGAGCGGTATTATAAAGTTGTCCTGAAGGGAGCCTGCGATATTGCAGATGAGTGCCCCCGAGATGTAATCTTTGAGTGAACTCGCTGTATATTTATCCTGTGCGCTAAAATCTTCGTTCCTATGCGCCATGAGCAACGCTTGTTTAATTTAAAATATTACCTTCTGTGCGGCCGTTTATAAAATCTGAGAGATGGCAAGTCGTTGGCTTCAGCCCCCAAGCCACAAGTGCTGGGGTGTTCGGTGATAAACTTGAGCACTCTTGTTCCCATTTTTGGGTCCATCTAGGGAGGCGCTCCACACGACAAACAAGGCAACCGGACTTATAATGCTCGAACACTCTCACTTAGCCATAGAATTCTATAATTTTAAATTTCGGCGAAGCCCCTGGTATTCGGAAGACCGAATCCGGGGCGCTATCCACGCCTTCGTCGGACATCATCCGGAACTTCGCTCGAAGCGGCATGAGTCTTTAAGGACCCGAAAGAACCTCTCGAATAGCGACCAGTCTCTCGCCTTATCATGCCAGTCAGTTTTAGCTTTCTCCACTGAGGCGTTAACCCGGCTCAACCGGGGCACAATCGCAGTGGTTCTCCCAGTGCTACCTTAGCCGGCGGAACGGAACGTAAGGTACCAAAACATGGGAGCCGGGCAAACCCAACTATTGACCCAAGACATGATTCGGAGCCGATTCATATAATGCTATAAGTTCGGGGTGCCGCACTTGTGAAAGTGTTCGGACTTTATCACACCATAGTTTAGGGAACGGAAGCCCCTGGCGTATTCGGCCGTACCAAAATATACGGGTGCAAGATGTCATGTAATGAACATATATATAAAAGGTAATGCAATTGCAAAGAAAAAGGTACTGCAAAAGAAAGTCTGCTAATAGAGCGGACCGATACAAATAGTGCGGTAAGCAAGGGATTTGGACTCAATAAATATGTCCCCCTCCAGGGATGAGCTGCGGACTTGTTGTATATGTTGGAAATATGCCTTAGAGGCAATAATAAATAAGTATTATTATATTTCCTTGTTCATGATAATTGTCTTTTATTCATGCTATAATTGTATTATCCGGAAATCGTAATACACGTGTGAATACATAGACCACAATATGTCCCTAGTGAGCCTCTAGTTGACTAGCTCGTTGTGATCAACAGATAGTCATGGTTTACTGGCTATGGACATTGGATGTCGTTGATAACGGGATCACATCATTAGGAGAATGATGTGATGGACAAGACCCAATCCTAAGCCTAGCACTAAGATCGTGTAGTTCGTTTGCTAGAGCTTTTCCAATGTCAAGTATCTCTTCCTTAGACCATGAGATTGTGCAACTCCCGGATACCGTAGGAATGCTTTGGGTGTACCAAACGTCACAACGTAACTGGGTGGCTATAAAGGTGCATTACAGGTATCTCCGAAAGTATCTGTTGGGTTGGCACGAATCGAGACTGGGATTTGTCACTCCGTGTAAACGGAGAGGTATCTCTGGGCCCACTCGGTAGGACATCATCATATGCGCAATGTGACCAAGGAGTTGATCACGGGATGATGTGTTACGGAACGAGTAAAGAGACTTGCCGGTAACGAGATTGAACATGGTATAAGGATATCGACGATCGAATCTCGGGCAAGTATAATACCGCTAGACAAAGGGAATTGTATACGGGATCGATTGAGTCCTTGACATCGTGGTTCATCCGATGAGATCATCGTGGAACATGTGGGAGCCAACATGGGTATCCAGATCCCGCTGTTGGTTATTGACCAGAGAACGTCTCGGTCATGTCTACATGTCTCCCGAACCCGTAGGGTCTACACACTTAAGGTTCGATGACGCTAGGGTTATAAAGGAAGTTTGTATGTGGTTACCAAATGTTGTTCGGAGTCCCGGATGAGATCCCGGACTTCACGAGGAGTTCCGGAATGGTCCGGAGGTAAAGATTTATATATGGGAAGTCCTATTTTGGCCACCGGAAAATGTTCGGGATTTTTTCGGTATTGTACCGGGAAGGTTCTAGAAGGTTCCGGAGTGGGGCCCACCTGCATGGGGGGACCCACATGAACGTGGGTAGTGGGGGAAAGGCCCCACACCCCTGGTCAAGGCGCACCAAGATCCCCCCTTAGAAGGAATAAGATCATATCCCGAAGGGATAAGATCAAGATCCCTAAAAAGGGGGGATAACAATCGGTGGGGAAGGAAATGATGGGATGTCTTTCCTCCCACCTTGGCCAACGCCCCAATGGACTTGGAGGGCATGAAACCAGCCCCTCCACCCCTATATATAGTGGGGAGGCGCATGGGATCTACACACGAAGTTCTGGCGCAGCCCTCCCCCTCTCCCAAGTCCTCCTCCTCTCCCGCGGTGCTTGGCGAAGCCCTGCAGGATTGCCACGCTCCTCCACCACCACCACGCCGTCGTGCTACTGCTGGATGGAGTCTTCCTCAACCTCTCCCTCTCTCCTTGCTGGATCAAGGCATGGGAGACATCACCGGGCTGTACGTGTGTTGAACGCGGAGGTGCCGTCCGTTCGGCACTTGATCATCGGTGATTTGAATCACGACGAGTACGACTCCATCAACCCCGTTCTCTTGAACGCTTCCGCTTAGCGATCTACAAGGGTATGTAGATGCACTCTCCTTTCTACTCGTTGCTGGTCTCTCCATAGATAGTCTTGGTGATACGTAGGAAATTTTTTTGAATTTCTGCTACGTTCCCCAACAGTGGCATCATGAGCTAGGTCTATTGCGTAGATTCTTTGCACGAGTAGAACACAAAGTAGTTGTGGGCGTTGATGTTGTTCAATATGCTTACCGTTACTAGTCCAATCTTGTTTCGACGGTATTGTGGGATGAAGCGGCCCGGACCGACCTTACACGTACTCTTACGTGAGACAGGTTCCACCGATTGACATGCACTTGGTGCATAAGGTGGCTAGCGGGTGCCAGTCTCTCCCACTTTAGTCAAAACGGATTCGATGAAAAGGGTCCTTATGAAGGGTAAATAGCAATTGACATATCACGTTGTGGTTTTGCGTAGGTAAGAAACCTTCTTGCTAGAAACCCATAGCAGCCACGTAAAACATGCAAACAACAATTAGAGGACGTCTAACTTGTTTTTGCAGGGTATGCTATGTGATGTGATATGGCCAACAAGAATGTGATGAATGATATGTGATGTACGAGATTGATCATGTTCTTGTAACAGGATTCACGACTTACATGTCGATGAGTATGACAACCGGCAGGAGCCATAGGAGTTGTCTTTATTTATTGTATGACCTGCGTGTCATTGAACAACGCCATGTAATTACTTTACTTTATTGCTAACCGGTAGCCATAGTAGTAGAAGTAATAAGTTGGCGAGACGACTTCATGGAGACACGATGATGGAGATCATGATGATGGAGATCATGGTGTCATGCCGGTGACGATGATGATCATGGAGCCCCGAAGATGGAGATCAATGGAGCTATATGATATTGGCCATATCATGTCACTACTATATAATTGCATGTGATGTTTATTATATTTATGCATCTTGTTTACTTAGGACGACGGTAGTAAATAATATGATCCCTTACAACAATTTCAAGAAGTGTTCTCCCCTAACTGTGCACCGTTGCTATAGTTCGTCGCTTCTAAGCACCACGTGATGATCGGGTGTGATGGATTCTTACGTTCACATACAACGGGTGTAAGACAGATTTACACAGCAATACACTTAGGGTTAACTTGACGAGCCTAGCATGTACAGACATGGCCTCGGAACACGGAGACCGAAAGGTCGAGCATGAGTCGTATAGTAGATACGATCAGCATGAAGATGTTCACCGACGTTGGCTAGTCCGTCTCACGTGATGATCGGACACGGCCTAGTTGACTCGGATCATGTGATCACTTAGATGACCAGAGGGATGTCTATCTGAGTGGGAGTTCATAAGATGAACTTAATTATCTTGAACATAGTCAAAAGACCTTTTGCAAATTATGTCGTAGCTCGCGCTTTAGTTCTACTGTTTAGTTATGTTCCTAGAGAAAATATAGTTGAAAGTTGACAGTAGCGATTATGCAATCAGTAGAAAGCTTATGTCCTTAATGCACCGCTCAGTGTGCTGGACCCCAAACGTCGTTTGTGGATGTTGCGAACATCAGAAATACACGTTTTCATAACTACGTGATAGTTCAGATAAACGGTTTAGAGTTAAGGCACCAAAGATGTTTTCGAAACGTCGCGGAACATATGAGATGTTTCGAGGGCTGAAATTGAGATTTCAGGCTCGTGCCCACGTCAAGAGGTATAAGACCTCCGACGATTTTCTTAACCTGCAAACTAACGGAGAAAAGCTCAATTGTTGTGCTTGTGCTCAGATTGTCTGAGTACAACAATCGCTTGAATCGAGTGGGAGTTGATCTTCCAGATGAAATAGTGATGGTTCTCCAAAGTCATTGCCACCAAGCTGCTAGAGCTTTGTGATGAACTATAACATATCAGGGATAGATATGATGATCCTTGAGGTATTCACGATGTTTGACACCGCGAAAGTAGAAATCAAGAAGGAGCATCAATTGTTGATGAAACCACTAGTTTCAAGAAGGGCAAGGGCAAGAAAGGATACTTCATGAAACGACAAATCAGTTGCTGCTCTAGTGAAGAAACCCAAGGTTGAACCCAAACCCGAGACTAAGTGCTTCTGTAATAAGGGGAACAACCACTGGAGCAGAATTACCCTAGATACTTGGTAGATGAGAAGGCTGGCGAAGTCGATAGAAGTATATTGGATATACATTATGTTAATGTGTACTTTACTAGTACTCCTAGTAGCACCAGGGTATAAGATACCGGTTCGGTTGCTAAGTGTTAGTAACTCGAAATAATAGCTACGGAATAAACGGAGACTAGCTAAAGGTGAGCTGACGATATATGTTGGAATTGTTTCCAAGTTTGATGTGATCAAACATCGCACGCTCCCTCTACCATCAAGATTAGTATTAAACCTGAATGGTTTATTGAATCTCGATCGTAGTGATACCCATTTTCATGCCAAAAGATATAAGATAGTGATGATAGTACCACTTACTTGTGGCACTGCCATGTAAGTCATATTGGTGTAAAACGCATGAAGAAGCTCCATGTTGATGGATCTTTGGGCTCACTCATTTTTGAAAAGTTTGAGACATGCGAACCATGTCTATTGGTGTATATGCATGAAGAAACTCCATGCAAATGGACCGTTGGAACTCACTTGATTTTGAATCACTTGAGACATGCAAATCATACCACATGGGCAAGATGACTGAAAAGCCTCGGTTTCAGTAAAATGGAACAAGATAGCAACTTGTTGGAAGCAACACATTTTTGATGTGTGCAGTCCAGTGAGTGCTGAGGCATGCAGTGAATATCGTTATGTTCTTACTTCACTGATGATTTGAGTAGATACTGAGTATATTTACTTGATGAAACACAAGTCTGAATTATTGAATGGTTCAAGTAATTTCAGAGTGAAGATCATCGTGACAAGATGATAAAATGTCTATGATATGATCATAGAGATGAGTATCTGAGTTACGAGATTTGGCACGCAACAAAGACATTGTGGAAATTGTTTCACAGTTAATACCGCCTGGAACACCATAGTGTGATGGTGTGTCTGAACATCATAGTTGCACCCTATTGGATACGGTGCGTACCATGATGTCTATTATCGAATTACCACTATCGTTCATGGGTCAGGCATTAGAGACAACCACATTCACTTTAAATAGGGCACCACGTAATTCCGTTGAGATGACACCGTATGAATTATGGTTTAGAGAAACCTAAGTTGTCGTTTCTTAAAGGTTTGGGGCTGCGACGCTTATGTGAAAAAGTTTCAGAATTGACAAGCTCGAACCCAAAGCGGATAAAATGCATCTTCATAGGACACCCAAAACAGTTGGGTATACCTCCTAATTCAGATCCGAAAGCAATATGGATTGTTTCTTGAATCGGGCCCTTTCTCGAGGAAAGATTTCTCTCGAAAGAGTTGAGTGGGAGGATGGTGGAGACTTGATGAGGTTATTGAACCGTCACTTCAACAAGTGTGTAGCAGGGCACATGAAGTTGTTCCTGTGGCACCTACACCAATTGAAGTAGAAGCTTATGATAGTGATCATGAAGTTTCGGATCAAGTCACTACCGTACCTTGTAGGGTGACATGGATACGCACTACTTCAGAGTGGTACAGTAATCCTGTCTTGAAGGTCATGTTGCTAGACAACAATGAACCTATGAGCTATGGAGAAGCGATGGTGGGCCCAAATTCCGACAAATGGTTAGAAGCCATAAAGTCCGAGATAGGATCCATGTATCAGAACAAAGCATGGACTTTGGTGGACTTGCCTGATGATCGGCAAGCCATTGAGATAAATGGATCTTTAAGAAGAAGACGGACGTGGACGGTAATGTGGCGAAGAATTTTTCACAAGTTCAAGGAGTTTACTACGATGAGATTTTCTCATCCGTAGCGATGCTTAAAGTCCGTCGGAATCATGTTAGCATTGGCTGCATTTATGAAATCTGGTAGATGGATGTCAAGACAAGTTTCCTTACCAGTTTTTGTAAGGAAAGGTTGTATGTGATACAATTAGAAAAGTTTTGTCAATCCTAAGGATGCTAAAAGGTATGCTAGCTCCAGCGATCCTTCTAAGGACTGGAGTAAGCATCTCGGAGTTGGAATGTACACTTTGATGAGTTGATCAAAGATTTTGGGTTTGTACAAAGTTTATGAGAAACTTGTATTTCCAAAGAAGTGAGTGGGAGCACTATAGAATTTCTGATGAGTATATGTTTTTGACATATTGTTGATCAGAAATGATGTAGAATTTCTAGAAAGCATATAGGGTTATTTGAAAGGTGTTTTCAATAGAAAACCTGGATCAAGCTACTTGAACATTGAGCATCAAGATCTATAAGATAGATCAAAATGATTAATAATACTTTTAAATGAGCACGTACCTTGACATAATCTTGAAGGTGTGCAAGATGGATCAGTCAAAGAAGGAGTTCTTGCCTGAGTTGTAAGGTATGAAGTTAAGACTTAAAGCTCGACCACGGCAGAAGAAAGAGGAAGGATGAAGGTCGTCCCCTATGCTTTTATCATAGGCTCTCTACAGTATGCTATGCTGTGTACCGCACCTGAAGTGTGCCTTGCCATGAGTCAGTCAAGGGGTACAAGAGTGATCCAAGAATGGATCACAGGACAGCGGTCAAAGTTATCCTTAGTAACTAGTGGACTAAGGAATTTTCTCGATTATGGAGGTGGTAAAAGAGTTCGTTGTAAAGGGTTACGTCGATGCAAGCTTAACACCTATCCGGATAGCTCTGAGTAGAGATACCGGATACGTATGATGGAGCAACAATTTAGAATAGCTCCAAGTAGAACAGTTATTTGGAATAGCTCCAAATAGAGCGTGGTAGCTGCATCTAGGAGATGACATAGAGATTTGTAAAGCACACACGGATCTGAAAGGTTCGGACCCGTTGACTATAACCTCTCTCACAAGCATAACATGATCAAACCCTAAACTCTTTGGGTGTTAGTCACATGGGGATGTGACCTTGAGTGTTAATCACATATCGATGTGAACTAGATTATTGACTCTAGTGCAAGTGGGAGACTGTTGGAAATATGCCCTAGAGGCAATAATAAATAAGTATTATTATATTTCCTTGTTCATGATAATTGTCTTTTATTCATGCTATAGCTGTATTATCCGGAAATCGTAATACACGTGTGAATACATAGACCACAATATGTCCCTAGTGAGCCTCTAGTTGACTAGCTCGTTGTGATCAACAGATAGTCATGGTTTCCTGGCTATGGACATTGGATGTCGTTGATAACGGGATCACATCATTAGGAGAATGATGTGATGGACAAGACCCAATCCTAAGCCTAGCACTAAGATCGTGTAGTTCGTTTGCTAGAGCTTTTCCAATGTCAAGTATCTCTTCCTTAGACCATGAGATTGTGCAACTCCCGGATACCGTAGGAATGCTTTGGGTGTACCAAACGTCACAACGTAACTGGGTGGCTATAAAGGTGCATTACAGGTATCTCCGAAAGTATCTGTTGGGTTGGCACGAATCGAGACTGGGATTTGTCACTCCGTGTAAACGGAGAGGTATCTCTGGGCCCACTCGGTAGGACATCATCATATGCGCAATGTGACCAAGGAGTTGATCACGGGATGATGTGTTACGGAACGAGTAAAGAGACTTGCCGGTAACGAGATTGAACAAGGTATAAGGATATCGACGATCGAATCTCGGGCAAGTATAATACCGCTAGACAAAGGGAATTGTATACGGGATCGATTGAGTCCTTGACATCGTGGTTCATCCGATCAGATCATCATGGAACATGTGGGAGCCAACATGGGTATCCAGATCCCGCTGTTGGTTATTGACCAGAGAACGTCTCGGTCATGTCTACATGTCTCCCGAACCCGTAGGGTCTACACACTTAAGGTTCGATGACGCTAGGGTTATAAAGGAAGTTTGTATGTGGTTACCAAATGTTGTTCGGAGTCCCGGATGAGATCCCGGACTTCACGAGGAGTTCCGGAATGGTCCGGAGGTAAAGATTTATATATGGGAAGTCCTATTTTGGCCACCGGAAAATGTTCGGCATTTTTTCGGTATTGTACCGGGAAGGTTCTAGAAGGTTCCGGAGTGGGGCCCACCTGCATGGGGGGACCCACATGAACGTGGGTAGTGGGGGAAAGGCCCCACACCCCTGGTCAAGGCGCACCAAGATCCCCCCTTAGAAGGAATAAGATCATATCCCGAAGGGATAAGATCAAGATCCCTAAAAAGGGGGGATAACAATCGGTGGGGAAGGAAATGATGGGATTTCTTTCCTTCCACCTTGGCCAATGCCCCAATGGACTTGGAGGGCATGAAACCAGCCCCTCCACCCCTATATATAGTGGGGAGGCGCATGGGAGCTACACACGAAGTTCTGGCGCAGCCCTCCCCCTCTCCCAAGTCCTCCTCCTCTCCCGCGGTGCTTGGCGAAGCCCTGCAGGATTGCCATGCTCCTCCACCACCACCACGCCGTCGTGCTGCTGCTGGATGGAGTCTTCCTCAACCTCTCCCTCTCTCCTTGCTGGATCAAGGCATGGGAGACATCACCGGGCTGTACGTGTGTTGAACGCGGAGGTGCCGTCCGTTCGGCACTTGATCATCGGTGATTTGAATCACGACGAGTACGACTCCATCAACCCCGTTCTCTTGAACGCTTCCGCTTAGCGATCTACAAGGGTATGTAGATGCACTCTCCTTTCTACTCGTTGCTGGTCTCTCCATAGATAGATCTTGGTGATACGTAGGAATTTTTTTTGAATTTCTGCTACGTTCCCCAACAGTATATAATTGAATTTAATGCTCGTAATTGAGACCACCTGAGAGTTCATCGCGGCCTTCTTTAGTCCCTGACTATTGCATCATGAGTTCGGCAGGTTCGCCACCGGACAGGGCTTCTATTTAGCGGAGTCCTGTGTACACAAAGTAGTAGAGTAAAAAAGAAAATAAGGGGGGCACCCTTGCAAGCCCCTGGTGTGGTCAAGCCGCACTCTGGGTCCATTGTGATCGTGCCCCTTTCCCTGCGCCCATGGTATCTCCAAGGCATAATGATGTATGCGGAGTGTTATTCTTGCGATCATGCGCGGGCGAGGGTTGGGGCCACATTGCTACGAGTGCTCTGATCGCGCCAGGTGGTCTTGGTTGGCATTGCTCCGGGCACGCTTTGCTGTGTCCGGCCTTTTAGCTGCCGGACTTGAGAATTGCCTTAAGAGGCTGCTCTGTACTTCTGCCGCGAGAGCCGCTGTATGTTCCTCCGTTCGGAGGGAGCGTTCCGTATTCCCATTGACCGTGATGACTCCACGAGGGCCTGGCATCTTGAGCTTTAGGTATGCATAATGCGGCACCGCGTTGAATTTTGCAAACGCGGTTCGTCCGAGCAGAGCGTGATAGCCGCTGCGAAACGGGACTATGTCGAAGATTAACTCTTCGCTTCGGAAATTATCCGGGGATCCGAAGACCACTTCCAGTGTGACTGAGCCTGTACAGTTGGCCTCCACTCCTGGAATGACACCTTTAAAGGTTGTCTTTGTAGGTTTAATCCTTGATGGGTCTATGCCCATTTTGCGCACTGTATCCTGATAAAGCAGGTTCAGGCTGCTACCGCCGTCCATCAGGACTCTTGTGAGGTGAAATCCATCGATGATTGGGTCTAAAACCAATGCGGCGAATCCGCCATGGCGTAAGCTGGTCGGATGGTCTCTTCGATCGAAAGTGATCGGACAAGAGGACCATGGATTGAACTTTGGGGCGACTGGCTCCATCGCATAGACGTCCCGTAGTGCGCGCTTCCTCTCCCTCTTGGGTATATGGGTCGCGTATATCATATTCACCATCCGCACTTGTGGGGGAAAACCCTTCTGTCCTCTATTGTTCGGCGGCCGGGTCTCCTCCTCGTCGTCGCTATTCAGCCCCTTGTCATTGTTTTCGGCAATTAACTTGCCGGCCTGCTTGAACACCCAGCAGTCTCTATTGGTGTGGTTAGCTGGCTTTTCAGAGGTGCCATGTATCTGGCATAAGCGGTCGAGTATTCGGTCCAGATTGGACGGACCCGGAGTGGTTCTTTTGAATGGCTTCTTCCGCTGACCGGGTTTAGAGCCTCGGAATCCGGCATTGACTGCTGTATCCTCCTTATCGTCGCCGTTAATGCGGCGCTTGTTTTTGATTCGACGTGACCTGCCGTTGTTGTCCTTAGTATCCGGACTGCCAGTATTTTTACGGAGATTGTTGCTTCGGGCTAGCCAGCTGTCCTCTCCCGCACAAAAGCGGGTCATTAACGATGAGAGGGCGGCCATGGATTTCGGCTTTTCCTGCCCCAGGTGCCGGGCTAGCCATTCGTCCCGGATGTTATGCTTTGAAGGCTGCGAGGGCCTCTGCATCCGGACAATCGACGATTTGATTTTTCTTCGTCAAGAACCGAGTCCAGAATTGTCTGGCCGATTCGTCTGGCTGCTGAATGATGTGGCTTAGGTCATCGGCGTCTGGTGGTCGCACATATGTGCCTTGGAAGTTGTCAAGGAATGCGGCCTCCAGATCTTCCCAACACCCAATTGACTCTGCGGGCAGGCTGTTAAGCCAATGCCGAGCTGGTCCTTTAAGCTTGAGTGGGAGGTACTTGATGGCATGGAGATCATCGCCGCGGGCCATGTGAATGTGGAGAAGATAGTCTTCGATCCAAACCGCGGGGTCTGTTGTGCCATCGTAAGATTCGATGTTTACGGGTTTAAACCCTTCGGGGATCTGATGATACATAACTTCGTCAATGAAGCATAGAGGGTGTGCGGCGCCCCTGTATTGAGCAATATCGCGACGTAGCTCGAGAGAGCGCTGTCTACTATGTTCGGCCTGGCCAGTGTTATGTCCGGCGCGACGGTATTCGTCGTGGGTCGTAGGGCGCCCACGTGATCCGTAGATGGATCTGGATTGCTTTGCCTTGTCCTCCAATATGTCTCGCAAGTCCGGCGTGTTCCCTCTTGGCTTCGTACTTTTGGAGCGATGCCGGGGTACGTTCTTGGCTGGGGGTCTGGATGCCTTTCTGTCGCGACCACGGGGTGGTCGGTCAGCCATGTCATGCGCTGGTGATGAAGGTATGTATGCTTCCTCCTCTAATCGGGGGAGCAGCTTGCGTCTTTGGTAACTTTTGGAGGGGCGTTCGAGTTTATCCTCTTTGGCCGCGAGGACCTCGGTCCATCGATCGGCCAACAGATCTTGATCAGCTTGGAGCTGTTGCTGCTTTTTCTTTAGGCTGTTTGCTATGGCGATAAGCCTGCGCTTGAAGCGCTCTTGTTCGACGGGATCCTCAGGTACGACGAATTCGTCGTCGTTGAGGCTTGCTTCTTCTTCGGAGGGAGGCATATGGTTATCATCCTCAACCTCTTCGTCTGTCGCCCTCTCGTGGGGGCTTGCTTCTGCATCCTCTTGCGCTGAGTCTTGCAGGAGGGGATTGTCTTCGGCGCTCTCTGGAGTGTTATTGTCTCCTGTGCCGGAATCTCCATTCTTGCTGTGGCGGGATTTAGAGCGGCGCCGCTGACGCCGGCGTTTGGGCTGCTTCTTTAAAGAGTCTGCCTCCGCTGCTTCTTCGCCCTCCCCTTCTTTTGGGGTATCCACCATGTATACGTCATATGACGAGGTGGCCTTCCAGTGCCCTGTAGGCGCTGGTTCCTGTTCGTCTCCGGCATCGTCGTCCATAGCGTCGATGTCTTCGGAGTCGTAGTCTAGCATGTCGGTTAAATCCTCGACAGAGGCTACGAAGTGGGTGGTGGGTGGGCTCTGAATTTATTCGTCGTCCGTACTCCAACCATCCTGGCCATAGTTCGGCCAAGACTCTCCTGATAACGAGAGATGCTTTAACGAGTTTAGGATATCGCCAAAAGGCAAGTGTTGGAATATGTCCGCGGCGGGGAATTCCATAACCGGCGCCCAATCCGGATCGATTGGTAGGGGCGCGGGAGGTTCGGAGTCCGGTGAGGAGTCCGGCGCCTCGGAATCACGAATCTCGCAGGGGACAAGATCAGTGTTCGGCTCCATCGCCGCGTATGTTGAAGCCCTCGGGGCGGCGTCTATCCACCGTCCCTCGATGCGGGTGATCGGCTCTAGGCTAATGGTCGAAGCGGATCCGGGTGCGGCCACCAGGGCACTGTTCAGTGGCAGAGCTAGATCATGCCCGTCGTCACAGTGCGGCGCACTCGGCTGTGGCTCGGGTCCGTCAAAGATCAAGTCTCCGCGGACGTCGCCTGTGAAGTTTAAGCTTCCGAATCTGACCTGACGGCCAGGGGCGTAGCTTTCGATCTGCTCCAGGTGGCCAAGGGAATTGGCCCGCAGTGCGAAGCTGCCGAATACGAAGATCTGTCCGGGGAGAAAAGTCTCACCCAGGACAGCGTTGTTGGTTGAAGATGCCATCAAGCCTATCGGTGACGACACAGAGGAACTCTCAATGAAAGCACCAATGTCGGTGTCAAAACCGGCGGATCTCGGGTAGGGGGACCCGAACTGTGCGTCTAGGCGGATGGTAACAGGAGACAAGGGACACAATGTTTTTACCCAGGTTCGGGCCCTCTCGATGGAGGTAAAACCCTACGTCCTGCTCGATTAATATTGATGATATGGGTAGTACAAGAGTAGATCTACCACGAGATCAAGGAGGCTAAACCCTAGAAGCTAGCCTATGGTATGATTTTTGTAATGTATGTTGTCCTACGGACTAAAGCCCTCCGGTTTATATAGACACCGGAGAGGGCTAGGGTTACACAGAGTCGGTTACAATGGTAGGAGATCTACATATCCGTATTGCCAAGCTTGCCTTCCACGCCAAGGAAAGTACCTTCCGGACACGAGCCGGAGTCTTCAATCTTGTATCTTCGTAGTCTTGGAGTCCGGCGGATAATGATAGTCCGGCTGTCCGGACACCCCCTAGTCCACGACTCCCTCAATGTCCCTCTAGGATGATTGCACTTCTAGGCCGAGCGCAAGGTCTGCTCGCTCACCGCTTGATTCCTCCATCTCGCTATCACCAATTCCGGCCTGATTCCGGATGTTCTTAATACCTAGGGTTTGTCCCCGTCCCCTGTTTTGTTTCCCTCATATATTGTTTTGGTCGATCCTGGCAGAGCGCCATAGAGTAGCAGCAGTACCAGGACGCCTCCAGGCTGACCAAGCTCGCCATAACCAGCCTGGTGAGCCCCCTATCGCCCACTCCTACTTCTCCGGCACTGCTTCTTCTTAACAAACCATCTTCTAATAGCAAGGTGCTGGTCCTAATATAAGTAATAACAAACCATGGCTAGTGATAATTCCTCTGTTGTTCGATCCTTTATATATGCAAAATAATACACACATGTCTGTTCCAGATATGGCCAAAGTTGTAAACATTAGATAATCCATCAAGTGGGCTTTTGATGCCATCCTGCAGCACACGTTGTTGGGTTTGATTCTAGCCAATTTCATTTTCAGGTATGTTGGTGGGCGGGATATGCTAAGGACAGCGATGACTCAATCGGGAGGATTGTGCGGATAACCCCTGGTGTCGGGAGATACGTCGCCAAGATCTACAGCCCAAGGTCCGCTTTCTCCGTTGATGCAAAATTGAACATGCAGTTTTTAGCCTAATTTATCACAAGCGAGGAGCAGTGAATTCTATAGTCCATTAGCTACGGTTGATCGGCAACTGCATAAGCTTCAATTTCTACTTCTGAATTTTGAATGATTGTATGAGCAAATGAGTGCTACAGTTATTGCCTACCTTTGCTCAGTCAAATCTAAGTAACAACGTAAAAGGACTTCTACATGACCAGCTCGACCAAAATACCACCGGCATCCATTCTTTTAGTTCAAAATAA
This sequence comes from Triticum timopheevii, assembly GCA_963921465.1. Lineage (NCBI taxonomy): Eukaryota > Viridiplantae > Streptophyta > Magnoliopsida > Poales > Poaceae > Triticum > Triticum timopheevii. The sequence continues at coordinate 657,510,921 of OY997274.1, read as the reverse complement.
AAAGACATCCTACATATATGCACATGCTCCAACATGGGCAGATTTATGAAACTAGTGTTGTTGGTTTAGGCAAACACCTCACAGTACTCAAAAGTACAGTTTTGTAGAAACCATAGTATTAAGTACAGTTTTGTAGAAACCATTGTATTCTGATTGAAATAGTAGGATCCTTCTGCTGAACTGAAGATCCTTCTCTGCATTTTTTCGCTCGACCGGAACTTGGTGTTTGCAATCAAATTCAGAAGCCCATGGGATGGGATGGAGGTGATGTTGGGCGCTATGGTGTGGTGCGTGTTGTATCTGATTCATCAAAAATTGGCCTCTGAGCTCTCAATTTTGCGTCCACGAGATGCTACTCCACCATATAAATCCTACTGCGGCTGCTGCTCCGTCAGTCTCTGCCGGCCGGTTCCTCTCCAATCCATCCCTTCACGTTAAGTTGCTGAACTCTCTGTACAGCAGCATCCAGATCCAACAGAGATGATATATAAGGATACATCAATACTGAAGAATTGAAACAACTATCAATACGGACGGGGTAGGAAGAGATCCTTGCAGAATATTTTACATATGATAGAATCTAAGCATCACACGTGTATGGCTTATATAGTCTACAAAACCAGCAAGAAGGATTGATCAGTATTCTTCATGCGCACAGTACAAAACTTCTCTCTATCTTTGCAGATATAATAGGATAGATAGAATAGGGGGGAGGACAAAATTTCTCTCTACGTACTTGGTACTTCGACCTTCTCCACCGATTAGTGAGCTCCGCCACCGAACGTAGATCCTGTGCTGTGTTGCTGTTCTAGCCAAAGGTTTTATCTCAATTTTAATATATCTACATCCCCTGCTATCATGCTAGCCGAAGCACCTTGTTGAGTTATTTTGGAATCTTTTATGCATTTTTCTGTTGAGTGCCTTTGTTTTAAACTATGAGATATGCCTATGTTTAATTCTGAAATCTTAATGCAATCTTATGTTGTTCCACCGAGATTGATTTTCAAAATGTGTATATCTAATGTTTCTTACTGCAGCTGTAACCTTCGCTGTCAGCTATCTCTTTCCACTTAATTTTTGTTATCTGTCTTTGAACCTATAAAAATGGGTGATCTGTACACTTGTCATCTCCTACATGTGTACAATATGACACTGAATTGGCCTTTTAAAGGTTGGTTCCATTTTCTGTATATGCCTTGTACACTCTTATATTCTCCCATGATTGAAGTGTGCAATACTTATGGGACAATTTTTGTTTCTAGGTTAAGACCTCGTTGTCTGCTTCAACGAAGAGATTTGAAGAGTTACAAAAGGTAATTTTGGGGCAAATTTCCATTGCTGCAGGATAATGAGATGTTGAAGCGGCAGACTGAATCCATGACATCGAAGTGCAATTGCGGCAGATTATCTCTATTTTTTCTTTTCATTTTTCTTACTATTGGAGTGAGAATAGGTAGAATGAGGAACTGTGTGATGATACAACAATTGTAGTAATGGAATTGGTTTATTATAAATCTTGTATTTGTAATGATGTCTACTGGTTTATTACAAATCTTTGTTGGTTTAAGTTGTTGGAATTTATTGGAATTGTAAACATAAAATGGAATTGGTTCATTTTATTTTTTTAATTCCTAATAAGTTAGTAGTAGCGTGGGGAGGAACTGGGCGCTACTAGTATACAGGATACTAGTAGCGTTGGTTGTTTACATACGCTACTACTATTTCATTAGCAGTAGCGCGTGTACGTAATAGCAGTAGCGCGTGTGGAACACGCTACTACTAACAAAGTTGGTGCTAGCGCGGGTTTCACCCACGCTACTACTAACTAATAGCTGTAGCGCGATACTAGTAGCGCGGGTACCCGCGCTGCTAGTAGTCATTTTACCCGCGCTGCTAGTAGCCTTTTTCCTAGTAGTGTTAATGTTAATAGGCTGACAGCAACATTATTTATCAAATTGAGAGCAAGATAACTACATGTTACAACAGGATATAAATGCAACCAGGCTCATGAATGGATAAAGCATGACGTGTACAACAAAACATCCTTAGTGAACATCTCTAGATTATGCATAGAATGACTTGTAGCAGCAGGTTTACATAGCATCATAGTATAACAGAATCATCCTAGCAAAACAGCAACAGCAAGTACCCTACTTAACAAGCTCGATGCACTCACTACAAGACCCACAAAATACATGGATTGCATCACAGAAAAGATGACAAGATTAAGTACAAAACACATGTAGAGCTCATTCTCATAGGATGCACACATCAAATGCAACGAAAATGACAAATCACCAAGTTATAACAGTTCCAGCAGATTAACAACATATAGCACTCTAGCAACGATGATTAGGGCATCAAGATGAACTCAAATGAACATGGCACAATGGAATTAAATGAAGAGCATCTCACAACGAACATTTTGACATATTACACGCACAAAACGGGGCAGTATGCAAAAAGTTATGGTATGCCAAACAGGGCACCAGAATGCTGAAAATCTCAGGGACTTGGGCGAATTCGAAAAAAAACAGATGGGTGCACTTTAGTAAACTACGCCTAGCGGGGCTCACCATAGTGGGCCGAGCCCAGGTCACGGGGACGATCGGGCCGGGCTGACACGCGGGATCTGGGCCACGGGGAAGGCCCACGAGCGGCGCTGGCGAGCTCCTCCCGATCCCTCCTGGATCGGGGAGGACAGGGGACGGCGGTGCCCCGGTCAGAGCTCCGGCGGAGGGAGCAGGTGGAGGCGAGGCGAGGCGCGGGGGTGGCGGCACCATGGCCGGGGCGGCGGGAACCGGCGAAGCACGGCGGTAGGCGGTGGCGTGGCCCGGAGCCAGCGCGGGCGAGCGGCGGCGGAGGACGGGCCCGACGCGGCCCGGTTCGGCCCGGGGCAGGCCGGATCTGGGCCCCAGGTGGCGCGGCGAAGTGGGGCGCTGGCGGCGGTGACGTGGCGGTGCAGGAGTGGTGGAGGGCGGCGGCGGCGACGACGTGGCCTCCTCCGATTGGTCGGAGTGAGGTGGCTGGGGCGGTGGACATGTCCGGCGAGGGGTTGGACGTGTCCGGCGGCGCGAGGAAGAGGAAGGCTAGGGTTAGACCGAGAATTTCGGGGGAGGGGGAGTTTATATAGGCATATGGAGCTAGCAGAGTCCAAATGAGGTGCGGTTTTAGCCCACACGATCATGATCGAACGACCGAGAGCATGGATGCGGTTAGGAAGGGTTTTGGGCCACTTTGAAGGGGTGTTGGGCTGCAACACAAAGAGGGATTTTACGGTTACCTGGTTAACCGTTGGAGTATCAAACGACCTCCAAATGGAACGAAACTTGACAGGCGGTCTACCGGTGGTATACCAAGGCCGCTTGGCAAACCTCGGACCATTCCAAGAAAGTTTAACACCCGCTCACAACAAGAGACAAAAGGGGTAACGCCGGAGGACATAGGAGTGCCGGATTGCAAAACGGACAACGGGGAAAATGCTCGGATGCATGAGACGAACATGTATGCAAAATGATATGCACAAGATGACACAATGCTGATGATGACATGGCAAAATGCAACACGCAAGAAAATGACATGGCAACGACGGCGAATAACTTGGTGACACCTGGCGCATCGAATCCGGGGCGTTACACTTTTGTTCTCCTTCACGGAGTCCGAGAGTTGAGCGCGGACGTCTTTTAATTCCACGTCCAGCCGAATATTGGCATCTTGAAGATTGTTCCTCTCTTGCTTAACTTGCGTAAGGATGCGCTCGCCAGCCTTTAGCTGCCTTTTAAGATGCGAGTCGTCATCCGTTATGCCCTCCGGATTCACCCCGGGATTGTCTGCAGAATTTTCTGTTAAACTAGTCATACCAGCCATTTACTAACTGGTGCATCTTCGTACAATTGAGACAAATGTTACCAGATGAGGCCTTCGTTGATTCGTCTAACTTGGCAACCGTGTTCCTCAGCTGGGCCTTGCATTCCTCCAGCTCCCGAGCCAATTGTTCATTCTTCTCTTCAAGGACCTGTGATAAATTGATCCTTCAAACAGTTGTTCCAACTATTTCAAGTCTCAGGGGCTACTGTTATACATACTTAACAAAGCTTCTTACCCGTATATCTTTGGTTGTAACACTCCGGATGTAACTTTCTATATTTGTAACTCCAACTCTTTCCATTTCCGGCCATGTGATATATTATTTAATTCGTGGTTGGGTTTTGTCTTTCGTTTTGCATTTTGTTCATGTCATGCATTTCATCTCATGTCATCATGCGCATTGCATCGGCATTGTTTTCTTAAAACCTGCATCCACTCGTAGTTGCCGCTCCTCGATTCTCTCCCTTGCCTTCATTGACCGTTCCAAGACCAACCGGGTTTTTCGAGTCCCTCGTGTCTGACCACCTAACCTCTCTTGCCAGCTCTTAGACCCCTCGCGTGCGCGTCTGGAACTTGCCCCCGAACCCGACCCGCTCAGTCGTCACCATTGGGTCTGGATCATCATCAAACATCCCTAAAGCATCCTCGGCTTCTTGTTTGATCCACCCTAACCTAATTGTCCCGGACCGTCCGATTATAATCGGAGGGTCCAGTTTGCCCTCACACTCTCTCTTATCATCTATCTGCTATATATAAGAGCCTCCCCTATTCCATTTCTAGTTAAACCTGGACCCTAGGCAGACCAACTCCCTCCAATCCCGCAGCCACCGCCGCTCTTTCCTCGCAATCCGCACGTACCCAGTCCCCTGCCTCCACTTGGCCAGATCCACCAGCCAAACCCCACATGATCTGGATTGCTAGATCTCACATCCGACGGCCCAGAGAGACCCCCGCAGCCCCGTGGTTCCCGCAGATCCCATCGCTAGTAGCCCCAATCTAGATCGAGGCAACCCCGTTCGCCCCGCCGCGCCGGCCGGCGAGCTTACGCCGACGAGCTCCAGCCAAGCTCTCCTCGTGCCCTGCAGCCATGGTGCCCGAGGCCTCCTGTCTCCTCGTGGCCAGATCCCCGCCTCCCCTGCATCCTCCTCGTCGCCCCGCGCCTTCCTCCACGCTCATGCTCGAGGGGGAGCATCCCGTGCAGCAGCGAACGGCGCCTGGCCCCGCCACATCTCCGTGCTGCCGGCGAGCTTCGTCCAAGATGAGCGCCGCCGCTCCCTTCTTCTCCTTGTCGGTGTCAAAACCGGCGGATCTCGGGTAGGGGGTCCCGATCTGTGCGTCAAGGCTGAGGGTAACAGGAAGCAAGGGACACAGATGTTTACCCAGGTTCGGGCCCTCTCGTTGGAGGTAAAACCCAACTTCCTGCTCGATTAATATTGATGATATGGGTAGTACAAGAGTAGATCTACCACGAGATCGTAGAGGCTAAGCCCTAAGAGCTAGCCTATGATGGTATGATTGTAATTGTGATTGGCCTTCTAAGGACCAACCTATCCGGTTTATATAGACACCAGAGAGGGCTAGGGTTTACATGGAGTTGGTTACAAGGAAGGAAACACAATATTCGGATCGCCAAGCTTGCCTTCCACGCAAAGGAGAGTCCCATCCGGACACGGGCCGAAGTCTTGAGTCTTGTATCTTCACGCTTCAATAGTCCGGACGTTGTACACAGTCCGGCTATCCGGATACCCCCTAATCTAGGACTCCCTCAGTAGCCCCTGAACCATGCTTCAATGATGATGAGTCCGACACGTAGTATTGTCTTTGGCATTGCAAGGCGGGTTCCTTCTCCGAGTACTCTAAAATAATTATCGAACACTTGAATCGTGTCCGGATCCACAGAATGATCCTTACACACCGCTGTAGAGAGAATGATATTTCACAAGCGCAATCTGCAGACAACTTTTCTGATGACGTGACATGTTATTACGGTCGGATCACTATCGAACCGTTTTCCCACAACCAGCTACAACTCATATTGCGAGGCGGTTTCTTTGACACGTCTTGTCAAAGCAGAGATCGTGTCCCCTTATCACAGGATTCTCATCAATCAGGGTATGGGTAATCCCACCACGCCATCAATCGTGGCGCTTGGGAAACAAGAGATTCCCAACGGGCAGGTGGGGAGGCGCACCACTTTTGGCGCTTCTATAAAGGGATAATATTTCCCCATTTTCACCCATGCTTTCTTCCTTCTTTGCCCACTCTTGCCCCCTCGAGCTCCAGCGCCCAAGCCCAAGTCTTCTCCGCATAGCTAAACATGTTCGGAGCAGGAGGCAAGTGGGTGGCTTCCACCGTCAAGGAGAAGCACATCACAAATCTTCGGGCGGCCGGATACTTGGCCGCGGACATAGAGCACCGGCTACCGGACACGGGGCAGGTCATTCCCACCCCAGGACCCCACGAGAGGGTCGTATTCATCGCCCACTTCATCCGTGGACTGGGATTTCCACTCCATCCCTTTGTCCGCGGGCTCATGTTCTACTACGGGCTAGATTTCTATGATCTAGCCCCGAACTTCGTCCTCAACATCTCGGCGTTCATCGTCGTATGCGAGGCCTTCCTCTGCATCCTGCCTCATTTTGGCCTATGGCTGCAAACCTTCTGCTTGAAGCCGAAGATTGTAAGCGGCCAGCAAGCGGAGTGCGGAGTGGCCATCCTTGAAGATTGTAAGCGGCCAGCAAGATGCCTAACATCACCTGGCTGGACGGTTCCTTCGCGGAGACCGTAAAAGGATGGCAATCGGGGTGGTTGAGGGAGTCCTGGACTAGGGGGTGTCCGGACAGCCGGACTATCATTATCCGCCGGACTCCAAGACTACGAAGATACAAGATTGAAGACTCCGTCCCGTGTCCGGATGGGACTTTCCTTGGCGTGGAAGGCAAGCTTGGCGATACGGATATGTAGATCTCCTACCATTGTAACTGACTCTGTGTAACCCTAGCCTCCTCCGGTGTCTATATAAACCGGAGGGCTTTAGTCCGTAGGACAACATACATTACGACAATCATACCATAGGCTAGCTTCTAGGGTTTAGCCTCCTTGATCTTGTGGTAGATCTACTCTCGTACTACCCATATCATCAATATTAATCGAGCAGGACGTAGGGTTTTACCTCCATCGAGAGGGCCCGAACCTGGGTAAAAACATCGTGTCCTTCGTCCCTTGTTACCATCCGCCTAGACGCATAGTTCGGGACCCCCTACCCGAGATCCGCCGGTTTTGACACCGACATTGGTGCTTTCATTGAGAGTTCCTCTGTGTCGTCACTGGTAGAGCGGATGCCTCCACCCGTCTTCAAAGACGGTGTTTTGGCCGAAGAGGCCTTGGCTGCCGGCCAAACTATCCGGCTTGGTGGTTTTCTTATGACCGCCTGTCTGGCCGCCGCTTCGACAATGACTTCGCAAGTCGTCGGAAGCAGTCTTCGCGTCAGCCCTAAAGCTGCCGAACAGTTGGACCCAATAGAGCTCTCGTCTGTTAATGAGCTCTGGGATTGCATCGCCGCCCTGGGAGTCGCTACGGACTACAACCAGATTGGGCTTAAAACCGATCTGAGAGAGATTAACTCTCCCCAGGCCACCTACCACATTGCAGTGGTAGAGGAACAACACGGCAACTCTTTGCCTATGTTGAAAACGATTCGTGTCCGGATTCCCGAACCCTCCATGCCGGATTCCCGCGGAGGGACGGACTCCGATCGAGCACTGATCTTAAAATCATGCATCGTTCCGAACTCGCTGGATTGTGCCCAGCAAACCAAGCTTCCAAATTTGGAAACCCCTCGGCCTTTGAGCCCCAAGATGGGCAGGGATCCACAACGGCATTTATCACTCCATATGGACCATTCTGCTTCAACACGATGCCCTTCGGACTCAAAAACGCCGGCGCAACATATCAGCGCATGATTCAAACATGTCTAGCCACCCAGATCGGCAAAACAGTCGAGGCATACGTAGACGACGTAGTCGTCAAAACAAAACACGTCGAAACTCTAGTAGACGACTTGAGGCTCACATTCGAAAACCTCAGAGCATATGACATCAAGCTGAATCCGGAAAAATGCGTTTTCGGCGTACCAGCCGGAAAGCTGCTGGGCTTCATTGTATCCGGTAGAGGAATCGAAGCAAATCCAGCTAAAATCCGAGCTCTGTCGCAGTTGGATATTCCAAAAGACCTCAAACAAATACAAAAATTAACAGGATGCGTGGCAGCCTTAAGCCGCTTTATCTCCCGTTTAGGAGAAAAGGCGCTGCCCCTCTATCGCCTCCTCAGGCGCACCGAACACTTTGAGTGGACGGATGCCGCCACTGCCGGACTCGAAGAAATAGAGGCCATATTGGCAACAAATCGGGTCCTGGCTGCGCCCACTCTGGGCGAACCAATGTTGTTATACATCGCAGCAACACATCAAGTTGTAAGCGCGGTCCTCGTCGTCGAACTAGTGACAGAAGGGCATAAATTCCCTCTTCAAAAACCAGTGTATTATGTGTCCACTGTGTTAACCCCCTGCAAATCCCGTTACCCGCACTATCAGAAGATAGCATATGCGGTGTTCATGGCGTCCCGGAAGCTCCGACACTACTTCCAAGAGTGCTCGATAACAGTGGCCTCTGAGGTACCACTCAATGACATTATCAAAAACCGCGACGCAATGGGCAGGATTGCAAAATGGGCCATTGAGCTCTTACCATTCGACATAACTTATAAACCTCGGCGAGCTATAAAGTCACAAGTTTTGGCCGACTTCGTCGCCGAATGGACCGAAGCCGAACTCCCTAAAGAGTACGGCGCATACTCCAACTGGACTATGCATTTCGACGGCTCCAAAATGTTGGCCGGACTGGGGGCTGGCGTCGTACTGACGTACCCAACCGGAGATACAGTCCAGTATGTACTTCAAATAATGTACACGGACTCCAACAATGCAGCCGAATACGAGGCCCTGTTACATGGTCTCCGGATGGCAGTCTCCATGGGCATTAAACGCCTAGAAGTGCGCGGGGATTCAAACCTTGCAATATCCCAAATAAATGGAGACTTCGACGCCAAGGATCCGAAAATGGCAGCATATCGCAACGCTGTCCTGAAAATGTCAGCTCGGTTTGAAGGACTGGAATTCCATCACATAGCTCGAGACAATAACCAAGCGGCCGACGTACTGGCACGCATCGGTGCGAAACGTGATGTCGTCCCTCCTAATATCTTCGTGGAACGACTCTTCAAGCCATTCGTACCATGGGAAGAGGAGCCCGGTAGTGACAGGCCGGAGAAAACCGCACCGACCGGTGATTCGGCAGACGACATAACACCTTCAGCCCACGTCATAATGGCAGTAATCGCCGCGTGGACAGAACCTTTCCTAGCCTACTTACTTAGGCAAGAACTTCCTGAAGACCCAAACGAGGCCCGCTGCATAGTCCGGCGATCGAAGGCCTACAAGGTCCATGAGGGAGAACTTTATAAGAAAAGTACCACCGGAGTCCTTCAGAGGTGTATCTCCGAAGAAGAAGGGCGAAACCTCCTGGCTGAAATTCATGCCGGACTAGGCGGACACCACGCAGCAGCCCGGGCCCTTGTAGGAAAGGCATTCCATACAAGATTTTATTGGCCAACGGCCCGGGAAGACGCGCAGGACTTGGTCCAGCGATGCGTTGGTTGTCAGCTCTTTGCTAATCAGAGCCATATGCCACCTACCGCCCTCAAAATCATACCTATTACCTAGCCGTTCGCGGTCTGGGGCTTGACATGGTTGGACCCCTTAAAGGGGGAACCCACAAGCAAAGGTACCTATTGGTCATGGTGGATGAATTCACCAAATGGATAGAGGCCAAACTGGTCAAAACGGCAGAGTCCGGACCAGTGATAGACTTTATATCAGGGGTGGTACACCGTTATGGTGTCCCCCACAGCATCATCACCGACAACGGCACGAACTTCACAGCCGACGAGGTTAAGTCATGGTGCAAAAATATGGGCATCAAGCTCGACTACGCGTCAGTTTATCACCCTCAAACCAACGGTCAAGTGGAAAGAGCAAATGGTCTAATAATGAGCGGCATTAAACCCAGATTAGTGAGGTCACTTACTAAATCCGACACACAATGGGTCGAGGAGCTCGACTCCGTACTCTGGGGGCTGCGGACAACGCCCAACCGCACTACCGGATTCACACCATTTTTTATGGTATACGGCGCAGAGGCAGTCTTGCCCTGCGACATTATTCATGATTCACCTCGAGTGCGCATGTACGAAGAAAGAGAGGCCGAGCTGGATCGGCAGGACAGTTTGGACGCATTGGAGGAAGAGCGCGACGTCGCCAAGGCTCGTTCCGCATTCTATCAACAGCAGGCTCGAAGATATCAAAGTGGAGAAGTACGGGCCAAGACTTACAACGTTGGCGCATTAGTTCTACGCCTGCCGGACAAGAAAAAGGACAAGCTCAAGCCCAAATGGGAGGGCCCCTTCATTATCGATCAAGTCCTCACTGGCGGAGCGTACCGTCTACGAAATGCATCGGACAACCGACTCGAGCCGAACCCATGGAACGCAGCCCGCCTCCGAAGATTCTATGCCTAGCGCCGGACTAAGAGTTCGTCCTCTTCCCCCGTCTAAATTTTTATATTTCATCTGTCTTTCGTTTCTCTTTCCTCTATCACCCCTTTTTCTTAAAAAGCCCTTAGCAGCCTGCCTGCGCATTGTTCGCACACACTTGATGTGCCATCCGCACTCATTATACCTGGGGGCTTCTTTACTAGAAGCTTAATTATACGGGCTTCATGCCCAACACATGTGTCAAGCTTCCACATGAACCTTTATTCACCATTATATGCATCGATATGACTTAAGTTTTGGCCAAGCTGGGTTGCCTGGCTCCTGTGCTTACCCCTACGTTCCCGATTTTTCGGCTAGGAGGTAAAGGGAGCACCTCTGCGATTGTTACTGCCGGGTCAGCCGGATGTGTACCTCAGACTGGGTGAAGCCGAAAGCTAGCGTTCTTAAGGGAATGTTCGGTCGGTGATTTGAAAGATGATTTTTACCTATTCATTTATCTGCCCCCAGATGTTTTTCTGCTTTCTTTGCAGTCCGGACATGCACTTTAGGGCATGCCTCCCAGGGAAAGGAACCCTTAATGGAACTATTCTCCCTGGAAGATGTTTCTTACTAACCATGTTATATAACATAACTAGTTGGGCACTTGTCTGATAAAGCACTAATGACCCCTACGCCTGGTCTCCATGCATACCACGGTTGTTTCTCAACCAGAAAGGTATTCGGACACACTCCGGACTCTAGGGTCCCGAGGTTGAAGCGAAAAGGTCGGCAAAGACAAACAATCTACAATCCGGCTAGAAGGCATTTCACATGTCATTTTAAAGGAAAACATACATTGTCAAATTTACTGATTGTATTCCTCCTCAATACCGTCTAACAGACTGTCTAATTTACAGTCCCGTTGGGAAAGTTTAGCGGCCAACTCTACTTGGCCGTACACTAAACTCATAGGGATCTCCTTCCCATCAGGCCCCACCGGTCCGACCTCGGCCATATGGTTGGGATCCGCCTTCTTGTACCGCGTCTTCACCATGGCCCAGGCCTCCCTGGCATCTTGGCGGCAGGCCGAAATCTTCCATAAACGGAAACGCTGCCGCACTCCCTGAAGCTTCTAAACGAGCTCCCCAAGGCCCTCGGGTAGGGAGTGGGATGGCCATAACGCCTGGACGACGCCTCTCATTGCCTGCCGAACTCGTTCGAGCAGTTGCACCAGCTCGGGAAGTTGATCACCCGTTGATGCGGGCATCACCTCCGCAGGGCGACCTGTGAGTATACCTACAAGACATATTATGTCAATCGACTTCCTCGTCGGACTCTTCTTTTCAAAGGAGTTCGTTCAAGCACTTACTATAGATGCCGCGACGAAGCCGCTGATTCTCCTTAACGGAGCCAGACAGCTCGGCCCGAGCGCCTTTCAGTTCTTCTCCGAGCTTGGCGTTGGCATCCTGGAGCTTGTTCCTTTCCTGCTGAACCCTATTCAGCACACTCTCGCCGGCTTTTAGCTGGTGCAGCAATGCTTGCCTGTCCGGATCTTGTCCAGCAGCACCTGCAATGTCATTATTAGACTCACGCGCACGCCGCACAGCGCTTATATTTATTAATAAAAATGTGTTACCAGGAGGGGTCTTTCCGTCTCCACCTGCGGCAGCAAGTGCGGCCTCAAGTTGGGCCTTGCAATCTTGCAGCTCCCGAGACAGCTGGGCGTTCTTCTCTGTAAGTGCCTGCATTTTCATATGATCCTTAAATCAGTTAGCATAACTACTTTAAGTCTCGGGGGCTACTGGTATATATAACCATTGAAATTCCCTTACCCGTGTGTCTTTCACATACTGCTCCGTGGCTCTGGTAAAACCATTTTGAGTAGCACGGAGATGCGCATCCCCTGCATTAAAGGCATCCAATGCCTCAGGGGAAAAGCACGCTTCACGAAATACTTTACGACGGCGCCTATGGTTCATGGCGCTCTCCACCTCAGACTTGGTGGCGGACAGTCTGTCGGTATCCTCCGTTGGAGAAGGATCCGGCTCGCGTCTTGCGCTTGCCTCCCCCGCCAGGCCTGGCGCTGGAGCCTGGCCGGTGTTGGACGGATTGGCAATTCCTGCGCTCGCGGTCCCACGAGTGCTTTTCTCCTACAAAGATCATGAGCACTCATACGTTTTCTCGGAACGTTGCTCTGCAAATTCAAATACGAGCTACACCTTTGCGGCGACGTTTCTGCCCGCACCGCGCTCCTTTTCCGCCTGCTGGTCCGGACTGGTCTCTGTTGCACAGCCGCCGCGGGCTCGGCTTCCTGCCGTAAAGGCACTTCCTGCGAAATACCGTCGTTCATGAGGGTTATAAATGGGCAGAGAAGAGATAATGGTATCCGGACTTCGGTCACGGTCACCTGGGAAGCCGGACTTAGTCCGGGGTAATCCGCCGTAATGGCCACCAAAGCATTATCTATGCTAAGCTGGTAAAACACCCCGTCGATCAGCTCCACCTCGATGTCCGGGTCCTCTTCGAAGGTCGGATCAAGGGATCCTTCTGGGTCCTCGGGTTGCGGAGCAGGACTCACCATGTCCTCCACAGTCCGGCGTAAATCCTGCGCCGAAGACATAATGTAAGAAGCTTAAACTTCGAAAGCATGAGTTGAGCCCTTCCAGGTGTTCACTTACCCATCCTCTAGGGTTGATCATGGAAAACCCATTCAAAGGGTTCGTCCGAAGGAAGTCCTCCTTCTCCCCCTTCTATAGGCCGGACAGGATCTCTACCAGATCCTCGGTCGAATCCGGCCCTTTGCGGCCGTGCCGGGTGGCATCGTCTTCCCCGTTGAAATCCCACATGGGGTGGCCTCTGTATTGCAGCGGCTGTACCCCTCGCTTGATGCATGTCGCCATGACTCCGATCATGGTCAAGCCGGCATGTGCCATTAATCTTATCCGGCACATCAAGTAATGGACGCTCTTGTCTTCCTCCAATCGGGGGCTCCGCGGGCGCCAGCTGAGGCGTTTCTTCAAGGGAGCAGCACTAAACTCTGGGAGGCCGATCTGGACTGGGTCTGGCAGCGGAGCGTCTCCTATATAAAACCACTCCGAGGGCCAGTCTTTGGACGCCTTCTTGGGAGTACCGGATAGGTATCCGGTCCCGGCGATGCGCCATATTTCGGCGCCGCCCACTTGATATATGGACCCCTCGTGAGAACGGGGTACGAGGCAAAACAGCCTCTTCCACAATGCGAAATGGGGCTCGATGCCCAGGAATAGCTCACAAAGAGCTACGTAGCCCGCGATATGCAGGACAGAGGCGGGCGTGAGGTGGTGGAGCTGGAGTCCGGAGAACTTCAGGAGCCCGTGGAGGAACGGATGTATTGGAAATCTGAGTCCCCTTATCAGATAGGGGACGAAGCATACTCGCTCCCCCCTATTGGGGCTTGGAGTGTCCTCCGCGTGCCTCCCACCTTGATAAGTAACCAGTCCGGCCCGGACTGGGACCATGAAGGCCGGAGGGAGAAATCCCCCCGTTTGGAGCTTCACTAGCTCGTTGTGCGAAATAGAGCACCTCCTCCAATTCCCTGGCGGAGGGCTGGGAGCGCGTGAAGAAGAGCCGCGTCGACGGTCCATGATGGAATGGATTTCTAGGTCAAAAGGCGCTTCGATGGAGTATTCGTGGGAGGAAGACGGTGTGGTTTGGATCTGGATTCTTGCCTCTTTTATAGGCGGACGACTCGCACAATTAGGGGGTGAAATGCAAAAGACACCCTGGCTTTTCCCATTCATGCGACGCATGGAAGAGGGCCATTATTTGGCGTAGAAGCCAAGGAACACGGCATTCAAGATGAAGCCAGACACTGTTCGGCAGGTACATGGAATTTAAAGGGAGAACCCGCCTTGCAACACCGAAGACTGCAAACGTGCTGGACTTATCGTCATTGAAGCCTGGTTCGGGGGCTACTGAGGGAGTCCTGGACTAGGGGGTGTCCGGACAGCCGGACTATCATTATCCGCCGGACTCCAAGACTACGAAGATACAAGATTGAAGACTCCGTCCCGTGTCCGGATGGGACTTTCCTTGGCGTGGAAGGCAAGCTTGGCGATACGGATATGTAGATCTCCTACCATTGTAACCGACTCTGTGTAACCCTAGCCTTCTCCGGTGTCTATATAAACCGGAGGGCTTTAGTCCGTAGGACAACATACATTACTACAATCATACCAAAGGCTAGCTTCTAGGGTTTAGCCTCCTTGATCTCATGGTAGATCTACTCTTGTACTACCCATATCATCAATATTAATCGAGCAGGACGTAGGGTTTTACCTCCATCGAGAGGGCCCGAACCTGGGTAAAAACATCGTGTCCTTCGTCCCTTGTTACCATCCGCCTAGATGCACAGTTCGGGACCCCCTACCCGAGATCCGCCGGTTTTGACACCGACAGTGGTTCTACATCATCGAGCCGCGCCGCGCCAACTGGGCAGCGGCCCCCGAGTTCCAATCCGGAGCCCCCATGCGGCTCACCTCCTGGGAAAAGAAGGGCCTGTCCTGGGGCGATTCTACGGAGTTGACCGGACTCCAAACGTGCATCAAAAGCATGAAGGACAAGAACATCAAGCTTGTCAACGTGATCCAGGTCATGCTCGTTCGCCAGATACTGCCCTGCCAAAGGCGAGCAGTACATCTGTGGGAGTTCGTCCCGGCCGAACACCAAACGCTCTGGAAGCTCTACAACATGATGCACAAAGGCGCATGGAAGGTGCTGTTCAAGGCCTCTGAAGTACCTCCTCCCACATCTGAGGACCGCGGGCTTCACACCGTGTGGGCTCCTAGTCAGGTGAGTTCTCAGACTACCACCGGACCCGGTTCTTCCCAATATATTCATGAGAGAGCCTTAAGTAGTTATGCATGTTTGCTTCAGGATTATGTGAATACAGCGGAGCAGGTTTACTGTCTGGCTCCGCTGCTAGAAGGCCCAGCTGATGCTCTCCTGACGGAGATGCTGGTCCCGGCACCGTACAAGGTGCCGGAGAAGAAGGCCGAGAAGAAGGCTCCGAGGATCCGAAAGGGTCTCCGGCGTAAGGTTATGCCAGAAGTCTCGTCCGAAGACGACGAGGCAGACTCCTCCCACGAAGGGGAGGCGGAAGAAGAAGATGCCCCATCCGGAAAGGATGAGGGGCCCGGGGAGGCGGACCAGGGGGCCGGAAAAGGCCCTCGGCGCAAGGCCGTCATACCCCTGTCGTCCGGCAACGACGAGACAGATTCCTCCCACGGAGGCGGGGGGAATCAAGAAGAGATTCTACCTCCCCACACTGGGGGGGGGGGGGGGGGGAGAAGAAGAGGAAAGCCGCCCAGAAGCGGAGGCTGGGGCGTCTAAGAAGGGGAAGGTGTCCTGTCCAGACTACTCCACCACGGCCGCTCTCAGCGAGGAGGGGTGGCTGCCCAGGGGGAAGCCCCCAGTGCGATCGTAACTGTCCACACTCCATCATAAGTTCACTCCACAGCTTTTGTTTAACGCCGAACATATGTGCAGTCCGGCCACTACTCCGACAGCCACTACTCCTCAGCCCACGAATGACACGGAGGTGCTGTTCCGAAGACTCCAAGAGCGGGGGGAGGTGACTCTGGAGAAGCCCCGAGGCAGGGTCCTAGATGTCGGACACGCGGGGTTCAAGATCCCCGCGGATCGTGTCGATGAGAGCCACAATAGGCCGTGCTCTTAGCCGAACACTGTCCTGGAGCCTTCAATGGTTCCGAACTCAGGCGGATAGCCCCTCATTAGGGAGGGCGAGCCGTCTGCATCGAGGACTTCCGGTGCGCACGAGGCGCCGGATTGTCTGCTGGAAGCGCTTCGCGGCGCTTCCATAGATGAGGAGCACCGGACTCTTATGAGTTCGGTGATTCGGAAGGTTTCGTCCGCCAAGAGTGGACTAACCAGAGCTTGCACCAGCCTCTTGACATGCTTTGAGGTAAGTAATAAATATGTGTGAAATCACCACCCGATAGGTAGTAGCCCCTGATACTCTGTTTGGTGTTCGGAAAGAAAAACCAAACGGAGGGTCAAATATAATCCGCAACAGTCTAACAATAAATATCTGTGTACATAAGCAGGTTGTGTTGCTTGCTGGTGCTGCCCGTACTACCGAGGTTGCCGAACTGAAGCGGGACCTGGAGCAGGCGCAGGGAGAGCTCGGCCTCACAAAGAGGCGGCTCGAGGAGAATAAAGGTAAGCGATTCCCCGCTCGCATGTATTTAAAGATAGGCAAAATTGGCTAGTCTAACGCCAACGCGTCGTGACTATGTAACAGGGGCCACTGCCGAAGTGGCATCCCCGAAGAAAGCGCTGTCCAGGCAGAAGACAAAGCGGCCTTGGAATGCAAGGAGCTCAAAAAGCAAAGTGCTAGAGTGGGCGAGGTACAACAAGAGCTCCAGGACCTCGGCAAGCATTACGAGTCCGTGGAGCATGATCCGAAGATGAAAGAGGTCGAGCTTGCAAAGGCCCTTGTAAATTTGAAAGACGCCAAGGCTGAAGCCGAGAAAGCATAGCAGGAGATCCAGGAGGCCAAAATCATAGCAGCGGGTAAGAAGTTCTTTATGCAAAGCAAACATGTTGAGGAGGCATTTCTTTTACTTACTCAAATTCGGAGATCTCCAGGGACATTTGCAGATCTGCCATGCAGCGTATCAGACGCTGCGGAGTTCTACTGTGCCCAGGAGGGGAGCTCAACGGAGAAGCTGTTCTGGTCCCAATATGCCGGGGCCGAACACCCGATGCCTCTGAGTGACCAATTGAAGCAGTTGGTCGAACTCCACAGGGCGTCCGAACTGGCTATGAAAGGTTTCATAGTACGGATGTGGCCTGGTGAGCTCCTTCCCTCTATCTACTTTGGCCTGGTCAACTGGATGGTGGATGCCTGTCCGCGACTTGACGTGATGAAGCAATCCGTTTGCATCGAGGGAGCCCGCCGGGCCTTTGCCCGCGTCAAGGTGCATTGGGGCAAGCTGGATGCGGAGAAGCTGGTCAAGGACGAGCCGCCGGAGGGCAAGGCGCATCACCATCCCGAAATGTACTATGATGGTGTTATGAAGGGAGCTCGTCTCGTGGCCGATGAGTGTACCAAGGACACCATTTTTGAACGAATTTACTTCTGTCATGTTTGTAATTTAAAGACGAGGCTACTTGCGCTATGTAGCGCTTTAGATATTTAAAATATTACCTTCTGTGCGGCTATTTATAAGATTCTGAATGTAGGCCAGTCGTCGGCTTCCTCCCCCACGTAACTAGTACTGGGGTGTTCGTGGTAAACCCGGACACTCTTTATCCAAATGTTTGGTCCATTAAGGAGGTGTCCGGTGCAGCGATCAAGGCAATCGGACTATGCGGCTTTATAACTTTCACTTAGCCATAGAAGTCTACAATTTTAAATTTCGGCGAAGCCCCTAGAATTTGTTAGGCCGAACTGGGGCACTTTACATGCCTAGATTGGACGAAGCCGATTTATCGCCTAAAGTGAAAAACTCTAAGGATTTTAGGACCTCTCGAACAGCGACCAGCTCTCGCCACATCATGCCAGTCAGTTTTCGGCTTCCTCTACTGAGGTGCTCGTCCGGAAGAACCGGGACACAATCGCAGTAGTTCTCCCTGCACTACCTTAGCGGATATAACGGAACGTAAGGCACCAAAACAAGGGGAGCCGGGCTATCCCAACTGTAGACCCAAGACATGATTCAGAGCTGGTGCATATAGTGCTATAAGTTCGGGGTGCCGCACTGTTGAAATTGTGCGGATTTTACATGCCATATTACGGGGCGCTATGAGAAGCCCCTGGCAAACCGACCGTACCAAGGTGTACGGATGCGATATCAAATGAACATTTATAAGAGAAAAGATGCTCAAATAAGAATAATAAGCTGACGCTATATATGATCTCTCATTGACAAATAATACGTTTAAGCGTATGTTTACACTGGATGCATTAAGCGGAGATAAATAGGACTATTTGACATGTCCTATACAGGGGCAGGCTGTGTACAGATAGATAAAGCAGGTATAATGTTCGTAAATAGATTCCACCTGGGTATTTCCTTCTGTGCACAATGTCTGTTGCCTCTGTGGATATCTCTCCCGTGTAAGTCCGGCAATACGGCTCTTCTGATGATGTTGCGCTAAAGCGATTTCCTGAAAGGTAAGAGGGAAAGATTATGAAGGTATTTGGCGGTTTCCCGCACTATTGTCTGAGTCGTTGATGCGCCTCCACCCATGCCCATGGTATCTCGAGTGCGTAATTATGTACACGTGGCACGAATGCTGCTTTGGTGGGCCGTGAGCGGAGGACGGACTGCTAATCATGCTCTTGGCATTCCTGGTGTTCCTATTGCATGGTGCTCCGGACTCGCTTGACTGTGCTCGAAGTTGTCGCCGGATTGTTTTGTCGGAGTAGGACGCATTGTACTTCTACCGTGAGGGCTGCCGTATGCTCTTCTGTTTGAAGGGAGCGGTCCATATTTCCATTGACAGTGATGACCTCGTGCGGTCCTGGCATCTAGAGCTTGAGGTATGCATAATGTGGTACCGCATTGAATCTAGCGAATGCGGATTGTCTGAGCAGTGCGTGGTAACCACTATGGAAAGGGACGATATCGAAGATTAATTCTTCACTCCGGATGTTGTCCGGGGATCCGAAGACCACTTCTAGTGTTATAGAGCCCGTACAGTGGGACTCTACTCCAGGAATTACACCTTTAAAGGTGGTTTTGGTGGGCTTGATCCTTGAAGGGTCAATTCCTATTTTGTACACTGTGTCCTGATAAAACAAGTTCAGGCTGCTGCCGCCGTCCATGTGGACTCGCGTGAGGTGGAATCCGTCGATGATTGGGTCTAAGACCAATGCGGCTGAGCCGCCGTGACGGATGCTAGTAGGATGATCCCTACGATCAAAGGTGATCGGACAAGCTGACCATGGGTTGAACTTGGGGGCGACTGGCTCCATCGCATAGACGTCCCGTAGAGCTCGCTTCCGTTCCCGCTTGGGGATATGAGTGGC
Organism: Triticum timopheevii; assembly: GCA_963921465.1. Taxonomy (NCBI): domain Eukaryota; kingdom Viridiplantae; phylum Streptophyta; class Magnoliopsida; order Poales; family Poaceae; genus Triticum; species Triticum timopheevii. The sequence goes on along the minus strand of OY997274.1, from coordinate 657,491,429 downwards.
GTAGATCATATTGACCGTTTTCACCTGGGGGGCAATTTCTTTTGACCCCCTGTGTTCTGACGCCGGGGCTCTTCGTCAGCGTCGCTGTGCAGCCCCTTGTCCTTATTTTGGTGTTTATTTTGCCGTGCTGCTGCGAGCTAACCAGCTGTCTTCTCCCGCGCAAAAGCGGGTCATTAGTGTTGTGAGAGGTGCCATGGACTTGGGTTTTTCCTGGCCGAGGTGTCGGGCGAGCCACTCGTCACGGTTATTATGCTTAAAATCTGCCAGGACTTCGGCGTCCGGACAGTGGACTATTTGATCTTAAGGGGAAGATACTTGATGGCGTGTAGATCGTCTCCCGGGCCATGTGGATGTGGAGAAGAAAATCTTCGATCCATACTGCGGGGGTCTGTTGTGCTATCGTATGATTCGATGTTTACGGGTTTGAACCCTTCTGGGAATTCGTGATCCATCACTTCGTCAGTGAAGCAGAGGGGGAGCGCGGCGCCTCTATGCTAGGCTATGTGGCTACGCAGTTCGAATTGGTCTGGGTGGCTGTGTTCGGCCCAGACGGACTTGTTGATAATTTATCCGGCGTGACGGTCATCGTCGCGTGCTGGGGCACGCCCCCGTGATCCGTAGATCGATCTTGGCTGTCTTGCTTTGTTTTCCAGTATATCTTGCAGGTCCTGCCTATTGCCCCGGGCCGTAGTGTATTGGCATGGGGGTGCAGGCTGGTATTCAGGCTGATATGCCGTTTTATCCCGGCCACGGGGCAACTAGTCAGCCTTGTGGCGCTCGAGTCCATATTCCTCAGCTACCAGGACTTCAGTCCATCTATCTGTGAGCAGGTCTTGATCAGCATGGAGTTGCTGCTGCTTCTTTTTCAGGCTCCTCGTAGTGGCCATAAGCCGACGCTTGAAGCGCTCCTACTCCACGGGATCCTTAGGCACGCTGAACTCATCGTCGCCGAGGCTAATCTCGTCTTTGGAGGGGGGAATGTAGTTGTTCTCCTCCGGATATCCGTCCATCGCCTGTTCGTCTCGGCTGACCCACTCATCTTCCTCCTCGGCCTGCTCGAAGGCGAGCTGATCAGGGTTGTATTCCTCTTCAGCACCATCCACATTGTTTTCGTCTCCTGGGCCGGTATTGCCGTGGCGGGGCTTGGAGCGTCGTCAACGACGCCCATGCTTTGTTTTTCTCCCTGGTGGGTTATCCTTCGTTGCCTCGTCGCCATTGGTTTCCTTAGGACTGTCCACCATATATATATCGTATGAGGAGGTGGCTGTCCACCGCCCTGTGAGCGGTGGTTCATGTACTTCTCCTGCATCGTTGTCCATACCGTCGATGTCTTCGGAGTCGAAGTCAAGCACGTCGGTTAGATCATCGACCGTGGCAATGAAGTGGGTGGTGGGTGGGCAGCGAATTCCTTCATCGCCTGCTTCCCATTCGAGCCGGACATAGTTCGGCCAAGAGCCTCCTGACAAAGAGAGGGACTTTAATGAGTTTAGCATGTCGCCAAAGGGCGAGTGCTGGAAGATATCCGCAGCAGTAAACTCCATTACCGAAGCCTACAACCGGATACGAGTCCAGGGGTCCGGAGTCACAGGCTTGCTTAGAAGCGAGGCCTGTGTTCGGGTCTACCGCCGACGAGTGTGCGGCCTGCGGGGCGGGGTCCATCCACCCGTCCTCGGACCATGCAGTCTGCTCCGGATTTAGGTCCGGGAGTACTGCAAGGGTAATATCCCGAGCAAAAGTCCGACAGCAGGTCTAGGCCGTGCCCATCCTGACTGCCCGGCACTCCTGGCACAGGCCCGATTCCGTCGAAGATCAAGTCTCCGCGGATATCGGCCGTGTAGTTCAGGTTTCCGAACCTGACCTGGTGGCCAGGGGCGTAGCTATCGATCTGCTCCAGATGGCCAAGCGAATTGGCCCGCAGTGCGAAGCTGCAGAACACGAAGATCTGTCTGGGAGAAAAGCCTCGCCCTGGATCGTGTTGTTGATGCTTGAAGGCACCATCAAGCCTTGCAGCGACGACATAGAGGAACTCTCAATGAAAGCACCAATGTCGGTGTCAAAACCGGCGGATCTCGGGTAGGGGGTCCCGATCTGTGCGTCTTAGGCTGATGGTAACAAGAAGCAAGGGACACAATGTTTACCCAGGTTCGGGCCCACTCAATGGAGGTAAAACCCTACTTTCTGCTTGATTAATATTGACGATATGAGTAGTACAAGAGTAGATCTACCACGAGATCGTAGAGGCTAACCCCTAGAAGCTAGCCTATGATGATTATGATTGTAATTGTGGTCGGCCTTCTAAGGACCAACCTCTCTGGTTTATATAGACACCGGAAAGGGCTAGGGTTTACATAGAGTCGGTTACAAGGAAGGAAATACAATATTAGGATCCCAAGATTGTCTTCCACGCAAAGGAGAGTCCCATCTGGACACGGGACGGAGTCTTGAGTCTTGTATCTTCACGCTCCAACAGTCCGGATGATGTATATAGTCCGGCTGTCCGGATACCCCCTAATCCAGGACTCCCTCAAGCATGGCCACCACAGTAGATAGCAACAGATGGTTCCGGAGAAGTGCTTCATCTGTATTCTCTACACAATAAGCCTCCTGACAAAGGTTGGTACTCGCCCACTAATTTCATCCATATGATTGAGCTTTGTCATCTCTATTGGTGTTGTGCTACTGTTTAGATACTGTCATGAAAAGTGGTATTGTCCTTGAGAAGTGCTTCATCTGCGCTGTTTTAAATATTTCCTTTCCTTTTTTTCGAGCAAATAGGGTTGCTAGCATTTAGTAGTGCTCTTGTCTTTGCACAACAGGATCATCTTCCTGTGAAGAAGAATATGGAGTACGTGAAGTGACTAGTTCCGATTATGCCAGGATGAAGAAGCCCTGTCTATCTTCTCAGCACAAGGTGCAGCTGAAGGATGGTTACATTACTCCCCACAAGACCAAACTAACTTCAGCTTAGAAGGACTGACAAATCTCCATTTTTTGCTGTGATGCGCGAGTACAATGTTGTTCTATGATTCTTTCTGATGAGTTCCATTTTTCTAAAAGTGGGCTCTACATGGACCATGTAGGTGCATGTTTTAACTGTCAATTCATAGTACAATTTGCTTTATACTAATCACTTTTTTGTATTTGTGCAAACAGGGGTGCTCAGCTTGATTTCAATGGGAACTGCGCAAAATGTTCATGAATATATCGAATCATTCATTTCCACCACAAGAAAGGAGGTGCCGATAAGTTCAAGGCGTTGCAACATATAAGGGCGAAATCATACATGCTACGCGCAAATTTGGTTGATTTTGGTGGAACTGCACAAAAAGAATAGCTGGTTTATTTAGCATGAGGTTCCATGTCAATGTCCGAACTGATAGCAAACCCTGCCCATTCCACAATCGTAGGCATTTGATATTTTGGAATGGGACAACCTTGTCAAATTTTGCTCATTGATTTTAGCAAGACAAGCGTTTGATATTTTCAAATGGGACGCCCTTTGCTATCACCAGCGTCGATCAATTTTTTCTTTATTCTTTAGTTGTGAAGTAAATATTGCCTCTGACATGTGAGTAGCTGAGATGCATAATCATCTATTGTTTTGAATCTTCTCTATGAATTGCCAGCCCTGTGTGTTTGATTGCAATGTACAGAAACGCTAAAAAGCTGCTCAAACTCTTTGTACTCCTTCTGTTCCTTTTTACTTCGCACATTGTGAAAGTGCATAATTTTGTGTATAAGATTGGTCAAAGTAGAGATACTTTGACTGCAGACAAAACTTGTATGCAGACTAGAAAGGACCGGAGGGAGTACATGTGAAACTGCTGCAAACGAGGTGATCACCCTGGGAATAATGCTAGTACGTATTGTTTTGCATGTTCATCCAATGCTAGTGATACAGGAATTCGAACTAATCGAAATAAATTCAATCATACACGGTCGGATTTCATATAAACATGCCGGATTTCATTACATTTCATACATTCTTCAACTAAAAAGGGGTGCGCTGGAGGTATAATTAATTAATCGAAGCTACCCACCTGTGTCCCGATGAGCCGAACAGAAGCTTCAGTGACTTAACTGTAGCTGCAGTTGCGTAACTGACATGTGTCCTGTTGGGCCCACGTGTCAGTCAGTCAACTGCACCAGAAGTTAAGTAGAAGTAGCATTCTTCTCCAGCACAGCTCTCCGACTCCACGTCGCCGCCAAGAAGCTAACCGGCCGTCAATGGTCAACCCGCCTAGCTTGGCTTCAATTGGAGGGTAGCAGCGGTGGCCATACTTGGACCCGAGAGACGGCGACATACCGTGTTCTATTCTTCCTCGTTTTCTGTGTGGCGCGACCTCGTTGTCAGCGGGCGGCGCCTCGGCGGAGCGGTGGAAATCCTCCCCCTCGTTGCTGGCAGGGTGGGGCCTCGGCTGAGCCGGCGATGTCCTCTGCCTCGTTGTTGGCAAGGCGGGGCCTCGGCATAGCCGGCGGTGACCTCTGCCTCATTGTTGGCACCGCTGGGCCTCGGCGGAGCAGGGCCTCGCCGACGCCAGCGGAGCGGGCACGCGTCGGAGCTGGCATTGTCCTCTGCCTCGTCCTCAATCTCGCCAAACAGTGCCTCGCCCGCTTCATCGCCTTGTTTGTAGGTGGCCGCAGCCTCCGCCACCTGCATCCGGTACCTCCAGCGCTCGAGGTGGCCCTCGCGGGTAGAGCGGTAAGAGTCGAGCAGCGCCTCCTACTCCGCCCGCTCCGCGGTGATCTGCTCCTCCGCCTGCAGGTGCTCCTGGAGGAGATGGTGGTTGTAGGCGGCGTCGGACTGCGCCTCCCGGAGCTGCTTCTCATGCATTTGACTCACCGTGTCCATATATTGGCCACGGGCCTCGCCGATGGTCATGGTTCAATGCACCGGCGAGGATGGCGCGGAGGGGGGGGGCTTGGTGCCGGATCGTCGACTACCATGTTCTCCATTGGGACGTCATCGTCCTCTGGCTGCCTGTCGGCCAGCCGGTCGGTAGCAATGGCTGCCATCTCCTTGTGGTCTGCCGTCTGCCCGTCCCGACGAGCGCTCGAGCGTGAGGATTCCATGGTGGGCAGTAGTGGTGTGGACAGGAGAAAGGGAACGGATGCGGATGACTGCGGTATGGCCAGCGCAGCAGTTTATATAGCAATGGTGGGCAGCGAAGGGACGGATGTGTGGCGCCGGAGTAGCCACCTCGGCAATCGTGTATCATTAATGTGGGCGGCAAATGGATGGACAGACGGCACTTGTGTCGTTTGAAGGCGGAGCAATTGCCTGCACCGGGAAGCGGGGCGGGCGGCGCTGAATTTTTCGAGCGGAAAGCGCGCGCGGGCAAGGAGATGACTTTACTTTGAGAGGATGACAATGGGGACCCACCAAGGCCATAGCCTCACATACGCAAGTGCCTCCTTATTAAATATTTATAACTATAATTTATTTTGCTTCCTCCTGGTTTCCTGACATCACGGTCCCACTCCATTGTCAACCTATGTACTCCCTCCTTTCCGGTTTATAGGGCTTATCTCAAAATTTTAGTTTTTCCATTTTATAAGGCTCAATTTGGTTGTTTTCCATCACATGTTCAGATTGCAAGGTGCATTAAATGATTGCATGCAAGTATTAAGAGAAAATTGACCAATGCATGTACTTTATGCATGCATGCATTGCAATTAATGCATTGATAAACATAATTTTTTGAGGATAACTACAGCATTAATTAGGTGCTTTTGCAAAACTATAAAAACTATTCCACCACTCGCCATCTACCTTGATTGGTGAGATTTTTGAATTGAGCACTATAAACCGAAAAGAAGGGAGTAGTCAATAAACAAGAGAATTGCACAAGAAGCAGCCGACAGCTGGGACCAAGCAGCTCGAGCAGCATTTTTGTGTTTTTGAGGTGTGAGCACATCAGCGTTTTTTGATGTTTAGCCCAGGTATTAATTTTTCTCCTTTGAACAACAACGAAAACATCGCTGCAGTTATTAACTGGGCGAGCTGTAGCCTGTCTAGCCCAAGAGAGATATCCAGCCCGGTTATTAATTTTTTTCAAGCTGAAAATGGCTAGCCCAGCTATACTTTTTTAGGAATACCCAGGCAAGGTCAAGTTGTTATTCTTCGCCCCGCTGGGCTGCAAATCTTTCTATGAGGGATGCATTAGGCTTAACATGAAAATGGTCTTTAAGAAATAATAAATGGGATATAATTATTAAAACTGGGTAGTAATTATAAAAAATGCACCAAACACGTAATTACTTTATAAAATGTTATTTTTGGACATTGAAAATTTTAATTTCATTAATTGTTGCGAGCGCAATGTTTCGTTAGATTTTTACGTAATATAAATTTATATTGAAATTGTATTTAATCTGACTAGAAATTTCGGGATGAGAATATTTCGGATCACATCAAAATATGGGAAATTTTATTGAATTCTGTTTTTGAACGGTTGGTTGAAATGGGCTTTACTTTTAACAAACTGTAAATGGGCTGTAGTAAATTCTATTAGAATACAAAAATGGGCTGCACATTCTTACAAATTTCAAATGGGCTATATGTTCTCTGCCACACACTTCTGGCCTTACTAAGTTGACGCGTCCCCTAAAAAAAGAGTTGACGCGTATGCAAGGCTTTGTCAACTTATAGTCAACACACGGTTCTAGCAGCAGTGTCCGTTGGATGTCCATCCAACGGATGCCGTGCTTCTTCTTCAATCTCGGATATTCTATCTTCACCCGCCAAAAAAATGATTCTTCCCCCTGACATCTGGGGTGCACTGTTTCGGAAGCTGGCCTGTGGGCCTACTTAGTTGACGTACCAAGGGCTTTGTCAACTTAGTCAATATAAACGATTCTAGCTGCAGTGACCGTACAATGTCCATCCCACAGCCGTCCTGCTTCTTCAACCTCTGGTCTTCTTGCTCCAGCTGCCCAAAGCAGCGTCGGTCGTGCCGCCTGCTCCTGCCTCCCGTGGCCGGCTGTGCTGCCGCGGAGGCCTCACCGCCCCTACTACTCCCACCGCTGGCCAGGCTATCCCTCCACTTACCCACACCCCCTGTTATTCTGCAGTGACGGCAACCTCGCACCGCAGCCGAACTAGTGAACCCTCGTACTCCTCTCCGCGTGTGCATCCACTGCCGCGTCTTCCCCGGCTCCGCGTCGTTCCCTTCCTAGGCCTCGCTGTCATCCACCGCCGTGGAGCTCTCGGCGCGGCGTGGTCAATGTGGTCAAGGAATGACTTCCATCTGACGTGGACTGTACGTGGAGAGGCAGACAGATGGGTCCACGGCTGCAGCAAGGAAGTGCCTACTTATTATATATTTATAACTATAATTTATTTTGCTTCCTCCTGGTTTCCTGACATCACGGTCCCACTCCATTGTCAACCTATGTACTCCCTCCTTTCCGGTTTATAGGGTTATTTCAAAATTTTAGTTTTTCCATTTTATAAGGCTCAATTTGGTTGTTTTCCATCACATGTTCAGATTCCAAGGTGCATTAAATGATTGCATGCAAGTATTAAGAGAAAATTGACCAATGCATGTACTTTATATATGCATGCATTGCAATTAATGCATTGATAAACATAATTTTTTGAGGATAACTAGAGCATTAATTAGGTGCTTGCAAAACTATAAAAACTATTCCACCACTCGCCATCTACCTTGATTGGTGAGATTTTTGAATTGAGCACTATAAACCGGAAAGAAGGGAGTAGTCAATAAACAAGAGAATTGCACAAGATGCAGACGACAGCTGGGACCAAGCAGCTCGAGCAGTATTTGTGTTTTTGAGGTGTGAGCACTGCAGCGTTTTTCGATGTTTAGCCCAGATAGTAATTTTTCTCCTTTGAACAACAACGAAAACATCGCTGCAGGTATTAACTGGGCGAGCTGTGGCCCGTCTAGCCCAAGCGAGATATCCAGTCCGGATATTAATTTTTTTCAAGATGAAAATGGCTAGCCCAGCTATACTTTTTTTAGGAATACCCAGGCAAGGTCAAGTTGTCATTCTTCGCCCCGCTGGGCTGCAAATCTTTCTATGAGGGATGCATTAGGCTTAACATGAAAATGGTCTTTAAGAAATAATAAAAATGGGATGTAATTATAAAAACTGGGTAGTAACTATAAAAAAATGCACCAAACACGTAATTACTTTATAAAATGTTATTTTTGGACATTGAAAATTTTAATTTCATTAATTGTTGCGAGCGCAATGTTTCATTAGATTTTTACGTAATATTAATTTATATTGAAATTGTATTTAATCTGACTAGAAATTTCTGGATAAGAATATTTTGGATCCATCAAAATGTGGGAAATTTTTTTGAATTCTGTTTTCAACGGTTGGTTGAAATGGGCTGTACTTTTAACAAACTCTAAATGGGCTATAGTAAATTCTATTAGAATTCAAAAATGGGCTGCACATTCTTACAAATCTCAAATGGGCTATAAGTTCTCTACCACACACATCTGGCCTTACTAAGTTGACGCGTCCCCTAAAAAAAGAGTTGACGCGTATGCAAGGCTTTGTCAACTTATAGTCAACACACGGTTCTAGCAGCAGTGTCCGTTGGATGTCCATCCAACGGATGCCATGCTTCTTCTTCAATCACAGATATTCTATGTTCACCCGCCAAAAAAATGATTCCTCCCCCTAACATCTGGGGCGCACCGTTTCGGAAGCTGGCCTGTGAGCCTACTAAGTTGACGTACCAAGGGCTTTGTCAACTTAGTCAATATAAACGATTCTAGCTGCAGTGACCGTACAATGTCCATCCAATGGCCGTCGTGCTTCTTCAACCTCTGGTCTTCTTGCTCCAGCCGCCGAAAGCAGCGTTGGTCGTGCCGCCTGCTCCTGCCTCCCGTGGCTGGCTGTGCTGCCGCGGAGGCCTCACCGCCCCTACTACTCCCACCGCTGGCCAGGCCATCCCTCCACTCACCCACACCACCTGTTATTCTGCGGTGACGGCAACCTCACACCACAGCCGAACCAGTGAACCCTCGTACTCCTCTCCGCGTGTGCATCCACTGCCGCGTCTTCCCCAGCTCCGCGTCGTCCCCTTCCTAGGCCTCGCCATCGTCCACCGCCCTGGAGCTCTCGGCGCGGCGTGGTCAATCTGGTCAAGGAATGACTTCCATCTGACGCGGACTGTACGTGGAGAGGCTGACAGCTGGGTCCATGGCTGCAGCAAGGAAGTGCCTCCTTATTACGCGGAAAATAATGATTCCTCCACCTAACAGTTGGGACTCACTGGACGGGCCACTGTATTTCACGAAAAAAATGTTTCCCCCCTGACTGTTGGGACCCACCAGCTACATCTTCACACACAAGGAAGTGCGTCCTGAAAAAAAAGATTCGCCCCCCTGACTGCTGGGACCCACCAGCTACATCTTCGCACGCAAGGAAGTGCCTGATAGTCGGAACCCACCAGGTCGAAGTGTACGTAGCGTTGTCGTTCTGGTTGCGAACGTGTACGTACATACTGGTGGATGTAGAGGCGCGCACGTGTCGTAGTAGAGGCGCACACGTGTCGTAGTAGATGCGTGCACGTAGCATGTACATGTACGTACAGCGGCCAGTGTGCTAGAAAGAAAATACGGCCACATATGTGTACATACGGGCGGGATCTCGAACGCCTACTCGCGCATACATACGGACAGGGCTCGTGTACATGGCTTGGTCGGAACGGAGAAACAGCGTCGTCATCGTGTTCATGGGGAGCCAACCGGCTAGGTCGGAACGGAATGCGTCGTCGTGTTCATTGGGAGGGCTTGGACGGAATAGGAGATGGAAACGAGGCCTGGTGTACCGCAGAACAGAGGAAACGGCCTTGTATTCGACCGGCCACATTTGAAATGAGATCCTGTTCATCGGGAGAGGTCTGGCGTACCGCAAAACAGAGGAAATGGACCTCCTAAGGTCGAAACAGGGGTCCTATTGATCGGGAGGGGTGTGGTGTACCGCAAAACGGACGAAATGGACTTGTGTTGGAGCGCTACAGTCGAAACGGGGGTCCTGTTCATTGGGAGGCGTGTGGCGTACCGCAAAATGAGACTCTACGGGATACTGTTCATCTCCACAATCGACCTCCTCCAGCCTCCACGGGCTACCGTCGACCTCCTCCAGCCTCCACGGGCTACCGTCGACCTCCTCCAGCCTCCACGGGCTCCTATTCATCCAACCTCCACCGCGCCCTACTCCACCGGCTACTGTTCAACCACCCCTCCACAGGCACCCCTCCGCCGTCTACTGTTCATCCAGCCCCCCACGGGGTCGTCCTGTTCATCCTACCCTCCACAGGGTCCTGTTCATCTAGCCCCAACTAGATCGATCGATCGGGTTCCTGTTCATCCAGAGGCAACGCCACCGCTCACTGTTCATCCACCACCCCCCTCCCCCCGCAACGCTCACTGTTCATCCCAGAGGCAGCATCGATCGGCTTCAGTTAGCAGCAGTAGAGAAGGAATCGCTCGATCGGGTTCAGTTAACAGCCATCTATCAATCGCCCGGGTTCAGTAATGCGTAGCCTGCAGTGCAATCGCTCGGGTTCAGTTAGAGCCCAACGCCTCGCTCGGGTTCAGTTAGAGCCAACGCCTCGCGCATACTCGCATACGTGTACGAGAGAAACGTGCCTCGCTCGGCCACCGAACGCCCACCGTAACCGGGAACTCCCCGAAATTTTCCTCGCCCTCGCTTCTACCACGGTTTTTTCCGTCATGGACGGCCCAAAGAATGTCATGCAGCTGCGTCTCCGGCCCACCCAGGACGAAAAGCCCATTTTCTGTCATGATTTTTTGTCATAGAAGTAGGAGCCCACCACATCTATGATGATACCGGGTTTTGTCACAATTATCGTCATACAAGTGTCATAAGTATGACAGAAAAAATTTCGTTCGGCCCAAAATGTCACGGATGTGTCTTTTTTTTGTACTGCACCTTCCTCTCTCTGCTTATCCATTATCTCTCTTGCTCGAGCTCCAGAGCCCAAGCGTTCGTCTTCTCCACCCACAAAGGCCCTCCGATAATGTCCAGATCCGGAGCGGGAGGCAAGTGGATGTCCTCTACCGTCCGGGAGAAGTATATCAGGAAGCTTCGGGAGGCCGGGTATCATGCTAAGAACATCATCCATCGTCTCCCAAAGGCAGGACAGATTTTCCCAACCCCGGAACCTCATAAGAGGGTTATATTCCTCCCTCACTTTGACCGCGGGCTAGGGTTTCCCCTCCACCCATTCGTTCGTGGCATCATGTATTACTACGGAATTGATTTTCATGATCTATCCCCCAATTCCTTCCTCAACATCTCGACATTCATCATCGTGTGTGTCGCATTTCTCCGCATCTCACCGTACTTCATCTTCTGGCTGAAGATTTTTAATGTGAAGCCCAAGGTGGTGGGCAGCGAACACGCCAAGTGCGAAGGTGCCATGGTGAGCAAGATGCTCAATGTCACATGGCCGTCAGGTACTTTCAATGATTCCGTCAAAGAGTGGCAGCAGCAATGGTTCTACGTCACCGAGCAACGCGACCCAAAATGGGCCGCAGCTCCCGAATTCCGATCCGGAGCCCCCCTGCGGCTTACGTCCTGGCCCAAGAAAGGCCTGAGATGGTCTTCGTATGAAAAACTATCGACGCCCCAGACGCGCGTCAAGGATATGGAAGACAAGAATATCAAACTTGTCAATGTAGTCCAGGTGATGTTAGTTCGCCGGATTCTTCCTTGTCAACACAGGGCTTGCAATTTATGGGAATTCGACCCGGCCAAGCATCAGACCCTGTGGGAGCTCTTCAGCTCCTCGCACAAGGACATCTGGAAGGTGCTTTTTAAGTCTGGCAAATCGTGGCCGGACTCCGCCAAGGACCGTGGGTACCAACTGTCCCGAGCTACAAGCTCGGTAAGTCATTGCATGTTTGCAATTCATACATTTTATTCGCATAACCCCGAGGGAAATGCTTGATGTGTTTTCCACAACTCTCCCAGGGCTGAACGAAGAAGGCAGGGCGGATCTACTGTCCGGGCCCTCTACCGGAAGAACCAGCCGGCCAACTTCTGACGAAGATGCTGGTCCCGGCGCCTTACAAGGCGCCAAAGAAGAAGGCCGAGAAGGAGGCTAAAAAGACCGGGCAGCCTTCGTCGCCGGGGCACTTTGGACACAATATCCGAAGACTCCAATGCCCAATTTTCCTCCGGAGAGGACGAGGCAGAGGAGGAAGACGAATCCCCAGCGAGGGGAGGAAAGAAAAGGATGGCCTCCACATCTTTGGAGGCCGAGTCGCCTAAGAAGGGAAAAATTCCCCATCTAGAGGAGTCCACCGCCGCCGCCGACAGCAGCCCAGAGTGGGATCCTAGGGCCCAGCCCCTGGTGAACTCGTGAGTCTGTAAAATCCGAACACATTTGCGCATCCAGGCTCACTATGGCATGACAATTTAATCATTGATCCATGCTTTTTGGCAGTCTGGCGAGGTCCCGGACAAAACAATCCTCATCGAAGGATTCACTAGGCTCGAATGCTATGGACAGTGGGACACCCCCGAAGGCCCCTTCCCCACAGTGCATGAACGATATCGAGGTATCGTCCCAGAAGGACCCAGTACAAGGAGGGGGGGGGGGAAGGTCGTAAAGGCACCGCCGGGAGGTCAAACTTCAGGGGTCGGACCCATGGGAGAGAAGGCTCCCACGGATGTTGACGGTGGAGGCTATCCTGAATTTGGCCCCCAGCCGGACACAATTCCAGCGACCAATACGGCTCCAGAATCAGGCCGGTAGCCTACCTCGGCTGGAGGGGGTGTGCATGTTCCATCGGCAACCTTTGTCCAACCAGAGGTGCCAGATACTTTATCGGCGGTGCTGAAAAGCGCCTCTATCGTCGATGAACACCGTGCCCTTATGGGGGCGGTGATTGAGAAAGATTCAGTCTGCTGAGAGTGCTGGATGAAGCCTACATCAGCCTTATAACGGGCTTTGAGGTATGTTTTGTGAGGTTCCGAAGAGTGCCATAGTATAGGTAGTAGCCTCTGATACACTGTTCGGTGAAAGAAAGAACCGAACAGAGGATCAAATATATGTTTGCAAGAGACTCACTTTATGGCGTCTCTATTTTGTTCAAATGCAGGCATCTGTAGCAACTGCCGCCTCTCAAACTGCAGAATTCTCCAAACTGAGGCAGAGTCTGGAGCGGGCCGAAGAGAACTCAGCCGAGTGAAGAAGCAGTTGGAGGATAACAAAGGTATGGAGAAACCTTCTTCGCATTCACCGCGAATGAATAAGTTAGCATGATAAAATTATTTTTATAATATGCTCTAGGGGCGATGGCCGAAATTGAGGCTCTTAAGAAGGCTGTGGCCGAAGCCGAGAAGAAGGTAGCCGCAGAGCAGGCTCTTCGTGAAAAGCACGAGGCCAGGGTTATTGAAGCTGAGCAAGAGCTTCAAGAGGCCGTGAAAAAATGTGAGACCTTCGAGCAGAGTTTAGCGGGGAAGGACTCCGAACTCTCCCAAGCTCGCCAAGCCGCATGTAATGCCCGGGGGGAAGCCCAAGGGGCCCTGAAGGAAATCCAGGAGGCGAGGAAGATCGCGGCGGTTAAGGCTTTTTCTATGTAAAGCAGGAATTGGAAGGGACAAAATCATGTTTACTAATATGAATTCAGATTTCTCCAGTGTCACGACTGGTTTTTCCGGGTATTAATTTCCAGAAAATGGACCTTGTGCTCACCAGCCCCAGAATTACTATTAGCTAATGAGGCACCAACTTGATATAGAAATTCCAAGCAAAATACAAAATATGTAGTACAAGACCATTCTGGCCTATGAGTACAACAAGTGGTTTCTAGTGGTTGATGACAGAAGCGGTTTGTGGATCATCAGTGTCTATGGGACTCCATTTCCCAACAGGAACAGCTGACCAGGTTAACTCCTATCTTCGCGACGCTTCTATCACCGTTGCTTAGTTTCCAGGGCTGTCATCGCAACGCTCCTCTCCAAGCAAGAAATCTGGCCAAGACAATAGCCAGGGACAAGCCAGTGAGTACTTTGAATGTACTCGCAAACATTATGAACACGGGTATAAAATGACAAACGATAATCATGCTCTGAATTATCCTATGATCATAATGTAAATCATAAAATAAAATCCATGATGCATGCAAGCAGGTTATTTATACGCAACAAGAATATGCGATAATGGGGTAGAAATAACACGCACCGATCAGGTGTCTGAAGTGACGCCTCGAAAGGATCATGATATGAAGCATGCCTCGGTTGGGCGTCTGAGCGACACCACATAAAGGGCTTATAAAGTAAATAACAAGCATGCCACAGTCAGGCGTTTGAGCGACACCACATAAAGGGCTTATAAAGTAAATAACAAGCATGCCACAGTCGGGCGTCTTAGCGACACCACAGAAAGGGCTTATAAAGTAAATAACAAGCATGCCACAGTCGGGCATCTGAGCGACACCACATAAAGGGCTTATAAAGTAAATAACAAGCACGCCACAGTCGGGCGTATGAGCGACACCACATAAAGGGCTTATAAAGTAAATAACAAGCATGCCACAGTCGGGCGTCTTAGCGACACCACATAAAGGGCTTATAAAGTAAATAACAAGCATGCCACAGTCGGGCGTCTTAGCGACACGACAGAAAGAGCTTATAAAGTAAATAACAAGCATGCCACAGTCGGGCGTCTGAGCGACACCATATAAAGGGCTTATAAAGTAAACAACAAGCATGCCACAATCGGGCGTCTGAGCGACACCACATAAAGGGCTTATAAGAAAAATAATTACAGTGAATATCCAGGAAGTAGAACCTTCCCAGGATACTCAATAAATCCAATAATGTAAAGCGTTAGTCCATAACAATAATAATCACAATCATCATAAGTCACAGGTCATGATCCATGTTCTGGTTTAGTAGTTTCTCCTCCGAAGACCGACACTGAGACCGACACTTGACCCGACCCAGACTGTAGTCCTTAACCATGGACACGGCTATTCGAATAGATATTATCTCTGCAGAGGGTGTACCCTTTACCCATGAGTAACGGATTCCTTTAGTCTATCGGGACTAATTCTGTCTACGGTCTTTTAATTGAAAACACACCTGACTTGCACACACCAGCTTAACTTACCGGTGTCTGGGATCACCCACGACACCTGTCAAGTAAAACTTTAAGTGGGGAGGCTACAACCTCGCGTAGCATGGGATCAAATTTATGACGCGCGGTCTAAGGGGTGCCCCCCTCTCAGTTCCAACCGGAAACACCCATGCCCCCGGACCAGGTGGCGTGCCTACCGGCTGCAGTCGGTATCTTCCACCGTGGCCTCTCTGTACGGTGTGTTCCAAGAAAAGGGTTGACAACTTACTGAACCGCACCCTACCTGCAGCAGGGCAAGTGGTAGTATGAAACAAGTATGGGGGTTACTGGAACAAGACTCGATCTACGGTTGACTCAGGAGGATTATAAATTCCCTGCACGATATGTGTTACAAAAATAGTTCATCCAACAGAATCACCACTCATTATACCTTACTATGGCATACCGGGCATAACCGTCCCAACGGAGACCAGTGACAAGCTCACGCCTACCCAAGGCAGAGGCTTTCCCGGATTCTTTTCCGGCATGCATGCAAGGCACATGAGTATGATTGCCATCACAAGTATATTCATTTCCAATAGCAAGGAAATCACTAATATGCAGTTCAAGCAAATGATCGCGTCACCACATAAAATATCGTGTTCTCCATATTAGGGCGGTGTTATAATCGTGTCAACCAACACACAGAAATATTATGCCAGGGTTCAGAATGCTTGCCTTCAAGTTGTGTAGAGGCAGGGTGCATCCTAAAACTTTTGAAAGTTTTCTTCTCTTCTCCAAAAATCCTATTTTGAAAATATTCAAAAAGCACATACTTCAAAAACAGTGCAAAGGAGTTGTCTGAATTTTTTTCAAATAAATCTTAAAATAAACTAGACTAAATTTGAGAGAGGTAGGAAAAGGAATCAATTCATTTGGAGTTTTATTTAAAAAGATATAGCCAGTCAAAGTTTAGTCAAATTTCTGGTTTTAAAATAAAACAGGAAAAAGAAAAGAAAACGTTTCGAAATGTACACGTCGAACACGTACTCTGTGAATATGTCTCCACTTACGCCTGCGTGGACCGACACTGGGTCACTGACAGTGGGTCCGCCTAGCCCACTGGTCAGGTTTGACCAGTCCACGCGCGCGTCGCCTTCTCCGACCGAACAGAGGCGGAGCTCCGGCAAGGCTCGCCGGCGAACAGGGGCATCCTCGGTGACCTGAGCACATGGGTGGGTTCCGGTGCTCGAGGCGAACCCGTGGGTACCCGCCATGGTCGCCGAAGTGGACGGAGTCGCCGGCGACGAGCTTCGCGGCGGAGATGGCTTCGGGCACGATTGCGGATCCACGCTACGGTGGCTCTCCGTCGAGGCTGATGGTTTGGGTGGCTCCGCAAGATCATGTGCAGTCTGGTGGTGGCATTGGACGGACTGTAGGGGCTCTGGTTGCGGTGAACGGAGCTGGGACGTGGCGGCGGCCGAACCGGCCGGAGTCGGGGAAGATGGCTTCCCCCCGATGATTGCTGGCTGCGGGGGTGCCATGGGGGTGGCCTGAGGTCGCGTGAGTCCTCGGATGAGCTCGGGGGCCTCCTTTTATAGCGCAACAAGGTCGGTTGGTGGCGGCCGTGGATAAGATCATCGGCGACCGCCGTTCTGTAGCTTGCAGGGCGCCGTGTCGAGGCTGGGGATGGCGGCAGGAGCTAGTGGACGAGCGGACATTCCTCCAGGGGCGAGCTGGCGAGTGGGAGTGGCTCGGGCGGCGCCGACCAGTGCAGAAGCTGTCGGGCGGCAGTGGCGGCTAGCTTCTGGCTTGCCGGAGACGTGGCGAGGGGCTGTGGTGCTCGTGGGGGGGGGGGGGGGGTGTACGGGTCGAGGCTTGGCCCTACGCTGCGAGCGGCAGATGATTTGGATAAGCTCGGGGAACAGGACAGGGGCGCGGCGGCTCGGGCGCGGCACGGGCAAAACGCGTGTTCTGGGCGCGCCCAGAGCACGCTCACCAGGTGCTCGGCGAAATGCCAGTGCGTGCCATAGAGCTTGGGTGAGGCTGGCAATTAGCAAACCTAGGTTAGGAGTAGCTAGGAGTTTAGTGGACAAGGTGGTTAGGCAAAGGA
The DNA here is from genome assembly GCA_963921465.1 of Triticum timopheevii. Taxonomy (NCBI): domain Eukaryota; kingdom Viridiplantae; phylum Streptophyta; class Magnoliopsida; order Poales; family Poaceae; genus Triticum; species Triticum timopheevii. The sequence goes on along the minus strand of OY997274.1, from coordinate 657,474,234 downwards.
AGCAGGTCCATTGCACAAACCAGAAACTATGTCAAAACTGATCATGCCCATAAGGTGTTTGACAAAATGCCAAGGGCACATAGGCATTTCGTGGAGTAGCCAAATTCTGCAGTCTAGTGTCTCTTTGGATGCATGAGAGGGTGATGAAGTTAGTTTGTCAAAAGGAGAAACTTGTTAGTCCAAGTTTTGCAATACCTCAGTTTTGGACAGAAAGAAAAGGGCATGATTGCAAGCACTTAAAATCATCCAATGGGTCCACTCTCCTGGACTTAAGGGTTTGGTAAGGTGTACTACAAGCAGGAGAAAGCTCATGGGTAAAGGAGCAAGTTAGAAGATGGTTGCAGTACAAATCATCAAGTTGGACCAGAATGAAAAAGAGGATGATTCACTCCAATTTTTCAAAGAACATCAATGGGATTTTGCAAAAAGTTGAATAATATGCTCCTACTGACCTCCCCTAATTTTGGTAGAAGTTTTAAAGAAATATTTAAATAGGTTGTAGTGTAAAATTGCCCATTGGACCAGATTTGAAAACTTGGTATAGAACTCAAAATATAAAATGAATGAAATATATTTTTGCATAAAAGTGGTTTAGAAACATCACATGACATCTCCAAATTTTGGTGGAATTTTTAAATAAATTTATCAAAGGGTTGCAGTGCAAATGGAACCCTAAAACCTTGAAAACCCTTTTTGAGAAATAAAGCTCAGGGAAAAAAAATCTATTTGAAAAAAAAATCTATTTATATATAAAAAGTGCTTTACGGGCTAACCAGAAAAAAGAGAATTAAGCTAGAAAATCTGATAATAATTAGAAACATCCAACCGTATATTTGTTGGATCAATCATCTATTTATTATATATAAAAAGTGCTTTATGGGCTAACCAGAAAAAAGTGAATTAAGCTAGAAAATCTGATAATAATTAGAAACATCCAACCGTATATTTGTTGGATCAATCATTAATGACCATTAGATTTAACTTAAGTCACACAAAATTACCCACCATTGCCATTATCGAAAGTGTGCCCTTTTTCTGAAATCTATCTATCTATTATATATAGAAAATTCAGAACCATCCGACCATCGATTTACTAATTAATAAACTACAACCGATGGATTGTAGAGTTGTTCACAAGTTAAAAACAATTACGGACATATGCCATTATAGAAAACCCTATCTTTTCCATGGAAAAAAAAAGGAAAACCCTCTCCTAGACATCTATGTGCAGTTTACACAGATTATGCCGGCGGCCAGCGAAAACCTAGACTCTCATGACCGATGCTTTGCCATGTACAGGATCAGAAATCTCACCACCGATGATTTTTCATGTACGGGAGCAGAAATCTCATCACAGATGCTTGCCATGCCATGTAAAAAAAACAGAAAATTGCTCCAATGCCCTAGCTAGCGCCACAGGCAACCACGTGCGCCCGCTCCAGGAACTCTTGCGGCCCCTTCCTCATCTGGCGGCAAGAATCAGTTATAGCTTTCAGGTGGCAGCTCTGTGCGTACGTACACTGAAGATTAATCGTAAACAGATTGATTGTTTGCGTTTTCGGCCGGATGTCAGAATTAATTAGCCTTGTGGCCGGTTGTCTTGTGTGTAGGTGCGTATACTGGAGATTGAGAATGAATCAATTGTTGACGTTTCCGGCCGGCCATAAGAATTAATTACCCTTGGAGCTAGCTGATGTGTGCGTGCGGTGGTCGAAGATAATTAGGACGCATATTAATCAGTTAGAGGAAGCTACAGATAGGTGAGTATGATATGTACGCAAAATTTCAGATCATAGGGATATGAGTTTTCTCCATTGATGCAATATAGATTTGATTTTTGTGCTTACGCGCTAGATGGATTCTATCATTATTGGTCCAAAGATTTTTTGCTGTAAACATATTAGGAGGCTTCTTTCTTAATTAAGTTATGTATTGGGCTATTTCTATAGTTTACTCCAGAGTCTAGAGTAGCAGGGTGTCATATTCATCTGATTTTTATGACATGTTGAATTGATGTGTGCTTTCTGTACATGTACTTATCAAGGGTAGCCAACAAAGTCGATCGTAATATTCAGACTAAGCTACTTATCTAACCTAAACATGGAAAACTTATTTTATTTTTTTTGCTTGAAATTTGTTTTGGTTAATGTGAATATTTATTAGCATAATCCACTATTTTTTATGATAATAACAAATAATGATAGGCTAACAGGGAATAACATTATGTGCTGAAAAATCCACATAAGAAAAAGAACTGCCAGCCATTAATCGAAATGATTTCTAGGGCAAAGAGACGTAGTAAAATCAATGGATAATTGTGAAAATAAATGTTGAAAATATGTTCTCCAAGCAAGCGTGGTCATCCTGTCATATCATACAACAAATACATGTGACAAATGACATGATGTGCAGGTTGAACATACTCCCTCCGTTCCTTTGTATACATAAGTTGTAATTTTTTCAAAAGTCAAACGAGTGCATGTTTGACTGAGTTTGTAGAAAGATATATCAATATCCACAATAAAAAAAATTAATACCATTTGATCCATCATGAAAAGTAGTTTCATATTTTATCTATTAGGTATTGCAAATGTTGCAGAGTAGATAACAACCATGAACATGTGTCAGCAAATGATTTTCTATGCATTAACATTTTATTAAGGATTGTCTGACTATAAGATTATTTTTTATGAAAAAACTACACACTTAGAACAAATTTAATTTTTCATAATAAATTCGTATACAAAAGTAATGATCAGACCAATATATTGGTAATTGAAAGAATTTCTAAAACGTGATGCATTTTCGAACGGGTTAGGTAAAGAGAAGAAGGAGACCGAGACAAATAAAACATCATTTTTATTGGGCCAAAAAGTTAACATGGAGGGATTCTTTTGTCTTTTAATCAATTACTTTTGTTATTTGATTCAAAATATTACATAAGTATTTATATGATCTATAAGCACCTAATGAACATTCATATATTTTTCATGGTGATATTATCATCTTACATTATGTCATCATATGTATTATAACACGTGATATTTATTCTAAATTATGAAAACACATGGTGAGATAGAAAAAGGGAATCAGACTAGGCATCTCACAGTAAATAAAACACAAAGAAACTAATTTTGTAGACCACATGAACGACAGCTCTTCACAATTGTATTTACCATTATCAGGTTCACCTTATTGTAGTGCCAACCCATACATCTTCACAATATATATAAACAACATCGAAGACCAGAGTGAACTACACTCACTTCTTTGGTTCACCCTATTTTATTAATAGTTTGCACCATATTGATATTCATATTTTCTCATCCAATGTCAAGTAGAAACTATGGATTCTGATTTGAGTTGTCACTCCAAGCGTTGTTCCAATATTTGTACCATATGGAAATATCAACTAGCTCGATATGTAAAGCTGAATTCTTCGAAGGCGTGCAGTATTCTGCACGAATGAGATATACAACTATTCACTAATATGGTGTTCTTATAAATCATTATTCCACTAATTATAGACTATGATATTTTATTGATATTCATGATGGCTATAGTATTACAAAACCTATAATATATATCAACCCTACTTTGAACACACTATAGATGGCACCCTTGCAAGTTCTTTGTAACTACAAACAACGAGATTTTATATTCACAATTTGATTTTAGTTATTCTCTACAGAAACAAATAGTATGTTCTCATTATGAACTTTCCAAATTTCTAGCCCGCGCATCGAGCGGGCCACTATGCTAGTTGTATAAATAATCTCATTGATAAAAGGATTGTTTTATTTGAAAGGGGTACATAAGTCCAACAATGATTGAAAAGTTTTCACTTGGTGGTGAAAACTCCATAATAACAAAGAAAATAATGGTTCTGAAATCAAAAGGAAATCCAAAAAATAGAAGTTTAAGTTTCCTGGCAAAATTTTAATTAATAAAACAAGATTAAAATTTTGGGGTGTCACATCCAGGGGTATTTGCGGAGCTACCACACAGCATATCTGATGCCTCCCAATTCTACCGAGCTAAAGAAAAGAGTACTGTGGAGAAGCTCTTCTTGTCGCAGTATTTGGCGCCGAATTATCTGGTGCCATTTGTCGATCAGCTGAAGCAGCTGATCAAACTGCATAAGGCGGCCGAACTAGCCATGAAGGATTTAATTATCCAGCTACGGCCTGCCGAGCCAATTCCAATCAGCTACTTCGGGCTCGTGAAGCAGCTTGTGAGTGTTTGCCCTCGACTCGTAGTCATCAAGCGGTCGGCCTGTATGGAGGGTGCGCGAATGGCCTTCGCCCGCGCAAAGGTGCACTGGGGGAAGATGGATGCGGAAAAGCTGATAACCGAGGGACCGCCAGAGGGCAAGGAGCACCGCAAGCCCGAATATATTATGATAGTGTCCTAAAAGGATCCTGCCTTGCGGCGGAGCAATGCACCAAGGACATTATATTTCCGTGAATACAATCATGTTGTCCTTTGTAATGTTGAACAAGGTCATTTCTATTATGTATTGCCTGTTATTTGATACTTTTCCTCCTGCGCGGCAGTTTTATATATCAATCCTGAGAGTTGGACAGTCGTCGGCTTCTGCCCCCACGTAGGAAGCATGGGGGTGTTCGGGATAAACCTGAGCACTCTTTATCCCAGTTTTGGGTCCTTGAAGGAGGTGTTCAGCACAACGAACCAGGCAATCAGACTATAGGGCTTTATCACTCTCACTTAGCCATAGGAGTTTGAGAAAAGGAAGGTAGGTGCAGCCCCTAGTGATCGGAAGGCCGCGCGAGGGGCTCTATAAGCGCCTGATCGGAAGAAAAGCCGATCCGTCGCACGCTACATTAGTTATCGCATAATGCGGAAGAAATCGGAAGGCCACGCGAGGGGCTCTCGAACAGCTGACCAGCTCTCGCCGTATCATGACAGTCAGGTTTCGGCTTTCTCTACTGAAGCGCTCGTCCGAAAGAACCGGGACACAATCGCCGCAGTTCTCCCTGTGCCGCTGTCGGTGTCAAAACCGGCGGATCTCGGGTAGGGGGTCCCGAACTGTGCGTCTTGGCGGATGGTAACAGGAGACGAGGGACACGATGTTTTCACCCAGGTTCGGGCCCTCTCGATGGAGGTAAAACCCTACGTCCTGCTTGATTAATATTGATGATATGGGTAGTACAAGAGTGGATCTACCACGAGATCAAGGAGGCTAAACCCTAGAAGCTAGCCTATGGTATGATTGTTGTAATGTATGTTGTCTTACGGACTAAAGCCCTCCAGTTTATATAGACACCGGAGAGGGCTAGGGTTACACAGAGTCGGTTACAATGGTAGGAGATCTACATATCCGTATAGCCGAGCTTGCCTTCCACGCCAAGGAAAGTCCCATCCGGACACGGGACGGAGTCTTCAATCTTGTATCTTCGTAGTCTTGGAGTCCGGCGGATAATGATAGTTCGGCTGTCCGGACACCCCCTAGTCCAGGACTCCCTCAGTAGCCCCCGAACCAGGCTTCAATGACGATAAGTCCAGCGCGTTTATAGTCTTCGGCGTTGCAAGGCGGGTTCTCCCTTCAAATTCCATGTATCTGCCGAACAGTGTCCGGCTTCATCTTGAATACTGTGTTCCTCGGCTTCTATGCCAAATAATGGCCCTCTTCCACGCGTCGCACGAATGCGAAAAGCCAGGGTGTCTTTTACGTTTCACCCCCTAGTTGTGCGAGTCGTCCGCCTATAAAAGAGGCAAGAATCCAGATCCAAACCACACCGTCTTCCTCCCGCGAATACTTTGTCGAAGTGCCTTTGACCTAAAAATCCATTCCATCATGGACCATCGACGCAGATCTTCTTCTCGCGCTCCCAGCCCACCGCCGGGGAATTGGAGGAGGTGCTCTGTTTCGCACGACGAGCTAGTGAAGCTCCAAACGGGGGGATTTCACCCTCCGACCTTCATGGTCCCAGTCCGGGCCGGACTTGTTACTTATCAAGGTGGGAGGCAAGCGGAGGCTACCCCAAGCCCCAATAAGGGGGAGCGAGTGTGCTTCGTCCCCTATCTGGTAAGGGGACTCGGATTCCCAATACATCCGTTCCTCCGCGGGCTCTTGGAGTTCTACGGACTCCAGCTCCACCACCTCACGCCCGCCTCTGTCCTGCATATCGCGGGCTACGTAGCACTTTGTGAGCTATTCCTGGGCATTGAGCCCCATTTTGCATTGTGGAAGAGGTTGTTTTTCCTCGTACCCTGCTCTCACGAGGGGTCCGTATATGAAGTGGGCGGCGCCGAAATATGGCGCATCGCCGGGACCGGATACCCATCCGGTACTCCCAAGAAGGCGCCCGAAGACTGGCCCTCAGAGTGGTTTTATATAGGAGACGCTGCGCTGCCGGACCCAGTCCGGATCGGCCTCCCGGAGTTTAGTGCTGCTCCTTTGAAGAAGCGCCTCAGCTGGCGCCCACGGAGCCCCCGATTGGAGGAAGACAAGAGCGTCCATTACTTGATGGGCAGAATAAGATTAATGGCCCATTCTGGCTTGACCATGATCGGAGTCATGGTGACATGCATCAAGCGGGGGGTACAGCCATTGCAATACCGAGGCCACCCCATGTGGGATTTCAACGGGGAGGACGATGCCACCCGTCATGGCCGCAAAGGGCCGGATTCGACCGAGGATCTGGTGGAGATCCTGTCCAGCCTGTACAAGGGGGAGAAGGAGGACTTCCTTCGAACAAACCCTTTAAATGGGTTTTCCATGATCAATCCTAGAGGATGGGTAAGTGAACACCTTTAAGGGCTCAACCCATACTTTCGAAGTTTAAGCTTCTTACATTATGTCTTCGGCGCAGGATCTACGCCGGACTGTGGAGGACATGGTGAGTCCTGCTCCGCAACCCGAGGATCCAGAAAGATCCTTGGATCCGGCCTCCGAAGAGGACCCGGACATCGAGGTGGAGCTGATCGACGGGGTGTTTCACCAGCTCAGCATAGACAATGCTTTGGTTGCCATTACGGCGGATTACCCCAGACTATCTCCGGCTTCCCAAGTGACCGCGACCGAAGTCCGGACACCATTATCTCTTCCCTGCCCATTTCTAACCTTCGCGAACGATGGTATTTTGCAGGAAGCGCCTTTACGGCAGGAAGCCGAGCCCGCGGCGGCTGACCAACAGAGGCCAGTCCGGACCAGCAGGCGGAAAAGGAGCGCGGTGTGGGCGGAAACGTCGCTGCAAAGGTATAGCTCGTATTTGAATTTTCAGAGCAACGTTCCGAGGAAACGCCTAAGTGCTCATGATGTTAGTAGGAGAAAAAGCGCTCGCCGGACTGCGGGCGCAGAAGTTGCCGATCCAACCTACACCGGCCAGGCTCCAGCGCCCGGCCTGGAGGGGGAGGCAAGCGCAAGACGCGGGCCGGATCCTTCTCCAACGGAGGACACCGACAGACTGTCCGCCACCAAGTTTGAGGTGGAGAGCGCCATGAACCATAGGCGCCGCCGGACAGTATTTCGTGAAGCGTGCTTTCCCCTGAGGCATTGGATGCCTTTAACGCAGGGGACGCGCATCTCCGTGCCGCTCAAGATGGTTTTACCAGAGCCACGGAGCAGTATGTGAAAGACATACGGGTAAGGGAATTTTAATGGTTGTATATACCAGTAGCCCCCGAGACTTAAAGTAGTTATGCTAACTGATTTAAGGATCATTTGAAAACGCAGGCTCTTACCGAGAAGAATGCCCAGCTGTCTCGGGAGCTGCAAGATTGCAAGGCCCAACTTGAGGCCGCACTTGCTGCCACAGGTGGAGACGCAGAGACCCCTCCTGGTAACAAGTTCTTATTAATAAATATAAGCGCTGTGCGGCGTGTGCGCGAATCTAATAATGACATTGCAGGTGCCGCCGGACAAGATCCGGACAGGCAAGCATTGCTACGCCAGCTAAAGGCCGGCGAGAGTGTGCTGAATAGGGTTCAGCAGGAAAGGAACAAGCTCCAGGATGCTAACGCCAAGCTCGGAGAAGAGCTGAAAGGCGCTCGGGCCGAGCAGTCCGGCTCCGTTAAGGAGAGTCAGCGGCTTCGTCGCGGCATTTATAGTAAGTGCTTGAGCGGACTCTTTTGAAAAGAAGAGTTCGGCGAGGAAGTATATTGACATGATATGTCTTGTAGGTATACTCACAGGTCGTCCTGTAGAGGAGATGCCCATATCAATGGGTGATCTACTTCCCGAACTGTTGCAGCTACTCGAACGAGTTCGGCAGGCAATGAGCGGCGTCGTTCAGGCTTTATGGCCAGCCCTCACCCTACCCGAGGGCCTCGGGGAGCTTGCGGAGAAGCTGCAGGGAGTGCGGCAGCGCTTCCGTTTGTGGAAGATTTCGGCTTGCCGTCAAGGTGCCAGGGAGGCTTGGGCCATGGTGAAGACGCGGTACAAGAAGGCGGATCCCAACCACATGGCCGAGGTTGGACCGGTGGGGCCCGATGGGAAGGAGATCCCTATGAGTTTAGTACACAGCCAAGTAGAGTTGGCTGCTAAATTTTCCCAACGGGACTGTAAATTAGACAGCCTGTTAGACGGGATTGAGGAGGAATACAATTAGTAAATTTGACAATGTATGTTATCCTTTAAAGTGACATGTGAAATGCCTTCTAGACGGATTGTAGATCATTTGTCTTTGCCGACCTTTTCGCTTCAACCTCGGGACCCTAAGGTCCGGAGTGTGTCCGAATACCTTTTTGGTTAAGCAACAACCGTGGTATGCATGGAGACCAGGCGCAGGGGTCATTAGTGCTTTATCAGACAAGTGCCCAACTAGTTATGTTATATTACATGGTTAGTAAGAAACATCTTCCAGGGAGAATAGTTCCGTTAAGGGTTCCTTTCCCTGGGAGGCATGCCCTAAAGTGCATGTCCGGAATGCAAAGAAAGCAGTAAAATATCTGGGGGCAGATAGATAAATAGGTAAAAAAGTCATCTTTTAAGTCACCGACCGAATATTCCCTTAAGAACGCTAGCTTTCGGCTTCACCCAGTCTGAGGTACACATCCGGCTGAGCCGGCAGTAACAACCGCAGAGGTTCTCCCTTTACCTCCCAGCCGAACAATCGGGAACGTAGGGGTAAGCACCGGAGCCAGGCAACCCAGCTTGGCCAAAACTTAAGTCATATCGACGCATATAATGGCGAGTAAAAGGTACATGTGGAAGCGTGACACATGTGCTGGGTATGAAACCCGTGTAGTTGAGCTTCTGTAAAAGAAGCCCCCAAGAATAATGAGTGCGGATGGCACATCATGCGTATGCAAATAATGCGAAAATAGGCCCGTGAGGGCTTTTAAATAAAAAGGCATAAAAAGAGAAACAAAAGACAGCCGAAGTGTAAAAATCTGGACGGGGGAAGGGGAGAACTCTTAGTCCGGCGCTAGGCATAGAATCGTCGGAGGCGGGCTGCGTTCCATGGGTTCGGCTCGAGTCGGTTATCCGACGCATTTCGTAGACGGTATACTCCGCCGGTCAGTACTTGATCGATAATGAAGGGGCCCTCCCATTTGGGCTTGAGCTTGTCCTTTTTCTTGTCCGGCAGGCGTAGAACTAGTTCACCAACGTTGTAAGTCTTGGCCCGTACTTCTCTGCTTTGATATCTTCGGGCCTGCTGCTGATAAAATGCGGAACGAGCCTTCGCGACGTCACGTTCTTCCTCCAATGTGTCCAAGCTGTCCTGCCGATCAAGCTCGGCCTCTCTTTCCTCATACATGCACACTTGAGGTGAGTCATGAATAATGTCACAGGGCAAGACTGCCTCTGCGCCGTATACCATAAAAAATGGTGTGAATCCGGTAGTACGGTTAGGCGTTGTCCGCAGCCCCCAGAGAACGGAGTCGAGCTCCTCGACCCATTGTGTGTCGGATTTAGTAAGTGACCTCACTAGTCTGGGTTTAATGCCGCTCATAATTAGACCATTTGCTCGTTCCACTTGACCGTTGGTTTGAGGGTGATAAACTGAAGCGTAGTCGAGCTTGATGCCCATGTTTTTGCACCATGTCTTAACCTCCTCGGCTGTGAAGTTTGTGCCGTTGTCGGTGATGATGCTGTGGGGGACTCCGTAATGGTGTACTACCCCAGATATAAAGTCTATCACTGGTCCGGACTCTGCCATTTTGACCGGCTTGGCCTCTATCCATTTGGTGAATTTATCCACCATGACCAATAGGTACCTTTGCTTGTGGGTTCCCCCTTTAAGGGGTCCAACCATATCAAGCCCCCAGACCGCGAACGGCCAGGTAATGGGTATGGTTTTGAGGGCAGTGGGCGGCATATGGCTCCGATTAGCAAAGAGCTGACAACCAACGCATCGCTGGACTAAGTCCTGCGCGTCTGCTCGGGCCGTCGGCCAATAAAATCCTGTACGGAATGCCTTTCCTACAAGGGCCCGAGCTGCTGCGTGGTGTCCGCCTAGTCCGGCATGTATTTCAGCCAGGAGGGTTCGCCCTTCCTCTTCGGAGATACACCTCTGAAGGACTCCGGTTGTACATTTCTTGTAAAGTTCTCCCTCATGGACCTTGTAGGCCTTCGATCGCCGGACTATGCAGCGGGCCTCGTTTTGGTCTTTGGGAAGTTCCTGCCTAAGTAAGTAGGCTAGGAAAGGTTCTGTCCACGCGGCGATTACTGCCATTATGATGTGGGCTGAAGGTGTTATGTCATCTGCTGAATCACCGATTGGTGCGGTTTTTTCCGGTTTGTCACTACCGGGCTCCTCATCCCATAGTACGGATGGCTTGAAGAGCCGTTCCAGGAAGATATTTGGAGGGACAGCATCACGTTTCGCACCGATGCGTGCCAGTACGTCGGCCGCTTGGTTATTATCTCGGGCTATGTGATGGAATTCATGTCCTTCAAACCGAGCTGACATTTCTAGGACAACATTGCGATATGCTGCCATTTTCGGATCCTTGGCGTCAAATTCTCCGTTTATCTGGGATATTGCAAGGTTTGAATCCCCGCGCACCTCTAGGCGTTGAATGCCCATGGAGACTGCCATCCGGAGACCATGTAACAGGGCCCCGTATTCGGCTGCATTGTTGGAGTCCGTGTACATTATTTGAAGTACATACTGGACTATATCTCCGGTTGGGGACGTCAATACAACGCCAGCCCCCAGTCCGGCCAACATTTTGGAGCCGTCAAAATGCATAGTCCAGTTGGAGTATGCGCCATACTCTTTAGGGAGTTCGGCTTCGGTCCATTCGGCGACGAAGTCAGCCAAAACTTGTGACTTTATAGCTCGCCGAGGTTTGTAAGTTATATCGAATGGTAAGAGCTCAATGGCCCATTTTGCAATCCTGCCCGTTGCGTCGCGGTTATTTATAATGTCATTGAGTGGTACTTCAGAGGCCACTGTTATCGAACACTCTTGAAAGTAGTGTCGGAGCTTCCGGGACGCCATGAACACCGCATATGCTATCTTCTGATAGTGCGGGTAACGGGATTTGCAGGGGTTTAATATAGTGGATACATAATACACTGGTTTTTGAAGAGGGAATTTATGCCCTTCTGTCTCTCGTTCGACGACGAGTACCGCGCTTACAACTTGATGTGTTGCCGCGATGTATAACAACATTGGTTCGCCTAGAGTGGGCGCAGCCAGGACCGGATTTGTTGCCAATATGTCCTTTATTTCTTCGAGTCCGGCAGTGGCAGCATCCATCCACACAAAGTGTTCGGTGCGCCTGAGTAGGCGATAGAGGGGCAACGCCTTTTCTCCTAGACGGGAGATAAAGTGGCTTAAGGCTGCCACGCATCCTGTTAGTTTTTGTATTTGTTTGAGGTCTTTTGGAATATCCAACTGTGACAGAGCTCGGATTTTAGCCGGGTTTGCTTCAATTCCTCTACCGGATACAATGAAGCCCAGCAGCTTTCCGGCTGGTACGCCGAAAATGCATTTTTCCGGATTCAGCTTGATGTCGTATGCTCTGAGGTTGTCGAATGTGAGCCTCAAATCGTCTACTAGAGTTTCGACGTGTTTTGTTTTGATGACTACGTCGTCTACGTATGCCTCGACTGTTTTGCCGATCTGGGTGGCCAGACATGTTTGAATCATGCGCTGATATGTTGCGCCGGCATTTTTAAGTCCGAAGGGCATCGTGTTGAAGCAGAATGGTCTGTATGGAGTGATGAATGCAGTTGCGGCTTGGTCTGCTTCCGCCATCTTGATTTGATGATAGCCAGAGTATGCGTCCAGGAAGCACAACGAATCGTGCCCTGCGGTAGCATCGATAATTTGGTCGATGCGGGGGAGAGGGAAGGGATCCTTTGGGCAAGCCTTATTGAGGTCTTTAAAATCGACACAGAGGCACCAGGATTTATCCTTCTTTGGTACCATCACCAGATTTGCTAGCCAGTCCGGATGTTTGATATCTCTAATGAATCCGGCTTCCAATAGTTTGGCTAGCTCTTCTCCCATTGCCTGTCTTTTGGGTTCGGAAAATCGTCGAAGAGCCTGTTTGACTGGCTTAAATCCTTTTAGGATGTTTAGGCTGTTTTTTGCCAACCTGCATGGGATTCCGGGCATATCCGAAGGATGCCAGGCGAAGATGTCCCAATTTTCCCGAAGGAATTCACGCAGTGCGGCGTCTACTTCGGGGTTCAATTGTGCCCCGATGGAGGCCGTCTTTGTTGGGTCCGTTGGATGGACCTGGAATTTTATTATTTCATCTGCTGGTTTGAAGGAGGTGGACTTGGATCTTTTATCGAGTATCACATCGTCCATGTTTACCGTAGAGCGCAGCGCGGTGAGTTCCTCTGCTGCTAAGGCTTCGGATAGTGCCTCCAGGGCTAGTGCAGCTGTCTTATTTTCGGCGCGGAGTGCTATGTCCGGATCACTAGCGAGGGTGATTATTCCGCTGGGCCCAGGCATTTTGAGCTTCATGTACCCGTAATGAGGTACTGCTTGAAAAATTGTGAACGCCTCCCATCCTAATATAGCGTGATAACCGCTGTTGAACAGGGCCACCTAGAATGTGACCTCTTCGGATCTGTAATTGTCCGGAGAGCCGAACACCACATCGAGTGTGATTTGTCCGGTGCAGCGTGCCTCCCGGCTAGGGATTATTCCTCTAAAGGTTGTGCTGCTTCGCTCAGTACGGCTCCAATCGATTTCCATTTTTCGCAGAGTTTCCTTGTAAATGAGGTTTAGTCCGCTGCCGCCATCCATGAGGATTTTTGTCAGTCGAAAGCCGTCCACTATGGGACTAAGTACCACTGCGGCTGGCGCTCTGGCTGTTCGAAATTTAGGCTCGTTGCTGGCGTTGAAGGTAATAGCTGTGTCGCTCCATGGATTTGCTGTTGCTACTTGGTAGACTTCGGCGAGTCCGCGGATTGTTCGCTTTCGCATATTGTTTGATGCGAAGGTCTCGAAGACTGTTGATACCGTACTGGTATTGTTGGAGTGGTTTCCCGGAGCTAGAAGCTCCTCGCCACTTTTGGCCACCTGCCATAATATCCAACATGCTCGAAGGCTATGTGTTGGGACGACTCCCTCTGTACTATGAAGCTTACAGTGTCCATTGAGCCATCCCTCCAGTACGGTTCCGTTTCCCTTATTGGGTTTTTGTTTTTTCGTTTTTGCATCTGGGGCCTGAGTGTAAGGCGCCCTTTTGCTGCGGACTGGGTTTGGGGCCGGATTATCCCAAAATTGATTTTCGGTTTTCTGGAAACTCTCCATCGCACATTACTTTCATACTATGGATGCCAGATCGGTGAAACGCGTAATTCTGCGATGATCAATGGCGTTTAGTATTCTCTTGTCCGTGCAGTTATTGCAGAAGATTGAGATTGCGTTTTCCTCTCGGCAGTCCTTTATCCTGTCCATAACCAGGAGGAATCTGGCCCAGTAGTGATGTACTATTTCAGCGGGCTCTTGCCGTATTAGAGATAGATCGCATATGTCTGGGCGGGTGGGTGGACTAAAATCCAGATTCCTGCCCGTCTTGGGGCTTAAAGGCCGAGGGGTTTCCGAGTTTGGAAGCTTGGTTTGCTGGACACAATCTAGCGAGTCCGGAGCGATGCATGATTTTAAGTTCAATGCTCGATCGAAGTCCGTCCCTACGCGGGAATCCGGCATGGAGGGTTCGGGAATCCGGACATGAATAGTTTTCAATACAGGCAAAGAGTTGCCGTATTGCTCTTTTACCACTGCGACGTGGGGGGTGGCCTGGGGAGAGTTAATCTCTCTCAGATCGGTTTTAAGCCCAATCTGGTTGTAGTCCTTAGCGACTCCCAGGGTGGCGATGCGATCCAAGAGCTCGTTAACGGACGAGAGCTCTATTGGATCCAACTGTTCGGCAGCTTTAGGGCTGACACGAAGATTGCTTCCGACGACTTGAGAAGTCATCGTCGAAGCGGCGGCCGGACAGGCGGTCATAAGAAAACCACCAAGCCGGATAGTTTGGCCGGCGGCCAAGGCCCCTTCGGCGAAAACACCATCTTTGAAGACGGGTGGAGGCATCCGCTCTATTGGTGACGACACAGAGGAACTCTCAATGAAAGCACCAATGTCGGTGTCAAAACCGGCGGATCTCGGGTAGGGGGTCCCGAACTGTGCGTCTAGGCGGATGGTAACAGGAGACAAGCGACACGATGTTTTTACCCAGGTTCGGGCCCTCTCAATGGAGGTAAAACCCTACATCCTGCTTGATTAATATTGATGATATGGGTAGTACAAGAGTGGATCTACCACGAGATCAAGGAGGCTAAACCCTAGAAGCTAGCCTATGGTATGATTGTTGTAATGTATGTTGTCCTACGGACTAAAGCCCTCCGGTTTATATAGACACCGGAGAGGGCTAGGGTTACACAGAGTCGGCTACAATGGTAGGAGATCTACGTATACGTATCGCCGAGCTTTCCTTCCACGCCAAGGAAAGTCCCATCCGGACACGGGACGGAGTCTTCAATCTTGTATCTTCGTAGTCTTGGAGTCCGGCGGATAATGATAGTCCGGCTGTCCGGACACCCCCTAGTCCGGGACTCCCTCAGCTGTCTTAGTCGATATAGCGGAACGTAAGGCAGCAAAACATGGGAGCCGGGCAAACCTAAATATTGACCCAAGACATGATTCGGAGCTGATGCATATAATGCTATAAGTTCGAGGTGCCGAACAGCCACGAAGTTGTTCGGAATTTATTGCCGTTATTATGGGTACAATGAAGCCCCTGGCATATTAAGGCATATCACGGTGTACGGATGCCATTTGACAAAGAGTATCAATAAGAAACAATAGCAGATAAGCATTATATAAAGCCACATGTTGTAATTGAATAAAATGTCAATGCGTACGAATACAAGTAATGTGATAGAAAAAGAAATACGACTTCTGAACCTGTTGAGATCAAGCGGGAGGAGGCTGTGTGCAATCCGGAGTATAACCGGATGGTCATCAAAGGGCATCTCTAAGGATTCCCTTCCGCATTCGAGCTGTTTCCATGTCGCCAGTCTTGGCCTATGCAAAAGTGGACCTGCAAAGAAAGTGCAAAAAGATATTTTGTGTGCCACGGATCGGTCAAGCCACATTGTATGGCCTATCCTAATTGTGTCTCTATTTACTTCCGGAGTGTTTTAATTGAGCTCCAGATGAGCCGGATTATCGTGCCGCGAAGTAGCTCGGACTCCCTTGACGGTGTCCGAGAGCTTGGCTGTCGACTCGAGGTCCGATTGAAAGATGCCACTCCTTGCTTCTGCTGCTAAGGCGGTGGTATGCTCTTCGGCACAGAGGGGGAGTTCAGCCTTGCCATTAACTATTATGACGCCGCGCGGACCAGGCATCTTGAGCTTTCGATAGGCATATTGTGGCACCGTGTTGAATCGAGCAAATGCGGTTCGTCCGAGCAGTGCATGATAATTACTGAGGAAAGGGACGATATCGAAGATTAAGGGTCAGTTTGGTTGCTACCCTGGGCCTCATGCCTGAGAAAGTTTGGTTCCTGGTGTGGACGTGAAAATGTGGGCGAATCTTGCCTGGCCAGGCTAGCCTGGAGAAATTTTGTTTGGTTGAAGCCTGGCCTGACGAGTTGTTAATCATGCCAAAAGACGAATCTTGGGCTGTGTGTAGCCCATACATACGGTGCTGCTGTGTTGCTTCCCTTCCTGATTTGTTGCCAGGCAGCTATTAGCCATCAGGCAGCACAGCCAGGCATATGGAATTGGTTTCCTGGGCCAAGCCTGGCAGGCTAATCACGGTGCTGGCATGTCCAGGCCAGGCTGGCTTCTTTTCTCCCAGGGCAGCAGCCAAACAGTCTTCCTGTACATCCCAGGCACGCTCCAGGCCAGGCCTGGCTCGGCCAGGACGCAAACCAAACTAGCCCTAACTCTTCGGTACGGTAATTGTTCGGTGATCCAAAGACTACCTCCAGAGTGATGGAGCCTGTACAACGGGCCTCCACACCTGGTATAACACCTTTAAAGGTGGTTTAGTGGGCTTGATCATCAAAAGATCAATACCCATCTTGCGCACTGTGTCCTGATACAGCAGGTTTAGACTGTTGCCTCCGTCCATAAGGACTCGTGTGAGGTGGAATCCGTCAATCGTTGGATCAAGGATGAGTGCGGCTAAATTGCCCTGATTGATATTGGTTGGACGATCTGTATGATTGAAAGTGATCGGCCATAGTTTATATTTTGGGGCGACTGGCTCCGTTAAGTCGACATCTCTAAGAGTGCACGTCCGTGCCAGTTTGGGAATGTGGATGACGTTTATCATATTCAACATTTCGATTTGTGGAGGAAGTTTCTTTTGCCCTCCTTTGTTTGGTGATCGGGGCTCCTCATCGTCGTCATCGCTTTGAGACCCTTTCTCCTTGTTTTCGGCACCTGACCTGCCGGCTTGTTTGAAGACCCAGAATTGTCTGTTGGTATGAATTGCTGGTGTTCCTGGGGTGCCATGAATTTGGCATGGACGATTGAGTATGCGGTCTAGACTGGACGGGACCGAATTGTTCGTTTGGAATGGCTTTTTCCGCTGACCAGACTTAGAGCCACTGAATCCGGCATTGACTACCGTGTCTTCGGTGTTATCACCATTTTTGCGACACTTGTGTTTGTTGCGTCGGGGCTTGCCATTGCTATCTCTGGCCTCTGATGTGCTAGGATTGATTGTTGTGTTGTTACCACGAGCCAACCAGCTATCCTCGCCCACACAAAACGGGTCATGAGTGTCATGAGGGCTGCCATGGACTTCGTCTTTTCTTGGCCAAGATGTCGGGCAAGCCACACGTCACGAATATTATGCTTAAAGGCCGCTAGGGCTTCGACATCCTGACAGTCAACAATTTGGTTCTTTTTAGTTAGGAACCGAGTCCAGAATTTGCTGGCTGACTCTCCGGGCTATTGGGTTATGTGGCTTAAATCGTCAGCATCCGGTGGTCGCACATACGTGCCCTGGAAGTTATCCAGGAATGTGTCTGCCAAGTTCTACCAACTTCCGATGGAGTTTGCCGGCAAGCTATTCAGCCAATGCCATGCCGGTCCCTTGAGTTTTAGTGGGATGTACTTGATGCCATGTAAATCGTCCCCGCGGGCCATGTGAATGTGGAGAAAGAAATCTTCTATCCATACCGCGGGGTGTGTATTCCCATCGAAGGGCTCGATGTTTACGGGCTTAAACCCTTCTGGGAAGTCATGATCCATTACTTTGTCAGTGAAGCATACGGGGTGTGCGGCGCCTCTATGCCGGGCTACATCACGACGAAGTTGAAATGAGTCTGGTCTGGTGTATTCGGCCTGGCTGGATTTGCTTTTAGTGTACCCGGTGTGACGGTCATCGTCACGCGTTGGGGCGTGCCCTCGTGATCCGTAAATCGATCTTGACTGTCCTGCTTTGTTTTCCAATTTGTCTTGTAGGTTGTGTGTGGAGCCCCGGGCCTTAGTGTTTTTGTTTGATTGGCGTTGGGGTGCGGGCTGATGTTTGGGCAGATACGCCGCTTTGTCCCACCCACGAGGTGGCCGGTCAACCGCATCCTGTGCTGGTAGTGTAGGCTTTAATGCCTCCTCCGCGAGTTGAGGTAGCAAACTGTGCTTTGGGTAACTTTTGGTTGGGCGCTCGAGTAAGTATTCCTCGGCTGCCAGGACCTTAGTCCATCTATTAGTTAGCAGATCTTGATCAGCTTGAAGCTGATGCTGCTTCTTCTTCAGGCTTTTTGCAGTCGCTATAAGCCGGCGCTTGAAGCGCTCCTGCTCGACGGGATACTCAGGCACGATGAATTCTTCGTCGCCGAGGCTCACCTTGTCTTCAGAGAGGGGCATGTAATTGTCATCCTCCGAGTCTCCATCCATTGCCTGTGTCTCAGGGCTAGCTTGCCTATCCTCACGTCCGGCTTGCTCGACACTTGGATGGGTGGGATTGTTTTCGTCTTCGGCACCATCCGGATTGCTATCGTCTCTTGTGCCGGTATCGCTATTTTTGTTATGGCGGGGCTTAGAGCGGCGCCTATGATGCCGGTGCTTAGATTGCTTCTCAAGGGGATTATCCTCCGTTGCCTCATCGCGCCATCTTTGGGCGTGTCCACCATATATATATATATATATCATATGATGAGGTGGATGTCCAGCGCCCTGTGGGCCGTGGTTCCTGTTCTTCTCCTGCATCGTCGTCCATACCGTCGATGTCTTCGGAGTCGAATTCAAGCATGTCGGTTCAGTCGTCGATAGTGGCTATTAAACGGGTGGTGGGTGGGGAATGAATTTCTTCGTCGTTCGCTTCCCACTCAAGCCGGACATAGTTCGGCCAAGAGTCTCCTGACATGGAGAGAGATTTCAGTGAATTTAGCACATTGCCCAAAGGTGAGTGCTGAAAGATATCAGTGGAGGTAAACTCCATGACCAGTGCTCAATCAGAGCCGATCGGCATGGATGCGTGTGGTTCGGAACCCATGACCGAAGAGGAGTCCGGGGGTCCGACGACACAGATCTCTTTGGAGGTGAAGTTTGTGTTCGGCTCTAGCGCCGATGAGTGTGCGGCATCCGTTGCGGGGTCTATCCACCCGTCCTCGGATGGCACGATCTGCTCCGGATCTAAGGCCAGGGTAGTTGCAGGTGCGTTCTCCTGAACACTGTCTGATGACAGATCTAAGTCATGCTCATCGTGACTGTACGGCGCACCTGTCATGGGCCCGAATCCGTCAAAGATCAAGTCTCCGCGGATGTTGGCAGTGTAGTTCAAGCTTCCAAACCTGACCTGATGGACAGGGGCGTAGCTATCGATATGCTCCAGATGGCCAAGCGAGTTGGCCCGCAGTATGAAGATCTGTCCGGGGAGGAAAACCTCACCCTTGATCGCATTGTTGCAGATGATTGAGGGAGCTATCAAGCCTTACCGCGATGACACAGTGGAACTCTCAATTAGAGCACCAATGTTGGTGTCAAAACTGGCGGATCTCGGATAGGGGGTCCCAGACTGTGCATCTAAGACACAATGTTTACCCAGGTTCGGGCCCTCTCGATGGAGGTAATACCCTACTTCTTGCTTGATTGATCTTGATGATATGAGTATTACAAGAGTTCATCTACCACGAGATCGTAGAGGCTAAACCTTAGAAGCTAGCCTATGATTATGATTGTTGTTCTTGTCCTACGGACTAAACCCTCCGGTTTATATAGACACGGAGGGGGCTAGGGTTACACAGAGTCGGTTACACACAAAGGAGAGTCCCATCCGGACACGGGACAAAGTCTTCAATCTTATATCTTCATAGTCCAATAGTCCGGCCACAGTATATAGTCTGGCTGTCCGAGGACCCCCTAAACCAGGACTCTCTCACTTGGCCCCTTTATAAAGAGGGTGAATATCAAGCGTCCTCCGCGTGGCCGTTTGGAACATGCCTAAAATCGAGGAGTCATACTAACAAGCATGGTTGGGTTACCCACACCCGTATTGATGAGAATCCCGTGACAAGGGGAACGCGATCTCTGCTTCAACAAAACGTGCCAATAAAACCGCCTCGCAACACGTGCAGTGGCAGGCTGGGAAAAATTGTTCGTAATGAACGGGCCGAGGTATGATGTCGCGCTATGAAAAGTGGTCAGTAGATTATATTTGTGCAATATTGTGCTCTCTATGGTGGTATGTGGAAGTTATTTTGCAGAGCCGGACACGATCCTCATATTCAAGATCTTCTATGGAGTATTCGGAGAAGGAACCCGCCTTGCAATTCCGAAGACAATCTACGCGCCGGACTCATCGTCATTGAAGCCTGGTTCAATGGCTACTGAGGGAGTCCTGGATTAGGGGGTCCTCGGACAGCCAGACTATATACTTTGGCCGGACTGTTGGACTATGAAGATACAACATTGAAGATTTTGTCCCATGTCCGGGTGGGACTCTCCTTTGCATGGAAGGCAAGCTTGGCAATTCGGATATGTAGATCTCCTTCTCTGTAACCGACTCTGTTGTAACCCTAGCCCCTTCGGTGTCTATATAAACCGGAGGGTTTAGTCCGTAGGACAACAACAATCAGAATCATAGGCTAGCTTCTAGGGTTTAGGCTCTACGATCTCGTGGTAGATCAACTTTTGTAATACTCATATCATCAAGATCAATCAAGCAGGAAGTTGGGTATTACCTCCATCGAGAGGGCCCGAACTTGGGTAAACATTATGTCCCCCGCCTCATGTTACCATTAGCCTTAGATGCACAGTTTGGGACCCCCTACCTGAGATCCGCCGGTTTTGACACCGACAACTGTGTGTCCTCGAGTTTAAATACTCAACCGCTCCAACCAGACGTACAACTGTCACAGCAGTTGGAACTGGTCTACCAAATCATTTTCTTCACCAAGCCAACTGGTTCTATTTCCTCAACCCTTTCATTTCCTCATTTATGTGTTGATGAACCTGATCATTACTCTTTGAAGACTTTGACTGAAGACTTTCTCTAATTCCTCAATCCTATTTCGTTAGTCTGTTTTCTCTTCATCCTGCTTATCATGTGTTTACGCTTTCTGTATTCTGCAGCAAGTAGTTCTTCGCTTAGGAATTTCCTCACCCTGAAATTCCTTAGTGAAGATTTTATAAAAATCACCTATTCACCCCCCCCTCTAGTCGACGTAACGCACTTTCAATTGGTATCAGAGCAAGGTACTTCCTTATTCTGTGTGGTTTTGGTTCAACCACCTGGATTTTTAGTTATGTCGACTGCAGGTATGATCAAGGTCTCAGCTGGGTGTCCTACCTTTGACGGGACGGACTACCCCTACTGGAAGAACAAGATGCATATGCATCTTGAGGCAATTGAGCAAAGGTCAGTACGGCAGAGTGAGTGCACTAGAAACCGCTAAGCTGATTTGGGACAGGCTGTCCAAGATCAACAAAGGAGTCTCAACTCAACGTGACTCCTGAGTTGATGTTCTTCGCAATCTCTTCAACTGCTTCAAAAGACTGGACAAATATAATGTTCAGCAAACCTTCGATCGCGTCAGTGACATCTCAAATGAGCTTCGAGCACTTGGTGCCACTGACATCACCGTTCATCAGGTGGTGAAGAAGTTGCTGAGATCACTTGACACCTCATTTGATACCCTCGCACTGATGATTCATGAACGAGCTGATTACAAGTCACTTGATCCCGCTGATATCCTCGAGAGGCTAAACACCCATGAGTTCCAGCTTGCTGAGAAGTAGATCTCTATGGACCGAGCTACGGAAGATCACGTGCACTGAAGGCCAAGGTAGTATCTGAGTCCGAAGCTGAGGATTCTAGTAGCAGCCTTGGTGATCCTGAGGAATTTAGCCAGGAGCTAGCAATGCTCGTGAGGAAATTCCAGAAGTTCTCTCGCTGCGACCGTTTTGGAAAGTCTTCAAGAAATGATGATTCCTCATCCCGTGACTACAAAAAGAGAACTTGGCATAAATGCAAGAAACCTGGTCACTACATGTCTGATTGTCCTCTATGGGAAAAGGAATCAAAGAAGAAGAAGTACAAAGATGACGGTTCTGATGACTCAAAGAAGAAGAAGAAATCTTCAAAGTCTTCATCATAAAAATCCTCGAAGTCTTCATCTGACAAGAAGAGCAGTTCCAAGAAGGCCCAGACATTCATTGGCAAGGAAATGGACTCTGAAGCGAAATCTGAGGATAATGTGGAAGAGGAGGAATCTGACACTGGTGTGGCTAGCCTAGCCCTCGCTGCTCCTTACGTCAGCAAGTCCATCTTCAACACTGAATAAAATGACTTCTGTAAATCTGTTAACAAGAGCGTCGATGACTATGCTCCGAGCTATTGCTTCATGGAAAAAGATGCCAAGGTACTCAAACATTCCCCCTCTGACTCTAGTGAGGATGGACCTGATGACAATCTTAAGCTTAGCTATTCAAAACTTGCTAAAATTGCTATTAAGCAACAGAAGGCTTTAGAAAAGATTAAAAATCAACTAGACAGAAGCGATGACCTGTTGGGTGAGGAATTGAATCGAACTAAGACTCTGATAGATAATCTTCAGAGACTTCAAACTCGGTTTGACAACCTTCTGAAAGTGCGTTATATCGACTAGAGGGGGGGGGGGGTGAATAGGCGAATTTTATGAATTCTTCATTGAGGAATTTGCTGGTGAGGAAATTCCTAAATGAAGAACTACTAGCAGCGGAACAAGTACTCAGAAGTAGACATAACAGAACACATTCATAGTCATCTTGATGAAATGAAGACAAGCACAGAGTACAGAAAGCGTCAACACAGGATAACATAAGAAAGAAGACTGACAGACTGAAGAAATTGATCTGAGGAAATTGAGAAAGTCTTCACTCAAAGTCTTCAAACAGATATGAACAGGCACACAACAACAGACATGAGGAAATGAAAGAGTTGAGGAAATAGAACCAGTAGGCTTGGTGAAGACAATGATTTGATAGACCAGTTCCAACTGTTGTCTCAGTTGTACATCTGGTTGGAGCGGCTGAGTATTTAAACTCGAGGACACCCAGTCCCGGACACACAGTCCTCACCGTATTCTCCTTGAGCTAAGGTCACACAGACCTCGCCCAATCACTCGTGGTAAGTCTTCAGGTGACTTCTGAACCTTCACAAACTCGGTCACTTGGCGATCCACAATTCCTCTTGGATGCTCTAGACCTTGACGCCTAACCGTCTGGAAGAAGCACACTCTTCAAAGGAAACAAGCATCGGATGCACGCAGGATCAATCTCTTAAGTGATGCTCAATCACTTTGGGTTTGTAGGTGTTGGGTTTTTGGGTTTTCCTCACTTGATGATTTTCTCTCAAAGTCCTCGGAGGATGGGATGCTCACAATTGACAAGTCTCAGTTTCTCTCGGAGCAGCCAACCAGCTAGTGGTTGTGGGGGGCGGCTATTTATAGCCTAGGGAGCAGCCTGACATGATAAGACATAAATGCCCTTGTCTGATATGAACGTTAGGTGGGTACATATTTTGGAACCGCTGGCGCATAGCACAGCAACGGTCGGGATTTTGATAATTTTGACAATCAAAATCCTCAGGGCTATCATGATCCTCATTGTGTAGGCAATTCACACTGGTGAATTCCTAACTCCTCAGTCAGAAAAAATTCCTCAGAGACCAGAAGAACTTTGTCTCTGCCACTGAAGAATATGACTGAACTGTATGAGATTTCCAATTGCTTCACTCGAAGGGATTGGTAGGCGTAGGATTTTGAGTTGAGCATCACATGAAATTTTTTCCTTGGTATTTCCTCGACCCCCTTTAACAGTACGGTGTTTCCTATGACTCAAGAAAGAGAAAATGAAACTACAAAAAAAAAGTCTTCACGCTTCACGTTCCTCGAATGATTGCCTAGACTTCAAGGTCACACCAATTTCTTCACTTTCAAAGTCTTCAGAGATCCAAAGTCTTCAGTTGAAAAACTTCATTTTTAGGGGTCTACTTTCTCTGTAAATATCAAACTCCTCATAGATTTATAGACCTGTGTACACTCACAAACGCATCAGTCCCTTAACCTATAAGTCTTCAATGCACCAAAATCACTAAGGGGCACTAGATGCACTTACAATCTCCCCCTTTTTGGTGATTGATGACAATATAGCTTAAGTTTTCAACGGGGATAAACATGTGAAGTGTAAATACTGATATTGAGGAATTTGATTGCAAGATATAGAAGAACTCCCCCTGAAGATGTGCATAGTGAGGAATTTGATTTTGAAGCAATGCACACTTGAAGAGTATAATCATGGAGATATCCCCCTATATCCTGTAATTCATACACGCATTTGATATATAATATGAAGAATTTGAAATGCATGATGAAATATGGTGACTGATGTAATTCAGCATGCGTGCATTAACATTAATGAGGAATAAGCATGCAGAAGAACACAACAAAAGTACCAGGTCACCATAGAGTTTAAGATTACAACTCGATCCAGCAAAGTCATCAGAAGAACGAGAGTTGTAACTTAGCAAATAAAACGCCCATATAAGATAGACCCGCTTGAAGACTAACTCAAATTTGTCCCCCTTTGTCATCGAATGACCAAAAGGGTTGAAACTGAGGACAACGCCCCTGAAGAATATCATGAAGACGGAGGAACGCCAACGTTGTCAGGGTCTTGAGTCGATGTAGGGCCTGCTGCAGTGTCGTCCAAGTCTTCATGCTCATCCGTGGCGCGTGATGAAGAATAGGAGCTGGCCATCACGGAAGGAACCTTAACCCTCTTGAATCTCTTCGGTGGAGAAGTAGACCAGTCAAAGTCTTCCTTGAAGCCCATTTGCTTCAGATCTTCTTCACCATATAGATGTGACAGAATAGCCCAGGTGCGATCAAACACTTCATGGAGGTAGTAGTGTTTTTTCTTCACTGCATTATGTGTGGAAGTCATGTTGTGAAGAATAGAACCAAACTGACGCTTAACCCACTTGTGGTTGCGATCCACCTTCTGGTGAAGACTTATCAGTAGTTCACGGTCAGTCAGCACACGAGGAGCAGTAACTTGAGGACTTGTCTTGGTAGCATTGGCAGCAGTATCATGAGTGGCAGAGTCATCATTGGTGGAGTAAGATGCAGCTTTGCGGAACTGACCATCCAATGGACGCATGCCTTCATTGATAACGGCTGGTGACTTGCCCTTCTCATCAGATGAGGAAATTGTCCACTTGAGGACTTCAATAGGGGGCAAGTAGCTGAGGTGATTCTGAAAATCAGCCTTGTAGTTGAGTGAAGACCTTGTTTTGAGGAATCTCATGATCCACTGCGCGTAAGGCTTCAGCTCAAATGGAGAAAGTGCAACATTCGCCAGAGTTCTCATGAAGAAATCATGATAATTTATGGGAATGCCATGCATGATGTTGAAAAGCATGTTCTTCATCATTCCGATAATTTCTTCATCGGATGGGTCATGGCCTTTGCTGGGACTCATGGTCTTCGTCAGAATGCGGTAGATTGTTCTTGGCACATAGAATAATTCCTTCACGGGGATTTTGGTCCTTGGAGCTTGTCCCGGCTTCAGCGGCTTCATGAGCACTTGCATACAGTGATCAGTGAGTTCAGGACGAGCATCGTCAGGTGGAGGACTGATTGGTAGGGCACGAAGCAATTCAGAGGTTGGTGCCTTGTAATGAGTGTTGTCAGTCATCCACTCCAACACCCATGAGTTCACGTCAGCAGCATCGCCTGTGATATGCAAAGTTGCGTAGAACTGAAGAATAAGTTCTTCATTCCAATCAACTATGTCAGAGCAGAAATTGAGCAAGCCAGCGTCATGAATCATGATGAGGACTTGACAGAAGCAAGGCATGGATTCCATGTCCACATGAGGAATATGCTCATGATCGAAGACTTTGTCCCTTTTGAACAGCACTGAGGAATAAAAGTTGGCCGGCTGGCAGTCCAGAAACGCTTCCTTCTAAGACGAACATTGTCATAGGGGTTGAATTCCATGAAGAATACGTGCTCGCCGAAGAAATCGTCATCCTTGAATTTTTGCTTCTTGGAGAAAGGATCCTTTGGCTTGGGCTCAGGAGTGTCAGTCAATTGCAGCACTACTTCAGGAATCGCAATCTCAGGTTCCTCAGGCTGAGGAATTTCAGGCTCTTCAGCAGCTTCAGCCTGGGTCGTCAATTCTTCATTGATAATTTCTTCAGCACTAGTGGCTGGAATTTCTTCATGAATACTTGGGGTTGCATGAGGTTCTTCAGATCCCATTTGCACTTTAGTGGTGGCAGGGGATTGAGGAATAGCTTGAAGGGGAGTGAACATTGGAGAGTTGGGATGTTGACTGTCCCAAAATTCATCATTGAGCACAGGAGTGGTACAGCCAATGTCCACATCCTCCTCTTCAATTTCTTCAACACCTTCCTCTTCAGCAGTAAACTAAGGCAAAGGTGAGGAAATGACTGGGGTTGAAGGGATCTTATCCACTTCAATTTCTTCGTCCAACTGCTCTGACGTAGCAGCAAAAGGAGTTTCGTCATCAGATTCATCAGGAATCACATAATCTTCACCAAATGGAACAAGATCCTTTGATGGCAGTGATGAAACTGGAATGGCATCAATTGGATTGTCAATTGAACTGATCAGAGTCTTCATCTTCTTCGAACCAGAAGAATTTGAAGAGGTTGATGCCTTCCTTTTCTTTACAGCTGCACGTTCTGCAGCCATGGTCTTCTTCGCATCTGATGCAGATAGAAGGATTTGAGTTGGTGTAGGCGCAGGAGGTGCAGAGGAATTTGGTTCATTTTCCTCATGCACAACTGATGCAGCTGTCCTGACTTGTTCACTTTCCTCAGGCGCACCACTAGTGGATGCTGTCGGTGTCAAAACTAGCGGATCTTGGGTAGGGGGTCCCGAACTGTGCGTCTAGGCGGATGGTAATAGGAGACAAGGGACATGATGTTTTTACCCAGGTTCGGGCCCTCTCAATGGAGGTAAAACCCTACTCCTGCTAGATTAATATTGATGATATGGGTAGTACAAGAGTAGATCTACCACGAGATCAAAGAGGCTAAACCCTAGAAGCTAGCCTATCGTATGATTGTTGTTCGTCCTACGGACTAAAACCCTCCGGTTTATATAGACACCGGAGAGGGCTAGGGTTACACAGAGTCAGTTACAATGGTAGGAGATCTACATATCCGTATCGCCAAGCTTGCCTTCCACGCCAAGGAAAGTCCCATCCGGACACGGGACGAAGTCTTCAATCTTGTACCTTCATAGTCCAGGAGTCCGGCCAACGGTGATAGTTCGTCTATCCGAACACCCCCTAATCTAGGAATCCCTCAGTAGCCCCTAAACCATGCTTCAAAGACGACGAGTCCGGCGCGCATATTGTCTTCGGCATTGCAATGCGGGTTCCTCCACCGAATACTTCATAGAAGATTGTGAACACAAGGATAGTGTCCAGCTCTGCAAAATAAGTTCCACATACCACCGTAGAGACAATAATCTTTACACAAATTCAATCTGCCGACGTATTCTGCAGCGTGACGTCACACCATGGCCAAGCCTTTATTGGAATCATTTCTTTGGCACGTCTTGTCAAAGCAGAGATCGTGTCCCCTTATTCCGGCATTCTCATTAATCCGGGTGTGGGTAACCCAGTCGTGCCCGTTGGCGCGCCTCGTCTATCAAAGGCGAGTCCCGAACGGTCATGGGGAGGGCTCTTTGTATTCAACCTCTTTATAACGAGACAAAGGCCCGCTCATTTCTTTCAATCTCAATCGAATCCGCCCACGCCTCGAGTTCCAACACCCAAAGCTCTGGATTTAGGTGCTTCGGACCTCCGAGGATGTCCGGCTCTGACTTGCATGGCCGGTGGATGCCTTCCTCTGTCACGGAAGAAGACGTGCTAAAGCTGAGAGACGCCCGGTATATAACCGGCGAAATTTCGCACAGGCTGCCTGCCCAAGGGCAGGTTATTCCCTCTACCAAGCCTGGTGAGAGCGTGGTGTTCATGTCTCACTTCCTTCGCGGGTTAGGCTTCCCAACGGACCCCTTCGTGAGGGGGCTCATGTTTTATTATGGGATGGAATTTCATGACTTGGATCCGGAGTCCATCCTCCACATCTCATCGTTCATTGTCGTATGTGAAGCCTTCCTATGCATTACCCCTCACTTTGGGTTGTGGCTCAAAACCTTCAAAGTGGAACCGAAGATGATCAGGGGGCAGCAGGCAGAGTGCGGAGGGGCTGTTATAAGCAAGAATGTTGACGCTCCATGGCCCGAGGGCTCTTTTCTAGAGGAGCTCAATCTGTGGCAACAAGAGTGGTTTTATATCACAGCTCCTAGGGGCACCAAATGGGTGGCGCCACCTGCCTTTCGCTCGGGTCTTCCACCGCGGCTGGCGTCATGTGTCAGTAAAGGGCTCGACTGGGGGTCGTCCAAGGATGTGCCCTTGTTGCAGGGCCGTATTCGAGACCTCCGAGAGAGAGTGATCAATCTAGTCGTAGTAGCGCAGGTCATGTTGATTCGTCGCACCCTGCCCTGCAAATGTCGCCCCCTCCGCCTGTGGGAGTTCAATCCGGAGGGACCACGAGCTCTCCAACATCTTATGGGCGTAACGCCCGTGGAGATGTACCAACTGTTCTTCGGTTCACAAGCAATGTGTCCGGACTTGACCTAGGACGCAGGTCTGAGCTGCAATCGCCCGGATACTCAAGTAAGTAGTCCTATACCCGGACATGCTATCCGTATATCTATCATAAACTTTCCTTTAAAAGAGCTATCCCTTGAACAGGAGTGGATAGCGAAAGCAAAACTGATCCGGTGTCCGGCCCCCCTCCCTGAGACCACGCTGGATCGTGTGTTAACCAGGATGCTAGAGGCTGCGCCTTTTGAAGAGGGCGAAGGGGGGAACAAGGGAGCTACTGCCTCCACGAAGGAGTTTATCAAGAAAGGTGGGATCGAGAATCCCTCCCTCCAAGGGGAGAAGAGGACCGCTTCTGAAGATCTGGAGACCAAGGCCTCGAAGCGGGGGAAGAAATCTTCGCCAGAGGGTCCTGCGCCGGGAGATGCCCCGGCCGCACTATTTCCTCAAGGAGATCAGCCCTCCAGCGAGCCGTAAGTAAAGAGGGGCGTTTTCTTTAAAATGAGAGACATCCCTATTTTATTTCTGAAGATAACCAAAATTTTTTCTTGTAGTTCGGATCTCAGCCCTTCTCAGCAGAGCTCGTCTTCAGGGGATCTTGATCCGGAGATGATGGAGAGCGAAACGCCTCCGCCTGCCTTACCATCATGCGAGGCGGACGACCCTGAGGTGTCATCGCGGAGGGTTTCTCCGAATCCGGCGGGGCCCGAAGGCAGTCGTATGTTCCCTCAAAGCCCTCCGCGTCCGGCCTTCGAAAAAGGCCATCGGACGAGTCCGGCACCGACTAGTGTGCGGTCGGAGGAGTTGAAAGATCTGCTCGGGCGAGCGTCTATCTCGAAAGGTCACCGTGCGCTAATGGGTACGGTGATTGAAAGGATTTCATCCGCTGAAAGTGGATTGCATGAAGCCGTCATAAGTTTACTGACGGGTTTTGAGGTACGCAAAATGATGTACCTTCTGACAGTTTTGCATATAGAATGCGCCCTGTATAGAAAGTAGCCCCTGAGACTCGGTGCGTTGTCAAAAATGACAGCGCACCGAGGATCATAATCCCAGGTATAATATGCTCTCTTCCTATGTAGGTGGCGAAGTGTCCAGTGGCAAGCCGGACTGATGAATTTGCCGAACTAAAGTGGCAACTTGATGTGGCGGATTCTGAGATCGCTCTTGTAAATAAGCGGCTTGACGAGTCACAAGGTATGCAACTTCTCCGCGGACACCCAGTAAGGTAGCATAACGTTTGTGCCTTACAACATGGATGATTGACGCAGATGGTGCCGCTGCCATGGAGAACCTTCCGGCGGAACTCGCACGAGCCAAGGAGCAAGCCCGAAAAAGTGATGCGGCTGCCTTAAAAGCGGCCGAAGAGCTGAGAGCCGAACAGGCTGCTCACTGCCGAAGCAAGAAAGAAATGGCCGAGATGGCCGTAAAGTTGAAGAATGCTACCGACCGTTGCGAGCTTCTTGAAAAAGAAGGTCGAGCGGAAGAAGAGGACCTGAAAAAGGCTGCTACTGAGGCCAAGGATGCTCGCTCTGCGATGAGAGCTATGAAAGAGGAGCTCCGTCAGGCCGAAGATATTGCGGCTGGAAAGCCTTTTCTGCTGCGGAGGAAATTTACGGATCCTAAGTTTGCTCAGTTGGGCAAGCTGTGGGGTGCGGAGGATGCTTATCTGGACTTGGCGGCGAGTGCCGCAGAAGCGGGCGAATACTTCTGAGGCCAAAAGGATCACGGAATGGATGAGCTTTTTTGGTCGCAGTTCCATAGTCCAGAGCGTCCGCTTCCATTGACCGATCATTTGGCCGAATGGGCTGAGCTGAATAGGTTGTCCGGACTTGCCATGAAGGATGTCGTGACTCATTTGTGGCCGAACAGGCCCGAGCCGAAGAGTTATTTTGGCTTGGAGCAGCAGTTCCTTGGTGTGATGCCGCATATTGGTGTAAAGAAGCAGTCAGCATGCATAGAGGGTGCACGGATAGCTCTTGCCCGTGTCAAGACATACTGGGCGGAGATGAAGGCCACCGACGTTGCATCCCAGGATTCGGACAAAAGCCGAGTGCCTGCCGAGCACTATTTTGAGGAAGTCCTGCAGGGTGCTCGTTTAATAGAGACGCAGTGCTCGAAGGATATTATGTTCTAATGACATGTATGATTTGTGAAACAATATTTCAATATAATATAAGGGCTTTTTATACTTGTGCGTTCAAGTATTAAAACACCTCCTGTGCGGCCGTTAATGTATATGTGTATATAACCTGAAAGATGGCAGTCCTTGGCTTCAGCCCCCACGCACATAGTGCGGGGGTGTTTGCAAAAAGGGCGCATTTTCACACTTAATCCAACGTCCTGGTCCTGTAAAGGAGGTGATAGCGTAGCAAACTAGGAAATCGGACTATAATGCTTTATCACTTTCACTTAGCCATAGGAGTTCGATGGTCGGGCTACTATATAGCCCCTAGGGGCACCGCGCTCTCACGAATTCAGGGCGTGTATGTGCCTGACCGGGAAACGTTCCTTCGTTAATGCGGAGGAATTCTAAACATTCCAGTTGGTCATCGAGTGGTTGACTAGTCTCACGCTATATCATGACAGTCAGTTTTTGGCTTTCTCTACTGAGGTGCTCACCAGGCCGAACCGGGGCACAATCGCAGTAGTTCTCCTGGTGCCGTGTTAGCCGATAGAACGGAACATAAGGCAGCAAAATACAGGAGCCGGGCAAACCCAACATTTGACCAAAGACATGATTCGGAGCTGATGCATATAAGGCCTAACTCGAGACGCCAAACACTCCCTAAGGTATTCGGTCTTTATGAAAACGGGCAGAACAATGCCCTAAGCCCCTGGTGTCCAGGTACGCGCAAAAATTTCTGATGTGGCCGATGCCAAAATGCCAGCCTCCTCCTCGGTTATGGCAACAAACCGGGGGATGTGTATCAACAAGAGACGGTAAAAAAGGTTTACACAGGGTCTTAATCTGAAAAGAATCCTTGCAACGGGTCCCTACTGCACGTCTGCGCCTGTGTCTCCGTTGTGCCATATCCTGGACGGGTGTAGCACGGTGTTCATCTGTAAAAGAGAATAACTTAGTTGAAGAAAGATCGTGCGAAAAATGTACTTTATATTAAATAAACAGAGTACAATTCGAAAAGCGAATAAAATTGAGCTTTATTGTCTCTTGTTGTTCATGCATGCAGCCCCTTGTACGGGGGTGTGCGGCTAGTAGGCCTTTATATGTTTACGCCGGACTCGTCTAGCCGTGTCCGGGGTCCAAATGACCTGTTCAGGTGCTTTGTTTAGCGGAGCCGGATTAGTGTGTGACTGTCCAGGCAGTCTCACGTTCTTCCGTGCTCGAGTAACACTTGATACTTCCCTTTAATGAGATGATGCCGCGTGGACCGGGTATTTTAAGTGTAAGAGATGCATAATGCGGTATTGCGTTAAAGAGGGCGAAAGCTTCACGTCGCAATAGTGCTTGATAGCTACTCTTGAATGGGGCGATATGGAAGGTTAACTTTTTGCGGCGGAAGTTATCGGATGAGCCGAACACAACTTCTAGCAGTAGGGAGCCCGTACAATGGGCTTATAGGCCTGGCATTACCCCCTTGAAGGAGGTGTCGCTGTGGCAAATTTTGGTTGGGTCTATCCCCATTTTGCGGATTGTGTCCTGATATAGCAGGTTTAGATCACTACGGCCATCCATTAGGACTTCTGTGAATTGGAGTCCATCGATTATAGGATCTAATATAAGGGCAGTCCATCATGCGTTCCGGATACTTCCGGAATAATCCTGATGATCAAAGGTGATTGGTTTTGACAACCAATGTCGAGACTCCGCTGGGATAGGCCGTGCGGCGCGTATTTCTATGGGCTCCGTTCTGATTTTCCCTTTTATCACTTGAAGTGAGTTTACTGTTTTGACTTCTTGTGGGAAATACTTTTGTTTTCCGGTGCTCTGCTTGTGGGGTTCGTCATCGTCCTCGCTTGGTGTGTCGAGCCCCTTGTGTTCGGCATTGAGTTTGCCGGACTGCTTGAAGACCCAACAATCTCTGTGGGTATGGTTTGCAGGCTTCCCGGGGGTACTGTGGATTTGGCATATTTTGTCCAAGATTTTGTTTAAGTTGGATAGCTCGTGGCTGTTATCCTTGAGGGGCAGTTTTTTATGATTCTGCCGAGAGCTTTTGAATCCGGCGTTGACTGTCGTGCTCTTCGGGCTGTTTCCCCTTGTCCGGTGCTAGTCCTTGCTGCGTCATGGTTTCCTGTTTCCATCTCTGACTTCGGATGTACTTGGGTTGCTAGTACTACATCTTGCTAGCCAACTATCCTCTCCCGCGCAAAAGCGGGTCATGAGGCTTGTTAGTGCGGCCATTGTTCTTGGCTTTTCCTGGCCAAGGTGCCTAGCAAGCCATTCGTCTCGGACGTTGTGTTTAAAAGCTGCTAAGGCTTCGGCGTCCGGACAGTCGACTATTTGGTTCTTTTTGGTGAGGAAACTGTTCCAGAATTTGCGGGCTGACTCTCCGGGTTGTTGAGTTATGTAACTTAAATCGTCTGCATCTGGAGGGCGGACATAAGTCCCTTGTAAATTTGCCCGAAAAGCATCCTCGAGCTCTTCCCAACTTCCAATGGTATTTTCAGGGAGGCTTTTAAGCCAGTGCCGTGCTAGCCCTTTGAGCTTGAGGGGTAAGTATTTTATGGCGTGGAGATCATCTCCTCTAGCCATGTGTATGTGGAGGATGTAATCCTCAATCCCGACTCCCGGGTCTGTTGTTCCGTCGTATGCCTCTATGTTTACGGGTTTAAATCCCGCTGGGAATTCGTGATCCAGCACCTCATCAGTGAAACATAGGGGATGTGCGGCTCCCCGATATTTGGGTGTGCCGTGATGTCCGGATATTTGGCGTGTTGCATTGCTTAGAAGAGCTTGCTTTCTTGGCCCGTAGATGGACCTAACTGGGCCATCCTTTTGATGCGAATCCTTATGCGGATCGCGTGCCGGCTTGTGTGCGGCGCCGCTTGCCGCTCTATGCTTGTCATGTGGTCATCCATCCGACCGGGCGGCCTCTTTGTTCTTTGATTGCGGTGGCTCTAAGGCCTCCTCATCGAATTCGGGCAGTAGTTTGCGCTTCGGGTAGCTCTTTGTTTGGCGACTGTCACCGTATTTGTCTGCGGTGTTGAGTACTTTGGTCCATCTAATTTTGAGTGCATCTTCCGCTGTTTTGAGCTTCCGCTTCTGCTTCTTCAGGCTACGCACAGTGGTGACGAGCCTTTTGTGGAGGTTCTTCTGCTCCAACAACTTGTCCGGTGTGAGATCATCCGGACTGTTATCTTCGTCGGGGACGGATTGTTTATCCAAGTTGTCCTGTTCGGACGGTTGTTCAATGGCATGTTCGTCGTCCACCGGTTCGACCTGCTCTATGGCTGGGTCTGTATGGCCGCCGTCTTGGTCAGGGCTGGACTTTGTGCGGCACTTTCGTCGCCGTCTTGACTGCTTTTCGAGGGATTTATCCTTCGTAGCGTCCCATTGTTCCTCGTCGTCACTTCCTTTAGGTGTATCCACCATGTATACATCATGAGATGGGGTGGCTGTCCAGTACCCTGTAGGTGCTGGTTCGTGGTTATCTCCTACATCGTCGTCCATACCGTCGATGTCTTCGGAGTCAAAATTGAGCATGTTGTTTAAACTTTCGACAGTGGCTATGAAGTGGGTGGTGGGTGGGTGTTGAATTTCTTCGTCGTCCGCATCCCAACCTTCCTGACCATAGTCCGGCCAGGGCTCTCCTGATAAAGAGAGAGACTTTAGTGAATTCAGGATGTCGCCAAGGGGCGAGTGCTGAAAGATGTCCGCGGCGGTGAACTCCATAACCGGCGCCCAATCAGATTTGATTGGCAGGGGCGCGGGAGGTTCGGAGTCCGGCACCTTGGAATCACGGGCTTTGCAAAGGACATGGATGGTGTTCGGCTCAATCCCGTAGAGATCGTAGCCCCCGAGGCGGTGTCCAGCCACTCGTCCTCGGTCGGCGAAGTCGGCTCCGAGCTAAGGGTCGGAGCGGATACTGGTGCCGCCTCCAGGGCACTGTTCGGCGGCAGAGCTAGATCATACCCATCGAGACAGTGTGGCGCGCTTGGCTGTGGCTCGAATCCATCGAAGATCAAGTCTCCGCGGATGTCAGCCGTGTAGTTCAAACTCTCAAATCTGACCTGATGGCTAGGGGCGTAGCTTTCGATCTGCTCCAAATGGCCAAGTGAATTGGCCCGCAGTGCAAAGCCGCAGAATACGAAGAGCTATCCGGGGAGAAAAGTCTCAACCTGGACTGCGTCGTTGTTGATGATCGAAGGAGCCGTCGGACCTAAAGATGACGGCACAGAGGAACTCTCAATGAAAGCACCAATGTCGGTGTCAAAACCGGCGGATCTCGGGTAGGGGGTCCCAAACTGTGCGTCTAGGCGGATGGTAACAGGAGACAAGGGACATGATGTTTCTACCCAGGTTCGGGCCCTCTCGATGGAGGTAAAACCCTACTCCTGCTTGATTAATATTGATCATATGGGTAGTACAAAATTAGATCTACCACGAGATCAAAGAGGCTAAACCCTAGAAGCTAGCCTATGGTATGATTGTTGTTCGTCCTACGGACTAAAACCCTCCGGTTTATATAGACACCGGAGAGGGCTAGGGTTACACAGAGTCGGTTACAATGGTAGGAGATCTACATATCCGTATCGCCAAGCTTGCCTTTCATGCCAAGGAAAGTCCCATCTGGACACAGGATGAAGTCTTCAATCTTGTATCTTCATAGTCCAGGAGTCCGGCCAACGGTGATAGTTCGACTATCCGGACACCCCCTAATCCAGGACTCCCTCAGATGCCATGGCAATATCTTCAGCGGCTGGAATGGAGTCATCATCCCTGGCACTCTCATTTTCTTCTGCGGCCTGAATGTCATCAGCGGTGCTGGCATTTTCTTCAGTACACTGAGTAGATGCCTCAACCTGAGTAACTTCAACGTGCACTGGTGGAGCAGCACTTGAAGTGAATTTCTTCGTCAGATTGACGAAACACACCTTCATCACTCAGCTGTTTGATTTCAACTTACAAGGCAAGGAGCTGATCAGGAGTGAGAGTGAGGACATTGTCCTTGAGGTAGCGCTGTTTCTTGTACTGCGCTTTCTTCTAACTTCTGCCTTGTTCAAATTTCCATTTTTCTTCTTTAATGAAGGTAGTAAGAACATGACTTTGACCAGGAGTGAGGTTCATCTCCGGCAAAGGCGTGTTAGGGTCCTTGTGCCGTAGGTCAATGTAGTCGAGGATCAACTTTGGATCTAGCATCAGCGGCACATTGCTGCCTTTGGCTCTAGCGGCCCTGGCTTTTCTGTCTTTGATGATTTCGACAAGTTCTTCATCATCAGCCTCATCATCATTAGAGGGTACATGGAAGGCGACCTGCTTCTTGTGAGGACTGGGGCGAGTGCCTCGTCCAGCAGTGGCCTTTTTCTTTGGCAGAGAGGGACCAGCTGAGGAATTTTGAGCAGCTGAGGAGCTTGCAGATGCTCCTCAGGCAATAGAGAAGCCTTGAGTCCTTTGGCACGTGGCGAGATGCACAGGTGGCGAAGATTTTGTCAGAGCAGCTGAAGACTTTGACGGAGGAGCTGAGGACTTTGATGGAGCAGTCTGAGGAATTTGCCGTGAGGGCCTTGAGGAATCTGGCCTTGATGGCATAGCAGAGGAGCTTGGCCGTGAGGGCATTGAATGTGAAGCATTGTATTTATGTGCAGGCTTGTTGTGCATTGCCTTATTTGGCTGACTAGCAGAGGCCTCAGCAGAGGCAGCAGCAGCAGCAGAGTCTGTGTTGAATTTCTTCACTACTTCCTTTGCTTGCTTAGCCAGTTTGGCTTGGCGCTTTGCCCATTCATTAGGATAATCCTCACCACGCTTGAGACTAGTGAGATCTGCCAACTGGCCTGGTGCCAATTGAGGTCTTGGGCATGGAGGGTTGAGTGCAAATTTCTTCATATACTTGGGAGTGACATATCTGTACTCCCTCCATTCTCGTGCCCATCTCCTCTCTATCCTTCGTATGCGCACCTTGCGCTGATTTTTGTTCTCCTTTCCGAACTTGGCCTCATCAGGTGAGCAATAGTCTTTGTAAAAATGTCCTCAGGGATCTCAAAAGCAGTCATGACCTCAGGCTTCTTTCCTCCTTTCCATGGCTTCTTACCATCTACCATTTTCTTCAGTTGAGGAATTTGGACAATCGAATTCTCTGAAGAAGTATGCAACTTTTCTTCGAGGAACGCTGCAAATGAGTTAAGTTGATGAGAACCTAGTGATTCAGCAGCGGACATTTGTACCTGTGAACAGAGTATAGTTGCGAGGAATTTGGAGAGATCATATGCATTCTCAGAAGATTTTTCAATAAGAACAAGTTTGAGTAATTTGACCAGATGAGTCTTGAGGAATTTCACTAAGCGTTCTTTGTCTTAGGTTCCAGAGTTGTGTAGATTGAAAATCCACATAATTGAGGAATCTTGAAGAAAATCATTGCTTAGAGAAACGAATCAAGAGCAGATGACATGTGAGGTGTTTATGTGTGTGAAGAGTTGAAGAATAAACACTTTTGAAGATTTTCAGGAAAACTTGAGAATCAAAGCAAGCAGTTAAAAGTAACTTTTAATTACCTGAAGTGAAGAACACGATGAACTAGGAAGAACAGAAGTGAAGTTCGTCAGGTCAGATCTCAGCAGAGGAAGACGGCCACGGCGGCAGCGGAGTGAAGAAATCCGCAACCGGCGCGAGTACGACAGTGACGAGGTCGAGGCAGTGAAGCTCTTCCTCACCAGCGACGATGAAGTAGTGGCAGCTCTAGGGTTTTGGGAAGCTCGAGCGGGAGAGAGAGCGCGAGCACGGTGAAAGTGAAGTGAGGAAGAGACAGGGGTATTTATAGAGGGAGTGAAAAAATGTTCAACCGAGGAAATCGGATGAACATGCCCCTAGCCTCTTCTCATTCGCTTGACATGTGTCACCCACGTACTGAGAGGTGGCGATCGTGCTAGATCGTGGGTGAATAGATAAGTATTGTCGTAAGAAGCGGAATGGTTTGAGCGACAAAGCCGAAAATTCAGATAAGATAAGTTAAAAGTTTCATTCACAATTTCTTCAGCTGTCAAGGACACAGTGAAGAATTTGAACGAGTTTCAAATAACGCATATGAGGAATTTGTGAATAGACTGGGTTGAGTTTAGCATAGAGGGGGGAGGGTCCGATCACATTCACTTAGCAAAAGAAATCAACTTGAAGAAATAACAATAAGTGAATGTTGTAGAGGACATAAAACTCATATATATATATATATATATATATATATATATATATATATTCGAATGAAGAACAACACCGAAAAGAGTGAAGACAGTGCACAGTTGAAGAATTTGAAAAACTGAGGAATTTCAAAAACAAAGAAAAACTCAAATTGAAGATTTTCAACTTTGGTTGGTGGCGTAACCCACTGTATAAGAAAGCTAATTTCAGACACCGCATACAATTGTTGTATAGGGCTCTGAGGATCAATTTCTTCATTAATTTCTTCACACTTAGAGGGTTAGTCTTCATTGATTGAAGAAAAACGTTACTTCGTGTGTTGCGCATCTAAGTCATCAAGTCCGCATAAGTGTTAGGAGGTGTGTCCATTTCAGAGAACATTCGAAGATTCTAGGATATTTAGCTCAGACCGCAAGTTGCTAAATCTCTTCTCATCCAAGGGCTTAGTGAAGATATAGGCCAGTTGATCTTCAGTGCTGACGTGTTCGATGTAGATGTTGCCCTTCAACACATGATCATGAAGAAAATGATGAAGAATCTGGATGTGCTTAGTCTTCGAGTGCTGAACTGGGTTATGAGCAATCTTGATGGCACTCTCATTGTCACAGTAGAGAGGCACATTCTTCACGTTGACGCCATACTCCTTGAGTGTTTGCTTCATCCATAGTAGTTGAGCACAGCACGATCCAGCAGCAATGTACTCAGCTTCTGAAGTGGAGAGAGATACGCAGTTCTGTTTCTTCAAGGACCAACAGACCAAAGATCGTCCAAGGAAATGGCATGTAACAGATGTTGACTTGCGGTCCATGCGATCGCCAGCATAGTCAGAGTCTGAATATCCAATGATATCAAAAGTGGAGCCCTTGGGACACCATAATCCAAGTGTTGGTGTGTAAGCTAAGTATCGAAGAATATGCTTCACAGCCTTTTTGTGTGATTCCTTCGGTGCAGCTTGAAATCGGGCACACATGCGAACACTAAGCAGAATATCCGGCCTAGATGCACATAGGTACAATAAAGAGCCAATCATGGAGCGGTATACCTTTTGATCGAAGTCTTTACCATTTTCATCAGTGCATAGATGGCCATCCGTGGGCATAGGAATTTTGACCCCTTTGCAATCTTGCATGCCGAATTTCCTCAATACGTCCTTGAGGTATTTCTCCTGAGATACGAATATTCCATTGCACTGTTAACGAATTTGAAGACCTAAAGAGAATTTCAACTCTCCCATCATTGACATTTGATATTCTTCACTCATCATATAGGCAAATTCATCACTATATCGTTGGTTAGTACAGTCGAAAATGATATCATCAACATATATTTGGCACACAATCAATTCACCATCATAAGACTTAGTGAAAAGAGTTGGGTCAAGTGAACCGGGTTTGAAGCCTTTCCTAATGAAGAATTCCTTCAAGGTTTCATACCACGCCTGAGGGGCTTGCTTGAGGCCATACAGGGCCTTGTTGAGCTTGAAGACTTTGTCGGGATTCTTTGGATCTTCAAAACCTGGGGGTTGAGCGACATATACTTCTTCCTCAAGCTTACCATCGAGGAATGCACTTTTCAAATCCATTTGTTGTAATATAATATCATGATGGTTAGCATAGGCAAGTAATATGCGAATAGCCTCAAGTCTAGCAACAGGTGCAAAAGTTTCATCGAAGTCAATTCCTTCAACCTGTGTGTAGCCTTGAGCTACAAGACATGCCTTATTCCTCACCACAAGGCCATTTTTATCTTGCTTTTTGCGGTAGATCCACTTTGTGCCAATAATTTTGTGCTTGCAAGGATCTGGACGTTTGACCAGTTCCCAGACGTTGTTGAGCTCAAACTGATGTAATTCTTCTTGCATAGCTTGGATCCACTCAGGCTGCAGAAATGCTTCATCTACCTTAGTGGGCTCTTTGATAGAGACAAACGCAAAGTGCCCACAAAAGTTAGATAAATGTGAAGCTTTTCATCGTGTGACGGGACCTGGTGCTTCAATGTCATCGATGATCTTCTCGATTTGCACTTCATTTGCAATACGAGGATGAGCGGGTTGTCTTCAAGAATTTGATCCGCATTTTCTTCAGGAGCATTCTCTTCAGCACCATTTTCTTCAGGTGCGCCAGCTCGACGTTCGTCACGTTCTGGAATGAATTCTTCAGCAGATTCATCTATCACATCCTCAGTGGCTTTGAACTTGATAGAATCCTCAGGTGCTGGTTCATCTATCACATAAGGTAGTTGCTCTCTTTGCGAGCCATTAGTTTCATCGAACCGCACATCCACAGTTTCAACAACCTTGTGAAGAACGTTGTTATAGACTTTGTAGGTGTGCGAGTCATTTCCGTAACCAAGCATGAAACCCTCATGTGCTTTCGGTGCAAACTTAGAAGTGTGATGAGGATCTCTAATCCAACATTTAGCACCGAAGACTTTGAAGTAACTTACATTGGGTTTCTTGTCAGTGAGGAGTTCATAAGCAGTCTTCTTACTGTTGATGATGTGGCAAGCAATATCAATTGCCTCACTCCAGAAATGACGAGGCGTCTTGTATTCATCAAGCATAGTGTGAGCCATCTCAACAAGAGTTCTGTTCTTGCGCTCCACGACGCCATTATGTTGAGGAGTATAAAGGAGCAGATAACTCATGAGTAATACCAAGTTCATCAAGATAGTCATCAAGACCGGAATTCTTGAACTCAGTTCCATTGTCACTCCTGATGTGCTTGATCTGCACACAAAAGTTGGTTGAAGCCCTCGAGGAAAATCGTTTGAAGACTTCCTGCACTTCATGTTTGTAAGTGACGATGTGTACCCATGTGTAACGAGAATAATCATCAACAATAACAAAGCCATATAGAGATGCATCATTTGTCACAGCATAATAATGGTTAGGACCAAAGAGATCCATATGAAACAATTCAAATGGTCGAGTGGTAGTCATGATAGTCTTTGCTGGATGCTTGGCCTTTGTCATCTTCCCAGCTTCAGAGGCTCCGCATAAGTGATCCGTGAGGAATTTGACGTTCTCAATGCCAGTGACATGCTTCTTCTTCGTGAGCTTGTGCAGATTCCTCATGCTAGCATGACCAAGTCGTCAATGCCAGAGCCAGCCTTCTGATGCTTTTGCAAGTAAGCACACGGCAGGCTGCGGTCCTGTAGAGAAATCAACAATGTACAAGTCTCCTCTCCTAAAGCCTTCGTAGACTTTGGAATTGTCAGCTTCCATGATCACAACACAACGATACCTGCCAAAGACAACAACCATATCAAGATCACAAAGCATTAAGACAGACATGAGGTTGTATCCTAAGGACTCGACAAGCATGACTTTGTCCATGTGTATGTCCTTCGAGATCGCAACCTTACCTAGACCCAATACCTGACTTTTGCCTTTGTCACCGAAGATGATATGCTTCAGATGTGAAGGTGATAAGGGAGCATCCATCAAGAGATTCTTGTCACCAGTCATGTGATTTGTACATCCACTATCGACGACCCACTCATTTGCTTTGGGTTGATCATCCTGCAGATGAATTAGTGCAGCTTACAAACTCATATACTACATCAGTGAAGAATATGACATCAGTATCATTAGGTCAATTTCATCAAGCAATTAGAACAGATAATCAGTAGGAGGACGTGAGAAATGAAGGTTCATTTCATCATGATTATCCCGCGTCCTATCAGGCACTGTTCAGGTCTCCAGCAAACTCTTCAGTCGTTTTGAGCACGACAGGAGACCTGACCCTGCATAAGAGATTAGTTCTTTTTTCTTCACCACCCACATCTGGAGGGGTGGCAAAGAATTCATCACTCTGCGAGCACCATATGAGAAAGGTGGCATGGACGCTAGTCCACTTAGTTTCACATAAGAGGGGTTAGGGTAAGCATATGAATAAGTAGAGAAATTCTTCGAGGACTTATGAACATAATGATTTGAAGAATAATGCACATATTCATAGCCCTTAGCTCTACCTTGCGAAACAGAAGGGTTAGCACGATCATGATCATATGAGGACTTTGATCCTTTTGAGGAATTTGATCCACGTGAGGAATTTGGTCCACCTGAGGACTTGGATCCATAAGAAGAATTTGGTTCATATGAAGAATTTGATCTGGAGTTCCTTTTCTTCACAAGTGGTGTCATGAGGACATTCACCTGAAGACTTTCAAGGCAACTTTTGGGAACCCAGATTTTCTTCATAGGAGAGCCGTTCCTACAGTTAGTCCCAACATATCTAGCAAATACTTCACCATTCTGATTTTTGAACGGTTTATAGTTAGAGTTAAATGACACATCAGAAGAATGAGGAGATTCACATGTAAAGCCAGATAAGTTGGATGGATCAACTTGAGGTCCCTTTGCAGCAACCCATGAGGTTTTGGGGTACTGCTCAGGCTTCCAACATGTTCCATTAGCATTGAGTTTCCTCTCAAAGGCAATACCGTCTTTCCTAGGGTTTCTGTTGAGGATATGCTTTTTGAGCACATCACAAAGAGTATGATGGATTTTGAATCATGTACAATTCCTTCAGCCCTGCATCATCAGTGATACTTGCATTGTCCTCAGATGAGGAATTAGTGACAACAAAGACATATGAGGAATTTGTAGCATTAGAAGCATTTGAAAATTCAGGTGAGGAATTAGCAGTTTCACATTCAATGCACTTCAGACATGGAGGAACAAATTCTTCCTGGGTAGCGCTGATTTGTTGAGCAAGTAATGAATCGCGCTCCTTCTGAAGATCTTCACAATCCACTCTTAGCTTTTCAAGATCTTGCTTTCTTTGAATAGATTCAGAAGAAAGC
Organism: Triticum timopheevii; assembly: GCA_963921465.1. Classification (NCBI taxonomy): domain Eukaryota; kingdom Viridiplantae; phylum Streptophyta; class Magnoliopsida; order Poales; family Poaceae; genus Triticum; species Triticum timopheevii. Next base: position 657,431,590 of record OY997274.1, on the reverse strand, counting down.
TTCTCGTGATCAGACAAGAGAGAATTATGATGATCTTGAAGGGCGTCAAACTTGGACTGAAGGCTCTGAAGACTCTCAGCCAATGCTTTTGACTGATCCATTTCTTCACCCAACATATCATCGCTCTTATTAAGCATGTATTGAACTTTTTCCAAAGCTCTTTGTTGTTTAGTGGCAAGGGAAGCAAGTTTGACATAGCTGGGGCCAAATTCATCACTTGATTCATCATCACTAGATTCGAAAAGGTAGCATTCAGTTACCTTGGCACCCTCTGCCATGAGGCACGGTGAAGAGGATGACGATTCAGGTGCGAAAGTCATCTCTTTGAGAGAATCCTTGTAATCCTCAAACCAAGGATCATGACGAGTACGATGACCTTCATAGACCTGAGAAAGCCGGTCCCAGATTAGCTTCGCGTGATTGAGCTGCATGACGTTCCTGAACTGATTTCAGGACAGACAGGAGCAGATGACATCCTTCGCCGTGAGGTTCAGTAGAGTGTACTTGCGAATGTCATCAGCCTCCGCCATCTTCCATAGATCGGTAAGACCAATCTCAGTGACGGTCCACAGTTCGCTGTCCATAGCCAAGAGTCGCTTCTTCATCATGGCCTTCCAACGGGGATACTCATGACCGTCAAAGATGGGGCAGGATACGTTCCTCAATCCTGCAGTCGACATAACTAAAACTCCAGGTGGTTAAACCAAAATCACACAGAACAAGGGAGTACCTTGCTCTGATACCAATTGAAAGTGCGTTACATCGACTAGAGGGGGGTGAATAGGCAATTTTTATGAATTCTACATTGAGGAATTTGCTGGTGAGGAAAATCCTAAATGAAGAACTACTAGCAGCGGAATAAGTACTCAGAAGTAGACATAACAAAACACACACACAGTCATCATGATGAAATGAACACAAGCACAGAGTACAGAAAGTGTAAACATAGGATAACACAAGAAAGAAGACGGACAGACTGAAGAAATTGATTTGAGGAAATTGAGAAAGTCTTCAGTCAAAGTGTGTTCAAACAGATATGAATAGGCACACAACAACAGACATGAGGAAATGAAAGAGTTGAGGAAATAGAACCAGTAGGCTTGGCGAAGAGAATGATTTGGTAGACCAGTTCCAACTGCTGTCTTAGTTGTACATCTGGTTGGAGCGGCTGAGTATTTAAACTCGGGGACACCCAGTCCCGGACACACAGTCCTCACCGTATTCTCCTTGAGCTAAGGTTACACAGACCTCGCCCAATCACTCGTGGTAAGTCTTCAAGTGACTTCCGAACCTTCACAAACTCGGTCACTCGGCGATCCACAATTCCGCTTGGATGCTCTAGACCTTGACGCCTAACCGTCTGGAAGAAGCACAGTCTTCAAAGGAAACAAGCGTCGGATCCACGCAGGATCAATCTTTTAAGTGATGCTCAATCACTTTGGGTTTGTAGGTGTTGGGTTATTGGGTTTTCCTCACTTGATGATTTTCGCTCAAAGTCCTCGGAGGATGGGATGCTCACAAATTGACAAGTGTCAGTTTCTCTCGGAGCAGCCAACTAGCTAGTGGTTGTGGGGGGCGGCTATTTATAGCCTAGGGAGCAGCATGGCATGATAAGACATAAATGCCCTTGTCTTATATGACCGTTAGGTGGGTAGATATTTTGGAACCGCTGGCGCATAGCACAACAACGGTCGGAATTTTGACTATCAAAATCCTCAGGGCTATCATGATCCTCACTGAGTAAACAATTCACACTGGTGAATTCCTAACGCCTCAGTCAGAACAAATTCCTCAGAGACCAGATGAACTTTGTCTCTGTCACTTAAGAATATGACTGAACTATATGAGATTTCCAATGCCTTCACTCGAAGGGATTGGTAGGTGTAGGATTTTCAGTTGAGCATCACATGGAAATTTTTCCTTAGTATTTCCTCGACCCCCTTTAAAAGTACGGTGTTTCCTATGACTCAAGAAAGAGAAAATGAAACTACGAAAAAAAATTCTTCACGCTTCATGTTCCTCGAATGATTGCCTAGTCTTAAAGGTCACACCAATTTCTTCACTTTAAAAGTCTTCAGAAAGTCTTCAAAGATCCAAAGTCTTCAGTTGAAGAACTTCATTTTTAGGGGTCGACTTTCTCTGTAAATATCAAACTCCTCATAGACTTATAGACCTGTGTACACTCACAAACGCATCAGTCCCTTAACCTATAAGTCTTCAGTACACCAAAATCACTAAGGGGCACTAGATGCACTTACACCTTCAAAATCATCATAACACTCTCTTAACTGATCATGAAAAGCTTTCTTATGAATTTCTTTAGAGAAAGCAAGATATTGAGAAGTTAAAAGCGAGTTATGAAGATCTTCAGAAGGAAAACGATTCATTGCTTGCTCAACAGATCAGTCCCGCTCAGGAAGAATTTATTCCACCATGTCTGAAATGCATTGAGTGTGAATCTGCTAATTCATCACCTGAATGTTCAAATGCTTCTATTGCTGCAAATTCTTCAACTGTCTCAGTGGTTACAAATTACTCATCTGAGGATACCACATGTATCACTAACGATAATGCAGGGCTGAAGAAATTGTATGTGACAGGCATTTACAAAAGCGTCAAAGGGCATCAGACTCTATGTGATGTGCTCAAAAAGCAGATCTTGAACCGGAACCATAGGAAAGAGGGCATTGCCTTTGAGAGGAAACTCAATGTTGATGGGACCTACTAGAAACCTGAGCAGTATCCCAAAACCTCATGGGTTGCCGCGAAAGGACCTCCTATAGATCCATGCACTTTATCTGACATTACCTGTGATTCTTCATATTCCTCTGATGAGTCATTTGACTCCAACTATAAACTGTTTAAGAATCAGAACGGTGAAGTATTTGCTCGATATGTTGGAACTAACTGCCGGAACAGTCCCCCTATGAAGAAAATCCAGGTTCCTAAAAGATGCCTTGAAAATCTTCAGGTGAATGTCATCATGACACCACCAATGAAGAATAGGAACCCCAGATCAAATTCTTCATATGGACCAAATTCTTCTTAAGGTTCCAAGTCCTCATATGGATTAAATTCCTCACATGGATCAAAATCCTCATATGAACATCATCGTGCTAACACTTCTGTTTCGCAGGGAAAGTCTAAAGGCTATGAAAATGTGCATTATTCTTCAAACCATTATGTTCATAAGTCCTCGAAGAATTTCTTTGCTTATTCATATGCTTATTCTAACCACTCTTCTGTGAAACGAAGTGCACTGGCTTCAATGCCTTCATTTTCTTATGGAGCTCACAGAATGATGAATTCTTTGCCACCCCTCTAGATGTGGGTGGTGAAGAAAAAGAACTAATCTCTTGTGCAGGGTCAGGTCTCCAGACGAACATCCTCATCTGAAGAATTTTCTGGAGACCTGAATGCGCTGGAAACTAATCATGAAGAAATGAATTATTCATTTCTCACGTCCTCATATTGCTATATCTGTTACTGTTGATGAAATTGATATCATATTCTTCACTGATGAAATATATGGGTTCATAAGTTGCACTAATTCATCTGCAGGATGAACAACCCAAAGCTACTAAGTGGGTCCTCGACAGTGGATGTACAAATCACATGACTGGTGACAGGAGCTTGTTGATGGACACTGATTTGTCGCCATCTCATCTGAAGCATATCACCTACGCTGACAAAGGCAAATGCAATGTATTGGGTCTAGGTAAGGTTGCAATCTCAAAGGATAAACAAATGGACAAGGTCATGCTTGTTGAGTCCTTAGGATTCAATCTTATGTCTATCTCAATGCTTTGTCATCTTGATATGGTCGTTCTCTTTGGCAAATTTTGTTGCCTTGTGTTAATGGTATCTGACAACTCCAAAGTCTTCGAAGGCTTTAGGAAAGGAGACTTGTATATTGTTGATTTCTCTGCAGGACCACAGCCTGCCACATGTCTACTTGCAAAAGCTTCAGAATGTTGGATATGGCATCGACGACTTGGTCATGCTGGGCTGAGGAACCTGCATACACTCGCAAAGAAGAATCACGTCATTGGCATCGAGGGTGTCAAATTCCTCAAAGATCATCTTTATGGGGCTTGTGAGGCTGGAAAGGTCACCAGAGCCAAGCATCCCTCGCAGACTATCATGACCACTTCTCGTCCCTTTGAATTACTTCATATGGATCTATTTTGCCCTAATCATTATGCCACGTTCACTAGTTCTGCATCATTATATGGCTTTGTCATAGTTGATGACTATTCTTTTTACACATGGGTGCATATCATCACTTACAAAAATGAAGTGCAGGAAGTCTTCAGACGATTTTCCTCAAGGGCTTCCACTAACTTCGGTGTGAAGATCAAGCATATCAGGAGTGATATTGGAACCGAGTTCAAGAACACTGGCCCCGATGAATATCTCGATATGCTTTGTATTACTCATTAATTGTCTGCTCCTTATACTCCTCAGCAGAATGGCGTCGTGGAGCGCAAGAACAGGACTCTTGTTGAGATGGCCCTCACTATGCTTGATGAATACAAGACGCCTCAGCATTTCTGGCCTGAAGCAATTGATACTGCGTGCCACATCATCAACAGGGTATATCTTCACAAATTCTTCAGAAAGACCTCATACGAACACCTCACTGACAAGAAACCCAATGTAAGTTATTTCAAAGTCTTCGGTGCTAAATGTTGGATTAGAGATCCAAACCATCACTCTAAATTTGCACCGAAAGCACATGTGGGTTTTATGCTTGGTTACCGAAAGGACTCGCACACCTACAGAGTCTTCAACATCAATCATCACAAGGTTGTTGAAACTGTAGATGTGCGGTTCGATGAGACTAATGGCTCGCAAAGAGAGCACCTACCTCCTATGCTAGATGAAATGTCACCTGAGGAATCCATCAAGTTTAAAGCTACTGAGGATGTCATCCCTACCGAGGAATCTGCAGAAGAAGTTATTCCTGATCGTGAAGAAAATCATGGTGGTGCTGCTAAAGAAGCTGGTCCTGAAGAAACTGCTGGGCCTAAGCAAAGTCGTCAACCCGCACATCCTCGCATAGCAAACGAAGTACAGATCAATAAGATCATCGATGACATTCGTGCAGCAGGTCCCCTCACGCGCTCAAAAGCTTCACATTTATCTAACTTTTGTGGGCATTTTGCATTTGTCTCTATCACAGAGCCCACAAAAGTAGATGAAGCATTCATGGAATCCGAGTGGATTCAATCCATGCAAGATGAATTGCATCAATTCGAGCTCAACAATGTGTGGGAGCTTGTCAAGCGATCAGACCCACGCAAGCACAACATCATCGGTACCAAATGTATCTACCTCAACAAACAAGACGAAAATGGCCTGGTGGTGAGGAATAAGGCTTGTCTTGTAGCTCAAGGCTACACACAGGTTGAAGAAATTGATTTCGATGAAACTTTTGCACCTTTTTCTAGACTTGAGGCTATTCGCATATTTCTTGCTTATGCTAACCGTCATAATATCATCTTACATCAAATGGACGTGAAAAGTGCATTCCTCAATAGTTAGCTTGAGGAAGAAGTATATGTTGCTGAACCACCAGGTTTTGAGGATCCAAAGTTTCCAGATCACGTCTACAGACTCAACAAGGCCCTCTATGGCCTCAAACAAGCACCTCGGGCATGGTATGACACACTAAAGGAATTCCTCATGGAGAAAGGCTTCAAACTCGGTTCACTTGACCCAACTCTTTTCACCAAAACATATGATTATGAATTATTCGTGTGCCAAATATATGTTGATGATATTATCTTTGGCTGTACTAACCAACGTTACTGTGATGAATTTGCCTATATGATGAGTGAAGAATATCAAATGTGTATAATGGGAGAACTGAAATTCTTCTTAGGTCTTCAGATTTGTCAACAATACAATGCCATATTCATATGTCAGGAGAAATATCTCAAGGATGAGTTGAGGAAATTCGGCATGCAAGACTGCAAAGGCGACAAAATTCCTGTGCCCACAAATGGCCATCTATGCACTGATGAAAATGGTAAAGACTTCGATCAAAACGTATACCGCTCCATGATTGGCTCTTTATTGTACCTATGTGCATCTAAGCCAGATATTATGCTTAGTGTTTGCATGTGTGCCCTTTTTCAAGCTACACCGAAGGAATCACACCATAAGGCTGTGAATCATATTCTTCAAAATTTAGCTCACACACCAACAATTGGATTAAGGTATCCCAAGGGCTCTTCCTTTGATCTCATTGGATATTCAGAGTTTGACTATGTTGGCGATCGGGTGGACCTCATGTCAACGTCAGGCACATGTCATTTCCTTGGACGGTCCTTGGTATGTTGGTCCTCAAAGAAGCAGAACTGCATATCACTCTCCACTGCAGAAGCTGAGTACATTGCTGCTAGATCTTGTTGTGCTCAATTACTATGGATGAAGCAAACACTCAAGGACTATGGCATCAACGTGAAGAATGTGCCACTCTACTGCGACAATGAGAGTGCCATCAAGATTGCGCACAACCCAATTCAGCCTCCTAAGACAAAGCACATCCAGATTCGTCATCATTTTCTTCGTGACCATGTGTTGAAGGGTGACATCTCCATCGACCATGCAAGTACTGAAGACCAGCTGGCCGATATCTTCACAAAGCTCTTGGATGAGAAGAGATTCAACAAGTTGCGGTGTGAGCTAAATATCCTATAATCTTTGGATGTTCTTTGAAAAGACACACATCCTAACACTTATGCTGACTTGATGACTTAGATGTGAAACACATGAAGTATCGTTTTTCTTCAATCAATGAAGACTAACCCTCTAAGTGTAAATAAATTAAAAAAGAAATTGATTCTCAGAACCCTACGAGAATTGTACGCTATGTCTGAAATCAGCTTTCTTATACGGTGGGTTACGCCACCAACCAAAGTTGAAAATTCTTCGTTTTGAGTTTTTCTTCATTTTAGAAATTCCTCAGTTTTTCAAATTCTTCAACTTTGCATTGTCTTCACTCCTTCCGTCGTTGTTCTTCACTGACTATATATATATATATATATAGGACAATTTTTTCCAACTACCGGGTGTAGTTACTCCCACTTTTGTTTCGTACGTTCTAGGTAGTATCTATTATATCGGAGAGTATGTACGTGTAGTATGTAGTATATAAGAATGTTTAGATAGTATATATACTACTTTTTTGGTAGTATGTACCATATTTTGTGCATACTTCATTACGCGTACAAATATGTACGTATTTCACAAATACAATAAAACTATGAGCTCACTTGCAATTTTTTCATATAACTCACTTTGGATTATCTTAGATATAGTATACAAACGTAATAAAAATAAATAAGTAGAGTATATACTATCACATGATAGTATATAAAAAAGGGGTTGTTACACCCGGTAGTAGGATGCATTTTCCCTATATATATATATATATATATATATATATATATATATATATATAGCCGGTCTATTCTGCTAATATTAGCAGAATAACTATTCTCATAACACTTTCGCACTGCCCACTCAATGCAAGTGCAGGTCATTGTTTGAACCAAGTGTGCTGCAGTACAGAGGCGAGTGAACTTCACGTGGCAAAAAACTGCATGCAGTGTTTTTTCTGGTGCTGTTTTCTCTCTAGTTTTTTAACCGTTTGTCGGAACAAGGCGTGTAATATATCGTTGAAAAGCTATGGATTAGGCGCAACTTCGCCATGTTGAACACTATTCGAGATTCCTCACGGTTTAAGAGCAGTTTTGAAAATGGTGCGGCCCACAACGAGTGGCAGCGATCATTTTTTCGCGTTTTTTCTAAACCGCTCGTCGGAATGAAGCAAATGATACACCGTTGGATACATATCATTGATGCACATCTTTTTCATATGTAGTTTTTTCTCTAATTTGTTACGGTTTAAGAGCAGTTTCAAATTTACTAAATCCCGGAATTATGTTTTTCAAATTTTCGGTACTGTTTTCGCACCAGTTTTTTAACAGTTTGTCGAAACGAGGCGTGCAATATATCGTTGAAAAGCTATCGACGAGGCGCAACTTTTGTATGTTGAAATGTTTTTGATATTCCTTACGATTTTAAGTTAATTTTCAAAAATCATGCAACTGACGACGAAGTAGCTATGGACGAGGCAGCGGCCGTTTTTTGCAAAAATTTTACAAAGCATGATCTGAATGGTTCAAATTATATGCCATTGGAAATATATTGATGAGGCGCAACTTTTTCATGTAGAACACTCTCTCTAAATCCTTACGGTTTAAGAGCAATTCTGATTTTAATGAAATGCGGGCACTCTGTTTTTTCGCGATCCAAGATCGTCGTATGTACTTCTTCAGAAAGAAAAACGCACTGCTTTCAGAAAAAAAAACGCAGTTCGTCAGACGAAGAAGTGCACTACATGATTTCTTTTTTGTGCGACGTAAATCAAAAAGAAACCGCACTGCTTTCAGACTAAAAACTGCACTTCATCAGACGAAGAAGTGAGCTGCTTTCGGAGGTGTTTTTTTTTCGGATCACCAAGTGAACCACGAAGGAGTTTTATGGTGAACTCTACGTGAGAGAACAAAGTGAGCTTCAAAACATACATATCCATTCATTATTTTTACACAGTTACACATCCATCCAGTACATAGCAGAATCAGCGACAGAGTACCCAACTGAGCAGCACTAGCCAAAGACATGCTTGTGCAAAATAACCATCCATTTTCTTACTACAAAATGAACTTCAAATGCACTAGGGAGTACCCTTTTTCTCTCCGTGTTTCACTTCTTGAGTAAACTGCACATTGACGCAAACAAAACACCAACGAAGCACAAAGCGGACTTCATGGACGAGGCTAGCAAACTTCATGTTCTCGAAGTTCTTTTTTCCAGAGCAGCAAAGGAGAACTCTAGAGTGAACCACCAAGTTTGTTATCAAACAGTATTTATAAAACTCACCAAACACAGCGCTGTAAATTTACATAAAACCCACTCAAAACAAAATGAAAAAGAAATCAAAGTCGTATGTCCTGCGTCCAGTTTCCTTGACCCTTCCAGCACCAAAGGAACTGCGAGCCTAACAATGGTGAGCTGCACGCCCGCCGTACAGGACCGCTCACTACTAGAAAAACCCCTACTAATGGCGCACCTAATATGGCCATTAATGGCGCATCTGTGGTGCACCATTAACAGCACGCCATTAGTAATTTTTACTAATGGCGCACCACCTGGTGCGCCATTAGTATCTACGGTGCGCCATTAGTATGCCTCCCAGGGGCCATGTATACCTAGGTGCTTTGGCATACTAATGGCGCACCACCACAGGATGCGCCATTAGTAACCGCGGCATACTAATGGCGCACTGCCCGGTGATGCGCCATTAGTATGCACTGTCATACTAATGGCGCACTGTCATGTGATGCGCCATTAGTATGAATATTAGGGTTTTTTTGTTTTTTATTTTCTATTTTTTGCACAGGTTACAAAATGTATAATTTGACAAAATATAGACAGCACACATCAACAACAGATTCATCGAATACAATAGAAGATTAGTCTTTGAATACAATTCATCATATTAGTCTCCGAATACAATTCATCATATTAGTCTCCTAATTGAAAAGACCGAACAAAGATAGAACATTATATTACAAGTCTCGAGACCGCGAGTAGCGAGTTTGTCTTCACATTACAAGTCGATATCGATCATCTAAACTACCATCACATAGAAGAGAGATGCGGTCATCACGATGAGCATCATCACGATGAAACTCGTCTTCATCCGGTTCCTCCAACGCTCCCTCCCCTCTCCCGCTAGATAGCGGGCGTATCTAGATTCGGCCTCGGCCCTAGTGGTGTACCCTTTGTAACTGTTACCGCTGAATCGGTGAACCTGTCTCCGACACTCCTCCCAGTCATCGTCGACTCCGGGAACCTTACCCTTGTACACGACATACGTCGGCATCGCTATGCACTAGCCAAACGAAACGTTAGTACCAATTCACAGACAATACATAAGCAATATATAAGTATGCAACAGAACGATCGGAAGAGAAAAGCAAGACATTAATAGCATCGATTACATCTAAGTTGAACGACTCTCGAAACCAAAGAGACATACTACAAGTTCCTTAAAGTTTAATTACAACATGAGCCAATCGATGTTTCAGAACTAGACACAGCATCACTGCTTTCGACTTGACTCAAGGGACTGGAGCGTGGATGAAGCCGCCGTCTATCGTGGGAGTCATGAAATAACGGTCGTTGTCAGCCTGCATTTGTAGAATTGTGTCGATGTCACTATTGGACGGTTGATTGTTGAGGTAGAACTGCCCCGAGTACGAAGGACATCTTGATGGATGATTTCCGCAAACTCCGACTGGATGCGAAAGAATTCTTGTCTGATGTCCGCGTCCTGGATTGCCGACACGCTCGCGGCCCAATCTTTGAGTTTACTCGGTATCAGAAGTTGATGATGGTCCCGTATGATCGCCCGCATGTGATGGATGGCGTAGTAGGCACCCTTCTGACCGCCAGGCGGCTGCTTGACGCAGTAGAACGTCGTATTATGGGAGAACACATGCTTGCCGTACTTACGAACAGGCCCGGTGAAGGTGCCTCCAGATTTGGCGTAGCCGGGGAGAACATCATCAAGAACCTTCTTGACATTTGTGTAGTCTACTTTCGACTGACGGTCCGGGTCGAAATACGTGGCCATGGAATATTTGGGGCTTAGGAGGATGAGCGTGCAACGTGTGTCACTGCAGAAAACACGGAATGTTAAAAGAAAAACGATCGAAATCTAAGAATTCATATGTTACGGGCCGGTTGAGGGGAGGACTTACTCGGGAAAGTAAGGCACGAGGAAGTTATCCTTATCTTGGTTTGCCAGAATGACGCCTTCGAGGTAAGAACTCGCAACTTGCCGGTCCCCGGCGCTGCCCAAGATCTTGGCACGCATGTAGAAGGGGTCGACTATCACGATGTCCGGGGTCTTGTCGCGAATGATCCGCATCTCCATACTCAGCGAAAATAGCCGAACGAAGGTGTAGTGCAGCGGATGAAGGTTCAACATAGCGTAGATGTCATCAAACCGCAGGACGATCGTACGCCCGATGGAGTTATCCACAAAGCCCTTGCCCTCTGGCACCTTGGCCGCGAAAACCGGGTATGCCACATCCTTCTCTCTGAGACGCCGCTTCTCCAAAGCAAGAACACTGTCATGCAGACTCCGCATAGCACCGGTTGCAGCATTGAGCATATTTGTCGGTAGCATCTCCCTACCCGCCACATGCACCCTCCTCGAGATATCCTGCGGTTAAGGTGGCCCGTCTTGAGCACGGATCGTACTCGGTGCCGGCTGGCTCGCACCCTTCTTAGTCTTTCTTTTGCGTGCCTTCTTCTTCTCCTGTAATGGGACTGAGTTCTGCTCACAGACCGCCTTCTTGAGTGTGTTGGGGCTGATAATATTTCGCACCTCACCTATCTGAGGCTCGGTGAAGTCGGCAGCTGGAGGCGTCTCCTGAGAGCTGAACGCCAGACGGCGCTTGTTGCAACTTGGCTTCTCCGCGGTACCAGCTAGATCGCACACGTCTTTTGTTGGGTTTGGTTCTTGAGAAGGAGGCCCCATGAAGTCGCCATCGTACCCATGATCGGCGAAGTACTGATCGACGTTGCCAAATGTATCATCGTCGTCGTCCTCGTCGTTCTGATCCTGTGCCATATGCATGTTTGGATCCAGTGGCATAGGGATATCCGGCACCGTTACGGCGGTCTTGCCATGGGGCCGACTTGGCGCCGGCACGACTGGCGGTGTTGTCTTTGGGGTGGTGTCCCCCGCCCCCAAACGAATCTGGCTCTTTGGCCAAAGCAGGGGCCAGCTCAGGCAGGCGCTGAGGGTCATCACGTCTTCATCGTCGGCCCCGACGGGTCGAATCGGAGGTAACAAGTCGTCGCAGCCTGGCAGCACCCGAACTAGTTGAACCCTAAACAAGTTGGGTGGCATCTGAGTACCGTGGAACAAGGGGTTGCCCGGTTGAACGATTTTGCCCTTGGCGACATCGACCAACTCATTGTTCACGAAGTGGAGGAGAGTGCATGGAACGTTGGCGGCGCCCTGCGAAAACATGTAGGGCGTCAGGGATGCCCAGTCAAAGGCAAGGAGATGAAGTCCTCGGCCGAGAGAGGCTTAATTAGTTACCGTGATGATGGCGTCGAGCTCGGCTAATGTCGACGCACCGCCAACGGCGGGCGTGCAGTTGACGGAGGGGCCGCTTGCTGAAGAGGTGCCGCCCGGCGTACACTCGGGTGCATTAAGCTCCCGTGCCGGTGTCGGAGACACCAATGCCGCCTCCGCCGGAGGCACCAATGGCCCCGCCATCGCCTTATGCGAGTTGCTGGCCGTGAAGCTAGGAATCGGGGGCGGCCCCTGTTGGCCGCCCGCAATCCACGCACTCAACCCCGAGATCAAGGTAGGCACAATGGCGGTGATCGTCGCTCCGAGTCGTTGTTCCACTTGCTCTTGGACAATCTCCGGAATCCGCGCCACCTGTGCCTTGAGTTCTTGAACTTCTTTCGCCTAGCTTTCCGAGCTGGTCTTTTTCTCCTTCCGCACACCAGCGGTATAGTATGACCCCCATTTTGTCGACAAGCCTTTGCCGGCCACACGACCAGCTGACGTCGGCTTACTGAGCTTATCCTTGTTCTTCATTACATTCAACGCCCTATTTAGAGTGGTGTCCCAAGGGTTGCTCTTAGTCGACCCCGCGCTACTGCTTTTAGTCGCCTGCGGAAGGAATGTGAACCATTTAGAAATTTGGCTTCATTAATTAGAATGCAACCATATGGAGCTAATTACGCGGGGGTGTATTCCTTACTAGAACAAGCTCAAGCTGCTTGGTCTTCGGATCCGTGGTAAGCTCCTTTGTTTTCGGGTCCTTCTTGTACCGGGCCCTGACAAAGTTCCTGGTCTGCTTGTTACCGCTGTATTTCTCGAAGAGGGGCGGTAGGCCTTGCTCGGCACGGTCCGCCTCCTCCTTGTCCCATATAGGCTCCGCCACTCTGTAACCGCCGGGACCGAGTGTGTGTTCCCCTATGTTCAGCTCCCACATTTGTTTCCCCCACTCACTTGATTGGGAGCTTGCGGTGCTCGAGCAAGTGATCTTGAATTCGTTGTAGTCATCTTCGGTGATCGAAGGATTTTTCTCCTTGATCTTCTCATAACTCTCACCTTTCTCGATCATTTTCTTCACATTGCTTTTCCAAGTAGACAGGGCCTTGCTCATCTTCGTGAGGGCAGCATTGTTCACTTTATTCCCTTTGAGGCTTGTGTTTGCAAATTCAGCGGGGAACTTGTATCGTTCGTGCAGCTTCGTGAAGAGGACGTGGCGCAAATTCCCTCGGTCAGGATGCCTCAGGTTCTCGGTGTTGATCGAGACGGTGCTCCGGACAATGCACCCGAGCTGAAGCGAGTACCCCTTGACTATTCGTTCGGGCGCCGTTGGATTCCCGTCGGAGTCCACTTCAGTAACATCCTCCTTGAGGGTGAGGAGCACGATCGGCCACCAGTCCTTCCGTTGCCTCTTCGGTTGGCTGCCATCTGTGCGGGCGCCGCCATCATCAGTGGTGGCATCCTCGGCGGCACCATCAGTGGTGGCATCAGTGTGGTCATCCTCGGCGGCACCATCAGTGGTCTCAGGATCGGTGGGGAATGTATTTTTAATTACTTTTTAATACACCGTAGAACTAATCCTGGTGCCCTTCAGTTGTAACTCTTTCCGGGATTCAGGATTATTTCTACAGAACTGCACTATCCTGGTGCCCTTCAGTTGTAACTCTTTCAGGGATTCAGGATTTCATCAACTTTTATTTACATATTTTCTATGTACTTTAGACTACTTAACATGTATGTATGCTTTTTTGGTCTATTTGCAATGTTTTGTTCGGTTCACATCATATAAAGATTGAATTTGCTATATGGGTGAAATTGGTTGGGTTTTAACATTCTTTCAGCCTAGAAAGGGTACCCTGTTATTGCTTTTTCAATCTATAGCTGAAACATATTACACCATAGATGGTGATACTCTGTTTGCATATGAAAATAGCACCACATGCGGTCGATAGTCTTGCGCACCTAGCAACTATTGAGTTTCTGAAAAACTCAACACTTCTACATTACAATTCTACTGGAATAGCTGCAGTGTTTTGTCAGTCAAGAGCTGGATGATGTTGTTTGCTCTATGGTTTCCTGTATGTAAACTTGCTGTATTTATTCTGTAAAAGGTGTAAAGTTCGCAGACCCAAAGAAATCTGAAGGCAGACCAGGTAACCATGTCAAATTGCTAGAGAAGTGGTTGTACTGACACAGAACATTGCTACACCAGGATAGTGTATCTGTAATTACTTTTTACTACACCAGGATTTGTACAATTTTTTCATTGTGTTGAATACTTATGTGGGTGTGTGAATAGAATACTAAACTAATCCAACCACTAAAGCAAATTAATTTTTATTTCGGTTGAGAATCGGGCACCTTCTAGGTCAAGAAAATTGGGCATGACCTTTGCTAATTTTCTTGACCTAGGAGTGCCCCATTTCTCAACCGAAACGGAAATTAATCAATGTTTCAGGAGAAAGGGGTTATTTTTTGGCACAAACAGAGATGTTCTAACTATTTTCAGTATCAAGGCATTGCAGTTTGAATCATCTTATCAGTGTCTCTACAAAAATAGCTCAGAATTATGATTCCATTTCCACATTGATCTTTGAGCAATATGGTGCTTTGTTTTGCTTCAGGTGATCTGTCCCGGAGCAGCATCCGGACCAAAGCTTTGCAACCTTACAGCGGCGCGTGCACACACGCACGACGAGTTTCAAAGGGCTAAATCATGCTATTAGCTGGGCATATGTAGCAGGAACAACCAAACTTGAAGAAACTCATGCTAAAGAATTTAAAAGCTTCTGCAATACAAAGATGACAATTCACAATTCTTGCTAGTAAATGCATCAGATTTAGAATTCTTGTCAGAAGCATGGATACATGTTTAGAATTCCATTTTACTCAATCTTTGCTACAACTTTCAAGATGCCTTGAAAAAATTTACAAGGACACACTTGTGAAGCTTGTGACCACATTATGGGTACAAACATGTTTACCACAAACTCCACGTAATTCATAGTACTTGAAACTAAAAGTCCTGCATTCTTTCATTGGAAAAAAGAGAGATGCAGGATGGTGAAAACTTATCCTAGGAGGCAAACTCTCTTTGAGAACTTTGTGTTAAAAAATGCACAGTAAAAAGTACACTGTAGAGGGGGAGAGGGGGAGAGGAGGAGGGGGAGCTCACGGGGGTGGTGGTGCTCCGGCGACGGTGGTGTGGACGGGGCGGCGTCCAGGCGGCGGGGTCGCGTCGAGGCGGCGGGGCAGCGTCGAGGTGGGGCAGCGGTGTTGGGGCGGGGTCGAGGCGGCGTCGGGGCGGCGGGGCAGCGTCGAGGCGGCGTCGGGGCGGCATCCGGGCGGCGGGGTCGCGTCGAGGCGGCGGGGCAGCGTCGAGGTGGCGGGGACGGTGGCGTCGAGGGAGACGGGGCGAGGGAGAGGGAAGGCAAGGAGAGGGCGAGGGAAGGAGAGGGCGAGGGTGAGGAGAGGGCGGAGAGGCAGGGCGGCGGCGGTGGAGCGGGCGCGGGCGGACGGCGTCGGGTTAGGTTTGGGCGGACGGCGCGGGCTCGAGGGGGAGGAAGGGGAGAGGGAGGCGGCGGGGGCGCGTGGGCGGCTGCGGCGCAGTGGGTCAGGGCAGCGGCGGCGGCGGTGGATCGAGGGAGAGGGAACTGGCGAGGGGGAGAGGGAAGGGGGGATCGGGCGAAGGGGGAGAGGGAAGGGGGGATCGGGCACAATACTAATGGCGCACCACCCCTCGGTGCGCCGTAAGTACATCCATACTAATGGCGCACCTCACCGTGGTGCGCCATTAGTATTTTTTTTATTTCAACTCGAGCCAACAGGTTATGTACCACCAGAACTGATCCACATCAAGTCCCCTCTACTAGCTCGACTGGTCAGCAGCCAGTTCTCACACCAGGAGGTCCTTGGTTCGACTCCCAGGCTCCACAATTTTTTTTAGCATTTAAAAAGCTGTTTGATACTTATTTGTGTTTAAATATGTTCAAACTTGTTTAAATAATAACAGTAATATTTTTTTATAAGACAGTAGCATTTGAAAAGCTGTTTGATACTTATTTTTTTATAAGACGGTGCGCGGGGTGCGGGGGGTCGGCGGCGGCGGTTGAGTAGGGGAATCGAGGGTGCGGGGGGTCGGCGGCGGCGGCCGGTGGACTGGGGGGTGCTCGGCGGCGAGGGGGACCGGATCTGGCGAGGTGGGATAGCGATCGAGATGGAGGGGGATCGAGATCGAGTGTCCATGAAATTTAAAAATATTCATGATAGTTCAAAAAGTACCCATGAAATACAATCGAAAAATGAAGGCTACGATTTAAAAACAATCGATCTTAGCTAGCTATCTGTTCACAATCTTCTTGCCCTTCTTTTTCGCAAATGGAGTTCTTCTGTGGAACAGACGTCCTTTAGGTAGGGTGGTCCTGCTTCTTCTTGTGGTGTATGCTGCTACTTCATCATCGTCGTCATGTTCGATCCTCGGGTCGCCGTACTTGTTGAAGTCTTGCTCATTGGCTACTCCATCCATTCCGATGATCTTCCTTTTGCCTCTCCTCACGACAACACGACTGGGCTTTGGCGGGTCGGTAATGAAGAAGATTGGTCCACTTGGGAAGCCAGTACCCATGGCTCATTTTTCGCGGTGACGTTTGCGCCCGCGGTCTTGGATTTGTCTTCGGGTATAACCATGGTGGTGAAATACCGGTCTTCTTTTATGACGTTCTTGGCCCATCTGACACGGAACATCGGGACCTTCTCTCTAGCGTAGCTCAGCTCCCAGATCTCCTCGATCCTTCCATAGTATCTGTCCTTGTCGTTACCGGTGTAGGATTCCATCGTTACCCCGGAGTTCTGATAACCATCGCTCTTCATGTCCTTGGCCTCGGTGTAGAATGTGTAGCCGTTGATATCGTATGCCTCATAGGTCATTAGGTTGTGCTCGGCGCCCTGTGACAAGGCGAATATGAGTTGTTCTTCCGCGGAAGAATCCTCATGTAACGGGTACGACAGAAGCTTCTGCTTGAGCCAACGCGTGAAACATGAGTTGTGCTCTTTGAGTATATCTCCGTCCGTCCTCTGTTGGACTCGGTCATTGTACGTCTTCTTAATAAAGGTTTTGTGCTCTAGCACCCAAGGATCGACCACATCTATGTGTTGTAGCGCGACTAGGTTTGCTCTTTCAAAGTCGGCGAGTCGACCCTCGAAGTCGACATGCATTTCGCGGCGACCCTCACGGTGACCCCATCCAGCGAGCCTGCCGAGGTGCCTATTGACGGGCAGACCAACGGGGTTCTCGATGCCTAGATAATACGTGCAGTAGGAGATGCACTCATCGGTCAGAAAGCCCCTGGCTATGCTTCCTTCTGGACGTGACATGTTGCGAACGTATCCTTTGATGACACCATTCATCCTTTCGAACGGCATCATGCTGTGCAGGAACGTCGGCCCGAGTTGGATGATATCCTCCACTATATGGACTAGCAGATGCACAATAACGTTGAAGAATGCGGGCGGGAAGTACATCTCAAGCTTGCATAGTATCACCACGATCTCTTCCTGTAGCCTTCTGAGTTGCCTCACGCCAATCGACTTCCGAGAGATGACGTCGAAGAAGTTGCATAGGCCAAATAGCGTTTCACGGACGTGCGCGTCCATGATCCCATGGATTGCAACTGGAAGTATCTGCGTCTTCAGCAGTGACAGTCGTGAGACTTCATCCTGCTGAACTTCTTCTTCGCTGGGTCTAGGTATCTGCTTATCTTCCCCGCGTAACTGTAAGGAAGTTTTACTCCTAGGAGGCAGGTGAAAAACTGCTCGATCTCCTCCTGACTTAGAGTGAAGCACGCGGGAGGGTAGTCATTTCCGGTCTTCTTGGCCTTTTTGCCTTTGCGACGACTTTCTGTGTCCTGCTTCGCCTCATCATCATCATCATCATCATCATCATCATCATCATCATCATCATATATAGCGTGAAGCTCCTACCTGATGCCCATTGATTTCAAGTCTGCCCTTGCTTTCGGCCCATCTTTGGTCCTCTCTGGCATGTTGAGCAGGGTACCAAGCAGACTCTCGCGCACGTTCTTCGTGATATGCATGACATCAAGGCTGTGAGGCACACGGTGGATCTTCCAGTACGGCAAGTCCCAGAAAACAGACCTTGTTTTCCATACCTTCAGCAGCGGCTCTGGCGCCTTTCTCTTCTTTCCTGGCTCTGGCGCCTTTTGCTTCTTTTCTGGCAGTGGGCAGTCTTTCCAATTTTTCAACAGCTTGTCTATTTCCTCGCCGCTCCTCGTACACGGGCATTTTCGGGGTTCGGTTTCACCATCGAACAGATCCTTGCGTTTCCTCCACGGGTCATCGTCGCGAAGCCACCTTCGATGTCTCATGAACATGGTTTTCGAAGACCCGGGATCTCTATCTAGCTGGCGATACGTTGTGTCATCCATGCACCTTACGCATCCAGAAAATCCGTGGACTACCTGCCCCGCAAGATATCCGTAACCGAGATAGTCGTGCACCGTCGTGAGCAGTGCGGCTCTCATAGGGAAATATTCTTTCTCTGCGGCGTCCCACGTATTGGATGGCGTTTTCCACAGCGTGTCAAGCTCCTCTTTCAGCAGCCCCAGATACAGATTGATGTCGTTCCCTGGTTGTTTCGGCCCTTCAATTAGCATACTCATGTGAATGTACTTCCTCTTCATGCACAACCAGGGGGAAGGTTGTACATCCACACAAACACAGGCCAGGTGCTATGTGTGCTTCTCTGGCTGCCAAACGGATTGACTCCATCGGTGCTCGCGCCCAGCATGATGTTCCTTGGATCGTTCCCAAATTCTGGGTATTCGAAGTTCAACGCTTGCCACTGGCTCGCATCCTTAGGGTGACTCAGCATCTTGTATTTTTTATCTATCTCCGGATCATTTGCGTCATCTTATCGCTTCTTCTCCTCCCTATTCGCGTGCCAACGTAGGAGCTTTGCTACCTTAGGGTCCGCGAAATACCGCTGCAGACGAGGAGTGATCGGAAAGTACCACACCACTTTTCGAGGAGCTTTCTTCCTCTTCTTGTATCGAGTGACACCGCACACCGGACATATGGTAGACTCCGCGTGCTCGTCCCGATAAATGATGCAATTGTTCATGCACACATGGTATTTCACGTGCGGTAAATCCAGAGGACACACGATTTTCTTCGCCTCCTCCAAACTGGTCGGGCACTTGTTCCCCTTGGGAAGACGTTCGTGCCAGAATGACATGTTCTCGTCGAAGCATGCGTCGGTCATTTTGTGTTTTACCTTCATCTCCAGAGCCATGAGCGTTACTTTCAGGCGGGTATCCTTGGGCCTGCATCCTCCATACAATGGAGTAACCGCGTCTAACTCAAGTTGATCCATCTTGGCTTTCTCTCGGGCGGCAGCTCTTGCGTTATCCATCTGCTTGAGAAGCAGCTCTTGAATACGAGAGTCCTGCACCCAGCCCATCGATGGTCCAGCGTCGTCTGCTCCACCGGCATCATCATCATGTCCTGCATCTTGTACATGATGACTGTGTACAGCATCACCATCGTGATCATCTCCTGGGGATTCTTCGTCTTCTCGCCCCCCCTCGAGCCGCGGTGGTTGTCTTGCTGCCCTTCCTCATTTCTTGCCCGGCCCCCATGGACGACTTCGTAGTCATCTTCATCACCTTTCCACCGATAACCATCCATGAAACCACGCAAGAGCAGGTGGTCCCGCACCTGCCCGGAATCCGGGTCCGCAATAAGGCTATTCAGCTTGCATCTTCGACACGGACATCTCCGTCTCGTTCTTTTGAAGCATCTCGGCTTTCGTGGACCTCAAAAACCTATTCACGATGCCTTCGGTCATCGTGCGGACCATGGTCGCCTGCGGGGTAGAGCAAAACGATATTTTAGAACCAAGAAAAAATTTGGCATGACTTTCCCTAAAAATAGGACCAAAAAGAATGCTTAATGCCAAAATTCTCGCCGAAACGGAAATGAATCAACATTCCGGCAAAATATTGGCAACTATCACATTTCAAATACCGGTACACCTCCAAACACAAACACATATGCAACACCACAAACATATGCAACACCACGAACATACATAGATCTAGCTAGGCCATAAAAAGTGCATGTGCACATTGTTGTAGGGAGAACAACATAAATATAGCTTCCCCCCTTACTTACCTAGCAAAACAAGGTAACTTAACCACTTAATTTGAATGAATCTATGGTGGAAATGAGGTGAAAAAGAGGAGGCACCCGAGACAAGGAGGAGGCGGTGGAGAGAATGAAGTGGGGAGAAAGTGAGTGTGGGAGGAGAGGCTGTCCAAAATATCTTGCTGCCCACTTACTAATGGCGCACCAACAACAAATGCGCCATTAGTAATCCAGGTTACTAATGGCGCACCCGCTAGTGGTGCGCCATTAGTAGTTTTGCAAAAAAAAACATACTAATGGCGCACTCTGCCACGATGCGCCATTACTAGTTTAAACTAGTAATGGCGCACCGCGTGCGAGTGTGCCATTAGTACTTTTGCAAAAAAAGGAATAAAAAAATAACATTAGTGGCGCACTTTCTGGCTGGTGCGCCATTACTAGTTACAACTAGTAATGGCGCACTTACTATGGATGCGCCATTAGTATGTTTGGACAGGCGCACTAGTTCAAAAAAAAATTGATACTAATGGCGCACCGTGGACATGGTGCGCCATTAGTAGTTTCAACTCTAATGGCGCATCAGAAGGTGGTGCGCCATTAGTATATACTAATGGCGCACCACTTGTCTGGTGCGCCATTAGTGTCAATCTCATCTATAGCCCTTTTTCTAGTAGTGGCTTGCCAACGAACTGAACCAACATCATGCTGTGAGCTGCATGTACACACAAGACACCCTGAATCACATGGACAACTGGGCGAACTACACATCGAACTGGCTATGCCATGTGCATGGAGGGCCATCGCCCCGAATCCACCACCAGCAGATTCAAACCGAACCCGGCGACGGCTTCCAGGGGCTAGTCCACGGCGTAGCCGCCGCCCATGACCTCCCGATGCAATGGCGCAAGGCCCTCCACAGAACTGCACTGTGTCACGGTGACCATCCGCGACGAGGGAGTTGACGCGAATCCCGTTTGGGGTCCCCACAAGCAACAAATCTACACCGACGAAGTAGAAGGAAGGAGTGGGTGCACGAGAGGGAGGGGTTGCGGAGGTGGGCGCGGGCGGTAGCCAAGGTGGATCTTGATGGGATGGTGTCGGGGGGAGGCCGCGCTTCCGCTCGCCGGTGAGGGATCGACGCCCGATGGATCCGACTATGGCGGCGTGATGGATGGGCTGGGGCAGCAGTCGTCGGTGGTGCACGGTGGCTCGCATGGAACGGGCGGTGAGAAGCCAGGCCGGCGGCGATGCAGGGCAGGGGCAGCGCCAGCCCTTATCGGCAGCGGGATGGGTCGCGGGCCGGCCGGCAGGTGTGGTGCCTGCGAGTGAAGAAGCTGGACAGGGATGGGGCGGCACTCGGCAGACGGTTGATCAGGAGGAGGGGAAGTACTGCTCCGGCGGAGAAAAAAGGTGGATCGGGGTGGGGAGGGGAGGCGCGCCGGCAGAGGAAAAGGTGGATCGGGGTGGGGAGGGGAGGCACGCCGGCTTGGAGTGGGGAGGAGGCGTGGGGTGGGGCTGGGGGCATCGTGTGAGAGGTGCAGGTTGTCCTGTAGAAGGTGGATTTAGTGGGGGTGGAGGTAGCTCTGTTCTGTGGTAGGGGTTCGGTTCGCTGGGTTTCGTAGTACGGAAGTGTTATTAGAATAAGCTGGGTGTTATTAGAATAAGACTCTTCAAGGTGTTATCATAATAGACCCACCATATATATAGGACTGGACTATTTTGTTACCCATAACAGTATGTTATTCTTTTACCCCCGCCCCCTATAGGGCCCGATCAGACAAAAACCTGTGACACCCCAAAATTTTAGCCTTGTTTTGTTAATAAAAACTTTGCCAGGAAATTAAAACTTTTATTTTCCGGGCTCACTTTTGATTTTTGAAACATTTCCTTCTTATTATCATGGAGTTTTTACCTCAAGTGAAATACTTTCCAAATTTATTGGACTCTCTTCCCTCTCAAAACTTTTTCCCTTGGCAAGGATTTTATTTTGGTATCTTCATCAACACTGGTGTTTGGTTATTAAAAACCTTTCTTTTGTTTGTCCCCTTCTCAAATTTATTTTTTGGGATTATTTTCTTTAAGAGAAAACCGTAGGAGTTTTGGGACTTATCTTATATTGAAGCCACCCATGGTTATACCATGCCTCATGTGGTAAATGCTTCCAAGACCACTCCCTTCCACTTGGGGCAATCCTAACATTCTGTTCCAACAAGTCCAAATCATTTTTGGATTTTATTCCATTTATTTTATTTCTCAAAACATTTCTGTCAATTATCTTAGGCCTAGGTGATTTACAAAGGAAGTACCTAATTTCCTTTGAGTTTTGATCTCAAATAAACTCCTCTGGATAGTCCTTAGCACCCACAACCTAGAACCATCAAGATCCACTCTTCCTCTTTTCAAAATTTTCAAGTTTCAGCCTCTGCAAGTTTGGACTAGATTTGTCAAATTTGGTGAAATTCATATCTCCTCTTCTCCAAAAATTCCACCAAAATTCAGGCAGCCCCCAGATGCAATGAGAGGCCACCCCACCAAAGATCAGCTCAAGGAGAACCTCTCACATACCAAAATCATTTCGTCGAACACCTGGCCAGCAATGTTGCTATGCACATTCAGAAATTCAGAGAAATTCAGTGTCATTTCCTTTCGTCAGAAAGTTGTCATAGACCCACTGTGCGCCCTGGCGCGTTGCGCACGGCCTCTCCTCCCTGGCCAGAACACCGCACGCTCCCTTGGACGGGTGCAGGCGTCGGTGGCGGCGAGCATCGCCGGCGTTGGCAGCTTCTGCGGAGGCCGAGCCACCCGTGGCGGCCAGCGAGGGCCTTAGCTAGCTCGCTACGCCGTCCAGCGCCGCCCAACTCTCCCTAGCTCTCCGCGTGGCTCATGCATGCCAGCACACCCCCGTAGCACCGTCGCCGTGCCCCGGCTAGCACAGGGCACGCCCTCTGCCGCCGACGGGCCCGCGCTGCCCCGTTCTGCTGAAACCACCCAACACGCCAAATCCAGCCAAGGTTAGATGCTAAGGGGAGCCCGTGGACCTCCACGTCTATGATCAACCTCCTAATCTCCCCGACCAATCACTGCGCCGCCGTAACCATTGCTGGAGAACTCCGTTCACGGCCACCGCCTCGGACTGCCTATAAAAAGGGGCCCCGAGCTCGCCCTCGAGCACACACCACCTCTGCTACTCACCAACACCCTGCCAGACCACTAGGAGGACCTCGAGGAGGACTCCTCCCCGACTCCGGCCGCCCCGTTCCGCCTCGGCCACCACCTCGATTCACTCTGGTGAGGCCGTCCCCAGCGCCCAAATCTCGTCAGCAATCCCCTCAAGCTACCAGAGGTCTAACCCCCACTTCAATTTTACCTCCGCAGCACTCCCCGGCGAGATCCAACTCCACCCGATCCTCCTGCCTCGCCGTGGATCGCCGCCGGCGACCACCGCAGCTCTCGGGCGCCGACGAGCTCCGTCTCCTCGTTTGAATTTTCAAACCTGACGGGTGGGACCCGCCTGTCAGCCTCTCTTTTTCGTTTAAACGAACTGTTTTTTGAAAACGTATTCGGGCAAATACGCCTTCAGTCTGAACCATTTTTCTAGCCTTTTCTGTTCAGCCCCCTGAGAAGTTTTTGTTTCATTACAGAAAGGTCCCTAGATTAAAACCCTTATAACTTTTAAACAGAGAAGGATTTTTGATTGATTCTTTTTCTGTCCTCTTTAAAATTTTGTCTAGTTTATTTTAAGATTTATTTCAAAAAAATTCAGACAACCTTTTGGTACTGTTTTTGAAACCATATATTGATTCAAAGATATTTTTAAATAGGATTTTGGAGAGAGGAGAAAGCCTTCAAAGGTTTTGGAGTGCACCCTGCCTCCCCACAACTTGAAGGCAAGCATTCTGAACCCCGGCATAATATTTTTGGTGTGTTCGTTGACACGTTTATAACACCACCTCATTTCCGGAACTTGTTATTTCATGTGATACGATCCTTTGCATGAATGCATATTAGTGATTTCCTTGCTGTTGGAAATGAATATACTTGTGATGGTAATCATCCTCATGTACTTTGCGTGCATGCCGTTAAGGAATCCGGGAAAGCCTCTGCCTTGGGTAGGCGTGAGCTTGTCGCCGGTCTCCGTCGGGACGGTTATGTCCGGTATGGCATAGTAAGGTATAATGAGCGGTGATTCTGTTGGTTGAAATATTTTTGTTATACATGTCATGCAGGGAAATTATAAACCTCCTGAGTCGACCGTAGATCGAGTCTTGTTCCAGTCAACCCCATACTAGTCTCGTACTACCACTTGTCCCTACCGCAGGTACGGTACAGTTCAGTAAGTCGTCAACCCCTTTCAAGCACACACCGTAGAGAGAGGCCATGGTGGAAGATATCGGTTGTAGCCGGTAGGCAGGCCACCTGGTCCGGGGGCATGGGTGTTTCCGGTTGGGACCGAGAGGGGAGGCCACCCCTTAGAGCGCGCGATATAAATTTCATCCCATGCTACGCGAGGTTATAGCCTCCCCACTTAGAGTTTTGCTTGACAGGTGTCGTGGGTGATTCCAGACACCGGTGAGTTAAGCTGGTGTGTGCAAGTCAGGTGTGTTTTCAACTAAAAGGCAATAGACGGAATTAGTCCCGATGGACTAATGGAATCCGTTGCTCGTGGGTAAAGAGTACACCCTCTGCAGAGATTAAACCTATTCGAATAGCCGTGTCCATGGTTAAGGACTACAGTCTGGGTTGGGTCAAGTGTCGGTCTTAGTGTCGGTCTTCGGAGGAGAAACTGCTAAACCAGAACAGGGATCATGATTTGTGACTTGTGCAGCTATGATGATTATGATTATTGTTATTACTATGGACTATCCCATTATATTATTGAGTATCCCTGGGACGGTTCTACCTCCTGGATATTCATTGTGATTATTTACTTTATAAGCCCTTTATGTGGTGACGCTGAGACGCCCGACTGTGGCATTGCTTGTTATTATTTACTTTATAAGCCCTTTATGTGGCGTCGCACAGACGCTCGACTGTGGCATTGCTTGTTATTGTTTACTTTATAAGCCCTTTATGTGGTGTCGCTGAGACGCCCGACTGTAGCATTGCTTGTTATTATTTACTTTATAAGCCCTTTATGTGGCGTCGCACAGACGCCCGACTGTGGCATTGCTTGTTATTGTTTACTTTATAAGCCCTTTATGTGGTGTCGCTGAGACGCCCGACTGTGGCATTGCTTGTTATTATTTACTTTATAAGCCCTTTATGTGGCGTCGCACAGACGCCCGACTGTGGCATTGCTTGTTATTGTTTACCTTATAAGCCCTTTATGTGGTGTCGCACAGACGCCCGACTGCGGCATTTTATTTTCCATTCCCTTATTGCTTGTTCGGGTTGCATATAAATAACCTGCTTGCATGCACAAAAGATTTTATTTATGACTGACGATGTGATCATAGAATATTTCAGCGCATGATTATCAATTATATTGTACACGTGTTCATAATGTTTGCGAGTACAGTCAAAGTACTCACTGGGTTTTCCCTGGCTATTGTCTTGGCCAGATTTCTTGCACGGAGAGGAGCGACGCGATGACAGCCCCAGAACCTAAGCAACGGTGATAGTAGCCTCGTGAAGATAGGAGTTAACCTGGTCAGCTGTTCCTGTTGGGAAATGGAGTCCCATAGACACTGATGATCCACAAACCGCTTCCGCCCTCAACCACTAGAAACCATTTGTTGTACTCACAGGCCAGAATGGTCTTGTACTACATATTTTGTATCTTTCTTGGAATTTCTGTATCAAGTTGATACCTCATCAGCTAATAGTAATCCTGGGGCTGATGAGCACGACGGTCTTTTTCTGGAAATTGATACCCGAAAAAACCGGTCGTGACAAAACCCTGCTAACCTAATAAACAAAGCCCACTTACTAATGAGAAGTAACCCAGCATCACGCCCCCGATTTCCTAGTGCGCCGCCGTCCGCCCCTGCCCCATCGCGCCGTTGACCGGCCCTGCCCCAGCGCGCCGCCGTCCGGTCCCTGCCCCAGCGCGCCGTCGACCGGCCTTGCCCCAGCGCGCCGTCGTCCGCCCTTGGCCCAGCGCGCCGCCGACCAGTCCCTTCCCAGCATGCCGCCGACCGGTCCCTGCCCCAGCGCGCCGCTGCCGGTCCCCGCCCCAGCGCGCCCCCAACCTCGGCTGAGTGCCTCCACACCCCTCTACTCCTCCCTTCTTCTTCGTCAATGCGGACGGGCCCAATAAGTTCTCGCACCAGCCACCGTGGCACAACCTCAGGTACCTGCATCGCACCCCCACCCTCATCGTGATGAGCATGCATGGATCCGAAGCTGTAGGTGCAACCCATGAGGCTTGGGGGACGAGCGCGACGACAACACTTGTGTAAGTTCAGGTTGGTATAAATGTATTTGGAGAGGAGTTATTGAGTTTATGTTATTCTAGCGCAAAATGTGTCTGTCAGTTCAAAATGTTCAACCCTGTAAGCTCAGAGAAAAAAAGAAACAAATAAACAGAATTCATGATAGAAAAAATCCGTGAAGTTCGCAAGGAAAACAAAAAAAAGTTTTCTCCATCTTTGTAGCTTGCTTGAACTGATAGCTGATACTCGATGAACTCTGTCCAATTTGAATCTTGAACTGATAGCTGATGGTTTTATGAACTAGTAAAAAAGTTTCTGTTTCATCTTTGACTCTTGTTCTCTGTTCTTTCACTCTCAAAATTGCGTGCATGTGTAGATGCTACTTGTTGATTGCTACATGACGCAACCATTACGTGCATGTGCAGATATCTGAGTGGAACTTCAATTTTTTTTCAGTTCAACTTTTGAATGTGTTTCAGTTCGTCTACTTCCCGGTCGTCCTGAGCTGGAGAATTGCTGCTACTGTTTATGTGTTTGCAAATTTTTGAAAACAAGCTTCAGTACAAGAAAAATCGGTTAGTCAGTTCATCCATATGCAAACCCCCATAACAAAACATATCACTAATCCAATTACCTGAGGATGGGCAACATATGTTTAAGTAAGCATTTATACCATGTTACAAAAAAACTCCCTTCTGTTCCATAGAAGATTTTGTGTTTTTTATATATTTTAGGGAAAGAAGTGCACACACAGTAGCTTGACATTTGATAATTGTTTGCAACTCGTACATTAATTTGATGATTATGTAATTGCATTAGGGTGTTACCGTAGGTCTAATAGTCTAGTATGTATTTGATAATTGTTTGGGGGTGCCTAGTCTCGCAAGAGTTTTCAAGTAGTGAAGATTTCAGCAGTAAACTATGCAAACAATTTAAAAGTACTCAAGTCCAACTTGCAAACCAGTAGCAGTCCTATAGTGCAGCATGCATCAAATTCAAAAATAACAAAACTGACTTGAAACAAACTCCCATCTGGTTGTTTATTTCGTAGCTCATCATTTCTAATACAAGCCAATGCTTATATTCTAATCTAGTTGTTTATTTTGTAGCTCGCTTTTTCTAATGTAATGTTAGAAGTCCACTAGACAAAAAATTCTCCGTGTTAGCTAGATCGGTACTAGTGCTCAGCAGTACGACAAGTAGCAGTACTGATCAGTACGACTTACACAAAATACTAGTACTGATCAGTAATATTCTTAATATTAAAAGTAACATCCATATAAAAAATGCTTCTATTCTAACACATTTTTTTGGAAAAAAGAGCACTAGTACTGATGAGTCGTACTGACAAGGATGTCGTTCTACAATTCTGATGAGTCGTACTGACAATGACATAGTTATTGTGCAAGTGGAAAAAACAAAATGTTTTATAAAGAAATTTGCTTGAAGTTTAATTACTATGGCCTAAAAAATTCAATTACATCGCTAGTGCATCCAGAATTGCTAATTTTTTGAAAAATGAAGTTCCTGTTTCAGGATTATGTAAGTTCAAAAATATTGTATCATGTGTGTGCCATAGTTATCTGAACTTCGATTCTGACTAATATTCCATTATAGCACTACTGCATATTCACTTCTGATTGCTTCTTGCTACCACTATTTTTATCATGATTTTGTGTGTCCACCCAGGAGTGTTTTTATTCATAAGAAATTGAACCAAAAACAGTGGTTTCTACTAGTGTTTGGAAATTATATTTACTAGAACTATTATTTCTCACCCTTTTAATTGCTGGCTAATTCTTGTAAAAAGTAGTGGTTAATCTTGCTAATTACTTTGATGTGATGCCTAGGTGGTCAGTCCAGCTCCTGCAAACAACACAGGTCGTTGCCCCTTTTGCCACAACGGTAGCAGCGCAAACATTAGTGTGGTCGTCCTCAACCAGTTCCTCATGCGGCCTCCGCGCAAGCCCTGCTCATGTATGCTTACACCAAAAGTACAACTCTTGCTACTCTCCTTGTACAAATAAATAGGAGTGGTATATCTGGGATGGTTAGTACAGATGTGTATGTTGCTTCTCTTGACGAGTTCGCCTATTTATTGATGCTTTTTGCTGGTAATGGTGCAGGATCGGGATAACCTCGATAGATTACACATGTTGCTCACGAGGCTGATAGGTTCCACATGTTGCCCAGGAGTATACCCGTTGGAGCGGAGATGACAGTCGATCTTGTTGACAATTCTGAATAAAAATGATGGTGAAGTTGGCAAACGTCTGAATCAGATAGTGCATACCCCTGTAAGTTCACTTGTCATTGAGCAGTTAGTTGAAGATTAATCATTTTTAGAAATACAACAGGTTTATGGTGCTAATACCCATTTCTTTCAGAAAAATTAACAGTTACAAGTATCTGCATTTTACTGAAAGTTCTTTGGTATAGCCCCATCCCTATCAAAGTAGAAGAGTACATGTTGATTTTCTCTCCCTTGTTCTGATTGATATCATACAGCAGTTGCTACAGAGGAATGAATATGGTGCAGTTGTTCCATTCATTATTTGGGCAGTGACCTGCTGTTTAAATCCTTTTTTTGCGGGGCATTTAAATCCTCCTTTGGCCTGGCTGGAACACGAGTTTCAATAACTCTTGCACAAAAATTATGGGAAATTCCATGTGTTTGAATATGACTTTTGAACTAAACAGGGAAGTCATCACGTACTGATTCTATCCATCAATCAGTACCTCTCATACATAATTTCAAGTGGGAAATGAGACATGCTAGTTCCTTATGATGACAATTTAGTACTGCACCATATTATCGATGAAGATATGGAACAAGTGTTTTCACCATGTTTCAGCCCCATATACTTGTAAAGTTGTAATCAACAACTTACAACATATGGTGTATTTCTTACCAATTTCTTTTTATCTACACAATTTTCAGGATGGCCTAAAACACGTACTTACACAAACACATATATGAGATTGACATGACATGCCGGTGCACAAGCCACCGTGTCCACGCTCCACACACGTCACTGCGACCAACGCCCCATATGAGCCGCCATGGACACCAACCACAACGACGACCAGGGATCGGGGTGTGGCCTGCTGCATCTAGCGGGTGCTCACAAGCTGCAGTGTTGCTTCTCCAGCGAGATGTCATGCTGCACGGTGCTGCCACACCACCGCATCTCTATTTTCTTTCGTAAGTTTTTACTAAAAGACCTTGGAATAGCAAGTAGAAGTTCAACAGAAGGACATGCATCAGTTCGGACCTCAGAATAGCAAGTAGAAGTTCAATAAAAGGACCTACATCAGTTCCTCAGTACATATCAATTAGCAAAAGTTTATAAGAGGGAACTGCTATGACATTAGGGGATCCAATGTTGAAAAGTTCAATTCAGCTACGTGTGCAAGTTCAAAGAATTATTGTAGGAAGGTTTAGAGGTTTGGTTTTGATAGAAAAAAGTATGATTTTCTATCAGTATTTTGTATGATTCATTTGCCTCAGGTGCAACCCAAAAGTAGACAAAAATTAATTTTGTTTGCTGCCTGTAATGCTCTCTCGACCCTACTGTCTATTTTGGTTGATGAACAAGTATAGAGAAAAAAATCTTGTACAGGGAAAGTTCTTGCAATACTGCCGGCCAAGTTCAAAAAATAAACCACGCAAGTTTGAAATGATTAACATCAGTACAAACTCGAGTGGGCATGTATTACCGTCCAAAGCAAGTTCAAAAGGATTCACATCAGTATACTCTCGAGAGGGCATGTTACCGTCCAGAGTACATTCTTCAATTTACCAAGAAGTTCATGCATCACTATCCAAAAAGTATATTTAACTATTGCTACTCTCCCCAAAATTCAATGTACATATAGAAAAAGTTAAAATGTATGTTTACAAAACAATTTGGTTCTAAGTTATACAGTGATTCAATACACAAAAATTTGTAGCGGTTCAGCAAAATGATTCATATCAGTACAAACTCCAGAGGTCATAAGTTCACAGGACAAAAAATTAGCAAAAAAAGAAGAACATGGGTGATTTACCAATAAAATTTTGTGGAAGTTCACAGAACAAAACAACATAAATTCGGAGATCCTCACACTGTGACGAGAATGCTTAGTACAAAAGATGAACAAAGCTCCGTTTGTACTATAATTTGCGAACAAATGATGAAACAAATGCATCATTTGCAAACAAATGATGAAACAAATGCTCAGTACAAATCCACATATATCTTACTTCATACTATCGTTTGCAAACAGATGATGAAACAAATGCATCATTTGCAAACAAATGACGAAACAAATGCTCAGTACAAATCCACATATATCTTACTTCATACTATCGTTTGCGAACAAATGATGAAACAATTTTCAGTAAAAAAATAGAGTAAAGTCTAGTCTATGAAAACACGCTCAGTACAACCCCATATGGATATCACTTCAAGTACTCTTCTTCCAGAACAATTCAAAATCACTCAATGAAAAATAAATCAGTACGGACACACACATAAATCAGTACTAGTACTCTGCTTTTTAGTAAAAACTAGCAGAGTGGCCCGCTCGATGCGCGGGCTAGAACTTTATAAAGTTGAGAGAACATTTTAATTTGATTTTTCTATTCAAACGGAATGTGACCATATTAATAAAATATGAGCCTTTTGCAAACATAGTTTTGTCATACGTATGTTTGGTATTCTGACTGGTATATAAGTATATTTGTTATGCATGGTATTCTGACCGGTATATAAGTATATATTTGCCATATTCCGACTTTTCATAATTTGTCATATTTTGCCATTTATATGTCTATCATTTTGTAGCCTTTTATCTTGTTGTTTTTTCTTAGTTTTTTATTTAAACAAAGATAGGGATATGTATATTTGCTAATGTTGTCTAAGATTTAAATACTAATCTATTAGTAGTAGATGTGTGGACATGTAATATTCGCCAATAATGTCAGCCCTGTTCTATCAATTTGAGAAGCCAAAATAAGTAACATGACCTACTTTTTCTCTTTGATGTACATGCATGTGTTTTTTTGTGGGGTGACGTGCATGTGTTAACATGGTCAAGTTGGTCACGTTTGTTTAGGTTAGTGTTTTTTACGTGCATACATGAGCAAACGTGACCAGGTTGGTTCCTTTTTTAGGTGAGATACATGTCAACTTGGTTTGGACCCACCATATTATGGTACGCAGATCAAACGGTTAGAGATTAAACATAATAGATGATCTATTGGATTAAGGGTCAATATTTTCTGATTAACGTGGAATTTTCTAGCATAATTCTAATGCAAACTAAACATTGTAATACCTAAGTACTTGAATATTGTATTCATGGGTAATAGAATAAAAGGATAGTGAATATTAGCTTAGAGGAATAAATCAAAATTGTCTGCTCATCGAAAACAATAAGTAGCATGCCAACAAAGCCATATTCAACTTTTATCAAGTCTTTCATGTAAGGGCATTCAAATGACATATTGGTCAATTTTTTATCTTTACATTATTGGTAATTTTATGAGTGCAAGCACAATGAGATGTCCATTATCCAGTATTATGAAAGCAAACAATCAAGATACTGGTGAAGGATAACTCACTTACAAAACACATATAGTCTGGATAAGCAAACACAGGAAACGAAAAACTATTGTAAGCTGTAAACAATATGAAGGGGCAACAACCCATGTTTAATATTTATATACAAGTTCTCACTATGATTCATTTGAGTCTCCATATCAACCAATAGCATTTAGACTACAGTGCATAACTAAAAACACACATATGTGCTCATACTTGGTTTTTGTTATCAAGGAAATGAACTCTCCGGCTGCACTTCCATCGGGTTTTGAAACCTAACTCATCACCTCAAGTTACCATGGCACAAGCGAAAGCCGACTTATTTGTTGGCAGCATCGCACCTTGAGACTACATGAAGCAATACTGTGGAAACTTTGTCTTCCTATGATTACTCTGTGATTCATCCATGTTTCACTTTATCTTCCTATGTCTCTAAATCCTGCTCCATAGCATGAGCCACCATAGTTTACCGCCATATGCAATGGAATAAAACCAAAGAGGTTAATGATAACATATATTTGTGGATCCAATCAACTTTATGGGCTGGTAAGTCCATCATTACTCAAGCTGGAACCAATACTTTTTGGCTCATGTTCATTCTCCTTTTATCTCATTTTCAATGTACCATGTGGTAGCAAACAATAGTTTTCCCATTAAATATGATTTTTTTTACCTGTGATAATACCATTAATTTATTTTTGTCTATGAACGGGAAGTTCATGTTAGTGCGTGAACATGTGGTTCGAGTAGGCACTCCATATCAACATTTTCCCATGTGTACTCTTGATTAAAAATTAAAGGAAGGCATCTGCATGCAAGGAGAAGATACAATGATGGTTGTCCTGGATGACTTCAGAAGAGATCAAGCAGATGCTTCAACTTGTGGTTGTTGCTGACACTACATAGTTTGCCTTTCAACCCACATGGGGCCGAACTGTGTATTGCATTATTGTTTGCTAGGCGCATTCCTTTGCATCGAATATTTCACAATGAGAAATGACGTGGGGCTAATTAATCAGGTCCTCTTAATAGGTTTTGGCCTTGTCAAAGCCAGCTCCAGTTTGGTTCCTTGAACGCATACTTCTTGTTTGGTCACTCCTCTCGATGGAATAGACATGTTGCTCTTAATAGGCAATAGTGTCCGAGGAATAATGGAATATGATGTCTGCTTATTTTTTTTAATCTGTCCACATTTCATGGGAGAATACATGCATTCATATACATCATGGTATCTGCCCATGTAGTACCTAGTTTTATTACCATCACGTCCTAGTCCCAAGCTCTCTATTTGTTCTTTTCGTGGAGTCCCACATTATTTATTTTCAAGGTAAGAGTCCCATGCTAGTTGAATGCATGAATGCATCTGCCTGCCTAGTACGCTAATTTTTTACCAGCACGTGCTAGTACTTGTCCACACTAGCTGTTTCTAGGGAAAGTAGTAGTTTTATTTTTTCCATCGTATATGAAAAGCTTGACGCTAGTTTTTTTCATGCTACTGTTTTCTCTATGATATAGTCAAATGTCCACCCTATTTTTTTTTTCTAAGAGAACAGTCCCGCGCTAGTTGTTCCCACGCTAGGTTTGTTTATCGTAGGCAAAGGTGAATGAAACATTTTCTGTTTTAATAATGGCGCTGGTGGGTAATTTTTCCACTTAAAACTAATTTATCGGCTCGTGTATTTCAGTCTATAAATTAGACGTTCGGATGTATCTAATATTTATGGGATTTTCTAGCCTATTTTTCTTTTTTTTGGAGTGCACCTCGTGCCTTAGCTAGGTCGCAGGCCTCGTTGGTAGTCGCACCCTTAGATGATGCTGGCTCCTAACATGTACATCGCTCGTAGACATAGTACATTATGCCGGTGCCATTGTTTGCCGTGCCTCATAGGACAGAAGATAATGTTAGCACGCCGAGCAGGAAAGCGTCCACAACATGAGGTATTTGTGATTTTTTGAGTGAAGGTATTTGTGTTTTTTATTGATGCTTTATTACATGGGAGTTGATCATGTATGCAAGATCCCTGTCCAAAAAATTTCGCATGCGGGGATATTTGGAAGAGGTAAATCATGGTTAAGTTGCCTTTTTTTTCTCAAGGCGACATATCTATTTTCTTTTACGTGCATGTGTGTATCGGATCCGGCTTGCCTGCTCCCTTCTCATGCTCCCATCCGTGCTCCCACTTCATCCTAAGGTTGTCATTTTCTCTTTTTCTTTTCTGATCTAATCATCTCCCCCCCTGATTTTCAGGGGGTGGAGCCGGGCCTTATTTTCTTCCAATCAAATCAAGCCACGTATGCGGGAGCACGGATGGGAGCACGGGAAGGGAGCAGGCAAGTCTCGTCCGTGTGTATCAACAAATAAATCTGCATGTATACAAAATATATGGAAGAGGCAGTAAAGGTGCAAGCTAGTTCCCTTTTTTAGGTGACAAATCTCTTTTTCTCTTTGACATGCATGCATGTTTTTTTTGTCTGGGGAAATTCCGCATATGGGAATATTTGGAAGAGGTAAATCATGGTTAAGTTGGATTTTTTTTCTCAAGGTGAGAAAAAATCAACACGTATACAAAATATATGGAAGAGGCAGTAAATGTGCAAATAGGATGCCTTTTTAGGTGACAGATCCCTTTTTCTCTTTGATGTACATGCATGTGTTTTTTTTGTGGGGTGACGTGCATGTGTTAACATGGTCAAGTTGGCCACGTTTGTTTAGGTTAGTGTTTTTGACGTGCATACATGAGCAAACGTGACCAGGTTGGTTCCTTTTTTAGGTGAGATACATGTCAACTTGGTTTGGACCCACCATATTATGGTACGCAGATCAAACGGTTAGAGATTAAACATAATGGATGATCTATTGGATTAAGGGTCAATATTTTTCTGATTAACGTGGAATTTTCTAGCATAATTCTCTTCTCTCTGGTTAACCCATCAAGTACTTTTTATATATAAATAGATGAGAGAAGTAAAGAAACATTGCTGCAAAAGTTGTTGAGTTAAAAAAACAAACACACAAAACATTCCTCTTTTTGAAAAAAAATGTCATTCAGTTCAATGATATAAACATGCAAGTTCGGGGACGATGATACCGTAAACCATTGAAAGTTTACGAGGAAAACGATACCGAAAAAATAGAGTAAAGTCTAGTCTTCTCAGTACAAACTCATACACACATCAGTTCAAGTGATCTGTTTTGAAACCTTTTAAAATTAATCTGTGGAAAATAAATCAGTACGGAAACACACATATATCAGTATAGGTAATTTTTTTTCTGACGGGAAAACAACACGACATGTTTCACTGTATTCAAAAAAATTCGATACCATAAAGGCACAATGGTGATGACACCGTCAGTAAGGATAAGGACGAGAAAGAAAATTAAAAACTAAAACTAAAAGAACATCGATTGATTATTTTTTGAGAAGTACAAACTCTCTAGTACCGTAAGTACCATAAATTAAAAATAAAAATTGCATCAGTTCTAACACAAGGGAGAATAAATTTTTAAAAAAAGATTGTAGTAGTAAAAGTTCGAAGGGAAAAAGCAATTTAATAAATGGAAAAAATCACAAATTCACAACTACAAAAGTTGTATGTTCAAACATGATGTCTCAGATAAGTTTGGGAAAAAGCTCAAACAAAAGAAAAACCCACGAAAATTCAAATGGTAAAAGTTCAAGTCGCAAAACGCGAGAAGTCCAAAACATCGTTGCAAAGAAATTTGAGTTTTAAAAAAGAAACACACAAAACATTTTTTTTTCAAAAAAATATCATTCAGTTCAATGATATAAACCATGAAAGTTCATGGACTATGAAAATCATAAACCATTGAAAAGTTACGAGGAAAAGATGTACCAAAAAAGAGAGTAAAATCTATTCTGCGAAAACACACTCAGTACAAACCCAGACGACATCAGTTCAAGTACTTTTTTCGGAACCATTCAAAATTACTCTATGAAGGCTAGACCTGGGAGAAGGGATCAGGGGCACCGCCGCAGATCCACAGAACCGCAATCGGTGAAAACGAAATTCCACAGCTAATTAACCTAACTAAAAAGAATCTGTTTAACTTCCGGAGCATAATGTATTATTCAGGCTCTGCTTTACTCCAGGAAGATTTACATCTTTCGGTGCAACCTTCCCCTTTTGCAGTTGATTCGTTTTCTCTGTGAATAATGCATGCCATGGAGATGAACAACACAACCAATTACTGCTTACTGCTGCTGCTAGTGCAGGCATGCATCTATGTCACTGATGATTCACAACTTGGATGGATTGGGGTCATAATAATGACCAGGCTTCAAAACTTCCCTGCTTTGGCCTATGCAAATATAGCTCTATCTAATTGCAATTTTACAACGTGTCTGCTTCGTTCGCATCGATCGAAACAGTGCAGGCCTGAACATCACACTCCCAAAATCATTCAGAGTTCCATCCAGAGTCTGGGTAACACAATTTCAAGATGAGAGGCACAGGCCATCTTCTTCTTGTCGCCGTGGCACTGGTGATCCTATCGCCGTCGCTGTGCCCCCCGGCCGGTGCATGGGGCATCTTCTCCTCCACCTCGACTAAACCCACGAGCCAGACCATTGCCGCGCAGACGCTTCCCGGCGACGGCGGCGGCAAGACGGTGGTCGAATTTTTGATGGAAGGCGGCGGCAGGCCGAGGGGCATGGAGCTGCTGGAGGGCGCGCGGCGCAGGATGGCCGGCCCGGCCTCCTGCTGGGGCGAGGCGTACCGAGTTCTCTACGCCAGCTGCGCCTAGATCATGACGGAGCGCCAGTCCAGGATCGCGTGGCGCCTGCTACTAGCAGGACTCCAACGCATTGCACGCTCAACGCAAGTGCACGTCATTGTTTGAACCAACTGTGCTGCAGTACTCACCCGAGTGAACTTCGTGTCGGAAAAAACCGCACGCATGGTTTTTTCCGGTACTGTTTTCGCTCTAATTTTTTAACCGTCTATCAGAACAAGGCGTATAATAAACCGTTGGAAAGCCATTGATTAGGCGCAACTTCGCCGTGTTGAACACTTTTCGAGATTCCTCTCGGTTTAAGAGCAGTTTCAAAAATGGTGCGGCGGATGACGAGTGGCAGCTAGCGTATTTTCATGATTTTTTCTAAACCGCTCATCGGAATAAAGCAAATGATACGCCGTTGGGAAGATATCCTTGAGGCACATCTTTTTCATATTTATTATTTTCCCTAATTTGTTACGGTTTATGAGCAGTTTCAAATTTACTAAATCGCGTAATTATGTTTTTTTTCTAATTTTGCAATTTTCGGTACTGTTTTCGCTCTAGTTGTTGAACCATTTGTCGAAACGAGGCGTGTAATACGTCGTTGGAAAGCTATGGACAAGGCGCAACTTTCATATGTAGAAATGGTTTTGAGATACCTTAAATATTTAAGTTAATTTTGAAAATCATGCAGCGGACGACGGGTGGCTACAGCCGTTTTTCGTGAAATTTTTACAAACCGGTTGTCAAAATGATTCAAATGATAAGCCGTTGGAAAGATATCGACGAGACGCAACTTATTCATGTAGAACACTCTCTCTAATTCCTTACGGTTTAAGAGCAGTTTTAAATTTACCGAAATGCGGACACTCTGTTTTTCGCGACACCCAAATCGACGTGGGTATTTCATCCGACTGGAAACCGCACAGCATCGGACGAAAAACCGCACTGCATTAGACATGTTAGAGAACTGTATGGTTTATTTTATTCAAACGTAATTTTTTCAACGACGAGAAAGTAGAGTGCACTTCACATCGGGTGTAAATGAACCACAACACTATGAAGAAGTGAACCGCATTACTTTTTTTCGCTTTCGTATCAATTTTTTTGCACTTACGGGATGAACAACATCATACGGCTGACCGCACTGCTTGAGACTGAAAACCGCACCGCATCGGACGGGCAAGCGAGCTGCATAATTTCTTTTGTGGGACGTAAAATTTCCCAAGAAGAGAAGTGTACCGCGCTTCACGTCGGGTGTAAGTGAACCGCAACTCCATCGAGAAGTGAACCGCATTATTTTTTCCGTTTCCATAAATTTTTTCTGTACTTCACATTTGAGATTAAGTGAGCCGTGACACTACCGAAAGTGAACCGCATGAGTTTTCCCTAACTTTTTTCATACTTATTTTTTTACACAAGCAAGTGGACCACATGGACTGAGCGAGTGAACTATATCTAATAAGAAGTGAGCTTCTTTTGAGAAGTTTTGGTTTCTGTTTAACTTCTTTTCTAAACTCATCTCGACTACATGATCAATATTTGTGAGCTGCATAAAT
This sequence comes from Triticum timopheevii, assembly GCA_963921465.1. Lineage (NCBI taxonomy): Eukaryota > Viridiplantae > Streptophyta > Magnoliopsida > Poales > Poaceae > Triticum > Triticum timopheevii. Next base: position 657,393,002 of record OY997274.1, on the reverse strand, counting down.
GGGGCAAGTAAGCTGCATTAAAAAATACATTTTGCATCAAAAGAATGTTATCTCCCACCAAAATTCTTTGAATAATTTGACAAACAAGTTAACCTCACAAAACAAAAATAAAGTACTGCACAACCGAGCTAAAAAAACTGCACTATCTATGGCCGCTCATGATCCTCATAGAGACAATACATCAATCCATTGGTTTACATAGTCACACACATATATACACAGAAAATCAGCACTGGCGAGATCAAAAGAAAATGGACTTCATAAGTTAACTGCGTGATTCGTCAATTGGCATCAGCAAGTTTATTTAGTCTGAGTGTGCAGTGCACTTCTTTTCTCTTTCTCTGCTTCTTGGCTTCTCTCCAAAAGAAACACAACACAGAAAGAAGTGCCCGACATACCCTCTTTTTTGTTTCGGCTATTGACGCTGCCAGCAGTATCCTTCGGCAAGGGACGGTGCTAGTTTGAGGGAGGTTTGGACAGAGGGATGTGACTGGGGAGTTCGCTACCGCCGATAGGCGCTAGCACAGGGGAGGAGGTGATGCAAAATGCAGTGCTGCGTTAGGGGGGGTGGGGATGTACTGCGTGTGTGTCGGTCTGCATTGCATGGAGGAGGTGAGAGCTCGGTCCAGCCGGACAACACAGCTGCCCTCCCACCTGGAGCAGCACCAGAAGGAGTCTCGCTACAACGGCCGCCGCAGCATGAGCCCCCCTGCTCAAGGGAGCGTTGAACCAGGACGCCACCGGATCCAGCGATGCAACATGCTTGGAGTCATTGTGGGCGGCGGTGAAGGTGGTCATCCGAAAGGGATGTGGGTACATGGAAGGAAGAGAGGAGTGGGTGCCGGGATCCGACGGTCGTCAACGTGGCGGAGATCAAGGTCTTGCGGGGAGGGAGGGGTGCGGCGCCTCAACGGGTGGGTCAGCTAACCAGGTGGAGCTGGTGCATGTGGTGCTGGGATCTGGGGCGCCCCAGCGAGGTGGTTGCCTGGGTGGGGAACGCGCCGCCGCCAGTGGTAGCCGAGGGTGGGGGAATCGCCGGGGGCCGCGACGCTCTGATCCGGTGTCGAGTGGTCGTGGCCACCTCGGATCCAGCAAGGTTGAGGGTGGGGGCACGCCGTTGATAAAGCTGACGCCAAGGGAGGTCGTGCACGGCACGGTGGCCGAGAGTTTGTTGTCGGATATCGCCGAAGGTCGGGGTGGGAGAGAGGTTGTGGAGGCCTCGTTGGATCCTGTGGCGGCCGGATCCCACATGGCCGCTCATGGCGCCATAGGTTGGAAGGGGTTGGGGCGCGACGGCCATGGAGGTAGGTAGGTGCACGCCGGTCGTGGGAGGGGGTTGGGGGCGCGCCGGCAGCGAGAGGATGTGGGAGGAGGGTTGTGGTGCGGGGTGATATTTGTCCAACGTATCTATAATTTTTGATTGTCATTCCATGCTATTATATTACCCCTTTTGGATATTTATTGGCTTTATTTTACACATTTATATCATTTTTGGGACCAACCTACTAACCGGAGGCCCAGCCCGTATTGCTGTTTTTTTGCCTATTTCAGTATTTTGAAGAATAGGAATATCAAACGGAGTCCAAACGGAATGAAACCTTCGGGAGCGTGATTTTTGGAACGAACATGATCCGAAGAACTTGGAGTGCAAGTCAAGAAGCTTGCGAGGCGGCCAGGAGACAGGAGGGCGGGCCCACCCCCTCTAGGCGCGCCCCTATCTCCTGGGCCCCACAGGCGGCCACCGACGTACTTCTTCCTCCTATATATACCTACGTACCCCGAAAACATCCAGGGAGCCAACGAAACACAATTTCCACCACCGTAACCTTCTGTATCCGTGAGATCCCATCTTGGATCCTTCATCGGCGCTCCGCCGAAGGGGGAATCAACCACGGAGGGCTTCTACATCAACACCATAGCCCCTCCGATGAGTTGTGAGTAGGTTACCACAGACCTTTGGGTCCATAGTTATTAGCTAGATGGCTTATTCTCTCTTTTTGAATCTCAATACAATGTTCTCCCCCTCTCTTGTGGAGATCTATTCTATCTAAACTCTTTTTGCAGTTTGTTTGTCGAGATCCGATGAATTGTGGGTTTATGATCAAGTTTATCTATGAGAAATATTTGAATCACCTCTGAATTCTTTTATGTATGATTGAGTTATCATTGCAAGTCTCTTTGAATTATCAGTTTGGTTTGGCCTAATAGATTGATCTTTCTTGCCATGGGAGAAGTGCTTAGCTTTGGGTTAAATCTTGCGGCGTCCTTTCCCAGTGACAGCAGGGGCAGCAAGGTACGTATTGTATTGTTGCCATCGAGGATAAAAATATGGGGTTTATATCATATTGCTTGAGTTTATCCCACTACTTCATGTCATCTTTCTTAATGCGTTACTCTGTTCTTTATGAACTTAATACTCTAGATGCAGGCAGGAGTCGGTCGATGTGTGGAGTAATAGTAGTAGATGCAGGCTGGAGTCGGTATACTTGTCGCGGACGTGATGCCTATATACATGATCATGCCTAGATAATCTCATAATTATTCGCTTTTCTATCAATTGCTCGACAGTAATTTGTTCACCCACCATAATACTTATGCTATCTCGAGAGAAGTCTCTAGTGAAACCTATGGCTCCCGGGTCTATCTTTTATCATATAAGCTTTCAATCTACTTTTATTTGCATCTTTACTTTTTGAATCTATATTACAAAATACCAAAAATATATTTATCTTATCATACTATCTCTATCAGATCTCACTTTTGCAAGTGGCCGTTAAGGGATTGACAACCCCTTTATTGCGTTGGTTGCGAGTTCTTTGTTTGTTTGTGTAGGTGTGTGGGACTTTTGAGGAGCCTCCTACTGGATTGATACCTTGGTTCTCAAAAACTGAGGAAAATACTTACGCTACTATTGCTGCATCACCCTTTCCTCTTCAAGGAAAACCAACGCAAGCTCAAGACGTAGCATGGGAGTGGGGAAGATGGGTAGTGGGCTGCACGGGTGGGGTGGGATGTTTCTTTTTTTGGTCTATGTTATGTCATGTTCATTTCGGGGTGTTAGCAGAATAAGCGGGTGTTAGCAGAATAAGACTCTTAAGGATGTTATTAGAATAGACCCACCCTATATATATGAGTTTGTGTCCTCAACAACATTCACTTATTGCTAATTCTTCAAGTTATTTTTTCTGCTAAGTGAATGTGATCGAACACTTATCCCTCTCTATGCTAAACTTAACCCAGTCTGTTAACAAATTTTTCATGTGCGTTCTATTCGAAACTCATTCAAATTCTTCACTGTGTCCTTGTCAGCTGAAGAAATTGCGAACGAAACTTTAAAATATTCTTATCTGAATTTTCGGCTTTTGCTGCTCAAATCATTACGCATTCCATGATATACTTATCTATTCACCCACAATCTCACATGATATCCACCTCTCAGTACGTGGGTGCACATTTCGCGCGAATGAGAAGGGTCAGGGGCACGTTCGTCCAATTTCCTCGGGTGAACAGTTTTTCACCTCAGCTATGAATACCCCCTTCCCTTCCTCATTTCATTTTTACTCCGCTCGACCTCACTCCCTCGCTCGATCTTCTCAAGTTCTAGTGCCACTACTACCTCCATCGTCGCCGGTGAGGAAGAGCTTCACTGCTTCGACCTCATCGCCGTCGTAGTCGCGCCGACCGTGGAAATCTTCCCTCCGCTGCCTCCGTAGACGTCTTCCTCCGCCAAGTTAGGGCGTGGAAGATTCGAGCCGACGAACTTCCAAATCTACTCTTACAGTTTGTCGTGTTCTTCATCAAGGGTAATGAAAAGTTACTTTTACTGCGTTTATTCTACTGATGATTTTCATCAAATCTTCAAAAGGTGTTTATTCTTCAACCTCCACACTCTAAACACCTAGCACAAATCTTCAGTTCTTGATCTGTTTCTCTAGGTGACGTTTTTCTTCATGATTCCTAAATTGTGTGACTCACGATCCGCACAACTCTGGAACTTAAGTCAAAGAACGCTTAGTGAAATTCTTCAAGACACATCGGGTCAATTTCCTCAAACTTGTTATGTTTTACAAAAACTTCTGAGAACGCATATGACCTCTCCAAATTCTTCACACCTATACTCTATTCACAGGTACACATGTCTGCTGCTGAATCACTAGGTTCTCATCAACTTAACTCATTTGCAGTGTTCCTCAAAGAAAAGCTACATACTTCTTCAGAGAACTCGATTGTGCAAATTCCTCAGCTGAAGAAAATGGCAGATGGTAAAAGGCCTCAGAAAGGAGGAAAGAATCTTGAAGTTAATACTGCTTTTGAGATCCCTGCGGACATCTATGCAGGGTACTGCACGCCTGATGAGTCAACGCGTGGCAAGGAGACGAGTAACGAGCGCAAAGTGTGCACTCAGAGGATTGAAAGAAGATGGGTAAGAGAATGGAGGGAGTACAGATATGTCACTCCCAAATACATGAAGATATTCGCTCTTAACCCTCCATGCTCAAGACCTCCTCTGGCACCTGGCCAAAGAGCTGATCCAACAGGCCTTAAACGTGGTAAGAATTATGTTGATGAATGGGCCAGGCGGCAAGCTAAGTTGGCCAAGCAGGCCAAAGAAGCAGTGAAGAAATTTAATGAGGAATCTGCTCCTGCCGCTCCCGCTGTTGAGGCTACTTCAAGCAAGAAGGCTATGACAAAGAAGCCAGCCAAGAAACTACCTTCCTCAACAATGCCCTCACGGCCAAGTTCTTCTTCAATGCCCTCACAGCCAATCTCCTCAATGCCACCAAGGCAAATTCCTCAAGCTGCCCCAATTCCTCAAGCTACACAAATTCCTCTGGTTTCAAAACCCTCAGCTCCTCCGACAAAGTCCTCAGCACCCGTGCATCTCGCCACATGCCAAAGAACCACTGGCATATCAATTGCCCCAGGAGCTGCAGCAAGTTCTGCAGCTCATCCTTCATCAACCGGTCCCACTCTGTTGAAGACCAAGGCCACTGCTAGACGAGGCACTAGACCAAGTCCTCACAAGAAGCAGGTGGTCTTCCAGACTCCAACTGATGAAGAGGCTGATGATGATGAATTAGTTGATATCATCAAGGACAGACAACAGCGGGACGCTAGAGCTAAAGGGAGTGTTGTGCCCCTTCTATTGTATCCGAAGAAGATCCTCTATTTCAACGATGTTTGGCATAGAGATCCCAGTGCTCCAATGCCAGAGTTTGGACACGCTCCTGGACAAAGTCACATGGTGACAGTGTTCATTGCTGAAGAAAAATGGAAGTATGACAAAGCGAGAGTGGCTAAGAAACCGCAGTACAAGAAGCAGCGCTATCTAAAGGACAATGTCCTCAGTCTTCCGCCTGAGCAGCTCATTACACTGCAAGCTGATATCAAAAAGCTTAGCGATGAATTGGGCGCCTACAAGGCTGAATGGCAGGGTACCAAAGTCAGATTCGTCAAGCTGACGAAGAAATTCACTTCAAGTGTTGCTTCTCTTTTGCACATTGAAGTCATTCCGGCTGAAGCATCTACACAAGCCACTGAAGGAAATGCCAGCATCGCTGATGAAAATCCGACTGCTGATGAAATTGCAAGCACCAGGGCTGCTGAAGAAATTCCAGCCTCTGAAGAAACTGCCAGGGCAACCACAAGTGTTGCGCCTAAAGAATCTGCCAGGCCAGCTGAAGACTCTGTTGTTGCGCCCGAAGAAATTGCTCAAGACAGGACAACTGCATCAGTTGGGCCTAAAGAAATCAATCCTACGCCCTCTGCTCCGCCTGCACCAACACCAAGCCCAATTCTTCCTTCTGCTCTGGAAGTGAAGAAAACCAAAGCTGCGGAGTGAGCTGCTCTGAAGAAGAGGAAAGCATCAGCTGCCTCAGAATCTTCGGCCCCAAGAAGGCGAAGATTTTGACAAGTTCAATTGACAATCGCATTGATGTGGTTCCTCTTGCAAGCATGCCATCAAAGGAACTTGTTCCTTATGGTGAAGAATATCAGATTCCTGAAGAATCTGCTGAAGAAGATCCCTCTGCTGCTTCCAGAGAGCAGATGGATGAAGAAATTGAAGTTGAGACTTTCAGTTCAACTCCCCAGGTATCATCGCCAATGCCTCAGTTCACAAATGAAGAGGCCGACATTGAAGAAATGGAAGTGGATGAGTACGTGGACATTGGCTGCCCCACTCTAGTGATGAACAATGATTTTTGGGATAGTTAACAACCTAACTCTCCTCTATTCACACCACTGCAACAAATTCCTCAGTCCCTAGCACTAACAGAAGTTCAGATGGGCTCTGAAGAAATACACACTGCCCCTTCCATTCATGAAGAAATTCCAGCAACTAGTTGATGAAAAGGCTGCTGAAGAAATGGAGGCCCAGGCTGCTACTGAAGCAGAAGCTGATATTCCTTAGCCTGCGGCTCCAGAAATTGACATACCAGAGGTTATTCTTCAGATCACTGACACCCCTTAGCCACAACCAAAGAATACATTCTCGAAAACTCCGAAGTTCAAGGCTGATGCCTTCTTCAATGAGCATGTATTCTTCACTGATTACAATCCCTATGATTCTGCTCGTCTGAGGAGGAAGCGCTTCTGGACAGCTAGTCAAGCTAATTTCTATTCTTCAGTGCTATTCAACAAGGATAAAGTCTTCAACCATGAGCATATTCCTCACTTGGATATGGAATCACTACATTGCTTCACACCAATCCTTGCTGCCATTCATGATGCTGGCCTTCTCAATTTCTGCACTTACATTTGCGATTGGAATAAAGAACTCATTCTTCAATTCTATGCGACGCTTCACATCATAGGCAATGCTGAAGATGTGAACTCCTGGGTGTTGGACTGGATGACAGAGAACACACACTATAAGGCACCGACCACTGAATTGCTTCCTGCCATGCCTGTCAGTCTTCCCCCAAAAGGTGCACGTCTCATCTACTCTGATACTGAGCTGTCAGATCATTTCATGCAAGTGTTGATGAAGCCATTGAAGCCTAGACAAGCCTCAAGGACCAAATTCCTTGTGATGGAATTGCAATATGTGCCAAGGACAGTCTATCGCATTCTGACGAAGACATTGAGTCCAATTAAAGGCCCCGACTCGAATGATGAAGAAGTCGTTGGCATCATGAAGAATCTGCTTTTCAACATCATGCACGGTATTCCCGTGAACTATCATGATTTCTTCATGAGGACTTTGGCAAACGTTGCAATGTCCCCATTTGAGTTGAAGCCTTACGCTCCCTGGATTATGAGATTCCTCAGATCAAGGTCTTCACTCAACTACAACTTGCCCCCAATTGAAGTCCTCAAACAGACATTTTCCTCAGCTAATGAAAAGGGCAAGGCCACTGCTGTTATTGATGAGGGCATTCGACCATTGGATGGACAGTTTCGCAAAGCTGCTTCATACTCCACCAATGATGACTCTGCTACTCATGATTCTGCCGCCAATGCATCCAAGCAAAGTCCTCAGGCAATAGCTCCAAGGGTGATGACTGATCGTGAGCTTCTCCTCAGTCTTCATCAAAAGGTGGACCGTAATCACAAATGGGTAAAACGTCAGTTTAGTTCAATTCTTCACAACATGACTACCACATATAATTCAGTGAAGAAGAACCATTACTACCTCAATGAAGTTTTTGATCGCACCTGGGCTATACTGTCTCACCTTTTGGTGATGAAGATCTCAAGAAGATGGGTTTCAAGCAAGACTTCAGCTGGTCTAAGCCTCCACCGAAGAAATTCAAGAAACTTGAAGTTCCTCCTTTGGTGCCCAGCTCATAATCTTCATTCCGCGATACCGACGACAATGAAGATCTAGACGACACTGCGGCAGGCCCTACTCCAACAACCGAGTCCGACAACGCTGCGCTCCTCCATCGGCTTCGTGAAGAAATTCTTTAGGGGCGTTAGTCCTCACTTTTCGTCCCTTTTGGTCATTTGATGACAATGGGGGAGAAATTTGAGTTAGTCTTCAAGCGAGTCTCTATATATATGGGCATTTTTTTGTTAAGTTTCAACTCTCTCTCTTCTGAACTTTTGTTGATTGAGTTGTAAACTTAAGTCCGATGGTGACCTGATACTTTTGTTGTGTTTTTCTGCATGCACTTTCCTCATTAATGCTATGCACGCATGCTGAATCACATCAGTCACCATATTTCATCATGCATTTTAAATTCTTCATTCTATATGTGAAATGCGTGTATGAATTACAAGATATAGGGGGAGATCTCCATGACTCTACTATTCAAATTTGCATTGCTTCAAAAGCAAATTCCTCACTATGCACATCTTTAGGGGGAGTTCTTCTAATCTTGCAATCAAATTCCCCAATATTGAGTACTCTCAATTCATATGTTTCTCCCCGTCGAAAACTTAACCTATATTGTCATCAATCACCAAAAAGGGGGAGATTGTAAGTGCATCTAGTGCCCCTTAGTTATTTTGGTGTATTGAAGACTTATAGGTTAAGGGACTGATATGTCTGTGAGTGTACACAGGCTCTATAAGTCAATGAGGAGTTTGATATTTACAGTGAAAGTCGAATCCTAAAAATGAATGTCTTCGGCTGAAGACTTTGGTTCTCCTAAAGACATTGAAAGTGAACAAAATGGTGTGACCTTGAAGACTTCGATATTCATGCGAGGAATCTGACGCGTGAAGACCTTTATTTTCGTAGTTTCATTTTCTCTTTCTTGAGTCATAGGAAACACCGTACTGTTAAAGGGGGTCGAGGTAATACTAACACTACTAGGGAAAAGCCTAGCAGCAGCTCGGGTTTTGGGCCTCTCAGTAGCGCGGGGACCGGCGCTACCTGTTGTCCCACGCTACTGCTATACATGAATAGTTGTAGCTCTCTTTAGAAAAGGGTGCTGCTGATATTATCTGTAGCACTGTTTACTGGGAAGCGCTACTGGTAATGCGGCGCTACTGCTAAATTCCCCCCCCCCCTCGCTACTACTAGTTTTATTTGTTTTTTCCCTGCATATTTGTTTTTGTATTTGTTTTGTATTTGAATAGGCTTTATACAATAATCTTTAGCATATCATACACATACAAATGTAATCATAGCATATACATACAATTAGTCTCATCAAGTCATGTCATCATCATAATAATCATCCATCACAAAGTGGTCTCTCGTCATGATCTCGAAAATAGCGATACAAGTCTCGATTACTTGCAAATACATCGTCATCCATCTAAACAATGATATACGCGAGAAGAGCTATCACTTTGAGTACATGAGTTCATATCCCTCTCTCGCATTAGCGTGAACCTAAACTAACTACTGCCTGTCGCTCGGAAACCAGAAACCGGTACACCTGGGCCTGACACTCCAGCCACTTGTCGTATATATACTCCTGGCGTAGCAGTTATTCACCATCGATGATCTATGCACCTGCATCGTCACATGAGTCGATGATATGCAACATATATAGTTGAGCAACAGAAAGAGAAGGACTTGGCAAAAATAGAAACAACATATCATAAGAATAAATAACAAAGTTCATCATACCCCAAAATGCCCTAACTAGAGTGATTTTCGCTAGTCGAGGAGGAGGACGGTTTAATTACATCCCAAATAAAGTTTCACCATGCATAAATCAAAGTTTTGTCATACAGAAAGTATGGACTAAACATACACATTGTCATATATCGACAATCACTCCAACATGTCGTTCCATCCATCCATTTTAGGGAGATAGTCCCCGAGCCTAGTGAAAGGCTTCAGGTCGAGATGTTGAGCGGCTACCCATGTTCGGATGTCTTCCCGCGACATTTGTCCTTCTTCGTAGAACATCCCTGTTTTTCCGATGACCTCCTTCATGATGATTTGGTCAAGTTCGCGCTGGATGTGATAGAACTCGGCTCGAAGTCGATGATCCTCGATATCTCCTACGTTCTTTGCCCATTGCAGAATATGGGCATCGCCGGATGTAGGTGACATGCGAAGGTTCTAGTGATCCCGTCTGTACTCCAGCATGTGGTGTAGGACATAGAATCCATCATTAAGAGAATCGTTCGGTTGCTGGATGCAGCAAAATTCAGTCTTATGGCCGAAGGCGACCCTGCCGCCCCTTCTATTCTTGTCCCTAACCTCTCCACCCCTTGCTTGGTAGTAAAACATAGCACTGTCAAGAACATCCTTGATGTGGGTGTAATCCTTTTTGTGAATGTTCTTCGACGAGTCCAAGTAAAGAGCGTGGGAGAATCGGGGGTATAGGATGATGAGGACGACGCGCCCGCCGCTGCGCAAAATAAGTACACCTCAAATTACTTAGCCTCCACCGTGCAAATGAATGATTGAATTGAAGGAAGGATAGCAGCGCGGATGACTTACACGGGATGATAAGGCACGAGAATCGCCTCCTTGTCCTTATTGGCGAGCATGAAATTGACGATGTATTCCCTCACGTATACACGGTGTTCTGCGCAGACTCCCAAGAAGCCCTCGTGCATGTAGTACGGGTCAGCGACACAGATATGAGATATCTGCTCAAACCCGATGATGTAGTTCATGTGCAAGGCATAAAGGCGGACAAGCGTAAAATCCAGCTTCTTCACGTGAAACATGTTGAATATGTAATCGAATCGGAGGAACAACTTATCCACGGGGAAGCTGTCGACGTACGAAATTTCCCGCGGAACGTTAACCACATAGAGTGGGTATCCTGGATCTGTCGAGGCGATGAGGCCTTTCTATACCCGCAGCACATTGTCATGAAGTCTCCTTAGATCGCCGAATCTGACCCCTAGCGCTGTTGCAGGTAGGATTGGTTGACCGGGGATATGCCATTTATCCGCATCGGGGATATCTATACGGTCCTGAAGCCGAGGCTGCTGAGGCGGCTAGATCATAGAATCAGCTTTTTTGCCTTTCCTCGCTCTCTTCTTAGACTTCTTTACTACTGGAAGGTCGTTGTCGGTGTCAAAACCGGCGGATCTCGGGTAGGGGGTCCCGAACTGTGCGTCTAGGCGGATGGTAACAAGAGACAAGGGACACAATGCTTGTACCCAGGTTCAGGCCCTCTTGATGGAGGTAAAACCCTACGTCCTGCTCGATTAATATTGATGATATGGGTAGTACAAGAGTAGATCTACCACGAGATCAAGGAGGCTAAACCCTAAAAGCTAGCCTATGGTATGATTGTTGTGATGTATGTTCGTCCTACGGACTAAGGCCCTCCGGTTTATATAGACACCGGAGAGGGCTAGGGTTACACAGAGTCGGTTACAATGGTAGTAGATCCACATATCCGTATCGCCAAGCTTGCCTTCCACGCCAAGGAAAGTACCTTTCGGACACAAGCAGGAGTCTTCAATCTTGTATCTTCGTAGTCTTGGAGTCCGGCGGATAATGATAGTCCGGCTGTCCGGACACCCCCTAGTCCAAGACTCCCTCAGTAGCCCCTGAACCAGTCTTCAATGACGATAAGTCCGGCGTGCACAATGTTCGGCATTGCAAGGCGGGTTCCTCCCTTAAATAATCCGAAGAAGATGATGAACACTAGGATAGTGTCCGGCTCTGCAAAAATAATTTCCACATTCCACCGTATAGAGGATAAGACATATACACTTAGCTCAATCTGTTGACGTATTTACGCGGCGTGACATCACACCGCAGCCAAGCTCTCGTTTGAATTGTTTTTTACTATTCCACCTCAGCAAGTTTAGCGAAGCGGTTTCCTTGGCACGTCTTGTCGAAGCAGAGATCGTGTTCCCCTTATTCCGGGATCCTCATCAATACGGACGTGGGTAACCCAACTGTTCCCGTCGCCACGCCTCCTCTATCGAAGGGGAATCCCAAACGGTCACGGAGACGGCCCTTGGTATTTCTTCCCCTTTATAAGAGGACCAAGGCCAGCCCTTGTTTTTCAATCTCGCATCGATTTTTTCCCCGCTCCCAGTTCCAACACCAAGAGCTTTCAGATTCGAGCGTTTCGGATCCTCAATCATGTCCGGTTCCGATCTCCAGGGTCGGTGGATGCCCTCTTCCGTCATGGAGGAGGACATACTGAAGTTGCGTGAGGCTAAGTACCTGGCCTATGAAGTTTCGCACAGGTTGCCTGCCCAAGGGCAGGTTGTGCCAGCCCCCGAGCTCGGTGAATACGTCGTTTTCGTATCCCACCTCCGCCGGGGTTTAGGCTTCCCGACGGATCCCTTCGTGAGAGGGCTCCTGTTCTACTACGGGCTGGACTTTCACGACTTGGCTCTGGAGTCTATCCTCCATATCTCCGCATTCATCATCATCTGCGAAGCCTTCCTCGCGTCATCCCCCACTTCGGCCTATGGCTGAAGACCTTCAAGGTGGAGCCGAAGATGATCGGGGGGCGTCAAGCGGAGTGCGGCGGGGCAACCATAAGCAAGAAGGTCGATGCCCCGTGGCTCAAGGGTTCCTTCCAAGAGGAACCCGGACTGTGGCAGCAGGAGTGGTTCTACATCACCGCTCCCAGGGGTAGCAGGCAAAAGCCGCCGCCCTCATTCCGCCCGGGACCTCCACGCCAACTGATGTCGTGGGTCAACCAAGGGCTCAACTGGGGGCCGTCCGAAGACGTGCCCTCACTGCAGGGCAGGATTCAAGATCTCCAAGCGAAGGAGATCGACCTGATCAAGGTGATGCAGGTTATGCTAACCAGGCATCTTCCGCCCTGCAAACGTCGTCCTCTCCGTTTATGGGAATTCAACCCGGAGGGACCTCGGATTCTCCAACACTTCATGGGTGCAACACCCATGGAGATGTACAAGTTGTTCTTCGGACCGCAGGTGGCGTGTCCGGATTCAGCCAAGGATGCAGGTCTAAGCCGCATTCACCCAGATACTCAGGTAAATAGCTCAGAGTCCGAACATTATTTTTATGTGCCTTTCTAGAGTTCGCATCCTTACCCTTTGTTCTTTACAGGAATGGGTGGCGCGATCAAGGCTGATAAGGTGTCCGGCCCCCCTCCCAGAGACCGCACTGGAGCCCGTGCTGGTCAGAATGTTGGAGGTTGCTCCCTTAGAAGGGGGCAATGGGGAAAATAAAGGAGCTAATATTTCGCCCAAAGGGGCGACAGAAGAGGAGGGAACCAAGAATCCCTCCCCTCAGGGGGAGAAGAGGACCGCCTCCGAAGATCCGGAGGCCAAAGCCCCTAAGCGTGGGAAGAGATCTTCCCCGGGGGGTCCGGCGCCCGGAGAGAATTCGGACGCACATTCATCACCAAAGGATCGGCCCTCCAGCGAGCCGTGAGTATAAAGAGGGAATTAATTAGTAAGGAAATACCTTTATTTGTGCTTCCGTAGGTAACCGAAGTATTTATATGGCAGTTCGGATCTGCAGCCTTCTCAGATGAGTTCATCTTCGGGGGACCTTCTTCCGGAGATGATGGAGAGCGATACGCCTCCATCCGCGGCGCCGCCAGATGAGGCAGGCGAACCCGAAGTGTCATCACGGAGGGTATTCCCGAGTCCGGAGGGGCCGGAGAGTTCGGCGCCTACTAGTATCCGGCCGGGAGAACTGAAGCATCTACTTGAGAGGGCGTCCATTTCAGAAGATCACCGCGCGTTAATGCATATGGTGATTGGAAGGATTTCGTCCGCTGAAAGCGGATTGCATAATGCCGCCATGAGTTTACTGGCGGGATTTGAGGTAGGCAATAATAACGCACCCCTTCATCTTTTAACAGTTTTGCATATGAAAAATGTGCCCTGTATAGATAGTAGCCCCTGAGACTCGGTAGGTTGTCGGAAACGACAGCGTGCCGAGGATCAAAATCTTGAAATCTCGAATAATGAATACTTTCGTCCCTATACAGGTGGCGGATAGTCCGAGGGCCAGCCGGACTAATGAGTTTGCTGAATTACGTCGGCAGCTTGACGTGGCGGATGCAGACATCGCGCTTGTCAACAAGCGACTTGACGAGTCGCAAGGTAAATAAATTCTCCGCAGTTGCTTTATTCAAGGGGGTCGAAGCCCTCTTCTGATAAATTGTATGCTATTGGACAGACGGTGCTGCTGCTGTGGAGAGCCTTCGGGCCGAACTTGCTCGAGCTAAGGAGCAAGCCCGAAGGAGTGACGCGGCTGCCTCGAAGGCGGCCGAAGAGTTAAAAGCCGAAAAGGCTGCGCACTGCCTAAGCAGGGCGGAGGTGGCCGAATTGACCAAAAAGGTAAAGGATGCTACCGACCGCAGTGAGGCTCTGGAAAAGGAGCGCCTGTCGGAGCGGGAAGACCTGAGGAAGGTCACCGCCGAAGCCAAGGATGCCCGCTCTGCGATGCGGGCTATGAAGGAGGAGCTGCGCCAGGCCGGAGAAATCACGGCTGGCAAGCCTTTTATGATGCGTCGCCGGTTTATGGATACAAAGTGTGCTCAATTTGAGCGACTATGGAGTCCGGAAGATCCGTACATGGACTTAGCTGCGAGTGCGGCTGATGCCGTTAAGCACTTCCGGAGCCAGGGGGATCACAAGACAGAAGAGCTATATTGGTCTCAATTCCATAGTCCGGATCGCGCCCTTCCGTTGACAGACCGGTTGGCCGAATGGGCCGAGCTAAATAGGTTGTCCGGACTTGCCGTGACTGACATCGTGGCCCATGTCTGGCCAGAGAGGTCCAAGGCGACGAGCTACTTCGGCTTACTGCAGCAATAAATTGGAGCGGTGCCGCATATAAAGGACATGAAGCGGTCGGCCTGCATCGAGGGTGCGCGGATGGCTCTTGCCCGTGTGAAGGCGCATTATCCAGAGATGGATGCCACCGCCGTTGCCACCCAGGGTCCGGATGGAAGCCGGCTCCCTGCCGAGCACTACTTCGGAGAAGTCATGCGCGGTGCTCGTAAAATAGAGTCGCAGTGCTCGAAGAATGTAACATTCAAATGAACGCATTAGCTTGTAAATTGATGATTATAATATGACTTCTTTTTATACTTGTGCGTCCAAGTAAAACTTCTCCTGTGCGGCCGTTTATGTATACTTGTGTATAACCTGAAAGATGGCAGTCTTCGGCTTCAGCCCCCACGCACAAGGTGCTGGGGTGTTCGCAAAAAGAGCGCGTTTTCACACTTAATCCGACGTCTCGGTCCTGTTATAAGGAGGTGGTAGCGTAGCGAACGAGGCAATCCGGACTATAATGCTTTATCACTTTCACTTAGCCAGTGGAGCTCAAGGGTAGGGCTACGATATAGCCCCTGGTGGCACCGCACATCTCTGGATTCGGGGTGCGTACGTGCCTGACCGGGAAACGGTCCTTCGTCTAAGCAGGGAATTCTAAACATTCCGGCAGTCGATCGAGTGGTTGACCAGACTCTCGCTATATCATGACAGTCAGTTTTCGGCTTTCTCTACTGAGGTGCTCGCCCAGCCGAACCGGGGCACAATCGCAGTAGTTCTCCTGGTGCCGCGTTAGCCGGATGATACGGAACGTAAGGCAGCAAAACACAGGAGCCGGGCAAACCCAACATTTGACCAAAGACATGATTCGGAGCTGATGCATATAATGCCTAACTCGAGACGCCGAACACTCCCTAAGGTGTTCGGACTTTATAATAATGGGCAGAAAGATGCCCTAAGCCCCTAGTGTCCGGGTACGGGCATGGTCTTCTGACGCGGACGATGCCAAAGCGTCAGGCTCCGCTTTGGCTATAGGAAGAAACCAAGGGAGAGTAACAACAAGAGACAGTAAAAAAGGTCCACGTAGGGTCTTAATCTGAAAAGAATCCTTGCCACGGGTCCCTACTGCACGTCTGCGCCTGTGTCTCTGTTGCGCCGTTATCCTGGACGGGTATGCACGTTGTTCATCTGTAGAAAGAGAGGAACGTTTAGTTGTAGAAACAATTCGTGCAAAAAAATATGAAAAATAAGAAATATAAATAATTAAAGCAAGGTTTATATGAAACCGCGATTGTTTGTGCGCGCAGCCCCCTGTGAAGGGGTATGCGGCTAGGGAGCCCCTAGCCTGCTGAGTCCGGATTCGTCTATCCGAGTCCGGGGTCCTTAAGTGACCCTCGCACTGAAATGGCGCCATGCGGACCGGGCATCTTGAGTGTAAGAGACGCGTAATGCGGTATGGCGTTGAAGCGGACAAAAGCCTTTCGTCCCAAGAGTGCTTGATATTCACTTTCAAATGGGACGATATGAAAAATTAATTTTTCGCGTCGAAAGTTGTTCGGCAATCCGAACACGACGTCCAGTAGTATAGAGCCTGTGCACTTGACGTAAGGGCCTGGCGTCACTCCTTTGAAGGAAGTGCGGCTGTGTCGAATTTTGGTAGGGTCTATCCCCATCTTACGGATTGTGTTTGAATATAGCAGGTTTAAGTCACTGCCTCCGTACATTAGGACGGTAGTGAATTGTAATCCGTCTATTATGGGATTCAATATCAAGGGAGTGCGTCCCGCACTTCGAACGCGTCTGGAATAGTCCAGGTGGTCGAAAGTGATTGGTTTTGATATCCAATCTCTACGGTCTGCTGGGTTGGACCGTGCGAAGCTCTTTTTAGAAAGTGCCGCACTATTTTTTCGTGTTATCACATGAAGTGAGTTTACTGCTTTGACCCCTTGTGGGAAAGTTTTTTGTTTTCCGGTGCCCTGCTGGCGGGGTTTATCTTCTTCGCTTGACGCGTCGAGCCCCTTGTGTTCGGCATTCAATCGGCCGGACTGTTTAAAAACCCAGCAATCCCTGTGGGTGTGATTTGCAGGCCTTCCGGGGGTACTGTGGATTTGACATATCCGACCCAAAATTTTGTTTAAGTTAGACAATTCGTCACTGTCATCCTTAAGAGGCTGTGTCTTAGTACTGGGCCGCGAGCTTTTGAATCCGGCGTTGACTGCCGTGCTCTTTGAGCCTTTCTCTTTATTCCGGCGCTGTTCTTTTCTGTGCCGTGATTTCCCATTTCCATCTCTTATCTCGGATGTACTTGGGTCGCTGGTGCTGCTTCTTGCTAGCCAGCTATCCTCTCCCGCACAGAAGCGGGTCATGAGGCTTGTTAGCGCGGACATTGTCCTCGGTTTCTCTTGACCGAGGTGCCTGGAGAGCCATTTGTCTCGGACATTGTGCTTGAAAGCTGCTAGGGCTTCGGCGTCCGGACAGTCGACTATTTGGTTCTTTTTGGTAAGAAACCTGTTCCAGAATTTCCGTGCTGACTCTCCGGGCTGTTGAGTTATATGACTTAAATCGTCTGCATCCGGAGGACGGACATAAGTCCCTTGAAAATTTGCTCTAAATGCTTCCTCGAGCTCTTCCCAACTTCCAATAGTGTTTTCTGGGAGGCTTTTGAGCCAATGACGGGCTGGCCCTTTGAGCTTGAGGGGTAGATATTTTATGGCGTGGAGATCGTCTCCTCTGGCCATGTGTATATGCAGTATATAATCTTCTATCCAGACTCCAGGGTCTGTTGTTCCATCGTAGGCCTCTATGTTTATGGGTTTAAACCCTGCTGGGAACTCATGGTCTAGCACCTCATCGGTGAAACATAGTGGGTGTGCGGCACCCCTGTACTTGTATGCGCCGCTATCACCGGACACTTGACGTGTTGCCTTGCTTCTTGGGGCCTTCTTTTTGGGTCCGTAGATGGACCTGACTGGGGTTTTTGACGGTGGAGGATCTATGGCCTCTTCGTCGAATTCTTGTAGCAGCTTACGCTTCGGGTAGCTATTCGATTGGTGGCCATTGCCGTATTTATCTGCGGTTTTGAGTACTTTGCTCCATCTTTTTCTGAGCGTGTCTTCCGCCATTTTGAGCTTCCGTTTTCCTTCTTCAGGCTTCTTGCTGTGGCGACGAGCCTGTGCTTGAAGCGCTCTTGTTCGACGGGATCCTTAGGTACGATGAATTCGTCATCGTTGAGGCTTGCTTCGTCTTCGGAGGGAGGCATATGGTTATCTTCCTCGACCTCTTCGTCTGCCGCCCTCTCGTGGGGGCTTGCTTCTGCATCCTCCTGCGCTGAATCTTGCGAGAGGGGATTGTCTTCGGCACTCTCTGGGGTATTGTTATCTCCTGTGCCGGAATCTCTATTCTTGCTTTGGCGGGATTTAGAGCGGCGCTGCTGACGCCGGCGCTTGGGCTGCTTCTTTAAAGACTCTGCCTCCGCTGCTTCTTTGCCCTCCCCTTCTTTTGGGGTGTCCACCATGTATACGTCATATGACGAGGTGGCCTTCCAGTGCCCTGTAGGCGCTGGTTCCTGTTCGTCTCCGGCATCGTCGTCCATAGCGTCGATGTCTTCGGAGTCGTAGTCTAGCATGTCGGTTAAATCCTCGACAGAGGCTACAAAGTGGGTGGTGGGTGGGCTCTGAATTTCTTCGTCGTCCGTACTCCAACCGCCCTGGCCGTAGTCCGGCCGAGACTCTCCTGATAACGAGAGATGCTTTAAAGAGTTTAGGATATCACCAAAAGGCGAGTGTTGGAATATGTCCGCGGCGGTGAATTCCATAACCGGTGCCCAATCCGGATTGATTGGTAGAGGCGCGGGAGGTTCGGAGTCTAGCGAGGAGTCCGGCGCCTCGGAATCACGGGTTTCGCAGGGGACAAGATCAGTGTTCGGCTCCATCGCCGTGTACATTGAAGCCCCCGGGGCGGCGTCTATCCACCGTCCCTCGATGTGGGCGATCGGCTCCGGGCTAATGGCCGAAGCGGATCCGGGTGCGGCCACCAGGGCACTGCTCGGTGGCAGAGCTAGATCATGCCCGTCGTCATAGTGCGGCGCGCCCGGCTGTGGCTCGGGTCCATCGAAGATCAAGTCTCCGCGGACATCGGCCGTGAAGTTTAAGCTTCCGAATCTGACCTGACGGCCAGGGGCGTAGCTTTCGATCTGCTCCAGATGGCCAAGGGAATTGGCCCGCAGTGCGAAGCCGCCGAATACGAAGATCTGTCCGGGGAGAAAAGTCTCACCCAGGACAGCGTTGTTCGTTGAAGATGCCATCAAGCCTATTGGTGACGACACAGAGGAACTCTCAATGAAAGCACCAATGTCGGTGTCAAAACCGGCGGATCTCGGGTAGGGGTCCCGAACTGTGCGTCTAGGCGGATGGTAACAGGAGACAAGGGACACAATGCTTTTACCCAGGTTCGGGCCCTCTTGATGGAGGTAAAACCCTACGTCCTGCTCGATTAATATTGATGATATGGGTAGTACAAGAGTAGATCTACCACGAGATCAAGGAGGCTAAACCCTAAAAGCTAGCCTATGGTATGATTGTTGTGATGTATGTTCGTCCTACGGACTAAGGCCCTCCGGTTTATATAGACACCAGAGAGGGCTAGGGTTACACAGAGTCGGTTACAATGGTAGGAGATCCACATATCCGTATCGCCAAGCTTGCCTTCCACGCCAAGGAAAGTACCTTCCGGACACAAGCCGGAGTCTTAAATCTTGTATCTTCGTAGTCTTGGAGTCCGGCGGATAATGATAGTCCGGCTGTCCGGACACCCCCTAGTCCAGGACTCCCTCAGTCGTCCATAATACATTGAGTCGGCAATTCAGGAACCGACTCATGACGCTCAAACCCTGAGGAGGCGCCAGTATAGACATACTGTTCAGCGCTACCGTCGTCCTCATCCTCATCCATGGCGACGTCATCAGCAACTAATGGAGCCTCCTCCTTACCCAGTCCGCTATCACCCAACCCGACACCCGACGCTAATTGGGTAGGTGGGGTGTTGATGTTCATACCTTGCTGAGGCTGCGTGCTTGTGGGTGTGCTCCCGACCGCCTCCAGACGAAGCAGACTCTTTGGCCACAACAGGACCCACCCATTGCAACAATCACCAAGCCGCCGCGGTGTCTCCTCGTTATCCACCAGTAGTATTGGAGGACGCAAATTCTCGTGGACCGGTTCGACACTGGCCACGGAAACCTTGAAGACGTTCGGGGCAATTGTCCGGCTGTGGAACAATGGTTCCTTCGGCTCCATTATTGTCACATCCCTGGTCTTGTTATGCACTAGGCTAGACCTCATCTGAGCATCATGTTTAAATTTTTGAAACCTGAACTGAGGAATTTTGGAAGCCTCAAAAAAACTTAAATAAAAGAAGGGCAAAAACCCTAAAAATCTCATTCGTTGCTCCAAAATGCTCTTCTTAAATGTTTGATAATTTTTGGTAGGGGTTCTGGCCCCAACCAAAATATTGAACATTTTTAAGGAATTATTTTTGGGACTTTGGATTTAATTCATTAGCTATTTGAATTTGAATTATATTCATATAATTAGAATATAATTTCAAATACCCCTGAAATATTTTATAAGCTTTTGGAAGAGTCCATCTAGCAATATAAAATATTCAGAGGAGTTTTTGGCATTGTTTGAATTATTTTAAATTCAAAACAGTGGCAAAATAAATTAAATAAAACAAAACAGAAATAAAATACAGAGGAGAGAAACCTTACCTGGACTTACCTGTGCAGCCCACCAGGCCCACCTGGCCAGCCCAGCCCATCTCCACCCCCCCCCCTGTCGTCTTCCTCCCTGCCAGGAGGACAGACACCGCGACGCCGCCGCGCGTGCCACCTCCTGCTTCCCCTGGCCACCTCCTGCTTCCTCCCCGAGCCCTCTAGCGACGCCACGGAGTCGTCCCCGACCGCTATCCCTCCCTCTGCTCGCTCTGGCTCTCTCCCTCTCCCGATTTGGAGCACCACCGAGAGCCACCGGGGGGCGCCGCTGTCGCATCCATAGCCACCGGCCACCCCTCGCCCTTCCGATGAGCTCAGGAGCTCCGTTCCGACCCCATGGAGCTGCACACCGACGCACGCGACCAGAGGAGGCCCCAGTCGACCGGAGCATCGTCGTCTTCATCCCTGGTGCCCGGAGATCGCCGCCGTAAATTCGCCGTCGCAGAAGCTTCCCCGAGCTCGCCGACCCCTCCGTCCAGTCCACTGTGAGCCCCTCTTCCTCTTCCCCCTTCCCTCAAGCTCGCGCTCATCCCCTAGCCCCTTCCTCCACCGCGGCCGAGAGTTTCTCGCCGCCGGCCATGGCGCAGCCGTGGCCATAGCCGCGCATGCCCACGACGAAGTGCTTCACCGTGCTCATAAAGCCCCCAGGAGCCCAACACACCAACCAGCTCCCCCTCCCGCGCACCGCAACGCCAAACCCGCGGGTGCCCGAACTCCGGCCGCCGCAGAAGTGCTCGTCGCCGTCGACTCAGGTCATCCCAGCTGCTGTCGCTGCTACCACTAGATGCGCAAGAACGCCAGCAAGCCGTAGCCACAAACCGCGCTCAAAATGGAGCCCTGTAGCGTTTTTCCGAAACGCTCCGCCGTCGTTTTGGTCGCCGCCGGCGTAACTCCGGCGAGGGTGACGTGGCAGATTAATTCGGGCTAATGACGCACTTAGTCAACACCTAGTGACACTGACAGCGGGCCCCACCCCTGGTCAAACCCCAGTCAGCGCTGGGTTTGACCGGGATTAGGTCCTGTGTCACTGACGTGTGGCCCCCACACGTCAGGTTTGACCGAGCCAGCCCAGTTGACCCTGCTGACGTCACTGTGACGTGGTGCTGACGTCATAATCATTTCTGGATTTAATATTATTCAGGAAATTCCAGAAAACTGTATAAACTTCTAAAAATCATAGAAATTCAACCGTAACTCCAAATTAAATAAATTATATATGAAAAATTATCAGAAAAATTCAAGGAATCCATCTGTACCATTTTCATGCATGTTAGAACAACTTATAGCTGCTGTTTAGCACAAATCAATTAAAGGGCATTTAAATAATCACATATGGAGTTTGAATTTGAATCTTGTATTCAAACCAACTTCATTTAATCTGTTGCTAGTTGCATTAGCTCAAAACACATTCATTTTGCCATGTCATGATCATGCATCATATTGTGCATTGCATTGATTGTGTTCCCTTCTGTGTTGTCGGTATTTGTCCCCTCTCGGTAGACGTGATACCGATGATGTGATCGTTGACACTGATGAAGACTCAATGTTATCTTCAGAAGTGCCAGGCAAGCAAAACCCCCTTGTTCATTCCGATACAATCCCACTCTCTCGCCCTGCTCTCTTTTACTGCATTAGGACAACAACGATTCATCTGTTACTTGCTGCGGTAGCTGAACCCCTTTATCCTTTACATGACCTGTCATTCCACAGTAAATAGATGAAACCCACTAGCATGAGTAGGAGTTGTTTGAGCCCTGTTGTGCCTACTCATTCATGCTTGTTTGTCATGCCTGCTATTGCTTAGAGTTGTGTCAGGTCTGATTCATCGGGAATGAATCAGAGGTGTGTGAACATGTCCTACGGTGTATGAGCTAAGCGTGTGAACACGATTTGGTAAAGGTATCGGTGGGAGGCCATGTAGGAGTACATGGTGGGTTGTCTCATTGAAGCCGTCCTCAGGAACTGAGTTCTGTGTTTGTGATCCATGATTCAGCTACTACCACGCATTGGGCCCGAAACCAATGGACCCTCTCGGCTTCTGAATCACCCTTGTCCTCTGTCCAGGAGTTGCAAGTAGTTTCTGGTGTTTGTAGTATGCTGGAGGCCGTGCGCAGCGCTGACCGTAGGGGTGGGCTGTGATGCGGTAGGCACGTGGCCGGGTAAACCGGGCGCCCGTTTGGTGTCACGGAACCCTGTTCACATCGTTTGGGGCTGTGAGCGAAACTTCGGCCGGATCTCCTCATGGATGGAACCCAAATAGGCGATAAACCTGGACTAGAGACTCGAGTGTTTAGGTAGGCCGTGGCCGACACCCACGTTGGGCTTCCGCTTGAAGGTTGCCGAGTACATGTCGTGTAAACGGCGGTAAGTGGTGAGAGCGTGTGTGAAGAAGTACACCCCTGCAGGGTTAACATTATCTATTCGAATAGCCGTGTCCGCGGAAAAGGACTTCTGGGTTGCCTATAACAGTTCATAGACAAGTGAAAGTGGATACTCTAAAATACGCAAGATAAGTGTGAGTGCTATGGATGGCGTTCTCGTAGGGAGACGGGAGCGGATCCATAGTGGTGTATTGATATGGTGAATATGTGGACTCGTGTGCGCCACCTCAAAGAGTTACTTGCAGTCGTAGTTCAGGATAGCCACCGAGTCAAAGCTGGCCTGCTGCAGTTAAACCCCACCATCCCCTTGTTGATAATGATGCATATGTAGTTAGTTCTGATGTAAGTCTTGCTGGGTACATTTGTACTCACGTTTGCCTATTTTATGTTTTTGCAGAGAGACTTCAGTCTCGTTAGTAGTTCCACATGGACTTCGACGTTTAGCTTGTTACCTCAGCTACGATCTTGTGCCCTCGGCAGGATCTGGTAGATAGTCAGGCTTCTAAGCCTTTTTCATTTGTAGATGTCTGTACTCAGACATGTTAGCTTCCGCATATGTTTGACTTGTATGCTCTGAATGTTGGGTCATGAGACCCCCTGTTTGTAATATCTCGCTCCTCGGAGCATAATGAGTAATACTTGAGTCGTAGAGTCATGATGTGATGCCATGTTGTATTTGCACATATCGAGCATATTGTGTGTATGTTATTGAAATGCTTGGTATGTGTGGGATCTGACTATCTAGTTGTTTTTCCTTAGTAGCCTCTCTTACCGGGAAATGTCTCCTAGTGTTTCCACCGAGCCATGGTAGCTTGCTACTGCTCCGGAACACTTAGGCTGGCCGGCATGTGTCCTTCTTCGTTCCTGTGTCTGTCCCTTCGGGGAAATGTCACGCGATGAATACCGGAGTCCTGTTATCCCGCTACAGCCCGGTTCACCGGAGTCCTGCTAGCCCAGTGCTACAGCCCGGAACTCACTCGCTGATGGCCGACACGTTCGATGCTGGGTCATGGATGCCTGTCCCTGTAAGTCTGTGCCACTTTGGGTTTATGACTAGCCATGTCAGCCCAGGCTCCTTATCATATGGATGCTAGCGACACTATCATATACGTGTGCCAAAAGGCGCAAACGGTCCCGGGCAAAGGTAAGGCGACACCCGTGGGAATACCGTGCGTGAGGCCGCAAAGTGATATGAGGTGTTACATGCTAGATCGATGTGGCATTGAGTCGGGGTCCTGACAATTATCGTCGCCTTCCCCACGTCCACCTTCTGGTCGCCGATGGTGTACAATATGGTGCACGGGGTTTCGTTGTCCTGCAAAGAAAAGTCTGCGACGTGAGACATCCGAAAGGCAACAAAAATGGGAGATTATACATTTATATTAAAGGGGGCCGGTGTGACAGATACCGTGAAGGCGTCGAGCTCAGCCAAAGATGAAGCACCGCCAAGCACGTCCGGTGCGGGAGCCGGTGCGGGAGCAGGTGCGGGAGCCGATGCGGGAGCAGGTGCTCCCAAGAAGTCATCAAGGGGAAAGTCCTCTGCATTTTTTTCTGGATTTTGCCTTGTCCAAGTGAAAACGCCTGTCACCAAGGAAGTAGACAAATCTGCAACCACCTGTTTTGCGGCAACTACCACTGTTGCGACTGTCTGAGATGATTTCTTCTCAACCGCAATCTCAACCTTCTTATCGATGTTTTCTTCAGTTAACCTCCCTCTTTCCTTTCTCTCCTTTGTGGTCTCACGGTAGTACTTCTTCCATGTGGCGCCGTCTCCGACACCATGCACGCGTGCATACGACGGTCGAGTACCCACCGGTTGTCATTTCAATATGTTAAACGCCCGGTTGAATGGAGTGTCCCAGTTGGGCCTCACCAATGCCTCAGACGGCGAGTCGCTTTCGGCCGCAATCCGGTGCTGCTCTCGCCGCAAAAGGCACAAGGATCGTTTACACATATGACTAACGTGTGCAGTCGAATTGATCAAAAACTAAAATTACCAGCAGTCTCATGAACTCTGTAATGACCGGTGTTGTCTCGTAAACCTTCTTCACTGCGTCCCAACGGTGCCGGGCCCTCAGGACGTCACGCTCCCGCGGGACGGTGAAATCCGCCAAGGGGTCTGGGATGCCCAGACTCGCGGCTTCCGCGTCCTCCTTGGCCCATTTGGACATCTTTCCGTCGTAACCACGGCTTCCGAGGTGGTGGCTCCCAGTGTTCCTCTCTTGAAGCCCCTTCATGTACTTAGACTTTTTTTGGCAGCTTCGGCCTCGCAAGCCTCCTTGAATATTTGAAACTGCTCTTCCGTGATTGTCAGATTATCCTTTACAATCTCGGAGTAGGGTTCCTTCTTGTCGATGATCCTTGCTTTCACTCGAGTTTTCCAGGCAGCCAACGCGTCACTAAACTTAGTCATGGCGTGTTTGTTTATCTTCTTCATTGCCGGGTCCTCGTCTGGATCTTCATAATCCTTCTCATTCCGGCCCGGGAACAAGAATATCTGGTGAAACTTCTCTAGGAGGGAGCTCCTCATATTTTCTATCTTCTGTAGTTTCTCATCATTGATGGTGGCGGTTGTCCGTACGATGCAGCCTATTTTATTGTCGTAGCATCAACGCGCTTCCTCGGGCGCCTTTGGCTCAAAATGCCATCGTCCACCTCCGTGACCACCAGTCTTGTAGTCCTGAGTTTGTTAGGAAGCCGTTGCCTCTTTGCTTTCAGTTCTACACTAGCTCCGCTTCCCGAGGCAGCACCATGCGACGTCTCGAGCTTGCGTTGGTTTTCCCCGAAGAGGAGGGGGTGATGCAGCACAGTAGCGTAAGTATTTCCCTCAGTTTTTGAGAACCAAGGTATCAATCCAGTAGGAGGTCACGCGCAAGTCCCTCGTACCTGCACAAAATGATAGCAACTCGCAACCAACGCTTAGGGGTTGTCAATCCCTTCACGGTCACTTATGAGAGTGAGATCTGATAGACATAATATTTTGGTATTTTTGATAGATAGATGCAAAGTAAAAAGTAAAGGGAAAGTAAAAAACAAAGCAAGTAAATAAAGTGATATAGATTGATATGATGAGAATAGACCCGGGGGCCATAGGTTTCACTTGTGGCTTCTCTCAAGAGCATAAGTATTCTACGGTGGGTGAACAAATTACTGTTGAGCAATTGACAGAATTGAGCATAGTTATGAGTATATCTAGGCAATGATCATGTATATAGGCATCACGTCCATGACAACTCTTTAGAGGCATCTCTCCCACATATCATAACTGGCTTGAGAGGTTCCAAAAAGACTTTGTCCTACTTCAATACAGAACCAAAGTTGATTTGAGAGACTTTATTCTCTCCTTTGTACACAACCTCCATCCCAACTAGTTAGTCCAGGTTTCTACTAATCCGCACTCCCTCCCAAAGTGGAGGATGAGATGACTGTAAATATGGATTGTACATTGTACCCTACTTTTTGAGTAATATAAACACAGTGGGAGCCTCTCCCACTATATAATTCCTCAAAAAAAACAAGTAGATCGAAACAATTCTGCATCTACTACTATTACTCTACTCATCCACCGCTATCCAGCATGCATCTAGAGTATAAAGTTAAAAACAGAGTAACGCCTTAAGCAAGATGACATGATTTAGAGGAATAAATTCATGCAATATGATAAATACCCCATATTGTTATCCTCGATGGAAACAATACAATACGTGCCTTGCAACTCTTTCTGTCACTGAGTAAGGACACCACAAGATTGAACCCAAAGCCCTGCACTTCTCCCATTGCATGAACTATCAATATAGTTGGCCAAACCAAACGGATAATTCGAAGAAACTTGCAAAGATAACTCAATCATACATAAAAGAATTCAGAGAAGAATCAAATATTTTCCACAGATAAGTTGGATCATAAACCCACAATTCATCGGTCTCAACAAACACACCGCGAAAACAAGATTACATCGAATAGATCTCCACGAGAGAGGGGGAGAACATTGTATTGAGATCCAAAAAGAGAGAAGAAGCCATCTAGCTACTAGCTATGGACCCGAAGGTCTGAAGTAAACTACTCACACTTTATCGGAGGGGCTATGGTGTTGATGTAGAAGCCCTCCGTGGTGGATGCCCTCTCCGGCGGAGCTCCGGAACAGACCCCAAGATGGGATCTCGTGGATACAGAAGGTTGCGGCGGTGGAATTAGGTTTTTGGCTCCTGTTCTGATCGTGTGGGGGTACGTAGGTATATATATGAGGAAGGAGTACGTCGGTGGAGCTTCGAGGGGCCCACGAGGTAGGGGGCGCGCCCAGGGGGAGTGGCGCGCCCTCCACCCTCGTGACCGCCTCGTGGCTTTCTTGACAGAGGGTCCAAGTCTCCTTGATCTTATTTGATGAGAAAATCACGTTCCCGAAGGTTTCATTCCGTTTGGACTGCGTTTGATATTCTGTTTCTTCGAAATACTGAAAAAGGCAAAAAACAACAATTCTAGGCTGGGCCTCCGGTTAATAGGTTAGTCCCAAAAATAATATAAAAGTGGAAAATAAAGCCCATTATAGTCCAAAGCAGTAGATGAAGTAGCATGGAGCAATCAAAAATTATAGATACGTTGGAGACGTATCAAGCATCCCCAAGCTTAATTCCTTCTCGTCCTCAAGTAGGTAAATGAAAAAAAAGAATTTTTGATGCGGAGTGATACTTTGGCATAATTTCAATGTAAAACTTCTTAATTGTGATATGAATATTCAGGTCCGAAAGATTCAAGACAAAAGTTCATATTAACACAAAAATAATAATACTTCAATCATACTAATCAAAGTAATCATGTCTTCTCAAAATAACATGGCAAAAGAAAGTTCATCCCTACAAAATCATATAGTTAGGCTATGCTTTATTTTCGTCACACAAATATGTTCCCAACTTCTATACCCCCGATGACAAGCCAAGCAATTGTTTCATACTTAAATAATCTCAAACTTTTTCAACCTTCACGCAATACATGAGCGTGAGCCATGGATATAGCACTATGGGTGGAATAGAATATAATGATGGGGATTGTGTGGAGAAGACAAAAAAGGAGAAAGTGTCACATCAACAAGGCTATTCAATGAGCTATGGAGATGCCCATCGATTGATGTTAATGCAAGGAGTAGGGATTGCCACGCAATGGATGCACTAGAGCTATGAATGCTCAACAAAAGAAAACTAGTGGGTGTGCATCCAACTTGCTTGCTCACGAAGACCTAGGGCATTTGAGGAAGCCCATCGTAGGAATATACAAGCCAAGTTCTATAATGAAAAATTACCACTAGTATAAAAAGGCAACTTATGAGACTTACTACATGAACAACAAGGTGCTACTTTGAAGCACAATATATGAGACTCACTACCTGAAGAACAAGGTGCTACTTTGAAGCACAAGTGTGGAAAAAGAGATAGTAGCATTGCCCCCTTTTTTTAATTTTTTTGGGCCTTTCCCTTTTTTTTGGGCCTTTCTTTTTTTGGGCCTTTCCTTTTTTGGCCTTTCTCTTTTTTTTATTTGGGCAATGCTCTAATAATGATGATCATCACACTTTCATTACAACATATGAATTACAACTCGAACTAGAACAAGATATGACTCTATATGAATGCCTCCGGCGGTGTACCAGGATGGTGCGATGAGTCAAGAGTGACATGTATGAAAAATAAGGCATGGTGGCTTTGCCACAAATACGATGTCAACTACAAGATCATGCAATGGCAATATGAGAGAAGTAATGCATGTCACGATGATGATGGTGGAAGTTTCATGGCAATATATCTCGGAATGGCTATGGAAATGCCATGATAGGTAGGTATGGTGGCTGTTTTGAGGAAGATATAAGGAGGTTTATGTGTGATAGAGCGTATTGTATCACGGGGTTTGGATGCACCGGCGAAGTTTGCACCAACTCTCAAGGTGAGAAAGGGCAATGCACAGTATCGAAGAGGCTAGCAAAGGCGGAAAGGTGAGAGTGCGTATAATCCATGGACTCAACATTAGTCAAAAGAACTCATATACTTATTGCAAAAATTTAGAAGTCATCAAAAATCAAGTACTACACGCATGCTCCTAGGGGGGATAGATTGGTAGGAAAAGACCATCGTTTGTCCCTGACCGCCACTCATAAGGATGCACAAGCCAGGTACACTTCATGTTTCAAATTTGTTACATAACTGTAACCATACGTGCATGCTACGGGATTTGCTAACTTCAACACAAGCATTCTTTGAATTCATAATCACCCAACTATCATGACTTTGATATTATCACCTCCATATCTCAAAACAATTATCAAGCATCAAACTTATCTTAGTATTCAACGCAATCAAAAGAAAGTTTTACACATCTTGAATACCAAGTATATTAATATTAAGCAAATTACCATGCTATTAAAGACTCCCAAAATAATCTAAGTGAAGCATGAGAGATCAAGTTTCTTTAAAACAAATCCACCACCGTGCTAAAAATGATCTAAGTGAAGCACTAGAGCAAAAATTATCACGCTCAAAAGATATAAGTGAAGCACTATGAGCAAACTATCAAGCTCAAAAGATATAAGTGAAGCACATAGAGTATTCTAACAAATTTCAATTCATATATGGCTCTCTCAAAAGGTGTGTACTGCAAGGATGATTGTGGTAAACTAACAAGCAAAGACACAAATAATACAAGACGCTCCAAGCAAAACACACATCATGTTGGTGAATAAAAATATAGCTCCAAGTAAATTACCTATGGAAGTGGACGAAAGAGTGGATGCCTTCCGGGGCATCCTCAAGCTTTGACTTTTTGGTGTCCTTGGATTATCTTAGGGGTGCCTTGGGCATCCCCAAGCTTAGGCTCTTGCCACTCCTTGTTCCATAATCCATCAACAGAATTCACCAAAAACTTGAAAACTTCACAACACAAAACTCAACAGAAATCTCGTGAGCTCCGTTAGAGAAAGAAAACAAAAGACAATTTCAAGGTACTGTAATGAAATCATTATTTATTTATATTGGTGTTAAACCTACTGCATTCCAACTTCTCTATGGTTCATAAACTAATTTACTAGCCATAGATTCATCAAAATAAACAAACAACACACGAAAAACAGAATCTGTCAAAAACAGAACAGTCTGTGGTAACCTGTAACTAACGCACACTTCTGGAACTCTAAAAATTCTACCAAAATAGAAAGTCCTGGAAAATTTTTTAATTGATCAGCAGCAAAAAAAATCAACGCAAAAGCACTCTCCAGTAAAAAATGGCAGCTAATCTCGTGAGCGCTAAGGTTTCTATTTTTCAGCAGAATCAAATCAACTATCATCGTAGGTTATCCTATAGGTCTTACTTGGCACAAACACTAATTAAAACATAAAACCACATCCAAAGATAAGGTAGATGGATTATTTATTCCTAAACAGAAGAAAAAACAAAAAACACAAAATAAAATTGGGTTTCCTCCCAACAAGCGCTATCGTTTAACGCCCCTAGCTAGGCATTGATAATTTTAATGATGCTCACAAGAAAGACAAGAATTGAAGCGCAAAGAGAGCATCATGAAACAAGTGACAAACACATCTAAGTCTAACATACTTCCTATGCATAGGCATATTATAAGCAAACAAATTTGCAAGGCAAACAAAAACTAGCATATGCAAGGAATGAGAAAGAGACGATAGCAATCTCAACATGATGAGAGGTAATTTAGTAACATGAAAATTTCTACAACCATATTTTACTCTCTCATAATAATTACATGTAGGATCGTAAGCAAATTCAACAAATAGCTATCACATAACATATTCTCAACATGATCCACATGCATGCAAAGTTGACACTCTTCCAAGATAGTGGGATTAACATTAACTAAAGTCATGACCTCTCCAAACCCACTTTTATCAAAAAATTCATAAGATTGAATATTCTCCAAATATGTGGGATCTAAAGTTGACACTCTTCCAAACCCACTTTCAATATTATTGCAAACAATATTATCAATCTCATATTCATCATGGGGATTAAATAAATTTTCAAGATGAAAAGAAGAATCACCCCAATCTTGATCATTGCAACAAGTAGTAGTCATAGCAAAACTAGCATCCCCAAGCTTAGGGTTTTGCATATTATTAGCATAATTTACATTAAAAGAATTTATCATAAAATCATTCCAATCATGCTTTTTATTTAAAGATCTATCATGAAGCAAATCATCACAATTTTCAGATCTATGGGTTTTAGGAAAAAGCTTATAAAGATAATCTAGTGCATCCAAATCACTAGGAATTGGTTCATCATAATTGAATCTCTTAAAAAGATTGGCAAGCGGATCAGGATCCATAGACTTTTAGCAAGCAAAGATGCAAGCAAAAAGAAGGCACAAGCAAACATATGATCGAACGGAAGAAGGGCGAATAAAACGGCAAGGGTGAAGTGGGGGAGAGGAAAACGAGAGGAAAATGGCAAATAATGTAATGCGAGAGATAGGAATTGTGATGGGTACTTGGTATGTTGACTTCTGCGTAAGCCTCCCCGGCAACGGCGCCAGAAATCCTTCTTGCTACGTCTCGAGCTTGCATTGGTTTTCCCCGAAGAGTAGGGGGTGATGCAGCACAGTAGCATAAGTATTTCCCTCACTTTTTGAGAACCAAGGTATCAATCCAGTAGGAGGTCACACGCAAGTCCCTCGTACCTGCACAAAACGATAGCAACTCGCAACAAACGCTTAGGGGTTGTCAATCCCTTCACGGTCACTTACGAGAGTGAGATCTGATAGATATAATATTTTTGGTATTTTTGATAGATAGATGCAAAGTAAAAAGTAAAGGCAAAGTAAAAACAAAGCAAGTAAATAAAGTGATATAGATTGATATGATGAGAATAGACCCGGGGGCCATAGGTTTCACTAGTGGCTTCTCTCAAGAGCATAAGTATTCTACGGTGGGTGAACAAATTACTGTTGAGCAATTGACAGAATTGAGCATAGTTATGAGTATATCTAGGCAATGATCATGTATATAGGCATCACATCCGTGACAAGTAGATCAAAACGATTCTGCATCTACTACTATTACTCCACTCATCGACCGCTATCCAACATGCATCTAGAGTATTAAGTTAAAAACAGAGTAACGCCTTAAGCAAGATGACATGATGTAGAGGAATAAATTCATGCAATATGATAAATACCCCATCTTGTTATCCTCGATGGCAACAATACAATACGTGCCTTGCAACTCTTTCTGTCACTGAGTAAGGACACCACAAGATTGAACCCAAAGCCCTGCACTTCTCCCATTGCAAGAACTACCAATATAGTTGGCCAAACCAAACGGATAATTCAAAGAGACCTGCAAAGATAACTCAATCATACATAAAAGAATTCAGAGAAGAATCAAATATTTTCCGCAGATAAGTTGGATCATAAACCCACAATTCATCGGTCTCAACAAACACACCGCAAAAAGAAGATTACATCGAATAGATCTCCACGAGAGAGGGGGAGAACATTGTATTGAGATCCAAAAAGAGAGAAGAAGCCTTCTAGCTACAAGCTATCACTACAAGAAATATTTCAACTTATGACCTTCTGTCAGTGACCCTGGAAGAATTGGTCATAGATTTATGACCATTTGAGACCAATTGGTCAAAAGCTGTTCGAGGGGCTCCAAACCCTAAACCATTGCGACCATTTTGGTCAGAAAGGTCATAATTTCCTTACATGAAATGGTCATAAAGCTAACAGCGCTAGTCCACTGCCTTATTTCTAGTTGTTAACGACCAATATAGATGGTCATAGCCTTGTAAATTGTGGTGGGTTGCTATGACTAGGCGCCACCTCATCAGTTTTGCCTATGTGTCATGTCCATGTGGCAGTTTTTGCCCTAGGTTGTGAAGCAACCTATATTTCTGTCATTCCTAAAATTCCCAAAAAAATCTCATAAATTCTTTGGGTCATATCTTCGTCAAATATGTAAAAACCTTCCTTGCCTAGTTCAAAAATAATTCAAAAATATTCATTTTCCTATTCTGTTCAAAGTAACAGTTTGTGAAGGAAGTACCACTTTGGCATGTCCAAATAGTATCCATTTTCTACAGTGCTTTTCTATGCCCAAATAACCATCCTCCACCAAATGCCAGCTCAATCCATTCATTATTTTGAGCCGAGCTTCAACATTCGTATTTATGTCCAGTGTGGTGGTTTGCAAAGCAAGTACCAACTAGGCTCCTCCTTTTGAGCTGAAAATTTGTGAAAACGGTCTTCTTAGTAACTGATCATCCTCAGCCAAAACTCACGCCCATTAGCCATGTACATTTCCCGTACCGCTAATCAAACAGTTGGCTGCTAATTCATGTTTGAGCATCGATTGGTCTCCTCGTGAGAATCTTATGTTGTAATTTTCTTCCTAGCACCAACCTAGGGAGTGCCCAACCCACTAGACATGCCTAGGCCGCCCAGAACACATGGCAACGCCACGGTCACGCGGTGACCACGCGACGGCCATGCGAGTTTACGCGCTCTAGAGTTGGGGCCCTCGGCCACCGCCCAAACCTCGACGTATCGCCAACAAACCATGTATTTATGATTGAATAGGTCCTTATGTAACTATAAATGATTTTTGGAAAAAATAAATAGCAAACTATGAGGCAGCTGCAGTTCAAATTTGACCCGCTTCCAACTGAATCGGCAGAAATTTGTCTTTTTCACGAGAGGTGGATCAAAAAATTTTACACCAGACAATTTTGTCAATTGTGCATTAAAAATGGCCTAGTATTTTATAAAAATGATTTGGTCCAATTTTGCAACAATTATTTGGTAGTTCCTTCACAAGAAAACCTCCTTTCGGGCACTCGAAAAATGGAAAATAGTTTTTTCGTCCAATGAAAATGAAAACTTCCTTAGGCAACATTGTTTGCTATTCCAATATGCACCCTTGTGCACAATATGAGATCATTTGAACAAACTATGCCATGAATGTAGCCATAAGATAGATCATTTGGCTTGAAAACCATGAATCTTCACACTTGATAGCTCATTTCTGAGAACACTTTTTAAAAATAATTACCGTATTACAAGTTTATTATTTTTCCTGGAAACTTTGTCACATATAGTGACACAATGCGAAGATTTCCAATTTTTTGTTTTTTTTTGAATTTTTTATGCCCGTTTCAAAATGCGGTCAAAACGGCGGGCTTGACCGTTCCTAGCTAGTGGTTGAATATTGGAATTTTTTTGGTGTTTCTATGATTAAATAGATACTTATTTACCTAGAAATCATTTTTGGAAAAAATAAAGAGCAAACTATGAGGCAGCTGCAGTTCAAATTTGACCCGTTTACAGCTAAATCCACGACAATTTATCTTTTTCACCAGAGGTGGATCAAAACTTGTTTCACCCAACCATTTTGTCAATTGTGTATTATATATAGCCTAGTATTTTATAAAATTGATTTGTTCCAATTTTGCAACAATTATTTGGTAGTTCCTTAACAAAAAAACCTCCTTTTGGGCACTGGGAAAATGAAAAATGAATTTTCCATGCAAAGAAAATGAAAACTTCCTTAGGCAACATTGTTTGGAATTCCAACATGTACCCTTGTGCACAATATGAGATCATTTGAACAAACTATGCCATGAATGCGGCCATGAGATTGATCATTTGGCTTGAAAGTCATGAATCTTCACGCATGATAGCTCATTTCTGAGAACACTTTTTTAAAATAATTACCATATTACAAGTTTATTATTTTTCCTGGAAACTTGGTCACATATAATGACACAATGCGAAGGTTTCCCAATTTTTTGATTTTTTTTTGAATTTTTTATGCCCGTTTCAAAATGCGGTCAAAACGGCGGGCTTGACCGTTCCTAGCTAGTGATTGAATCTTGGAATTTTTTTGGTGTTTCTATGATTAAATAGATACTTATTTACCTATAAATGATTTTTGGAAAAAATAAAGAGCAAACTATGAGGCAACTACAGTTCAAATTTGACCCACTTCCAGCTGAATCGGCCGAAATTTGTCTTTTTCACCAGAGGTGGATCAAAACTTTTGACACCCAACCATTTGGTGAATTGTGCATTATATATGGCCTATTATTTTAGAAAATTGATTTGGTCCAATTTTGCAACAAATATATTGTAGGTCCTTAAAAAAAAACTCATTTTGGGCACTCGGAAAATGATGAAAAATAGCTAGAAATATCGGAAATGTATACAAATTGGTCCTCATCCATAAAATGCGATCTAACTCTAGTGAAAATTTGTGTGGTGCCCTTTTGCAAAATATTTCTGTTGACTGCTCACAAAATCCATCTATTTTTAGTACTTGGAAACTATTTTAAATCACTGATTTTTTTAAACCAATCACAACTCTTCCCACGGATTGATGACATGGCGGCCATCCATCCATCCATCCATCTCTCCATCCCACATCCATCCATCCAACTATCTACAGAAAAAGAAAAAAATGAAAAAGAGATACCCCCACCCGCTGCCCAAACCCTAGCTCAGATCCCATTGACCCCTTCCCCCATCGCACCCCTCCTCCCTCGTCCCCATCTCCTCGCCGCCGCTGCCACCTCCCAATCCAGTCCTCTCCCCTCCGTTCCCACCCACCGCTGACATCGCCGTCCTCCTCACCCACCGCCGCCGACCTTGTCCCTCCCTCCCCTCACCATCTCTCCCCACCCTATGCCATAGCGCTCCCTCTCCCCGATCCCATCCCTCCCGATTCAGATCTGACCCCGCCGCCCGTGCCCGCGCGCCACCACCCACTCCTCGTTGACTCCCGAAGGACGTCCGCCGCTCTTCCTCCGCCCGTCCCGGAGGCCTCAGTCAGCGCCCTCCACCGCAGGGCCGCCGCGCTTGTCCCGCCCTCGGCGCCGCATCTCCACTGCCATCTCCGCTTATACATCTCCGCCCTCGGCATCCCACCCATGGCGCTCCGCGCGCTGGACAACGCGTTGCCGGCCGCCGTGGCGGACTAGCGCCCCAAGAAGGCTGCCAAGCTGCTCTCCACGGCACCTCCCGTCGCTGTCGCCCGCTCCCCCACCGGGAGTGGAGCCGACCATGGAGTACGTCCGGTCCGTGGACCTGCTGCCCGTCCTCGGCCCCAAAGCCCGGGCCACCGGCCTCGTCGCCGGGCTCGACTCCAGGGATTGGGTCATGGTCTGCGAGGCCCTCAACGACGCGCGCCGCCTCACCATCCACCACCCCGCCCTCCTCGCCCCCATCCTGTAAGTTCTTCGATCCCCTCTGTCGTTGCTGCTCTTGGCTTCTATTTTGGCGAATTCCGTTGGGGATCTGACCCGAGATTCGTCCGTCCGTCCATCGGTGCTGATTGGCAGGGAGAAGGTGGTGCTGGGGACCTGACCTGATCGTTTCTTAGCTTCTTCATAATTGATTAGATATTTTTGGAGACAGACATACTGCTATCTGAAGCTTATGGTCTCATGTGCACAGCTCAACACTTTGATTAGTATACTCTGCATCCTTGACATACTTGAACCTGATCATTTCTTTGCTTAGTGACCGATCGAGCAGACACACTTAGAGCTAAACATACCGTTATCTGAATCTTATTATCTATGTGAATAAGTTTTAATCCTGTGCCTCATATTTCTTGATTCAAAAATCACTTTAATTAGTTGTCTGCAGAACATTCAAAAAGATATCTACAGAACATTGCATGTGTTTCCTACAGTTTATACAGTTTTCTTAGTTTCTTTGTTCATTTTGATAAATCTGTTTCCTGATGACATCCTTACCTGCACTACACAGCATCGGGAGGTGGAAGTGTCCAGCGTTGCCGGGGATAGTCCCACTCTCATACCAGCGGCACCAGCAGCCTGCACCGGCGCCGAAGTGGTGGTGCGCATGACCTGCGCTTGTGGTGTCCACAAGGAGTTCTGCTTTGACCACCGCCACTGAATAATCCTGAGACTCTGTTTTTGCATTATTTTTTTTGAAAGATCAGGGGTTGCCGGTAGCAAGCGGGAAAACAGTGGTGATCAAACGATCATGGTTACATGAGACTCTGTTTTTTGCATTATCGACGGATCGGATTGCTCTGTACCTGGCAGAGTCTTTTGCGCTTTCCACTCGACTAGCAATTTGACATGCCCCTGACCTGATTTTTGGCCAGTTGTAACTGCGTTATTTTGCTAATCAAAGTGGTACTAATAGATTGGAATTCATCATAGGAATTGAACTTGTTTTCTTGATTCATTTATACTATGTTGATCATCTGGTGCATTAGTATATAGTCCTAGTAGAATCATGGCTCTGTGTATACATACTACTGCCTGCCATCATGTGCCACCATATGTTCTAAGTAAGACTAGCAGACTATTAGTGGCTTGTGTACCAATTTTATCGTGCCCATGGTTGGCGTGCGCTGGGGTAAATACATGACCACGCACTAGTAACTGCACAACTCTGAAATGCTTGCTAATGATTACTCATCTTTGTTACACCATGCATGCACCTACAGCTACAGGGATCTGTACTGCTTACTGAATGAATGAATGTTGTGCATCTTTCTTCAGTTTGATTGAGAAATGCCCCCCTTTCCTGTGCTTAGATATGCCCACTAAGCCACCAGAAGGTTTCCATTTCGATGTCTTGTCTCCTAGCAGTATGCCTAGTTACCTCACCCTCTGAAGAAAACATGTCCTTAACTGCTAGTGTCCAGGATTACTATGTTTCTGTATTGCTGTAGAGGTGACTGAATTTGTTCCGTACACGCAAGTATGGACTTCTAGGAATGATTGTGTGTACCATTATCACATGCCATGTTTTTGATTAGCAAAACATCGTTGACTAGGAACAAGGGTTGGTACTGGTTACTAAATGATGTGCGTTTTTTCTTTAGTTGAAAAAAATTCCACCCTTTTTGTGCATAAATACATCTGCCCACCAAGTCACCAAACATGTTGCAAGGCTTGGACATTGGTGGAACTTTATCTAATGCTCTTGTTCTCCTGTGTTTACTAGCGTCAAGTCTAGTTAATTTGGTCTATTATTATCCCAGAAGCTGCAATGATGGAGATCACACGCTCCTTCGACCAGCCACGGCTAGCCTCCGTCTTCGGCCCCTTCAACCTCGCCCCCGACCTCGCCTGCTGCTCCTTCGACCACACGCTCCGCTGCGAGGTGAGATCCCCTGTCCTCTCCGCTCGATCCATGCTAGATCCTCAGTCTGGATACATGTGCAGTAGATAGGTTATTTCTGGGCACATGGCTGGAGAGTCTGACTTAGCTCTCTCATTCTCCATTAGTGAGCATGGTAATTGGGAAACACTATATAATGATAAACTGGTTTGCTTCTGGTTTTTGAAATAGAGCTGACTATAGTTATGCATGAACGAGAATATGCTTGTAACTGGTGACAAATATGTTCTGCTGACCAGCTTTGCAGTTTGCCACATTTGTGATGTAAATGCCCCTAAATTATGATATCTTAGCAAGTGCTTTCTTCGATGTTTAACCTTGTTACTATCGTCCATAAGTATAGCCGTTGATTTTGGTATATGAGCACTAGTGTTTCTTGCTTACAGCAAGCTATGTATTGTACATGTGTCCATTTTACCTTTGTAAATAGTTTGTTTCATACCTAGCAACATGTTTACTCATAATGAATTATTCGTGTCATGTGAATCATTGCTGCTATCCTGCTACTAATGGATACAAGGACGAAATGCATAGTTTCGTGTCAAGTAGTGTTTGATTGGTGACAGGATGCTGTTTTTTCCTTCCAAGTATAATGCTCCATTCATGTTTATAGGCCTTCGAGTACAAGTGGTGACGCTGCGCTCCTCCTAGCCCCTGTTTCACGTGCGTTTTGTTCCTGTAGTCGTCTTTCCGTTTGATTTTGAGCCATGGTCGCCATGGACAAAACTCAGGATATATATGGCTTTCTTACACTAGTAGAAAAAGGGTCAAACGTGCAGCATATTAGTGCCGGTTTGTATTAGAGCCGGCACTAATGTATACATTAGTGCCGGTTCCAACGGCTAGCCGGGCCGCTCTCATTAGTACCGGTTCGTGGCTAACCTTTAGCACCGGTTCGTGCCACGAACCGGTACTAATGAGGGTGGTGGCAGGACGTTGTCAATCTGGGCCCCCTCCAGCACCTTTAGTACCAGTTCGTGCCACGAACCGGTACTATAGGTCCTCCTGCATATAAACCCTTCATCCAGCTCGCTCTGTTCTTCCCCTTTCCCCTCACTTCTCCTCTGTTCTTCCCCTTTCCCCTCGAGCACCTCACAAATTTTGCCCAAAATTTGTCAAGATTTGAAGGCCCCCATCCATTCAAATGATCACAAAGGTTAGCAACTTTGTCCTTTAAACTCTCATTGCTAGATTAGCTCTTCCCATGCTTTGTATAGTTACTAATTTGTGAGTTTAGTAATTTGGGAGGAAATATATATATGTGCTAGTATTTGATTTATATACAATTTGAGGTCAAAAATAACACTTAGTTTGCATATGTAGGTGTGGTTTACTTAGTGCCTTCTAAATCTCCATCGTAACCACCGTCGATCGCCCGCACCGTCCCGTCACCGGCACCACCTTGTGGTGAGCCTCTTGTTCATGTAATTTTATATAAAAAATTGATGTTTGTGTGATTTGGATATATAGTTAATCATGTAATAATTATCTTACCCGTACGTTGTTTGTTATACATAGTGCCATGGTTTTGATATCTATCCCCGTCGGCCCTCGTCCTTGTTATGATTCGGATGTGGTATATTCTCTTTTAAAACTATTAGTTGCATTTCATGTTTATGACAAATTATGCCCATCAAGTTGACATAGATATTTTTATCTAGGAGGTATGTGAACCGGAAATTTCAACCGACCCTATTGTTCAGAGGTTAAATTTAGTTGAAAGAGAAAATGAGTACTTGAAAGAAAAATTGAAAAGAATTGAGGGGGAGAAGATGGAATTGGAGTTGCATGTTGCCGATGTCGTCGATGATCACAAGATCAAGATGGAGAAAATGCGCTTGAAGAATAGAAAGATTAGAAAATATGCCATCGATAGTGAGGCTTGGTATCATTATGCTGTTGGATCAATTGTTACCTTAGTTGCGATCTTGATCGCATTTGTTGTTGCATTTAAATGCTTTAGCTAGAGAGTTATTTGTTTGTTGCATTTAAGTGTTGTATGAACTTTATGTATGAACTTGTATTAATTTGGTCTATTCGGTGTTGTGTAATGAAGATGAGCCGGCAATGGATGTACGATGACCGATGCTCTCCCCAGTTCGTTGAGGGCGTGCATACTTTTCTGCTTGCGGCTGAGGCAAACAAGCGGGCGGATGGTTTTATGCCTTGTCCATGTGGTGTCTGTAAGAATGGTCACAATTACTCTACGTCAAGAACCATTCACGTCCACCTGTTTGAGTCCGGTTTCATGCCCCACTATAATGTTTGGACCAAGCACGGAGAAAGAGGGGTTATGATGGAAGACAATGAAGAAGAATAGGACGACGACAGCTATCCTGCCATGCGTTCCCTGAATACAATGATACAACAATGGGGGAAGAAGCTGAGCCGGTAATGCGAGAAGAAGCTGAGCCGGCAATGCGGGAAGAAGCTGAAGAAGAGGCATCAGATGAGCCCGTTGATGATCTAGGTCGGGTCATTGCCGATGCAAAGAGAAACTGCGCAAGTGATTTGGAGAAGAAGAAGTTGCAACGCATGTTAGAGGATGACAAAAAATTGTTGTACCCGAATTGCGTAGGTGACAAGAAAAAGCTGGGCACCACACTGGAATTGCTGCAATGGAAGGCAGAGAATGGTGTATCTGACAAGGGATTTGGAAAGTTGCTGGTAATGATAAAGGATATGCTTCCAAAGGACAACGAATTGCCCGAGAGTACGTACGAAGCAAAGAAGGCTGTCTGCCCTCTAGGGTTAGAGGTGCAAAAGAAACATGCATGCCCTAATGATTGCATCCTCTACCGCGGTGAGTACGAGGATTTGAACGCTTGCCCGGTATGTGGTGCATTGCGCTATAAGATCAGCCGCGATGAGCCTGGTGATGTCGAGGGAGAGCGCCCCAGGAAGAAGATTCCTGCCAAGGTGATGTGGTATTCTCCTATAATACCACGGTTGAAACGTTTGTTCCAAAACAAAGAGCATGCCAAGGCGATGCGATGGCACAGAGAAGACCGTAAGAAAGACGGAAAGTTGAGAGTACCCGCTGACGGGTCGTAGTGGAGAAAAATCGAAAGAAAGTACGGGAAGGAGTTTGCAGATGACGCAAGGAGCGTATGGTTTGGTCTAAGCGCAGATGGCATTAATCCTTTTGGGTAGCAGAGCAGCAACCATAGCACCTGGCCTGTGACTCTATGTTTGTATAACCTTCCTCCTTGGTTGTGCATGAAGCGGAAGTTCATTATGATGCCAGTGCTCATCCAAGGCCCTTAGCAACCCTCCAACGACATTGATGTGTACCCAAGGTGTACGTGCGTGGGATGAGCACATGCGGGAAGAATTTGACCTCAAGGTGTTGCTGTTCGTGACCATCAATGATTGGCCTGCTCTCAGTAACCTTTCAGGACAGACAAACAAGGGATACTGCGGATGCACGCACTGTTTGGATGATACCGACAGTATATATTTGAATAGTTGTAAGAAGAATGTGTACCTGGGACATCGTCGATTTCTTCCGAGCAGGCATCCCGTAAGAAAGAAAGGCAAGCGTTTCAAAGGTGAGGCGGATCACCGGACGAAGCCTCGCCACCGTACTGGTGCTGATGTACATGATATGGTCAAGGATTTGAAGGTGATATTTGGAAAGGGTCCTGGCGGACAACCTGTTCCGAAGGACGCGGACGGACGCGCACCCATGTGGAAGAAGAAATCTATATTTTGGGACCTGCCATATTGGAAAGACCTAGAGGTCCGCTCCGCAATCGACGTGATGCACGTCACGAAGAATCTTTGCGTGACCCTGCTTGGCTTCTTGGGCGTGTATGGGAAGACAAAAGATACACCTGAGGCACGGGAGGACCAGCAACGTATGCACGGAGAAGACGACATACATCAGGGTCATGCAAGCTACGCTCTTACCAAAGAAGAGAAGGAAATCTTCTTTGAATGCCTGCTCAGTATTAACGTACCGTCTGGCTTCTCGTCGAATATAAAGGGAATAATAAACATGGCAGAGAAAAAGTTCCAGAACCTAAAGTCTCATGACTGCCACGTGATTATGACGCAACTACTTCCGGTTGCATTGAGGGGGCTTCTACCGGAAAACGTTCGATTAGCCATTGTGAAGGTATGTGCATTTCTCAATGCAATCTCTCAGAAGGTAATCGATCCAGAAATCATACCAAGGTTACAGAATGATTTGGTGCAATGTCTTGTCAGTTTCGAGTTGGTGTTCCCACCATCCTTCTTCAACATCATGACGCACGTCCTAGTTCACCTATGCGAAGAGATTAACGTTTTGGGTCCTGTATTTCTACACAATATGTTCCCCTTTGAGAGGTTCATGGTAGTCTTAAAGAAATATGTTCATAACCGTGCTAGGCCAGAAGGAAGCATCTCCAAGGGCCATCAAAATGAGGAGGTCATTGAGTTTTGTATTGACTTTATTCCTGACCTTAAGCCGATTGGTGTTCCTGAATCGCGGCATAAGGGCAGACTGGATGGAAAAGGCACGCTAGGAGGGGAACAAATAATATGTATGGACGGACATTCTCTCACTGAAGCACACTACACAGTTCTACAGAATTCCACCTTGGTGGCTCCGTATATGGATGAACACAAGAATTTGCTACGCTCCAAACACCCAGAGCGGTCTAATGAGTGGATTACACGTGAACAAACCAGGAGTTTCGCCAACTGGTTGCAGACACGTACCATGCATGACACCTCTATTGAAGATGACCTGTACTTGCTATCCCAGTTTCCATCTTTGAATATAATGACTTTCAAAGGGTACGAGATAAATGGTAATACATTTTACACGATCGCCCAAGATAAGAAGAGCACCAACCAAAACAGTGGTGTCCGCTTTGATGCAGAAACCAAGACGGGAAAGGAAACATATTATGGTTATATACAAGACATATGGGAAATTGACTATCGACGTGGTTTAAAGGTCCCTTTGTTTCGGTGCAAATGGGTTATTATGACACGAGGCGGGGTAACGGAAGACCCGCAGTACGGAATGACAACAGTGGATCTCAACAATCTTGCGTAAGCAGACGAACCATTCGTCCTAGCCAATGATGTGGCACAGGTTTTCTATGTGAAGGACATGTCTACCAAGCCAAGAAAAAGAAAAGATAAGGAAGCGAATGCATCGTACGATGAGCCAAAGCGACACATAGTTCTTTCTGGGAAGAGAAACATCGTGGGAGTGGATGACAAGACAGACAAGTCAGAAGATTATGAAAAGTTTGATGAAATTGCTCCATTCACAGCGAATATTGACCCGAGCATCCCGTTAAATGATGAAGATTTTCCATGGTTACGGTGCAAAGGGACACACGCGAAGAAAAAGTTTCACACCCAAAGATCTGGGATGTGATCAGCTTCACTATCATCACTTTCTTCTGTGTTTCACACCCAGGAGGGAATGTCTGTAATAGTTAGGGTAGTTATGTGTTTTGGCATTTGAAACGCGAAGAAAGTTTATCTGCAAACAAATTCTTTTCATGCATTTACTGATTTTTTTCCAGCAAAATGACCCTGAAATTGAAAAGCAATTCAAATGAAGTCAGAAAAGGTTGAAAGTTGGCATGGTATCATAATTTCATAGAAATAGCATGTGCAAGAAAGTAGAGAGGGTTACGGCAAAAACTGGATGCACTTCGTGTACAAAATGGACAATCTCTTTCGAAGTATCAGGGTTTCCGACGAAAACTAAACTGTTACAAAGGCATTTCATTTTTTAAATTACTAAACATTACTAAATTGAATATAATAATAAAACACACTAATATTAAACATAAGAAAAAAGAATCACTGAAAAAACTTTTTTGAAAGTTAAGTTATTCACAAACTAGTGATTCACACAAATTTCAAATAATTCAAAATTTAAACTATTCAAATTTGAAATCTACCGGCACTAACAGAAAGTTTGTAATTTTTTATACCTAAAGCAAAAATATTCACAAAGAAACTCTAAATACAGCAAAAAACAACTCAAAAATAAATAAAACAAAAAAAATAAATCAAAAAAAAATTAAGAAAAAAAGCCCGCCTACTGGGCCAAAGCGGCCTGCATACGACTAGAAACACAACGTTTGGTTGGGCCAGGATGCAGGCCCACGAAGGCCCAGTAGGCCCACAAGGCGAGGAGGACTGGTAGGCCCAGTAGGCCTGATTAGGAGAGGAGCTCGAGAGAGCTACCGCACTGGGGCTTATAAACCAGTGCGGTAGCCCCTCGACTAGCGAGGTGGGACTAAACTTCCGCACCGCACCTGCGCCAGCGCACCCCCTTTAGTACCGGGTGGTGTCA
Source organism: Triticum timopheevii (assembly GCA_963921465.1). NCBI lineage: Eukaryota > Viridiplantae > Streptophyta > Magnoliopsida > Poales > Poaceae > Triticum > Triticum timopheevii. The sequence goes on along the minus strand of OY997274.1, from coordinate 657,348,774 downwards.
CAAACCGGTACTAAAGGACCCCTTGGCCTGGCGAAAACAGACCTTTAGTACCGGTTAGTGGCTCCAACCGGTACTAAAGGTGCCTTCTATATATACAACACTTCGAAAAATTTCATTCTCCCTCTGTTTCTTCCTCTGTTTCCCCATTGAACCGCCCGCCCCGATCGATCGACGCCGTCACCGACCCCATCGCCGTCGCCGCCCCCGTCCCCGTCGCCGCCACCGTCGCCGTCTCCGCCCCCGTCCCCGTCACCGCCCCCGTCCCCGTCACCGCCCTCATCTCCGTCGCCGCCTCGGGCCCGTCCCGTCGCGCCGTCCCTGCGTCGCCGCCCCCGCGCGTCACGCCCCAGCCCGTCGCTGCCCCCGGCCGTCGCCTCGCCGTCGCCGTCACCCCGCTATGAGCTCTCCCCCTCTAACCCCTCTCCCTCGCCCGCGGCGGCCACCATGGGCGCCGCCCCTACCCGAGCCCATACACACACACACAAGCATGATGAACACACACACACACACACACGTATATATGTATGAATGCATGTATATATTAGTATATACGTATTTTGTATGTTTAATTAGTTTAGATTTTTTAGATTATTGTTTTTTCACAAGAATATATGTATGAATGCATGCTAGATGGATATAATTAGTGCTTAATCAGTTAGAAATTAGTGTTATATAGAAATGTTAGAAATTTTAGTGTTATTTAGATTATTTAGATTAGCATAATTAGTGTTATATAGAAATGTTAGAAATTTTAGTTATCAAAATCCAATCATTAAAAAAATGTTACTTTTTGCGGGCATATAGCTAGTATTTGTTCTCGATGATACCCGGCCCTCATCCTCGCCGTCGACCCGTCCGCGACGACGTCCAGCCGACCCATGTCCGGGACTGGGCTCCGCCGGGCTAGCACTGGGAGGTGCTGCTTGGAGGGGCGCGCCGCTTAATGAGGAACCCAGCCGCAGGTCCCGTCGTCGACCCTGGTCTCATTTGGTGGCGTTCGCGTGGGCCAGTTTCGGGTGCGGAGGGACCCGGCCCCGCCGGAGGTGGTACGTCGCCGTGTCAGGGAGGAGGACGAGCACATCCATCGCTACATGGTTGCGTTAGAGGGCGGCAGGTTCTCCAATATGTGGCAGTATGTTCGGGGATCTCACTTGAGCTATGATCCTATGAGGGTTCCTTCTCTTTGGGTGTCCACCGCCCGCGCTGGAGGAACCGCGAGTGTCCTAGATTCTTCTGTAGTATTCGATCTTTATTAGCTAATAGCCAGTGATGTACTATTCAATATTATATATTATTCGAGACGATTTATTCGAGATTATATCTATTATTCTGGAAGATGTATTCGAGATTATATCTATTATTCGAGACGATGTTATTTGAATACTAAATTGTTTTATATTTCTTTTGGATTAGTTAAAAAAAAGCTATGGCAGACAATACCGACAGAGAGGGAGAACAGACCATGTTCGATATGATACGCGGGCCAGATGATAATCAGAATGAAGAAGATTATGACGGCTCCGAATTTCTAAACAACACCGGAGAGGGTGATATGATATTCGATCACGACGACGAAATTGATGAAGTCATGAACTATGACGATGACGAAGAACATGTTGATCCTGAAACAACAAACACCGACGAGGTATATATATTTATATAAGCAGGCATCTGGTGATCATCACATGTTTTAAATGACTTGAAGATATATTAATGAATCGATCTTTGTTCTTTCAGCCATCCGGATCAAGCAAATCTTCAGGCAAAATGACGAAACGAGGCCCGAACAAAAAGTTGAAGCCAGGCGTAAAGTACAATATCGAGGCATGCGGCCCTACTGGCAAACCATTAGCGCCTAAGAAGATTGCGGACAAGTTCGTTCGTCAGTGCGGAGTTCTTGTGAAGGACCAACTCTCGAGCAAACTTCAAGAATGGAGAGCGCCAGCAAAGCCACGTCCAGATGTTACTTTTGTTGACAAGAATCAAAAAGATCTGCTTTGGGATACTCTCATGGAACATTTCACCCTACCAGATCATTTCACAGAAGCAGATGTGCAGAAAGTCAAAGAGGCTGCTCTTAGGATGATGGCGACTGCATTCAAGAACTACAAGAATCGTGAATGGAACAAGTACGTCGCGGGAGGAAGGAAGACTCCAGTATTCAAGGGAACACTGGAGAACCAACGTGATCATTGGGACGATTTCGTGAAATTCAAGGATTCGGAATTAGCTAAGGAACGGTCGAGAATAAACAAGAAGAATGCTGAAAAAAAGGATAAGTTCCATAAGCTAGGGCCAGGTGGCTATGCGGTGGCAATGCCTAAGTGGGATAATTCTGAGAAAGAGATGGAGGATGCAGGTGTCACTCCGGCTACTAAGAGCTGGCCCCCCAGGGTCAGGACTTGGTTCTATGCGCATGGGGGGGAGTTGGACCGGGAGACAGGCAATGTTTCGATGAGGGCAAGTCTGAACGGAGCCGACGATGCGATACTTGTTGCAATAGAAGAGGCACGAACGGGGGTGTTCTAGCCCAACAGAGAGAACGACGAGCTTACGCGTGCCCTGGGAAATCCTGAACACCCGGGGAGAACACGAGGCAAGGGCGCTCTGCCGTGGTATGAGGGGTTTTCAGAATGGAACAACGACTACAGAACCCGTGCGAGAAAGAAGATTGCGGAGGAGAAGAAGAGGAAGATGGAGGAGGAGCAAAGGAAGCGGGACTATGAACGCCTTCAAGGCCTAGAAGCAAGTCAAGCGGAATTGGCAGTCAAATTCCAGCGGCAGCAGGAGCAGATCGACTCACTTACCCATCAAAGGGGGTCTCAGCAGCTGCAGCAGCTAGCGGATGATCCAGCATTGGATAGCACCGACCCATGCATGCCGAGAAGCAGCGTGGGTTCTGTCCCGGACGACCCAATGCTGGGTAGATACCCCGTGGATGACATCACGGAGAACACTAACTGCGAGCTACACGTCAAAATGAAGAACATATCCATGAAGGTGGCGGATGGCTATGCTTTCACAAATCCCCCCGAGGCAACCTTCCATTGCAACCCGATTCCAGCGGGCTTTGCTCGTGTCATGGTTGATGAGGTGGTGGACCCACCATATTCGGGGCTACAGCTTGACATTGCTGGAGGTGACGGCGAGCGCTTTCTCGGAGAGGCCAAACATCGTATCATCCTATGGAAAAAGGATTGCATAATCTTTCCAAGGCCACCGACACCGCGTCACCCGAGTCCTCGTCGAAGTCCGCCACCGAGTCAGCAGACTCTCGCTCCTCCAAGTCCGGCAAAGTGTCAGGCCACTCCTCCTCCTCCAAGTCCGGCAAAGTGTCAGGACAATCCTCCTCCTCCAAGTCCGCCACAGCGTCAGACGTCCACTCCTCCTCCAAGTCCGGCACAACCTTAGGCCACTCCTCGTCCAACTCAGTCCCGTCAGCCATCTCCGCCGCCTCAGCGATCGCAGAAGAGACACCCCGCAGCTATGGTGCGTAGCGGTACGAGTTGAGGTAGTACAGGAAGTACAGGCGGAGGCAAGCGATATAAATATGGTCCAAGCCTCAAGCCTCTTCCGCAGAGTTCTTATGACAGGTCTGAGGAGGAACTCACAGCCATATCGAAGGCCGAGGTGGAAGCCCATTTTGCACCGAAACCGCCAACGCCGCCAAGGGAGAAAGTGCCTGAGGAAACGATTGACCACTTCATTCGTATGGCTCAACCACCAGCTCCCAAGCCTGTTGACACAGACTATGAGCGCCACATCAGGAAGTTAAATCGAGCACGTCTATAAAGGGAGGCGAGCACGTCTACATCGGGATCGAGCAAACCAGAAGTAGCTGCCAAAAAATGCGAGAAAACCATTCCCCATCGATCCCCTCGCTTGTTGTGCCAACAACAGGTGACAGTACGCGCGCCCAATATTATTGTGGGCAAACAGTGCATGTTCCCGAGGTGGGCAATGTGGTAATAAGGAGGAGCATATAATGCAGGCTGAAGTTCTCAACATCACTGTTGGACAACTCCTCGAGATCGAGCCCATGCCTTTGCTTAGAGAGGATGAAGTAAAACGGAAATATGTTTGGGGCCAACCTTTGGTCGCGCCAGACAAGGTCAAGAACCTCCCAACGAGAATGTATGAATTGCATCAATGGTACATGAACATTACCAAGATTTTAGATCGAGTGTCCCTCATGGTGAATGTCAAGAAGGACCATTACTACCATGAGAAAGCTGGGTCCATTCTGTATTCAGAACTGTTTCAGTTATACAATCAAGACGCACTCGACAAATCTATCGTCAGTTGCTATTGTCTGTAAGTGATTTCTTTCTATAATTTAAGTCTCAAGCTAGCTGTAGTGATCCTTTTGAGATCAATCATTACCTGTAATTATCCTCACTCTATATTCTTTTCTGTGGTATTATGCAGGATGAAGATATATGAAATGAGAAAAGGTGGACGCTTTGGCATTGGGTTCATTGACCCAAACACCGTTAATGAATACACATGGAATCTAAATGAACGTCTTGCAAAGGAAGTAGAGGACAGCATGCTAGAGTTCTTGAAGCGCCTCAAATACAATGAAGATATACTACTTCCTTACCACTTCGGGTGAGTCATAATGTCTTGTACTACAAATTCTCTGTTTTTGCCTACTAGCTAGCTACATGTTTTTGCTTACATATGCCCGCTTAATTAAGACATGCAAACGTGTGTGCATGCAGATTTCACTGGGTATTGTGTATCATTAAAGTTGACGCCGGAACAGTTGAAGTATTGGACTCACAAATCTAAAAAAAAACTGACTATAACATATTGTATGGGATAGTCAACAGGTAATTTCAATCATTATTAACTATATATCTCGGCCTATTTAGTTCGTCATTTCATGATATGAACTATTTAATAACCCCTTTATTCATTTTCTTTGTCGGCGGGCAGGGCTTGGGCAAGGTTCATCAACGTCACGCCCGGCGAATGGAAAAAAAAGCTTAAATGGATTCGACCCAAGGTAAGTAATTAAGTAGTACTAGCTAGCTAGCTAACTAGCTGCCATCTCTTTAATTATCATGCTTGATTAATTATTATCTAATTAAATTCCATTCTCGTAAAGGCCCTGAAGCAGGCGCAGGGGACTGATCATTGTGCATTCTGCATTTGCGAGAACATTCGCATGATGGCATCCGAAAGGAGCAGATCTCAAAGACAGGAATGGGTACGCTTGTCAGAACACTATTCACAATTTTTACACCATTATCGATATCTAGTCACACAACTAATACACATGCATATTGATCTCCTTCTTAACAGTTCAATGAGGTGCGGGAGAAGCTCATAGAAAGGGAGCGCATAGAAGCACTTCAAGAGGAAATAGCGGGATTTTTGCTCGACCAGGTCATAAATCCGAATGGAGAATTCTATTACCCGCTACCGCCCCCATGAAAACCACACTTTCAATTGTCATCGTGCTCCGAAGGCACCAATTAGGATAATGCCACTGGCTCCGAAGGCAACATTCATATGTAGGAGAAATTGTATATAGCTATACATGTGTGTATGTGTGAATTAATTAATATGGTGGTTTAATTTGTGAGACATTGATGTGATATATATATGCATGATTGGTTCTACTAGAAATTCTATATATATATATATATATATATATATATATATATATATATATATATATGTATATGCATAACATGTACAATGTGTAGTATCGTAAAATACCAGCAAACGAAAAAGGATTAAAATGGAAACACAAAATTAAATGAAAAAGAAATCATAAAACTAAAAAAACCCCAAACCTTATAGTACCGGTTGGTCTTACCAACCGGTACTAAAGGGCTCCAGGTCCCCGGAGCTGGCTCGTGCCACGTGGTTGCCCTTTAGCACCGGTTCGTGCTGAACCGGTACTAAAGGGGGGGGGCCTTTAGTGACCACAAATTAGTGCCGGTTATGTAACCGGCACTATAGGGCCTTATGAACCGGTGCTAATGTCCGGTTCTGCACTAGTGTTATCATATAATATATTGTCTGTTTCCCCTGCTGAAATAGTGTTCCTACCAGTATTATGTGATTTCTATCCTGCAATGCTATGGCGGTACTGTAATTGTTGCTGCTGTATTCTTATATTGTCTGTATCCACCAATCAGCTAGCAAATTAATTAATTCGTGAGTGGTATCTTCTACACCCATGTTCTGCTGTAGCTTCTAGTATGTGTTTATCTACAAAATCTGTATGGTCAAAATCTGTAGTTATTGTGGATAGCAATCTGTTACTGAATTTACTTTATTTGTATGTATGGTCATCTACAGATGCATATCTTGTAGAAAAATATATCCTGTAGAAAAATAGCTTGTGAATGTCAATCTCATGTATCAGGGTCCTGTTCTTGTAAACCTTATGTAAAGCTAAAATTCTTGCCGTGCAGGCTGACTAGTGATGCAACACACCAAGCAGTAGCAGGCAACCAAGCAGCAGCAGGGGGAGGGGCTCTCTCGAACGTCGCCGCTGCCACTCATTGCTACTGTCACTGATTGATGATGGATGATCGCTGTTAGTTTAGCTCGGTCGCTGTTCGTTTAGCTCCTTGGTAGTCCCTACTGCTGCTGGTAGAAATAGAAATGGTAGTTGTAGTCCCATGTAGTTGTAGTACCATGTAGTTCCTTTACTCGGGCTGCCCTTTGTTGCTTCATTTCTATGTTAATTTAGTCTGTTGAATGTATCTACTATCTACTTTGTGGCTGTGGCTGTTGAAAGAAATAAAATGGTTTGGATACATGCGTACATGCTGATATGTCAAGCTGGAATAGCTGCCCTTGTGATGTCAAGCTTCTAAATGTATGTTGTGGAGGCCCAAAATAAATTGGATTGTAAAAGGGCTGAGGCCCAAAAAAAGAAATGAATTATAGAAGGCCACGTCCTAGAAAATAAAATGGGCCAGGCCCATCTACCTAGCCAAAATTAATATGAGAGAAAACAAACAGTAAAAAGGCAGAATTGTTGGGCTAGGCCCATGTAGAAAATCGAATTGGACCGGGTTGAATCTTGTGCCACGTCAGCTTGCCACGCTGGATGCCTACGTGGCCTGGGGGAGGTTGCTAGTGACCAAAACGCCACATTAGGAATATTTTGGTCGTAAACGTTTTTGACCATTCCAGAAGAAAGGTCGCTATAGTCAGTTTACGACGGCCAGCTTTTGACCTTCTGTTTTTGGTCACAAAAAGGTCATAAATGGAAATTTGTGACCTTTCAGTGACCAATAGTGGTGGTCATAAGTTAACATATTTCTTGTAGTGTATGGACCCGAAGGTCTGAAGTAAACTACTCACACTTCATCGGAGGGGCTATGGTGTTGATGTAGAAGCCCTCCGTGGTGGATGCCCTCTCCGGCGGAGCTCCGGAACAGACCCCAAGATGGGATCTCGTGGATACAGAAGTTGCGGCACTGGAATTAGGTTTTTGGCTCCTGTTTTGATCGTTTGAGGGTACATAGGTATATATAGGAGGAAGGAGTACGTCGGTGGCGCGTCGAGGGGCCTACGAGGTAGGGGGGCGCTCCAGCCTCGTGACCGCCTCGTGGCTTTCTTGACGGAGGGTCCAAGTCTCTTGGATCTTATCTGATGAGAAAATCACGTTCCCGAAGGTTTCATTCCGTTTGGACTCCGTTTGATATTCTGTTTCTTCGAAATACTGAAAAAGGCAAAAAACAACAATTCTGGGCTGGGCCTCCAGTTAATAGGTTAGTCCCAAAAATAATATAAAAGTGGAAAATAAAGCCCATTATAGTCCAAAACAGTAGATAAAGTAGCATGGAGCAATCAAAAATTATAGATACGTTGGAGACGTATCACACCGGTCTCAGTCTCAGCGCCGGTCTCGATGCCGGTCTGAGTCTCAGCGCCGGTCTCAGTCTCAGCACCGGTCTGCGTGTCAGTCTCAGTCCCCGATGCCACCGGTGGGCCCAACAACAACATCGGTTGATCGTCGGTAAGGCTAAAAAATTCGTCTGCCGCCCGGTAGACGCCGTCGCAATCACCAGAACCATGTCCTTCATCGTTGCTAGCCATGTTTCCTATGATTAAATCTAGTCAATTAATTCTAGACCTAATAAAATGAATAATGACATAAAAAAGGCCTATTGTTTTGCAGGAATGTTGACTCCTTCCTGGTGTGGCAAATCCCGGGCACTTGATCTGTCCTAGTTTGTAGCACAAGTCATGCCGAAATTCACGAAAAATTTCGGCATGACCTTTGCTAAAAAGTGGACAAATCGAGAACCTGAAATTTGTCGGAACAGAAATGAATCAACATTCCAGCAAAACATAGGCCACTCAGCATCATTCCCTGGAAACAGTGTTCAAATATCCCTCTTCGGCACCGCAACACATGTCCAAATATACACGAGCAACCACATGTCCAAATTTCACAAGCTAATTTAAAAACATAGTGTAGAAGAAAATTCATTTAACTACTAATAGAAAAAAAATTCAGTTAACTTTAGTGCTCTATAATGAGGAAAGGAAAAAAATTTCAGCTAACTACTAATTTCATTCATTTAGGTTATTCATTAACATCACCTAATTAACCTACTGTATACCACTACTACTAGCAGCACTACTAACCTAATTAACCTAGCAAAACTCTAGTGCCCTAACTGAAAAACATCTAATTAACATCTACTAGTACCACTATTGCCCTAACCTAATTAACATCTACTAGTATCACTATATACTATACAAGCAGCATCTACCCTAATTAAACCCTACTGCCCTAACTAATTTTTGTTGTAAACCAAATTTTTGCTCTAAACTAATTTTTGCTCTAACATCTACTACTTAACATCCTTTGCTCTAAACTAAATTTTTTGCTATAAACAAACTTTTGCTCTACTAATTTTTTCTCTAAAATGCAGAGAGAGAGGAGTGGGGGGGAGGGGTGGGGGACTTACAGAGAGGGGAGAGACGGTGGCGGGGAGGTGCTCGGTGACGAAGGCAGGGCGGAGAGGGCGGGCTCGGGCACGGGCAACGATGGTCTTGGGCGGGCTCGGGCGGCGGTGAGGTGGAGGGCGCTGACGGTGACGTCGAGGGCGGCCTCGGGCGGCGGCGGTGAGGCTGAGGGCGGCCTCGGGCGGCGGCAGTGAGGATGACGGGGGCCTCGGGGGGAGATGGCGAGGTTGCGGGCGTCCACGCCGGCAGGAGACGGTGGCGAAGTAGGGCAACAGTGAATTGGGGAGACAGTGGCGAGGGCGAGGGATTTGGGGAAGAAGTGTGGTGGCCGGGGGGCGGGAGGGGGGGAACCGCTGTTTAAGTGAAATGTAACGGTAGCGCATTTCCAAAAACACGCTATAGCTAAGTTAGATACAGCGCATTTCTTGAAACCCGCTACTGCTATTCCTTTCTCCTTTTTTCCCTTTTTTCTTTTATTTTTCTTTAGAATTTATTTTTTTCCTTTCTCCTTTTTCTATTTCTTCCATTTTCACTTATTTTTCTACTTCTTTTTCACTTTATTTTATTTCCGTTAGCAATAGCGCCTTACACGTAAGCGCGCTACAACTAAGGAAAGTAGCAGTAGCGCTGGGCCAGTATACGCTCTACTGCTAGGTTGGGCTAGCCTTGTGCGCCCAGTTCAAACATAGCAGTAGCGCTTTTCGCTAGTACGCGCTACTGCTAAAGTCATAGCAGTAGCGCGGTTTATTTATGAGCGCAGCTACTAAGTAGCAGTAGCGTTTGATTTTGTACAGCGCTACTGGTAACATTCTGTGTATAAGGTTTTCCCTAGTAGTGTAAGGAAACTGATTTCCAAGTGATGCTCATCTCAAAATCCTACACCTATCCAATCCTTCGAGTGAAGGCATTGGAAATCTCATATCAGTTCAGTCAATTACTTCAGTGATAGAGACGAAGATCTTCTGGTCTCTAAGGAATTTGTTCTGACTGAGGAGTTAGGAATTCACCAGTGCGGATTGCCTACACAGTGAGGAACATGATAGCCTTGAGGAATTTGAACCTCAAATATCCGACCGTTGCTGAGCAGTGCGCCAGCTGTTCCAAAATATCCTACCACCTAACGGTCATATCAGCCAAGGGTATTTATGTCTTATCATGTCGGGCTGCTCCCTAGGCTATAAATAGCCGCCCCCTACAACCACTAGCGGGTTGGCTACTCCGAGAGAAACTGACACTTGTCATTTGAGAGCATCCCATCCTCCGTGGACTTTGAGCGAAAATCATCAAGTGAGGAAAACCCAAATCCCAAACCCAAATCTACAACCCCAAAGTGATTGAGCATCACTGAAGAGATTGTTCCTGTGTGGAACCGACGCTTGTTACCTTTGAGGACTGTGTATCCTCTAGAGTTAGGTGTCATAGTCTGAGCATCCAAGAGGAATTGTGGATTGCCGAGTGAGCAAGTCTGTGAAGGTTTGGAAGTCACCTGTGAAGACTTACCACTACTGTTGGGCGAGGTCTGTGTGATCTTAGCTCAAGGAGAATATGGTGAGGACTGTGTGTCCTCGAGTTTAAATACTCAGCCGCTCCAACCAGATATACAACTGTCACAGCAGTTGGAACTGGTCTACCAAATCATTGTCTTCACCAAGCCAACTGGTTCTATTTCCTCAACCCTTTCATTTCCTCAGTTATGTGTTGATGAACCTGATCATTATTGTTTGAAGACTTTGACTGAAGACTTTCTCTAATTCCTCCATCCTATTTCTTCCGTATGTTTTGTCTTCATCCTGCATATCCTATGTTTACGCTTTCTGTACTCTGTGTTTGTCTTGCATTTCATCATGATGATTGTGATGTTGCTCTGTTATGCTTATACCTGGGTACTTATTCCGCTGTAAGTAGTTCTTCGCTTAGGAATTTCCTCACCCTGAAATTCCTCAGTGAAGATTTCATAAAATTCCTCACTGAAGATTTCACCCCCCCTTCTAGTCGACGTAACACACTTTAACTATTCTTGGGTTTGAACTCAAGATTCACCCTACTTACCTCCTGTTGATAGTGTTTGCTCGTTCCTCTAGGTTATTAGTAACCTTTGAGATAGTCCCCGAGATTCGAGGTATATCCTTCTTCCAAATACCATGAGCTGCTTATGGCAGAAGATCACAACCAGAGTGCCACTACTAGGGAAAAGCCTAGCAGCAGCGCGGGTTTTAGGCCTATCAGTAGCGCGGGCAGGAGCGCTACTGATAAGGCGCCTAGACCCACGCTACTGGTAAATTGACTTAGTAGTAGCTCTGCTTCAGAACAGGGCTACTGGTAATTAGTAGTAGCGCTTCTCCTCTCCCGCGCTACTACTATTATTTAGTATTTTATTTCTTTTTTATTTCATGTTTCATTCATACACCTTTACACAAGTTTTCATACAACAGGAATTTAGAGATTGTTTTTACATAATAATGAGTTATTACATCATGGGGTGAAAGAACCGTGGACTAGTTTCAAGTGGTTGTAAATCCACTTGAAACTAATCCACAGTTCTTTCACCCAATGATATAATAATATCATCATCATCATCATATCATTAACAACTTATCATCATAATACATCATTGTCATATAACACCTCCTCAAGATCATCGTTTTCATCATTGACATCACATAACACCTCCTCAAGATCATCATTATCAACTCTAACACATTACCACATAATAAACATATTGTACCTCATAGGACCTATTACATTCGATTAAGACCTACTACATTTTCTAAGGTAAAATAGCAAAAAACAAGATAGCCCCTGACTCTCCATTATGGAGAATGGAGATTAGCCTGTCTCCAATTCTTTCCTTTCGCTAAATGTTACTTCCAAGAACCTCCTTGCGAATGTCCATACATTTCTTCCATTCTTTGATGAACATGTGTTCACGGGTTTTAGAAATCTGATATGCATAGGTGAGCTTCGTAGATTTACCTGGCAGTATGTTCAGAACTGAGAGGCGACCATGCGGAGACATCAGATGAGGCACACAATCCATCGGGAGTTTCTGTTGAAAAACATAATAATAACTTCGTAGTTAGCAATGATGTACTAGTTTTAGAAGTATGCAAAAGATGCACGGATGTCCTAATAGTAAAAAATCTTACCAGGGTATCTCCAGAGAAGTTACCGTGGTTCAACACATGCCCTAGTGGCACGTATTTACCATAATTTGGAGGAGTTCGATAATAGTCATTGTAATTCTCAAGAAGAGTACAAATGCGATCAGATGATTTTTCTCCTTATACGTTAATTCGGTGCCATCGGTGTAGTGGGTTTTATCTACCATCTTCTGCACAGTCTTTGAAGAATCAAAATAAGCTGTCAATGGAAATAAGCAATATAAATTAGTTAATAACTATGTTTGAGAAACTCATATAGCGGTACAATCGGAAGCGTATCAAGAAGGACCTAAATGTCCATATTGTCTTGCTCGATGTCAGGATCACCAAGATCCATGGTGACAATCATACCCTCATAAAAACCATACATTTTGCAAAGTGCTTCCCAATTTTGGGAACCAAAATGGTTTACGCTCTGAGCATTGCACAGATTTACTTGAAAATCCATATCATGATGGGTCCTTAGGTGTATTTTCTTTGTTTCGAAATTTTCGTGGTCTTCAAAACCCATCCTCTCCAAGACATAGCGTCTTGCATGGCATGGGATAAGCTAGTCGAATTGTAAAATATGAAAATTAGACGTTGAAATAGTTGAAGTCATGCTTAATTACGAAAAAAACACTTGTCGTGTTGTTGCGTACCGTTTCACAATTGAAGGTCTCCTCGAGCTTAATGCTGAAGCGCCTATCTTCGTCCAGCCGAACGAACCTGTCACACATACCTCGATCGTCGTGGCACCAGCTACACTCCCCCGGGAGACTGTCGTCGTCCGAGTACGACATTTCCTACAATCATAATTCAAAGATTAAACTTGTACATATTCTAGCACAAGTCATGCCAGAATTCACGAAAAAATCCGGCATGACCTTTGCTAAAAAAGGACATATCGAGCGCCTTAAATTTGCCGGAACAGAAATTAATCAACACTCCGGCAAAACATAGGCCACTCGGAGATGTAAACTGAACATGAACGGCCACTTGGGCAACCACATATCCTATTTGAGCAACAACAGAAGATATACAAGGATATTTGGCTGGTCTCACCTCGATATCGGAGGGGGTTGGTGACTGGGACGACAACGGGGATGTCGGAGGTGGTCGGTGACGGGGACGACGGTGGTCACCTGAAACCATATAAGTTATCACTAATACATCCCGAATAATTGCTTAAACTAAAAATTAACAACAAATATGACATGTTCAACTAGTTTCATTAATTCAACTAGTTCTTACTAAATATAAACTTACTATAAATAGAAAAAAACTAGTTCTTTCTAAAAATAAAGTAGTTCAACTAGTTATATTAATTATCTTACTAAAAATACATTAGTTCTATTAATTCAACTAGTTCAACTAGTTTATTAATTTACATACTAAACTAGTTCAACTACAACTAAAGTAGTTCAACTACCACTACTACTACTAAAAATCTAGTACTAACTAAGCAACATCTAGTACTAGCTATAAACCCCAAATTAACATCTACTACTACTAAATCTAGTACTAACTAGTGGCAGGGGGTGGGGGCGACGGAGAGGTAGCTAGGGGCGGCGAGGTCGAGGGCGGTGGGAGGAGGGCTGCCGGCGGAGGAGGGAGGAGGGGCGGCCGCAGGCGGAGGGAGGAGGGCGGCGGCGGAGGAGGGAGGGGCGGCCGCAGGCGGAGGGAGGAGGGAGGAGGAGGGAGGAGGGACGGAAGGAGGGGAGTACCTCGGCGGCGGACTGACGAAGGCGGCGGCAACGCACGACGACGGTTATCGGCACGCGGGCGAGAGTGAGAACAGTGTGAGTGAGGGCCGGTCGTGTGCGTGGGGATAAGGTAGGGATAGTTGTAGCGCGTTTGCCAAAACGCGCTATAGCTAATCTGAATAGCAGTAGCGCTTTGCATATAAACCGCTACTGCTAAGTGTAACTATCCAAAAAATACATCAACGCAAAAATACATTGGCCATCAATGATCTTTTTGTGTACAATCTGAATTGTCAATATGAGTCCCCTCCGGTAGGAACCGGAGAGGACTCAAATTGCAGCCACAAATTTTACACATAGAGTTCAGTGAAGACCAATTGGTTGTGGTAGTTTCAGAAATAACTAATTTAAGGTGGTAAACACCCTGTTCACGGAGCGAGGTGGGACTAAACTTGTGGGCTGATCTTAGCAGTAGCGGTTTTCCTAGAAGCGCGCTGCTACTAACTTCTATAGCAGTAGCGCTGTTTTGTACAGAGCGCAGCTGCTATAACTAGCGAGGGGCGAGGTCATGGCAATTATAGCAGTAGCGCGGTTTGTGGTGGATGCGCTACTGCTATTTTCCTGTCAGCAGCGGTTTTTGGTGAAACGTGCTGCTGCTAAATAGCAGTAGCGTGGTATTTTGAGGATTTCTACTGGTAAGATTCTGTGTATAGGCTTTCCCCTAGTAGTGTGCTCTTGACGAGTTCCCGATTCTGTGCTGTTACTCTGCCAGTTTTATCTTTCTGCATGGGTTATCCAGAAGAAATATGTTGAACTCGATCGATATGCCAATCCATGAATTAACAACTCAGAAAATTATATGTTCTTTTGAGTTGTCCGTCTTTAGTTGTTTTCTAGCCCTCGTCTATCAATTGATAGTCAGGAGTAGTTGTGCACTCATGTTCATAGATGCCTATTACTCTTGTGGTCCGTCAATCCATTCTATTCCAGAATGACTAGGAGAAACAAACTCCAGAACCTCATCCATATCCAAAATTGGGTCAAAGCAGTTGTCTTCCGCAGATCGAAATGCTAATCTAGCTCTTGTTCTGTTCTACCTTGGAGTATTACCATCTTTATATCAAGGATACCATGGGAATTGCCCACCATCCTCTGAACTCTTGATACAGTGATACTTCTTGCCATTGTTGTTCATTCCCCGGTCCCCATGTTGTTGCAGCCGGAATGCTGCCAAGTGAACCATGATGTGTGAAAACAATACTTCTAGAAACCTTGTTGCTTGGTAGTTAAAGGACAATAATTTCGTTCTTAGCGTGTTTGTTATTGAATCATCATTCTAAGGCTGATTGTGCTACATAGTTCTTATTTCCGGTGCACCATTTGATCAACGAGTTAGGATTGTGTCAATCCCTCACTCTTTTGATCATATCGTATTGCCTTGAAAAGCAAGATTGCTCTCGAGCTTAATAGCATACCGGTGGTTTGTGATTTTCTGAATATCTACTTGGAAGTATTACCAGGTTGTTCCCTGACCTTTATGTTGAGTTCATGATCAAGTTGGCTTTCGAAAACCACCCTTTCTCCAAGAATCTGTGTTGGATACCCTAAGCTAGTTGGTTAAGCTAAACAACAACTTGGAGATTTGGAAGATAAAAGCTTGTCCGACTTAGTTCATTCCAAAGGGATATCCTTGTGTGTGTGTTGAAGAAAGATGATATCTTCATTGATTGATCCTCGTGGTCAATTGTTGGATCTATTGTCTTACCCAAACCTTTGATTTGAGTATGGGCTATCGTCAAATCAAGTCAGAACCTACGATATTCATAATTTTGTCTTACTCGACGTTGATCCCTCGAGCATACACCATTACCTCCTTTGGTCTGACCAGTGCTATCACCTTGTTCACATAATTATGGAATTCCATTTATATGGAAACCTGGATGAAAGGTTGTTGATCTCATCGACACATTCTTAACTTCTCCATGAGTTTGTTGGACATTAATCTGGTATTGGAAATTTTTATAAGCATTATCTTCATGTCTTGTGCATGAAGCATATGTTCGGATGAAAGAAGTGACCTGCTCTAATTCATGTGCATATGATGCAAGTTGCCGTCGTGAATTCGAGAAAGTCAATGTTGCCTCCTCTAGAACCATCTCAAGTCAGTCCTGCATGTGCGAAGTATGCTATGGTTTGATAGGCTCGCTACCTCCATTCTATATGTGTCCCTAGTACACCAAGCCACTGATTGAATTGTTCAAGGAGAAGAAGTTCCTTCATAAGAGCTAATCATATGACTTATGCAAGGACTTCGTTATCCGCCATGATGGTTTCCCAACTTGAACTCGGTAGTGTATTGTTATAAGACTACTATGTGGTCATGCTTGTCTGGGACAGTACGTTCACATGTGTGTAGCAGAACCAGCTCATGTTTCGGAGCTTACTACCATAGTTCATTCCCTGAGAATCTCGCAACGCCATCTCGTCGATTTGTGTTGCAAACTTTCATTACCTTTATAGACTTGATGGGTCTGGAATATCCTGACACCAACCAGATCTGAATCTTGGGCAGATATGATCGTTGGAACATTTTCCTAAGAGCTATAGCATTGGTCTCTCTGTAACCCGGTAAAGTGGATGTCGTGGCCAACACACCCAGCCGGAAGACCCATTATTGTAGTATCTTGATTGAGAAAGTTGGCCACCTCCCCATAAGGATCTCGTAGGATTTATTCCGGTAGTTGTTCCTTATGGATTCTTGTGCTTCAGAAGTCCAACCTTTTACTTGATGTTCAAGCTACCAAACCATATCTATTAATGGGTTACGCTAGCACATCAAGGAGAACATTAGAAGCGGAGTGCTAAATGTCTCTCGGTCAATCATCCAGATTCTGTTTTCCTTGGCCTCGCTAAGGTAAAATCTGAGAAGGTGTTATCTTCCTTTGCATCTGCATCCTCTGCCACTATTCATCATGGTAGTATGTTGTGGCCAGGATCCTTGGCACGGATGCTGGTAAGACCTTGATGAATATGGAAATGCTCAAGTTCTTGAGAGCACGCTCAATCACTGGGTTATATTCTCGGTATCAATTAGGATGTGCCTCCCGTTTGCCGAGTTGTTCTATAACCGTAGTTCCTTCCTGATCTGAGAACGCGATTTCTTTGAACCCCTTCAAATGATCGTTTGTGAATTTCCCTAGGGTGGACGAAAGAGTTTCAATGATCCTTTCCGATAGAGTTTCTTTCTGACGTCATCGTGTTGGATGAAGATCTCGAAAGCAAAGACGCTAAGATCAATATGATGCAATGAATCATCATCTTTGAGAAGGACAGTTGGATCATGAAGATCGTGTTACCTCTGTGTCCCCTCTGTCTTCTTACCTCACGTCTTGAATCTCGTGATGAGATTCTTGTTTAGTGGGGGTGAGTTGTCAAATCCCTAGTTCTGGTAATGTCTAGTGCTAGCATCTAGTGTTGCATCATGTTTACTTTTCAAAGAAAGTTGAAATGGGGATGATAGAAACCCCCAGCACCTTCTAACTCAACTAGGGTTTACTAAATACATTTTCATGAACCTGAAATGTTCTTCTAAAATGTTCGTCATCTTTGCCTAGATCTAGAACCTCTAACAAAAATGTTGCACACTTTTCTAGGACAATAGAAGGTCACTGAATTAAATCATACAGTATTTGCTTTTGGGCATTTAAATGCTATAAAATATTTTAAATGCCCAAATAATCATAAATTGAAATGTTTACTGTAGGATATATTCCCAACAGTGGTCATGGGCAGTTTCATGATTTTTGGGATTGATTTGGCATTTTTAATAAACCCACCAAGATTACAGAAAAATAGAAAAACAGGAATAAAAGAGAGAGAGA
This sequence comes from Triticum timopheevii, assembly GCA_963921465.1. Classification (NCBI taxonomy): domain Eukaryota; kingdom Viridiplantae; phylum Streptophyta; class Magnoliopsida; order Poales; family Poaceae; genus Triticum; species Triticum timopheevii. The sequence goes on along the minus strand of OY997274.1, from coordinate 657,331,095 downwards.
CTAACCTGGGCCAACTCACTAGTGGAGCCACCTGGCGGCCCAAGTGGCTGGCCCAGCCCACCTAGCCCCTTCCCTGTAGTCTTCCTCCCCAGGACAGTAGGCAGAGCACGTGGTCGCAGCTCGCCGGCACATGCCCCGGCCACCTCCACCCTGCCTGCCTGCGTCCCTATCGCCCTGGATCTCTCCCGCGTCGCCACGCACCCCCCTAGGCCCTCTCTCTCCCGTGCCTTCCCCCCACCTCTGGCTCCCTCTCTCTCCCACCGAGCGGAGATCATCGCCGCCGCTCGATGCTGCTGCAACCACCGTGCTCCTATCGTCTCCCCGTGCTGCCCACGGGCTCCACCTCCATCTTTCGTGCCTCTCCGTAAACTCGCACGGCGCCGGTGTAGCGACCCGACCTCAGATGGTCAAGTCTCTGTGCTCAGGTGTCATCCCTGGATCAGTAATGCTGACACCACACAGTACTTCGAAGGATTTATAACAGAGTAGCAATCACACACTTATTACATCGTTTGTCCAAAAGAGGACTTATTACAATAATCATGGCTTAAGGCCATCTAATAACGATAACAGCGGAAGACTTGGAAGATAAGTGAGTCCATCAACTCCAACGGCATCACTGAGTATAGAACCACGACCTAAAAGCACCTTACTCGTCGTCTGAAAAGTCTGCAACATGAAACTTGCAGCCCGAAAACGGGTCAGCACATGGAATATGCTGGCAAAGTAACACATAGAGAATGATGAACAATAAGCCTATACTACATGCATATATGGCTGGTGGAAAAGCTCTATGGTTACAGTTTTTGCATAAAGCCAGTTTTTCCCTACTGCAAAGGAATAAATTTATTTAACTATCATGGTGGTTGTTAAACACTGAGAATGGTTGACAGCATCCTCAATCCCAATTAAAAAGTACTCATTAACAAACCCATCAATATTAAATTAGAGTAACATGTTGAGATACAAATGATAGTTCAAGTACTAGATACTCAAGATGTCCATAACCGGGGACACGGCTAACCATGATTAGTTTGTACACTCTGCAGAGGTTTGAGCACTTTTCCCCACAAGACTCGATCGCCTCCGTTTGGTTTCTCGCACTACATGGTGTTTGAGAAACGGATGACCGAGACATAGTCTTTCAGAAGCGCTAGCACCTTACGATGGGTGGACCCGTACACCTACATCCCCTACATCTGCTAGTCCTCCACTATAAGAGTTCGCACGACTTAGTCAACTATGCCAGAGCCCATAATGGCTTGTGGCTGCACACGGAAGTTACTAGCATGAATTATCTTATGATCCCTTTGAGTCTGGGTGCCGGTTCATAGGAAAATCACACGGTACCCCCGGGATTTCCAAAAAGAAACAGGCATGTCCTGGTAACCCCAGGTGCCTCAATCCACCCAGATGTGTTTTCAAGTTGCCACCTTAGATAAACCATTAATTTAACAAACTCACATCTGTCATGGATATCACTCACCCAATCCACGTCTACTAGCATAGCATGGCAAAATAAGCAAACGCAGAAGTAACTCCCAAAGGTTTCATAAGTAAAACAGGTAATAGGTACTACCTCATCTACTTCCCATCCCACATCTTAATTAGATCCTAATCATGCAGTGTTTGAGGATTGATCTAATGCAGTAAAACTGGGTAGTAGAAAGGTATGATCAAGTGTTACTTGCCTCGCTGATGATCTGCGAAACCTAGAGACTCGAAGTAACAAGCAGCACACTCCGGGTGATCTATCGCAGACAAACAACAAGCATACAATAAGTACTCATCTAATGCACAGGTAAATCTCGAATAAAAGATCTAGCCAGAAAGTTCATCTTAAGAACCCTGGTTTGCAAAAGAATCAAATCAAAGTAAAGCAACGAAAATCAACCGACGAAAGAAAACAACTCGGTTCTAGCAAGTTGAAACTATGTCAAATTTTACAGTAGCAAAACTTAGTTTAAGTTGATTAGTCGGAACGGCGGTTTCGAGACGAAACTCCAGGCGCTTGAATAACCTGATTCCGATAAACGAGCGAGAAGAAAAACTAGAAAGAAGATTGGATCTGAAATCGCTATCAGAAAAATAGCGGAATAAATCCGAATTAAAAGAAAAACGATGAACGGTTAAACGAACGGACGTTCGTTAACCGAGGCAAACCGGTGATCACGTTCGTTAAGACGAACGATCCGGCAAACGCTCGCTAAACAACAAAACCGAAAAAAACCGATCTAGGGTTTCGGAAAGAAAACCGAAACGAAAAACCGATCTAGAAAACCGGAACGGAAAACCGGAAAGAAAATCCGGAACGGTTTACGAAAAACCGAACCGAGAGGGAGGGGTGAGGGTGACGCGGGGCTAGTACCTCGAGAACGAGGGGCTCCGGCGGCGGCGGCACTTGGCGGCGGCGGCGGCAAGCGGCGGCGGCGTGGGTGAGGGGCGGCGGCGCTGGCAGGCGGCGGCGGCGGCTACAGCTGCGCTGCTGCTACTGTGGGGGGGGGGGGGGAGGGGTTTTGGTTTGATGTGCTAGAGGGGGGGGGGGGTGCTTGGGTATTTATATTGGGGAGGGGGAGGGTTTTCTTCGAGGAGGGATCAAGGAATAAGAATAGGAGTAGGAAAGATCTAAAAACAAAAGCGGAAATAACGGAAATAGGACAGAAGTCCTACTAGGACTCCAAAAGAAAAGGAAAACGGCGGCGCTGGCTCCCTGGCGCGACGACGCTGCGCGCGCGCGTGCGCGCGGGCGGCCTGGCGGCTGGCTCGGCCGGCTGGGCCTTTGGCCCAGTCGCGTTGCGACATTTTTTTTAAATCGGTTTCGCGCGCGGAAAAAAATACAGAAAAGAAAATCTACCGGACTCCAAAACTAATAAAGTAAATTTTCCCCGACTCCTAAAAATGAGTCGAACAAAACGAACTTTTACTCGGGGCCTAAAATGCAATTTTTGAAAACACGCATTTTTCCCCAAGGCAAATAAACTCCGAGAAAAATCCAAAATTTGATTTATTTATTAAATCCTCATTTTTCCTAATTTTGGGAAAGTCATATTATTCCCTCTCTTATTTTTGATATTGGAAAAATATTTGAAGATAAAATAAATAAATCCAAATGATCCTCTTTTCAAAATTTGAAAGAACTCAAATATGAAAATTTCGAAACCTCCAACTCTCTCCGTGGGTCCTTGAGTTGCGTGAAATTTCTAGGATCAACAAATGCAAGAAAATATGATATGCATGATGATCTAATGTATAACATTCCAAATTGAAAATTTGGGATGTTACAGCCGGACGCCATGGATCACCCTATGCACCGCCATCCTCGCCGCCTCTGCCCCGAGATTGCCGGCGACCACCCGTTGTCATCAGCGCCTCCCCGAGCATGCCGAGCCCACCCCTGCACTCCTCGTGAGCTCCTCTGCCTCTTTCCCTTGCTCCCGTGCTTAGCTTCTCGTCGTAGCCGTCGTTTCGACGATGACCGAATCGCGCCGCCGCCGGAGCTCCACACCGCCATGGCCATGGTCATCATAACCTCCAACCGAGCTCACCCACGTGATCGTCGTGCCGCGTAGGTGCCGTGGGAGCCAAGAACGCAACGCCATGGCCACCATAGCCTCGTCCCCGAGCTCGGCCGAACTCCGGCCGCCACTGCTATTGCCACCGCCGTCGTCTTAGACCACCCCTGCCCAAGTTAACCCCACTAGTCGATGCGCGCGAGCTCCAGCTCCTCGTAGATGGGCTCAACCGTCGATTTGGTCGCCGGAGTTCAAATCCCTAACCCCTCCACCGTCTCTGGCCTCACCGGCGACGAGCCGCGGGTTAACTCCGGCGAGTTTGACCCTGGTTGACTAGGTTTGACCCCAGGGTCACTGACGTGTGGGCCATGCCCCCGTTTAGTTTAGGTGTTAGATTAGTTAGCGCTAATTAACATAGTTAATTGGTTGACTCACTGACATGTGGGCCCAAGCCCTAATTAACCTAGGTTAGTGCTAACGTAACACTAACTAACTCTGTTAGTTGGTGGTTACAGTGACATGTGGGTCCCAGCCGTCAGGATTTACCTGGGCTGGCGCCTTTGACTTGCTGACGTCACACCGACGTCATGCTGACGCAGTTAACCTTTTTCTGGATTAAACTTAATTCAGGAAATTCCAGAAAATGCCCTAAACTTCTAAAATTCATAGAAAATTATCTGTAACTCGAAATGAAATAAGTTATATATGAAAAATGATCAGAAAAATCCAATCTATCCATATGCACTGGTTTCATCCATGTTACAGCAACTTAAACCTGATGTTTACAGCAAAACATGATAATGCACTTAATAAACTCATAGTTTGAGTTTGAACTTGAACCTTGGGTTCAAATAACTCAAACCCATCTGGTTGCAGTTGCATTAGCCCAACACACTCATATTGCCATGTCATCATCATGCATCATATTGTGCATTTCCTTGATTGTGTTCTCTCTCTGTTGCCGGTGGTTGTTCCCTCTCGATAGACGTGTTCCGATGATAAGTTCGATGACACCGATGAAGAGTTATATCATCTTCAAAAGTGCCAGGTGTCGGTGTCAAAACCGGCGGATCTCGGGTAGGGGGTCCCGAACTGTGCGTCTAAGGCTAATGGTAACAGGAGGCGGGGGACACAATGTTTACCTAGCTTCGGGCCCTCTGTATGAAGGTAATACCCTACTTCCTGCTTGATAGATCTTGATGATATGAGCATTACAAGAGTTGATCTACCACGAGATCATAGAGGCTAAACCCTAGAAGCTAGCCTATGATTCTAATTGTTGTTGTCCTATGGACTAAACCCTCTTGTTTATATAGACACCGAAGGGGGCTAGGGTTACACAGAGTCGGTTACAGAGAAGGAAATCTACATATCCGAATTGCCAAGCTTGCCTTCCACGCAAAGGAGAGTCCCACCTAGACACGGGACGTAGTCTTCAATCTTGTATCTTCATAGTCCAACAGTCTGGCATAAGCATATAGTCTGTCCATCCGAGGACCCCCTAATCCTGGACTTCCTCGATAGCCCCTGAACCAGGCTTCAATGACGATGAGTCCGGCGCGCAGGTTGTCTTCAGCATTGCAAGGCTGGTTCCTTCTCCGAATACACCAAAGAAGATCTTGAACACAAGAATCGTGTCCGGCTCTGCAAAACAAATTCCACATACCACCGTAGAGAGCACAATATTCCACAAGTCTAATCTGTTGACAACTTTTTCATAGCATGACACCATGCCGCGGCCCAGTCATTATTCGAACCATTTTTCTCAACACGCTACTGCACATATTGCGAGGCGATTTTATTGGCATGTCTTGTCGAAGCAGAGATCGTGTCCCCTTATCACGGGATTCTCATTAATACGGGTGTGGATAACCCAACCGCGCCATTAGCATGGCGCTTGGGGAATAAGCTAGTTTCTATGGAAAGTGGGGAGGCGCGTGACCCCTGTGGCCTTTATAAGGAGACAAGGATTCCCCTTTCTCACCCACGCCTTCTTCTTCCGCCTATTCCCTCTCTCTTGAGCTCCAGCGCCCAAGCATTCGCCATCTCCGCCCACAAAGGCCCTCCGAAAATGTCTGGATCTGGAGCAGGAGGCAAGTGGATGGCCTCTACTGTCCGAGAGAAGGATATCAAGAAACTTCGGGAGGCCAGGTATCTGGCCAAGAAGATCAGCCACCGCCTCCCGAAGGTGGGACAAATCGTCCCTACTTTGGAACCCCACGAGAGGGTTGTATTCCTCCCTCACTTTTTCTGCGGGCTAGGGTTTCCCCTCCACCAATTCTTCGCAGCATTATGTATTACTATGGGATCGATTTTCACGATCTATCCCCCAATTCCTTCCTCAACATCTTGACATTCATCGTCATGTGCGAGGCCTTTCTCCGTATCTCTCCACACTTCGGCTTATGGCTGAATATTTTCAATGTGAAGCCCAAGGTGGTGAGCGGCGAGCACGCTGAGTGCGGAGGATCCATGGTAAGCAAGATGCCAAACGTCACATGGCCATCAGGTACCTTCAATGATTCCGTCAAATGGTGGAAACAACAGTGGTTCTATGTCACTGAGCCACGCGGCACAAAATGGGTCGCAGCTTCCGAATTCCGATCCGGAGCTCCATTGTGGCTCACATCCTGGCCCAAGAAGGGCCTGAACTGGTCTTCGCCCGATGAGTTGTCGGTGCTCCAGACGCGCAACAACGGTATGGAAGACAAGAATATCAAACTTCTCAACATTGTCCAGGTGATGTTAGTTCACCGGATTCTCCCTTGCCAACACAGGGCTTGCAATTTATGGGAATACGACCCGGCCAAGCACCAGACCCTACTAGGGTTCTTCGAGTCATCGCACAAAGACATCTGGAAAGTGCTCTTTAAATCCGGCAAATCATGGCCGGATTTAGCCGAGGACCGCGGGTATCAACTATCCCGACCTGCGAGTTCGGTAAGTCTCCGTATGTTCGCAAGTCACATGCTTTATCTGTATAATCCAAGGGAAATGCTCAATGTATTTTTCCCCAACTCTCCTAGGGCTGGACGAAGAAGGTAGGGCGGATCTACTGCTCGGTCCCGCTGCCAGAAGAGCCAGCTGGCCCACTTCTGATGAAGATGCTGGTCCCGACGCCTTACAAGGCGCCGAAGAAGAAAACCGAGAAAGAGGTCAAAGGGACGAGGGGCAGCCGTCGTCGCCAAGGAACTTCGGACAAAGTATCCGAAGATTCTGAGGCCCGCTCTTCCTCCAAAGAGGACGAGGAAGAGGAGGAATGCCGATCCGCCCCAACGAGGGGACGAAAGAAAAGGACGGCCTCCACACACTTGGAGGCCGAGTCACCCAAGAAGGGAAAAACTCCCTTTCCGGAGGAATCCACCACCACCACCGAAGCAGCCAGGAGTGGGATCCCAGGGTCCAGCCCCTGGTGAAATCGTGATTATATAAAATCCGGACATATCCAGACTCACTAGCATACAACATTTAATGCCTCGAGTTACGCCCTTTTTGAAGTCCGGTCAGGTCCCGCGCCGAACAATCCTCATCGGAGGATTTACTGGGTTCGGATGCTATGGACAGTGGGACACCCCCGATGGCCCCCTCCCCAAAACACGTGAATGACACCCACGCATCGTCCCAGAGGGACCCAGGCCGCGGAGGGGGTGGAAAGACCGTCAAGGTGGCGCCAGGCGGTCAAACCACGGCGGCCGGACACGCGGGAGAAAAGGCTCCCATGGATACTGACTGCGAGGGCTATCTTGAATCCGGCCCCCAGCCGGACACAATTCCGGAGACCCACACGGCTCCGGAATCAGGCAGGCAGCCCTCTCGACAGGAGGGGGTGTGCCTGTTCCGCCGGGAACCTCTGCCCAACCAGAGGTGTCGGATACCTTATCAGCAACGCTAAACACTACTAGGGAAAACCTTATACACAGAATGTTACCAGTAGCGCTTGTTAAAATGAGGCGCTACTGCTACTTAGAGTAGCGCGTTTGGCAGAACCGCGCTACAGTTAGAAGCTTAGCAGTAGCGCTGCCCGTACAAAAAGCGCTACTACTATAATTGCCACACCGTTCCCGGCGTGCTAGGTATAGTAGTAGCGCCCTTCTACGAACAGCGCTACTATTACGGATTTTAGCAGCAGCGCGTTTTTCCTTCCCACGCTACAGTTAAAGCTATTTTCACCTAAACCCTTCCCTCTCCTCTGCTTCCTCCCCCAATTCCCGACCCCGCCTTGCCACCGTCTCCCCCGACCCCGCCTCGCCGCCGTCTCCCCCGACCCCGCCTCGCCGCCATCTCCCCCGATCCCACCTCGCTACCGTCTCCCCCGACCCCGCCTCGCCGCCGTCTCCCCCGACCCCGCCTTGCCGCCGTCTCAGCCGACCCCGCCTCGCCGCCGTCTCGCCCGACCCCGCCTCGCCGCCGTCTCCCCCGACCCCGCCTCGCTGCGCCTCAGTGCCGCCGTCTCCCCCGACCCCATCTCTCTCCCCGCCCTCTGTAAGCACTCTCCCCTTCCGATCCCTCTCTCCCCTTCCGATCCCTATTCTCTGCTTAGTATGAACCCTAGCTATTTAGTGCTAGTTAGTATGAACCCTAGGCTATTTTTAGTGCTAGTTAGTTAATTTCTTAGATGGTAATTAGGGCAATAGTTCCTAGGTACTAATTAGTTAGTAAGAATTAGGTACTAATTAGGTACTAGAATATTTTTATTTATAGTAAGTTTATTTTTATTAAGAACTAGTTGAATCAATAGAACTAGTTAGTAAGAACTTGTTTATATTTTTTAGTTAAAGCAATTTTTCCCGCCTCAACGTGGAAGATGCCTATCCCGCATCCTCGTCGTCGAGTCGGCGGAGGACGACACCTGCTTGACCAGATCGGCCATGTCCGGGACTGGGCTCCGCCGGGGTGGTACTGGGAGGCGCTACCTACCCGGGGGCGCAGGTTGGTGAGGAGCCAGCCTGTCGTTGACCCGAACCTTCTTTGGTGGCGGTCGCATGGGCCAGTGACGATCTAGAGGCTCGAGGACTGCGCGGAGGTGGTGCGTCACCGTGTCAGTGAGGAGGACGCGCACGTTTGTCGCTACTTGTTTGCGTTGGAGCACAGGCCGTTCTCCAATACCTGGCAGGTTCCCCGGGGATCTCACTGGAGCTATGATCCCGTGATGGTGCCTTCTCTGTGGGTGTCCACCGCCCGCGCCGATACCCGTCGTGTGCTAGAGTTTTAGTTGTATTAGTGATGTTATATGTATGACACTTTTCGTGATGTATTAGTGATAATATTCGACGATGTACTGACGCATGAGATGATCTACTTTTGCTTATTGAATGCATGCTAATTTGAGTCCTATAAGATATTTTGAAATGTATATCTTGTGTTGCTCAATATCCAAGTGGCCGGTCATGTTTGCAGGTTATACCTTCGAGTGGCCTATGTTTTGCCGGAGTGTTGATTCATTTCCGTTTCGGCAAATTTCAGGCGCTCGATATGTCCTATTTTAGCAAAGGTCATGCCGGATTTTTCCATGAATTTTGGCATGACTTGTACTAGAATATGTAGGAAATATCGAGTGCCCCAGATTTGTGTGTTGAGTATCTTGGTGGTTGTCTTCGATCGATTTTCAATTAATGTTTAAACTATGAACATAGGAAATGTCTGACGACGAGAAGGATTTCGGTATTTGCAAATACTGTGAAGACGAGCGCGGCCTGTGCGACGGAATCTTCCTAGATGATGATAGGCGCTTCAGCATCAAGCTGGACGAGAACTTCGAAGTGGATACAGTAAGTCACAACGACAAGTCTTTTTTCGTAATTAAGCATGACATCTGCTTCATTTGCTTCAACTTATAATTTTTTTACTATTCTACTAGCGTATCCCCTGCCATGCAAGAGTTTTTGTATTGGATAAGATAGGTTTCAGTCATAGTGCGGAGGAAAAGAAAGTTTACTTGAAGACCGAGCATGGTTATATTTTCCATGCGAAGTTATACAATTCAGACGACTACACCTATTTTGGATGCAAAACATGGCGAGCACTATGCAAGACTTATGCATTTGAGCCTGATATGGTTATCACCTTTGATATTCGTCCGGAAGATGATATTGAAGGTAATACCGACATCTGGGTCAATGTGTAAATGCCTGCAGTTATACCATTATGTAAGTTTCTCAACCATATTTATGTCTTTGATATTGTTTATTCAAAAATAGTTGACAACTAATTTGTATTGTCAGCTTATTTCCGTGCAAGCAAACATGTCCAGCGCTTGGTAGACAAGACCGTATACTGTCCTGGGGCTGAACTCAACTGCGAGGAGCTCAGTCATTATGTTTCATGGCTTGAGGATCTTGATAATGTCAAGACAAATTTTCTTCCTGCATTTAGAAATCTTAGTCCTGAAAATGTGCGACCAATAGTGTTCGTAATGAACTACGGTCACATCCATTTAGGAAGGATGGTAAGATTTTTACTTTTTATTCTCATTGCATCTTTTCCATCCATTATTTTTGAAGCTAAACTTCATTGCTAAGTATGTTACCATACGATGTTCTTCAACAGGGACTCCCGATGAATGTTGTGCCTTATGGGATCGAGACTAAAGGTATCATGAGTATTATCAACTTACGGCCAAGATATCCTACAGCTTACTTTAGTGCATTCAAAATTAGCGACGGATGCTTAATAGTGCAAGACTGGACCAAATATGTGTTGGGGGAGCGCAGAGAAGTACTAGGGAGCAGCAACCAGAGGTGCCTTCCACGATTAGGAGACAGGTTCATCTGCATGCTCCAACTTGATCAAGGAGGAGAGCTACACATGTTTTATGTTCTTTTACCTAAGAGAGAGCAGCAGGAGTGAGTAGCAGGAGTGAGTAGCTGGCTAGAAATGAGTTTCAGGATGATGATGTGCTACACTATTACTATGATGATAAAATAGCTAGTGTTGGTGGTAATGACTATGATGATTATTATTAGCTAGTGTTAGTGGTGATTAAATAAATACTGTTGGTGGTAATGACCATGATGATGATTAAATATCTTGTGCTGGCGGATTAGATTCAAGTGGAGGCAACATGTGGTGCACATCGAAAGTACTACTAATCCAAACTAGATCAAGTTTGGATTAGTAGTATACTTTTGACATGCACCACATATTGCCTCCACTTGAACCTAATCCACCTTCATGTAATACACTGTTATGGACATAATGATGTAAACCTCATAACAGCTGGTATTGTACCAATATTTGTATGATGGCGCATAAATACACTAAAAATAAAAAAAATAAAAAAAATACTAGTAGCGATGGAAAGAAAACACGCTGCAAGTAGATACCTTAGCAGTAGCGCGGTACTGGACAAGCGCTGCAGCTATTTGTACTAGCAGTAGCGCCTGATGGCACGCGTTACTGCTAAGCAATAGTTGTAGCGCCTTATTAGTAGCGCGGCTTCCCGCGCTACTAGTGGGCACAAAACACGCGCTACTGCTAGGGTTTTCCCTAGTAGTGAAAGAGCGCCTCCATCATTGAAGAACACCGTGCCCTTATGGGTGCGGTGATTGAGAAGATTCAGTCCGCTGAGAGTGGGCTGAATGAAGCCTGCGTCAGCCTTATAACGGGCTTTGAGGTATGTTGTGAGGTTTCAAAGAGTGTCGTAGTATAGATAGTAGCCCCTAATACACTGTTCGGTGTTTCTAAAGAAAGAACCGGATAGAGGATCAAATATATGTTCGCAGGAGACTTACCTTGTGGTACCTCTCCTTCTTGTGCTTCTTGTAAGCAGGCGTCTGTAGTGACTGCCGTCGCTCATACTGCAGAAGTCTCCGGACTGGAGCAAAGACTGGAGCGGGCCGAAGAAGAACTTGGCCAGGTGAAAAAGCAATTGAAGGATAACCAAGGTATGCAAAAACCTTGTTCACATTCAGCGCGAATGAATAATTGAGTATGATGAAAATTTTGCATGATGTGCTCTAGGGGCGACGGCCGGAGTCGAGGCTCTTAAGAAGGCGATAGCCGAGGCTGAGAAGAAGGCAACCATAGAGCAGGCTCTTCGTGAAAAGCACGAGGCCAGGGTTATTGAAGTTGAGCAAAATCTCTAAGAGGCCATGAAGAAATGCGAGACCTTGGAGCAGAGTTTAATGCAGAAAGAATCCGAACTCACCAAGGCTCCTCAAGCCGCACTTGATGCCTGGGGCGAAGCCCAAGGGGCCTTGCAGGAAATCCAGGAGGCCAAGAAGATCGCGGCGGGTAAGGCTTTTTCTATGCATAGCGAATATTTCAAGGGAGAAAATCACGTTATTAATTTGAATTTGAATTTCTCCAGGGTTGTTTGCGGAATAGCCACGTAGCGTATCTGATGCCGCACAATTCTACCGAGCCGAAGAAAGGAGCACTGCGGAGAAGCTCTTCTGGTCGCAGTATCTGGCGCCAGAGTATCCAGTGCCCTTTGCCGATCAACTGAAGCAGCTGATCGAACTGCATAAGGCGGCCGAAATAGTCATGAAGGATTTAATTATCCGGCTATGGCCTGCCAAGGCGATTCCCAGCAGCTACTTCGGGATCGTGAAGCGGCTTGTAAGTGCCTGCCCTCGACTTGAAGTCATCAATCGGTCGGTCTGTATGGAAGGTGCGAATGGCCTTCGCCCGCGCAAAGGTGCACTAGGCGAAGATGGATGCCGAAAAGCTGATTACTGAAGGACCGCCTACAGGGAAGGAGCACCGCAAGGCCCAGTTATATTATGATAGTGTCCTGAAAGGGTCCCTCCTTGCAGTGGAGCAATGTGCCAAGGATATTATATTCCCATGAATACATTCATGCTATCCCATGTATTGTTGAACAAGGTCATTTAAATGATATAATGCCTGATCAGACTATAAGGTTTGGGTCCTTGAAGGAAGTGTTCAGCGCAACGAACCAGGCAATCAGACTATAAGGTTTTATCACTCTCACTTAGCCATAGGAGTTTGACAAAAGAAAGGTAGGCGTAGCCCCTAGTGTTCGAAATACCGCACTAGGGGCTCCATAAGCACCTGATCAGAAGAAAAAGCCGATCCATCGCACGTTGCATTAGTTATCGCATAATGTGGAAGAAATCCTTAAAGATTTTGTAACCTCTTGAACAGCTGACCAGCTCTCGCCGTATCATGAAAGTCAGTTTTCGGCTTTCTCTACTGAGGCGCTCGTCCGGAAGAACCGGGATGCAAATCGCAGTAGTTCTCCTTTACTGCCCTAGCCGATATAGCGGAACATAGGGTAGTAAGCATAGGAGCCGGGCAACCCAACTATTGACCCAAGACATGATTCGGAGCCGGTGCTGAACGACCGTAAAGGTATTCAGACTTTGTTGCCGTATTACGGGTACAGTGAGGCCCTGGCATATTAAGGCGTATCGTAGTGTACGGGTGCCATTTGACAAACAATATCAATAAGAAAGAACAACAAGTAACCGTCATATAAAGCCACATGTTGTAATTGAATAATACGTCGGTGCGTACGAGTACAAGTAGTGTGATAAAAAGAAATATGACTTCAGAACCTGCTGAGACCAGGGGAGGGAAGCTGTGTGCGGATCTGGAGAATAATCGGATGGTCATCAAGGGGAATATCTAAGGATTCCCTTACGCGTTCGAGTTGTTTCCCTCCTTGGTACGTTCGTCCCCTCGTGGGTCTGGACGCCATGTAACCAGTGATGGCCTACACAAAAGTGGACCTCAGGGGGTTGAGCCTGTGAGCGGCTCAACCGCTCAGTGTGCAAAAAATGTTTGTCTGCCACTGAGCGGTTGAGCTGCATTGTGTGGCCTAACCTGGATTTGCCTCCGCATACCACCGGAGTGATTAATTGATCTCTTGGCGAGCTGGGCTATCCTGTCGTGGAGTAGTTCGGGCTCTTTCAACTGTGTCCTGGAGGCTGTCTGTCGAATGAAAGTTCGATTGACAAATGTCAGTCTGCACTTCCACTGTTAAGGCGGCGGTGTGCTCTTTAGTACGGGGGGAACGTTTGGCTTTGCCATTAACTGTTATGACGCTGCGTGGACCGGGCATTTGGAGCTTAAGATAAGCATAATGTGGCACTGCGTTGGATTGAGCGAACGTAGTTCGTCCGAGTAGTGCATGATAGCTATTGCGAACAGGGATGATATCAAAGGTTAACTCTTCGTTACGGTAGTTATCCGTGGGTCTGAAGACTACTTCCAGAGTGACAGAGCCTATACAGTGGGCCTCCACGCCTGGTATCACACCTTTAAAGGTGGTTTCAGTGGGTTTGATCTTTGAAGGATCGATAGCCATTTTGCACACTGTATCCTGATAAAGCAGGTTCAGACTATTGCCTCCGTCCATAAGGACTTGTGTGAGGTGGAATCCGTCGATTATTGGGTCAAGGACTAATGCGGCTGAGTCGCACTGACGGATATTGGCCGGACGATCCTTGTGGTCAAAGGTGATCTGGCCGGACGACCATAGGTTATATTTTGAGGCGACTGGCTCCGTTGCGTCGTCATCGTAAGTGTGCACCTTCGCGCCCTCTTGGGAATATGGGTAGAGTTTATCATATTCACCGTTTTAATTTGCGGAGGAAACTTCTTATTCTCTCCTGTATTCGGTGGCCTGGGCTCCTCGTCGTCGTCATCGCTTTGCGACCCCTTCTCCTTGTTTTCGGCACCTGACTGGCCAGCTTGTTTGAAGATCCAGTATTCTCTGTTGGTATGATTGGCTGGTGTTCCTGTGGTGCCGTGAATCTGGCATGGACGGTCGAGTATACGGCCCAGACTAGACATGCCCTTACTGTTTCTTTCGAATTGTTTCTTCCTTTGGCCGGTATTAGAGCCGCTGAATCAGGCATTGACGGTCGTGTCTTCGGCGTTGTCGCCATTATTGCGGTGCTTGTGTCTGTTTCGCTGGGGCTTGCCGTTGCTATCACCGGAATCTGAGGTGCACGGATTTCTTGATGTGTTGTTGCTACGAGCCAACCAGCTATCTTTGCCCGCACAAAAGCGGGTCATGAGTGTCGTAAGGGCTGCCATGGATTTTGGCTTCTCTTGGCCAAGGTGTCGGGCAAGCCACTCGTCATGGATGTTAAGGTTAGAGGCCGCTAGGGCTTCGACATCCGGACAGTCAACAATTTGGTTCTTTTTAGTTAGGAACCGAGTCCGGAATTTCCTGGCTGACTCTCCGACTGTTGGGTTATGTGACTTAAGTCATCAGCATCCGGTGGTTGCACATAAGTACCCTGGAAGTTGTCGAGGAATGCGTCTTCCAGGTTCTCCCAACTGCCAATGGAGTTAGCTGGCAGACTATTCAACCAATGCCGAGCTGGTCCCTGGAGCTTTAGTGGGTGGTACTTAATGGCATGTAGATCATCGCCGCGGGCCATGTGAATGTGGAGAAGGAAATATTCAATCCATACCGCGGAATTCATGCGGGTTTAAACCCCTCTGGGAATTCATGCTCCATTACTTCGTTGGTGAAGCATAGGGGGGGTGCGGCGCCTCTGTGGCGAGCTACATCGCGACATAGTTCGGATGAATCTTGTCTGCTGTGTTCAACCCGGACGGGTTTTGTATTTAGTATATCCAGCGTGGCGGTCATCGTCACGCGTTGGGGTGCGCCCCCGCGATCCGTAGATCGATGTCGATTGTCCTGCTTTGTTTTTCAGTTCACTTCGCAGGTCATGATTGTAGCCCTGGGCCTTCATGTTTTTGTTTGATTGGCGACAGGTGATACGTCTCCGTCGTATCTATAATTTTTTATTGTTCCATGCCAATATTCTACAACTTTCATATACTTTTGGCAACTTTTTATACTATTTTTTGGGACTAACATATTGATCCAGTGCCCAGTGCGAGTTCCTGTCTGTTGCATGTTTTTTGTTTCACAGAAATCCAATATCAAACGGAGTCCAAACGGGATAAAAACGGACGGAGAATTATTTTGTAATATTTGTGATTTAGTAAAAAAATCAACGCGAGACGGTGCCCGAGGGGGCCTGGAGATAGGGGGCGCGCCCCAGGGAAGCAGGCGCGCCCTGGACTCTCCTGGGCCCCCCGTAAGGAGGTTGACGCCCTTCTTTTGCTGCAAGAAAGCTAATGTTATGAGAAAGATTTGGGCGAAAGATTCACCCCAATCGGAGTTACGGATCTCTGGATATAAAGGAAACGGTGAAGGGGCAGAATCTGAGAACGCAGAAACAGAGAGATAGATCCAATCTCGGAGGGGCTCTAGCCCCTCCCAAGCCATGGGAGCCAAGGACCAGAGGGGAAACCCTTCTCCCATCTAGGGAGGAGGTCAAGGAAGAATAAGAAGAAGGGGGCCTCTCTCCCCCTTGCTTCCGGTGGCGCCGGAGCGCTGCCGGGGGCCATCATCATCACCGCGATCTTCACCAACACCTCCGCCATCTTCACCAACATCTCCATCACCTTCCCTCTTCTATATTCAGCGATCCACTCTCCCGCAACCCGCTGTACGCTCTACTTGAACATGGTCCTTTACGCTTCATATTTTTCCAATGATGTGTTGCCATCCTATGATGTCTGAGTAGATTTTCATTGTCCTGTCGGTGATTGATGAATTGCTATGATTGGTTTGAGTTGCATGTTTTATTATTGGTCCTATCCTATTGT
The DNA here is from genome assembly GCA_963921465.1 of Triticum timopheevii. NCBI lineage: Eukaryota > Viridiplantae > Streptophyta > Magnoliopsida > Poales > Poaceae > Triticum > Triticum timopheevii. The sequence continues at coordinate 657,314,980 of OY997274.1, read as the reverse complement.
GCCCTCCGTGTCGCGCAAGCATGAGGGATTCCCGCTGTAGGGTTTGCATTATGTTTATGATTTGCTTATGGTGGGTGGCGTGAGTGACAGAAGCACACACCCGAGTAAGTAGGTTGTTTGCTTATGGGATAAAGGGGACTTGATACTTTAATGCTATGGTTGGGTTTTACCTTAATGAATCTTTAGTATTTGCGGATGCTTGCTAGAGTTCCAATCATAAGTGTATATGATCCAAGTAGAGAAAGTATGTTAGCTTATGCCTCTCCATCAAACAGAATTGCAATAGTGATTACCGGTATAGTAATGTAGTCAATTGCTTAGGGACAATTCCACAACTCCTACCACCACTTTTCCACACTCGTTATATTTACTTTATTGCATCTTTATCTAGAAAGCCCCTACTTTTTATTTACGTTCTTTATTATCTTGCAAACCTATCCTATCACACCTACAAAGTACTTCTAGTTTCATACTTGTTCTAGGTAAAGAAAACGTCAAGCGTGCGTAGAGTTGTATCGGTGGTCGATAGAACTTGAGGGAATATTTATTCTACCTTTAGCTCCTCATTGGGTTCGACACTCTTACTTATCGAAAATTGTTGCGATCCCCTACACTTGTGGGTTATCAACGGGGTACGCCGCTTTCTCCCGGTCACGAGGTGGTCAGTTAGCCGCATCCTGTGCTGGTAGTTTAGGCTCTAGTGCCTCGTCCTCTAATTGAGGTAACAACCTGCGCCTTGGGTAACTTTTGGTTGGGCGCTCGAGTCCATATTCCTCGGCCGCCAGGACTTCAGTCCATCTATCAGTGAGCAGATCTTCATCAGCTTGAAGATGCTGCTATTTTTTCCTCAGGCTCTTTGCAGTGGCTATAAGACGGCGCTTGAAGCGGTCCTGCTCGACGGGATCCTTGGGCACGATAAATTCTTCTTCGCCGAGGCTCAACTCATCTTTGGAGAGGGGCATGTAATTGTCATCATCCGAGTCTTCATCCATTGCCTGTTCATCAGGGCTAGCTTGCCCGTCCTCCCGTCCATCCTGTTCGAAACATGGCTGGTCGGGATTGTTTTCGTCTTCGGCATCATACGGAGTACTATTGTCTCTTGTCCCGGTATCGCTGTTTTTGCTATGGCGGGATTTAGAGCGGCGCCGCTCACGTCAGCGCTTGGGTTGCTTCTCAAGAGGATCATCCTCTGTTGCATCCTTTTGATCCTCGCCATTGTTTTCTTTGGGTGTGTCCACCATATATATGTCGTATGACGAGGTGGCTGGCCAGCGCCCTGTGGGCGGTGGTTCCTGTTCTTCTCCGGATCGTCGTTTATACCGTCGCTATCTCCGGAGTCGAAATCAAGCATATCGGTTAAGTCATCGATAGTGGCTATTAAGTGGGTGGTGGGTGGGTAACGAATTCCTTCATCGTCTGCTTCCCACTCGAGCCGGACATAGTTCGGCCAAGAGTCTCCTAATAGGGAGAGAGATTTTAATGAGTTTAGCACATCGCCCAAGGGCGAGTAACGAAAGATATACGTCGGTGCCCAGTCAGATCCGATGGGCACGGATGCATGTGGTTCGGAGCCTATGGCCGGAGACGAGTCCGAGGGTCCGATGACACAGACCTCCTTAGAAGTTAAATATGTGTTTGGCTCTATCGCCGCTGAGAGTGCGGCCTCCATGGCGGGGTCCATCTTCCCGTCCTCGGATGGTACGATCTGTACTAGATTTAAAGCCAGAGCAGCTGCTGGTGTGATCTCCTGAACACCGACCAACGACAGATCTAGGTCATGCTCATCGCGACTATAGGGTGCACCTGTCATGGGCTCGAATCTTTCGAAGATCAAGTCTCCACGGATGTCGGCAGTGTAATTCAAGCTCCCAAACCTGACCTCATAGCCAGGGGCGTAGCTATCGATCTGCTTCAGATGGCCAAGCGAGTTGGCCCAGAGTGCGAACCCGCCGAATACGAAGATCTGTCCAGGGAGGAAAACCTCGCCCTGGACCGCATTCTTGTGTATGATTGAAGAATCCATCAAGCCTTATGGTGACGACACAGTGGAACTCTCAATGAAAGCACCAATGTCGGTGTCAAAACTGGCGGATCTCGGGTAGGGGGTCTCGAACTATGCGTCTAAGGCTAATGGTAATAGGAGGTGGGGGACACAATGTTTACCTAGGTTTGGGCCCTCTCTATGGAGGTAATACCCTACTTCCTGCTTGATTGATCTTGATGATATGAGTATTACAAGAGTTGATCTACCACGAGATCGTAGAGGCTAAACCCTAGAAGCTAGCCTATGATTCTGATTGTTGTTGTCCTACGGACTAAACCCTCCAGTTTATATAGACACCGGAGGGGGCTAGGGTTACACAGAGTTGGTTACAGAGAAGGAAATCTACATATACGAATTGCCAAGCTTGCCTTCCACGCAATGGAGAGTCCCACCCGGACACGGGACGAAGTCTTCAATCTTGTACCTTCATAGTCCAACAGTCCGGCATAAGCATATAGTCCGGCCGTCCGAGGACCCCCTAATCCTGGACTCCCTCACCAGGCAAGCAAAACACCCTTGTTCATTCCGATACAATCCCACTCTCTCGCTCCTACTCTCTTTCACTGCATTAGAACAACAACGATTCAACTGTAACATGATGCGGTAGTTGAACCCCCTTCCTTTGTATGACCCGTCATTGCCACAGTAAATAGATGAAACCCACTAGCATGAGTAGGAGTTGTTTGAGCCCTGATGTGCCTACTCGTTCATGCTTGTTTGTCATGCCTGCTACTACTTAGAGTTGAGTCAGGTCTGATTCACCCGGGAAGATTTGGAATGGCACTACTAGGGAAAACCTTATACACAGAATGTTACCAGTAGCGCTCTACAAAATCATACATTACTGCTACTTAGTAGCAGCGCGTGTAAAATAACCGCGCTACTGCTATTACTTTAGCAGAAGCGCGTACTAGCAAAAAGCGCTACTTCTATGTTTGAACTGGGCGCACATCGCTAGCCCAACCTAGCAGTAGGCCATATACTGGCCCAGCGCTACTGCTACTCTCCTTAGCTGTAGCGCGCTTACATGTAAGGCGCTACTGCTAACGGAAATAAAATAAAGTGAAAAACAAGTAGAAAAGTAAATGAAAATGAAAGAAAAAGAAAAAGGAGAAAGGAAAAAAATGTAAAGAAAAATAAAAGAAAAAGGGAAAAAAGGAGAAAGGAATATCAGTAACGCGTTTCCAAAAATGCGCTGTAGTTAACTTAGCTATAGCGTGTTTTCCGAAACGCGCTAACGTTACGTTTCACTTAAACAGCGGTTTCCCCCCCTGGCCGCCACACTTCTTCCCCAAATCCCTCGCCCTCGCCGCCGTCTCCCCAATTCGCTGTCGCCCCACTTCGCCGCCGTCTCCTGCCGGCGTGGACGCCCGCAACCTCACCGTCTCCCCCCGAGGCCGTCGTCATCCTCACCACAGCCGCCCTAGGCCGCCCTCAGCCTCACCGCCACCGCCCGATCGAGGCCGCCCTCGACGTCACCGTCCGCGCCCTCCACCTAACCACCGCCCGAGCCCGCCCAGGACCGCCGTTGCCCGTGCTCGAGCCCGCCCTCTTCGCCCCTGCCTCCGTCACCGAGCACCTCCCCGCCACTGTCTCTCCCCTCTCTGTAAGTCCCCCACCCCTCCCCCCCACTCCTCTCTCTCTGAATTTTAGAGAAAAAATTAGTAGAGAAAAAGTTTGTTTATAGCAAAAAATTTAGTTTAGAGCAAAGGATGCTAAGTAGTAGATGTTAGAGAAAAAATAGTTTAGAGCAAAATATTTGGTTTACAACAAAAGTTAGTTAGGGCAGTAGGGTTTAATTAGGGTAGATGATGCTTGTATAGTATATAGTGATACTAGTAGATGTTAATTAGGTTAGGGCAATAGTGGTACTACTAGATGTTAATTAGATGTTTTTCAGTTAGGGCACTAGAGTTTTGCTAGGTTAATTAGGTTAGTAGTGCTGCTAGTAGTAGTGGTACAGTAGGTTAAGTATGTGATGTTAAATGAATAACCTAAATGAATGAAATTAGTAGTTAACTGAATTTTTTTCTTTTCATCATTATAGAGCAGTAAAGTTAACTGAATTTTGTTCTATTAGTAGTTAAATGAATTTTCTTCTACATTTTGTTTTTGAATTAGCTTGTGAAATTTCGACATGTGGTTGCTCGTGTATATTTGGACATGTGTTGCTGTGTCGAAGAGGGATATTTGAACACTGTTTCCAGGGAATGATGCTGAGTGGCCTATGTTTTGCCGGAATGTTGATTCATTTCTGTTCCGGCAAATTTCAGGTTCTCGATTTGTCCACTTTTTAGCAAAGGTCATGCCGAAATTTTCCGTGAATTTCGTCATGACTTGTGCTACAAACTAGGACATATCGAGTGCCCGAGATTTTCCGCACCAGGAAGGAGTCAACATTCCTGCAAAACAATAGTCCTTTTTTATGTCATTATTCATTCTATTAGGTCTAGAATTAATTGACTAGATTGAATCATAGGAAACATGGCTAGCAACGATGAAGGACAGGGTTCTGGTGATTGCGACGACGTCTACCGGGCAGCAGACGAATTTTTTAGGCTTACCGACGATCAAAAGATGTTGTTGCTGGGCCCACCGGTGGCATCGGGGACTGAGACCGACATGCAGACCGGTGCTGAGGCCGACACACAGACCGGTGCTAAGACTGAGACCGGCGCTGAGATTCAGACCGGCATCGAGACCGGCGCTGTGACCGGTGCTGCCTCGGGGAGCGGAGCTGGTGTAGAACCAAAAGCAAAGAGGCAACGGCTTCCTAACAAACTCAGGACTACTAGACTGGTGGTCATGGAGGTGGACGACGGCAATTTTGAGCCAAAGGCACCCGAGGAAGCGCGCGCGTGCTACGGGAATCAAATAGGCTGCATCATACGGACAACCGCCACCATCAACGATGAGAAACTAAAGAAGATAGAAAATATGAGGAGCTCCCTCCTAAAGAAGTTTCACCAGATATTCTTGTTCCCGGGCCGGAATGAGAAGGATTATGAAGATCCAGACAAGGACCCGGCAATGAAGCAGATAAACAAACACGCCATGACCAAGTTTAGTGACGCGTTGGCCGCCTGGAAAAATCGAGTGAAAGCAAAGATCAACGATGGGGAACCCTACTCCGAGATTGTAAAGGATAATCTGACAATCACGGAAGAGCAGTTTCAAATATTCAAGGAGGCTTGCGAGGCCGAAGCTGCCAAAAAAAAGTCTAAGTACATGAAGGGGCCTCAAAAGAGGAACATTGGGAGCCACCACCACGGGGGCCGTGGTTACGACGGAAAGAGGTCCAAATGGGCCAAGGAGGACGCGGAAGCCGCGAGTCTGGGCATCCCAGACCCCTTGGCGGATTTCACCGTCCAGCAGGAGCGTGACGTCCTGAGGGCCCGGCACTGTTGGGACCCAGTGAAGAAGGTTTACGAGACAACACCAGTCATTACGGAGTTCATGAGACTGCTGGTAAATTTAGTTTCTGATCAATTCGACTACACACATTAGTCATATTTGTAAACGATCCTTGTGCCTTTTGCAGAGAGAGCAGCACCAGATTGCGGCCGAAAGCGACTCGCCGTCTGAGGCATTGGCGAGGCCCAAGTGGGACACTCCATTCAACTGGACGTTGAACGTATTGAAACAACAACCGGTGGATACTCGACCGTCGTATGGACACGTGCACGGTGTCGGAGACGGCGCCACGTGGAAGAAGTACTACCGTGAGACCACGGAGGAGAAAAAGGAAAGACGGAGGTTAACTAAATAAAGCATGGACAAGAAGATTGAGATTGCGGTTGAGAAGAAATCATCTCAGACAGTCGCAACAGTGGTAGCTGCCGCAAAACAGGCGATTGCAGATATATCTACTTCCTTGGTGACGGGCGTTTACACTTGGACAAGGCAAAATCCAGAAAAAAACGCAGAGGACCTTCCCCTTGCTGACTTCTTGGGAGCACCTGCTCCTGCACAGGCTCCCGTACCTGCTCCCGCACCGGCTCCCACACCTGCTCCCGCACCGGCCCCCGTACCTGCTCCCGCACTGGCTCCCGCACCTGCTCCCGCACCGGCTCCCGCACCGGCTCCTGTACCTGCTCCCGCACCGGCTCCCGCACCAGACGTGCTCGGTGGTGCCTCCTCTTTGGATGAGCTCGACGCCCTAAGGGTATCTGTCACACCGGCCCCCTTTAATATAAATGTATAATATCCCGTTTTCGTTACCTTTCGGATGTCTCATGTCGCAGACTTTTCTTTGCAGGCCGACGAAACCCCGTGCACCATATTGTACACCATCGGCGAACAGAAGGTGGACGTGGGGAAGGGGACGATAATGGAGCCGATGGAACCATTGTTCCACAGCCGGTCGATCCCCCCGAACGTCTTCAAGGTTTCTGTGGCCAGTGTCAAACCGGGCCACGAGAATTTGCCTCCTCTAATACTAGTGGGGGATGACGACGAGACCCCGCGGCGGCTTGGTGATTGTTGCAATGGGTGGGTCCTGTTGTGGACAAGGAGTCTGCTTCATCTGGAGGCGGCCGGGAGCACACCCATGAGCACGCAGCCTCAGCAAGGTATGAACATCAACACCCAACCTACCCAATTAGCGTCGGTGTCGGGTTGGGTGATAGTGGACGTGGTAAGCAGGTGGCTCCATTGGTCGCTGATGACGTCGCCATGGATGAGGATGCGGATGACGATGGCGCTGAACAGTATGTCTATACTGGCGCCTCCTCAGGGTTTGAGCGTCATGAGTCGGTGCCTGAATTACCGTCTCAACATATTATTGACGACCATCCGGTGGTAAAGAAGTCTAGGAAGAGAGCGAGGAAAGGCAGAAAAGCTGATTCTATGATCCAGCCGCCTCAGCAGCCTCGGCTTCAGGACAGTGTAGATATCCCCAATGCGGATAAATGGCATATCCCCGGTCGACCAATCCTACCTGAAACAGCGCTACGGGCCAGATTCGGCGATCTAAGGAGACTTCATGACGATGTGCTGCGGGTAGAGAAAGTCCTCATTGCCTCGAAAGATCCAGGATACCCACTCTACGTGGTTAACATTCCGCGTCAAATGTCGTACGTCGACGGCTTCCCCGCGGATAAGTTCTTCCTCCGATTCGATTACATATTCGACATGTTTCACGTGAAGAAGCTGGATTTTACGTTTGTCCGCTTTTATGCCTTGCACATGAACTACATCATTGGGGTTGAGCAGATACGTTTTATCTGTGTCGCTGACCCGTACTACATGCACGAGGGCTTCTTGGGAGTCTGTGCACAACATCATGAATACGCGAGGGATTACATCGTCAGTTTCATGCTCGCCAATAAGGACAAGGAGGCGATTCTCGTGCCTTATCATCCCGTGTAAGTCATCCGCGCTGCTATCCTTCCTTCGATTTCAATAATTCATTTGCACGGTGGAGGCTAATTAATTTGAGGTGTACTTATTTTGCGCAGCGGCGGGCGCGCCGTCCTGATCATCCTCTACCCCCGATTCTCCCACGCTCTTTACTTGGACTCGTCGAAGAACATTCACAAAAAGGATTACACCCACATCAAAGATGTTCTCGACAGTGCTATGTTTTACTACCAAGCAAGGGGTGGAGAGGTTAGGGACAAGAAGAGAAGGGGCGGCAGGGCCGCCTTCAGCCATAAGACCGACTTCTGCTGCATCCAGCAACCGAACGATTATCTTAATGATGGATTCTATGTCCTAACCACATGCTGGAGTACAAACGGGATCACCAGAACCTTCACATGGCACCTAGATCTGGTGATGCCCATATTCTGCAATGGGCAAAGGACATAGGAGATATCAAGGATCATCGACTTCGAGCTGAGTTCTATAACATCCAGCGCTAACTTGCCCAAATCATCATGAATGAGGTCGTCGGAAAAACAGGGATGTTCCATGCAGAAGGACAAATGTCGCGGGAAGACGTCCGAACATGGATAGCCTCTCAGCGTCTCGACATGAAGCCTTTCACTAAGCTCGATGACTATCTCCCTGACATGGATGGATGGCACGACATGATGGAGTGATTGTCGATATATGACAATGTGTCTGTTTAGTCCATATTTTCTTTTATGACAAAACTTTGAGTTATGCACGGTGAAACTTTATTTGTGATGTAATTAAACTGTCCTCCTCCTCGACTAGCGAAAATCACTCTAGTTAGGTCATTTTGGGTACGATGAACTTTGTTATTTATGCTTATGATATGTTGTTTCTATTTTTGTCAAGTCTGTCTCTTTCAGTTGCTCAACTATATATGTTGCATATCATCGACTCATGTGACGATGCAGGTGCATAGATCATAGATGGCGAAGAAGTTCTACGCCAGGAGTATATATACGACAAGTGGCCGGAGTGTCAGGCCCAGGTGTACCGGATTTCGGTTTCTAAGCGACACGCAGTACTTAGTTTAGGTTCACAGTAATGTGAGAGAGGGATACAAACTCATGAACTCAAAGTGATAGCTATTCTCGCGTATATCATTGTTTAGATGGATGACGATGTATTTGCAAGTAATCGAGACTTGTATCGCTATTTTCGAGATTGATGACGAGAGACCACTTTGTGTTGGATGATGATTATGATGATGACATGATTTGATGAGACTAATTGTATGTATATGCTATGATTACATTTGTATGTGGATGATATGCTAAAGATTATTGTATAAAGCCAATTCAAATACAAAACAAATAAAAAACAAATATGCAGGAAAAAAACTAATAAAACTAGTAGTAGCGAGGGGGGAAATTTAGCAGTAGCGCCGACTTACCAGTAGCTCTTCCTGCTAAACAGCGCTGCAGATAATATCAGTGGTGCCCTTTTCCAAAGAGCGCTACAGCTATTCATCAGTAGCAGTAGCGTGGGTCAACAGGCGCTACTGCTATACGTTAGCTGTAGCACCTTATTAGTAGCGCCGGTACCCGCGCTACTGAGAGGGCCAAAACCCGCGCTGCTGCTAGGCTTTTCCCTAGTAGTGTGGTGATGAACATGTCCTACTATGTGTGAGCTGAGTGCGTGAACATGATTTGGTAAAGGTAGCGGTGAGAGGCCATGTAGGAGTACATGGTGGGTTGTCTCATTGTAGCCGTCCTCAGGAACTGAGTTCTGTGTTTGTGATCCATGAACAGTTACTACCACACATTGAGTTCCGGTAACTCGACCCCTCTCGACTTATTAATCAGCTTGATCTCTGTCCAGGAGTTGCAACTAGTTTCTGGTGTTTGTAGGTTGTGTTAGTAGTCTACCAAGTGGCACCCGGTATAGGTGGGCTTGCGTCAGACTAGGCACCATGGCTGGGTATGCCAAGCGTCGCCCGTTTGGTGGGCTAGGAACCATGTACACATCGTTTGGGGCCGTGAGCTACACCCTGGCCGGATCACCTTGCGGATGGAACCCGAATAGGCGATAAACCTGGACTAGAGTCTTGCATGGTTAGTCAGGTCGTGGCCGACACCCTCGCCAGGCTTCCGCTTGAAGGTTGTCGAGATACATGACGTGTACATGGCGGTAAGTGGCGAGAGCTTGTGGGAAGAAGTACACCCCTATAGGGTTAATATGATCTATTTGAATAGCCGCGTCCGCGGTAAAGGACCTCTAGGTTGCCTACACAGTTCATAGACAAGTGAAAGTGGATACTCTAAAATGCGCAAGATAAGTGTGAGTGCTATGGATGGTGTCCTCGTAGGGAGACGGGAGCGGATCCATAGTGGTGTATTGATATGGTGAATATGTGGACTCATGTGCGCCACCTCAAAAGCGTTACTTGTAGTCGTAGTTTAGGATAGCCACTGAGTCAAATCTGGCTTGGTGCAGTTAATCCCTACCATCCCTTTGTTGATAATGATGCATATGTAGCTAGTTCTTATGTAAGTATTGCTGGGTACATTTGTACTCACATTTTCTTAATTTATGTTTTGCAGAGAGACTTCAGTCTCGCTAGTAGTTCCGTGTGGACTTCGACGTTTAGCTTGATACCTCAGCTACGATCTTGTGCCCTCGGCAGGATCTGGTAGATAGTCAGGCTTCTCAGCCTTTTTCATTTGTAGATGTCTGTACTCAGACATATTAAGCTTCCGTTTGTGCTTTGATTTGTATGCTCTGAATGTTGGGTCATGAGACCCATGTTTGTAATATCTCGCTCCTCGGAGCCTATTGAATAAATACTTTGAGTTATTGATACGTCTCCAACGTATCTATAAATTTTTATTGCTCCATGCTATATTATCTACTGTTTTGGGCAATATTGGGCTTTATTATCCACTTTCATATTACTTTTGGAACTAACCTATTAACTGGAGGCCCAGCCCAGATTTGCTGTTTTATGCCTATTTTAGTACTTCAAGGAAAAGGAATACCACACGGAGTCAAAACGGAATGAAATCAACTGGAGAAGTTATTTTTGAAAGGAAACCCACCTGATGGACTTGGACCCCACGTCAAAAGATACGGGAGGTGCTCACGAGGGTGGGGGGCGCGCCCCCTGCTTAGTGGGGCCCCCTTAGCTCCACCGGCGTACTCCTTTCACCCATATATACCTACGTTCCCTAAAACTTTCAGAGCAGAAGATAGATCGGGAGTTCCGCCGCCGCAAGCCTTTGTAGCCACCAAAAAACCTCTCGGGAGCCCGTTCCGGCACCCTGCCGGAGGGGGAACCCATCATCGGTGGCCATCTTCATCATCCCGACGCTATCCATGACAAGGATGGAGTAGTTCAACCTCGGGGCTGAGGGTATGTACCAATAGCTATGTGTTTGATCTCTCTCTCTCTCTCGTGTTCTTGATTTGGCACGATCTTGATGTATCGCGAGCTTTGCTATTATAGTTGGATCTTATGTTTCTTCTCCCCCTCTACTCTCTTGTAATGGATTGAGTTTCCCCTTTGAAGTTATCTTATCGGATTGAGTTTTTTATGATAACACTTGATGTATGCGTTACCGTGTTTATCTGTGGTGACAATGGGATATCATGTGCCACTTGATGTATGTTTTGTTGACCAACTTGTGGGTTCCACCCATGAACCTATGCATAGGGGTTGGCAGACGTTCTTGACTCTCCGGTAGAAACTTTGGGGCACTCTTCGAAGTACTTTTATGTTGGTTGGATAAATCTGAGATTGTGTGATGCATATCATATAATCATGCCCATGGATACTTGAGGTGACAATGGAGTATCTAGGTGACATTAGGGTTTTGGTTGATTTGTATCTTAAGGTGTTATTCTAGTACGAACTCTTTTATAGATTGATCCGAAAGAATAGCTTTGACGTGGTTTAGTACCCTACCATAATCTCTACGTTTGGTCTCCGCCATTAGTGGCTTCGGAGTGACTCTTTGTTGCATGTTGAGGGCTTGTTATATGATCTATCTATGTTATTCTTGTTGAGAGAACTTGCACTAGTAAAAGTTTGAACCCTAGGCCTTGTTTCCTAGCACTGCAATACCGTTTACGCTCATGTTTATCGCTTGTTACCTTGCTGTTTTTATATTTTCAGATTACAAAAACATATGTCTACCATCCATATTGCACTTGTATCACCATCTCTTCGCCGAACTAGTGCACCTATACAATTTACCATTGTATTGGGTGTGTTGGGGACACAAGAGACTCTTTGTTATTTGGTTGCAGGGTTGCTTGAGGGAGACCATCTTCATCCTACACCTCCCACGGATTGATAAACCTTAGGTCATCCACTTGAGGGAAATTTGCTACTGTCCTACAAACCTGTGCACTTGCAGGCCCAACAACTTCTACAAGAAGAAGGTTATGTAGTATACATCAAGCTCTTTTTTGGCGCCGTTGCCGGGGAGGCTAGGTAAGTGAAGGTATATCTTTAGATCTTGCAATCGAATCTTTTTGTTTCTTGTTTTAGCACTAGTTTAGTTTATAAAAGAAAATTACAAAAATTGGAGTTAAGTTTGTCTGAGACGCTTCACCTTTTTAATATCTTTCAGGAGTATAATGGAAAGGAAAATTGTGCCAAACTATTAGAAGAAGAATGCATTAAAATGTTTGGCACTAAATCTTTGAATTATGAGCATAATTGCAATGTTGTTAGTATGAATTCCTTGAATATCCATGATGCTAATGATATGCAAAGCCACAAGCCTGGGGAAGCTATGTTTGATGAAGATGATATTTTTTGTCCCCCAAGCTTTGATGAGCAAATTTACTATGATGAAAGCATGCCTCTTATCTATGATGATTATTGTGATGACACGTATGCTTTAAATAATAATGATAACCATGAAACTTGTCATCTTGATCTTAATTTTCAATCATATGATAGTTATTATGTTGAGTTTGCTCCTACTATTATTCATGAGAAGAATTTTTCTTATGTGGAGAGTAGAAAATTTTCTATGCTAGTAGATCATGAAAAGAATGCTTTAGGTGCTGGTTATATTGTTGAATTCATTCATGATGCTACTGAAAATTATTATGAGAGAGGATCATATGCTTCTACATATTGCAATAATATCAAATTTCCTCTCTATGTGCTTAAAATCTTGAAGTTATGCTTGTTTAACCTTCCTATTCAAGTTGATTCTTGTTCTCATAAGTTGTTTGCTCACAAAATACCTATGCATAGGAAGTGGGTTAGACTTAAATGTGCTAGTCATATTCTTCATGATGCTCTCTTTATGTTTCAATTCTTATCTTTTGTGTGAGCATCATTGAAATCATCATGCCTAGCTAGGGGCATTAAACGATAGCGCTTGTTGGGAGTCAACCCAATTTTATTTTAGTTTCTTGCTTTTTGGTTCTGTTTAGGAATAAATAAATCATTTAGCCTCTGGTTAGATGTGGTTTTGTGTTTTTATTAGTGTTTGTGCCAAGTAGAACCTTTGGGAAGACTTGGGTGAAGTTTGTGATCATGCTGTAAAAAACAGAAACTTTAGCGCTCACGAGATTAGCTAGAAATTTTTAATGGAGAGTGCTATGTAGTTCATTCCTTTTGCAGATGATTACTAGACAAATTATTCATGTCCAAAAATTTATTTTAGAATTTTTGGAGTTCCAGAAGTTTGCGTTAGTTACATATTACTACAGACTGTTCTGTTTGTTGACAGATTCTGTTTTCATTGTGTTGTTTGCTTATTTTGATGACTCTATGGCTAGTAAAATAGTTTATAAACCATAGAGAAGTTGGAATACAGTAGGTTTAACACCAATATAAATAAAGAATGAGTTCATTGCAGTACCTTTAAGTGGTGTTTTGTTTCCTTTTGCTAACGGAGCTCACGAGTTTTCTGTTAAGTTTTGTGTTGTGAAGTTTTCAAGTTTTGGGTAAAGATTCGATGGACTATGGAATAAGGAGTGGCAAGAGCCTAAGCTTGGGGGTACCCAAGGCACCACAAGGTAATATTCAAGGACAACCAAGAGCATAAGCTTGGGGATGCCCTGAAGGCATCCCCTCTTTCGTCTTCGTTCCTCGGTAACTTTATTAGGAGCTATATTTTTATTCACCACATGATATGTGTTTTGCTTGGAGCGTCATTTTATTTTCTTTAGCTTTGCTTTCTGTTATTTAGATTAGTGTTTTGCATCTTTAGTTCCAATAAAAAAGTCAAGGATAGCCTTTGCCATGCTTATTTTGCAAGTATGCATGTTGCTCTTTGAATAAAGTATCAAGATCTGAAATTATTAAATTGGAGAGTCTTCACATAGTTGCATAATTACTCAACTACTCATTGATCTTAACTTATATCTTTCGGAGTAGTTTTCGTTATTGCTCTAGTACTTCACTTATATCTTTTAGAGCATGGTAGTAGTTTTAGTTTGAAGAAATATATGAACTCTCATGCTTCACTTCTATTATTTTGAGAGTCTTAAATAGCATGGTAATTTGCTTAAATAATCCTAATATGCTAAGCATACAAGATTTGTAAGAATGTGTTGAATACTAATAAAAGTTTGATAGTTGATAATTGTTTTGAGATATGGAGGTAGTGATATTAAAGTCATGCTAGTTGGGTGATTATGAATTCAAAGAATGCTTGTGTTGAAGTTAGCGTGTCCCGTAGCATGCACATATGGTTAAAGTTGTGTAACAAATTTGAAACATGAAGTGTACCTGGCTTGTTCATCCTTATGAGTGGCGGTTGGGGACGAGCGATGGTCTTTTCCTACCAATCTATCCCCCTAGGAGCATGCGCATAGTACTTGATTTTTGATGACTTCTAAATTTTTGCAATAAGTATATGAGTTCTTTTGACTAATGTTGAGTCCATGGATTATACACACTTTTACCTTTCCGCCTTTGCTAGCCTCTTCGGTACCGTGCATTGCCCTTTCTCACCTTGAGAGTTGGTGCAAACTTTGCCGGTGCATCCAAACCCCGTGATATGATATGCTCTATCACACATAAACCTCCTTATATCTCCCTCAAAATAGCCACCATACCTACCTATTATGGCATTTCCATAGCCATTCCGAGATATATTGCCATGCAACTTTCCACTGTTCCGTTCATCATCATTATGACATACATTACTTTTGTCATATTGCCATTGCATGATCATGTAGTTGAGATCGTATTTGTGGCAAAGCCAGCATGCATTATTTTTCATACATGTCACTCTTGAATCTTGATTCATTGCACCATCCCGGTACACCGCCGGAGGCATTCATACACAGTTATACCTTGTTCAAGTTTCGAGTTGTAATCCTTATGTTGTAATCAATAGAAGTGTGATGATCATCAGTATTAGAGCATTGACCAAAAAAAGAGAAAGGCCAAAAAAAAGAAAGGCCCAAAAAAATAAAAAATAAAGAAAGGCAAAAAAAGGCCCAAAAAAATAAAATAAATAAAATAAAAAGGCAATGCTACTATCTCTTTTTCCACACTTGTGCTTCAAAGTAGCACGATGGGCTTCCTCAAATGCCCTAGGTCTTCATGAGCAAGCAAGTTGGATGCACACCCACTAGTTTTCTTTTGTTGAGCATTCATAGCTCTAGTGCATCCGTTGCATGGCAATCCCTACTCCTCATGTTGACATCAATTGATGAGAATCTCCATAGCCCATTGATTATCCTTGTCAATGTGAGACTTTCTCATTTTTTGTCTTCTCCTCAAAATACCCATCATCATATTCTATTCCACCCATAGTGCTATATCCATGGCTCACGCTCATGTATTGCGTGAAGGCTGAAAAAGTTTGAGATTAATTAAGTATGAAACAATTGCTTGGCTTGTCATCAGGGGTATAGGAGTTGGGAACATCTTTGTGTGACGAAAATGAAGAATAGCCTAACTATATGATTTTGTAGGGATGAACTTTCTTTTGCAATGCCATTTTGAGAAGACATGATTACTTTGATTAGTATGCTTGAAATATTATTATTTTTATGTCAATATGAACTTTTGTCTTGAAGCTTTCGGATCTGAATATTCATATCACAAGTAAGAAGAATTACATTGAAATTATGCCAACTAGCATTCCACATCAAAAATTATCTTTTTTATCATTTACCTACTCGAGGACGAGCAGGAATTAAGCTTGGGGATGCTTGATACGTCTCCAACGTATCTATAATTTTTGATTGCTCCATGCTATATTATCTACTGTTTTGGGCAATATTGGGCATTATTATCCACTTTTATATTACTTTTGGCACTAACCTATTAACCGGAGGCCCAGCCCAGATTTGATGTTTTATGCCTATTTCAGTATTTTGAGGAAAAGGAATACCAGACGGAGTCAAAACGGAACGAAATCAATTGGAGAAGTTATTTTTGGAAGGAAACCCACCTGATGGACTTGGACCCCACGTCAGAAGATACGGCAGGTGCTCACGAGGGTGGGGGCGCCCCCCCCCCCCCCGGGCGCGCCCCCTGCCTTGTGGGGCCCCCGTAGCTCCACTGACGTACTCCTTTCACCCATATATACCTACGTACCCTAAAACATCAGAACAGAAGATAGATCAGGAGTTCCGCCGCCGCAAGCCTCTGTAACCACCAAAAAACCTCTTGGGAGCCCGTTCCGGCACCCTGCCGGACGAGGAACCCACCACCGGTGGCCATCTTCATCCCGACGCTAACATCACAAGGAGGGAGTAGTTCACCCTCGGGGCTGAGGGTATGTACCAGTAGATATGTGTTTGATCTCTCTCTCTCTCTCGTGTTCTTGATTTGGCACGATCTTGATGTATCGCGAGCTTTGCTATTATAGTTGGATCTTATGTTTCTTCTCCCCCTCTACTCTCTTGTAATGGATTGAGTTTCCCCTTTGAAGTTATCTTATCAGATTGAGTCTTTTATGAGAACACTTGATGTATGACTTGCCGTGTTTATCTGTGGTGACAATGGGATATCATGTGCCACTTGATGTATGTTTTGGTGACCAACTTTCGGGTTCCGCCCATGAACCTATGCATAGGGGTTGGCACACGTTCTTGACTCTCCGGTAGAAACTTTGGGGCACTCTTCAAAGTACTTTTATGTTGGTTGGATAAATCTGAGATTGTGTGATGCATATCGTATAATTATGCCCATCGATACTTGAGGTGACAATGGAGTATCTAGGTGACATTAGGGTTTTGGTTGATTTGTGTCTTAAGGTGTTATTCTAGTACGAACTCTTTTATAGATTGATCCGAAAGAATAGCTTTGAGGTGGTTTCGTACCCTACCATAATTTCTATGTTTGTTCTCCGCTATTAGTGGCTTCGGAGTGACTCTTTGTTGCATGTTGAGGGCTTGTTATATGAACTATCTATGTTATTATTGTTGAGAGAACTTGCACTAGTGAAAGTATGAACCCTAGGCCTTGTTTCCTAGCAATGCAATACCATTTATGCTCACGTTTATCACTTATTACCTTGATGTTTCTATATTTTCAGATTACAAAAACCTATATCTACCATCCATATTGCACTTGTATCACCATCTCTTCGCCGAACTAGTGCACCTGTACAATTTACCATTGTATTGGGTGTGTTGGGGACACAAGAGACTCTTTGTTATTTGGTTGCAGGGTTGCTTGAGGGAGACCATCTTCATCCTATGCCTCCCACGGATTGATAAACCTTAGGTCATCCACTTGAGGGAAATGTGCTACTGTCCTACAAACCTGTGCACTTGCAGGCCCAACAACGTCTACAAGAAGAAGGTTGTGTAGTAGACATCAGTTATAGAGTTATGTTGTGATGCCATGTCGTATTTGCACATATCGAGGATATTATGTGTATGATTTGAAATGCTTGGTATGTGTGGGATCTGACTATCTAGTTGTCTATCCTTGGTAGCCTCTCTTACCAGGAAATGTCTCCTAGTGCTTCCACTGAGCCTTGGTAGCTTGCTACTGCTCTGGAACACTTAGGCTGGCCGGCATGTGTCCTTCTTTCTTCCAGTGTCTGTCCCTTTCGGGAAATGTCACGCGGTGTCTATCGGAGTCCTATTAGCCTGCTACAGCCCGGATTCTCCGGAGTCCTGCTAGCCCAGCTGTTACAACCCGGATTCACTCGCTAATGACCGAAACGCTCGTTGCTGGGTCATGTATGCCTGTCCCTGTAAGTTAGTGCCACTTTGGGTTCACGACTAGCCATGTTAGCCCGGGCTCCTTGTCATATGGATGCTAGTGACACTATCATATAAGTGTGCCAAAAGGTGCAAACGGTCCCGGGCCTGGTAAGGCGACACCCGTGGGGATACCGTGTGTGAGGCCGCAAAGTGATATGATGTGTTACATGCTAGATCAGTGTGGCATTGAGTCGGGGTCCTGACAATATCATCATGTCTAGACCATATCACATCACAGCAAGCCCTGCAAAAACAAGTTAGACGTCCTCTACTTTGTTGTTGCAAATTTTACGTGGCTGCTACGGTCTTAGCAAGAACCCTTATTACCTATTGTAACACCCCAAAAATTTAACCAAGTTTTTGATATTAAATTTTTTCCAAGAGTTTTAAAATTTTGCATTCTGGATTTTTCTGTGGATTTCAGAAACTCTTCTTTTATTGTTAAGGAGTTTTATTTTTTTTTCTATTGGATCCTTCCAAAACATATTGGACTTCTATGCTCTCTGTATAACATTTTCTTAATCAGTAGAATTATTTATTAAATTATTTCACCCTGAACTTTATTCATTAAAATGACTTGTTTTAAGTTCTTGGAGATCTTTTTGAACTACAACCATCTGATATATTTATCTAAAAATCTAACCAAAAATTGGAGATGTCATTTGATGTCTCTAAATCACTTTTGTGCAATGATATAATTATTTCATTGCATATTTTGAGTGTTGCACCTGTTTTTCAAATCTGGTCCAGTGGGCATTTTTGCACTACAACCAAATTAAATATTTCCCTAGAGCCTCCACCAAAATTATGGGATGTCAGTAGTAGCATGCCATCCAACTTTATGCAAAAACCTAGTGTTGTTCTTTGGAAAAATTGAGTGAACCAACCCCTTTTTCTTTCTGGACCAGACTTGTGTTTTCTACTGCAACCCTTTTATTTCTTGCTCTAGTGGCCTTGTGTTTTCTCATGCTTGTAGTCAACCCTGCAAAACCCCTAAGTCCAGGAGCATGCACTCTTTGGAACATTTTTGGTCC
This sequence comes from Triticum timopheevii, assembly GCA_963921465.1. Taxonomy (NCBI): domain Eukaryota; kingdom Viridiplantae; phylum Streptophyta; class Magnoliopsida; order Poales; family Poaceae; genus Triticum; species Triticum timopheevii. Next base: position 657,296,362 of record OY997274.1, on the reverse strand, counting down.
ATGAAATGATGCCATTTTCTCCCTGTCCAGAAGTGTAGTTTTGCAAAACTTGCACTAGCAAGTTTCTCCATTTTGAAAACTAACTTCACCACCCCCTCTTTCACCTAAAGAGACCCCTGGGATATTTGGCCACTCCAAGACCTGCCTAGATGCCTCTGGCATTTCGTCAAACACCATGTGCGCATGGTCAGATTTGACGTGGAGTTTATTTAGCAATGTGAACCTGATCCTCTGAGCCATCAAGCTTGTCCACTAATCTCCTTGCAAGCCCTAGCCTAGAACTGTTAATTCCCAACTCCAACCAAGCCACCTAACAGGCCATGGCATTTCACCGAGCAGCTGGTGGGCATGCACTGGGCACACCCAGAGCGCGCCAATTGCAGCCGCGCGCCCGAGACGACACGCTGGCCCCCCTGGATTTTGGCCCGCTCTGCAGCGCCACGCCACGCACCACCCTCCTCGCAGCAACGCGCCAAGCCGCCCTGGCAGCCAACAGCGCCCCCCGCCAGAGCACTTTTGGTGGCACACCGGCGTCCGCAGCACGCCCTGCCGCGGTCGGTGCCACCCAAGCTCCCAGCACTCGCCAGCTGCCCCCTTGAACATCTCCAGCTCATCCGCAGCCTCATCACCTAGTGCACGTCGCCGCCACGTCGCCCTAGCTACAGAGAGGCGGTCCGCCGGAGAAGTTATCCACGGCCGCCGCGGAACCGCCTTGCCTCGCCTATATAAGGAGCCCGAGCTCGTCTCCGCACGCAGTCGACCTCAAGCCATCTCCCTAGGGCCCCCTTTGGCAGCCAAATGACCCGGGGAGGCCTTCTTCCCCATCTCCGGCAACCGCAGCCGCCGCCATTGCCCTAGCCCTTCCGGCGCCACCAGATCTTCCCCCTCTCCGTTCTCTTCACCAAGAACTCCCTCTTCCTCCCGTGAACCATTCCCACTACTCGATTTTGATCAGGACTCACCGCGGGAGAAAAATCACTTTGCCCGACGGCCACCGTCCGCCGCAAAGCTCGCCGCCGACAGCTCCGTCCCCCCCCCCCCCGAGACCGTAACGACTACCGGAGTGACCGTCTCGATCCCCTGAGCCCGCGGGTGACCTCCGTTTCCCGAACGGTGCCGCCGTTCGCCGGCGAGCATCGCCGGAGCCCCGCCTTCTCTCGGGGCAGAGGAAGAGGAGGGAGGTCGACCAGTCAAACCTGACCAGTGGGTCCCCCGGGCACACCGTCAGTGACACCCCACGCGTCCACGCTGGATAAGTGGAGGCGTAAAGGCTCAAGTACGTCTCCTCTGTGCGAAAGCGTAATCCCGCTCGAACCGTTTTCTTTTCTGATTTTATTTAAAAAAACAGATTTTGACCAGAACTTTGACTGGTTATATCTTTTTAAGGATAACTCCAAATGAATTGACTCTTTTTCCTACCTCTCTCAAATATTGTCTAGTTTATTTTAAGATTTATTTGAAAATTTTTCAAAACAACTTTTTGGTGCTGTTTTGATTGTGTGTGTTAATTCATCTATATTCTTTTAAATAGGATTTTTGAAGATTTCAAGATGTTTTGGATGCACCCTTATTTTCCATGACCTGAAGGCAAGCATTCTGAACCCCGGCATAATATTATTGTGTGTTCAATGACACGTTTAAAACATCACCTCACTTTGGAGGAACTTGTTATTTTATGTGATATGATCATATGCATGGGTGCATATTAGTGATTTCCATGCTGTTGGAAATGAACACACTTGTGATGATAATCATCCTCATGTGCCTTGCATGCATACCGGCAGGAACCCGGGAAAACCTCTGCCTTGGGTAGGCAGGAGTTTGTCGCTGGTCTCCGTCGGGACAGTTATGTCTGGTATGGCATGGTAAGGTGATATGAGCGGTGACTCTGTTGGTTGAAATATATTCGTTATTTTAATCATGCATGGAATACTTAAACCTCCTGAGTCGACCGTAGATCGAGGCTTGTTCCAGTAACCCCCATGCTTGCTTCGTACTACCACTCGTCTCTAAAACAAGTAGAGTACGGTTCAGTAATTTGTCAACCCCTTTCTAGCACACACCGTACAGAGGAGCCGGGATGAGGGTACCATGGCCATGGATTAATGCCAGTCATCCGGTCAGGGGGCATGGGTGTTTCGGTTGTAGCCGAGGGGGTAGCTTCCCCAGTGTTGCGCGTGGTATAAATTTTGTGATCCCATGCTAATCGAGGTTGTAACCTCCCCACTTAGAGTTTTGCTTAACGAGTGTCATGGGTGATTCCAGACACCGGTGAGTTAAGCTGGTGTGTGCAAGTCAGGTGTGTTTTCATTTAAAAGACCGTAAACGGAATTAGTCCCGATGGACTAAAGGAATCCGTTACTCGTGGGTAAAGAGTACACCCTCTGCAGAGATTAAACCTATGCGAATAGCTGTGTCCATGGTTAAGGACTACAGTCTGTGATGGTTCAAGTGTCGGTCTTAGTGTCGGTCTTCGGAGGTGAAACTGTTAAACCAGAACGGGAATTAGTACCTGTGACTTGTGATAATTATGATTATTATTATTGTTGACTAACCCGTGATATTATTGTTATCATCGAGTATCTCTGGGATGGTTCTACCTCCGGGATATTCACTATGATTGTTTATTTTAAAGCCCTTTATGTGGTGTCGCTCAGACGCCCGACTGTGGCATTTCTTTTAAAGCCCATTATGTGGTGTCGCTCAGACGCCCGACTGTGGCATTTCTTTTAAAGCCCTTTTTGTGGTGTCTCTCAGACGCCCGACTATGGCATTTATTTTAAAGCCCTTTATGTGGTATCGCTAAGACGCCCGACTGTGGCATTGTTTGTTATTTATTTCATAAATTTTAATACTACTATGTTATTGCATTTTCAGAAATAACCGCTTGCACGCATCAGAATTTTATTTAAATTTTTTTGACTGACGTCATGAGCATAAAATATTTTCAGCACACCATCGTTATGTTATACCTGTGTTCATAATGTTTGCGAGTACATTCAAAGTACTCACTGGCTTGTCCCTGGCTATTGTCTTGGCCAGATTTCTTGCACGGAGAGGAGCGACGCGATGACAGCCCCGGAACCTAAGCAACGGAGATAGTAGCGTCGCGGAGATAGGAGTTAACCTGGTCAGCTGTTCCTGTGGGAATTGGAGTCCCATAGACACTGATGATCCACAAACCGCTTGCGCCATCAACCACTAGAACCATTTGTTGTACTCACAGGCCAGAATGGTCTTGTACTACATATTTTGTATTTTGCTTGGAATTTCTATATCAAGTTGGAGCCTCATCAGCTAACAGTAATCCTGGGGCTGATTAGCACGATGGTCTTTTTCTGGAAATTTATACCTGGAAAATCGGTCGTGACAGACTTGGTATCAGAGCTAGGCTGACCATTGGCTAATCCTATCTTAGCCAGGTCGAAAAACTTAGGCAAACCAACCCACCAGACCTTAACCAAACCCCAGCCAAGCTTCTCGTGCAAGATAGCCACACAGTGACCCCGACACTTTTGGCAGTAGGTGCCCAACCTACAAACCTAGCTTGTCGATCACGCGCCAGTAACCAGCACCCAAGATGTCTCCTCCACAAGCGTGCGAAGGAAGACTCCGTCCCCTTTTTCTATAAAAAGGGCAAGCTAGCCCCAAACCAGCACAGCATAGCCTCTACCCCAAACCGAGCCACAATGCCTGGCCCCATAGTGCACAACGAGACCACAGAAACCAATCTTGGAGGTTTCGTGACCATACTAGCAAACCTCACCCGTCGTGCCTATGCGTTAGAAGAGCCCCCAGAATATGTTGTGTACCAAGGACCCATGAGCGGTGAGGACCGTCAATTCTGGGCCACTGTACACATCTACGTTAGGGGTCTAGCGCCCGAACGACCCTATAGGTTCACCGGAAGAACAACTTCCTTCGAGCCATAAGCCATCCAGCTAGCTGCTCGAGAAGCTATAGTTCAACTCCGGCAGTTGTCGCCCAGAGTTAACTGCCGCTCGTTCTACTACTACCCCAGACGCGAAGGGTATGGTAGACCACCCCAAGTTGCCAACGGAGATCACGAGACAGATCCCGCATTGTTGCACCTAGTGCGCTATGTAAGTGCACTAGAGGCACTGTTCGACCAGATCACCATTGATCTGATCGTAGCTCGAGGAGAGCTGGTTCGTCGAACCCCAGCTAGAAGAGAAGACGAGCCCGACGCCGACAACCCAGTCGACCTGTTCGGACAACCGATCGAGACCCTGAGGTCAGCTTCAGCCGTCAACCGAGATGCCTTGATGACCCCAGAAGTGCTTCATCACCTTTTGGGAGCACACTCCAACGGGATTGTGGCCAACAATCCCCGCAATGGTCATCATCGCTAGCCCGACCCTACAGTTCCTCCACCATCTCCGACCAATCCCGGCAGTGAGACACGTGGAGAAGCCTCGACATCCACCAGGCACGCCCGTTTAGACATAAACGAGGTAGACTAAGCTGTACGAGTAGTACTGAGTCTCAGTGTATCCTCGCTTTGTAATCGTGCGACCGTGTATATTAACGCAGCCTGTCGTTGTGCCTCTGCTTTAATGGTAGCCTTGCGTATTTTCTTTGTCAGCGCATAGTTGCACATTTTACGGGCACAACTACCAAAACCAACCCCGACGACACCTACAGTGACACGTCTCTTTATGAGATATGTGTATCTCTCTCACTGACCCCGACCTTTGGAGGTGATCTGGCAGTTTTATTACCTTCCACCACGGTAAATAAACCAGCCCAGATGCTATATAAGAAGGCCACCTTGTGACCTTACCCAGCAACCCTCACCTCGTGCACCACTCTCACAACCATTTCTTGCCATGCCGAGCCCTAGTATTTATCGGAGAACCCCAGATGCAACCCCAGGTAGCTTTGTCAAAATATTGTGGGACTTTACCTGCAGTACCATGGGTTCTACCCAGCAACCCCAGTACGAGCTGTTCAAATCGAGAATCACCCCCATCCACCTCGGAATATTGGGCAGCAGTACACATTCCTCCTGTAGACCCCAACCAAGATCCAACAGAGGTTTCCTTCGTAGGGAAATCTATGCCGACCCCATGCTTGGCCATAGAAGCTGCTGCGAATGAAGCAATTGCTCGTCTTTGATCCGCAGTACCTTATGCCCGCGAACGAGGATATTATTATTTTCCGAGCCGTGCAACACCCGGAGGAGTGACACCTTTTTCCGGTGGACGGATTGAGAGAGACCAAGTACTAGCGAACCTTATCCAGTACATCATCACTCAAGAGCATTTGAACCAGCGAGTGATGGATTATCTCCAGAGTCTCACTGATTTGAATCCTCAGATTGCCATCGGCAGACCACTGAGGCCCGACCCGGAGAGACTCATACATCGACTAGTCAATCCACTTCCTCCAATAGAAGAGGAGTGTATTCCATTGCCAGAGACTTTTCTCAAGACCCTGTCCAGTTACCTTTCTCATTTTAGATGTCACTGCTGTGTTTGCCATTTCAGTATTTATTATTACGTTGTATCTTATGCATGGTACCTCAAATTTGTGCGACAAGTCGAGTATTTAGTCTCTACTTATGTGAGTGGTTGTCTTCATGAATAACCTGTGTAACCGCGAAAATCCTGGACTAAGATTTCTTTTTCCAGAATTGCTACATCTTTTATCCTCTCACGGGATGGATTATTTATTCGCGCAGCACCACAGTAAAAAGACGCACAACCACTCGGACTCTTACACTGCTTGCAATACACGCAACCATGTTGCATCTCACCAACCACCCCTCTAAGTGCTCCACATGCCTCCAAGGGAGAGATTAGCGGACGATCATCCGGACACTAATCACATCCGGCACACCAATAACAGTTAACACCTGGCATTACACCTAATCCCCATGATCACCGCCACCACGGAGAGCCAGCACCCGAGCGGCAGCATCACGGCGATCATAAAGGATCATCGCGCACAGGAGCACGGAGAGCCCCAGCACTGCCACCAGCCCTCCACACACCAGGATCACGTACCAGTCCGGCACCGTCTCTGCCATTAGAGCCTCGTCTCGAGCTCCGGTGAGCAGAAATGGAGGAGGAGGAGGAGGAGGAGAAGCGAGGCCAGGTGCGAAGATGAAGAAGGAGCACTGTGGTCGTTTTATAGCTCAGGATCGGTGTACGGTGGGTGAAGGAGTCCTGGACTAGGGGGTGTCTGGACAGCCGGACTATCATCGTCCGCCGGACTCCAAGACTACGAAGATACAAGATTGAAGACTCCGTCCCGTGTCCGGATGGGACTTTCCTTGGCGTGGAAGGCAAGCTTGGCGATACGGATATGTAGATCTCCTACCATTGTAACCGACTCTGTGTAACCCTAGCCTCCTCCGGTGTCTATATAAACCAGAGGGCATTAGTCCATAGGACACAACATACATTACAACAATCATACCATAGGCTAGCTTTAGGGTTTAGCCTCCTTGATCTCGTGGTAGATCCACTCTTGTACTACCCATATCATCAATATTAATCAAGCAGGACGTAGGGTTTTACCTCCATCGAGAGGGCCCAAACCTGGGTAAAATATTGTGTCCCTCGTCTCCTGTTACCATCCGCCTAGACGCACAGTTCGGGACCCCCTACCCGAGATCCGCCGGTTTTGACACCGACATTGGTGCTTTCATTGAGAGTTCCTCTGTGTCGTCACCGATAGGCTTGATGGCATCTGCAACTAGCGACGCTGTCCAGGGTGAGCTCTTTCTCCCCGGACAGATCTTCATATTCGGCGGCTTCACACTGCGGGCTAATTCGCTTGGCCATCTGGAGCAGATCGAAAGCTACGCCCCTGGCCTTCAGGTCAGATTCGGAAGCCTAAACTTCACAACCGATGTCCACGGAGACTTGATCTTCGACGGACCCGAGCCACAGCCGAGCGCGCCGCACTGTTGCAATGGGCATGATCTAGCTCTGCCGCCGAATAGTGCCTTGGTGGCCGCACACGAATACGCTCCGGCCACTGGTCCGGAGCAAACTGCCCAGATAGGGGATCGGTGCATGGACGCCCCCTCGGGGGCTTCAACTGCTACGGCGATGGACGCCGGTTATGGAAGCCTAATCTTGTCAATCGCAAAACCCGTGATTCCGAGGTGTCGGACTCCTTGCCGTACTCCGAACCTCCCGCGCCCCTACCAGTCAAATCAGATCGGGCGCCGGTTATGGAATTCACCGCCACGGACATCTTCCAATACTCGCCTTTTGGCGACATCCTGAATTCACTAGAGCATCTCTCGTTATCAGGAGAGCCCTGGCCGGACTATGGCCAGGTTGGTTGGGATTCAGGCGATGAAGAAATCCAGAGCCCACCCACCACCCACTTTGTAGCCACTGTCGACGACTTAACTGACATGTTAGACTACGACTCCGAAGACATCGACGCTATAGACGACGACGACGGAGACGAACAAGAAACTGCGCCTATAGGGCACGCCAGGACCACCTCGTCGTACGACATATACATGGTGGATACCCCAAAAGAGAGCGATAACGAGGACCAACGGGCCGCGGCAGAGGATAAACAACCAAAACGGCGGCGCAGACGCCGCCCTAAGCCCCGCCTCGACAACAACAACGCTCCTAAGGACCCCGCATTACAGCAGGGCACAGAAGTGGACGACGAGCATGTAGATAAGCAACCGTCCGAACAGGACGAGTCAGATAATCAGTCCAGGCCCGGCGAAAACGACGGTTTGGACGATCTCACGCCGGACACGCCGCCGGAAGGTAAAAACCTTCGGAAAAGACTCGTCAACACTGCAAGAAGCTTGAAGAAATAAAAACGGAAGCTCAAAACAGCAGAAGACACACTCAGAATGAGGTGGAGCAAAGTACTCAAAACCGCGGATAAATACGGCAATGGCCATCAATCAAAGAGCTACCAGAAGCGGAAGCTGCTACCAGAATTCGACGACGAGGCCATAGAGCCCCCACAGTCAAAAAATAAAGAGGCAGCCTGGTTGGATAGACGGCCGGATGACAGGCCAAATTCGGAAAGCGGCGCCACACATAAACCAACCAGCGAACTTGGAAGGATAGATGGCCCAGCCAGGTCCATCTACGGGCCAAAGAAGAAGGCCCCAAGAAGCAAGGCAACACGTCAAGTGTCCGAAGATAGCGGCACACACAAATACAGGGGCGCCGCACACCCACTATGTTTCACCGATGAGGCGCTGGACCATGAATTCCCAGCAGGATTTAAACCCATAAACATAGAGGCCTATGATGGAACAACAGACCCTGGAGTCTGGATAGAAGATTATATACTGCATATACACATGGCCAGAGGAGACGATCTCCACGCCATAAAATACCTACCCCTCAAGCTTAAAGGGCCAGCCCGTCATTGGCTTAAAAGCCTCCCAGAAAACACTGTTGGAAGTTGGGAAGAGCTCGAGGACGCGTTTAGAGCAAATTTTCAAGGGACTTATGTCCGCCCTCCGGATGCAGATGATCTAAGTCATATAACTCAACAGCCCGGAGAGTCAGCGCGGAAATTCTGGAATAGGTTTCTCACCAAAAAGAACCAAATAGTCGACTGTCCGGACGCCGAAGCCTTAGCAGCTTTCAAACACAATGTCCGAGACGAATGGCTTGCCAGGCACCTCGGCCAAGAGAAACCGAGGACAATGTCCGCACTAGCAAGCCTCATGGCCCGCTTCTGTGCGGGAGAGGATAGCTGGCTAGCAAGATGCAGCACCAGCGACCCAAGTACATCCGAGATAAGAGATGGAAACGGAAAATCACGGCGCAGAAAACAGCAGCGCCGGAATAAAGAGAAAAGCCCAAAGAGCACGGTAGTCAACGCCGGATTCAAAAGCTTGCGGCCAAACAACAAAACACCGCCTCTTAAGGATGACAGCGATGAGTTGTCCACCTTAAACAAGATTTTCGGTCGGATATGTCAAATCCACAGTACACCCAGAAGGCCTGCAAATCACACCCACAGGGATTGTTGGGTTTTTAAATAGTCCGGCCGACTAAACGCCGAACACAAGGGGCTTGACGCGTCAAGCGAAGAAGATAAACCCCACCAGCAGAGTACCGAAAAACAAAAGACTTTCCCACAAGAGGTCAAAGCAGTAAACTCACTTCATGTGATAATACGGAAAAATAGTGCGGCACTACCAAAAAAAGAGCCTCGCACGGTCCAACCCAGCAGACCATAGAGATTGGATATCAAAACCAATCACATTCGACCACCTGGACTATTCCAGAAGCGTTCGAAGCGCGGGACGGACTGCCCTGATATTGAATCCCATAATCGATGGATTACAATTTACTAAAGTCCTAATGGACGGAGGCAGCGACTTAAACCTGTTGTATTCAAACACAATCCGCAAGATGGGGATAGACCCTACCAAATTTCGACACAGCTGCACTTCCTTCAAAGGGGTGACGCCAGGCCCTTATGCCAAGTGCACAGGCTCCCTATTACTAGAAGTTGTGTTCGGATCACCGAACAATTTTCGGCGCGAAAAACTAATTTTTCATATCGTCCCATTTAAAAGTGAATATCAAGCACTCTTTGGACGAAAGGCTTTCGTCCGTTTTAACGCCATACCGCATTACGCGTCTCTTACACTCAAGATGCCCAGTCCTCGAGGCATCATTTCAGTGCGAGGGTCACCTGAAGACCCCGGACACGGATAGACGAGTCCGGCATTGGTTGGCTAGGGGCTCCCTAGCCGCACAACCCTTGACAAGGGGTTGCGCGCACAAAGAATCGCGAGTTCATACGAATCCCGCTTTATTTATTTATGTTTCTTCTTCTCCTTTTTTTCGCACGAATTGTTTCCAAACTAAGCGTTCCTCTCTTTTTACAGATGAACAACGTGCATACCCGTCCAGGATAACGGCACAACGGAGACATAGGCTCAGACGTGCAGTAGGGACCCGTTGCAAGGATTCTTTTCAGATTAAGACCCTGCATAAACCTTTTTTATTGTCTCTTGTTGTTATTCTCCCTTGGTTTCTTCCTATAACCAAAGCGGAGCCTGACGTTTTGGCATTGGCCGCGTCAGAAGACCATGCCCGTACTTGGACACTAGGGGCTTAGGGCATTCTTCTGCCCATTATCATAAAGACCGAACACCTTAGGGAGTGTTCGGCATCTCGAGTTAGGCATTATATGCATCAGCTCCGAATCATGTCTTTGGTCAAATGTTGGGTTTGCCCGGCTCCTGTGTTTTGCTACCTTACGTTCTGTATCATCGGCTAACGCGGCACCAGGAGAACTACTGCGATTGTGCCCCAGTTCGGCTGGGCGAGCACCTCAGTAGAGAAAGCCGAAAAACTGACTGTCATGATATAGCGAGAGACTGGTCAACCACTCGATCGACTACCGGAATGTTTAGAATTCCCCGCTTTGACGAAGGACCGTTTCCCGGTCAGGCACAACGCGCCCCGCAATCGGAGAAGTGCGGTGCCCCCAGGGGCTATATCTTAGCCCCACCCTCGAGCTCCACTGGCTAAGTGAAAGTGATAAATCATTATAGTCCGGATTGCCTCGTTTGCTACGCTACCACCTCCTAAACAGGACTGAGACGTCGGATTAAGTGTGAACACACGCTATTTTTGCGAACACCCCCGCACCTTGTGCGTGGGGGCTGAAGCCGAAGACTGCAATCTTTCAGGTTATACAAATGTACACGAAAACGGCCGCTCAGGAGCAGTTTTACCACTTGGGACGCACAAGTATAAAAAGCAGTTATTGCATAATCATTGTTTTACAAGCTAAAACGTTCATTTGAACGAGACATTTTTTGAGCACTGCGACTCTATTACACGAGCACCACGCATAACTTCCCCGAAATAGTGCTCGGCGGGGAGCCGGCTTTCATCCGAACCCTGGGCGGCAACAGCGGTGGCATCCATCTCTGTCCAATGCGCCTTTACGCGGGCAAGTGCCATCCGCGCGCCTTCGATGCAGGCCGACCGCTTCATCTCCTTCATATGCGGCACTGCTCCAAGGAATTGCTGCAGTAAGCCGAAGTAGCTCGTCGCCTTGGGCCTCTGTGGCCAGACATGAGCCACGATGTCAGTCATGGCAAGTCCGGATAATCTATTTAGCTCGGCCCATTCGGCCAACCGGTCGGTCAACGGAAGTGAGCGATCCGGACTATGGAATTGAGACCAAAATAGCTCTTCCGTCTTGTGATCCTTCTGGCTCCGGAAGTGCTCAACGGCATCAGCCGCACTTGCCGCTAAGTCCATATACGGATCCTCCGGACTCCGGCCTGGCGCAGCTCCTCCCTCATGGCCCGCATTGCAGAGCGGGCATCCTTGGCCTCGGAGGTGGCCTTCTTCAGGTCTTCCCGCTCCGATAAGCGCTCCTTTTCAAGAGCCTCATTGCGGTCGGCAGCATCTTTCACTTTTACGGCCAATTCGGCCACCTCTTCCCTGCTTAGGCAGTGAGCAGCCTTTTCGGCTTTCAACTCCTCGGTCGCCCTCGAGGCAGCCGCGTCACTCCTTCGAGCTTGCTCCTTAGCTTGAGCAAGTTCGGCCCGAAGGCTCTCCACAGCAGCAGCTCTGTCTGTATAACAGCATATAATTTATCAGAGGAGGGCTTTGACCCCATTAATAAAGCAACCGTGGAGAACTCATTTACCTTGCGACTCGTCAAGTCGCCGGTTGACAAGTGCGATGTCCGCATCCGCCGCGTCAAGTTGCCGCATTAACTCGGCAACCCCACTAGTCTGGCTAGCCCTTGGACTATCGGCCACCTGCATAGGAACGGCGATATTCATTACTCGCGATTTCGATCCTCGGCACGCTGTCGTCTTCGACAACCTACCGAGTCTCAGGGGCTACTATCTATACAGGGCACACTTTTAAGTGCAAAACTGTCAAAAATGAAAGGTGCATCATTTTCGCGTACCTCAAATGCCGCCAGCAAACTCATAGCGGCGTTACGCAATCCGCTCTCGGCGGACGAAATCCTTCCAATCACCATGTGCATTAGCGCACGATGATCTTCTGAGATGGATGCCCTCTGAAGCAGATTCTTCAACCCTCCCGGCAGGATACTAGCGGGCGCCGAACTCTCCGGCCCCTCCGGACTTGGGGATACCCTCCGTGACGATACTTCAGGCTCGTCTGCCTTATCTGATGGCGCAGCAGACAGGGGCGTTTCGCTCTCCATCATCTCCGGAAGAAGGGCCCCCGAAGACGAACTCATCTGCGAAGGCTGCAAATCCAAACTGCAAAATAAAAATTTCGGTCACCCACAGAAGCACAAATGAAGGTATTTTCTTACTGATGAAATTCGCTTTTCATACTCATGGCTCGCTGGAGGGCTGATTCTTTGGCGATGGTTGTGCGTCCAGATTCTCCCCGGATGCCGGATCCCCTGGGGAAGATCTCTTCCGCCGTTTAGGGGCTTTGGCCTCCGGATCCTCGGAGGCGGTCCTCTTCTCCCCCTGGAAGGAGGGGTTCTTGATTCCCCCCTCTTTAGACGCCCCTTTGGGCGAAATATTAGCTCCTCTATTTTCCCCATCGCTCCCTTCTGTGGGCGTGACCTCCAACATTCTAACCAGCACTGGCTCCAGTGCGGTCTCTGGGAGGGGGACCGGACACCTTATCAGCCTTGATCGCGCCACCCACTCCTGTGAAGGCGAACTCTAGAAAGGCAGATAAACAGAATGTCCGGACTCTGAGCTATTTACCTGAGTATCTGGGCGATTGCGGCTTAGGCCTGCGTCCTCGGCTAATTCCAGACACGCCACCTGCGGTCCGAAGAACAACTTGTACATCTCCATGGGTGTTGCACCCATGAAGTGTTGGAGAATCCGAGGTCCCTCCGGGTTGAACTCCCATAGACGGAGAGGACGGCGTTTGCAGGGCAGAAGATGCCTGATTAGCATAACCTGCATCACCACGACCAGATTGATCTCCCTCGCTTGGAGGTCTCGAATCCGGCCCTGCATTGAGGGCACGTCTTCGGACGGCCCCCAATTGAGCCCTTGGTTGACCCACGACATCAGTTGGCATGGAGGTCCCGGGCGGAATGAAGGCGACGGCTTTTGTTTGCTTCCCTTCGGAGCGGTGATATAGAACCACTCCTGCTGCCACAGTCCGAGTTCCTCTTGGAAGGAACCCTCAGGCCACGGGGCATCGGCCTTTTTGCTTATGGCCGCCCCGCCGCACTCCGCTTGACGCCCCCCGATCATCGTCGGCTTCACATTGAAGGTCTTCAGCCACAGGTTGAAGTGGGGAGTGAATCGGAGGAAGGCTTCACAGACGATAATGAATGCGGAGATATGGAGGATGGACTCCGGAGCCAAATCGTGAAAATCCAGCCTGTAGTAGAACATGAGCCCTCTCACGAAGGTGTCCGTCGGGAAGCCTAAACCCCGACGGAGGTGGGATACGAAGACGACGTATTCGCCGGGCTCGGGGGCGGGCACGGCCTGACCTTGGGCAGGCAACCTGTGCGAAATCTCGTAGGTAAGGTACTTGGCCTCACGTAACTTCAATATGTCCTCCTCCGTGACGGAGGAAGGCATCCACCGGCCCTGAAGGTCGGAGCCGGACATGATTGAGAATTCGAAGTGCTCGAATCTGGGGCTCTGGGTGTTGGAGCTAGGAGCAAGAAGGAGATTCGATGCGAGATTGAAGAAAAGGAACGGACCTTGGTCCTCTTACAAAGGGGAAAAATACCAAGGGTCGTCTCCGTGACCGTTCGGGATTCACCTTCGATGGAGGAGGCATGGTGACGGGCACGATTGGGTTACCCACGTCTGTATTGATGAGAATCCCGGAATAAGGGGAACACGATCTCTGCTTCGATAAGACGTGCCAAGAGAACCGCTTCGCTAAACGTGCTAAGGTGGTATAGTAAAAAACGATTCAAACAAAGGCTTGGTAGCGGTGTGATGTCACGCCGCATAATACGTCAGCAGATTGGACTGGTGTACATTTTATTCTCTCTACGGTGGAATGTGGAATTTATTTTGCAGAGCCGGACACTATCCTGGTGTTCATGATCTTCTCTGGATTATTCAAGGGAGGAACCCGCCTTGCAATGCCGAACATTATGCGCGCCGGACTTATCGTCATTGAAGCCTAGTTCAGGGGCTACTGAGGGAGTCCTGGACTAGGGGGTGTCCGGACAGCCGGACTATCATCGTCCGCCGGACTCCAAGACTACGAAGATACAAGATTGAAGACTCCGTCCCGTGTCCGGATGGGACTTTCCTTGGCGTGGAAGGCAAGCTTGGTGATACGGATATGTAGATCTCCTACCATTGTAACCGACTCTGTGTAACCATAGCCTCCTCCGGTGTCTATATAAACCGGAGGGCATTAGTCCGTAGGACACAACATACATTACAACAATCATACCATAGGCTAGCTTTAGGGTTTAGCCTCCTTGATCTCGTGGTAGATCCACTCTTGTACTACCCATATCATCAATATTAATCAAGCAGGACGTAGGGTTTTACCTCCATCGAGAGGGCCCGAACCTGGGTAAAACATCGTGTCCCTCGTCTCCTGTTACCATCCACCTAGACGCACAGTTCGGGACCCCCTACCCGAGATCCGCCGGTTTTGACACCGACAGTGGGCGAAGTCCACCAACGCCGCTCGTCGCACGATCGCCAGTGTTCGGAGGCGATTCCGCGAGCAGTGCCGATAGCGCACTGGCCCGCGAGGTGAATGCACACTGCACCGGCAGCAAGCACGCCGCGCACTACCGCAGTACGGCCTAGATGCCCTACGCGCTAGACGTCGCTGGTGGAGAAAGCCGGGAAAGCGCGCGGGAGAAAGGAAGAAGAGAGAGCCAGAGGAAGAAGGAGAGACTGACAATGGGCCCCGGTCCCACCTGTCAGCCAAAGAGAGCATTGTGCTCTCGGGTACGACCAGTGTATTGTTAAATTTAGAATTTATTCTAAATTCACGTCGTCCAGCATAGAAATCGCTCGTTTTCATAAGCATGGATTATTCCACATAGCGCCAGTACCACACTGTAGTTACTCACCACTTATTGCCCTCTCACTGTAGCCATTTTTACTAAAATGATCTTTGGACCAAGTAAAGTATTTTGTTTGCAACCCTTAGAAAATCTCGAGGACGAGATTTTCCTTAAGGGGGGTAGTAATTGTAACACCCCAAAAATTTAACCAAGTTTTTGATATTAAAATTTTGCCAGGAGTTTTAAAATTTTGCATTCTGGATTTTTCTATGGATTTCAGAAACTCTTCTTTTATTGTTAAGGAGTTTTATTTTTCTTCTAGTGGATCCTTCCAAAACATATTAGACTTCTATGCTCTCTGTATAACATTTTCTTGATCAGTAGAATTATTTATTAAATTATTTCACCCTGAACTTTATTCATTAAAATGACTTGTTTTAAGTTCTTGGAGATCTTTTTGAACTACAACCATCTGATATATTTATCTAAAAATCTAACCAAAACTTGGAGATGTCATTTGATGTCTCTAAATCACTTTTGTGCAATGATATAATTATTTCATTGCATATTTTGAGTGTTGCACCTGTTTTTCAAATCTGGTCCAGTGGGCATTTTTGCACTACAACCAAATTAAATATTTACCTAGAGCCTCCACCAAAATTATGGGATGTCAGTAGTAGCATGCCATCCATCTTTAAGCAAAAACCTAGTGTTGTTCTTTGGAAAAATTAAGTGAACCAACCCCTTTTTCTTTCTGGACCAGACTTGTGTTTTCTACTGCAACCCTTTTATTTCTTGCTCTATTGACCTTGTGTTTTCTCATGCTTGTAGTCAACCCTGCAAAACCCCTATGTCCAGGAGCATGCACTCTTTGGAACATTTTTGGTCTATGAAATGATGCCATTTTCTCCCTGTCCAGAAGTGTAGTTTTGCAAAACTTGCACTAGCAAGTTTCTCCTTTTTGCAAACTAACTTCACCACCCCCTCTTTCTCCTAAAGAGACCCCACCCTGGGAGATTTGGCCACTCCAAGACCTGCCTAGATGCCTCTGGCATTTTGTCAAACACCCTGTGCGCATGGTCAGATTTGACGCGGAATTTATTTAGCAATGTGAACCAGATCCTCTGACCCATCAAGCTTGTCCACTAATCTCCTTGCAAGCCCTAGCCTAGAACTGCTAATTCCCAACTCCAACCAAGCCACCTAACAGGCCATGGCATTTCGCCGAGCAGCTGGTGGGCGTGCACTGGGCACGCCCAGAGCACGCCAATTGCAGCCGCGCGCCCGAGCCGACACGCTGGCCCCCCTGGATTTTGGCCCGCTCTGCAGCGCCACGCCACGCACCACCCTCCTCGCAGCAATGCGCCAAGCCGCCCTGGCAGCCAACAGCGCCCCCGCCAGAGCACTTTTGGCGGCACACCGGCGTCCGCAGCACGCCCTGCCGCGGTCGGTGCCACCCAAGCTCCCAGCACTCGCCAGCTGCCCCCTTGAACATCTCCAGCTCATCCGCAGCCTCATCACCTAGTGTACGTCGCCGCCACGTCGCCCTAGCTACAGAGAGGCGGTCCGCCGGAGAACTTATCCACGGCCGCCGCGGAACCGCCTTGCCTCGCCTATATAAGGAGCCCGAGCTCGTCTCCGCACGGAGGCGACCTCAAGCCATCTCCCTAGGGCCCCCTTTGGCAGCCAAACGACCCGGGGAGGCCTTCTTTCCCATCTCCGGCAACCGCAGCCGCCGCCATTGCCCCAGCCCTTCCGGCACCACCAGAGCTTCCCCCTCTCCGTTCTCTTCACCAAGAACTCCCTCTTCCTCCCGTGAACCATTCCCACTACTCGATTTTGATCGGGACTCTCCGCGGGAGAAAAATCACTTTGCCCAACGGCCACCGTCCGCCGCAAAGCTCGCCGCCGACAGCTCCGTCCCCCCCCCCCCCGAGACCGTAACGACTACCGGAGTGACCGTCTCGATCCCCTGAGCCCGCCGGTGACCTCCGTTTCCCGAACGGTGCCGCCGTTCGCCGGCGAGCATCGCTGGAGCCCCGCCTTCTCTCGGGGCAGAGGAAGAGGAGGGAGGTCGACCAGTCAAACCTGACCAGTGGGTCCCCCGGGCCCACCGTCAGTGACACCCCACGCGTCCACGCTGGATAAGTGGAGGCGTAAAGGCTCAAGTACGTCTCCTCTGTGCGAAAGAGTAATCCCGCTCGAACCGTTTTCTTTTCTGATTTTATTTAAAAAAAAACAGATTTTGACCAGAACTTTGACTGGTTATATCTTTTTAAGGATAAATCCAAATGAATTGATTCTTTTTCCTACCTCTCTCAAATATTGTCTAGTTAATTTTAAGATTTATTTGAAAAATTTTCAAAACAACTTTTTGGTGCTGTTTTGATTGTGTGTGTTAATTCATATATATTCTTTTAAATAGGATTTTTGAAGATTTCAAGATGTTTTGGATGCACCCTTCTTTTCCATGACCTGAAGGCAAGCATTCTGAACCCCGTCATAATATTATTGTGTGTTCAATGAAACGTTTATAACATCACCTCACTTTGGAGGAACTTGTTATTTTATGTGATATGATCATATGCAAGGGTGCATATTACTGATTTCCATGCTGTTGGAAATGAACACACTTGTGATGATAATCATCCTCATGTGCCTTGCATGCATACCGGCAGGAACCCGGGAAAACCTCTGCCTTGGGTAGGCATGAGTTTGTCGCCGGTCTCCGCCGAGATGGTTATGTCTGGTATGGCATGGTAAGGTGATATGAGCGGTGACTCTGTTGGTTGAAATATATTCATTATGTTAATCATGCAGGGAATACTTGAACCTCCTGAGTCGACCGTAGATCGAGTCTTGTTCCAGTAACCCCCATACTTGCTTCGTACTACCACTCTTCTCTACAACAATTAGAGTACGGTTCAGTAATTTTTCAACCCCTTTCTAGCACACACCGTACAGAGGGGCCGGGATGAGGGTACCACGGCCATGGATTAAAGCCAGTCATCCGGTCAGGGGGCATGGGTGTTTCGGTTGTAGCCGAGGGGGTAGCTTCCCCAGTGTTGCGCGTGGTATAAATTTTGTGAACCCATGCTAATCGAGGTTGTAGCCTCCCCACTTAGACTTTTTCTTAACGAGTGTCATGGGTGATTCCAGACACCGGTGAGTTAAGCAGGTGTGTGCAAGTTAGGTGCGTTTTCATTTAAAAGACCGTAGATAGAATTAGTCCCGATGGACTAATGGAATCCGTTACTCATGGGTAAAGAGTACACCCTCTGAAGAGATTAAACCTATTCGAATAGCCGTGTCCATGGTTAAGGACTACAGTCTGGGATGGGTCAAGTGTCGGTCTTAGTGTCGGTCTTCGGAGGTGAAACTGTTAAACCAGAACAGGAATTACTACTTGTGACTTGTGATAATTATGATTATTATTATTGTTGACTAACCCGTGATATTATTGTTATCATCGAGTATCTCTGGGATGGTTCTACCTCCGGGATATTCACTATGATTGTTTATTTTAAAGCCCTTTATGTGGTTTCGCTCAGACGCCCGACAGTGGCATTTCTTTTAAAGCCCTTTATGTGGTGTTGCTCAGACGCCCGACTGTGGCATTTCTTTTAAAGCCCTTTTTGTGGTGTCGCTCAGACGCCCGACTGTGGCATTTATCTTAAAGCCCTTTATGTGGTGTCGCTAAGACGCCCGACTGTGGCATTGTTTGTTATTTATTTCATAAATTTTAATACTACTATGTTATTGCATTTTCATAAATAACCGCTTGCATGCATCAGAATTTTATTTAATTTTTTTTGACTGACGTCATGAGCATAAAATATTTTCAGCACACCATCGTTATGTTATACTTGTGTTCATAATGTTTGCGAGTACATTCAAAGTACTCACTGGCTTGTCCCTGGCTATTGTCTTGGCCAGATTTCTTGCACGGAGAGGAGCGACGCGATGACAGCCCCGGAATCTAAGCAACGGAGATAGTAGCCTCGCGGAGATAGGAGTTAACCTGGTCAGCTGTTCCTGTGGGAATTGGAGTCCCATAGACACTGATGATCCACAAACCACTTCCGCCATCAACCACTAGAACCATTTGTTGTACTCACAGGCCAGAATGGTCTTGTACTACATATTTTGTATTTTGCTTGGAATTTCTATATCAAGTTGGAGCCTCATCAGCTAACAGTAATCCTGAGGCTGATGAACAAGACGGTCTTTTTCTGGAAATTTATACCCGAAAAACCGGTCGTGACACCTATGCATCAAAACCACAATGATTTTTCGCCAAGTGTGCTATTTTAACCTTCAACAAGGACCGGGCGTAGTCACACTCGATTCAACTAAAGATTGAGAAACAGACACCCACTAGCCACCTGTGTGCGAAGCACGTCGGTAGAATGCGGTCATCTAATGTCGGTCTGGGCTGCTTCATCCAACAATACCGAAGAATCAAAGTATGACATGCTAGTAAGAAGTATGACTATTATCGCCCACAAGTCTTTGTGTTCTACTCGTGCATATAACATCTATTCATAGAACTGGCTCTGATACCACTGTTAGGGAACGTAGTATTTCAAAAAAATTGTGTACGATCACGCAAGATCTATCTAAGAGAAGCATAGCAACAAGCGGGGAGAGTGTGTCTACGTACCCTCGTAGACTGAAAGGGGAAGCATTAATTAACGCGGTTGATGTAGTCGAACGTCTTCGCGATCCAACCAATCAAGTACCAAACGCACGACACCTCCGCGATCTGCACACGTTCATCTCAGTGATGTCCCTCGAACTCTTGATCCAGCTGAGGCCGAGGAAGAGTTCTGTCAGCACGATTGCATGGTGACAGTGATGACGAAGGTACAGGCGCAGGGGTTCGCCTAAGCACTACGATGATATGACCGAGGTGTAAAACTGTGGAGGAGGGCACCACACACGACTAAGAGATTGTCTGTTGTGTCTTTGGGGTGCCCCCTACCCCTGTATATAAAGGAGGAGAGGAGGAGGCCGGCCAACAAGGGGCGTGCCAGGGAGGGAGGAGTCCTACTAGGACTCGAGTCCTAGTTGGATTCGGCCCCACCCATTTTTCTTTCTACCGGAGGGGGAAATGGGAAGGAGAGGGAGTAGGAGAAGGAAAGGGGGTGGCGCTTGTCGGTGTCAAAACCGGCGGACCTCGGGTAGGGGGTCCCGATCTGTGCGTCAAGGCTGATGGTAACAAGAAGTAAGGGACACAGATGTTTACACAGGTCCGGGCCCTCTCGATGGAGTTAAAACCCTACTTCCTGCTTGATTAATATTGATGATATGGGTAATACAAGAGTAGATCTACCACGAGATTGTAGAGGCTAAACCCTAGGAGCTAGCCTATGATGGTATGAATGTAATTGTGATCGGCCTTCTAAGGACCAACCTCTCCGGTTTATATAGACATCGGAGAGGGCTAGTGTTTACATGGAGTCGGTTACAAAGAATGAAATATAATATCCGGATCGCCAAGCTTGCCTACCACGCCAAGGAAAGTCCCATCCGGACATGGGCCAAAGTCTTGAGTCTTGTATCTTCACGTTTCAATAGTCCGGACGTTGTACACAGTCCGGCTGTCCGGATATCCCCTAATCCAGGACTCCCTCGGTAGCCCCTGAACCAGGCTTCAATGACGATGAGTCCCGCGCGCAGTATTGTCTTCGACATTGCAAGGCGGGTTCCTCCTCCGAATTCTCCAAAGTAATTATCGAACATGTAGACCATGTTCGGATCCGCAGGGTGATCTTTGTATGTTATAGATCTGATTTGCTGGCAATCTTCGTGCGTCGTGCCCTTGTGTCGTGGCTCGGTCCGATGTGAACCGACGTTTCCTACCCCACAAAGACTCGTGTTACGAGGCAGTTTTATTGGCACGTCCCATCGAGGCAGAGATTGTGTCCCTTTATTACGGGATTTTCCGTCAATATGCGCGTGCGTGACCCCACGACGGCCGTTGGTATTACCCTGTGTGTTTTTAGATAAGCCTCAAACGGCCACATTGGAGACTCTTGATATTCACCCTCTTTATAAAGGGGTCGAGACCTACGCCTCTTTCTTCACCTTCATCGCGCCTTCTCGCACCTTGAGTTCTAACATCCCGAACCGAAGCTCCGCCCCTCCGGAATCCGCCAGTATGTCAGGATCTGATCCTCAAGGCCGGTGGGTCGCCTCCTCAATCGAGGAGAAGGACATTGCAAAGCTTAGGGAGGTCGGATATCTAACCGCTGATATCCAGCACAGGCTTCCCGCTCCAACGCAAGTTATCCCCACGCCGGAGCCCAACGAGTGTGTCGTTTTTGTCCCGCACTTCCTCCATGGTTTGGGCTTCACCCTCCATCCCTTCGTGAGGGGGCTCATGTTCTATTATGGGCTGGATTTTCATGATCTGGCTCCAGATGCTATCCTCCATATCTCGTCGTTCATTATCATGTGCGAGGCTTTTCTCCATGTCTCGCTACACTTTGGCTTATGGCTCAAGACCTTTAATGTGAAGCCGAAGATGTTCGAGGGGCGACACATGGAGTGCGGAGGTTCCGTAATAAGCAGAAACGCCGATGCCCCATGGCCGGAGGGTTCTTTCCCGGAAGTATCTGACATATGGCAGCGGAGGTGGTTTTATGCTACGGCCCCAAGAGGCACAAAGTGGGTAGCCGCCCCCGAGTTCCGCTCGGGCCCCCCGTAATAGTCGGCATCCTGGACAAACATAGGATGTAATTGGGGGCCCACAGGCGACGTACCAATACTGCAGAACCGCATCCGGGTGCTTCTCAAGAGGGATATCAACCTTGTCAGCGCAATGCAAGTGATGCTGATCCGGCGGATGTTGCCGTGCCAGCGCCGGCCTCTTCGGATGTGGGAGTTCAATCCGGAGGGTCCGCGGACGGTGAAGCACTTCTTCGGCTTAAAGCTCAAAGAGATGTGCAAATTATTCTTCGGACGGAAGGTAACGTGTCCGGATACCACCGATGATGCGGGCCTAAGCTGCAATCGCCTAGATACTCAAGTAAGTAGCCTTGATACCGGACACCCTGTTTTGTATTTGTCAAGATTGTTTATTCTGAATATCATCCGCGTCAGGGAATGGCTCAGCAGGGCGGAGAGAATCAGGTGTCCGGCACCACTTCTCGAAGGCTCGCCCGCCCCTACCGTGGCCAAGATGCTCGATCGGGTACTCAGCAGAATGCCCTCGGGGAAAGACAAGGGGAAGGATGATAGATCCGAACCCCACACACTACGAATCCGAACCGGGGATAGTCGGGGAGGAGAGGTCAAGGCCGCCTCCCCACGCGGGAAGAAGAGGGCCGCCTCCGAAGATTTGGAGGCAGAGATGCCTAAATTGGGAACAAAGGGATCCCCAGGGGTCCTTGCCCCAACAGGCACCCTCACCGGATCAAGCCCTCCAACGGGCCAGCCCTCCAACGAGTCGTAAGTCAATCATTAACTTAAAAGGTACTGTATTTCTCTTGGATCAATGACCAGGACTCAACTTTTTGTAGTCCGGCTGGCAGCTCTTCTCAACAGGGATCATCTTCAGGCGACCTTCCTTCAGAGATGATGGAGAGTGAGACCCCACCCGCCTCTCCGGTTCTTGACACGGGCGACACCGAGGTATCGTGACGGAGGATCCCGGATACACCAAGGCAAGAAGCCAATGTGTCAGCCGCCCTAAGTCCGGACGTATTGACGGGCTTACTGGAGCGAGCTGCGCTCTTGGAGGAGCATCGCTCATTAATGAGTCCGGTGCTCAAGAAGATTTCATCCTCTACAAGCGGTTTGAATGAAGCATTCACAAGCAAGCTCAGAGGTTTTGAGGTATGTAATGGAAAACTCACTGTTTCTTTGGTAGTAAGGCACGTGCTAGGTGTGCTCCATATAGATAGCAGCCCCTGAGACTCTGGTTGCCCGCCCTAGGCGGCAAACGGGGGATCATAAACCAATGATAGTGCTGTAAACCTATGCAGGTACCTGTGGGTCTGGCCGCCAGCCCATCCGTTGAAGTTGCCGAACTATTAAGGCAAATTGGGTCGATTGATGCCGATATTACTCTGATGAATGAGCGGCTGGATACCTCACAAGGTATGTACCTTGTCTCCCATTGCATAGGGAAATATTAAGGTGGAATGTATTAATATAATTTGTTCGAACTGCAGATGGTGCTGCTGCCGTGGAGGCCCTGAGGGCGGAACTTGCTCTAGCCAAGGAACAAACTCGGGGGAGCAATGCGGCTGCCCTAAAGGCGTCCGAGGAATTGAGAGCCGAACAGGCTGCTCATCGCCGAAGCGAGGAAAAGATAGCCGAAATGGCTATCGAGCTAAAACATGCCGCTGACCGGTATGAGCTCCTGAATAAGGAGCATGAAGATAAATCGGCTGACCTGAGCAAGGCGCTAAATGCCACCAAGGAAATATGGACCGAGCTCAGGGGTGCGTGGGAGGAGCTTCAACAGGCCGGTAAAATCGCGGCTGGAGGCTCCTATTTGCTGCGGACGAAGTTCTTCGATCCGAAGTACGCTCCCCTTGATGGACGCTGGAGCTCGTTGGACACGTACGCAGACCTGGCAAAGAGTACAGCTGATGCTTTGGAGTTTTTCAAAGATCAGGGTGAAAAGGAGGTGGAGAAGCATTTTGGGTCGCAGTTCCATGCTCCCACTCGCCCGCTGCCGTTAAGTGATAAGATGGCTGTTGTGGCGGAGCTTCACAGGCTGTCCGGGCTTGCGATGCAGTCTGTAACAGATCATCTCTGGCCGAAGGAGCCGAAGCCGGACAACTAGTTTGGTTTAGTGCAACAGTTCCTTGGGGCCGTGCCCCGGATCGATGCCATGAGGAGGTCAGCATGCATAGAGGGTGCGCGGATGGCCCTTGCACGCGTTATAGTGTATTGGACGGATATGGATGCCACTATGGTAGCGTTTCAGGATCTGGTAGGGGGTCAATATCCGGCCGGGCACTACTTGGCGCAGGTCACGGAGGGTGCATGCCTGATAGAGGCGCAGTGCCCGAAGAATCTCCTCTTCGAGTGATGGTTCAAATCATTGTAAAAACATTTTGATTAGAAGGTTATATTTATAATTTGTGTCTGCAAATATGATTGTGTCCCCTGTGCGGCCATTTATATATAGGACAAAGCTATTCTGTTACCGGTAACAGAATATTATTCTATTACCCTCGGTCCCTATAAGGCGCGGCCGGCCGAAAAAAGAAAACTACCCTGATCCCCCCGCAGATCCTTCTTACCCCGTGCCCACCGCCGCCCGACCTCCTCCCCTCCGCGCCGTCGGCCGGCCTCCTCCCACCGCGCCGCCGGCCGGCCTCCCCCCCCCCCCCCCCCCCGCGCCGCCAGCCGGCCTCCTCCCAGTGCACCTCTGGCCGACCTCTCCTCAAGCGCGCCTCCACGATGGCCCTCGCCGCCACCAGCACCACCTCCTCACTCGCGGTGCACGTGTCGCCGGCGTCCGAGCTTCACAGATTCACTCTCCTCGTCGGTGCAAGGTGCGGTGCTACTCCGTGGCCGGCCATCCTCCACGGCAGCTCGATCCCGCTAGGTACGGCCCCGTCCCCTCCCCCACTACTGTGCTTCCATCTCCTCCTCTCCTGTGCCGCGGCCACCGCCGGCGTATTGGCCTGCGCCGGCACGGGATCGATCAGTAGCTCGTTCCGCGCAGAGATTGTCCGTGAATCAGTTCTTTGTCAGGGTTCAGATCGACAACGCATCGAACAGTGGAATAAATTCCACTGTTCACGGTCAGCACTCAGCGCACTGGATCCATGCCGAGAGCAGAGCGAGCGAACTTTGAGCTGCTACTAGCGTACTATGAGCTTTCAGGTACCCTTGGCTAACCTGGATTATTTCTCTTTCCAGGGTCTTGGCTTGTTCGATTGAAGACGGAAAATATCTAGCTAGCTGTTTTACTATCAATTTATTCGAAGGCCTCCAAGCAGAATTGACGTAGCAAGCACGATGAAGAAATATTCTTGCAGGCACGATCCGGCGTCAATTTTAGCCTTTTTCTATGAATTACTGCTTGGGCTTAGTGGCTTCCATCCTTTTCAGTTTTCAGTGAATTCTTGCAGGCACGATCTGCCATCGATTTTGATCCATCTTTTTCCATGGTGTAGACTGAAGAAGAAAATCTAGTGTACTGTCAGTGCATTCGGCAGCCTGACCTCCACGCAGAATTGACAGAGCATGCAAATGGACATGGAGGCAGCTCTTGTGGGTGTGGCGACAGGGGCCCTGAAGCCTGTCTTGTGGAAGCTGGGAACTCTGCTCGGTGAAGAGTACAGGCGGTTCAAGGGTGTGCGCAAGGAGATCACCGCCCGTCCCTACCTTACCTACAGTTTCGGGTCTTAATTGAACTCGATTGTCAAAATGGATACAGTACTTAGGAAAACATTGCTTAGTGTTCTGTTCTTGTAGACTAATTAACCTGTCAGGTTGGTGCTGATTTGGGACTATGATTAAAACTAGAGGCTGATGTTGTTCAGGCTCATGGAGCTCATGGAGCTCGACCTCTCCTCCGTGGCCTCCGTCTGCATGTTCGCCGATGACATCCTCATGTCTGTATGCCTCCTCTTCTAATCCCCACACTGCTTCGTACTAGTTCCAATCATGTCCCACCAAAAAAGAAAACATACACTAGGTGTCACAGTTCACTATGGATTTGATCATCAGTTCATAAAAAATCACAGAAAAAAGAACAATGTGTTACTACCATGGGAGGCTCCCTGCTGGATGTCGGCGCCGGAGGGGTATCCCCGCAGCCATAGACTTTCTTTTTGCAATAAATAAGTTCACTATCTCAGTACAATTAGTTGACCATCTCAGTACAGCTATTATTGGGTTTGCCAAAACTAGATGCTTGATTGCCTTATTATTATCACTAGTGCTTTGTATCAGATTGCTCCTTCAGTCCAACCTAACCCCGCATCCCACTCAGCCATCCGGTCTGACATCATCTTCGTATTCTTCTTCCGGCCAACCTAATTCACACCCTCAGTTTAACTTCTGTATGCCCTCGTGTTCACAAATCTTGTAGTACTTTTTTCCATAAAAAACGTTTAGTACTATGTAAAGCAAGCATGGCAAACACATGGTTTAGGTGTCGCGGTAGTACTCACTATTGACGGTGGCCTTCTTTTGTGCCGCTACTACTTTGCCGCCTAGAGTGGTACTGCTACTACTTATCATGTTGATAAAAACTCGCGAATAGTACATCTATTTGATTAATCATTCTGTAGGGAGAAAAAGTTCACCGATGTACAATCTCTAATCTGAATATACCAAAACTTTTTGTTTAGTAGTTGGTATTGCTCAAGTTTATTTCTTGATGTACACATGATGTCCAAATTCTTCTTACAATTCGGTTCAATTTATATATTTCATTCAGTTCAGCGAGGTGGAGATTGCGGCATGGTGGAGTGTGACCGTGTGTGCAGATGGCCCGCCGCAACGTCACCGGCCGGATCCCGCACTTCAGTGTATGTTTTGTATGCTTTTCAGTTCACCTACTTAACAACTGCAAGTCCAATTTCCTCCTTGTTTCCATGTTCGCACCGCCGGCGCCTAACCCCTCCGTCCGTGAGCTAGGGTACTAGGATGCCCTCCTCACCGCGGTGTCCTTGCTGGTCGTCAGCGGCGGAAGCGGGGTGGAAGTCGGGACCTTGTCGTGCTCGTCTCCGACTACTATCAAGGTATGCATCCACATTTGTACTTCAGTCAACAAAAGTCAGCAGGATTGGTATTATGATCTGTGTGTTGATCGGTCATGTGTGTTACTTTAATGTTGGACTGAGGAATCTAACATTAAAATGAATCATATACAAGCTGGAACATGGAGCTTGCAGCTTATGTGTGTGTAATTTGAACTTAGGCTCGTCTTCCTCTCGTACTTCAGTTATTCTTTATTTTTCAGTATTGGTGTAGTCTGTATGGTGAAGATGAAGTTCCTTTTTGAACTTCTCCAGTTGGGTTCGACGCCTCTTCGACCAGCAGCCCAACCAGTCCGCCCCAGGCCGTTCACCCTCACAGCTCCCATGCCGATTGTGTCGAGCCTCCTGCCACTGCCGGTGGGGCTCCATCGCCGCACCGCCCATACCGCTCACCGCCGCCACACTGAGTCGTTCAACGACACAACCCGAGGCAGTTCGGTGTCGCGGCTCGGGAGGCACACACTTCACCCCTTGATCCCAGGAGAGCAGTACATCACCTTGTGCGCGAGTAGTCCGTTGCCGATGTCCAGTATGTCCAGTATGTCCAGCGCTGTCCCCAGTCCAGCCCTGTGGCATCCAGACGGTCGAGTTCATGCCGAGCAGCAGTCCACGGCCGTCAGCTCCTGTTTCCACTATAGTAGTTGGGTTGCTGTTTTCCTCATCCTTCCAGGTGCGCGACAACCTAGCCCACATGCTGCTGTTGTCCACCACCCAAAAATAGCTTTGGCTCTTCCTCAAGCAACCATTTGGAGAACCTTTTGGTGTTTTTTTCTGCTGCTGAATGATTTTAGCAATTTGTAGCTATCTTGCGTACGGAACCTAAATGTTCAAGATTGGTGTAGATTCAATTCTTGTAGTACAAATGTCCCAGAGTTTAGTGACATCTCTAAGTGATGTACTGTGGTCTTGCATCTCCAATGTATGTTGCTCAGCATCCTCCGAATCCGCTTGATCTTGTCCTGCTCTGGAGCATGCTTCAGTTCAACAAAAAGCTCCAGAAAATTTCAGAGTTCAGAGTGCTTTGCATTTATGGCCTAAAGTATATTATTTTTTGTAATGCTACATCATAATCAGCTACAAATATTTGCTTATGTCCTCTCTAACACTTTTTTGCATCACATATGCCAGGCTGTGGATTACGCCCAACACGTTGTTCCGCAATGAGCCAGGATAGAGGTTGTTGGACACTGTCGTGCACGCCGTGATCAACCGTGGTCATTGGCCACCCCTTCGGTCAGTTGTCTTTCCTTGATTTGGTCTATTGAAAATTGAATTGTTGAATTTTGAACTGAACCGTTGAAAAGTTGCCTATGAACCTGACCTTCTGTTTGAACTGAATGGTTGAACTGATGAACTACTACCTCTAATCTTGAACTGTTGGAATGGAAATGTTGAATTTGGTCGTGACTTTACTAGGGACAAATTATTGTTTAGTTTCTAATTTTACAAAGATCATGTGCAAAATACTTGATATACATATACAAAAGAACTGTATAAAAGATCATGGGTGGGTTTGCTGAAGACATGTGTTCATGTGTATATTTTTAAGCTCGGAGTACTATATCATATTTACGTATCCTTTAAGATAGTGGAACATCTAAGGAAATAGTGTGCTTTTGTTTGTGTCCATATCATAGCCCAGATAGACATTAGTCTTGTTCATCAGTTCATAGATAAGCACATCTATTAGCTCGGTGTGTGTTCTAGAAATAATTCAGATTTATTGGTTCATAAAATAAGCACAAAACTATTCTCGTGCATGTATTTGTTTACTTTCATTTTGAGAAAGTACTTGTTTAATTTCTTGTTTGGAAAATCATTCATGGGTGATGGTTCATCGGAACGGCCCAGACTCTTGCTCACGGTCTGGATCTGGCATTTGCCGCCGCCTTGTGCTTAACCAGAGTCCCCGTCCTCTCCATTCTCCACTGCAACAAGCAGCTGCTCTGTCCTACTCGCATCTTCTGCTACGTGGTGACGCCTCTTTGTATTAATTGCACACAGCTGATGTGTTCTTATAGTTAGACATTAGATGGATCTTTGCATGGCAGATCTTTGCGCTAGGTTGTTCTTATTTAATTTGTTAGCATCTTCCTCCTATTTTTCTCATTGATCATTTGGAACACGGCTTGCTATCAAGTGTTTCTCTTACAATTTTGTTGTTGATTCTTGGACACAGTATACTTTCTCGTATGTTTCATTAAATAGAGCACATCTAAACCTAAGTCAGCACTCAGTAATGTCAATTTTGTGATGCATCTTCTTTTCGTTGAAGATCCGCAGGAGTTTCGGCCAAGAACCATCGTTGGCCAGCAAGGTGTCGCCTGATTTTTGTGCAACAACGGCCATTGAGCTCGGTAAGCCTTGCACGAACAGGCTTCACATGATAAATGCATGAAGATCTTTCCAGGTCCTGGCGACTGTGATAAAGGCAAGTGCTTATGTGGTTTTTGCTGAAGAAGAATGGCCTAGCTTACCTGGCGTAGCAGTACTCAAAGTCAAGTGTCGATGCTGTTCAAGCTTTGAAACTTCCCCTAGTTGCTTGAATACAATAGCTATGCCTTTTGAGATTGTAGCATTTGGTCATCTCTTGGCTTTGTATCGAACTTCTAGTCATCATGTTACAACTGTTCGATGAAGAAAATACATCAGTTAAAAAGCATGCAGGTGCTAATGCTGTAGCGATCTCGTTCACAGCCGCAAGGATCTTGTTCTGTTTAATGTTGTTTGATGTTCATAGATACATGTAAAAGTTCACCTTTATAGCCTGAAAAAAAATCGAAGAAGGACAAAAGTTCCAAAAAAGAAACCTGTGATGTTCAGCTTCATTTTTGTTTTGAAGTTCATGGAAAAGAGCTTTTGAAAGCAAACATCAGTCTAGCTGGTGGATGCGGAGGTGATTTTTCTATCTAAAATCATATGTGCTTTCTCCAATTGATTGGTTGTGTTAAAGATAGCGAGGAGAAGCTATAGGAGAAGAATTGTTGTTGTAGAAGTGATTTTGCAAAAATTGTGTATCATCATGGAGCTGTGCATGTGTATGTAAATGTCTACAGTACATGTGTGAATATAAAGGAAAATCATGTATGTTGATTGATGAAATTTCAATGTAAAATAATAGCTCACATGCATAGATGTTTTTCGCTCTGGTGCAGCAGTTCAACATGTATTATATCATCAATGCAATAATCAAACGTGTAAACAATTCAATATGTGTATAGAGAAATTTGATACCAGTTCAAATAAAAACATAGCATCGGTCCTGACTCGAGAGACAGTAAGTTCGAGAAAGGAAAAAAACAACTTAAAAAGGAAACACGAGAAATTTTTGATTAAAAAAGTAATAAGTTCAATATGACGTTTCAAATAAGTTCATCGAAAAACACATAAGTTGTAAAATATTTTCACTTTGATAAAATGCTAAAAAAACACAAAAATTCAAAAAAGTTAAGTTCAAGTGGTAAAACAGAAGAAGTCTAGAACATCATCGCAAAACAAAGTTGAGTTCAAAAAAATGAAACACACAACATTTTATTTTTGTTAAAAGTATTATTCAGTTCAACGATATAAAACATGCAAGTTCGGGGACGCAAATACCGTAAACTGTTGAAAAGCTACGAGGAAAATCATACCAAAAAACAGAGTAAAATCTAGTATGTGAAAGCACGCTCAGTACAAACCCAGACGGACATAAGTTCAAGTACTCTTTTTTCGGAACCTTCCAAAATTACTCTCCAAAGAATAGATCAGTACAACGCACACGTAGATCAGTACAATACTCTGTTTTCTCTGACGGAAAAACAGCACGATGGGTCTCACCGTAATCCAAATTACTCTTCAACGGTTGTGAATTTGAGAAAACGTTCAACATGACTAAGTTTCGTATTTCCGATATCTTTCTAACGGTATATTATTTGCCTCATTTCCACAAACTTTTAAAAAAATCGCGTTCAAAATCAAATTTGATTGTATTCAAATTTGTTTTTAAACCGTAAGGAATTGGAAAAACATTTCAATACCAAAAAGTTGCGCATTTTCCATAGCTTTCCAACGCCTTATCATTTGCGTCAATCCGACTAACTGTTTGCAAAAAATCATGAAAATTTGTTTCGCCCAGAATTTCACCGTTTTTCAAATTACTTTTAAACCGTATAGAATTAGAAAAAACAATACATATATGGAAGATGCGGATTTTCACCAGCTTTCCAACGCCATCTTATTTGCTCAATTCCGACAAACCATTTGAAAATGGAGTCCAAAATACGATTCACGTTTTCGGTTTTAAAAAAAACGGTTTTTTCAAAACTGCTCTTAATCTATAATGACTTTGCAAAAACTTTCAACATACTTGAAATACGGTTGTCAAGAGCTTTCCAACAATATATTACACGCCCCGTTCCGATAAAAAATTGCAAATGTTTTTTGAACTAAAGATGACGATTTGTTAAACAGAACTGAAAGCATGAGTTCAACCGATTCGGATACATCAGTACAACCGCATGAAACCGTCAGTTCGAGTAGGGTAACAGAATAATATTCTGTTATGCATAACAGAATAGCCCAGATGTATATATATATATATATATATATATATATATATATATATATATATATAGGGATTGACTATTCATCACCCTGGGTGAGGAATAGTTATTCTTCACCCCCTATATTTTGCCACCAATGCACTGTAATTTTACGTTTTGTAAGTTTTGTCTTATTTGTGACGTAAAAAGAGACCGTAAGAAAATATATAATCGCCGTAAAAAATATTTTATGTTCTGTAAAATTACAAGCATAAAAAACATAGTGTAAAATATACATAAACTCCAAATTTTCTTGTCTTATGACCTATATTTTTATTTTCTTATACCAAATTTTACGTAAAATCAATAGGAATGTAACTATTTGAATTCCAAATGTAATTTAATTATGAAGTGATCGTAAAATTATCTCGGGTGAAAAATAACTTATTCTGCACCCTGGGTGATGAATAGCATCACTATATATATATATATATGTGTGTGTGTGTGTGTGTGTGTGTGTGTGTGTGTGTGTAATCCGAAAGATAGCAGTCGTTGGCTTCAGCCCCCACGCCTATGATGCGAGGGTGTTTGTGAAAAAATGTGCCTGATCACTCTTTATCCAACGTCTTGGTCCGGCAAGGAGGTAATCGCACGTCGAACTGGGCAACCGGACTATATAGCTGTAACACTTTCGCTTAGCCGCGGGATTCTAATATTGGGGCTACTATGTAGCCCCTAGTACCGTCGCGTGCATCCGAATACAGGCGCGTATGTACCTCGCCGGGAAATGGCCCTTCGTTAATGCGGAGGAATCTTAGAGATTCCGGTGAGTCGTCGACTGGTTGACCAGTCTCTCGCTGTATCATGATGGTAAGCTTTCAGCTTTTTCTGCTAAGGTGCTCATCCGGAATAACCAGGGCACAATCGCAGTAGTTCTCCTTTGCCCACCTTAGTCGATTATAACGGAACGTAAGGCGGCAAACCCAGGAGCCGGGCAATCCCAACATTTGACCAAAGACATGATTCGGAGCTAATGCATATAAGGCCAAACTCGTGACGTCGAACACTCCCGAAGGTATTCGGACTTTCTAACGGATGATGGGCTCAAGAATGCTCATTCATTATAAACCCTGTATGTCCTGGTGCGTGCATTAACCTACCGTGGCGTAATGCCAAAAACGGCAGTATCCTCTGCGGGTATGGAACCCGTGGGATGATGAAACAACAAGAGGCAATAGAAAAGGTTTACACAGGGGCTTAATCTAAAAAGAAACCTGTTGGACGGGGCCTTGCTGCACGTCTGCGCCTTTGTCTCCGTTGTGCCGCATCCTGGAAGGGTATCACGCGAACGTTGTCTGCGGAAAAAGGCGATCTCATAGAAGAGTGCAATGTAAGTGTGTGATGGATAGTAGAAAATGTAAAATGTTGGCCTGCTAATAAGGTTGAGCCGAGAGTGTGGGGCTTTATTATTAGCCCCTGGTGTCCACTATGGGATTACATATACAATGCCATGGTTTAATGTGGGCTGCCGGACTCATCTAACCGTGTCCGTGGTCTTAATGACCTGGTATAATTTTGTTTAGAGGTCGCTTATAGTTTGGCCGCTAGGGCCGTCGCATATTCCTCTGCGCGCGAAAAGCGCTCCGTTGTTACGGTGATGACGCCATGTGGACCAGGCATCTTGAGTGTAAGGTAGCCATAGTGCGGCAATGCGTTGAAGCGGGCAAAGGCCGTTCTTCCAAGCAATGTTGATAGCTGCTTTGGAAGGGTGCGGTGATGAAGGCTAGTTCTTCGCTTCTGGAGTTACCTGGAGAGACGAATGTTACTTCTAGTATGACGGAGCCCTTGCTGTAGGCTTCAATGCCTGGTATCACCCCTTCAAAGGTGGTGTGAATCTTGCTGATTCTGGATGAATCTATCCCCATCGTGCGGACAGTGTCCTCATATAGTAAATTGAGACTGCTGCCACCGTCCATGAGGATATGAGTGAGATGGTATCCATCGATTATTGGGTCGAGCACCAAGGCATTTGATCCTTCGCGCCGAATGCAAGTTCGGCCGTCCAGGTGATCGAAGGTGATCGAACAAGACATCCAGTAGTTAGGTCTGGGTACGATGGGCTCTATATCCCATGCGTCTTTACGGGTGCGTTCGTGCCTTCCCGGGGATGTGCGAGTCGCGTGGATCATGTTCACTGTGTTAACCTCTGGCGGGAATGTTTTCTGTCCCCCAGTGTTCGGTTGGCGAGGTTCATCCTCGTCTTCACTTGGTGTTTCCCTTCCCTTGTGTTTGGCATTTAGTTTGCTGGCCTGCTTGAAAACCCAGCACTCTGTGTGCGTGTGGTTCGCAGGTTTATCGGGGGTGCCATGAATTTGGCATAGTCTGTCTAGAACTCTGTTCAGACCGGACGGTCCCTCTTTACTGCCTTTAGGTTGCTTATTTCGCTGGTTAGGTTGAGAGCCTCGGAATCCGGCATTAATCGTTGTGTTGTCTGGGCTCTCTTCCTTGTTTTGGCGTTTGTTTTTATTACGACGTGGCTTCCCGTTGCCGTCCCTTGTTTCGGATGTGCTGGGGTCGCTGGTGCCTTTGCGGGCGAGCCAGCTATCTTTCCCCGCACAAAAGCGGGTCATAAGGCTTGTTAGGGCTGCCATTGTCCTTGGCTTTTCTTGGCCGAGATGTCTGGCGAGCCACTCGTCCCGGATGCTATGCTTCAATGCCACTAAGGCTTCGGCATCCGGACAGTTAATGATTTGATTCTTCTTAGTGAGGAATTTGTTCCAAAGCTTGCGGGCGGACTCTCCGGGTTGTTGGATTATGTGACTTAAATCGTCAGCATCCGGAGGCCGGACATAAGTCCCTTGAAAATTGGCCCTGAAAGCGTCCTCTAGTTCTTCCCAGCTCCCCATTGAATTTCCGGGGAGGCTTTTCAACCAGTGCCGAGCTGGTCCCTTTAGTTTGAGGGGAAGGTATTTGATGGCGTGGAGGTCATCTCCACGAGCCATGTGTATGTGGAGGATAAATTCGTCGATCCAGACCCCTGGGTCTGTCGTTCTGTTGTATGCCTCTATGTTTACAGGTTTAAAGCCCTGTGGGAATTCATGGCCCAGTACTTCATCAGTAAAGCACAGGGGATGAGCAGCCCCTCTATTTCTGGACGCGATGTGGCATGCTGTCGGCTGTTGTTGTGTTTGGTGTTTATTCCGAACTGGTTTTTGGTTGTCATAATTGTTTTGACGGCCATAGTCCCTTGCCGGGGTGTCTCCTTTAGATCCGTAGATGGACCTATCTGCGCCAGCTTTCTTCTCCAGGTGCTCTCGTAGATAGTGGGCGTCTCCGGCAGCAGATTTGTTGCGGTTATGAAGTGGTACTCCTGGTCTCCTGGTCGTGTTGTTCTTTGGTGGAACGGCCTCGTCGTCGAATTCTTGCAGTAGCTTGCATTTTGGGAAGCTCTTGGTATGGCGATCGTCGCCATATCTTTCTGCAGTGTCTAGCACTTTGTTCCATCTGCAATTGAGCGTTTCCTGTGCGGCTTTAAGCCGTTGCTTCTGCTTCTTCAGATTTCTCGTTGTGGCCGTAAGCTTTCTATGGAGGTTCTCCCGTTCCACGCGTTCTTCCGGAACGATGAATGCGTCGTCGTCCGGACTGTCTTCCCTTCCTGGGCCGGATTGGTGAACTCGTCCCTCTAGATCATTTTCTTCGGGCGTATGACCCGGACTGTGTTCGGCGTGACCTGGCTCGTTGTCAGTGTCAAAACCGGCGGATCTCAGGTACGGGGTCCAGAACTGTGCGTCTAGGCGGATGGTAACAGGAGACAAGGGACACGATGTTTTACCCAGGTTCGGGCCCTCTTGATGGAGGTAAAACCCTACGTCCTACTTGATTAATATTGATGATATGGGTAGTACAAGAGTGGATCTACCACGAGATCAAGGAGGCTAAACCCTAAAGCTAGCCTATGGTATGATTGTTGTAATGTATGTTGTGTCCTACGGACTAAAGCCCTCCGGTTTATATAG
Source organism: Triticum timopheevii (assembly GCA_963921465.1). Lineage (NCBI taxonomy): Eukaryota > Viridiplantae > Streptophyta > Magnoliopsida > Poales > Poaceae > Triticum > Triticum timopheevii. The sequence goes on along the minus strand of OY997274.1, from coordinate 657,261,124 downwards.
ACACCAGAGGAGGCTAGGGTTACACAGAGACGGTTACAATGGTAGGAGATCTACATATCCGTATCGCCAAGCTTGCCTTCCACGCCAAGGAAAGTCCCATCCGGACACGGGATGGAGTCTTCAATCTTGTATCTTCGTAGTCTTGGAGTCCGGCGGACGATGATAGTCCGGCTGTCCGGACACCCCCTAGTCCAGGACTCCCTCAGTAGCCCCTGAACCAGGCTTCAATGACGATAAGTCCGGAGCGCATAATGTTCGGCATTGCAAGGCGGGTTCCTCCCTTGAATAATCCAGAGAAGATCATGAACACCAGGATAGTGTCCGGCTTTGCAAAATAAATTCCACATTCCACCGTAGAGAGAATAATGCACATAAATCCAATCTGCTGATGTTTTATGCGGCATGACATCACACCGCTTCCAAGCCTTTATTTGAATCGTTTTTTATTATACCACCTCAGCACGTTTAGCGAAGCGGTTTCCTTGGCACGTCTTGTCGAAGCAGAGATCGTGTTCCCCTTATTCCGGGATTCTCATCAATACGGACGTGGGTAACCCAACCATGCCCGTCGCCACGCCTCCTCTATCAAAGGTGAATCCCGAACGGTCACGGAGACGACTCTTGGTATTTTTCCCCTTTATAAGAGGACCAAGGCTCGTTTCTTTTCTTCAATCTCGCATCGAATCTCCTCCTTGCTCCTAGTTCCATCACCCAGAGCCCCAGATTCGAGCGCTTCGGATTCTCAACCATGTCCGGCTCCGACCTCCAGGGTCGGTGGATGCCCTCCTCCATCACGGAGGAGGACGTGTTAAAGCTTCGAGAGGCCAAGTACCTGTCCTATGAGATTTCGCACAGGTTGCCTGCCCAAGGGCAGGCCGTGCCTGCTCCCGAGCCCGGTGAGTACGTTATCTTCGTATCCCACCTCCGTCGGGGTTTAGGCTTCCCGACGGACCCTTCGTGAGAGGGCTCATGTTCTACTACGGGCTGGATTTTCACGACTTGGCTCCGGAGTCCATCCTCCATATCTCCGCATTCGTTATCGTCTGCGAAGCCTTCCTCCGCGTCACTCCCCAGTTTGGCCTGTGGCTGAAGACCTTTAATGTGGAGCCGAAGATGATCGGGGGGCATCAAGCGGAGTGCGGCGGGGCAGCCATAAGCAGAAGGGCCGATGCCCCGTGGCCCGTGGGTTCCTTCCAAGAGGAACTCGGACTGTGGCAGCAGGAGTGGTTCTATATCACCGCTCCGAAGTGCAGCAAGCAAAAGCCGCCGCCTTCATTCCGCCCGGGACCTCCACGCCGACTGATGTCGTGGGTCAACCAAGGGCTCAATTGGGGGCCGTCCGAAGACGTGCCCTCATTGCAGGGCCGGATTCGAGACCTCCAGGCGAGAGAGATCAATCTGGTCGTGGTCATGCAGGTTATGCTAATCAGGCGTCTTCTGCCCTGCAAACGCCGTCCTCTCCGTCTATGGGAGTTCAATCCGGAGGGACCTCGAATTCTCCAACACTTCATGGGTGCGACACCCGTGGAGATGTACAAGTTGTTCTTCGGACCGCAGGTAGCGTGTCCGGAATTGACCGAGGACGCAGGCCTAAGCTGCAATCGCCCGGATACTCAGGTAAATAGCTCAGAGTTCAGACGTTCTGTTTATCTGCTTTTCTAGAGTTCGCCTCCTGACCCATTACTCTTCATCAGGAGTGGGTAGCGCGATCGAAGCTGATAAGGTGCCCGGCTCCCCTCCCAGAGACCGCATTGGAGCCCGTGCTGGTCAGAATGTTGGAGGTCGCGCCCATAGAAGGGAGCGATGGGGAAAATAGAGGAGCTATTATTTCGCCCAAAGGGGCGTCTGAAGTGGGGGGGATCAAAAACCCCTCCTTCCAGGGGGAGAAGAGGACCGCCTCCGAAGATCCGGAGGCCAAAGCCCCTAAACGGAGGAAGAGATCTTCACCGAGGGGTCAGGCGTTCGGGGAGAACCCGGACGTACAATCGTCTCTAAAGGATCAGCCCTCCAGCGAGCCGTGAGTAGGAAAAGGGGAGTTCATTAGTAAGAAAATACCTCCATTTGTGCTTCTGTGGATAACGGAAATTTTTATCTTGCAGTTCGGATTTGCAGCCTTCTCAGATGAGTTCGTCTTCGGGGGATCTTCTTCCGGAGATGATGGAGAGCGAAACGCTTCCGTCTGCTGCGTCCTCAGATAGGGAAGACGAGCCTGAAGTATCGTCACGGAGGGTATCCCAGAGTCCGGAGGGGCCGGAGAGTTTGGCGCCCAATAGTATCCGGCCGGGAGAACTGAAGAATCTGCTTGAGAGGGCGTCCATCTCAGAAGATCACCGTGCTTTGATGCGTATGGTGATTGGAAGGATTTCGTCCGCCGAGAGCGGATTGCGTAATGCCGCTAAGAGTTTGCTGGCGGGATTTGAGGTACGCAAGAATGACGCACCTTTTTTTTACAGTTTTGCACATAAAAGTGCGCCCTGTATAGATAGTAGCCCCTGAGAATCGGTAGGTTGTCGAAAACGACAGCGTGCCGAGGATCAAAATCGCAAGTAATGAATGTCGCCGTTCCTATGTAGGTGGCAGATAGTCCGAGGGCTAGCCGGACTAGTGGAGTTGCCGAGTTAATGCGGCAACTTGACATGGCGGATGCGGACATCGCACTTGTCAACCGGCAACTTGACGAGTCGCAAGGTAAATGAGTTCTCCACAGTCGCTTTTATTAAGGGGGTCAAAGCCCTCCTTTGATAAATTATATGCTGTGATACAGACGGTGCTGCTGCTGTGGAGAGCCTTCGGGCCGAACTTGCTCAAGCGAAGGAGCAAGCCCGAAGGAGTGATGCGGCTGCCTCGAGGGCGGCCGAGGAGTTGAAAGCCGAAAAGACTGCACACTGCCTAAGAAGGGAAAAGATGGCTGAATTGGCCGTGAAATTAAGAGATGCTACCGACCGCAATGAGGCTCTTGAAAAGGAGCGCTTATCGGAGCGGGAAGACCTGGGCAAGGCCACCGCCGAGGCCAAGGATGCCCGTTCTGCAATGCGGGCTATGAAGTAGGAGCTGCGCCAGGCCGGAGATATTGTGGCTGGCAAGCCTTTTCTGTTGCGTCGCCGGTTTACGGATCAAAAGTATGCTCAACTTGGCCAGCTGTGGGGTCCGGAGGATCCGTATATGGACTTAGCGGCAAGTGCGGCTGAAGCCGTTGAGCACTTCCGGAGCCAGAAGGATCACAAGACGGAAGAGCTATTTTGGTCTCAATTCCATAGTCCGGATTGTTCACTTCCGTTGACCGATCGGTTGGCCGAATGGGCCGAGCTAAATAGATTGTCCGGACTTTCCATGACTGACATCGTGGCTCATGTCTGGCCAGAGAGGCCCAAGGCGACAAGCTATTTTGGCTTATTGCAGCAATTTCTTGGAGCGGTGCCGCATATCAAGGAGATGAAGCGTTCGGCCTGCATCGAAGGCGCACAGATGGCTCTTGCCCGTGTGAAGACACATTGGACAGAGATGGATGCCACCGCTATTGCCGCCCAGGGTTCGGACGAAAGCCGGTTACCCGCCGAGAACTATTTTGGGGAAGTTATGCGTGGTGCTCGTGTAATAGAGTCGCAGTGCTCAAAAAATGTTACGTTCAAATGAACGTTTTAGCTTGTAAAACGATGATTATGCTATAACTGCTTTTTATACTTGTGCGTCCCAAGTAGTAAAATTTCACCTATGCGTCCGTTTACGTATACATTTGTATAACCTGAAAGATTGCAGTCTTCGGCTTCAGCCCCCACGCACAAGGTGCGGGGGTGTTCGAAAAAATAGCGGGTTTTCACACTTAATCCGACGTCTCGGTCCTGTTAAGGAGGTGGTAGCATAGCAAACGAGGCAATCCGGACTATAATGCTTTATCACTTTCACTTAGCCAGTGGAGTTCGAGGGTGGGGCTACGATATAGCTCCTTGGGGCACCGCGCTTCTCCGAGTTCGGGGCGCGTGTGTGCCTGACCGGGAAACGGTCCTTCGTCAAAGTGGGGAATTCTAAACATTCCGGTAGTCGATCGAGTGGTTGACCAGTCTCTCGCTATATCATGACAGTCAGTTTTCGGCTTTCTCTACTGAGGTGCTCGCCCAGCCGAACTGGGGCACAATCGCAGTAGTTCTCCTGGTGCCGCGTTAGCCGATGATACGGAACGTAAGGCTGCAAAACACAGGAGCCGGGCAAACCCAACATTTGACCAAAGACATGATTCGGAGCTGATGCATATAATGCCTAACTCGAGACGCCGTACACTCCCTAAGGTGTTCGGTCTTTATAGTAATGGGCAGAACAATGCCCTAAGCCCCTAGTGTCCAGGTACGGGCATGGTCCTCTGACGCGGCCGATGCCAAAACGTCAGGCTCCGCTTTGGTTATAGGAAGAAACCAAGGAAGAATAACAACAAGAGACAGTAAAAAAGGTTTACGCAGGGTCTTAATCTGAAAAGAATCCTTGCAACGGGTCCCTACTGCACGTCTGCGCCTGTGTCTCCGTTGTGCCTTTATCCTGGACGGGTGTGCACGTTGTTCATCTGTAAAAAGAGAGGAACTTAGTTTGAAAACAACTCGTGCGAAAAAGGTATATGTGAAAGAAGAAATATAAATAAGTAAAGCGGGGTCTGTATGAACTCGCGGTTGTTTGTGCGCGCAGCCCCTTGTGAAGTGGTGTGCGGCTAGGGAGCCCCTAGCCTACTTATGCCAGACTCGTCTATCCGTGTCCGGGGTCTTTAAGTGACCCTCGCACTGAAATGTTGCCACGTGGACCGGGTATATTGAGTGTAAGAGACGCGTAATGCGGTATGGCGTTGAAACGGACAAAAGCCTCTCGTCCCAAGAGTGCTTGATATCCACTTTTAAATGGGACGATATGAAAGATTATATTTTCACGTCGAAAGTTGTTCGGTGATCCGAACACAACTTCTAGTAATAGGGAGCCTGTGCACTTGGCGTAAGGGCCTGGCGTCACTCCTTTGAAGGAAGTGCGGCTGTGTCGAATTTTAGTAGGGTCTATCCCCATCTTGCGGATTGTGTTTGAATACAGCAGGTTTAAGTCGCTGCCTCCGTCCATCAGGACTTTAGTAAATTGTAGTCCATCGATTATAGGATCCAATATCAGGGCAGTCCGTCCTGCGTTTCGAGCGCTTCTGGAATAATCCAGGTGGTCGAAAGTGATTGGTTTTGATACCCAATCTCTGTGGTCTGCTGGGCTGGACCGTGCGAGGCTCTTTTATAGGTGCCGCACTATTTTTCCGTATTATCACATGAAGTGAGTTTACTGCTTTGACCTCTTGTGGGAAAGTCTTTTGCTTTCCGGTGCTCTGCTGGTGGGGTTTATCGTCTTCGCTTGACGTGTCAAGCCCCTTGTGTTCGGCGTTTAGTCGGCGGGACTGTTTGAAAACCCAACAATCTCGATGGGTGTGGTTTGCAGGCCTTCCGGGGGTACTGTGAATTTGACATATCCGACCCAAAATCTTGTTTAAGTTGGATAGCTCGTCGCTATCATCCTTAAGAGGCGGTGTTTTGTTGTTTGGCCGCGAGCTTTTGAATCCGGCGTTGACTGCCGTGCTCTTTGGGCTTTTCTCTTTGTTCCGTCGCTGCTCTTTCCTGCGACGTGATTTTCTGTTTCCATCTCTTATCTCGGATGTACTTGGGTCACTGGTGCTGCATCTTGCTAGCCAGCTATCCTCTCCCGCACAGAAGCGGGTCATGAGGCTTGTTAGCGCGGACATTGTCCTCGGTTTCTCTTGGCCGAGGTGTCTGGCGAGCCAGTCGTCTCGGACGTTGTGTTTGAAAGCTACTAAGGTTTCGGCGTCCGGACAGTCGACTATTTGGATCATCTGCATCCGGAGGGCGGACATAAGTCCCTTGAAAATTTGCTCTAAACGCGTCCTCGAGCTCTTCCCAACTTCCAACAGTGTTTTCTGGGAGGCTTTTAAGCCAATGACGGGCTGGCCCTTTGAGCTTGAGGGGTAGGTATTTTATGGCGTGGAGATCATCTCCTCTGGCCATGTGTATGTGTAGTATATAATCTTTTATCCAGACTCCAGCGTCTGTTGTTCCATCGTAGGCCTCTATGTTTATGGGTTTGAATCCTGCTGGGAATTCATGGTCCAGCACCTCATTGGTGAAACATAGTGGGTGTGCGGCGCCCCTGTATTTGGGTGTGCCACTATCTTCGGACACTTGACGTGTTGCATTGCTTCCTGGGGCCTTCTTCTTTGGCCCGTAAATGGACCTGACTGGGCCATCTGTCTTTCCAGGTTCATTAGTCAGTTTATGTGCAGCGCCGCTTTCAGAATTTGGCCTATCATCTGGCCGTCTATCCAACCAGGCAGCCTTTTCATTTTTTGACTGTGGGGGCTCTATGGCCTCCTTGTCAAAATCTGGTAATAGCCTGCGCTTCGGTTAGCTCTTTGATTGGTGGCCATTGCCGTATTTATCCGCGGTTTTGAGCACTTTGCTCCACCTCATTCTGAGTGTGTCTTCCGCTGTTTTGAGCTTCCGTTTTTCCTTCTTCAAGCTTCTTGCAGTGTTGACGAGTCTTTTCCGAAGGTTTTTACTCTCCGGCAGCGTGTCCGGCATGAGATCGTCCGGACTGTCGTTTTCACCGGGCCTGGACTGATTATCTGACTCGTCCTGTTCGGATGGTTGCTTATCTGCATGTTCGTCGTCCACTTGTGTGCCCTGCTGTATTGCGGGGTCCTTAGGAGCGTTGTTGTTGTCGAGGCGGGACTTAGGGTGGCGTCTGCGCCGCCATTTTGGTTGTTTGTCGGCGGGGTTATCTTCTGCCGCGGCCCGTTGGTCCTCGTTATTGCTCTCTTTTGGGGTATCCACCATATATACGTCGTATGACGAGGTGGTCTTCCAGTGCCCTGTAGGCGCTGGTTCCTGTTCGTCTCCGGCATCGTCGTCCATAGCGTCGATGTCTTCAGAGTCGTAGTCTAGCATGTCGGTTAGATCGTCGACAGTGGCTACAAAGTGGGTGGTGGGTGGGCTCTGAATTTCTTCGTCGTCCGTATCCCAACCATCCTGGCCATAGTCCGGCCAGGACTCTCCCGATAACGAGAGATGCTTTAGCGAATTTAGGATGTCGCCAAAGGGCGAGTATTGGAAGATGTCTGCGGCGGTGAATTCCATAACCGGCGCCCAATCCGATTCGATTGGTAGGGGCGTGGGAGGTCCGGAGTCCGGCACCTCGGAATCACGATTTTCGCGAGGGACAAGATTAGCATTCGGCTCCATCGCCGTGGAAGTTGAAGCCCCACTAGTAGAAAAGGGAGCAATGGTGCAGGCTGGTCCAGCCCATTAGTCCCGGTTCAATCCAGAACCGGGACCAATGGGGGCATCGGACCCGGTTCATGAGCCCCGGGGGCCGGCCGGGCCACGTGGGCCATTGGTCCCGGTTCGTCTGGACCTTTTGGTCCCGGTTGGTGGGATGAACCGGGACCAATGGGCCTCGCTCGGGCGACCAACTGGGACCAAAGGCCAACCTTTAGTCCCGGTTCAGGCCACCAACCGGGACCAATGGTGGTGCCTATATATACCCCCTCGCGCAAGAGCACAGCACACTGCTCTGTTTTTTCTGGCCGAGGGGGAGAGGCCTTGGTGGTACTCTAGCTCACCTCATATGCACACAAGGTGTTCGATGGAATGCCCGAGCCACACTACTTAAGGTTTCTCCTCTCCAAGCTCGACCGCCAAGCTCCATTTTCCTCCATATTTGTCTAGGTTTAGCGGTCCGTCACGCCCCGTCCCCGTCTTCAACGTCGTCGATCACCCGCACCGATCTCATCGCCGGCACCACCGTGGTGAGCCTCTTGTTCTTATCTTCTTTCCGAAAGGAAAAATATTCTTATTTGTATGTTTAGATAGATATATACTTGTATAATTTTCTTACTTTTATTATTGCATATTATATAGTGCGATGGTTTTGGTATCCGCCCCCGTCGGCCCTCGTCCTGTCTATGAATCGGATGTGGTATATATTATCTTTTCATAACTATTGGTTCATTTATTGTTTATGACAATTATGCCGACCAACGTGACATAGATTTTATTCATCTAGGAGGTTGTTGAACCGGAAATTCCAACCGACCCTATTGTGGAGAGGTTAAATTTAGTTGAAGAAGAAAACAATTTGTTGAAGGAAAAAATTAGAAAAATTGAGGAGGAGAAGATGATATTGGAGTTGCATGTTGCGGATGTCATCGATGATCACAAGATCAAGATGGATGCAATGCGCTTGAAGATTAGAAAGATTAGAAAATATGCCATTCATACTGAGGCTTGGTATCATTATGTCGTTGGATCAGTTGTTACATTGGTTGCGATTATGATCGCATTTGTTTTCGCATTGAAATGTTTTACATAGTTTCAGTGTATGGTTTAATTAATTTAGATGCTCTGCAGAGCTTTATGTTGTTAGATGAGAACTATGTATGTACTTTGGTTTTAATGTGATGATGAACTTCTATTAATTTGGTCACTTAATTAATTATCTATTCATGATGTTCTCTAATGATTTTTGACACACTTAATTATATATAATGCACACAGATGAACCGACAATGGATGTACGGTTCAAGACACACCTGTGAGTACATTAAGGGCGTGCATAATTTTCTCGAAGTGGCTGAGGCAAACAAGCAGAATGGTTTTATGTGTTGTCCATGCCCTATATGTGGGAATACGAAGTCTTACTCTGAACGGAAAATCCTCCACACCCACCTGCTTTACAAGGGTTTCATGCCACACTATAATGTTTGGATGAGGCACGGAGAAATAGGGGTTATGATGGAAGACGGCGAAGAAGAAGAGTACGATGACAACTATGTGCCCGCTGAATACGGTGATGCTCCAGAAGATCAAGAGGAACCAGACGATGTGCACGATGATGCTGCAACGGGAGAAGCTACTGAAGATAAAGAGGAACCAGACGATGTGCCCGATGATGATGATCTCCGCCGGGTCATTGTCGATGCAAGGACGCAATGCGAAAGTCAAAAGGAGAAGCTGAAGTTCGATCGCATGCTAGAGGACCACAAAAAAGGGTTGTACCCCAATTGCGAAGATGGCAACACAAAGCTCGGTATCGTACTGGAATTGCTGCAGTGGAAGGCAGAGAATGCTGTGCCTGATAAAGGATTTGAGAAGCTACTTAAAATATTGAAGAAGAAGCTTCCAAAGGATAACGAATTGCCCGATAGTACATACGTAGCAAAGAAGGTCGTATGCCCTCTAGGATTGGAGGTGCAGAAGATACATGCATGCCCTAATGACTGCATCCTCTACCGCGGTGCGTACAAGGATCTGAACGCATGCCCAGTATGCGGTGCATTACAGTATAAGATCAGACGAGATGACCCTGGTGATGTTGACGGCGAGCCCCCCAGGAAGAGGGTTCCTGCGAAGGTGATGTGGTATGCTCCTATAATACCACGGTTGAAATGTCTGTTCAGAAACGGAGAGCATGCCAAGTTGATGCGATGGCACAGTGAGGACCGTAAGAAAGACGGGAAGTTGAGAGCACCCGCTGACGGGTCGCAGTGGAGAAAAATCGAGAGAAAGTACTGGGATGAGTTTGCAAGTTAGCCAAGGAACGTATGGTTTGCTTTAAGCACGGATGGCATTAATCCTTTCGGGGAGCAGAGCAGCATTCACAGCACCTGGCCCGTGACTCTATGTATGTATAACCTTCCTCCTTGGATGTGCATGAAGCGGAAGTTCATTATGATGCCAGTTCTCATCCAAGGCCCTAAGCAACCCGGCAATGAAATTGATGTGTACCTAAGGCCATTAGTTGAAGAACTTTTACAGCTGTGGAATGGAAACGATGTACGTACGTGGGATGAGCACAAACAGGAGGAATTTAACCTAAAGGCGTTGCTGTTCGTGACCATCAACGATTGGCCCGCTCTCAGTAACCTTTCAGGACAGACAAACAAGGGATACCACGCATGCACGCACTGTTTACTTGACACCGATAGTATATACCTGGCAAGCTACAGGAAGAATGTGTACCAGGGCCATCGTCGATTTCTTCCGACCAACCATCAATGTCGAAAGAAAGGCAAGCATTTCGAAGGCGAGGCAGATCACCGGAAGAAGCCCGCCATGCGTACCGGTGATCACGTACTTGCTATGGTCAATGATTTACACGTAATCTTTGGAAAGGGTCCCGGCGGACTAGCTGTTCCGAGTGACGCTGAGGGACACGCACCCATGTGGAAGAAGAAATCTATATTTTGGGACCTACCCTACTGGAAAGACCTACAGGTCCGCTCTTCGATCGATGTGATGCACGTGACGAAGAACCTTTGCGTGAACCTGCTAGGCTTCTTGGGCGTGTATGGGAAGACAAAAGATACAGCTGAGGCACGAGAGGACCTGCAACGTTTGCACGAAAAAGACGGCATGCCTGCAAAGCAGTATGAAGGTCCTGCCAGCTATGCTCTTACCAAAGAAGAGAAGGAAATCTTCTTTGAATGCCTGCTTAGTATGAAGGTCCCGACTGGCTTCTCGTCGAATATAAAAGGAATAATAAATATGGCAGAGAAAAAGTTTCAGAACCTAAAGTCTCATGACTGCCACGTGATTATGACGCAACTGCTTCCGGTTGCATTGAGGGGGCTTCTACCGGAAAACGTCCGATTAGCCATTGTGAAGCTATGTGCATTCCTCAATGCAATATCTCAGAAGGTGATCGATCCAGAAACCATACCAAGGCTAAGGAGTGATGTGGTGCAATGTCTTGTCAGTTTCGAGCAGGTGTTCCCACCATCCTTCTTCAATATCATGACGCACGTTCTAGTTCATCTAGTTGACGAGATTGTCATTCTGGGCCCCGTATTTCTACACAATATGTACCCCTTTGAGAGGTTCATGGGAGTCCTAAAGAAACATGTCCGTAACCGCACTAGGCCAGAAGGAAGCATCTCCATGGGCCATCAAACAGAGGATGTCATCGGGTTTTGTGTTGACTTCATTCCTGGCCTTAAGAAGATAGGTCTCCCTAAATCGCGGTATGAGGGGAGACTGACTAAAAAAGGCACGCTTGGAAAGGACTCAATAATATGCAGGGACGGATATTCTTGGTCTCAAGCCCACTACACAGTTCTACAAAACTCTACCTTGGTGACCCCGTATGTCGATGAACACAAGAACAGTCTGCGCTTCAAACACCCGGAGCAGTGCGACGACTGGATTACATGTGAACACATCAGGACTTTCAGCAGTTGGTTGGAAGCACGTATCAGAGGTGACAGCACTGTTTGTGAGGAGCTGTACTTGTTATCCAGGGGACCATCTTTGACTGTATTGATTTGGAAAGGATACGAGATAAATGGGAATACATTTTACACGATTGACCAAGATCAAAAGAGCACCAACCAAAACAGCGGTGTCCGCTTTGATGCAACAACCGAGAGGGGAAAGGACACATATTATGGTTACATAGTGGACATATGGGAACTTGACTACGGACATGATTTTAAGGTCCCTTTGTTTAAGTGCAAATGGGTCAATCTGTCAGGAGGCGGGGTACAGGTAGACCCACAGTACGGAATGACAACAGTGGATCTGAAAAATCTTGGGTACACTGATGAACCGTTCGTCCTAGCCAATGATGTGGCACAGGTTATCTATGTGACGGACATGTCCAGTAGACCGAGAAAGAGAAAAGATAAGGAAGCAAATACATCATACGATGAGCCAAAGCGCCACATAGTTCTTTCAGGAAAAAGGGACATCGTGGGAGTGGAGGACAAGACAGACATGTCTGAAGATTATGAAAAGTTTCATGAAATTCCTCCCTTTAAAGTCAAGGCTGACCCCAGCATCCTGATAAACGATGAAGATTATCCATGGTTACGGCGCAATAAGCAAATGACGAGTATGATATATACCATGCCAACTTTGTAACTGACGAGTATGATACCATTGTTCGTTTTGTACATGCACATGCTATGTGTGGGTCAATTTATGATACCATGCCAACTTTCAACTTTTTCAGAGTTCATTTGAAATGCTTTAATGTCTTATGGTTCGGCCCTCGTAATAATTAAAAATAGCAACAATAAGTATTTTGTTGTAAGTAGAAACAAAATAAAATAAATAAAGCAAGAAAGAAAACAAAAAAAAGTGTTTTCAAATTTGAAAAGTAATGGCACTAACAGAAAGTTTATAATTTTCCTAAAACTAAAAGCAAAAAGAATTAAAAAATAAAGCAAAAAACAAAAGAAAAAAAATAATGCAGAAAACAAAACAAAAAAACAACAATAAGTATTTTGTTGTAAGTAGAAACAAAATAAAATAAATAAAACAAGAAAGAAAACAAAAAAAAGTGTTTTCAAATTTGAAAAGTAATGGCACTAACAGAAAGTTTATAATTTTCCTAAAACTAGAAGCAAAAAGAATTAAAAAATAAAGCAAAAAACAAAAGAAAAAAAATAATGCAGAAAACAAAACAAAAAAACAACAATAAGTATTTTGTTGTAAGTAGAAACAAAATAAAATAAATAAAGCAAGAAAGAAAATAAAAAAAAGTGTTTTCAAATTTGAAAAGTAATGGCACTAACAGAAAGTTATAATTTTCCTAAAACTAGAAGCAAAAAGAATTAAAAAATAAAGCAAAAAACAAAAGAAAATAAATAATGCAGAAAACAAAACAAAAAAACAATAATAAGTATTTTGTTGTAAGTAGAAACAAAATAAAATAAATAAAGGAAGAAAAAAAAGTGCCACCTACTGGGCCCCCACGGCCTGAATACGACTTGTATCCCTAATTTGGGCCAGGATTCAGGCCCGCAGAAGGCCCAGAAGGCCCAACAGGCAAAGCAGTAGCAGGTAGGCCCATAAGCCTGCAGTTCGAAGGAGTTCAAGAGGGGAGCGGCAGTGGGGCTTATAAACCACTGCGCTCCCCTCTCAACTAACGAGGTGGGACTAAACTTTGGCCCCGACACGGGCAGCGCAGGTGCCTTTGGTCCTGGTTGGTGGCACCAACCGGGACTAAAGGGGGGGGCTTTAGTCCCGGTTGGTGGCACCAACCGGGACCAAAGGCCGCAGCTTCCCGCCCTTTGGGCTGCCGAAAAAGAGGCCTTTGGTCCCGGTTGGTGGCTCCAACCGGGACTAAAGGGGGCATTAGTCCCGGTTGGTGCCACCAACCGGGACCAATGCTCCTTGTATATAAGTAGCACTTCGCAGTTTTGCAGTTCATCGCCACCAGTTGCCCCCCCCCCCCCCGACGACGCCGAACACATCGACGCCGCCAGGCTGCCCCGACGCCGCCCGCCGCCCCCGCCGTCGCCGTCGCCCGCGCCCGTCATCGTCGCCGTCCTCCCCGAGCCCGCGCTCGCCGTCGTCGCCGCCAGGCTCTGCCGCGTCGCCGCCAGGCTCCGCCGCGTCGCCGCCGCCCGCGCGCCCCCGCGCCCCGTGCCCCGTCGCCGTCGCCGTCGCCCGCCCCCGCGCGCCGCCACCACTGTGAGCCACCGCGCCGCACCGGCTCTTTTTTTCTTTCATTTTTATTAGTTTTATTTTTTTGTTCAATGTATATATATATGTGTATGTATATATGTGGCTATATATATATATGCGGCTCTGTTATTTTTCATTTTTATTAGTTTAGTTTTTTTTGTTTATATATATATATATATAATGTATATGTGTATGTATGTGGCTATGTGTATGTAATGTTTAAAAATTGTTCAGATTATGTTTTTGTTGATATATGTATTTATTGTTCATATGTGTATTAATGTTTTCATATATGCAAAAGATAGATTTTTAGAAAAGTTCGGTTTTTTTCTGTTCATAGATTTTTTTTGTTGATATTAATTATTGTAGAATATGCAAATGTTTGTATATTCATATGAACAATGCATTAGGCAAAACCTTTGTTTTTTTTCGAAATTTTCTATTTGAACATTTTTTTTAAAACAAGCAATACTAAAAGAATGAGAGGAAAAAGGAAAATAAGAAGAGGAAGAAAGGAGAAAAAGAGGAGAGGAAGAAGAGGAGAAATAAATAAGAAGAGGAAAAAAGAAGAAAAAGAAGAGGAGAAGAAGAAAGGAAGAGGAGAAAGGAGAAATTCTATTTTTTCTTCTCCTCTATTCCTTTCTTCTTCTCCTCTTTTTTTTCTTCTTTTACTTCTTCTTCTTCTTCCTTCTTCCTTCTTCCTCTTTTCTTCCTTTTCCTTAATTATTTTCCTTTCTCGAGGGAGAAGAAGAAAAAGAAGAGGAGAAGAAGAAAGAAAGGAAAGGAGAAAGAAGAAACTTCAACACGAGGGGGTGGTACCGATACCCCCTCCCCGATAACATTATTTTCCCATGTATATGTATGTCGCGTCGTTGTCGATATAACCCCCTCTAGATACAACTGCAGCACCCCCCTCGGCCCTCTCGCTCGACCAAAACTCTCGAGGACACCCAAAACCTAGAGAGAAAACGATGTTGCAGGTCTCCTACGTACCACCTCCCGCCGCGCTCCTACCCGACAAATTAACTCTCTCGAGGCCACCCAAATTTATCAAGTTAAAAGAGCGTTATCGTCGAGGCCACCCCAAACCCTTGAAGCTTTGTGTCGAGGCGACCCCAAACCCTAGAGAAGCAGCGTCGAGGCCACTAACATGATTCCTTATTGTGATTAGCTAGCTTGTTCTACGTTTGCCACTATGTACCATGTTTGAATAATAATTGACATGTTGTCAATATTTGCAGAAACTATGGAGCACTCCCGAGACGAAGAAACAGAAGCAATGTTGGGGGAAATAATCGCAAATGGAAGTGATGATGTTGCGTCATTTCTCATCGACACCGTTGGTCAGATGGATGAAGAAGAGGGCTACGATTATGATGGCTTCGACCCATTAATGCCGGTACAAGAGGAGGACTATGTTCATGATGGCTCCGATGACACAATGGAGGTACAAGACGAAGGAGACCGTGCCGAGCCGAGTCACCGAACCGAGTCCGGCCAGGTATATATATATTAGTTAAGCCCGTGCTGACAAGTTAATTGTTGCATCCATTGTTTTGGTATATGTACACATATTAAGTACTGTCGTCTTTCTCCCTTATAATTTCTAGCCCTCCAGATCGAGCACAACTTCGGTAAGGAGACGAGGCCCGAAGAAAAAGTTGAGCTCGGATGAAAAGTTTGAGATCATAGAAATCGCGCCCGACGGCGAACCGATTGAACCCATCCGGACAAAGAAGGCATTTTTTGCTCAGTGCGGGGTTCTTGTTAGGGACAGGATCCCGATCAGCATCCAGCAATGGTATAAGCCTGCTAAGGATGAAGACGCTGAGGTGTCTTATGTCAATGATATGCAGAAAGAAGATCTTTGGAATGAGCTGAAGGCAAATTTCACCCTACCGCCAGAGGAGGATCCGGAGAAGCCAGTTATAGTGCAATTAATCAAGTCTTGTGCTCTTAAGAAGATGGCTGGCCTAATGAGGAGGTGGAGGAAAGAGCTAAACCAGTTTGTCAAGAAAAAAGAGACACCAGAATTCATCGGCAAATATGAGAAGATCAAAGATCACTGGCCCGCATTTGTGGCCCACAAGACATCAGAAAAGAGTAAGAAGATGTCGGAGACAAACAAGAAAAATGCTGCGAAGAAGAAGCTTCACCATCGCACGGGGTCAGGTGGCTACCTCAAAGCCCGGCCTAAGTGGTCCAAGGCTGAGCATGATCTGCTTGAAAAAGGGATCAAACCAGAGACAATGCGCTGGCCAGACCGTTGCCGGACTTGGTTCTTCGGGGCTGGCGGAACCTTGGACCCTGTAACAGGGCAGTGTCAGTGGACGGACGAGCAACTGCAAACACCAGTCAAGAAACTTCGACACTATATCGATGCAGCGCAGCGAGGGACGTTCCTTCCAAACAGGGAGAAGGATGAGCTCACAATGGCCCTTGGGAATCCCGAGCACCCTGGACGAACACGAGGCACGCCAGGCTCCCTTCCGTGGAAGGTTGGTTTTCCGGACGCAGGGGGTTACAAAACCCACGAGAGGAGGAAGAAAGTGGAGTAGGACCAAATACAGGCGCTGCTTGGAAGGGTAATGGGGCTAGAGGATCGAGAAGAGGAACGAGAAGCAGCAGATCGCAACAAACGACATGCCGAAGCTTCCCCCGAAGCTACCCCGCCATCTCAGCGGAGAAGCAGCGTTGCTTCCACCGAGCTGCTTCAGCCGGAGCATGTCTTGACGGCTCCTACCAGCTATCTCATGGATGGTATCACGGAGTCTCAAAATTGCCACATTATGGCGCGATGCATGAATTTGAAGGTCAAGGCGGCTGTTGGCCAAGTTTATCCTAGTGGACCCGGCACAACTTATCACTGCCAGCCGATTCCAGAAGGATTTGCTAAGGTGATGGTTGATGAAATAACGGAGGGATTTGAGGACCTCGCGCTTGAGCACCCTACCGGTGAAGGGGAGACTAGGCTGGGTTCTGCTCTGAAGACTCCATGCCTATGGCGGAAGGAGCTCATCGACCTTCCGAACCGGACGCCTCAGCCTCCTCCTCCTCCTCCGGCGAGTCAGGGCACTCCGCCTCCTCCACCGCCTCCTCCTCCGGCGAGTGACGATCAGGGCACGCGTGGCGGCACTCCGCCTCCTTCTCCGGCACGTGGCGGCACTCCGCCTCCTTCTCCGGCGCGTGGCGGCACTCCGCCTCCTCCTTCTCCGCCTCGCCAGCAAGGGCGGAAGAGACCCGCCGCCGCCCCGGCTGCTCCGACGCGTCGTAGACCTTCTCCTCCGCCTCGTAAGCAAGCACGAAAGAAGATAGACGCCGCAGCCGCTCCGTCTGCTCCGGCGTCTAGCAGCACAAGAAGAGAGAGGCAATACAGATACGGTCCACCTCTAAAGCCTGTAGAGAAGTTACCGTACGAGAGGACCAAGGAGGAAACAGATAGGATCGTGCAGACCCACGTGAAGGAGTTCTTTGAAGGGGTGAAAGCAAAGATACATCCACCTCCGGAGGAGAAGGTAGATCCAGTGAAAGCAAAGCGCACTCTCGATGCCCTGAGGAAACCACCAAAGTCTCCACCGAGAACCAACTATGAGCGCATTACTGAACAGACATATCTCCAAGCCAAGCGGTCGGGAACTACTGTCAGTGATAAAAGGTCAAAAGAACAACGAGCAAAGGGGAAAAAAATTGCCCAGCTCGGCGAACAAGCACAACAATCGTGCCCCCCGCTCAATGTGTCTAATCCTCTGGGGACGGTGGCCGGTTATGGCAATCTTGGAGATTACCTGCCTGACGATGCACTTCCTGATTTCATGGAGATGGACTTATTCAGATATGAGTACGGGAAGCCTCTCGTCAAAGATGAAAAGTCTCTGACAACAATGATGCGAAGATTCCATAGTTGGTACATGAAAACCTGCAGAGAGTCTGAGGGGACGAACACTTTGTATCTGAAAATTAAAGAGGAGCACGACCTCGTTTCAAATGATCTGTTGTCTATTCCATTTGAGGAGTTCTTCGAGTTCTTCAATCAAAAGGCCCTCGATAAATTAATGGTCTTTTGCTACTGCCTGTAAGTACTATTTCTGTCATTAATCTGTATATATAGCTCGGCTCTTTCATTGCATGTATTTATAATTAATTATCCTCAATATATTATGCAGATTGAAGATCGTCGAGTGCAAAAAAAATGAAATCTATGATATTGGGTTCATTAACACAAATATCATAGATGTTTTTCTGGTTAAAAAGCGCGCCGAAGAGGCCGAGGACAACTTGCTACAATCATTGATCAAAAATCAAAACAAAGATACCATACTCTTTCCTTACCACGGCCCGTGAGTGTTACTGTCGTGTGCATATTCGGTTTTCCTTATTACTCGAGCGAGGTTAATGTAATTGATGAGTTATGCATGCGTGCAGGTTCCACTATATTCTTCTGGAGATTAAGCTTGAGCGTGGACTAGTAACCGTCTTAGACTCCAGACGGAAAGATCCCAGCACCTATGCGGACATGACTGAAATGCTCAGCAAGTAAGTTCAATCGATCATTATCGCACCATATCGGCAACTTTTTGTTCATTTCCTGATATCTCAAGTAATAAAAAATATTTTCTTTGTCTTGCACGGTTTGGAAACAGTTCACCGCACTAGCTCCGGGACTGCCGAAGGAGCTGCGATATACATACCCGAAAGTAAGTACTACTGGCGCACATCTCCCGTTGATTCTATAGCTATACTTTCATCAATGCCATTTATATAATGCTTCATTATCAGTTTGATTGACCTCTATTTCTCGTAAAGTGCTTGTGGCAGGAGGAAGGGAATGATTTCTGTGGATACTACGTGTACGAGTTCATCCACAACGCGACTTTGAAAAACAAGCGGGGCTACTCTAGAAGACAATATGAAGTGCGTAAGCAATAATATTCACAATTTCATTTTATTACAGCATCATTTCTGTTGAGTTTCATTCATATATATGTATTAATTAACCCCCTTCTTCAAATTAATTAGACGTGGCAGATGCGGGATGAACTCCTACCACCAGATCGCATTAAAGCAATTCAAGAGGAATTGGCGGGATTCTTTCTTGAGCACGTCATCAGTAAAGCCGGAGAATACCATGTGGAACTTGAATTCAAATGCTAGTGGTTTGTAATTAAGAGATCTTATATAGATTGTACATGTATGTAGCCAGTAAAACTTGTTGTTCGACCAATCTCTCGGAGAAGGAGAGGTCGATCGATCACTTCTCTCGGTATGCATGACGAACTTCTGTACTGAATGGTTCTCTCGATCACTTATGTATATATACTACGTGGCATCGAGCAAGCACGGACATAAGAGAGGACACTTCTCCGTATTAATTAGCTAGCTAACACAATATACGAAACACCTAAATTAACCCCCCAAAACCCCCCAACCCCCCTCCTTTCAAAAAAAACAAAAACCCTAGCCACTGGAATGCAGACACGTGGATGCCTTTTGGTCCCGGTTGGAGCCACCAACCGGGACCAAAGGCCCCCTGACTAGGCTCGGCGCACAGGGCCACGTGGAGGCACATTGGTCCCGGTTCGTGTTTGAACCGGGACTAATGGGTTGAGGTATTAGTAACGACCCATTAGTCCCGGTTCCCGAACCGGGACTAAAGGCCCTTACGAACCGGGACTAATTGGTGGTTTTCTACTAGTGCCCCCGAGGTGGTTTCCATCCACCGATCCTTGATCTGGGCGATCGGCTCCGGACTAAAGGCCGAAGCGGATTCGTGTGCGGCCACCAAGGCACTGTTCGGCGGCAGAGCTAGATCATGCCCATCGCAACAGTGCGGCGCGCTTGGCTTTGGCTCGAGCCCGTCAAAGATCAAGTCCCCGCGGATGTCGGCTGTGAAGTTTAGGCTTCCGAATCTGACCTGATGGCCAGGGGCATAGCTTTCGATCTGCTCCAGATGGCTAGGGGAATTAGCCCGCAGTGCGAAGCCGCCGGATACGGAGATCTGTCCGGGGAGAAAAGTCTCACCCTGGACAGCGTCGTTGGTTGAAGATGCCATCGAACCTATCGGTGACGACACATAGGAACTCTCAATGAAAGCACCAATGTCGGTGTCAAAACCGGCGGATCTCGGGTAGGGGGTCCCGAACTGTGCGTCTAGGTGGATGGTAACAGGAGACAAGGAACACGATGTTTTACCCAGGTTCGGGCTCTCTTGATGGAGGTAAAACCCTACGTCCTGCTTGATTAATATTGATCATATGGGTAGTACAAGAGTGGATCTACCACGAGATCAAGGAGGCTAAACCCTAAAGCTAGCCTATGGTATGATTGTTGTAATGTATGTTGTGTCCTACGGACTAAAGCCCTCCGGTTTATATAGACACCGGAGGAGGCTAGGGTTACACAGAGTCGGTTACAATGGTAGGAGATCTACATATCCGTATCGCGAAGCTTGCCTTCCACACCAAGGAAAGTCCCATCCGGACATGGGACAGAGTCTTCAATCTTGTATCTTCGTAGTCCTGGAGTCCGGCGGACGATGATAGTCCGGCTGTCCGACACCCCCTAGTCCAGGACTCCCTCACTCGTCTTGCTCCATCGCTGGTTCTGTTTGGTCATTATTGCCATCGGGGTTGACCGGAGTATCCATTCTTCTGGCGCTCTTGCTAATATTGTTACTGTTGCCGGATTTGGAACGGCGTCTGCGCCGTCGCTTTGGTTTTTGTCCAGGGGTGTTATCCTCTGGATCGTCACCGTCGACTTCCTTGGGCGTATCCACCATGTATATGTCGTGTGGCGAGGAGTGAATCCGGCACCTCATAGATTCTGAGTCTTCTCCTGCATCGTCGTCCATACCATCGATGCCTTCGGAGTCGAAGTCCAGCACGTCGGTTAAAGCATCAACCATGGCTATGAAGTGGGTGGTGAGTGGGCAACGATTGTCTTCGTCGCCTACTTCCCACTCAAGCCGGACATAATTCGGCCCGAGATTCTCTGTCAAAGAGAGAGTTTTCAATGAGTTTAGTATGTCGCCGAAGGGCGAGTGCTGAAAGATGTCCGCCGCGGTGAACTCCATCACTGGAGGCCAACCGGGATTGGCGGGCCCGGGGACGCACGGACTAGAGCCTACAACCGGACACCAGTCCAGGGGCCCGGGGTCACCGGTTTCCTCAAAAGTGAGGCCTGTGTTCGGCTCCATCGCCGATGAGGGTACAGCCTGCGGGGCGGGGTCCCGCCCTCCGTCCTTAGGCAACGCCACCTGTCCCGGATTTAGGTCCGGGGCTTCTGCCGGGATGATATCCCAAGTAACGTCTGACAGCAGGTCTAAGCCGTGCTCATCGTGACTATTCGGCGCTTCTGGCGCTGGCCCGAATCCACCGAAGATCAAGTCTCCTTGGGTATCCGCCGTGTGGTTCAAGTTTCTGAACCCCATTTGAGGGCCAGGGGCATAGCTATCGATCTGCCCCAGGTGTCCAAGCGAATTGGATCGCAGCACGAAGCTGCAGAACACGAAGATCTGTCCGGGGAGAAAAGTCTCACCCTGGGCAGCGTCGTTGATGACGGTTGAAGGAGCCATCGATCCTGACAGCGACGGCACAAAGGAACTCTCAATGAAAGCACCAATGTCGGTGTCAAAGCCGGCGGATCTCAGGTAGGGGGTCCCGATCTGTGCGTCAAGGCTGATGGTAACAAGAAGTAAGGGACACAGATGTTTACCCAAGTTCGGGCCCTCTCGATGGAGGTAAAACCCTACTTCCTGCTTGATTAATATTGATGATACGGGTAATACAAGAGTAGATCTACCATGAGATCGTAGAGGCTAAACCCTAGGAGCTAGCCTGTGATGGTATGAATGTAATTTTGATCGGCCTTCTGAGGACCAACCTCTCCAGTTTATATAGACATCGGAGAGGGCTAGGGTTTACATGGAGTCAGTTACAAAGAAGGAAATATAATATCCGGATCGCCAAGCTTGCCTTCCAAGCCAAGGAAAGTCCCATCCGGACACGGGCCGAAGTCTTGAGTCTTCTATCTTCACGCTTCAATAATCCGGACGTTGTACACAGTCCGGCTGTCCGGATACCCCCTGATCTAGGACTCCCTCAGCGCCCCCTTCCCAACTCCAATTCATCCTCCTCCCTTGCGGGGGGCACACAAGCCCCTTGTGGAATGGTTAGCCTCCCTCCTATGGCCCATAAGGCCCATATCTTTCCCCCGGGGGGTTCCGGTAACCTCCCGGTACTCCAGAAAAATGCCCGAATCACTCGGAACCATTCTGATTGAAGGAAATATGCCCTAGAGGCAATAATAAAGTTGTTATTTATATTTCCTTATATCATGATAAATGTTTATTATTCATGCTAGAATTGTATTCACCGAAAACTTAGTACGTGTGTGAATACATAGACAAACAAAGTGTCACTAGTATGCCTCTAATTGACTAGCTCATTGAATCAAAGATGGTTGTGTTTCCTAACCATAGACATGAGTTTTCATTTGATCAACGGGATCACATAATTAGAGAATTGTGTGATTGACTTGACCCATTCCGTTAGCTTAGCACTTGATCGTTTAGTTTGGTGCTATTGCTTTCTTCATGACTTATACATGTTCCTATGACTATGAGATTATGCAACTCCCGAATACCGTAGGAACACTTTGTGTGCTACCAAACGTCACAACGTAACTGGGTGATTATAAAGGTGCTCTACATGTGTCCCTGATGGTGCTTGTTGAGCTGGCATAGATCAAGATTAGGATTTGTCACTCCGATTGTCGGAGAGGTATCTCTGGGCCCTCTCGGTAATGCACATCACTATAAGCCTTGCAAGCAATGTGACTAATGAGTTAGTTGCAGGATGATGCATTGCGGAACAAGTAAAGAGACTTGCCCGTAACGAGAT
This sequence comes from Triticum timopheevii, assembly GCA_963921465.1. Classification (NCBI taxonomy): domain Eukaryota; kingdom Viridiplantae; phylum Streptophyta; class Magnoliopsida; order Poales; family Poaceae; genus Triticum; species Triticum timopheevii. The sequence goes on along the minus strand of OY997274.1, from coordinate 657,238,737 downwards.
TGAACTAGGTATTGAGATACTGAAGATCGAATCTCGGGTAAGTAACATACCGATGACAAAGGGAACAACGTATGTTGTTATGCGGTTTGACCGATAATGATCTTCGTAGAATATGTAGGAGCCAATATGAGCATCCAGGTTCCGCTATTGGTTGTTGACCGGAGACATGCCTCGGTCATGTCTACATAGTTCTCGAACCCGTAGGGTCAGCACGCTTAACGTTCGGTGACGATCGGTAATATGAGTTTATGTGTTTTGATGTACCGAAGGTAGTTCAGAGCCCCGGATATGATCACGGACATGATGAGGAGTCTCGAAATGGTCGATACTTAAAGATCGATATATTGGATGACTATATTTGGACATTGGAATAGTTCCGGGTGATATTGGGATTTACCGGAGTACCGGGAGGTTACCGGAACCCCCCGGTAAGTGTATGGGCCTTATTTGGCCATAGTGGGGAGAGAGAGAAGACCAGGGAAGGCCGCGCGCCCCCTCTCCCTCTGGTCTGAATTGGACTAGGAGGGGAGAGGTGTCAGTGTCAAAACCAGCGGATCTCGGGTAGGGTGTCCCGATCTATGCGTCTAGGATAATGGTAACAGGAAGCAAGGGACACAATGTTTACCCAGGTTTGGGCCCTCTCGATGGAGGTAAAACCCTACTTCCTGCTTGATTAATATTGAAGATATGGGTAGTACAAGAGTAGATCTACCATGAGATCGTAGAGGCTAAACCCTATGAGCTAGCCTATGATGGTATGATTGTAACTGTGATCGGTCTTCGAAGGACCAACCTCTCCGGTTTATATAGACACCAGAGAGGGCTAGGGTTTACATGGAGTTGGTTACAAGGAAGGAAACACAATATCCGGATCGCCAAGCTTGTCTTCCACGCAAAGGAGAGTCCCATCCGGACACGGGCCGAAGTCTTGAGTCTTGTATCTTCACGCTTCAATAGTCCAGACTATGTATACAGTCCGGCTGTCCGGATACCCCCTAATCTAGGGCTCCCTCAGTAGCCCCTGAACCAGGCTTCAACGACGATCAGTCCGGCGTGCAGTCTTATCTTTGGCATTACAAGGCGGGTTCCTTCTCCGAATACTCCAAAGTATCTGTTACGACAAATAGTGTCCGGCTTCCCATCAATGATGTACTCCTCGGCTTCAGTGTCTCAATAATAACCATCTCCACGTGTCACGCGAATGCGAGGAGCCGAGGCATTTTTGCATTTGCCACCTTCGATCCTCCGGGCTGACCGTCTATTTTAAGGGACGGGGATTCTCAGGTCCAAACCTCACTCTCCCTCCCTGAGCTAGCATCCAACAGAGTGCTCCGCGAAAAACCAATCCAACATGGCTGGCCTTCGCAGCTCTTCTGCTCGCCCTCTCGTTCCAAGTCGGGGGATTGAGGAGAGTGTTCAGTTCCTCATAGCCGTTTGATAGAGTTACAAACCCAAGGGTTTCTCCCACCGGCGTTCATGGTCCCTGTCCGAGCCGGAATAGCCACTTATGACGGAGGAGAACAAGCGGAGGGATCTCCAAATCCATCTCCAAAGGAGCGTATATGCCTCATCCCGCATCTGCTGAGGGACGTTGGGTTTCCCATCCACGCATTTCTTCGCGGGCTCCTGGAGTTCTACGGCCTCCAGTTGCACAACCTTACCCCTGCCTCCATGCTGCATATAGCGGGGTACGATGCCCTTTGCGAGCTGTTTTTAGGCTGCGAATCCCACTTCGGATTATGGAGGAGGCTATTCTGCCTTGTCCCCCGCACCCAGGGAGAATCCCTATGTCAAGTGGGCAGGGCCGAAGTATGGCGCATTGGCGAGACCGGATACCTGTCTGGCACTCCTAAGAAGGCACCAGAAAACTGGCCTTCAGAGTGGTTTTACATTGATGACGTTCCCCTTCCAGATCCAGTCCGGACAGGTCTCCCCAAGTTCAGTAACGCCCTGTCGAGGGCACGCCTAAGCTGGCGCCCCCGGGGCCCTCAAGAAGAGGATACGAGGGAAATACACTTCCTGATGAGCAGGATAAAGTTACTGGCCAAATCTGGACTGATGATAGTCGAGGTCATGGGAATATGCATAAGGCGGGGAGTGCAACCGCTTCAATATCGGGGGAAGCCCATGTGGCACTTCAACGGGGAAGACGATGCCACCCGTTGCAGCCGTAAGGGTTCGGACTCTGCCACTGCTCTGGCAAGGATATTGTCCGATTTATACAAAGGGGAAGAGGAGGAATTCCTTTGCATTAAACCGCGGGACGGATTCTCCATGCACAACCCCCCAGAATGGGTAAGTCTTCATTCCTTTCCCTGTTTTACTTACTTTAGCATTCTTCTGCTAAGATTACCTGCATCGATGTTTCCGAGCAGGAACTGAGGAGGGCCGTAGAAGGAATCTTCAGCCCCTCCCCGCAGCCAGAGGACCCAGGAAGGGCCCTAGATCCAGGACTCAAAGAAGATCTGGATATTACCGTGGAGCTTGTCAACGGGGTATTTTATCAAGCGAGCTGGGATGGTGCCTCAGTGGCCATTACGGCCGACTATCCCGGACTTCTCCCTGTGTCGCGTTTAAGCCGAACTAGAAACCCTATCCTCCGAAGAGGACTCCCCTTAGGCATTATGCTTTACCCTTGAGGCGTCATGCTGTTTGCAGAGACGACGGTCGGAGCGCGGGGCCGAGCCCCTAGGGACTCGTCAACCACGGGCGTCTGGATCGGGCAGGCTCAAGAGGAAGGCGGTGAGGATCGACACGCCGCTGCAGAGGTAAAGTAATAACCTATCCTGCGATTATAGTATTTGGAATATAACAGCGCCCTTCGTCTCTGGCAGGAAGAGAAGCAGCCGGACTATATTCGGGGATCCTGCCAATCACGCCTCCACCAGCCGGTTTCCAGAACTAGCTTCGAGGGCGGAGGCGGACACGGGGCCAGTTCCGCATAGTTCTCCGACAGAGGATGAGGATATGTTTTCGGCCACAAACTCCAAAGTGGAGAGCGCCATGAATCACCGGCGCCAGAGGGCCGTGCTTTGGAACAACATCTTTTCCGAAGAGGCATTTAATGCCTTCAATTCAGCAGATGCATACATCCGAGCTCCTCATGGCGGGCTTGCCCGAGTGACGAACCAGTACACCAATGTAACACCCACGATGCGGCTATATCTTCCATGTGTCGAAGCACGACTTAGAGGCATAACCACATGGTGGTTTTGTCGCAAGAAGGGTCATCTTCACACAATCCCATGTAATGAACAATAATGGGATAAAGAGTTGTCTTAGAATCGCCACTTCACACAATGAACATATAATCCATACATCATTCAGAGCACACAAATAGTCCGACTACGGACGAAGCCAAAAGAAAAAGAAGATAACCCAACTGCTAGATCCCCGATCGTCCCAACTGGGCTCCACTACTGATCATCAAGAAACGAAAGATAGTAACAACCAAGGTCCTCATCAAACTCCCATCCAAGCTCGTTTGCATCACCTGCACTGGTATCATCGGCTCCTGCAACTCTTGTGATAGTATCTGGTGAGTCACGAGGACTCAGCAATCTCAAAACCCGCGAGATCAAGACTATTTAAGCTTATGGGTAGGAAAGTGTTAATGAGGTGGAGTTGCAGCGAGCACTAAGCAAATATGGTGGCTAACGTACGCAAATAAGAGCGAGAAGAGAAGCAACAGAACGGTCTAGAAGCTAGAAGTGATCAAGAAATGATCCTGAAAATACTTACGCACAATCATAACACAAAGACCGTGTTCACTTCCCAGACTCCGCCGAAAAGAGACCATCACGGCTACACAGGCGGTTGATGCGTTTTAATTAAGTCAAGTGTCAAGTTCTCTACAACCGGATATTAACAAATTCCCATCTGCCACATAACCGTGGGCACGACTCTCGAAAGTTTAAACCCTGCAGGGGTGTCCCAACTTAGCCCATCACAAGCTCTCACGGTCAATGAAGGATATTCCTTCTCCCAGGAAGACCCGATCAGTCTCGGAATCCCGGTTTACAAGACATTTCGACAATGGTAAATTACGACCAGCAAAGCCGCCCGATGTGCCAACAAATCCCGATAGGAGCTGCACATATATCGTTCTCAGGGCACACCGGATGAACACTACGTACAACTAAAACCAGCCCTCAAGTTTCCCCGAGGTAGTGCTGCAAGTGGCTCTAGTTCGGACCAACACTCGAAGGAGCACTAGCTCGGGGGGGGGGGGGGGGGGGGGTTAAAATAAAGATGACCCTTGAGTCTGCAGAACCCAAGGGCTTAGGTGGCCAATGTTAAAACCGAGGTTGGGCCTTGCTGGAGGAGTTTTATTCAAAGCAAACTATCAAGGGGGTCCCATAAATCACGCAACCGCGTAAGGAACGCAAAATCAAGGAACATAACACCGGTATGACGGAAACTAGGGCGGAAAGAGAGGAACAAAACACCAGGCATAAGGCCGAGCCTTCCACCCTTTACCAAGTATATAGATGCATTAATTAAATAAGAGATATTGTGATATCCCAACATAATCCTGTCCATCATGGAGCAATCTTCAACTTCACCTGCAACTAACAACGCTATAAGAGGGGCTGAGCAAAGCGGTAATATAGCCAAACAACGGTTCGCTAGGAAGGGTGAAAAGGTTAAGGCTGACATGGCAATATGACAGGCATGGTAAACAAGTGATAGGCAGCGCAGCATAGTGATAGAACGAAGCAACTAGCAAGCAAAGATAGAAGTGATATCGAGGGTAAGGGTCATCTTGCCTGAGATTCCGCTAGGAAGAAGAACGAGTCCATGAAGAAGAAGAACGGACGTAGTCGAACGAATCCTCACAACTCCGGAACGAAACCGAAGCTAACGAGAGAAGCAAACCGGAAAGAAGCATTCAACATGGTAAACACACAAGCATAATCATGGCATGATGCACAACCAAGTGTGATGCATGTCCGGTTTAAAGAGGCATGGCATGGGAAAGTGCAACAAACAATACTACAAGTTAAGTGGAGCTCAATATGCAACGAGTTGCATATTGACGAAACACCACATCAATTATTTATTTCTCCCTCATTTAGGAACACAACAATATTACATGTTGGTTAAATGAGGCCAGAACAACAAACAACAATATTACATGTTTAGGAACATAACAATATTACATGTTTAGCAACACAACAATGTTACATGTTTAGGAACATAATAAAACTACCTATCTGGGCAAGTTTAAATGAGGCTGGAACAACAAACAACAATTCTGGAAAATCCTCGCGTCCATATTTTGAATTTGGTACTGTTCTGCCTAAAACCATATTTTATTGTTGTTAAACAGGAAAATAAAGTGCAACAAGTTAATCTATGCATTTTTCCACCCCATTTATCTATAAAGTTTATTTAAAATGGAGCTACGGTTATTTAGTTATGAAATAAATCATTTTAACATGGCATTTTAGCAAATTTAATCAAATAGCATCTTAAACATTTCAAACATGGATGAAAGTAGCATATTATGAAACTAGATGAAAAACTAAGCATTTTTCATGTTCAAATTATTTTAATCCGATGCACGGTTCATGAGTTATTAAATGCATGAACATTTTTTTGACTATAAACAGTAGGGTAAAACCCCACTGCAATTTTTATATTATAAAATAAAGAAACAAGTAGCCTTACAGGCTTGAGGTAAGCCTATAGAAAGATAACTAAGAAGACCATAAACTAGAAACTAAAAAGAAGGGGGAGAGACAAAAGAAAAAGAAAAAATAAAGAAAAAACTAGGCTAAGAAGAAAAAGAAAATTACAGCAGGGCCTCAAGCCACTGATTGAAATTACTCTCATGCTTCTTCTTCATTCTGAACCTTAAAAGCTTTAGCTCCTCCAGGAAAATGAACTTCCATCCTTGAAAAGATGGAGCAATGTTTTCAAAAAAAATATTGTTTCTGGTTATCCAAATGGCCCATGCACCAAGAATGATGATCTCCGTGTAAAAGGGGTAATTAAGTTTGTCCTTTAGATCTTGGAATGCTTCCAGCACTGACAGATTTGGTGTTCTTGTTGGACAAATGAAGTCCCAACATTGCTGCACAAATCGGCATCCCCAAAAAAGATGATGAAGTGTTTCCTCCTGTTGACAGTCACTAACTGCACAGTTGTATGCTTCCAGAACAAAATTCTTCCTTCTAAGCAGGTTTCTTGTGTTAACTCTGTCATGAAGTAGCTGCCAGAAAAAAAACTTTATGCTTTGGTTGACATGAGCTTTGCCAGATCCAGTTGAAGTGAGGAGGTGTTTGCTTGTGACCTATTAACACTTTATATGCTTTGATGGAGGAGTATATTTCATTTCCCCAGATATAACTCCATGTGTCTAAAGATCCCAGAAATTCAGATTGCCTCATAGAGATGCAAATGTCCTCCATTTCTAAGAATTCCTCATATGCCTCTGTTGTCAATGGTAGGAAGAAAAGATCTTGAAGGTACTCTGTCTGCAATACCTGTTGTATGTTCAACTGAGGGTTTCTCACAAAGGAGTACAGGTGATGGAATTTGTGTTTGAGTACAGCATGTTGCCATAGATCATCCCAAAAAGAAGCACCGACCCCATCTCCCACGTTACATCTAGCAATAGCTTTGTAATGATCCAGAAGTGCTAAGTTGGATTTCCACCAAAAAGAACCCACCATGTTGTCACCTCGCAATTTCCCATCACCGTAGTAGGTTTCCCAAATCAAGTTTACCCATGGTATGTCATGTCTGTTGAAAAATTTATGCAAATTCTTCATTAGCAGAGTTTAGTTATGGGTATATATATCCAAAACACCTAGGCCTCCCTGATCTTTGGGTCTGCACACAGTGGTCCAAGCTACTAAAGCAGGTCTCCGGTCTTCCATGTCTGGGCCTCTCCAAAGACAGTGTCTAAGGTATTTTACTATTTGTTTCTTTATTGTGATTGGGATATCCAGACATGTCATGAAGAAAACTTCCAAAGAAGTTAGCATTGACTTGACCAGCAGTAATTTTCCTGCCTGGGTCATGAAGACAAAAATGCCTGCCAGCCTTTTAGCAATCCTGTTGACAAGAGTTAAACATTGCTCCACAGTGGGCTTGTAAATTCCCAATGGAAGTCCAAGGTAATTGAAAGGGAAGTGTCCTCTAGCACATTGTAGTGTGTTTGTGAATATTTCAATCCTGTCTTCATTAATGTTTAGAGGAACCAGAAATGACTTCCCATAATTCACTTTGAGCCCTGTTGTAGAAGCAAAAGTGTTGAGTAAAGCTTTCAGACAGAAGAGATGCCTAGTATCTCCTTGCATAATCACCAGAGTGTCATATGCATACTGCACAATTGGGAAATGTGGGCAAGAGTTCACGTGCAGTGGTGCAGACAGTAAGTTTATCCTCATTGCTTTGTTAAGAATAGATTGCAACAGGTCAGCTGCCAGCACAAAAATTAGAGAGTAAGGATCTCCCTGTCTTACTACTCTTTTGATGTAGAATTTTTTCCCTGGTACTCCATTCAGTAAGACAGAGGATGATGCTGTTGAAAATAGAATTTTAATCCAAGAGATCCATCTGTCACCAAAACGTTTGGCCTTAAAATGCATGAACATGGAGGGGTTTTATGCAAATCTATAAATCCTGGATAATGAAAAAATTCACAGGAAGGAAAAAAATATATGCGGGCCAAATCTGGAAGAGGGGCTGAACAGGGCAGGCGCGGGGCAGCTCACCCATGGGCTAAGGCCCGGCTTGTGGAGAGGCCTCGCGGGCCTTGGCGCTGCTGGGCTGGCGTGGTCAACGCAGGCAGGGGACCCGGTCGAGCGAGGCGCTCGCTGCTGGAGCTCGATTCAGGGAAACAGAGGACGCAACGGCAGTGGACTTGGCGAAGGGCGGCGCGACGGGCAACGGCGGTGGACCAAGGCGAAGCAGGGGAGGTCCGGCGTGGGTGCGGGTCTCCAGGATGGTGGGGAACGAGCTTAGACGGAGGCTTGACTCCTGCTGAAGAAAAGACAGAGAGGGATGAGAGAGATCGAGAGGAACGGAGAGCATCGGGAAGGAGAAGAAGGGAGCGGCGACGCTCATCTTGGACGAAGCTCGCCAGCAGCACGGAGATGTGGTGGGCCCAAGCGCTGTTCGCTGCTGCACGGGATTGTCCTGCTCGGGCATGAGCGTGGAGGAAGGCGCGGGCGACGAGGAGGATGCAGGGGAGGCGGGGATCTGGCAACGAGGAGACAGGAGGCATCGGGCGCCATGGCCACAGGGCACGAGGAGAGCTTGGCTGGAGCTTGTCGGCGTCGGCTCGCCGGCCGGTGCGGTGGGGCGGACGGGGTTGCCTCAATCCAGATCGGGGCTACATGCGATGGGATCTGCAGGAACCACGGGGCTACGGGAGGCTCTCTGGGCCGTCGAATCTGAGATCTGGCGGTCCAGATCAAGTGGGGTTTGGCTGGTGGATCTCGCCAAGTGGAGGCAGGGGACTGGGTACACGCGGATTGCGAGGAAAGAGCGCGACGGCTGCAGGATTGGAGGGAGTTGGTCTGCCTAGGGTCTAGGTTTAACTAGAAATGGAATAGGGGAGGCTCTTATATATATCAGGTAGATGATAAGAGGGAGTGTGAGAGCAAACTGGACCCTCCGATTATAATCGGACGGTCCAGGACAATTAGGTTAGGGTAGATCAAATAAAAAGCCGTGGATGCTTTAGGGACGTTTGAGGATAATCTGGACCCAACGGTGACGACTGAGCGGGTCGGGTTCGGGGGCAAGTTTTGGACGCGCACACGAGGTGTCTAAGAGCTGGCAAGAGAGGTTAGGTGGTCAGACACGAGGGACTCAAAAAACCCGGTTAGTCTTGGAACGGTCAACCAAGGCAAGGGAGAGAATCGAGGAGCGGCAACTACGAGCGGATGCAGGTTTTCAGAAAACAATGCCGATGCAATGCGCATGTTGACATGAGATGAAATGCATGACATGAACAAAATGCAAAATGAAAGACAAAACCCAACCACGAAGGAAATAATATATCACATAGCCGGAAATGGCAAGAGTTGGAGTTACAAATGTGGAAAGTTACATCTGGGGTGTTACAACACTCCACCACTACAAGAGGATCTCGTCCCAAGATCTAGGATGGCACTGCAGAGAAACAGAAGAGGAAAATAAGAGGTAAAACTAAGTTGCTTCTTCGACCAAAGAGTGAAACCAATGAACCTTGAGAGGTTTAAAATTTGAAAAGAAAAAAACATAACAGAGTTGAACACAATTGAGAGCACTGTGGTAGAAAATAGAAACAAGGAACACCATGTGAACCTTCGAGGTTGCAAAGTTATGAATGACGAGTACAATGGACAAGAAGGAATTGAAATAACTCTGGTTGAAACGAGATAAACAAGGAACAAGGAAGATCAAAAACGGACAGCACTCCGGTTGAAAAGAGATGCAAGACTTGATAAGATGAAAAAGAACTTGAAAAAAACACGACACTCCGGTTAAATGGATAAGCATGAAAAGAACATGATCCTGACAAAACAAGATGATGAGTGAAGAGAGCAACATCACAATGCCTCCGGAAGAAATAATAGAAGATAGATCATTGGAATAACAAAATGGAGAAGAAAAAGCAACTTCTGCCACAAATGAGCTTGAAAAGCACCCTTCCAAGAAGGTTACAATGGGGTTGTTGGAAAACCAACAATGAAACGAATAAGCTTGTAGTGGGCTTATGGAAAACTTCTCAAAATTGAGGCGAAATTCTGCCACTACGGAAACAAAGAATATAATTGATAACACCGACGAGATGAAAAATTTCTTCCACCAAGATGATAGAGAGATAACTTGGATCATTGATAGGCACCACAATAGCAACATTCCTTAGGGAAGGCTTAAGGTGAAATATGACACAAGATAACTCCAACGAAGAGATTAATGGATTTAGAATACGTCATTCTTGACAAAATGTGAATCACGAAACATGAATGGAAATTGTCAAGAATGATATAACACCACCTCAAAAGATAAGGTAGAAAGAATTGCACTTCAAAATGCAAGAAGAAGAATACTTGAACTCCTCAAAACAAAACATGTGTTGAGCACCCTGTTAATTTTGAGTATAGCTTGGCGGATCATAACCTCGAGAGAAATCTTGAAGAACAAATGAACAATGAAAGGAATACTTGATGAACCACCATGTAGAGCCTCCATGAAGAACTCCGGTAATAAAAGGATGATAAAAAGAAAGAGAAGTTGAACACACAAGGTGAAGCCTTGCAATGATTTAGATGGAGCTTCGCGATGATATAACCGAGAGAACTTGGAACTCCGGAAAGAAAAAAAGATGAACAACTTGGAACCGAGAATTACTTCATCGTGAACAATCTTCGCAAGAAAAGAATTGAATCACCTCGAGGAAATAAGAATAAGATTTATTGTATGCTTATCCTTCATCAAATTAAATTGATGACAAGCAATGGATTTGGCATACTACTTATTCCCGTTGAAAGGATTAAGAGGGATATAGCGTAAACTTGAGAAGGTCTTCAACGAACCACCGGTAGGATCGGAAAGAACGAATGAATTGATATGAAAACCAAGGAAGAGAACTCTTGAATGAACCACCATAAGAATTGAAAATGAAAGTAGCAAAGGCACAATTCACCGGGAAGAATTGGAAATCGAATGAAGATACTTGAGGGATTTAGATACACGAGAACGAAGAGATCATGAACTGATTAGAGGGTATTTGAACAATGCATCGAAAGAATTCGAGAAAGAGAGTTGAAAGCTAAGAATGCATAATTCTGAGATGATGGGCTCCGGAGAATCAAACTGAAGAGACTCCTGAATTGCTTTGGATGGGTGAAAAGAATTCTCACAATCGAAAGCAAATTATGAGAGGATGGCATAACGCTAGAACCATGAATCTTCGAGCGAATGGAGCAAGATTTAAGAGAAATCCTTCTTCGGTCTTCAAATGTTGAGAATGATGATGAGAACCACCATGAATTGTTGAGACACTCTAGAATGAAAATTAGAAAGGTTGAACCAACCGCGAAAGAATTTGAATGATCTTGGAGAAAGACATTTGATTGATGATAATTCATTCTTACATCAAACTTTGAAATGAATTTGGGAATATCTCCAGGAAAATTAGAAGAGTCAGGTAAGATCCTGGGAAAAGACCTGTGGGTTATGGGCCCACTAAAAAGAAACATCGTTGAAGGATTACTTGAAATAGAGATTGCACCGGTAGAATTAAATGACTTGAATGAGATAACAATCTCCAAATAGCTTGAACGGATCTGGAATGAAAATACGAGCCTTCTGAGATATCTTCAACACTCCAGAACAAATGAATAGCGAGAAGTGAATGATTAAGAGGTGCATCGGCAAGAGAAAGCATTTGCAACAATGAAAGGAATATGATAAACACTGAAAGCGTGAGTTAAATCCGCCGGAAAATAATACGAGAATGAAGACTGATGAACTTGAAGCTATTGAGCATCTTCATGGGAAATCATCGGATAAGAACATTGAAAGAAAATAATGAAGAGACTTCTCACATATAAAAGGGATACAGGCACTAGTAGAAAACCGGCCTTTTGTCCCGGTTCGTAAGGGCCTTTAGTCCCGGTTCTTGAACCGGAACTAAAGGGTCGTTACTAATACCCTCACCCTTTAGTCCCGGTTCAAACCAGAACCGGGACAGATGGGCCTCCATGTGGCTTGTGCACTGAGCCCAGGCAGGAGGGCCTTTGGTCCCGGTTGGTAGCACCAACCGGGACCAATAGGCATCCACGTGTCAGCATTTCTGTGGCTGGGGTTTTTGGTTTTTTTTGAAAGGGGGGAGGGGGTTTGGGGGTTTTGGGGGGTTAATTTAGGTATTTCATATATTGTGTTAGCTAGATAGCTAATTAATAGAGAGAAGTGTCCTCTCTTATGTCCATGCTTGGTCGACGTTACGTACTATACATACGTATAGAGAAGACTAGGCATGCTAGCTAGCTAAGCAAACGAAGGAAACAGAAGATCGTCATGAACAAATATGCATACAGAGAGAAGTGATATCGACCACCTCTCCTTCTCCGAGAGATTGGTCGAACAACAAGTTCTCGTATATCTATCCGACATTACCGGCTGCATATATACAATAATTATCTCTTACAAATATAATCTCCTAAATTACGGACTCATGGTCCACATAGTATTCTCCGTCTTCAGCGATCACGTGGTCAAGAAAGAATGCCGCCAATTCCTCTTGAATTGCTCGCAGGCGATCTGGTGTTAGGAGTTCATCCCGCATTCGAAACATCTAATTTTAAGAAGGGGGTCAATACATATATTAATGAATGAATGAAACTCAACACAAATGATGGTAATAAAATAAAATTGTGAATATTGTTATTTACGCACTTCATATTGTTTGTCAGAGTAGCCCCGCTCACAGGTCGGGTGGCGGATCGACTCGCAAATGTAGTATCCACAGTAGTCATTCCCTTCTTCCTGCCACAACCACTTTACAAGGAATAGAGTTCAATCAAACTGATATATAATTAGCAAGCATGCTAAATGGTATTGATGAAACTAGCGCTTGAATCACTAGGAGATGCGTGGAATATGCTACTATAGTACTTACTTTCGGGTGTCTAAATTGCAGCTTCTTCGGCAGTCCCGGAGCTTTTTTGGTGAATTTTTTCCAAACCCTGCCATACAAAGAAAACAATTACTTGATATTAGAAATGAACAAAGGTGCTGATATGGTGGATAATGATCGATTTAACTTACTTCTCGAGAATTTCAGTCATGTCCGCATACTCGCTGGGATCTTTTCTTCTCGAGTCTAAGACAGTTACTACTCCCTGCTCAAGCTTAATCTCTAGGAGAATATAGTGGAACCTGCGCACGCACGCATAACTCATCAATTACATTAATTACTATAACCTCGAGTAATAATTAAGGGAAACCGAATATGCACAAGACAGTAACACTCACTTGAAGTTGTAAGGAAAGAGTATTATCTCTTTGTGTTAATTTATTTCCAACCATCGTAGCAAGTTGGCCTCGGTATCTTCGGCATGAAATTCAACCTCAGTTGCATCTATGAGATATGTGTTAATGAACCCAATATCACCCACTTGTCTTTTCTTCAATTCAGCGATCTTCAATCTGCATAATATAGTGAGGATAATTATAAATACATGCAATGAAAGAGCTGAGTTATATAGAGAGACTTAATGACAGAAGTAGTACTACTTACAGACAGTAGCAGGTGACCGTTGCTTTATCGAGGGCCAATTGATTGAAAAACTGATAGAACTCCTCAAATGGAATAGGCATCAGGTCAATTCCAACGAGGTCATGCTCCTTTTTAACTCTCACATACAAAGTACTCCTCCCCCCAGACTCTCTGCAGATTTTCATGTACCAATCATGCAATCTTCGCATCATCGTTGATAGAGATCTTTCATCTTTGACGAGAGGCTTCCCGTACTCGTATCTTTGTATCTGCACCTCCAAGAAATCATAATGTACATCGTCAGGCAGGTAATCTGCAGGATTGCTATAACCGGGCACCATCCTCGGATCGACGATGTCGCTGCTAGCAGGCACCTTGAGCGGGGGGCACGATTGCTTCGCTTGTTCGCCGAGCTGGGCAATTTGTTTCCCAGCTCGTCGTTCTTTCAATCTTTGATCACTTTTAGTACTTCCCGACCTCTCTGCTTTGGCAAATGCCTTTCCAATAATGCTCTCATAGTTGCCTTTCGGCGGAGACTTGGGTGCTTTTCTCAGGGCAGCCAGAGTGCGCTTCGCTTTCACCGGATCTACCTTCTCCTCCGGAGGTGGATGTCTCTTTGCTTTCAACCCTGCAAACCAGTCATCCACTTCGGTCTGCGCGATATTCGCGTTTTCCTCCTCGGTCCTCTCGTACGGTAACTTCTCTGGAGTCTTCAGACAAGGACTGTATCTGTATTTCCTCCCGCCTTGGCTGTACTGCTAGACGCTGGCACAACAGACGGAGCGGATGTCTTCTTTGCTTGCTTACGAGGCGGAGGAGAAGGACTACGACGCGCCGGAGCAGCCGGGGCGGCGGCGGGTCTCTTCCGCCCTTGCTGGCGAGGTGGAGAAGGAGGAGGCGGAGTGCCGCCACGCGCCGGAGAAGGAGGCGGAGTGCCGCCACGCGTGCCCTGATCGTCACTCGCCGGAGGAGGAGGCAGTGGAGGAGGCGGAGTGCGACCACACCTGCCCTGATTGTCACTCGCCGGAGGAGGATGCGGTGGAGGAGGCGGAGTGCCCTGACTCGCCGGAGGAGGAGGAGGAGGCGGAGGCGTCCAGTTCATAAGGTTGATGAGCTCCTTCCGCCATAGGCATGGAGTCTTCAGAGCAGAACCCAGCGTAGTCTCCCCTTCACCGGTAGGGTGCTCAAGCGCGAGGTCCTCAAATCCCTCCATTATTTCATCCACCATCACCTTAGCAAATCCTTCTGGAATCGGCTGGCAGTGATAAGTTGTGCCGGGTCCACTAGGATAAACTTGGCCAACAGCCGCCTTGACCTTCAAATTGCTCCATCGCGCCATAATGTGGCAACTTTGAGACTCTGTGATACCATCCACGGGATAGCAGTTAAGACATGCTCCGTCTGAAGCAGCTCGGTGGAAGCCATGCTGCTTCTCCACTGAGATGGCGGGGTAGCTTCGGGGGAAGCTTCGGCATGTCGTTTGCTGTGATCTGCTACTTCTCGTTCCTCTTCTCGATCCTCTAGCCCCATTACCCTTCCAAGTAGCGCCTGCATTTGGTCCTGCTCCAGTTTCTTCCTCCTCTCGTGGGTTTTGTAACCCCCTGCGTGCGGAAAACCAACCTTCCATCGCATGGAGCCTGGCGTGCCTCGTGTCCGTCCAGGGTGCTCGGGATTCCCAAGGGCCATTGTGAGCTCATCCTTCTCTTTGTTTGGAAGGAACGTCCCTCGCTGCGCTGCACCGATATAGTGTCGAAGGTTCTTGACTGGTGTTTGCAGTTGCTCGTCCGTCCACTGGCACATCCCTGTTACAGGGTCCAAGGTTCCGCCAGCCCCGAAGAACCAAGTCCGGCAACGGTCTGGCCAGCGCATTGTCTCTGGTTCGATCCCTTTTTGCAAGCAGATCATGCTCAGCCTTGGACCACTTAGGCCGGGCTTTGAGGTAGCCACCTGATCCCGTGCGATGGTGAAGCTTCTTCTTCGCAGCATTTTTCCTGTTTGTCTCCGACATCTTCTTACTCTTTTCCGATGTCATGTGGGCCACAAATGCGGGCCAGTGATCTTTGATCTTCTCATATTTGCCGATGAATTCTGGTGTCTTTTTTTCGTTCACAAACTGGTTCAGCTCTTTCCTCCACCTCCTCATTAGGTTTGCCATCTTCTTAAGACCACAAGACTTTATTAATTGCTCTATAACTGGCTTCTCCGAATCCTCCTCTGGCGGTAGGGTGAAATTTGCCTTCAACTCAGTCCAAAGATCTTCTTTCTGCATATCATTGACATAAGACACCTCAGGGTCTTCATCCTTAGCAGGCTTATACCATTGATGGATGCTGATCGGGATCCTGTCCCTAACAAGAACCCCGCACTGAGCAGAAAATGCCTTCCTTGTCCGGTCCGGTTCAATCAGTTCGCCGTCGGGCGCGATTTCTATGATCTCAAACTTTTCATCCGAGCTCAACTTTTTCTTTGGGCCTCGTCTCCTTACCGAAGTTGTGCTCGATCCGGAGGGCTAGAAATTATAAGGAAGAAAGACGACAGTAATTAATATGTGTACATATACCAAAACAATGGATGCATCAATTAACTAGTCAGCACGGGCTTAACTAATATATATATACCTGGCCGGAATCGGTTCGGTGACCGGAGTAGTCAGCACGGTCTCCTTCGTCTTGTACCTCCATTGTATCACCGGAGCCATCATGAACATAGTCCGCCTCTTGTACCGGCAAGCCATCATAAACATAGCCCTCTTCTTCATCCAGCTGAGCAACGGTGTCGATGAGAAATGACGCAACATCATCACTTCCATTTGCGATTATGTCCCCCAACATCGCTTCTGTTTCTTCGTCTCGGGAGTGCTCCATAGTTTCTGCAAATATTTACAACAATTCAATTATTATTCAAACATGGTACATAGTGGCAAACGTAGAACTAGCTAGCTAATCAAAATAAGGAATCATGTTAGTGGCCTCGACGCTGCTTCTCTAGGGTTTGGGGTCGCCTCGACGCAAAGCTTCAAGGGTTTGGGGTGGCCTCGACAATAACGCTCTTTTAACTTGATAAATTTGGGTGGCCTCGAGAGATTTAATTTGTCGGGTAGGGGCGCGGCGGGAGGGGGTAGGAGACCTGCAACATCGTTTTCTCTCTAGGGTTTGGGTGTCCTCGACATACATATACATGGGAAAATAATGTTATCGGGGAGGGGGTATCGGTACCACCCCCTCGTGTTGAAGTTTCTTCTTTCTCCTTTTCTTTCTTTCTTCTTCTCCTATTCTCTTTCTTCTTCTCCCTCGAGAAAGGAAAATAATTAAGGAAAAGGAAGAAAAGAGGAAGAAGGAAGAAGGAAGAAGAAGAAGAAGTAAAAGAAGAAAAAAGAGAGGAGAAGAAGAAAGGATTAGAGGAGAAGAAGAAAAAATAGAATTTCTTCTTTCTCCTCTATTCCTTTCTTCTTCTCCTCTTCTTTTTCTTCTTTTTTCCTCTTCTAATTTATTTCTCCTCTTCTTCCTCTCCTCTTTTTCTCCTTTCTTCCTCTTCTTATTTTCCTTTTTCCTCTCATTCTTTTAGTATTGCTTGTTTTAAAAAAAAGTTCAAATAGAAAATTTCGAAAAAAAACAAAGGTTTTGCCTAATGCATTGTTCATATGAATATACAAACATTTGCATATTCTACAATTATTATTATCAACAAAAAAAATCAATGAACACAAAAAAAACCGAACTTTTCTAAAAATCTATCTTTTGCATATATGAAAACATTAATACACATATGAACAATAAATACATATATCAACAAAAACATAATCTGAACAATTTTTAAACATTACATACACATAGCCACATACATACACATATAAATTATATATATATATATATATATATATATATATCTATATATATAAACAAAAAACTAAACTAATAAAAATGAAAAAAAACAGAGCCGCATATATATATATAGCCACATATATACATACACATATATATATATATACATTGAACAAAAAAATAAAACTAATAAAAATGAAAGAAAAAATAGAGCCGGTGCGGCGCGGCGGCTCACAGCGGTGGCGGCGCGCGGGGGCGGGCGACGGCGACGGGGCAGGGGCTCGGGGCGCGGGGCGCGGGGGCGGGCGGCGGCGACGCGCGGCGGAGCCTGGCGGCGACGACGGCGGGCGCGGGCTCGGGGAGGACGGCGCGGGCTCGGGGAGGACGGCGACGACGACGGGCGCGGGCGACGGCGACGGGCGCAGGCGACGGCGACGGCGACGGCGGGGGCGGCGGGCGGCGTCGGGGCAGCCTGGCGGCGTCGATGTGTTCGGCGTCGTCGGGGGGGGGGGGGGCAACTGGTGGCGATGAACTCTGCAAAACTACGAAGTGCTACTTATATACAAGGAGCATTGGTCCCGGTTGGTGGCTCCAACCGGGACTAATACCCCCTTTAGTCCCGGTTGGTGCCACCAACCGGGACCAAAGGCCTCTTTTCGGCAGCCCAAAGGGCGGGAAGCTGCAGCCTTTGGTCCCGGTTGGTGGTACCAACTGGGACTAAAGCCCCCCCTTTAGTCCCGGTTGGTGCCACCAACCGGGACCAAAGGCCCCTGTGCTGCTCGCGTCGGGGCCAAAGTTTAGTCCCACCTCGCTAGTTGAGAGGGGAGCGCAGTGGTTTATAAGCCCCACTGGCGCTCCCCTCTTGAACTCCTCTCTACTGCAGGCTTATGGGCCTACTTGCTACTGCTGTGCCTGATGGGTCTTCTGGTCCTTCTGCGGGCCTGAATCCTGGCCCAAATTTGGGTTTCAAGTCGTATTCAGGCCGTGGGGGCCCAGTAGGTGGCACTTTTTTTTGTTTTTTGTTTTCCTTACTTATTGTTGCTATTTTTTTTCCATTTTTTTGTTTTGTTTTCTGCATTATTTATTTTCTTTTGTTTTTTGCTTTATTTTTTAATTCTTTTTGCTTCTAGTTTTAGGAAAATTATAAACTTTCTGTTAGTGCCATTACTTTTCAAATTTGAAAACACTTTTTTTTTGTTTTCTTTCTTGCTTTATTTATTTTATTTTGTTTCTACTTACAACAAAATACTTATTGTTGTTTTTTTGTTTTGTTTTCTGTATTATTTATTTTCTTTTGTTTTTTGCTTTATTTTTTAATTCTTTTTGCTTCTAGTTTTAGGAAAATTATAAGCTTTCTGTTAGTGCCATTACTTTTCAAATTTGAAAAGACTTATTGTTTCTATTTTTAATTATTACGAGGGCCGTACCATAAGACATTAAAGCATTTCAAATGAACTCTGAAAAAGTTGAAAGTTGGCATGGTATCATAAATTGACCCACACATAGCATATGCATGTACAAAACGAACAATGGTATCATACTCGTCAGTTACAAAGTTGGCATGGTATCATCATAATAGTTGCGGGAGAAAGTCTTCACTTTTTCTTCGCTTGTGTCATTTGCTTATTGCGCCGTAACCATGGATAATCTTCATCGTTTATCAGGATGCTGGGGTCAGCCTTGACTTTAAAGGGAGGAATTTCATGAAACTTTTCATAATCTTCAGACATGTCTGTCCTGTCCTCCATTCCCACGATGTCCCTTTTTCCTGAAAGAACTATGTGGCGCTTTGGCTCATCGTATGATGTATTTGCTTCCTTATCTTTTCTCTTTCTCGGTCTACTGGACATGTCCTTCACATAGATAACCTGTGCCACATCATTGGCTAGGACGAACGGTTCGTCACTGTACCCAAGATTTTTCAGATCCACTGTTGTCATTCCGTACTGTGGGTCTACCTGTACCCCGCCTCTTGACAGATTGACCCATTTGCACTTAAACAAAGGGACCTTAAAATCATGTCCATAGTCAAGTTCCCATATGTCCACTATGTAACCATAATATGTGTCCTTTCCCCTCTCGGTTGTTGCATCAAAGCGGACACCGCTGTTTTGGTTGGTGCTCTTTTGATCTTGGTCAATCGTGTAAAATGTATTCCCATTTATCTCGTATCCTGTCCAAATCAATACAGTCAAAGATGGTCCCCTGGATAACAAGTACAGCTCATCACAAACAGTGATGTCACCTCTGATACGTGCTTCCAACCAACTGCTGAAAGTCCTGATGTGTTCACATGTAATCCAGTCGTCGCACCGCTCCGGGTGTTTGAAGCGCAGAATGTTCTTATGTTCATCGACATACGGGGTCACCAAGGTAGAGTTCTGTAGAACTGTGTAGTGGGCTTGAGACCAAGAATATCCGTCCCTACATATTATTGAGTCCTTTCCAAGTGTGCCTTTTCCAGTCAGTCTCCCCTCATACCGCGATTTAGGGAGACCTATCTTCTTAAGGCCAGGAATGAAGTCAACACAAAACCCGATGACATCCTCTGTTTGATGGCCCACGGAGATGCTTCCTTCTGGCCTAGCGTGGTTACAGACATATTTCTTTAGGACTCCCATGAACCTCTGAAAGGGGTACATATTGTGTAGAAATACGGGGCCCAGAATGACAATCTCTTCAACTAGATGAACTAGAACGTGCGTCATGATATTGAAGAAGGATGGTGGGAACACCAGCTCGAAACTGACAAGACATTGCACCACATCACTCCTTAGCCTTGGTATGATTTCTGGATCGGTCACCATCTGAGATATTGCATTGAGGAATGCACATAACTTCACAATGGCTAATCGGACGTTTTCCGGTAGAAGCCCCCTCAATGCAACCGGAAGCAGTTGCGTCATAATCATGTGGCAGTCATGAGACTTTAGGTTCTGAAACTTTTTGTCTGGCATATTTATTATTCCTTTTATATTCGACGAGAAGCCAGTCGGGACCTTCATACTAAGAAGGCATTCAAAGAAGATTTCCTTCCCTTCTTTGGTAAGAGCATAGCTGGCAGGACCTTCATACTGCTTTGGAGGCATGCCGTCTTTTTCGTGCAAACATTGCAGGTCCTCTCGTGCCTCAGCTGTATCTTTTGTCTTCCCATACACACCCAAGAAGCCTAGCAGGTTCACGCAAAGGTTCTTCGTCAGGTGCATCACGTCGATCGAAGAGCGGATCTCTAGGCCTTTCCAGTAGGGTAGGTCCCAAAATATAGATTTTTTCTTCCACATGGGTGCGTGTCCCTCAGCGTCACTCGGAATAGCTAGTCCGCCGGGACCCTTTCCAAAGATTACGTGTAAATCATTGACCATAGCAAGTACGTGATCACCGGTACGCATGGCGGGCTTCTTCCGGTGATCTGCCTCGCCTTTGAAATGCTTGCCTTTCTTTCGACATTGATGGTTGGTCGGAAGAAATCGACGATGGCCCAGGTACACATTCTTCCTACAGCTTGCAAGGTATATACTATCGGTGTCAAGTAAACAGTGCGTGCATGCGTGGTATCCCTTGTTTGTCTGTCCTGAAAGGTTACTGAGAGCGGGCCAATCGTTGATGGTCACGAACAGCAACGCCTTTGGGTTAAATTCCTCCTGTTTGTGCTCATCCCACGCACGTACACCTGTTCCATTCCACAGCTGTAAGAGTTCTTCAACTAATGGCCTTAGGTACACATCAATGTCGTTGCCGGGTTGCTTAGGGCCTTGGATGAGCACTGGCATCATAATGAACTTCCGCTTCATGCACAACCAAGGAGGAAGGTTATACAAACATAGAGTCACAGGCCAGGTGCTATGGTTGCTGCTCTGCTCCCCAAAATGATTAATTCCATCTGCGCTTAGACCAAACCATACGCTCCTTGCATCATCTGCAAACTCCTTCCCGTACTTTCTTTCGATTTTTCTCCATTGCGACCAGTCAGTGGGTGCTCTCAACTTTCCGTCTTTCTTACGGTCTTCTCTGTGCCATCGCATCGCCTTGGCATGCTCTTTGTTTTGGAACAAACGTTTCAACCGTGGTATTATAGGAGAATACCACATCACCTTGGCAGGAATCTTCTTCCTGGGGCGCTCGCCCTCGACATCACCAGGCTCATCGTGGCTGATCTTATAGCGCAATGCACCACATACCGGGCAAGCGTTCAGATCCTTGTACGCACCGTGGTAGAGGATGCAGTCATTAGGGCATGCATGTATCTTTTGCACCTCTAACCCTAGAGGGCAGACAGCCTTCTTTGCTTCGTACGTACTCTCGGGCAATTCGTTGTCCTTTGGAAGCATATCCTTTATCATTACCAGCAACTTTCCAAATCCCTTGTCAGATACACCATTCTCTGCCTTCCATTGCAGCAATTCCAGTGTGGTGCCCAGCTTTTTCTTGTCACCTACGCAATTCGGGTACAACAATTTTTTGTGATCCTCTAACATGCGCTGCAACTTCTTCTTCTCCAAATCACTTGCGCAGTTTCTCTTTGCATCAGCAATTGCCCGACCTAGATCATCAACGGGCTCATCTGATGCCTCTTCTTCAGCTTCTTCCCGCATTGCCGGCTCAGCTTCTTCCCGCATTACCGGCTCAGCTTCTTCCCCCATTGTTGTATCATCGTATTCAGGGAACCCATGGCCAGGATAGCTGCCGTCGTCCTCTTCTTCTTCATTGTCTTCCATCATAACCCCTCTTTCTCCGTGCTTGGTCCAAACATTATAGTGGGGCATGAAACCAGACTCAAACAGGTGGACGTGAATGGTTGTTGACATAGAGTAATTGTGACCATTCTTACAGACACCACATGGACAAGGCATAAAACCATCCACCCGCTTGTTTGCCTCAGCCGCAAGCAGAAAAGTATGCACGCCCTCAACGAACTGGGGAGAGCATCGGTCATCGTACATCCATTGCCGGCTCATCTTCATTACACAACACCGAATAGACCAAATTAATACAAGTTCATACAACACTTAAATGCAACAAACAAATAACTCTCTAGCTAAAGCATTTAAATGCAACAACAAATGCGATCAAGATCGCAACTAAGGTAACAATTGATCCAACAGCATAATGATACCAAGCCTCACTATCGATGGCATATTTTCTAATCTTTCTATTCTTCAAGCGCATTTTCTCCATCTTGATCTTGTGATCATCGACGACATCGGCAACATGCAACTCCAATTCCATCTTCTCCCCCTCAATTCTTTTCAATTTTTCTTTCAAGTACTCGTTTTCTCTTTTAACTAAATTTAACCTCTCGACAATAGGGTCGGTTGGAATTTCCGGTTCACATACCTCCTAGATAAAAATATCTATGTCAACTTGATGGGCATAATTTGTCATAAACACGAAATGCAACTAATAGTATTAAAAGAGAATATACCACATCCGAATCATAACAAGGACGAGGGCCGACGGGGACAGATATCAAAACCATGGCACTATGTATAACAAACAACGTACGGGTAAGATAATTATTACATGATTAACTATATATCCAAATCACATAAACATCAATTTTTTATATAAAATTACATGAACAAGAGGCTCACCACAAGGTGGTGCCGGTGACGGGACGGTGCGGGTGATCGACGTTGGTTACGACGGAGATTTAGAAGGCACTAAGTAAACCACACCTACATATGCAAACTAAGTGTTATTTTTGACCTCAAATTGCATATAAATCAAATACTAGCACATATATATATTTCCTCCCAAATTACTAAACTCACAAATTAGTAACTATACAAAGCATGGGAAGAGCTAATCTAGCAATGAGAGTTGAAAGGACAAAGTTGCTAACCTTTGTGATCATTTGAATGGATGGGGGCCTTTAAATCTTGATAAATTTTGGGCAAAATTTGTGAGGAGCTCGAGGGGAAAGGGGAAGAATAGAGGAGAAGTGAGGGGAAAGGGGAAGAACAGAGTGGCTCGGGTGGACGAAGGGTTTATGTACGTCGACCTATAGTACCGGTTCGTGGCACGAACCGGTACTAAAGGTGCTGGAGGGGGCCCAGGCTGACAACATCCTGCCACCGCCCTCATTAGTAACGGTTCGTGGCACGAACCGGTGCTAAAGGTTAGCCACGAACCGGTACTAATGAGAGCGGCCCGGCTAGTCGTTGGAACCGGCACTAATGTATACATTAGTGCCGGCTCTAATACAAACCGGCACTATTGGGCTTCACGTTTGACCCTTTTTCTACTAGTGACTTATTATTAGACTCATGCGGATTATAATTGACCCTCCGTTTGGCTTTTCTTTCCTAACACCAAACAGAGTATCAGGGGCTACTACATATCGGGTGGTAATTTCACACATTTT
Organism: Triticum timopheevii; assembly: GCA_963921465.1. Lineage (NCBI taxonomy): Eukaryota > Viridiplantae > Streptophyta > Magnoliopsida > Poales > Poaceae > Triticum > Triticum timopheevii. The sequence continues at coordinate 657,215,324 of OY997274.1, read as the reverse complement.
TATTACTTACCACAAAGCCTGTCAGGAGGCTGGCGCAAGATTCGGTTAATCCGCTCTTGGCGAACAATACCTTCTGAATCACCGCACTCCTAAGAGTACGGTGCTCTTCGTCCATGGAAGCACCGCAAAGCGCTTCCAGCAGATAATCCGACGCCTCGGGCGTAACGGAAGTCCTCGGCATGGACCGCTCGCCCTCCTTAACGAGGGGCTGCCCTCTTAAGTACGGAACCATTCCAGGTTCGGGAACAGTGTTCGGCTGAGAGCCCGGCCTACTGCGGCTCTCATCGACACGGTCCGCGGGGATCTTGAACCCCGTGTGTCCAACATCTGGAATTCTGCCCTGGGGCGTCTCCAGAGTCACCTCCCCCCGCTCTGGGAGCCTGCGGGACAACACCTCCGTGTCATCCGCGGGCTGAGGAGTAGTGGCCGTCGGGAGCGAGTTCATCGCTGAATCGCTCAGGGACCCATCCGAAGACGATACCTGGGGATGAGCCCTGGCCGGACTGCATATATGTTCGGTGTTATAAAAAGACTATGAAGTAAAATCATGATAGAGTGCGTATACTTACAATCGCGCTAGGGGTTTTCCCCTGTGCAGCCACCCCTCCTCGCTATGGGCGGCCGAGGCGGAGTAGTCCAGAAGGGACACCTTTCCCTTCTTGGACGTCCCAGCCTCCTCCTCCGGGGCAGCTTTCCTCTTTTTCTCCCCCCCCCCCCAATGCGGGGAGGTAGAGTTTCTTCTTGCTTCCCCCCGCCTCCACAGGAGGAATCTGCCTCGTCGTCGCTGGACGACGAGGGTATGACGGCCTTGCGTCGGGGGCCTTTCCCGGCCCCCTGGTCCGCCTTCTCAGGCCCCACATCCTCTCCGGATGGGGAGGCCCCCTCTTCTTCTTCTTCTTCCTCCCCTTCGGGGGAGGAGTGTGCCTCGTCGTCTTCGGACGAGGCTTCCGGTACAACCTTACGCCGGAGACCCTTCCTGGTCCCTGGGCCTTCTTTTCGGCCTTCTTCTCTGGTGCCTTGTAGGGTGCTGGGACTAGCATCTCCGTCAGGAGAGCATCAGCTGGGCCTTCTAGAAGCGGAGCCGGACAGTCAATCCGCTCCGCTGTCTCCACATAATCCTGATCAAATAAGCACAATTGCTTAAAGACTCCCTCATGAATATGTTGGGAAGAACTGAACCCGGTGATAGTCAGGAAAATCACCGGACGAGGAGGCCGTGCAGCATGAAGTCCATGGTCCATGGCTGTTGGAGGAGGTAATTCGGAGGCCTTGAACAGCGCCTTCCAGGCGTCTTTGTGCGTCATGCCGTAGAGCCTCTGAAGCGTCTGGTGTTCGGCCGGGACAAACTCCCACAGATTAAATGCCCGCCTTTGGCACGGAAGAATCCGGCGAACGAGCATGACCTGGATCACGTTGACAAGCTTGATGTTCTTGTCCTTCATGCTCTTGATGCAGTTTTGGAGTCCGGTCAGCTCTGTAGGTTCGTCCCAGGCCAGGCCCTTCTTTTCCTAGGAGGTGAGTCGCATGGGGGTTCCGGATCGGAATTCGTGGGCCACCGCCCAGTTGGCACTGCGCGGCTCGGTGATGTAGAACCACCCCGACTGCCACCCTTTCACGGTCTCTGCAAAGGAGCCGTCAAGCCAGGTGACGTTAGGCATCTTGCCCACCATGGCCCCTCCGCACTCCGCTTGCTGGACGCTCACGATCTTCGGCTTCACGCAGAAGATTTGTAGCCACAAGCCAAAGTGAGGCTTGATGCGGACCTCGCACACGACGATAAACGCCGAGATATTGAGGACGAAATTTGGGGCTAGATCATGGAAATCTAGCCAGTAGTAGAACATGCGCCCGCGGACGAAGGGATGAATTGGAAATCCGAGTCCACGGACGAAGTGGGCGACAAACACGACCCTCTCGTGAGGCTCCGGGGTTGGAATGGCCTGCCCTTTGACCGGTAGCCGGTGTGCGATGTCTGTGGCCAAGTATCCGGCGCCCGAAGATTCGCGATATGCTTCTCTTTCGCGGTGGAGGCCACCCACTTGCCTCCTTCTCCGGACATGTTTAGCTGTGCAGAGAAGACTTGGGCTAGGGCGCTGGAGCTCGAGGGGGCAAGAGTGGGCAAAGGAAGAAGAAGGCGTGGGTAAAAATGGGGAACTCTTATCCCTTTATAGAGGCGACGAAAGCGGTGCGCCTCCCCACTTGCCCGTTGAGAGTCGCTTACTTCCCAAACGTCACGATTGATGGCGCGATGGGATTACCCATACCCGTATTGATGAGAACTAGTAGTGTGACCCGCGCATTTGCGCGGCTAGATTCCTATTATTAAACTATATTGTTATCCTTACAATATTTGACTGATTGGTATATCTATTATAACTAAGGTATAAGTCTTGTGAAAACATGAGTGAGAAATGTTTTCGTTTGGTAAATGTCGACAACAGATTACAAATGTCATTGAAGTTGTGGCCTGGCATGTAAGACCATGGACTTTTATGTAGGTTTCCAACTTTTCCTCTTGCACTGTTTCTAAGTTCCCCATAAATGGTAATTCTACTTATGTAAGAAAGTATAAATTTTCTTGATTATCATGTTATTGGCAGGCAGGTTCAAGCACGGTAGAGCAAATGGCATGTAGATTTGTTTTTAAAAAATGAGTCTATAGATATCCTTGTTAGGTTATGCACTAAATATGAATTAGGGGGGTTTAATGGTTAAATTTCTCTTACGAATAAGTATGGGGACTAAGAAAGACGAAAGAATCATTTAGAGAAGGAGTAAATGCAATCCAGAGACAATCCCTCATAAATATATGAGGTTATGAAAATATATCTTTCTGGCATTTCTTAGAGTATCTCATGACATGATAGACAAAATTGGCAGATCTATCATCCAAAATAAATGTGTAAAAATGATGTTGTTTCCATGTATACAATTTGGACGTTGGTAACGGGAAAATTGCTGAAAAGTCACAATTATGACCTAGTACGCACACCGACATCATTTTTTTACCTCTATATCCAATGGCAATTAAACTACTATAGGACACCATAAACACATATATAATTTAGAAATGTGTGAGCAGGATTGGGTCATTAGTGGTAGCAATCAAGAGAGAACTTTGTGCATAGATCTTTTATGTGATATATCTGAGACTTTTTATTGCGAAATTATATTATCTCGGGACATGTTGATCAGTCAGCAATAACCTATTATCTTCACATAATAATTAAGATTGCACTACCCATATCACTGAAGAATATCACATAATATGCCATCTGCTCAACCACGGTGTAGTCCTTGCTTAACATCTTTGTATTTTCCATAAAAATATAAGCTAATAAAGAGTTGTTTATGCCTCAGTTTTCTTAATACGTCTATCATAACAAATTCTGAAGAAACTCACACGAATAGCCGGTTGTGCACACCGAGATACACCTGCAGTCTTTGCAGCCAAAGGTGAAATATTTTGTTCATACAGAAGTGGACCTGCCAGACCTACAGATGGTAGAGCTAATTAGTGAAATAATTATTCCGGCTCCAGAAGAAATAGCCGGACCGACGAATAATGGCTTTTTGTTCTGTCGCAACAAATTTAATTCAACACGGACGTGTTCGGATGCTCCAGTGTCTACCCCACGACATCTCTATCGTCAAGGGAAACATGGGTGAGACCATCAAAGGATGTTGTGATGAGCTCTTCTTGATATGTGTAACCGAAGATCCTTTGGGTTGCAGCAAGGCAAGTTATCATCTGTGGCCTGCAACTAACAGAGATATAACAAATCTTGCAGACAGAATTTGATATAACAAATCAAAGATGCTAGCTGAAGCCTCCACGAACATATCCGATGACCAATAGAAGAACAGAATTCAGTAGTACAGATTGTGAGGTTTGAAAATATCTGAATCACAAATAGGAAAGCAACAATCATGCGTGTGTAACTTTTTATTTGGTGAAGGCATGATATTACTACCATAATCAAAATCTCTAACAACTACATCTTTGATAGAGAAGAAATCTGACATCCACGTTGTCTCAAATTATTTTTCAAAACAATGTTAACATAGTGCCTTGTTAACGACAGCTCATATAGATTGCAGGGAGATAGCAAAGTACCTAAAAGGATGAAGAGCAGATGTGGGGTATATACGGCTGCTTTCCCCCCAATATCCCCCTTCTGTTGTTTGATCAGATGTGTTCCTTCAATTGTATGGATGGCTAATTACAATTCATGCTTTTTACAGTCAACCTTTTCTCATCAAGACGAAGGAGATAGCCTGTGACCAACGGCCAGTAGATGGTGGTCACTGAGATCAATCTAGTAAGGTCAAACACCATGTTGTTTGATCAGACATGTTCCTTCAATTGTATGGATGGATAATTACAATCCCTGCTTTCTAGAGTCAAGCCTTTCACATCTAGGCGAGGGAGATAGCCTGTGATCAACGGCCAATAGATTGTGGTCTCCAAGATCAAAGTAGTAAGGTCAAACAGCATGGGATTAAGTTTATATATGAGAAGGAGAAGACACTTGTAAGCACCTAGTTTGAAATCTGCAAGCACTTAGACGGGAGGACGTTCTGGCTGGCTGGCAGACTTCAGTATCAAAGTCAAGTACACAGCCTGGGCTGCGCTGTAGTGGATTCCTGCATCAGCTGGGCCTTCTGGAAGCGGAGCCGGACAGTCAATCCGCTCCGCTGTCTCCACATAATCCTGATCAAATAAGCACAATTGCTTAAAGACTCCCTCATGAATATGTTGGGAAGAACTGAAACCGGTGATAGTCAGGAAAATCACCGGACGAGGAGGCCGTGCAGCATGAAGTCCACGGTCCATGGCTGTTGGAGGAGGTAATTCGGAGGCCTTGAACAGCGCCTTCCAGGCGTCTTTGTGCGTCATGCCGTAGAGCCTCTGAAGCGTCTGGTGTTCGGCCGGGACAAACTCCCACAGATTAAATGCCCGCCTTTGGCACGGAAGAATCCGGCGAACGAGCATGACCTGGATCACGTTGACAAGCTTGATGTTCTTGTCCTTCATGCTCTTGATGCAGTTTTGGAGTCCGGTCAGCTCTGTAGGTTCGTCCCAGGCCAGGCCCTTCTTTTCCTAGGAGGTGAGCCGCATGGGGGTTCCGGATCGGAATTCGTGGGCCACCGCCCAGTTGGCACTGCGCGGCTCGGTGATGTAGAACCACCCCGACTGCCACCCTTTCACGGTCTCTGCAAAGGAGCCGTCAAGCCAGGTGACGTTAGGCATCTTGCCCACCATGGCCCCTCCGCACTCCGCTTGCTGGACGCTCACGATCTTCGGCTTCACGCAGAAGATTTGTAGCCACAAGCCAAAGTGAGGCTTGATGCGGACCTCGCACACGACGATAAACGCCGAGATATTGAGGACGAAATTTGGGGCTAGATCATGGAAATCTAGCCAGTAGTAGAACATGCGCCCGCGGACGAAGGGATGAATTGGAAATCCGAGTCCACGGACGAAGTGGGCGACAAACACGACCCTCTCGTGAGGCTCCGGGGTTGGAATGGCCTGCCCTTTGACCGGTAGCCGGTGTGCGATGTCTGTGGCCAAGTATCCGGCGCCCGAAGATTCGCGATATGCTTCTCTTTCGCGGTGGAGGCCACCCACTTGCCTCCTTCTCCGGACATGTTTAGCTGTGCGGAGAAGACTTGGGCTAGGGCGCTGGAGCTCGAGGGGGCAAGAGTGGGCAAAGGAAGAAGAAGGCGTGGGTAAAAATGGGGAACTCTTATCCCTTTATAGAGGCGACGAAAGCGGTGCGCCTCCCCACTTGCCCGTTGAGAGTCGCTTACTTCCCAAACGTCACGATTGATGGCGCGATGGGATTACCCATACCCGTATTGATGAGAACTAGTAGTGTGACCCGCGCATTTGCGCGGCTAGATTCCTATTATTAAACTATATTGTTATCCTTACAATATTTGACTGATTGGTATATCTATTATAACTAAGGTATAAGTCTTGTGAAAACATGAGTGAGAAATGTTTTCGTTTGGTAAATGTCGACAACAGATTACAAATGTCATTGAAGTCGTGGCCTGGCATGTAAGACCATGGACTTTTATGTAGGTTTCCAACTTTTCCTCTTGCACTGTTTCTAAGTTCCCCATAAATGGTAATTCTACTTATGTAAGAAAGTATAAATTTTCTTGATTATCATGTTATTGGCAGGCAGGTTCAAGCACGGTAGAGCAAATGGCATGTAGATTTGTTTTTAAAAAATGAGTCTATAGATATCCTTGTTAGGTTATGCACTAAATATGAATTAGGGGGGTTTAATGGTTAAATTTCTCTTACGAATAAGTATGGGGACTAAGAAAGACGAAAGAATCATTTAGAGAAGGAGTAAATGCAATCCAGAGACAATCCCTCATAAATATATGAGGTTATGAAAATATATCTTTCTGGCATTTCTTAGAGTATCTCATGACATGATAGACAAAATTGGCAGATCTATCATCCAAAATAAATGTGTAAAAATGATGTTGTTTCCATGTATACAATTTGGACGTTGGTAACGGGAAAATTGCTGAAAAGTCACAATTATGACCTAGTACGCACACCGACATCATTTTTTTACCTCTATATCCAATGGCAATTAAACTACTATAGGACACCATAAACACATATATAATTTAGAAATGTGTGAGCAGGATTGGGTCATTAGTGGTAGCAATCAAGAGAGAACTTTGTGCATAGATCTTTTATGTGATATATCTGAGACTTTTTATTGCGAAATTATATTATCTCGGGACATGTTGATCAGTCAGCAATAACCTATTATCTTCACATAATAATTAAGATTGCACTACCCATATCACTGAAGAATATCACATAATATGCCATCTGCTCAACCACGGTGTAGTCCTTGCTTAACATCTTTGTATTTTCCATAAAAATATAAGCTAATAAAGAGTTGTTTATGCCTCAGTTTTCTTAATACGTCTATCATAACAAATTCTGAAGAAACTCACACGAATAGCCGGTTGTGCACACCGAGATACACCTGCAGTCTTTGCAGCCAAAGGTGAAATATTTTGTTCATACAGAAGTGGACCTGCCAGACCTACAGATGGTAGAGCTAATTAGTGAAATAATTATTCCGGCTCCAGAAGAAATAGCCGGACCGACGAATAATGGCTTTTTGTTCTGTCGCAACAAATTTAATTCAACACGGACGTGTTCGGATGCTCCAGTGTCTACCCCACGACATCTCTATCGTCAAGGGAAACATGGGTGAGACCATCAAAGGATGTTGTGATGAGCTCTTCTTGATATGTGTAACCGAAGATCCTTTGGGTTGCAGCAAGGCAAGTTATCATCTGTGGCCTGCAACTAACAGAGATATAACAAATCTTGCAAACAGAATTTGATATAACAAATCAAAGATGCTAGCTGAAGCCTCCACGAACATATCCGATGACCAATAGAAGAACAGAATTCAGTAGTACAGATTGTGAGGTTTGAAAATATCTGAATCACAAATAGGAAAGCAACAATCATGCGTGTGTAACTTTTTATTTGGTGAAGGCATGATATTACTACCATAATCAAAATCTCTAACAACTACATCTTTGATAGAGAAGAAATCTGACATCCACGTTGTCTCAAATTATTTTTCAAAACAATGTTAACATAGTGCCTTGTTAACGACAGCTCATATAGATTGCAGGGAGATAGCAAAGTACCTAAAAGGATGAAGAGCAGATGTGGGGTATATACGGCTGCTTTCCCCCCAATATCCCCCTTTTGTTGTTTGATCAGATGTGTTCCTTCAATTGTATGGATGGCTAATTACAATTCATGCTTTTTACAGTCAACCTTTTCTCATCAAGACGAAGGAGATAGCCTGTGACCAACGGCCAGTAGATGGTGGTCACTGAGATCAATCTAGTAAGGTCAAACACCATGTTGTTTGATCAGACATGTTCCTTCAATTGTATGGATGGATAATTACAATCCCTGCTTTCTAGAGTCAAGCCTTTCACATCTAGGCGAGGGAGATAGCCTGTGATCAACGGCCAATAGATTGTGGTCTCCAAGATCAAAGTAGTAAGGTCAAACAGCATGGGATTAAGTTTATATATGAGAAGGAGAAGACACTTGTAAGCACCTAGTTTGAAATCTGCAAGCACTTAGACGGGAGGACGTTCTGGCTGGCTGGCAGACTTCAGTATCAAAGTCAAGTACACAGCCTGGGCTGCGCTGTAGTGGATTCCTGCATCAGCTGGGCCTTAAGCGGAGCCGGACAGTCAATCCGCTCCGCTGTCTCCACATAATCCTGATCAAATAAGCACAATTGCTTAAAGACTCCCTCATGAATATGTTGGGAAGAACTGAAACCGGTGATAGTCAGGAAAATCACCGGACGAGGAGGCCGTGCAGCATGAAGTCCACGGTCCATGGCTGTTGGAGGAGGTAATTCGGAGGCCTTGAACAGCGCCTTCCAGGCGTCTTTGTGCGTCATGCCGTAGAGCCTCTGAAGCGTCTGGTGTTCGGCCGGGACAAACTCCCACAGATTAAATGCCCGCCTTTGGCACGGAAGAATCCGGCGAACGAGCATGACCTGGATCACGTTGACAAGCTTGATGTTCTTGTCCTTCATGCTCTTGATGCAGTTTTGGAGTCCGGTCAGCTCTGTAGGTTCGTCCCAGGCCAGGCCCTTCTTTTCCTAGGAGGTGAGCCGCATGGGGGTTCCGGATCGGAATTCGTGGGCCACCGCCCAGTTGGCACTGCGCGGCTCGGTGATGTAGAACCACCCCGACTGCCACCCTTTCACGGTCTCTGCAAAGGAGCCGTCAAGCCAGGTGACGTTAGGCATCTTGCCCACCATGGCCCCTCCGCACTCCGCTTGCTGGACGCTCACGATCTTCGGCTTCACGCAGAAGATTTGTAGCCACAAGCCAAAGTGAGGCTTGATGCGGACCTCGCACACGACGATAAACGCCGAGATATTGAGGACGAAATTTGGGGCTAGATCATGGAAATCTAGCCAGTAGTAGAACATGCGCCCGCGGACGAAGGGATGAATTGGAAATCCGAGTCCACGGACGAAGTGGGCGACAAACACGACCCTCTCGTGAGGCTCCGGGGTTGGAATGGCCTGCCCTTTGACCGGTAGCCGGTGTGCGATGTCTGTGGCCAAGTATCCGGCGCCCGAAGATTCGCGATATGCTTCTCTTTCGCGGTGGAGGCCACCCACTTGCCTCCTTCTCCGGACATGTTTAGCTGTGCGGAGAAGACTTGGGCTAGGGCGCTGGAGCTCGAGGGGGCAAGAGTGGGCAAAGGAAGAAGAAGGCGTGGGTAAAAATGGGGAACTCTTATCCCTTTATAGAGGCGACGAAAGCGGTGCGCCTCCCCACTTGCCCGTTGAGAGTCGCTTACTTCCCAAACGTCACGATTGATGGCGCGATGGGATTACCCATACCCGTATTGATGAGAACTAGTAGTGTGACCCGCGCATTTGCGCGGCTAGATTCCTATTATTAAACTATATTGTTATCCTTACAATATTTGACTGATTGGTATATCTATTATAACTAAGGTATAAGTCTTGTGAAAACATGAGTGAGAAATGTTTTCGTTTGGTAAATGTCGACAACAGATTACAAATGTCATTGAAGTCGTGGCCTGGCATGTAAGACCATGGACTTTTATGTAGGTTTCCAACTTTTCCTCTTGCACTGTTTCTAAGTTCCCCATAAATGGTAATTCTACTTATGTAAGAAAGTATAAATTTTCTTGATTATCATGTTATTGGCAGGCAGGTTCAAGCACGGTAGAGCAAATGGCATGTAGATTTGTTTTTAAAAAATGAGTCTATAGATATCCTTGTTAGGTTATGCACTAAATATGAATTAGGGGGGTTTAATGGTTAAATTTCTCTTACGAATAAGTATGGGGACTAAGAAAGACGAAAGAATCATTTAGAGAAGGAGTAAATGCAATCCAGAGACAATCCCTCATAAATATATGAGGTTATGAAAATATATCTTTCTGGCATTTCTTAGAGTATCTCATGACATGATAGACAAAATTGGCAAATCTATCATCCAAAATAAATGTGTAAAAATGATGTTGTTTCCATGTATACAATTTGGACGTTGGTAACGGGAAAATTGCTGAAAAGTCACAATTATGACCTAGTACGCACACCGACATCATTTTTTTACCTCTATATCCAATGGCAATTAAACTACTATAGGACACCATAAACACATATATAATTTAGAAATGTGTGAGCAGGATTGGGTCATTAGTGGTAGCAATCAAGAGAGAACTTTGTGCATAGATCTTTTATGTGATATATCTGAGACTTTTTATTGCGAAATTATATTATCTCGGGACATATTGATCAGTCAGCAATAACCTATTATCTTCACATAATAATTAAGATTGCACTACCCATATCACTGAAGAATATCACATAATATGCCATCTGCTCAACCACGGTGTAGTCCTTGCTTAACATCTTTGTATTTTCCATAAAAATATAAGCTAATAAAGAGTTGTTTATGCCTCAGTTTTCTTAATACGTCTATCATAACAAATTCTGAAGAAACTCACACGAATAGCCGGTTGTGCACACCGAGATACACCTGCAGTCTTTGCAGCCAAAGGTGAAATATTTTGTTCATACAGAAGTGGACCTGCCAGACCTACAGATGGTAGAGCTAATTAGTGAAATAATTATTCCGGCTCCAGAAGAAATAGCCGGACCGACGAATAATGGCTTTTTGTTCTGTCGCAACAAATTTAATTCAACACGGACGTGTTCGGATGCTCCAGTGTCTACCCCACGACATCTCTATCGTCAAGGGAAACATGGGTGAGACCATCAAAGGATGTTGTGATGAGCTCTTCTTGATATGTGTAACCGAAGATCCTTTGGGTTGCAGCAAGGCAAGTTATCATCTGTGGCCTGCAACTAACAGAGATATAACAAATCTTGCAAACAGAATTTGATATAACAAATCAAAGATGCTAGCTGAAGCCTCCACGAACATATCCGATGACCAATAGAAGAACAGAATTCAGTAGTACAGATTGTGAGGTTTGAAAATATCTGAATCACAAATAGGAAAGCAACAATCATGCGTGTGTAACTTTTTATTTGGTGAAGGCATGATATTACTACCATAATCAAAATCTCTAACAACTACATCTTTGATAGAGAAGAAATCTGACATCCACGTTGTCTCAAATTATTTTTCAAAACAATGTTAACATAGTGCCTTGTTAACGACAGCTCATATAGATTGCAGGGAGATAGCAAAGTACCTAAAAGGATGAAGAGCAGATGTGGGGTATATACGGCTGCTTTCCCCCCAATATCCCCCTTCTGTTGTTTGATCAGATGTGTTCCTTCAATTGTATGGATGGCTAATTACAATTCATGCTTTTTACAGTCAACCTTTTCTCATCAAGACGAAGGAGATAGCCTGTGACCAACGGCCAGTAGATGGTGGTCACTGAGATCAATCTAGTAAGGTCAAACACCATGTTGTTTGATCAGACATGTTCCTTCAATTGTATGGATGGATAATTACAATCCCTGCTTTCTAGAGTCAAGCCTTTCACATCTAGGCGAGGGAGATAGCCTGTGATCAACGGCCAATAGATTGTGGTCTCCAAGATCAAAGTAGTAAGGTCAAACAGCATGGGATTAAGTTTATATATGAGAAGGAGAAGACACTTGTAAGCACCTAGTTTGAAATCTGCAAGCACTTAGACGGGAGGACGTTCTGGCTGGCTGGCAGACTTCAGTATCAAAGTCAAGTACACAGCCTGGGCTGCGCTGTAGTGGATTCCTGCATCAGCTTCGTGTTGGAGACAAAGAAAATTTGAGTGCTTGCCGCGGCTGTGGTGCTTAATGCTCACCACTCGGAGAGAGATCTTGGCTCGTGTTTCTTAGATGGCGAACAGGCTGTCCATCATCCTGGAACTCGTCGACGGCTCGGCACTGGATCAGAAGGAGAAGTTATCTTCTCTCCATATTTGTTTGCCTCACTCAGGTTATGTGGAGAACGACACGGAGAAGAATATGTGTGCGCCTAGGGAAAGCGTTCTTTTGACATGGCTTAGCTCTTAGGAAAAGCTTTCTTGTGCGCGCGTCAGGGAAGACCTATTTTTACATGGCCTAGGGAAAGTTTCCTTGTGCGTTCCACGAACTGCTCCTACGTTTGCACTATGGATAGTTTTTTTTCCTATAGGAACGTGACAATAGTTTATTTGTACACTATTATTGTCGTACATCCCTCCACAATCATCATCATTATCGGTAGGGAAATGTATACAAACGGTGCACCGGCCGAAGCTTCGGCCGGTCCCGCGCACACCGCTCGATCGGTAGCGATCCAGCGCTCCCGTACCTCCCGATCCACGTTGTATTTTTTTCTTCGGCCCATCACGTGGCTTGGCCCACCACGTTTACTCGGTCAGCTCTATTTTCACCAACCGCAGCAAGACGAAGTTGCATCCGTTTTTTGCTGCAACGACGAGGATTGTTGCTACAACTGCCGTTGTCTTTTGCTACGACCAGCGTGTTTATTTGCTACATCCATTTGTTTTAATGGTGATGATTGATGGCTGGCGTTCGTGCAGATGACTGGGACAACGATTTCTGCTGCAACTATCGTCGGATTTTGCTACAACTGATGAAGAAATTTGCTACATCAATTCATGGCAGAGATGCACCCGGGACAACAACAACAATGATTTTTTGGTTGCAAATGTCGTTGTCTTTTTGCTGCCACCAGAGAGTTTTTGCTACATCTATCTTAATGGTGATGTTTGGTGGCCATCATTCGTGCAACCCATGCAGCGAATGTCGACGGTGGAAAAAAGCTTCAACTATCGATTTCTTGCCCAAATGAAAAAAGCTGCAACCGTTTACATGAAAGCTTCAACCCTACATTTAAAAAGCTTCAACCCCATGAAAAAAAGCTTCAATTGATGTGGACAAAAAGTTTCAATAACAGAAAAAGCTTCAACCAGTATGTGAAAAAGTTTCAACCGGCGAAGAAGGAAGCTTCAACCATGGAAAGAGCTTCAATCGATGTTGGAAAAAAGCTTCAAACCGTGGAAAAAGTTTCAACCAGCGCGAAAAAAGCTTCAACCGGCATGCAAAAAAGCTTCAACCGACATGCAAAAAAGCTTCAACCGGCGAGATGGAAAGCCGTGTCCATGGAGTCGTTTTGTTGGGATGGGGGGCACGACGGTGATGGCGGAGCTACAACGGCGGCTGATGGCGGAGATGCGATGGTGTGCCGCGGCGCTGCAACCACGGGGCGGTCAGGGGAGCTGCAATGGCGACCTTGGGCACGACGACCACCTCGGGCACGACGCCGGCAACCTCGCGCGTGACAACGGCGAGCGGCGACGGCGAGGCGTGCGGTTGCGACAGCGCGGCGGACGGTGCGAGCCGGCGGTGCTTCGCGGTCGCGCATCCATGGCGGCCCCGACTGGCTCGCTCCTCTCTGTATGCGCTGGAGGCAAGGATAAGGTAAAGAAGGTTGAAGAGGAGCTGGATCTGACGGTCTCGCGCGGCCAGATCGAACAGCTGGGGGCAGACCGGCCAAAACTTTCGGCCGGCGCACTGGCGCCCAGTGATGGCCTTATCGGTATGGTGGCTCGTGCATTCGTGGCTGTAGATTTATTACATAATCTAATGTAGATGTTTTGTTATTAATTTTTTCTTTGATGATAATTCTGATTCCATTATGTTCATCTATATATTGGCCTTTTCATATGTAAAAATATAGATAAATGGCTATACAAAATTGAATTCCAAGGAAACATGATACTTATCTTGATAGAATCATTTTCAGTCTTTAGTTCAAGGTAGTACTATTTTAATATACTTAGCAAAATCAACTGAGTCTCTACTCATCCTTTTACGAACCATATCTTTCTGGCAATTTAATTACACTTAATTATTTTGCAATTTTATCTTTCATTTATAATATGTCAAAAACTGAATGACATATATAAAAAAGGTATATTGCAGTCAATATAATGTTATTCTTGCATGCCCAAACCATGCGTTTTTTCCTGTAGTATTAGTGTAAAGAATTTAAAACCTTGACTGTGTGTTTAATTACATGCCTTATATTTTAAAAAGGATGATGCATTTTTCGTTTGCATGTATATTGTGTATGCTTTCTCGGTCTTCTCATGACTATTTTTTTTAAGAAAAGTACTTAATTTATACTATCAACCATTTTGATTAGAACGCACGCCGCGAGTAAAAAATTGCAAGAATAAGAATATTAGTCTTGGAATTAGATGTAACTGTCCATTTAATATTTGTTGCCACTAATGTTCTATTATATTGTAGACATACATTATTTATATTCTGAAAAAAAGTGTATCAAGAATAAGTCTGCCCCACGTTCTATGCCATGTACGTACACATGTACACTTTTTATCAGGGTTAGTTTTGCCCATGGATCATGGGTGCCGGAAGTTTCTTCTTTTTTTGTAACCGGTGCACGAAGTTTCTTATCCCACGTGAAGCGCTAGTATAGCAGTCCGTATTTATTGATTTGATAAAATTACATCCTATTATAATCAGATGTACACAGTAGTATTGTGATCGAACTCTTCTTTTATGTGGACTCTCGGACTCTTCATATTTCGCAGGCCTCCTTTTTTAATTGACATGACGTGCCTCGTCTAGCTGGTTTGGCAGCTGTCAGCTTTGCTTTACAATGCCACCATATGTCTACTTGTAATGTCCTAGGATAAGGTAAAAAAAAGGTTGAAGAGGAGCTGGATCTGACGGTCTCGCGTGGCCAGATCGGACAGCTGGGGGCAGACCGGCCGAAACTTTCGGCCGGCGCACTGGCGCCCAGTGATGGCCTTATCGGTATGGTGGCTCGTGCATTCGTGGCTGTAGATTTATTACATAATCTAATGTAGATGTTTTGTTATTAATTTTTTCTTTGATGATAATTCTGATTCCATTATGTTCATCTATATATTGGCCTTTTCATATGTAAAAATATAGATAAATGGCTATACAAAATTGAATTCCAAGGAAACATGATACTTATCTTGATAGAATCATTTTCACTCTTTAGTTTAAGGTAGTACTATTTTAATATACTTAGCAAAATCAACTGAGTCTCTACTCATCCTTTTACGAACCATATCTTTCTGGCAATTTAATTACACTTAATTATTTTGCAATTTTATCTTTCATTTATAATATGTCAAAAACTGAATGACATGTATAAAAAAGGTATATTGCAGTCAATATAATGTTATTCTTGCATGCCCAAACCATGCGTTTTTTCCTGTAGTATTAGTGTAAAGAATTTAAAACCTTGACTGTGTGTTTAATTACATGCCTTATATTTTAAAAAGGATGATGCATTTTTCGTTTGCATGTATATTGTGTATGCTTTCTCGGTCTTCTCATGACTATTTTTTTTAAGAAAAGTACTTAATTTATACTATCAACCATTTTGATTAGAACGCACGCCGCGAGTAAAAAATTGCAAGAATAAGAATATTAGTCTTGGAATTAGATGTAACTGTCCATTTAATATTTGTTGCCACTAATGTTCTATTATATTGTAGACATACATTATTTATATTCTGAAAAAAAGTGTATCAAGAATAAGTCTGCCCCACGTTCTATGCCATGTACGTACACATGTACACTTTTTATCAGGGTTAGTTTTGCCCATGGATCATGGGTGCCGGAAGTTTCTTCTTTTTTTGTAACCGGTGCACGAAGTTTCTTATCCCACGTGAAGCGCTAGTATAGCAGTCCGTATTTATTGATTTGATAAAATTATATCCTATTATAATCAGATGTACACAGTAGTATTGTGATCGAACTCTTCTTTTATGTGGACTCTCGGACTCTTCATATTTCGCAGGCCTCCTTTTTTAATTGACATGACGTGCCTCGTCTAGCTGGTTTGGCAGCTGTCAGCTTTGCTTTACAATGCCACCATATGTCTACTTGTAATGTCCTAGGATAAGGTAAAAAAAAGGTTGAAGAGGAGCTGGATCTGACGGTCTCGCGTGGCCAGATCGGACAGCTGGGGGCAGACCGGCCGAAACTTTCGGCCGGCGCACTGGCGCCCAGTGATGTCCTTATCGGTATGGTGGCTCGTGCATTCGTGGCTGTAGATTTATTACATAATCTAATGTAGATGTTTTGTTATTAATTTTTTCTTTGATGATAATTCTGATTCCATTATGTTCATCTATATATTGGCCTTTTCATATGTAAAAATATAGATAAATGGCTATACAAAATTGAATTCCAAGGAAACATGATACTTATCTTGATAGAATCATTTTCACTCTTTAGTTTAAGGTAGTACTATTTTAATATACTTAGCAAAATCAACTGAGTCTCTACTCATCCTTTTACGAACCATATCTTTCTGGCAATTTAATTACACTTAATTATTTTGCAATTTTATCTTTCATTTATAATATGTCAAAAACTGAATGACATGTATAAAAAAGGTATATTGCAGTCAATATAATGTTATTCTTGCATGCCCAAACCATGCGTTTTTTCCTGTAGTATTAGTGTAAAGAATTTAAAACCTTGACTGTGTGTTTAATTACATGCCTTATATTTTAAAAAGGATGATGCATTTTTCGTTTGCATGTATATTGTGTATGCTTTCTCGGTCTTCTCATGACTATTTTTTTTTAAGAAAAGTACTTAATTTATACTATCAACCATTTTGATTAGAACGCACGCCGCGAGTAAAAAATTGCAAGAATAAGAATATTAGTCTTGGAATTAGATGTAACTGTCCATTTAATATTTGTTGCCACTAATGTTCTATTATATTGTAGACATACATTATTTATATTCTGAAAAAAAGTGTATCAAGAATAAGTCTGCCCCACGTTCTATGCCATGTACGTACACATGTACACTTTTTATCAGGGTTAGTTTTGCCCATGGATCATGGGTGCCGGAAGTTTCTTCTTTTTTTGAACCGGTGCACGAAGTTTCTTATCCCACGTGAAGCGCTAGTATAGCAGTCCGTATTTATTGATTTGATAAAATTATATCCTATTATAATCAGATGTACACAGTAGTATTGTGATTGAACTCTTGTTTTATGTGGACTCTCGGACTCTTCATATTTCGCAGGCCTCCTTTTTTAATTGACATGACGTGCCTCGTCTAGCTGGTTTGGCAGCTGTCAGCTTTGCTTTACAATGCCACCATATGTCTACTTGTAACGTCCTAGGATAAGGTAAAAAAAAGGTTGAAGAGGAGCTGGATCTGACGGTCTCACGCGGCCAGATCGGACAGCTGGGGGCAGACCGGCCGAAACTTTAGGCCGGCGCACTGGCGCCCAGTGATGGCCTTATCGGTATGATGGCTCGTGCATTCGTGGCTGTAGATTTATTACATAATCTAATGTAGATGTTTTGTTATTAATTTTTTCTTTGATGATAATTCTGATTCCATTATGTTCATCTATATATTGGCCTTTTCATATGTAAAAATATAGATAAATGTCTATACAAAATTGAATTCCAAGGAAACATGATACTTATCTTGATAGAATCATTTTCACTCTTTAGTTCAAGGTAGTACTATTTTAATATACTTAGCAAAATCAACTGAGTCTCTACTCATCCTTTTACGAACCATATCTTTCTGGCAATTTAATTACACTTAATTATTTTGCAATTTTTTCTTTCATTTATAATATGTCAAAAACTGAATGACATATATAAAAAATGTATATTGCAGTCAATATAATGTTATTCTTGCATGCCCAAACCATGCGTTTTTTCCTGTAGTATTAGTGTAAAGAATTTAAAACCTTGACTGTGTGTTTAATTACATGCCTTATATTTTAAAAAGGATGGTGCATTTTTCGTTTGCATGTATATTGTGTATGCTTTCTCGGTCTTCTCATGACTATTTTTTTTGAAGAAAAGTACTTAATTTATACTATCAACCATTTTGATTAGAACGCACGCCGCGAGTAAAAAATTGCAAGAATAAGAATATTAGTCTTGGAATTAGATGTAACTGTCCATTTAATATTTGTTGCCACTAATGTTCTATTATATTGTAGACATACATTATTTATATTCTGAAAAAAAGTATATCAAGAATAAGTTTGCCCCACGTTCTATGCCATGTACGTACACATGTACACTTTTTATCAGGGTTAGTTTTGCCCATGGATCATGGGTGCCGGAAGTTTCTTCTTTTTTTGTAACCGGTGCACGAAGTTTCTTATCCCACGTGAAGCGCTAGTATAGCAGTCCGTATTTATTGATTTGATAAAATTATATCCTATTATAATCAGATGTACACAGTAGTATTGTGATTGAACTCTTGTTTTATGTGGACTCTCGGACTCTTCATATTTCGCAGGCCTCCTTTTCTAATTGACATGACGTGCCTCGTCTAGCTGGTTTGGCAGCTGTCAGCTTTGCTTTACAATGCCACCGTACGTCTACTTCTAATGTCCTAGGACTGATATTTTTAATAGAAAATACATATGACTTGCCGAAGAATGTGCCAAACTATTGTTACGTGACCGGCCACATTATTTATCCGTAGATATATTTGTATGTAACGCTACATCTATTTAATCATGTCCGTTAATATCTAAAATTGACGATCAAGATAATTTAATATATGTGGACAAACGTGATGTCTTGTTTGACTCTTGTTTTAATTATATAATAGATACATAGATAGATAGATCCCGTGATAAGGGGACACGATCTCTGCTTTGACAAGACGTGTCAAGGAAACCGCCTCACAATATGCACTGTGGCTGGTTGTGGAAAAACGGTTCGAATAAAGACCCGACCATAATGACATATCACGTCATCTAAAAAGTTGTCGGCTGAAATATCATTCTCTCTACGGTGGTATGTGAAGATCATTTTGCTGTTCCGGACATGGTTTACGTGTTCGCTGATTGCCTTGGAGTATTCGTTGAAGGAACCCGCCTTGCAATGCCGAAGACAAGACTACACGCCGGACTCATCGTCATTGAAGCCTGGTTCAGGGGCTACTGAGGGAGTCATGGATTAGGGGGTATCCTGACAGACGGACTATATACATCGTCCGGACTATTGGAGCGTGAAGATACAAGACTCAAGACTCCGTCCCGTGTCCGGATGGGACTCTACTTTTCGTGGAAGACAAGCTTGGCGATCTGAATATTGTATTTACTTCCTTTTAACTGACTCCGTGTAAACCCTAGCCCTCTCCGTGTCTATATAAACCAGAGAGGTTGATCCTTAGAAGGCCGATCACAATTACAATCATAATCATCATAGGCTAGCTTCTAGGGGTTAGCCTCTACGATCTCGTGGTAGATCTACTCTTCTACTACTCATATCGTCAATATTAATCAAGCAGGAAGTAGGGTTTTACCTCCATCGAGAGGGCCTGAACCTGGGTAACATTATGTCCCTTTCTTCTTGTTACCATCAGCCAAAGACGCACAAATCGGGACCCCCTACCTGAAATCCGCCGGTTTTGACACCGACAATGCTTACTATATACTCCTCAATTAGTTTAGTGTTTCCAACATCTTCTTGTGCAGTTCCACTAAAATATATGGTATCTTCAAAGAAGATCCCTATTTGCACAAGTAGAGATAATTGTGTATTACATTAAGAGTGTCATCAAATCAGTGGCAAAACAATTGCTCATTCCAGCCATAGCAATAAATTAAGATGCAAAACTATAGCATTACTTGTGTCATCACAATTCCAGTGCTTAATTACAGCATCGGGAGTTGATTTTTGTTTTTCCGCTTGTTCTTCCCCTTCATCACTTGGTTCAACAATAGACAAGCTTCGCCTTCAATGTAAGATTTGGCATGCCAATTTGGGAGCACAAGTATGGCACTAAATAATGACATTAATTTTCCAACGAAAGTGGCAAAATATAGGCCAACAGTTGTCAAATATCATTATCTTACATCAATGGGATATTACGGTGCACATACAGATTGGAAGTCTTGTCTCCATTTGTGCAGTTCACTAAAATCAAGCAACACTACCATACAAGTAGCACAACATATGAAAGCACACTGCAGAATCATGTGAAAGAAGGCTAGTACTGACCTCTCATGATGCGGAATTCAAACAACTCACAAGAAGAAGATCTGAACCAAATTTGCCAACACGGATAGGAAGTATGATCTCCTCTTGTGTAGTTCCACTAAGATCAAGCAATCAAGCAGCGTTGTCGGTGTGACATTTTGGTGCAGTGCAACAAAAGGTCACAATGGCAATGAGGTCAAATTGATAACCCTGTTTACACAGAGGTGCAAAGGAAACAACTAGTGGTCAATAATGGTGGATGACACACAAGCCAACAAAAAGAAGCATCTACCTTATCTAGATGGGAAAGAAAGCAAGACAGTAGCATTTCACAAACGGTGGCATCGATTAATATTAACATAAAGATTATATTAACAATAAAATTCATTGAACATGTAATTTGCTTTTAACTGTGGCATTGCACCAATTTTCCAGCGGCATTATTAGAGGGTGTTTGTTTACATGGACATTTTTGTGTAGGGACTAAAAAAACTCCGTGTCAGTCCCATCTAAACCAAACATAGTGACTTTTAGGGACTAAAAGTGCGCATTTTTGGAAATAAAGAAAGAAGACCCCGAGGGAGTCTTTTTGGGACTTTTTCCAACAGTTGCCCCTGCCAAGCATCGCACCTTGTCTCTATTAGTTCATTACTAGGGGTAACATGGTCTTTTAATTAGCATGTCATTTAATAACCTCTAGTCCATGTTTAGTCCCTGGAACCAAGCAGGTAGGGACTAGGGAGTTTTTAACCAAACAGGGCCTCAGATTAACAACAGCTAAAGAGTTGCACGGGACAGTGGACGCACCAGCACCATGTGCATCTACCGATGTACTGTGGTCATGCACAGTCTGTTGGAACAACGAACAAACAACCAAGAAGCATATTTGTGTTTGTCCCAGTTTTGTTATCTTTAGACACCTTTCCTTATATGAGCACAGCAAATCTAGTCCTGCTCAAACTCTACAAGCTTGTCCTCCAAAACAAAAGATCAGTTCGTTACAGATGTGCATACAGCGTCTGTCATTGTTTTCCCTTTTCGACCAATGTAGGTCCTGGATAGCCAGTCTGTACTAGTACTTTTGCCCCTTCCTTTCCTCTTTGAACCACGTCCTAGATTTATGCGATACAACTTTCTCCACTAGTTTCCCCCACTCCTTTCCTCTTTGAACCACATCCTAGATTCATGGTATACATCCAGCTAGAGTAATGCATGTGGAATAAGTAAATTATACCTTATTGTTCTTCGGGCATGGTTCGGTGGTCGACGGGACGACGGCGAAGAAGAAGGGGTCGGAGACCCTCGCCCGCTGCCGCTGGGTGAAAGTGAACAAGTGCGCTGGTAGTGGATTCCCTCCCTCGCCGACGGCGACAATGTTAAGCCTCCTTCCCTTCCCGGTGGATGGATCCTGCCGGCTCTTTGAGCAGCAGTGAGGGGAGAGAGAGGCCAACTGTCGGTGTCAAAACCGGCGGATCTCGGGTAGGGGGTACCGAACTGTGCATCTAGGCGGATGGTAACAGGAGACAAGGGACACGATGTTTTTACCCAGGTTCGGGCCCTCTCGATGGAGGTAAAACCCTACTCCTGCTTGATTAATATTGATGATATGGGTAGTACAAGAGTAGATCTACCACGAGATCAGAGAGGCTAAACCCTATAAGCTAGCCTATGGTATGAGTGTTCTTCGTCCTACGTACTAAAACCCTCCGGTTTATATAGGCACCAAAGAGGGTTAGGGTTACACAGAGTCGGTTACAATGGTAGGAGATCTACATATCCATATCGCCAATCTTGCCTTCCACGCTAAGGAAAGTCCTATCCAGACACGGGACGAAGTCTTCAATCTTGTATCTTCATAGTCCAGGAGTCCGGCCAAAGGCTATAGTCCGGCCATCCGGACACCCCCTAGTCCAGGACTCCCTCAGTAGCCCCTAAACTAGGCTTCAATGGCGATGAGTCCGGCGCGCATATTGTCTTCGGCATTGCAAGGCGGGTTCCTCCTCCGAATACTTCATAGAAGATTTTGAACACAAGGATAGTGTCCAGCTCTGAAAATAAGTTCCACATACCACCGTAGAGAGAATAATATTTACACAAATTCAATCTGCTGACGTATTCTGCAGCGTGACATCACACCACGGCCAAGCCTTTATTCGAATCGTTTTTTACTGCCCCACCTCAGCGCGTTTAGCGAGGCGGTTTCCTTGGCACGTCTTGTCAAAGCAGAGATCGTGTCCCCTTATTCCGGGATTCTCATCAATACGGGCGTGGGTAACCCAACCGCGCCATTGATTACGGCGCTTGGGAGATAAGAAAGTTTTACCAGGCTGGTGGGGACGCTTAGCTTCGTCCGTCCATATAAGGGGATAAGGTTCCACTTTTTCACACACGCCTTCTTCCTCCTTTGCTCATCCATTTCCGCGCACTCGAGCTCCAGCGCCCAAGTTCGCACATCCTACCTCAACCTTCTCCAGCCATGTCCGGAGCGGGAGGCAAGTGGATGGCCTCCTCCGTCACGGAGGGGCACGTGAAAAAGCTGCGGAAGGCCGGATACTTGTCCAACGACATCGCACATCGGCTCCCTGAGGAGGGGCAGATCATCCCTACCCCCAGGCCCCATGAGAGGGTGGTGTTCCTCACCCACTTCCTGCACGGACTAGGTTTTCCACTTCACCCATTGGTCCCGGGGCTCATATTCTACTACGGCCTAGATTTCCATGATCTGGCCCCGAATTTCATCCTCAACATCTCGGCGTTCATCGTCGTGTGCGAGGCCTTCCTCTGCATCCAGCCCCACTTCGGCTTATGGCTGAAGACCTTCAATGTCAAGCCAAAGGTAGTGGGAGGCCGCCAAGCAGAGTGCAGAGGTTCCATGGTGGGCAAGATGGACAACGTCCTATGGCTCAAGGGCTCCTTTGTGGAGACCATAAAGGGGTGGCAATCGGGGTGGTTCTGCGTCACCGAGCCGCGCGACCCTAAATGGGCTGCGGCCCCCGAATTCCAATCTGGATTCCCTACACGGCTCACCTCCTGGAAAGAGACGGGCCTGACATGGGGTAATTCAGAAAAGCTGACTGGACTCCAAACCTGTGTCCAAAACCTGGTGAACAAGAAGCTCAAGCTTGTCAATGTAGTCCAGGTCATGCTCATCCGCCGGATCCTCCCGTGCCAACAACGGGCCTTCAACTTGTGGGAGTTTGATCCGGCACATCACCAAACCTTGAGCAGGCTCTTCGACACTACGTACGAAGATGCCTGGAAGGTCCTGTTCAAGGGCACCGTGGCTCCCTCATCCGCTACCGAAGATCGTGGATTCAGCTCGTAGCGTCAAGACAGCGAGGTAAGATATTTTACCCTTTACGGGACTCTTGTTTTTCATAGTTTGACTCTATGCGGGATCTAAACTCCCTTGCCTTTGATAGGATCGGCAGAAGACGTTCGGGCAGGTTGGCTGTCCGGCTCCCTTGCCAGAAGACCCAGCGGATGCCCTATTGACGGGGCTGTTGGTTCCGGCACCTCACGTGGTGCCGGAGAAGAAGGCCAAGAAGAAGGCCACGGGAACCCGAAGGAGTTCTCGGCGCCAGGTGTTGTCGGACTCATCGTCCGATGACTCCGAGACAGAATCCTCCCGCGAAGACGAGGAGGAGGAAAAAGAGGCCTCTCCCCCAGTGGGGGAGAGAAGAAAAGGAAGGCCCCCCCTACTGGGGAGGCCGGAGGGTCCAAGAAGGGAAGGACCCTTCCTCCGGACTACTCCACCAACGCCAACGATGGCGAAGAGGAGTGGCCACCGAGGGCTAAGCCCCTGGCGAAATCGTAAGTGTCCGGATACCAGAATAACTCATGGCGTTTCATTTGTCGCAGATAATATCCTAACACCGAATATAACCCTGCAGCCCGCCCAAGGACGGGCTCGACGCTTCAATGAGCGGCTCCCTGGATTCGTTGGACGTGAATAGCACCTCACTTCCGGCTGCCTCCTCTCCTCGCGCTACGGATGATGTCGAGGTGGGGTCCCAAAAGGGGCCCAACCAGGAGGAGGTGGTCCAGGAGGCGCCGCAAGGCAACCTCCCGGACTCCGGGTGCAAGGGGGATAAAATCCCAAAGGGCTCTAAGTCCAGCCCTGGGCCGGACTCCGCACCGGAACCTTCAGTGGTTCCGGAGTCCGATAGGCGGCCCCTTCGTCAGAAGGGCAAGACTGCGACACCAGTGACCTCCGTCCAACCAGAGGCACCGGATAATTTGCTGGAGGCGCTTAATGGCGCCTCCATCGACGAGGAGCACCACACTGTTATGAGTGTGGTATTCCAGAAAGTTTAGTCCGGCAAGAGCGGGCTGACTGCAGCCTGTGGCAGCCTTCTAACAGGCTTTGAGGTAAGTATTTAAGATATGTAAAAACGTTACCACATAGACAGTAGCCCCTGATGCTCAGTTTGGTGTTCGGAAAGAAAAGCCGAACTGAGGATCTAAAAGATATACGTAGGAGTCTAACATAGGTATGTCAATATGGGAATGCAGGCTGCGCTGCTGACCTCTGCCGCACTGACTGCGGAGGTCAATGCATTGAAGCAGAGCCTCGAGCGGTCCGAGAACGAGCTCGGCCTTTCCAAAAAGCAGCTCGAGGACAGGGAAGGTAAGTAATACCTTATGGAAGTATATAAAAGATGTGGTTGCCAAAAATGATAGGAATAACGTGAGTATTGCAGGGGCCACATACGAGGTGGCGACCCTGAAGGAAGCGGTGTCCAAGGCCGAAACCAATGCGGCCGCGGAGCGTACCGAGCAAGAAAAGCAGGAGGCGCGGGTGGCGGAGGTGCGGCAAGAGCTCCAGGCTCTCGTGGAAAAACACGAGAGTTTGGAGCGTGACTCAAAGACTCGAGAGTCCGAGCTCGCCTCGGCCCTTGAGAGCGCCAAAGCCGCTAAGGCCGAAGCCCAAAAAGCCCTCGAGGAAATTGAGGCATTGAAGAAGATAGCGGCGGGTAAGGCATTCTTTATGCAAAGCAAGCACGTGAAAGTGAATTATCTGTTACTTACCCAAATCCGGAGCTCTCCAGGAGCATTCGCAGATCTGCCCCGCAGTGTGTTCGATGCTGCCGCATTCTATCGATCCAAGGAGGGGAGCTCGACGAAGAAGGTGTTCTGGTCTCAGTATGCTCTTTTTCCCGGCGGACGGATCCTGCCGGCTCTTTGAGCAGCAGTGAGGGGAGAGAAAGCACCAATGTCGGTGTCAAAACCGACGGATCTCGGGTAGGGGGTCCCGAACTATGTGTCTAGGCGGATGGTAACAGGAGACAAGGGACACGATGTTTTTACCCAGGTTTGGGCCCTCTCGATAGAGGTAAAACCCTACTCCTACTTGATTAATATTGATGATATGGGTAGTACAAAAGTAGATCTACCACGAGATCAGAGACGCTAAACCCTAGAAGCTAGCCTATGGTATGATTGTTCTTCGTCCTACGGACTAAAACCCTCCGGTTTATATAGGCACCAAAGAGGGTTAGGGTTACACAGAGTCGGTTACAATGGTAGGAGATCTACATATCCGTATCGCCAAGCTTGCCTTGCACGCCAAGGAAAGTCCTATCCAGACACGGGATGAAGTCTTCAATCTTGTATCTTCATAGTCCAGGAGTCCGGCCAAAGGCTATAGTCCGGCCATCCGGACACCCCCTAGTCCATGACTCCCTCACCAACGAAGTCTTGTTTAGATCTGGAGAGGGTGAGAGAGTGTGAAAAGAGCAATTACAAGCGCTGAGGCTCCAGCGTGTATATATATACTGGAGAGAGAGTGTGAAGCGTGCAAACCCTAAAAAACAAGCGCCGAGGCTGCAGCTTATAGAGTACGCGATGAGGTGATTATACGGTCACTACGAGATCATATAGCTCCGTATCCATCCATTTTGACCAGTCAAACAATCCTCCTGGCACAAATTATGCTCAAGTGTAGTTACCGAACCCGAGACCTCAGGTTTTTTTTGAGTGGAACCCGGTACCTCAAGTTTGATAAGCGAACAAGCTAACCACCTACACAACCCTCCCATTATGTTCAACGAGAGGAAAATAACCTTTTATACATTCCTGCATTCGTGTGACAAGCATGCCGTGTTTTTTTTGTGTGTGTGTGGGAGTCATTGGGATTTAAATCATAATCGTGTCATGTGGCTTTGGTGGTAAGACAATCCACAGTGGTGCAGAAATCTTAGTCACCTTACCTCTCTCCACGTAGTACGTTGGGTCCCACCAGTCAGAGGGTGAAACAAACAAATTAATAAGAAAAAATAAAAGTGCCAGCGGTGTATCTTACCTCACATATCTCCCTACTGCTCGGGAACACTGTCCAATTGATCCCTCTGTTCACTCACGTACTGTTTTAAGTGAATCCTTATTATAACGTGCACACAATTTTGGGCACTTGTATTCGACGTAAGTCAGTGTGCCACCGTATCTCGTACTTACTACTCCCTTCGTCTAGGTGTAATAAGTCACGTTAGAAGGTGCAGCGGGACCAAGGCGCGCGTGTGTGTGTGTGTGTGGGTGTGTGTGTGTGTATGTGTGTGTGTGTTTAATAGCATGTGTGTGTTAGAGAGAGCGACAGATTGACCTACTCCTACAGAGCAATAATGCTACACGCACGGATGAATATGGGCGTTTACGGGGCTGACTAGGAAACAATCCGACGTGGCCGCGCTGGGGCATGAGACAGTTAGAAAAATGGAGAACGTGCCGCTGTTTATGCGAGCAAAAAAACGAGAACCCAACAGAACGACAGCTCGGTTTGCCCTCGTTCCAGATTACTGATCGCGCTGCCTCAGACGACCTCGACTTCTCCAGCCGCCTTGTAGGACATCGTGCTCTCCCACCGCCAAGAGCACATTGACGCTTGCTCCGCCGATCTATTCGAGCGGCGTTTGTCTTAACTTAATAACCTTTTCTTTGCGCGCCCACAGCCACGTCGGATCGTTTCCTAGTCCGGCCCATAAATGCCCGTATTCGTCCGTGCGTGTAGCATTATTGCCTACAGAGAGATGGTGTGTAGTGTACGATTTTAGCCGCAAGAGTTTGTGCATCCTCTCGTTTCCGGGCGTGTCCGATAGGGACAGGCGGACATCTGCCACGCTCGCTCCTGACCAGCCTGGCCCACCCAAACCCCTCCATCGCCCGCGCGCACTTCCCGCCCGAAACGGTCAGAGCCGCTCCAAAGAATCGGTCACTACTAGGAAAAGGGCTATAGATAATATGGACATTAATGGCGCACCACACATATGGTGCGCCACTACTATATACTAATGGCGCACCATGTGTTGGTGCGCCATTAGTGTCGAAATACTAAAGCCGCACCGCATCCACGGTGCGCCACTACTAACAAATTTTTTTGATTTTTTTTTCAAAACTAGTAATGGCGCACCAGTATATTTTTTCAATGTTTTTTATTTTTTTTCAAAACTAGTAATGGCGGACCATGTGTGTGGTGCGCCATTACTAGTTGAACTAGTAATGGCGCACCACACCCACGGTGCGCCATTACTAACTTTGACCAAAAATCCCCCCGAATGCACCCCCCTGGACCGCCTGTTCAGTTTTAAAAAAATAAAAGAAAATGATGGAAATGTCAAAAAAAATAAAAGAAAATAAGTTTCCCATGTGATATGTGGTCTACTTATTGGGAAATTTACAAATATGAATTTCGACTTTATTTGCAAAATCTCTCTGGAATTTGTAAAATGGGCATAATTTTTGCATATGAACTCGGATTAAAAAAATTTATATGAAAAATCAACTACTCGAAAAGTTACATCTGAATTTAATCGGGGGAACCCCGTTAAATATTTTCAAAATCCTCAAAAACCTAACAGAAAAAAAGTTACGGGGCTTTTAAGATCTAGAGGGGAAAAATGGAAAAAAAATTCAAACTTACTAGTGGCGCACCATTTGCTAGGTGCGCCACTAGTAACAGAAAAAAATTAGTTTCGATTTTTTTTGAATTTTTTTTTCAGAAAATGATATGTAATATGACCGGGAAGTTTGAAATATTTTTCAAAAATTCATCATACTCATGAACATGAACAATGTCCTAGACATCAACAAGGTTTAATAGGACTGATATGATAGATATATCAACAAGTGCCTGTTAAGTGAGGTGGTGCTGGGGTTGGATAGAACTGTGAAGTTAATCGTGTTCGGGCTGGAGTAGTGTGAGGATGGGTGACCTTCCTGGAAGTTTGACCACTTTAGTGCGATTTGACTTCCGATTAAGCATATTGACCCAATATTAAGCCATAGTGACCCGAGATTAAGAAATAAACGAAAAAAAAATTAAAAAATTGAAAAAAATTCTAAAAAAATTTGAAAAAAAAGTTAGTAATGGCGCACTTCTATGTGGTGCGCCATTACTAAGTCAGATAGTAATGGCACATCGTGTGATATACTAATGGCGCACTCCCTGGTGCGCCCACGCCATTAGTATTAAATTTTAATGGCGTGATGCTAGTGGCGCACCTGTAGTGCGTCATTAGTAGCCAAAACAGGTGCGCCACTAGCAGGCCTTTTCCTAGTTGTGGGTGCCGTACTCATGCCGAGCAGAGCGGACACGACCTCTCACTAGCGCAAGAGTGATGGTTTCTTCGTCCGTCCAACTTACTGCTGGGTCTATGTGATTTGACGTCTCATTGCTCTTTATTACTGAGGTGGTAGGACTTCTGGATGTCCCACGCTTTCGGCAAAAGGAGGTACTACTAGATTACAATTTTCTCCATTCTTATAGCGGAGGAGTGCAAGAGTAGTGAAAACACGCAGGCTCAGTGATTACATGGCCCACCTCACACTATCACCATATTTTCTGGACACCGTGCGACACCTAAGTCTTTACATAGTACCCCCTCCGTTCCTAAATACTACTAGATGAGTCCCCGCGCGTTGCCGCGGAACAGCCGTATATCTCTCTGCGTAAAATTATCGATTTCATAGACCTAAAAAAACTCTATAACCGCATGACAAATGTGGTAGCCAAACTAAAAAAACTCCCATCATCATGTAGATCATAGCACGTAAGGAAAAAAGATCAGCCAACTCCTACAGCATAATGGGATTATATTTTTCTTTTTGAGATGTTAATGGGACTTAAAAGCTCATGTACATGCATGCTACCGGTGCATGCTTGCGTGCAGACATGTTGATGTGATTTAAAACCCACTCACATGCATGCCACGGTATTTCTGCATGCTTGCATGTGGCTTAGTGCGGAGCCTCTCAACATCTAGATCAGACGGCTATTATGGACTGATTTAGTTCATCTAATGGCTACATTATTTTTGATGATGTGGCTCAAGGAGAGGATAGTGAATTCCTAGTAGTGGGGACTAGCCATTACTAGTAGATAAGTCTTTGTAGAGATTCCACTTGGTGAACTACATACGGAACAAAATGAATGAATCTACACTTAAAATGCATCTATATACAAACGCATGTGGTTCATGGTGAAATCTCTACAAAGACTTATATTTAGGAACAAAGGAAGTACTAGTATAGTACGTACTGTAATTTATCAGCGAGATAAATTTGTACAATGCTATGAAGCTTCCAGCTTCTGTTACATGCATCTTGCGTCCAAGGTTGCCCGTTGCAACATTCCATCAAATACAAAGGAGACTAACATGCATGCTATTGCATCTCAATGATTGACAGATCATAGTAAATATGTACTCCCTCCGTTCCAAAATAATTGTCTCAACTTTATGCAACCTTTAGTACAAAGTTGTACTACTACTAAAGTTGACAATTATTTTGGAATAGAGGCAGCTAAAGAAAAAAAAGATCCATGCAGTCCCTAGCCCTTGAACCGTGAACCTAACCAGGCTTCAATTTGTTGGCCACGTTCGAGCTACCTAAGAAATGAAGTTTGCAACCTTCTGACCATCAGATCATTTTGTGGAGTTTCACCAAAATCGAGATGAGCTTCCCTATGGCAAAGAAATTGAAGAAGCATGATTAGAATGAGATTACTGGGACTAGTTGATGAGACATAATCTCATCACAAATACAGTAGGTAGAAGCCAGTAGAGGTATCTACGGGGCAAAGAAGTAGAGAAATATCCACATGGAGTGATGTGGGCAGCTGGAGCAGTGGTGCAAGCCAGCTGTAAAGGGAGTTGTACCTGAGAGACGTAGCTCAACCTTGAGGAGGGCGGCGGGAGATGGCAATTTCCCACGTCGCGGGAGTGAGCAAGGGACGAAGGCAACCTCACCGGCTTTGTGAGAGAGAACGGCGGGGACCCCTGATCGGAACGTGGCGAAAGTGGGTTTTCGCCGTCGGCGACGGTGACCATATCTACACTAAGCATCCACCCCTTCCCCCGGCAGACTTGATCTGCCGGGATATTAGAGATGTGGCCATAGTCGTTTTGTGTGAGAGAGTGTGAAGAGAGCAACCCCAGCAAGCAAACGTGTAGGCTGGCCTGTCCTGACTATGTATATAGTGGAGCGATTTCCTTTTATCTCCATATGAACCTATCATATTGCGTACGTTCCACTGAAGGAAAAAAACTTTATTTATAAATGACGCGGCACCAACTACTCGTTCTCCTATAACCTTGCCTTGGAAAATCCAAATATTAACTTTGCGATTAGTTGTTTGCCTCTTCGGGAAGTCGAGCAATAATGGTAGTGTAGTGTATATCGTTCTGGCTATATGAGACCGAATGAATTGTTGCATGTCCACCACGTGGGCGAGGGTCGAGGGGCGAGGGAGAGTGCTGCATACGGAGCAAAATGAGTGAATCTACACTCTATAATATGTCTGTATACATCAGTGTTTGGAGTATGTACTAGTAGTTCATATTGAAATCTACTAAAGGACATATATATTCCAAACAATATGATATAATCTCTATAACGAAGGTAGTAGGGACGAGGAGTAAACGGAGGGAGTAGTAAATTTTTCTCCTCGTCCTGTGAGCCACCGCGCGCATGGGCGAGGGAGCGGGCGTAAGGCGGACAGTACTAAGCAAGCTTCACCTCATCCTGCGAGCCACCCCGCCCATGGGCGGGGGAGACGGCGTACTAAGCAAGCTTCTCCTCGTTCTGCGACTTGACGGGACACATCAAAAGTACTCCAGTGCATAGAGCCTTGCCTCTAAGGTAGGCCCCACATGGTTTGCCTCTTTTTTTAACATAACGCGTCAAGTCACAATTTGTTTGTTCACCCGTGGTAGACGAGCCTCCCTCCACCAAGTGGACAACCAGTACACATGCCAAATTACCACGTGGGCTACCTTTTTCGTATACAAATGAGCTCCACCGTGTAACCGCGCGGGTGTGGTTGGGAAAGAGACGGGAGTACGTGCGTCGTGCATGCACCTCTTCTCTTCGTGCACGTCCCCCACCTACATGGGTGTGTGTGAGAGATACAAACCGTGTTCGTGAGTGTTTTCTGTATTGGGGTGGGGGTTGATTTCGTGAATGTATTTGTGGGAATATGTGTTGATGACTGAGGGAGTCCCGAATTAAGGTCTCCTCGGAAAGCCGGACTGTTGGACTATGAAGATACAAGATTGAAGACTTCGTCCCGTGTCCGGATGGGACTCTCCTTTGCATGGAAGGCAAGGTTGGATATTCGGATATGTAGATTTCCTTCTCTTTAACCGACTCTGTGTAACTCGAGCTCCCTCCAGTGTCTATAGAAACCAGACGGTTTAGTCCGTAGGACGACAACAATCATAATCATAGGCTAGCTTCTAGGGCTAGCCTCTACGATCTCGTGGTAGATAAACTCTTGTAATACTCATATCATCAAGATCAATCATGTAGGAAGTAGGGTGTTACCTCCATCGAGAGGGCCCGAACCTGGCTAAAACATCGTGTCCCCTGCCTCCTGTTACCATTAGCCTTAGACGCACAGTTCGGGACCCCCTACCCGAGATCCGCCGGTTTTGACACCGACATTGGTGCTTTCATTGAGAGTTCCACTGTGTCGTCGCGATAACGCTTGATGGCTCCCTCGATCTTCTTTAATTACGCGGTCCAGGGGGAGGTTTTCCTTCTTGGATAGATCTTCGTATTCGGCGACTTCGTACTGCGGGCCAACTCGCTTGGCCATCTGGAGCAGATCGATAGGTACACCCCTGGCCATCAGCTCAGGTTTGGAAGCTTAAACTACACTGCCGACATCCGTGGAGACTTGATCCTCGACGGATTTGAGCCCATGACAAGTGCGCCGAATAGTCACGACGGGCTTGACTTTGATCTACCGTCAGATAGAATTTGGGATATCGCGCCTGCGGTGGCGCCGGGAATCAATCCGGAGCAGATCGTGCCTTCCGAGGGCGGGTGGATGGACCCCACCGCCGAAGTCGCACACTTATCGGCGTCGGAGCAAAATAGTGATCCCACCTCCAGTGAGAGTGGTGTCATCGGACCCTCGGACTCGTCTCCGGCCACAGGATCCGAACCGCGTGCATCCGTGCCTACCGAATCCGATTGGGCACAAGTCATGGAGTTTACCGCCGCGGATAATTTTCAACACTCTCCCTTAGGAGGCGTGCTAAACTCATTAAGGTCTCTTTCCTTGTCGAGAGATTCCTTGCCGAACTATGTCTGGCTCGAGTGGGAGGCGGACGACGAGGAAAGTCGTTCCCCACCCACCACCCACTTAATAGCCACCGTCGATGACCTAGCCGACGTGCTTGACTTCAACTCCGAAGACATCGACGGTATGGACGACGATGTAGGAGAAGAACAGGAACCACCGCTTATAGGGCACTAGACAGCTACCTCATCATATGATATATACATGGTGGACACACCAAAAGAAGGCGATGGTGACGATGCAACGAAAGATAACCCCCTCGACAGGCCACCAAAGCGGCGCCGTAGATGCCGCCCTAAATCCCGCCAAAGTAACAACAGTGCAAGAAATAATAATACCCCGATTGACTCCAAAGGAAACGACGACCCCATGGACCCAGCGATGGAGCAGGATGAGCCAGGGGACGATGAGCACAATCCAGAGCCGACGTCAGATGGCGCCGATCCCGAGGGTAAAATTCACCAACCTGTCTCCGGAGAGGAGAACAGCCCGGATGATGATGCACTCATCATCCCAGAAAAACTCTTGGAACAAGAGAACCTCCACAGAAGGCTTATCGCCACCGCGAGGAGCCTAAAAAAGCAGAAGCAAAGGCTTAAGGCCGCGCAGGACACACTCAACCGTAGGTGGAACAAAGTGCTCGACATAGAAGAAAAATACGGTGACGATCGTCACACAAAGAGATATCCAAAGCCCAAGCTGCTGCCCAAATTCGATGATGAGGCCGTAGAGCCCATTCAGCTGAAAACAACTGATCAGCCGGATCGACCGCCCCGTGGCCGTGACAAGAGGGCTAATGATGCCGGACACAAGTCAGCACATGAATTACGTGAGCTAATGGACAAAAAGTCCGATATGGCCAGATCCATCTACGGATCTAGGAAGCACGCTCCAGCACAGGATCAGAGCTACCGGAATGATCACATTGATCGAACACCAGCTAGGAATCAGAACGAACACAACAACCGTCAACAGCATGCCATGACACGACCAAATACATGGGTGCCGCACACCCCCTGTGCTTCACCGATGAGGTGCTGGATCATGAATTTCCGGACAGATTTAAACCCGTGAATATAGAGGCATACGACGGAACTACAGACCATGTGGTCTAGATCAAGGACTTTATCCTTCATATCCACATGGCTCGCGGAGATGATCTCCTCACCATTAAATACCTACCCCTCAAATTAAAGGGACCAGCTCAGCACTGGTTGAAAATCCTTCCCGAAAACTCAATTGGAAGTTGGGAAGAGCTAGAGGATGCTTTCAGGGCCAATTTTCAAGGGACTTATGTCCGACCTCCGGATGCAGACGACCTAAGTCACATAATTCAACAGCCCGGAGAGTCAGCCCGAAAGCTCTGGAACAAATTTCTTACTAAGAAGAATCAAATAGTCGATTGCCCGGACGCCGAAGCCTTGGCGGCTTTCAAACACAGTATCCGGGACGAATGGCTTAACAAGCCTTGTGACCCGCTTTTGCGCGGGCGAGGACAGCTGGCTGGCCCGTAGTGGCACCAGCGACCCAAGCACATCCGAAGTCAGGGATGGCAACAGGAAGCCGCGACGCAACAAAAACAAGCGTTGTAACAATGATGGCAGCCCAGAGAACACGATGGTCAACGCTGGATTCAGGGGCTCTCGACCCGGTCAACGGAAGAAGCCATTTAAAGGCAGCAGAGATGGACCGTCCAGCCTAAACAAAATTCTAGACAAACATTGTCAGATTCACGGCACCCCCGAAAAACCTGCAAACCACACCCACAGAGAGTGTTGGGTTTTCAAGCAGGGCGGCAAGCTGAATGCCGAACAAAAGGGGAGGTAGACGCCAAGTGAAGACGAGGATGAGCCTCGTCAGCCGAACACTGGAGGACAGAAAAATTCCGACCATAAGTCAAAACAGTGAATATGATCTACATAAGTCATGTTCGAAAGAGAACGCGCAAGCGTGCACTCCGAGACGTATACTCTGTCGAGCCCGTCGCCCCCAAATTTAATCCCTAGTCGGCCTGCCCGATCACCTTTGATCGCAGGGACCATCCAACTAGTATCCGACATGGAGGATCGGCCGCCTTGGTGCTCGACCCAATAATTGACAGATACCATCTCACACGAGTCCTTATGGACGGTGGCAGTAGTGTAAACCTGATATATCAAGATACTGTCTGCAAAATGGGGATAGACCCTTCAAAGATCAGCCTAAGTAACACAACCTTTAAAGGAGTTATACCGGGTGTCGAGGCCCACTGTACAGGCTCTCTAGTACTAGAGGTTGTATTCGGTTCTCCCGACAACTTCAGAAGCGAGGAATTAACCTTTGACATCACTCCATTCCGAAGTGGCTATCACACACTTCTCGGAAGAACGACCTTCGCTCGTTTTAATGCAGTACCGCATTACGCCTACCTCAAACTTAAGATGCCCGGTACACGCGGCGTCATCACAGTTAGCGGAAATACAGAGCGTTACTTATGCGCAGAAGAATACGTGGCGGCTCTAGCATCCGAACACTGAGCGGTCCCTCCAACCAGGACAAATGGCCGGTCGTAGAGACCACGAACACGGTTAGACGAGTCCGGCGCTCCACCCAATGTAACAGCCCAGTTGGGATTTCCCCATAACAGATGTTAGGGGCTGCTCGCAAAAAGAGCCCATAGTTTGGCTCGACCCTATCAATACAATACCATATTGCATTTTCATGGTTCATTTAGATTAACGAACACCTCGCACGAAGTCTTTCACATGGGTTTTTTCCTTTTCTTTTACAAATGATCATCGTGCTACACCCTTCCAGGATACGGCAAAACAGAGATAAATGCGCAGACGTACAGCATGGCCCGGCTCAAAGGTTTATTTTTAGATTAAGACCCTGCATAAACCTTTTTAATATCTCTTGTTGCTTCTTTCACACCAGACTACTGCTCATACCTGGAAACTCAGGGTTTATAGTCGAGGGCGTCATTCAGCCTAGTACACATTATAAAGTCTGAATACCTTAAGGAGTGTTCGGCGTGGCGAGTTTGGCCTTATATGCATCAGCTCCGAATCATGTCTTTGGTCAAATGTTGGGTTTCCTGGCTCTCGTGATTTGCTACCTTACGTTCCGTTCTATCGGCTAAGGCGGCACCGGGAGAACTACTGCGATTGTGCCACGGTTCATCTGGAAGAGCACCTCAGTAGAGAAAGCCGAAAACTGACTGTCATGATACAACGCGACACTGGTCAACCACTCGATGACCCAGCGGAATCTTCATGATTCCTCCACATTAACGAAGGACAGGTTTCCCGGTCACGTACATACGCGCACCATATCCCGATGAACGCGAAAGTACCATGGGCTATATAGTAGCCCCACCATCAAACTCC
The DNA here is from genome assembly GCA_963921465.1 of Triticum timopheevii. Taxonomy (NCBI): domain Eukaryota; kingdom Viridiplantae; phylum Streptophyta; class Magnoliopsida; order Poales; family Poaceae; genus Triticum; species Triticum timopheevii. The sequence goes on along the minus strand of OY997274.1, from coordinate 657,179,272 downwards.
TATGGCTAAGTGAAAGTGGTAAAGCTATATAGTGCGATTGCCTGGTTCACTTCGCTATCACCTCCTTAACGGACCAAGACGTTGGATCAACTGTGACTACGCGCATTCTTGAACACGCCCGCTTTATATGCGTGGGGGCTGAAGCCGACAACTGCAAACTTTCAGGTTACATACATACATAAACGGCCGCACATGAGGCATTATAATACTTTAAGGAAAAAGTATAAACACAGCCTTTATAATCAAAATAGCATTGTCTTTGCAATCGCGATATATCTCATTCGAACATGGCACTCTTCGAGCACTGAGCCTCTATTAAACGGGTGCCTTCTAAGACTTCTTCGAAATAGTGCTCGGCCGGGTCCTGGCCTTCTGCCGCACTACGGGTTGCAATATCGGTGGTTTCCATCACAGCCCAGTATGTTTTAACATGGGCAAGAGCCATCCGCGCACCCTCTATGCACGCCGACCTCTTCACAACATCGATACGCGACACAGCACCATGGAATTGTTGCACCAATCCGAAATAGTTTCCCAGCATTGGTCCACGCGGCAAAAGATGATCCACGACAGACCTCATAGCAAGTACGGACAACCTGTGGAGTTCGGCCCAAGCGGCCATCTTTTCATTCAATGGCAGCGGACGCGTCGGGGCACTGAACTGCGACCAGAATTACCTCTCAGCCTTATGGTCTTGCCGATCTTTGAAAAAATCGGTTGCATCAGCAGCACTCTTTGCCAGGTCCGCATATGAGTCCGCCGCACTCCACTACTGATCTAGAGGGGCATACTTCGGATCTCCGAACTTCATTCGCAACAGATAGGGCTTCCCAGCCACGATATCTCCGGCTTCACGAAGCTCCTCCCTCATCCCCCTCATTTTAGAGCGGGTTTCCTTGGCTGCCTCCAGGGCCTTCTTTAGGTCAGCCGCTTTTGCTTGATTTTCCTTTTCAAGAAGCTCACGGCGGTTGGTGACATCTTTCAGCTCGTTAGCCATCTGGGCTATCTTTTCTTCGCTCCGGCGATGAGCAGCCTGTTCGGCTTTTAATTCTTCGACCACCTTCAGGGCGGCCGCATCACTTCCTTGGGCTTGTTCCTTGGCTCGGGCAAGCTCCACCCGAAGGGTTTCTACGGCAGCAGCTTCATCTGCAGTCACAATACACTACTAGGGAAAAGCCTATACACAGAACCTTAGCAGCAGCGAGGGTTAAAAACCCTCGCTACTGCTACTTACTAGTAGCGTAGGTTTTTAAACCTCGCTACTACTAAGTTGATAGCAGTAGGGCGGGTTTATAACCATCGCTACTACTAAGCGCTCTCTACCGTGCCCCCCGGGACATGCCATAGTAGTAGCGCAGGTTTTTAACCCTCACTACTACTAAGGGAGATAGCAGTAGCGCTGGTTTTTAGCCCTCGCTACTAATAAGTGGTGCCATAGCAGTAGCGAGGGTTAAAAACCCACGCTGCTACTAAAGGTCCCATTTTCAAACTCTACCCCCCCCCCCCCTGTGGATCGCCTTTTCAGTTTTAAAAAAAATAAAAAAAATGATGAAAATGTCAAAAAAATAAAAGAAAATAAGTTTCCCATGTGATATGTGGTCTAGTTGTTGGGAAAATTTGCAAATATGAATTTCGACTTTATTTGCAAAATCTCTCGAGAATTTGTAAAAATGGGCATAACTTTTGCATACTAACTCGGATGAAAAAGTTTTTTATATGAAAAATCATCTACTCGAAAATTTACATCCGAATTTAACGGGAGAACCCCGTTAAACATTTTTAAAATCCTCAAAAACCTAACAGACAAAAAGTTACGAGGCTTTTAAGATCTGGTGGCAAAAAAATTCAAAAGAAAAATTAAGTTTTTTTTAATTTTTGTTAAATCTGGTCAAACTAATTATTCAAGAATATTAGTGTTACTAAATAATTATTTTAGTTTTTTGAATTTTGGTCAAATCTGGTCAAACTATGGTCAAATTGTGGTCAAACTAATTATTCAAGAAATATTAGTGTTACTAATTTCTTAAAACAATAGTTTCAAACTCAAACAGTGAAATGTGTGACTTCATGCTCAAGCTAAATTCCTGAGGTTAATAGGATTGACATCTTACTATTGTCAGGTAAACAACAAGTGCAGACTTGGAAACGAGGGAGAATAGAATCCGGAAGTTAAGCGTGCTCAGGCTGGAGTAGTGAGAGGATGGGTGACCGTCCAGGAAGTTAGATGATTTGGAATGATGAGGGGTGATTAGAGATTAAATTGAGCAGCGATGAGGGGTGATTAGAGATTTGAGGTTAAAATAATTCAGAAATTTGAAAATTAGGAAAAAAATCGAATTTTTTTTCAAAAAAATTCAAAAAAAAATCAGAGATTAGAGATTAGTAGTAGCGCGGGTTGGCACCCGCGCTACTGCGGGTGATTAGAGATTTGAGGTTAAAATAATTCAGAAATTTGAAAATTAGGAAAAAAATTGAATTTTTATTCGAAAAAATTAAAAAAAAATCAGAGATTCGAGATTAGTAGTAGTAGCGCGGGTCACACCCGCGCTACTGCTATACGTTAGCTGTAGCGCCTTATTAGTAGCGCCGGCCCCTGCGCTACTAATAGGCCCAAAACCCACGCTACTGCTAGGCTTTTCCCTAGTAGTGATATATTATAAGATACTAGCACAATGTTCCTCTTACAATTTATTGACATGCCGAACATACATACCCTGGGCCTCGTCAAGCCGCTTGTTAACAAGCGCGATGTGGGCATCCGCCACGTCCAGCTACCGCTTTAGGTCGGCAAAATCAGCAGTCTGGCCAGCCTCCGGACAATTAGCCGCCTGCACATACAAAGCAACACAATTATTACCTGGGATTACGATCCTCTGTTTGCCACCTCTGGGCAGCCACCAGAGTCTCAGGGGCTACTATTTATACAGAGCACACTTAGCATGTGCGGTACCAGCAGAAATACATTATTTCGCATACCTCAAAACCGCTCAACAAACTTGCAAAGGCTTCATCCAATCCGCTTTTGGCGTATGAAATCCTCTCAATCACCGTACCCATTAAGGTACGATGTGTCTCTGAGATGGTCGCCTGCCCCAGCAGACCCATCAGGGTGTCCGGCTGTATGCCAGACAATCCCGGACTCCTCCTATCGTTCTCCCTGGGAGCCGAATAGCCTGAACCTCGGGCAGCCGAAGTGCCAACTTCCGGCCTTGGCAGATCGGGAGAAATCCTGCGTGACGACACCTCGGGGTCGTCCGCCCTATGTGATGGGGAGGCAAGGGGAGGCGTCTCACTTTCCATCATCTCTGGAGGAAGATCTCCTGAGGACGAACTCTGTGGAGAAGGGCTACGAGCCGGACTGCAACGAATATGTTTCAGTCATTATCCTCAGAGACAAAACGGGGTACATTTACCAAAGTACTATTTCACTTACGGCTCGGTGGAGGGCTGGCCCCCTTGCGAGGTTTTCTTCCCTCGTTTAGACGCCTCCGTTTCCAAATCTTCGGAGGTGGCCCTTTTCTTACCTTGAGGAGAGGGGACTTTAGGTTCCCCTCCCCGATTATCCTCCTTCGTGGAGGCGTTTGCTCCCCCGATTTGGATATGTAAAAAATGAGGCCCACCTGCGGCTTCTCTATTCCTCCCCTCGTCTTCTCCTGATGGCACCTGATACGGCACGCTCTCGAGCATCCTGGTCAACAGAGGATTCGGCGTGCATTCGGGAAGAGGGGTCGGACACCTAATCCTGTCCGCCTTCCTCAGCTTGTCCTGGCAGAGGGCAATTTTTCAGAATGGTGTTATAATAAACATAAAGGATGGTGTGTTCGGTAACGGAATTACTTACTTGGGTATCCGGGCCGTTGCAATTAAGACCCACGCCCTCGGTGGTGTCCGGACACTTTCTTCATGCCGAATAATTGTTGAATGGTTGGCGGTCCTTCCAGGTTGAACTCCCACATACGGAGAGGACGACGTTGGCAGGGCAGGACTCGACAAACAAGCGTCACTTGTATTATCTTGACAAGACTGACATCCCTCTTAAGAAGGTCTCGGATGCGGCTTTGCAATGTCAGCACGTCGTTGGCCGGCCCCCAGTCTAGCCCCTTGTTGACCCATGATGCCAATTGTGGTGGACGGCCCGGAGTGGTGATGTAAAACCACTCCCACTGCCATAAATCGAAAGTCTCCACGAAAGTACCCTTTGGCCATGGGGCGTCGGTGACTTTGCTTATTATGGCGCCTCCGCACGCCACGTGACGCCCATCAATCACCCTCGGCCTCACATTGAAGGTCTTGAGTCATAGGCCGAAGTGGGGGGTGATGCAGAGGAAGGCTTCACACACGACGATAAACGATGAGAGTTGAAGGACGGAATCCGGAGATAGATCATGGAAATCTAGTATGTAGTAGAACATGAGCCCTCTCACGAAGGGATCAACGCTAAAACCTAGCCCTCGGAGAAAGTGGGAGATAAAAACAACGCTCTCGTTGGGTTCGGGGGTGGGGACGGCCTGCCCTTGAGCAGGTAGCCCGTGCGGAATCTTAGCAGTGAGATACCTGGCCTCCCTAAGCTTCCAGATGTCCTCCTCTGTGACGGAGGAGGCCATCCACCGGCCTTGAAGATTGGGTCTGGACATGGTCGAAGGACCGAAGTGCTTAATCTTGAGCCTTGGGTGTTGGAGCTCGAGGTGCGGGAGGGGAAGCATCAAGCGTGGGAAGAAAAGGACAGGCCCTGGCCCCTTTATAAAGAGGACGAATATCAAGCGTCCCCTGCGTGACCGTTTGGGACTTGCCTAAAATCGAGGAGTCATATTAAACAAACACGGTTGGGTTAGCCACACCTGTATTCATGAGAATCCTGTAATAAGGGGACACAATCTCTTCTTCGACAAGGCGTGCCAATAAAACTGCCTCGCAGCACGTGTAGTGGCTGGTTATGAAAAACGGTTGTAATAATGACCGGACCGTGGCGTGATGTCATGCTGTAAAAAGCTGTCAGCAGTTTAGATTTGTGGAATATTGTGCTCTCTATGGTGGTATGTGGAATTTGTTTTGTAAAGCCGGACACGATCCTTGTGTTCTAAATCTTTACGGAGTATTCGGAGAAGGAACCCGCCTTGCAATGCCGAAGACAATCTGCGCACCGGACTCATCGTCATTGAAGCCTGGTTCAGGGGCTACTGAGGGAGTCCTAGATTAAGGGGTCCTTGGATAGCTGGACTATGTACTTTGGCCGGACTGTTGGACTAGTAAGATACAAGATTAAAGACTTTGTCCTGTGTCCGGATGGGACTCTCCTTTGCGTGGAAGGCAAGTTTGGATATTCAGATATGTAGATTTCCTTCTCTGTAACCGACTCTGTGTAACCCTAGCCCCCTTTGGTGTCTATATAAACCGGAGGGTTTAGTCCGTAGGACAACAACAATCATAATCATAGGCTAGCTTCTAGGGTTAGCCTCTACGATCTCGTGGTAGATCAACTCTTGTAATACTCATATCATCAAGATCAATCAAGCGGGAAGTAGGGTATTACCTCCATCAAGAGGGCCCAAACCTAGGTAAAACATCGTGTCCCCTGCCTCCTGTTACCATTAGCCTTAGACGCACAGTTCGGGACCCCCTACCCGAGATCCGCCGGTTTTGACACTGATAATGACATCTCAAACAAAATTTTGCATGCAATGTCTATGAAATGGAGGCCTATCCATATCATACAGAGGGTCAGGCAATCCACGAGAAGAGAGGGAGGGGTCATAGATATCAATAGAGTCGAAGAGAGGATCAAGTGGGTGGGTGCGAGATCGATGAAGAGAGCATAAAAATTGTGTGTGTGTGCAAGTCAAAGATATAGGGCGACTGACGTATCGGAACGTTAGAGGGCACATGTCAAGTTTGTGTGTGGCAGGAAGACATGACTAGAGCGCTCGATGTATCGGTGCGTGTGGGGGTGGGGGAGGGGTGGGGGAGGGGTAGGCAGAGGCCTAACTATAGAGGTAGAATGACTCGTATATGTGTTGAGAAGGAGAGACCCAACTATGTCTTGAGGGAGATCGGTCGACATCCATACATAACTGAAGGACGGGAAATATGATGGACAAAGAGAGAGAGAGAGAGAGAGTGAGAGAGAGAGAGGAGAGAGAGAGGGAGGGAGAGGGAGGGAGAGGGGTAGAGTGCTGGATGGGTGATGGAGTTGCTTCTCGAAGATGGTGGGAGAGGCCTACTAGACAAACTGAGGGTGGAACTGCAATGTTATCAATAAGAGTGGGGCTGTGTTTCTATGTGTGCCTGTGTGTGATAGATCTGTCGGGACGCATCCATGGATGATGAAGGGGAACCATGTGTTTGGTAAGCAAACCTAACTAGATCGATAGATCAATTGTTTTTTGTCGGAGGAAGGGGGAGACATAACTAATGAGGTAGATCGACCGACGCGTGGGTAAAGACAAGTTATAAGGACCTAGCTAGCTATATGTATAGCGAGAGATTAGTCGGTGTACGTCCATTTATTAGAGGCAAATAAGGTCCAGCGAGATGGATAGACAGAGAGAATGGAGAGAGGAGGTGGTGTGAGAGGCCCAGCTACTAGCTAGATAGGGGGAGGAGTGTGCGGTTCTGAGAGTGATGAAAAGAGGGGCGAGAGTTTACACGTGTGTGTGACCGTATGAGAGACACGAGGCAAGGACACATAAAGGAGGAGATTGAAGGTGCGTGTGTATGTTGTAGGCAGACATCACTGGAGAGGTTTATCGATCGGTGTGTGTCGGAAAGGAGTTTTGGAGACTCTGGGAGAACGACCTAAAGAAAAAAAATGAAAATGCCCGATGGATAGAATGCTGAGGGAGGGGGGTGGTGAGGAGGGCGTGTGCATGCACGAGAGGAAGTTAGTGGTAGCTACAAAGGTTAGAGGATTGTTTGGGTGTAAGAGACTAACAACGATCATAATTTCATATGAAAGCGGATTCATATATTTGAATAGGAGATCATGGTGTTTTAAACATATGCATGCATGAATATAGCGGTGATACACATGCTGTGCAGATGTTATACCATAATGTGATAATGCATGGCGTTTGAAACTCACAGCTAAATGTGGAACAATCTAAACCATACTATACATCAAACAATCTCACATTTTATTTGAATTTGGGATAATGTGTGGCGTTTGTAGCTTACAACTAAATATCGAACAATCTAAACAATACTATATATCGAACATTCTCACATTTTATTTAAATTTGTGGTAATGTGTGGTGTTTGCAAGTCACATCTAAATACTTGTAGGTGTAGGGGACGGGGCATCATACATAATGTGATAAACACATTATACATCCGAGACATGGTTTAGATGATGAAGATCTAGCTAGAGCTAGAAATGTAATGTGATTTGAAATCAACATAAAGTGGATTCAAAAATCGAGTTCGAGTTCATATAGTACACATAGTTCATATGTAACTCGAGACTAATCATGTAGTGTGCTGTGAAGATAATACACAAATGATGGTTTAACTTGACAATAATGATGATTGTAGATCTTACTAAAACAGAGAAACGAATTCAAATGCTTTGACTTCACAACAATCATTACTGTAGATCTTATTCAAATAGAGAAACGAATTCAAATTTAGTTCATATTGAAGCGGTAGTATATACGTTTGGAATGCACTAAAACGTTCATTTGAGTAGTAGGTTGCATGCATTATACACATAGCGAAATATTTCAATTGAACATAAGATGAATTCAAAGTTCTAAATGACATTTGTAGTGGGCATTGATGTGGTACAGTACACGTTAGGCTTGTTTGGAAATTTCAACCCACGCCTTGTTAGCCCGAAATATTTAAGATATATCTTTGTCTCGTCGTGCTCTGACAACTCCCTCCATCTCAACCCGCGCCTTGCTATTCCGAAATTACAATGCGCACGAAAACTCCCACCTCCTGTGAAATGCCGACACGGGAAATGCCCGTGGTAGCCCTGAACCGAAAGAACCGCCTCAAATCGGTGGGGGTACTTCCGTAAGTTACCCCACATTTCGGACAAGCGCGTCCCTAAGCCATGGTTCCCCACTGCCATTCCATCTGCCCACCCATTCATACACCGAGGCCGCGAAAACCCGCGATGAAGCCCCACACCCTGCTCCGTCCGCCACCCAGCCGGAGCCTCTTCCTCGACGACGTCGTCCACAGCAAAACCTTGACGTCCCTCATACACCATACCTGATGAGGTTCCGTCGTCGATCTCGTCGTCCCGCCGGCTCAGCCACCCCGTCCTCTGCCTCCACCCTTGTCTTTCGCGCCACCTCCGTTCCCACACGGCCATCTTCACCTGCACCACCCGAAGAGCATCATCATCACCGTTTCCTCGGATGAAGTTGCGGCCTAATCGGCGCCACCAAAGAGGTTGTACACTAATTGCCGCATTTTCCTCTTGATTCGCTCTCACGGTGCTGCCGGCGCTCGGGCCCGAGCCGACACGGTGCGGCTCGATCCACGGTGGCATCGCCGGCCACTTCCTCCACGGCGTCGCTCCCCCGGCGGCGACGTCCACATTAGTAGGAGCTGATGCTGCTTTAGCTCTCGCTCGTGCTGCTACTCTGCTCTTGCTCTCTGTCCCCTGCCTGGTCTGCTCTTGATATTTCTCTTGCTCGCGCTGCTGCTCTCACTCTTGCTCTTGCTTGCAATGCTGCTCTGATTTAGCTACACTTCAGGGGGTGGGGGGCTCGCCAGGGTGAAAAAGAACCAGCCGCAGCGGGGAGGGGGGCTCACCGGAGAGGTACCCCACTATCTATCTTAGGGTTCAGGGTGGGGGTGGTGGTCGCCGGTGGTGGCGGGGCGGTGGCGTGGGGATCGCTGCAGAAAAAGCTCGGCACGGGGGGGGGGGGGGGGGCTAGAGGGATGGCCGGGGCGGCGGTGGATCGGTGGTGGGGAGTGTTTTCGGGGTGGGCGGGGTGGCACACCGCTGGCCGCGGGCGGCGGGGGGCTGCTATTTGGCCAGTGGTGGCTGGCGGCTCAGTGGGGTGGAGGCTGAAGATGAACTACAGTGTGACACCCCAAAATTTTAACCTTGTTTTATAAATTAAAATTTTTGCCAGGAAACTAAAACTTTTATTTTCTGGATTTCCTTCTGATTTCAGAACCACTCTTTTCCTTATTATTATGGAGATTTTAGCCCAAGTGAAAACTTTTCAATCATTGTTGGACTTATTTTTCCTCTCAAATAAAACAATTCTTTTATCAGTGGGATTATTTATAAAATTATTTTTCCCTGAGCTTTATTTCTCTAAATTGTTTTTTTCATAAGTTTTAGGGTTCCATTTGCACTGCAACCCTTTGATAAATTTATTTAAAACCCTCACCAAAATTTGGATATGTCATGTGATGTTTCTAGATCACTTTTATGCAAAAATATATTTCACTCATTGGATATTTTGGGTTCTACACCAAGTTTTCAAATCTGGTCCAGTGGACAATTTTACACTACAACCTATTTAAATATTTCTTTAAGACTTCTACCAAAATTTGGGGAGGTCAATAGCAGCATGTTATTCATCTTTATGTAAAAACCTATTGATGTTCTTTGAAATTTTTGAGTGAATCAACCTCATCTTCATTCTGGTCCAACTAGAGGATTTGTACTGCAACCATATTTTTACTTGCTCTTCTACCCTTGGTTATTTTTCCTACTTGTAGTCCTTCCTACAAAACCCTTAAGTCCAGGAGGTTGGACTCATTGGAGCAATTTTAGTGCTTGCAATCATGCCCTTTTCTTCCTGTCTAAAACTGAAGTTCTGCAAAACTTGCACTAACAAGTTTCTCCTTTTAACAAACTAACTTTACCACCCTCTCATGCATCCATAGAGACACTAGCCTGGAGAATTTGGCCACTCCAAGAAATGCCTAAGTGCCCTTGGCATTCTGTCAAACACTTTGAGTGCATGGACAGTTTTGACATGATTTTTGTTTTGCTCTGTGAACTTGCACCTCTGGACAAACTAGCATGTCCACTAAACTCCCAGCTGCTCCTAACCTAGGTCTGCTAAGTGCCAGCCTCACCCAAGCCCTGTAGCACGCACTGGCATTTCGTCGAGCACCTGGTGGGCGTGCTCTGGGCGCGCCCAGAGCGCGCGTTTTACACGTGTTGCGCGCGCGTGCACCGAGCCGCCGCGTCTCGCCCCGCACCCGTTCTGGCCCTTGGCAAACCGCAGCCAGCACGCCACGTCTCCTTCTGCACCCCAAAGCCACCCCGACCACCCCTGGCACACCACAGCGCCACCATCAGGTCGGTCGTGGCGGCTAGCTGACGGCCGCATGCAGGCCCCGGCCGTGTCGGCGCCGCCCGAGCCACTCCCGCTCGCCAACTTGCCCCTGGAGCAGTGCCCCGCTCGTCCGCTAGCTCCTACCGCCATCCTCAGCCTCGACACGGTGCCCTACAAGCTACAGAACGTCGGTCGTCAGTATCCTTATCCACCGCCGCGGAACCGACCTTGTTGCGCTATAAAAGGAGGCCCCCGAGCTCATCCGAGCACTCAGGCGACCTCAGACCACCCCCATGGCACCCCCATAGTCAGCAATCGTCGGGGGGAAGCCGTCTTCCCCAACTCTGGCCGGTTCGGCTGCCGCCACGTCCCAGCTCTGTTCACCGCAACCAAAGCCCCTCCTGTCCGTCCAACGCCACCACCTGACTCCACATGATCTTGCGGATCCCCAATCGTGCTCGAAGCCATCTCCGCCGCGAAGCTCGCCGCCGGCGACTCCGCCACGTCGGCGACCATGGAGGGTACCCACGGGTTTGTCTTGACCTCTTGAGCACACCCATGCGCTCAGATCACCGAGGAACGCCTCGGTTCGCCAGCGAGCCTCGCCGGAGCTTCGCCTCTGTTCGGTCGGTGGAGGTGACGCGCGCGTGGACTGGTAAAACCTGACCAGTGGCCCAGGCGGGCCCACCGTCAGTGACCCAGCGCCGGTCCACGCTGGATAAGTGAAGGCGTAATTCCAGAGTACGTCTTCGACATGTATTTATCCGAAGCGTTTTTCTTTTTCTGTTTTGTTTTTAAAACCAGAAATTTGACTAAACTTTGACTGGCCATATCTTTTTAAATAAAACTCCAAATGAGTTGATTCTTTTTCCTACCACCCTCAAATTTAATATAGTTTATTTTTAGATTTATTTGAAAAAAAATTCAGACAACTTATTTGCACTGTTTTTGAAGTATGTGTTATTTGAATATTTTCAAAATAGGACTTTTGGAGAAGAAGGATACTTTCAAAAGTTTTTAGGATGCACCCTGCCTCACTACACAACTTGAAGGCAAGCATTCTGAACCCTGGTATAATATTTTTTTTGTGTGTTAGTTGGCACGCTTATAACACAGCCCTAATACGGAGAACACGTTATTTTATGTGGTGATGCGATCATTTGCTTGAATGGCATATTAGTGATCTCCTTGCTGTTGGAAATGAATATACTTGTGATGGTAATCATCCTCATGTGCCTTGCATGCATGTCGGAAAAGAATCCGGGAAAACCTCTGCCATGGGTAGGCGTGAGCTTGTCGCCGGTCTCTGTCGTGACGGTTATGTCCGGTATGGCATAGTAGGGTATAATGAGTGGTGATTCTGTTGGTTGAAATATTTTTTGTTACACATATCATGCAGGGAATTTATAAACCTCTAGAGTCGACCATAGATCGAGTCTTGTTCCAGCAACCCCCATGCTTGTTTCGTACTACCAATTGCTCTGCCGCAGGTAGGGTGTGGTTCAGTAAGTTGTCAACCCCTTTCTTGGCACACACCGTACAGAGAGGCCATGGTGGAAGATACCGGCTGCATCCGGTAGGCAGGCCACCCGATCCGGGGGCATGGGTGTTTCCGGTTGGGACCGAGAGGGGGGCACCCCTTAGAGCGCGCGTCATAAATTTGATCCCATGCTAGGTGAGGTTAGAGCCTCCCCACTTAGAGTTTTACTTGACAGGTGTCTTGGGTGATTCCAGACACCGGTAAGTTAAGCTGGTGTGTGGAATTCAGGTGTGTTTTCAATTAAAATACCGTAGACGGAATTAGTCCCGATGGACTAAAGGAATCCGTTACTAGTGGGTAAAGAGTACACCCTCTGCAGAGATAATATCTATTCGAATAGCTGTGTCCATGGTTAAGGACTACATTCTCGGTCGGGTCAAGTGTCGGTCTTAGTGTCGGTCTTCGGAGGAGGAATTACTAAACCAGAACTTGGACCATGATTTGTGACTTGCGATGATTATGATGATTATTATTATGGACTAACCCCATATATTTGAATTATTGATTATCCCTGGGACGGTTCTACCTCCTGGATATTCACTATGATAGTTTTCCTTATAAGCCCTTTTTGTGGTGTCGCACAGACGCCCGACGGTGGCATGTTTGTTATTTACTTTATAAGCCCTTTATGTGGTGTCGCACAGACGCCCGACTGTGGCATGTTTGATATTTACTTTATAAGCCCTTTATGTGGTGTCGCACAGACGCCCGACTGTGGCATGATTGTTATTTATTTTATAAGCCCTTTATGCGGTGTCGCTCAGATGCCCGACTAAGGCATGCTCGTTACTTACTATCCTTCCAAGGGGTCGCTTCAGACACCCGATCGGTGCATGTTATTTCCACTCCACTATTGCATATTTATGATGTATATAAATAACCTGCGTGCATGCATCATGGAATTTATTGTGTGACTGACATTATGACCTTAGGATAATTCAGAGCATGATTATCGTTTGTTATATTATACCCGTGTTCATAATGTTTGCGAGTACATTCAAAGTACTCACTGGCTTGTCCCTGGCTATTGTCTTGGCCAGATTCCTTGCTTGGAGAGGAGCATTGCAATGACAGCCCCGGAACCTAAGCAACAGTGATAGCAGCCTCGCGAAGATAGGAGTTAACCTGGTCAGATGTTCCTGTTGGGAAATGGAGTCCCACAGACATTGATGATCCACAAATCGCTTCCGCCATCAACCACTAGAAACCACTTGTTGTACTCATAGGCCAGAATGGTCTTGTACTTCATATTTTGTAGTTTGCTTGGAATTTCTATATCAAGTTGGTGCCTCATCAGCTAACAGTAATCCTGGGGCTGGTGAGCACAAGGACCATTTTCTAGAAATTGATACCCGGAAAACCGGTCCTGACAAACTTGGTATCAGACCCAGGCTGACCATTGGCTAATCCTATCTCAGCCAGGTCAATAAACCTAGGTAAACCAACCCACCAGACCATAACCTAACCCCAGCCAAGCTTCTCGTGCAAGATAGCCACATAGTGACCCCGACACTTTTGGCAGTTGGTGCCCAACCTATCAGCCTAGCCTGTCAATCACGCGCCAGTGACCGACACCTAAATTTTCTTATTCGCAAGCGTGCGAAGGAAGACTCCGTCCCCTGTTTCTATAAAAATGGCACGCTAGCCTCAACCTAGCACCGCACAAACTCTTTCCCAAACCAAGCCATAATGCCTGGCCCCGTCGTGCACAATGAGACCACAGAAACCAACCTTGGAGGTTTTGTGACCGTGCTCGCGAACCTCACCCGCCGTGCCTTTGCATTAGAAGAACCTCCAGAATATGTGGTGTACCAAGGACCCATGGGCGGTGAAAGCCGTCAATTCTGGGCCACCATGCACGTCTATGGTAGGGGTCTATCTCCAGAACGCCCCTACAGGTTCACCGGAAGGACAACTTCCTTTGAGCCACAAGCCATCCAACTAGCTGCTCGAGAGGCTATAGTTCAACTCCGGCACTTGTCGCCCAGAGTTAACTACCGCTCGTTCTACTACTACCCCAGCCGTGACGGGTATGGTAGGCCACCCCAGGTTGCCAACGGAGATCACGAGACGGATCCTGCCATGTTGCATTTAGTGCGCTATGTAAGTGCACTAGAGGATTTGTTCGATCAAATCACCCTTGATCTGATCACAGCTCGTGGAGAACTGATCCGCCGAGCCCCGGCAAGAGGAAGAGATGAGCCCAACACCGACAACCCAGTCGTGCTGTTCGGACAACCGATCGAGTCTTTGAGGTCTGCACCAGGCCTTGACCAAAATACCTTGATGACCCCAGAAGCGCTTCGTCGCCTTTTGGGAACACACTCCAACAGGATTGTGGACAATAATCCCTGATATGGTCATCATCGCTACCCCGACCCTGCAGCCTCTCAACCCCCTCCAGCTAATCCCGACGGTGAAAACCGTGGAGATGCCTCGGCGTCCACGAGGCAAGCCCGTTTGGATGTTAACGAGGTAGACTAAAATCGCTTGGGTGGTACCGAGTCTTAGAATGTCCTCGCCTTGTAACCTTGTGACCCTGTATCGCCATAATTAAATGTTGTTTGCTTGTGCGCTCCTGTTTTTAATAGTAGCCATGTAGGAGTATGTTAGTGTACGGTTACATTTTAATCCCAAGCGTAGCTACCAAAGACCAACCTCGTCGATGCAAGTTTGTGCTATGAATAAATCTTTTGGTTCCAGCAAACAGGAAATATATTTTCAAAACAACTCTTAACAAATCTCGAGGTCGAGATTTTTCTTTAAGGGGGGTAGTGTTGTGACACCCCAAAATTTTAACCTTGTTTTATAAATTAAACTTTTTGCCAGGAAACTAAAACTTTTATTTTCTGGATTTCCTTCTGATTTCAGAACCACTGTTTTCCTTATTATTATGGAGTTTTTACCCCAAGTGAAAACTTTTCAATCATTGTTGGACTTATTTTTCCTCTCAAATAAAACAATTCTTTTATCAGTGGGATTATTTATAAAATTATTTTTCCCTGAGCTTTATTTCTCTAAAAAAAATTTTTCATAAGTTTTAGTGTTCCATTTGCACTGAAACCATTTGATAAATTTATTTAAAACCCTCACCAAAATTTGGAGATGTCATGTGATGTTTCTAGATCACTTTTATTCAAAAATATATTTCACTCATTGGATATTTTGGGTTCTACACCAAGTTTTCAAATCTGGTCCAGTGGGCAATTTTACACTACAACCTATTTAAATATTTCTTTAAGACTTCTACCAAAATTTGGGGCGGTCAGTAGGAGCATGTTATTCATCTTTATGCAAAAACCTATTGATGTTCTTTGAAAATTTTGAGTGAATCAACCTCATCTTCATTCTGGTCCAACTTGAGGATTTGTACTGCAACCATATTTTTACTTGCTCTTCTACCCATGGTTATTTTCCCTACTTGTAGTCCTTCCTACAAAGCCCTTAAGTCCAGGAGGTTGGATTCATTGGAGCAATTTTAGTGCTTGCAATCATGCCCTTTTCTTTCTGTCCAAAACTGAAGTTCTGCAAAACTTGCACTAACAAGTTTCTCCTTTTAACAAACTAACTTTACCACCCTCTCATGCATCCAAAGAGACACTAGACTGGAGAATTTGGCCACTCCAAGAAATGCCTAAGTGCCCTTGGCATCCTGTCAAACACTTTGAGTGCATGGACAGTTTTGACATGATTTTTGTTTTGCTCTATGAACTTGCACCTCTGGACAAACTAGCATGTCCACTAAACTCGCAGCTGCTCCTAACCTAGGTCTGCTAAGTGCCAGCCTCACCCAAGCCCTGTAGCATGCACTGGCATTTCGCTGAGCACCTGGTGGGCGTGCTCTGGGCGCGCCCAGAGCACGCGTTTTGCACGTGTTGCACGCGCGTGCACCGAGCCGCCGCGTCTCGCCCCGCACCTATTCTTGCCCTTGGCCAACCGCAGCCGGCACGCCACGTCTCCTTCTGCACCCCAAAGCCACCCCGACCACCCCTGGCACCCCACAGCGCCACCGTCAGGTCGGCCGTGGCGGCTAGCTGACGGCCGCATGCAGGCCCCGGCCGTGTCGGCGCCGCCCGAGCCACTCCCGCTCGCCAGCTCGCCCCTGGAGCAGTGCCCCGCTCGTCCGCTGGCTCCTGCCGCCATCCCCAGCCTCGACACGGTGCCCTGCAAGCTACAGAATGTCGGTCGCTGGCATCCTTATCCACCGCCGCAGAACCGACCTCGTCGCGCTATAAAAGGAGGCCCCCGAGCTCATCCGAGCACTCAGGCCACCTCAGGCCACCCCCACGGCACCCCCACAGTCAGCAATCGTCGGGGGGAAGCCGTCTTCCCCAACTCCGGCCGGTTCGGCCGCTGCCATGTCCCAGCTCCGTTCACCGCAACCAGAGCCCCTCCCGTCCGTCCAACGCCACCACCTGACTCCACATGATCTTGCGGAGCCGCCCAGACCTTCAGCCTCGACGGAGAGCCACCGTAGCACGGATCCCCAATCGTGCCCGAAGCCATCTCCGCCGCGAAGCTCGCCGCCGGCGACTCCCTCCACGTCGGCGACCATGGCGGGTACCCACGGGTTCGTCTTGACCTCCTGAGCACACCCATGCGCTCAGATCACTGAGGAACGCCTCCGTTCGCCGGCGATCCTCGCCGGAGCTCCGCCTCTGTTCGGTCGGAGGAGGCGACGCGCGCGTGGATTGGTCAAACCTGACCAGTGGGCCTGGCGGGCCCACCGTCAGTGACCCAGCGCCGGTCCACGATGGATAAGTGAAGGCGTAATTCCAGAGTACGTCTTCGACATGTATTTATCCGAAGCGTTTTTCTTTTTCTGTTTTATTTTTAAAACCAGAAATTTGACTACAGTTTGACTGGCCACATCTTTTTAAATAAAACTCCAAATGAGTTGATTATTTTTCCTACGTCCCTCAAATTTAATCTAGTTTATTTTAATATTTATTTGAAAAAAAAATCAGACAACTTCTTTGCACTATTTTTGAAGTATGTGTTATTTGAATATTTTCAAAATAGGAGAAGGATACTTTCAAAAGTTTTTAGGATGCACCCTGCCTCTACACAACTTGAAGGCAAGCATTCTGAACCCTGGTATAATATATTTTTTGTGTGTTAGTTGGCACGCTTATAACACCGCCCTAATATGGAGAACATGTTATTTTATGTGGTGACGCGATCATTTGCTTGAATGGTATATTAGTGATTTTCTTGCTATTGGAAATGAATATACTTGTGATGGTAATCATCCTCATGTGCCTTGCATGCATACCGGAAAAGAATCCGGGAAAACCTCTGCCTTGGGTAGGCGTGAGCTTGTCGCCGGTCTCCGCCGGGACGGTTATGTCCGGTATGGCAGAGTAGGGTATAATGAGTGGTGATTCTGTTGGTTGAAATATTTTTTGTTACACATATCAGGCAGGGAATTTATAAACCTCCTGAGTCGACCATAGATCGAGTCTTGTTCCAGCAACCCCCATGCTTGTTTCGTACTACCACTTGCTCTGCCGCAGGTAGGGTGCGGTTCATTAAGTTGTCAACCCCTTTCTTGGCACACACCATACAGAGAGGCCATGGTGGAAGATACCGGCTGCATCCGGTAGGCAGGCCACCTGGTCCGGGGGCATGGGTGTTTCTGGTTGGGACCGACAGGGGGGCACCCCTTAGAGAGCGCGCCATAAATTTGATCCCATGCTATGCGAGGTTGTAGCCTCCCCACTTAGAGTTTTACTTGACATGTGTCGTGGGTGATTCCAGACACCGGTAAGTTAAGCTGGTGTGTGCAAGTCAGGTGTGTTTTCAATTAAAAGACCGTAGACGGAATTAGTCTCGATGGACTAAAGGAATCCGTTACTAGTGGGTAAAGAGTACACCCTCTGCAGAGATAATATCTATTCGAATAGCCGTGTCCATGGTTAAGGACTACAGTCTGGGTCGGGTCAAGTGTCGGTCTTAGTGTCAGTCTTCGGAGGAGGAATTACTAAACAAGAACTTGGATCATGATTTGTGACTTGCGATGATTATGATGATTATTATTATGGACTAAGCCCTTATATTTGAATTATTGATTATCTCTGGGACGGTTCTACTCCTGGATATTCACTATGATCATTTTCCTTATAAGCCCTTTTTGTGGTGTCGCACAGACGCCCGACTGTGGCATGCTTGTTATTTACTTTATAAGCCCTTTATGTGGTGTCTCACAGACGCCCGACTGTGGCATGTTTGATATTTACTTTATAAGCCCTTTATGTGGTGTCGCACAGACGCCCGACTATGGCATGCATGTTATTTATTTTATAAGCCCTTTATGCGGTGTCGCTCAGACGCCCGACTGAGGCATGCTCGTTACTTACTATCCTTTCGAGGCGTCGCTTCAGACACCCGATCGGTGCATGTTATTTCTACTGCATTATTGCATATTTTTGATGTATATAAATAACCTGCGTGCATGCATCATGGAATTTATTGTGTGACTGATGTTATGACCTTAGGATAATTCAGAGCATGATTATCGTTTGTTATATTATACCCGTGTTCATAATGTTTGCGAGTACATTCAAAGTACTCACTGGCTTGTCCCTGGCTATTGTCTTGGCCAGATTCCTTGCTTGGAGAGGAGCGTTGCAATGACAGTCCTGGAACCTAAGCTACGGTGATAGCAGCCTCACGAAGATAGGAGTTAACCTGGTCACCTATTCCTGTTGGGAAATGGAGTCCCACAGACATTGATGATGCACAAACCGCTTCCGCCATCAACCACTGGAAACCACTTGTTGTACTCATAGGCCAGAATGGTCTTGTACTTCATATTTTGTATTTTGCTTGGAATTTCCGTATCAAGTTGGTGCCTTACTTCCTTTATTGTACTCATAGGCCAGAATGGTCAGCTAACAGTAATCCTGGGGCTGGTGAGCACAAGGACCATTTTCTGGAAATTGATACCCGGAAAACTGGTCCTGACATACAGGCCCTTGATTTTGTATCCAATGGCTGCAAAATCGACTGACCAGAGATGAAAAGGTCAGTCGACCGACGTGTAGCCTCACCTTGCTATTGCGTTCAGTTTCGACAGCAAAATTCAATTTCTACAGCAAAATTCAGTTTTGACAGTTAAGTTCAGTACAGCAGAGCAGTACCTCGGGCTCCATCTCCAGACGCCTAAGATCTTCTTCCCCTCCTCCGACAGCCATGTCAGCCAGAGCAGCCTCACCGGCCAACCCAATCACGATGAGATCGACATGGCTTCGCCAAAGAGGTTGTACACTTGTTGCATCTCTTTTTTACTCTACATGTTATATATATTGTCCACTGAGCACATGTAGTAGCGGGAAATATGATCATTTTATCCAACTATATGACAAGCAGTGAGGTGCCAGGCCACTTAGCTTTTTGTGATGGACTCTCTTGAATGCCATCATTATTTATCTCTGCGCGTTTGAGCTGTGCATTTGTCCATGGCCCTGGGAGTTGAGCTAGTAGGGCAGTGGCCTTGGTCCAAAGTAATAGAAGTAGCACAAAAACATTTTTTTTGTGTAGGCTTTTCCTTGCTCATGTCTGCCTACTAGAATCGCCAGTGCTTGAAAGGAAAAGTGAATGAAAAACATAGGAATTGGGAGGTTTCCTATGGTACTACTATTCATGAATTTGGTTCAAAGGAATGGAGCAAAGGAAAACTGTAGGATTTGTTCCTTTAGTGTCTCCTTGAAAGAAAAAACGTAGGAATTTTAATTTTCACTTGTCCTCCCTTTCAAATTCCTATTCATGAAGCACAAGACAAAGAGATAGTAGCATAATAGTATTATAACCGTACATTTTCTAGTGGTTTGACTTAATTTCACCATGCTTCTTTGCATCATGTGATCTTCCAATTGTTGTGAATCAAATACCCAGATTGGCAGAAATAATGTGTTTTTAAATTCTTTGTTTTGCACGTGCATTCCTATCCTATTCCTGTCTATTTCCTGTCCCTGCATTGTTGGAATCCTCCAATTCAAACGAGCCCTTATAGAATTACTTCTCTTACAGATAGTTGTCAAAGAAAACCTTTTGTGGTTCCCGCTCCTGCTGCGCCGTCGTCCACCCTAGCTCAGCTGCTCCAACGACAGAAGGGTCCAGCACAGCAGGGATCCGTCCTCGAGACTGTCTTTCGCCGCCTCAGATGTTCTTCCCCGCCGCCGGCAGCCATGAAAACTGCATTACCATCATCAACCGAGCAGATGACCTCGAGGACTACATGGGTCCGCAAGAGAGGTCGCACTCTTTCGTGTCTGCTTACGTTATGCATCACTTAAAATTACATGCTACTTTATCGTCCTGTTCACCGATTAGACTGTGAGTCAGCTCCAAACTAATGGTTAAACTTGAGTTTTTAAATGGTTGTGGCGTACATATCGGGGCCGCAATCAATAGTATCTATCTACTATCTGGTTAATCTCCCGTGTCTACTATGAGTTTCATGTTGGGTGGGAAACAAACAGTAAAGAAGACATTATCTGTATTTTTTAACTGAAGCCATTATGTGCCTGCTATTATTGGTTTTGGGTCTATCCACAGGTTGCTACCATCACTCTCGATTTCTGCATGCACTCCTTACATAATCTCACTATGTTTTATTCCTATGCATGACAGTTATTGTAAACAATGGAACTGAACATGAAGAGCAAAAGAGACGAGCCTTGCGTGGCAACAAAATTTCATGCAGATGTCGCTCCATGGTAGGCGCAAAGGCATCCCCCCCTCCACACATTTTGGATTGTAATTGAGAGGAAGATATCTGTTCTGAGGAGGATTCAGAAGGAGAAGACAACTCCTATTTACCCCCTGAGGTCTTCGCTCTAACTTGGCATGCTGGTGTTGGTTATATCATGCATATGGTGCCTTGCATTGCTTACTTTATACATCAAATATGTCATCTTCTTAGTTTAGACATCCTTTGTGCGAATGCCATCTGTTTAGTTTCTTCATCGTTTATGTGAATTATGCAACACCGTCTTGTTTAGCCAAGCATCATATATGTGAATTTTGCAATGCCATCCTGCTTAGCTAGTCATCTTATATGTAAATTATATTAGACCATCCTTTTTCTTCCTTACATATTACATTTGTCAACAATGTTAGTACGTTCAACTGCTCTTCGTGTGCATCAGCCATTTGACACGGTAATGGCAATTTCTGGAGTGAAAACAATGTCTTCAGAGCAAACTATGTTATCTGACGAAGCGCATATCTCATTGGTTACGGATAGCTCCTCAGAGGAGGATTCAGAGATAGATGACCAGTCCTATCCCCCCCCCCCCCGAGGTGTCTTCTCTAACTTGGCAGGGTTATGTTGCTCATATCGTGCGTATGGTGTCTCGCATTGCTATGTCATTTGATTAGTTTAGACATGCTTTGTGTGAATGCCACCTGTTTAGTGTCTAATTACCATATATGTGAAGTATGCATTGCCATCTTGTTGCAAGACATTATATATGTGAATTATACAATGCTATCTTGCTGCAAAGGCATTATATATGTGAATTATGCAATGCCATGCTTTTTAGCCAATCATCATATATGTGAATTATATCATGCTATCTTTTTTTGCATTATGTGTTCCATTTGTCGACAACGTTTGTATATTCAACTACTCTTCCTGTGCATCAGCCATTTGAAGCGGTGATGGAAGCATCTCGAGTGAAAACAAGGTATTCAGAGCAGACAATGCTACCTGCTGAAGGAGACATCTTGCTGGTTATACAGAGCTCCTCAGAGGAGGATTCAGAGACTGATGACCAGTCCTATTTTCCCCCTGAGGTCTATGCTCACACTTGGCAGGGTTATATTAC
The DNA here is from genome assembly GCA_963921465.1 of Triticum timopheevii. NCBI lineage: Eukaryota > Viridiplantae > Streptophyta > Magnoliopsida > Poales > Poaceae > Triticum > Triticum timopheevii. Next base: position 657,157,646 of record OY997274.1, on the reverse strand, counting down.
CCTTGTCATGCATGTGGTCTTGCATTGCTTAGTTTTTACATCATATATGGATTACCATCTGCTTACTTGCTTACTATATAAATCATATATTTGAATTATATCATGCCATCATGTTTTTACATAGTACATACACATCATCTATCTGAATTATGGCATGGAAACCCATTTAATAAAGACATCATATAGTTATATCATCCCATCCTGTTTAGTGTTTACAGTCATCATATTTTGAATTATGGCATTCTATCCGTGAATGTATGTGAATTATGGCATGCCAACCTATTTAATAAACACATTATATAGTTATATCATGTCATCCTGTTTACATAGTCACCATATTTTGAACAATGTCTTTCCATCTTTTTTAGTTAGCCATCATAATGTGAAATTGTGTCATGCTATCCTGGTTAGTTAGCCATCATATATGTGAAATTGTGTCATGCTATCCTGTTTGGTTAGACAACATAAATATGAATTATTTCATGCCCTCTTTTATTCCACACTATCCATTGCACCTATCTAACAGACAATGTCTATACTTTCAATTACTTTTCTTGTTTATCAGCAATTTGAATTGGAGAGGGTGATGGCAGTATCTAAGGGAGTAACAACATGGTCTTCAGAAAAGATAGTGCTACCAGTTGATGCAGATAGAACCACGGTTGTGCTTGCCCAAGGACCAGATCCACCACACATAACCCAGACTCTCGTAGATTGTACCCCTACCCAGTTGGACAGAGAACCAGCTACACCCCTTCTAACCCCAACCCCGGCAGATAGTAACCCAGTTCCAGTTGACACAACACCGTCTCCACCACAGAGCACCCAAACATGTGCAGTTAGTAAGGGAACTGCAGTGCCCAAAGCACGAGGACCACCACTCCGAATCCCAACTCAACGCTTAAATTAAAGGAGAAGAAGATTTGTTCTCAGGTCAGGTTCTATAGCTGTGGTTCATACTCCTTTGCTCTTGCATTACTGTATTTACTCATACCAACTATTTTCAAATTTGAAGGATGGAATTCAATCTCCAATGGCACAACAGGTATGTTTCAAACTTGTTTCTTTAACTGGTTTGCTGTTGTAACCTGCTCTATGTTGATTTCAGTTTCAATTGGATAAACAGTTATGTTCTCATGTTATGCACATTAAAAGTGTTGTTATTGCTCCATAGTTTCCCACACTTATATTCTGTCTATTCTGCTTTCTCTTGAACAAATATTATTTGAACTGTGTCTCTATCTTGATTTGGCAACAAAAACTAGAATGAAATAGACCATAAAGTGACCATGGTACATAGATATATGTTTGTTTCCTGCTGTTATCCTGTCCACTTTACTACTGAACTCATTTTACAAAAATGAGTTTCATATACAACATGGTAAACCTGTGATGTGTCTGCTTGTTTCTCTTTTAGAATGCGGACAAAATATTGGAGAACAGTACCACGTTATGCAATGGTAAAGGAAGTAATGCAGATAAGGTTCAAGATAGTGAGACATCCCTGTTGGTCTCCAAGAAAGCTGATAAAAACTATCTTGACGACAGTTAGAGAACCCAAAAGTCCTGTTGTCGGTGTCAAAACCGCTGGATCTCGGGTAGGGGTCCCGAACTGTGCGTCTAGGCGGATGGTAACAGGAGACAAGGGACACGATGTTTTTACCCAGGTTCGGGCCCTCTCGATGGAGGTAAAACCCTACTCCTTCTTGATTAATATTGATGATATGGGTAGTACAAGAGTAGAACTACCACGAGATCAGAGAGGCTAAACCCTAGAAGCTAGCCTATGGTATGATTGTTGTTCGTCCTACGGACTAAAACCCTCCGGTTTATATAGGCACCGAAGAGGGTTAGGGTTACACAGAGTAGGTTACAATGGTAGGAGATCTACATATCCGTATCGCCAAGCTTGCCTTCCACGCCAAGGAAAGTCCTATCCAGACACGGGACGGAGTCTTCAAACTTGTATCTTCATGGTCCAGGAGTCCGGCCAAAGGCTATGGTCCGGCCATCCAGGCACCCCCTAGTCCAGGACTCCCTCACCTGTCTTGATGTAGTGTTCGAGTTACTGGCCACTACTCCTGGCACAAGCTCTTCGAACTCGCTTCCTGAATCAGTTCGTCTTCTTGAGTCTCAACTTCAAGTTGAAAGACATCAATCAAATGTGCTGCGACAAGAAGCTGAAGGACCGAGGAAGTCTGTGCAGAATTCAGATGCATATTTCCTGGTGCAACATCAAGCACTGGAGGATTTAAGCGCCAAACAAGAGAAAGTTAATAAGCTTGCTAAGCATCTTGCCAACATTATTGGTACCCAGGATATTGTTTCTTGAGATCTTCTGAAGTAGTTTCAGTTCTGGATTTGTTTTGCTGCGGTGTTTATTTGCGCTGGAGGCCAACTTTGACAACTAGTGTATATGATATGCTGCTTTGTTCCCTAAATTTGCACTGGTGGCGAACTTTGATGCCCAGTGGATGTAATATGTGTAATAGCCGTGATAGCCTAGCATTAGTTGCTTGCTTATTTATTTCCTTGTTGTCTTGTTTATTTGTTTTCTTGTAGTCATTGTAGTTCTTTTTCCGCGGTTTGCTAGTGGCTGCAATAACCTATTTTTTAAAACTAGGCCACAATAACCATGGCTAATATTTATTGTAGTGACACTGGACCTCCTACGGGCCCTAGAAATAGTGGGCCTTCTATGGGCTGTAGAAACAATGGGCCTTCTACGGGTCGTAGAAACAATGGGCCTTCTACAGGCCATATCACCATTGGGCCTTATACGGGCCGTATGATCGATTGGCCAAACATGGGCCAAATAGACCGCATTATGGCCGTAAACGGGATAGAGTTGGAATCGTCTGTTCATGGGCCGACCATAACGGGCCATCATTAATAGTCCGTATTTGATGATGCTATGAAAACGGCCCAACTTATTAATGGACCACAAATGGGCCGACTGTAACTATGGGCTGAATTTGGCCCACAAGCAGAAAATGACAGTAACGGGCCGTAAGTAAACGAATGCTGGCAATGAGCCCAAGAATAAATGGGCTCTGAGAAGGCCAAAAGATAGCATGGGCTAGAAACGGCCCAACGGAATAATGGGCCGTTAATGGGTATAAAGTGATACACTGTTTATTAGGGGCCAGTTTCAGCACGGGCCGTTAATGGGTGTAAAGTTATAGACTCTTCATTACGGGGCAGTTTATCGACGGGCCAAATGGGCCAAGACTTACAAAGGGCCTCATATGGGCCGAAAGACGTCATGGGCCATACATGGGCCAGAAGTGAAAACGGGCTGGAATCATACTGGATGGCCCAGATGACGTTACTGGGCCTAATTCGGATAGGGCGTAACGGGCCTTGGGTTAGCGGGCTATAAATGAGCTATATGTGAATAAGCCGTTAACAGGCTTTCCATGGGACGGCCCGCCACCTTTTGACCAAGACAAACGGGCCGACCTTTTCACAGGAATGGGCCTCTGGTGGGCCGTGCCACGTGTCGACGTATCATAGGCGCCTTCTGTCCAATGAGTGCATGACATCTGTCCCAACGGTGAGCCGACACGTGTCTGCATCCTGGCCCAACGAAAGGTTGTGTCGCTAGTCGTATGCAGGCCGCTTTGGCCCAGCAGGCGGGCTTTTTTTTCTTAATTTGTTTTTGCTTTATTTTTTGTTTTATTTATTTTTGAGTTGTTTTTTGCTGTATTTAGAGTTTCTTTGTGAATATTTTTGCTTTAGGTACAAAAAATTACAAACTTTCTGTTAGTGCCGGTAGATTTCAAATTTGAATAGTTTAAATTTTGAATTATTTGAAATTTGTGTGAATCACTAGTTTGTGAATAACTTAACTTTGAAAAAAGTTTTTTCAGTGATTCTTTTTTCTTATGTTTAATATTAGTGTGTTTTATCATTATATTCAATTTAGTAATGTTTAGTAATTTAAAAAATGAAATGCCTTTGTAACAGTTTAGTTTTCGTCGGAAACCCTGATACTTCGAAAGAGATTGTCCATTTTGTACACGAAGTGCATCCAGTTTTTGCCGTAACCCTCTCTACTTTCTTGCACATGCTATTTGTATGAAATTATGATACCATGCCAACTTTCAACCTTTTCTGAGTTCATTTGAATTGCTTTTCAATTTCAGGGTCATTTAGCTGGAAAAAAATCAGTAAATGCATGAAAAGAATTTGTTTGCAGATAAAATTTCTTCGCGTTTCAAATGCCAAAACACATAACTACCCTAACTATTACAGACATTCCCTCCTGGGTGTGAAACACAGAAGAAAGTGATGATAGTGAAGCCGATCACATCCCAGATCTTTGGGTGTGAAACTTTTTCTTCGCGTGTGTCCCTTTGCGCCGTAACCATGGAAAATCTTCATCATTTAACGGGATGCTCGGGTCAATATTCACTGTGAATGGAGAAATTTCATCAAACTTTTCATAATCTTCTGACTTGTCTGTCTTGTCATCCACTCCCACGATGTTTCTCTTCCCAGAAAGAACTATGTGCCGCTTTGGCTCATCGTACGATGCATTCGCTTCCTTATCTTTTCTTTTTCTTGGCTTGGTAGACATGTCCTTCACATAGAAAACCTGTGCCACATCATTGGCTAGGACGAATGGTTCGTCTGCATACGCAAGATTGTTGAGATCCACTGTTGTCATTCCGTACTGCGGGTCTTCCGTTACCCCGCCTCGTGTCATATTGACCCATTTGCACCAAAACAAAGGGACCTTTAAACCACGTCGATAGTCAAGTTCCCATATGTCTTGTATATAACCATAATATGTTTCCTTTCCCGTCTTGGTTTCTGCATCAAAGCGGACACCACTGTTTTGGTTGGTGCTCTTCTTATCTTGGGCGATCGTGTAAAATGTATTACCATTTATCTCGTACCCTTTGAAAGTCATTATATTCGAAGATGGAAACTGGGATAGCAAGTACAGGTCATCTTCAATAGAGGTGTCATGCATGGTACGTGTCTGCAACCAGTTGGCGAAACTCCTGGTTTGTTCACGTGTAATCCACTCATCAGACCGCTCCGGGTGTTTGGAGCGTAGCAAATTCTTGTGTTCATCCATATACGGAGCCACCAAGGTGGAATTCTGTAGAACTGTGTAGTGTGCTTCAGTGAGAGAATGTCCGTCCATACATATTATTTGTTCCCCTCCTAGCGTGCCTTTTCCATCCAGTCTGCCCTTATGCCGCAATTCAGGAACACCAATTGGCTTAAGGTCAGGAATAAAGTCAATACAAAACTCAATGACCTCCTCATTTTGATGGCCCTTGGAGATGCTTCCTTCTGGCCTATCACGGTTATGAACATATTTCTTTAAGACTCCCATGAACCTCTCAAATGGGAACATATTGTGTAGAAATACAGGACCCAAAATGTTAATCTCTTCGCATAGGTGAACTAGGACGTGCGTCATGATGTTGAAGAAGGATGGTGGGAACACCAACTCGAAACTGACAAGACATTGCACCAAATCATTCTGTAACCTTGGTATGATTTCTGGATCGATTACCTTCTGAGAGATTGCATTGAGAAATGCACATAGCTTCACAATGGCTAATCGAACGTTTTCCGGTAGAAGCCCCCTCAATGCAACTGGAAGCAGTTGCGTCATAATCACGTGGCAGTCATGAGACTTTAGGTTCTGGAACTTTTTCTCTGCCATGTTTATTATTCCCTTTATATTCGACGAGAAGCCAGACGGTACCTTAATACTGAGCAGGCATTCAAAGAAGATTTCCTTCTCTTCTTTGGTAAGAGCATAGCTTGCATGACCCTGATGTATGCCGTCTTCTCCGTGCATACGTTGCTGGTCCTCCCGTGCCTCAGGTGTATCTTTTGTCTTCCCATACATGCCCAAGAAGCCAAGCAGGGTCACGCAAAGATTCTTCGTGACGTGCATCACGTCGATTGCGGAGCGGACCTCTAGGTCTTTCCAATATGGCAGGTCCCAAAATATAGATTTCTTCTTCCACATGGGTGCGCGTCCGTCCGCGTCCTTCGGAACAGGTTGTCCGCCAGGACCCTTTCCAAATATCACCTTCAAATCCTTGACCATATCATGTACATCAGCACCAGTACGGTGACGAGGCTTCGTCCAGTGATCCGCCTCACCTTTGAAATGCTTGCCTTTCTTTCTTACGGGATGCCTGCTCGGAAGAAATCGACGATGTCCCCGGTACACATTCTTCTTACAACTATTCAAATATATACTGTCGGTATCATCCAAACAGTGCGTGCATCCGCGGTATCCCTTGTTTGTCTGTCCTGAAAGGTTACTGAGAGCAGGCCAATCATTGATGGTCACGAACAGCAACGCCTTGAGGTCAAATTCTTCCCCCATGTGCTCATCCCACGCACGTACACCTGTTCCATTCCACAGCTGTAAGAGTTCTTCAACTAATGGCCTTAGGTACACATCAATGTCGTTGCCGGGTTGCTTAGGGCCTTGGATGAGCACTGGCATCATAATGAACTTCCGCTTCATGCACAACCAAGGAGGAAGGTTATACAAACATAGAGTCATAGGCCAGGTGCTATGGTTGCTGCTCTGCTCCCCAAAATGATTAATTCCATCTGCGCTTAGACCAAACCATACGCTCCTTGCGTCATCTGCAAACTCCTTCCCGTACTTTCTTTCGATTTTTCTCCACTGCGACCCGTCAGCGGGTACTCTCAACTTTCCGTCTTTCTTACGGTCTTCTCTATGCCATCGCATCGCCTTGGCATGCTCTTTGTTTTGGAACAAACGTTTCAACCGTGGTATTATAGGAGAATACCACATCACCTTGGCAGGAATCTTCTTCCTGGGGCGCTCGCCCACGACATCACCAGGCTCATCGTGGCTGATCTTATAGCGCAATGCACCACATACCGGGCAAGCGTTCAAATCCTCGTACTCACCGCGGTAGAGGATGCAATCATTAGGGCATGCATGTATCTTTTGCACCTCTAACCCTAGAGGGCAGACAGCCTTCTTTGCTTCGTACGTACTCTCGGGCAATTTGTTGTCCTTTGGAAGCATATCCTTTATCATTACCAGGAACTTTCCAAATCCCTTGTCAGATACACCATTCTCTGCCTTCCATTGCAGAAATTCCAGTGTGGTGCCCAGCTTTTTCTTGTCACCTACGCAATTCGGGTACAACAATTTTTTGTGATCCTCTAACATGCGCTGCAACTTCTTCTTCTCCAAATCACTTGCGCAGTTTCTCTTTGCATCAGCAATGGCCCGACCTAGATCATCAACGGGCTCATCTGATGCCTCTTCTTCAGCTTCTTCCCGCATTGCCGGCTCAGCTTCTTCCCGCATTACCGGCTCAGCTTCTTCCCCCATTGTTGTATCATCGTATTCAGGGAACCCATGGCCAGGATAGCTGCCGTCGTCCTCTTCTTCTTCATTGTCTTCCATCATAACCCCTCTTTCTCCGTGCTTGGTCCAAACATTATAGTGGGGCATGAAACCAGACTCAAACAGGTGGACGTGAATGGTTGTTGACGTAGAGTAATTGTGACCATTCTTACAGACACCACATGGACAAGGCATAAAACCATCCGCCCGCTTGTTTGCCTCAGCCGCAAGCAGAAAAGTATGCACGCCCTCAACGAACTGGGGAGAGCATCGGTCATCGTACATCCATTGCCGGCTCATCTTCATTACACAACACCGAATAGACCAAATTAATACAAGTTCATACAACACTTAAATGCAACAAACAAATAACTCTCTAGCTAAAGCATTTAAATGCAACAACGAATGCGATCAAGATCGCAACTAAGGTAACAATTGATCCAACAGCATATTTTCTAATCTTTCTATTCTTCAAGCGCATTTTCTCCATCTTGATCTTGTGATCATCGACGACATCGGCAACATGCAACTCCAATTCCATCTTCTCCCCCTCAATTCTTTTCAATTTTTCTTTCAAGTACTCGTTTTCTCTTTCAAATAAATTTAACCTCTCGACAATAGGGTCGGTTGGAATTTCCGGTTCACATACCTCCTAGATAAAAATATCTATGTCAACTTGATGGGCATAATTTGTCATAAACACGAAATGCAACTAATAGTATTAAAAGAGAATATACCACATCCGAATCATAACAAGGACGAGGGCCGACGGGGACAGATATCAAAACCATGGCACTATGTATAACAAACAACGTACGGGTAAGATAATTATTACATGATTAACTATATATCCAAATCACATAAACATCAATTTTTTATATAAAATTACATGAACAAGAGGCTCACCACAAGGTGGTGCCGGTGACGGGACGGTGCGGGTGATCGACGTTGTTTACGACGGAGATTTAGAAGGCACTAAGTAAACCACACCTACATATGCAAACTAAGTGTTATTTTTGACCCAAATTGCATATAAATCAAATACTAGCACATATATATATTTCCTCCCAAATTACTAAACTCACAAATTAGTAACTATACAAAGCATGGGAAGAGCTAATCTAGCAATGAGAGTTGAAAGGACAAAGTTGCTAACCTTTGTGATCATTTGAATGGATGGGGGCCTTCAAATCTTGATAAATTTTGGGCAAAATTTGTGAGGAGCTCGAGGGGAAAGGGGAAGAATAGAGGAGAAGTGAGGGGAAAGGGGAAGAACAGAGTGGCTCGGGTGGACGAAGGGTTTATGTATGTCGACCTATAGTACCGGTTCGTGGCACGAACCGGTACTAAAGGTGCTGGAGGGGGCCCAGACTGACAACATCCTGCCACCACCCTCATTAGTACCGGTTCGTGGCACGAACCGGTGCTAAAGGTTAGCCACGAACCGGTACTAATGAGAGCGGCCCGGCTAGCCGTTGGAACCGGCACTAATGTATACATTAGTGCCGGCTCTAATACAAACCGGCACTATTGGGCTTCACGTTTGACCCTTTTTCTACTAGTGACTTATTATTAGACTCATGCGGATTATAATTGACCCTCCGTTTGGCTTTTCTTTCCTAACACCAAACAGAGTATCAGGGGCTACTACATATCGGGTGGTAATTTCACACATTTTTATTACTTACCACAAAGCCTGTCAGGAGGCTGGCGCAAGATTCGGTTAATCCGCTCTTGGCGAACAATACCTTCTGAATCACCGCACTCCTAAGAGTACGGTGCTCTTCATCCATGGAAGCACCGCAAAGCGCTTCCAGCAGATAATCCGACGCCTCGGGCGTAACGGAAGTCCTCGGCATGGACCGCTCGCCCTCCTTAACGAGGGGCTGCCCTCTTAAGTACGGAACCATTCCAGGTTCGGGAACAGTGTTCGGCTGAGAGCCCGGCCTACTGCGGCTCTCATCGACACGGTCCGCGGGGATCTTGAACCCCGTGTGTCCAACATCTGGAATTCTGCCCTGGGGCGTCTCCAGAGTCACCTCCCCCCGCTCTGGGAGCCTGCGGGACAACACCTCCGTGTCATCCGCGGGCTGAGGAGTAGTAGCCGTCGGGAGCGAGTTCATCGCTGAATCTCTCAGGGACCCATCCGAAGACGATACCTGGGGATGAGCCCTGGCCGGACTTCATATATGTTCGGTGTTATAAAAGACTATGAAGTAAAATCATGATAGAGTGCGTATACTTACAATCGCGCTAGGGGTTTCCCCCTGCGCAGCCACCCCTCCTCGCTATGGGCGGCCGAGGCGGAGTAGTCCGGAAGGGACACCTTTCCCTTCTTGGACGTCCCGGCCTCCTCCTCCGGGGCAGCTTTCCTCTTTTTCTCCCCCCCCCCCAATGCGGGGAGGTAGAGTTTCTTCTTGCTTCCCCCCGCCTCCACAGGAGGAATCTGCCTCGTCGTCGCTGGACGACGAGGGTATGACGGCCTTGCGCCGGGGGCCTTTCCCGGCCCCCTGGTCCGCCTTCTCAGGCCCCACATCCTCTCCGGATGGGCCGGCCCCCTCTTCTTCTTCTTCTTCCTCCCCTTCGGGGGAGGAGTGTGCCTCGTCGTCTTCGGACGAGGCTTCCGGTACAACCTTACGCCGGAGACCCTTCCTGGTCCCTGGGCCTTCTTTTTGGCCTTCTTCTCTGGTGCCTTGTAGGGCGCTGGGACTAGCATCTCCGTCAGGAGAGCATCAGCTGGGCCTTCTGGAAGCGGAGCCGGACAGTCAATCCGCTCCGCTGTCTCCACATAATCCTGATCAAATAAGCACAATTGCTTAAAGACTCCCTCATGAATATGTTGGGAAGAACTGAACCCGGTGATAGTCAGGAAAATCATCGGACGAGGAGGCCGTGCAGCATGAAGTCCACGGTCCATGGATGTTGGAGGAGGTAATTCGGAGGCCTTGAACAGTGCCTTCCAGGCGTCTTTGTGCGTCATGCCGTAGAGCCTCTGAAGCGTCTGGTGTTCGGCCGGGACAAACTCCCACAGATTAAATGCCCGCCTTTGGCACGGAAGAATCCGGCGAACGAGCATGACCTGGATCACATTGACAAGCTTGATGTTCTTGTCCTTCATGCTCTTGATGCAGTTTTGGGGTCCGGTCAGCTCTGTAGGTTCGTCCCAGGCCAGGCCCTTCTTTTCCTAGGAGGTGAGCCGCATGGGGGTTCCGGATCGGAATTCGTGGGCCACCGCCCAGTTGGCACTGCGCGGCTCGGTGATGTAGAACCACCCCGACTGCCACCCTTTCACGGTCTCTGCAAAGGAGCCGTCAAGCCAGGTGACGTTAGGCATCTTGCCCACCATGGCCCCTCCGCACTCCGCTTGCTGGACGCTCACGATCTTCGGCTTCACGCAGAAGATTTGTAGCCACAAGCCAAAGTGAGGCTTGATGCGGACCTCGCACACGACGATAAACGCCGAGATGTTGAGGACAAAATTTGGGGCTACATCATGGAAATCTAGCCAGTAGTAGAACATGCGCCCGCGGACGAAGGGATGAATTGGAAATCCGAGTCCACGGACGAAGTGGGCGACAAACACGACCCTCTCGTGAGGCTCCGGGGTTGGAATGGCCTGCCCTTTGACCGGTAGCCGGTGTGCGATGTCTGTGGCCAAGTATCCGGCGCCCGAAGATTCGCGATATGCTTCTCTTTCGCGGTGGAGGCCACCCACTTGCCTCCTGCTCCGGACATGTTTAGCTGTGCGGAGAAGACTTGGGCTAAGGCGCTGGAGCTCGAGGGGGCAAGAGTGGGCAAAGGAAGAAGAAGGCGTGGGTAAAAATGGGGAACTCTTATACCTTTATAGAGGCGACGAAAGCGGTGCGCCTCCCCACTTGCCCGTTGAGAGTCGCTTACTTCCCAAACGTCACGATTGATGGCGCGGTGGGATTACCCATACCCGTATTGATGAGAACTAGTAGTGTGACCCGCGCATTTGCGCGGCTAGATTCCTATTATTAAACTATATTGTTACCCTTACAATATTTGACTGATTGGTATATCTATTATAACTAAGGTATATGTCTTGTGAAAACATGAGTTGCAATTGGAGAAATGTTTTCGTTTGGTAAATGTCGACAACAGATTACAAATGTCATTGAAGTCGTGGCCTGGCATGTAAGACCATGGACTTTTATGTAGGTTTCCAACTTTTCCTCTTGCACTGTTTCTAAGTTCCCCATAAATGGTAATGCTACTTATGTAAGAAAGTATAAATTTTCTTGATTATCATGTTATTGGCAGGCAGGTTCAAGCACGGTAGAGCAAATGGCATGTAGATTTGTTTTTCAAAAATGAGTCTATAGATATCCTTGTTAGGTTATGCACTAAATATGAATTAGGGGGGTTTAATGGTTAAATTTCTCTTACGAATAAGTATGGGGACTAAGAAAGACGAAAGAATCATTTAGAGAAGGAGTAAATGCAATCCAGAGACAATCCCTCATAAATATATGAGGTTATGAAAATATATCTTTCTGGCATTTCTTAGAGTATCTCATGACATGATAGACAAAATTGGCAGATCTATCATCCAAAATAAATGTGTAAAAATGATGGTGTTTCCATGTATACAATTTGGACGTTGGTAACGGGAAAATTGCTGAAAAGTCACAATTATGACCTAGTACGCACACCGACATCATTTTTTTACCTCTATATCCAATGACAATTAAACTACTATAGGACACCATAAACACATATATAATTTAGAAATGTGTGAGCAGGATTGGGTCATTAGTGGTAGCAATCAAGAGAGAACTTTGTGAATAGATCTTTTATGTGATATATCTGAGACTTTTTATTGCGAAATTATATTATCTCGGGACATGTTGATCAGTCAGCAATAACCTATTATCTTCACATAATAATTAAGATTGCACTACCCATATCACTGAAGAATATCACATAATATGCCATCTGCTCAACCACGGTGTAGTCCTTGCTTAACATCTTTGTATTTTCCATAAAAATATAAGCTAATAAAGAGTTGTTTATGCCTCAGTTTTCTTAATACGTCTATCATAACAAATTCTGAAGAAACTCACACGAATAGCCGGTTGTGCACACCGAGATACACCTGCAGTCTTTGCAGCCAAAGGTGAAATATTTTGTTCATACAGAAGTGGACCTGCCAGACCTACAGATGGTAGAGCTAATTAGTGAAATAATTCTTCCGGCTCCAGAAGAAATAGCCGGACCGACGAATAATGGCTTTTTGTTCTGTCGCAACAAATTTAATTCAACACGGACGTGTTCGGATGCTCCAGTGTCTACCCCACGACATCTCTATCGTCAAGGGAAACATGGGTGAGACCATCAAAGGATGTTGTGATGAGCTCTTCTTGATATGTGTAACCGAAGATCCTTTAGGTTGCAGCAAGGCAAGTTATCATCTGTGGCCTGCAACTAACAGAGATATAACAAATCTTGCAAACAGAATTTGATATAACAAATCAAAGATGCTAGCTAAAGCCTCCACGAACATATCCGATGACCAATAGAAGAACAGAATTCAGTAGTACAGATTGTGAGGTTTGAAAATATCTGAATCACAAATAGGAAAGCAACAATCATGCGTGTGTAACTTTTTATTTGGTGAAGGCATGATATTACTACCATAATCAAAATCTCTAACAACTACATCTTTGATAGAGAAGAAATCTGACATCCACGTTGTCTCAAATTATTTTTCAAAACAATGTTAACATAGTGCCTTGTTAACGACAGCTCATATAGATTGCAGGGAGATAGCAAAGTACCTAAAAGGATGAAGAGCAGATGTGGGGTATATACGGCTGCTTTCCCGCCAATATCCCCCTTCTGTTGTTTGATCAGATGTGTTCCTTCAATTGTATGGATGGCTAATTACAATTCATGCTTTTTACAGTCAACCTTTTCTCATCAAGACGAAGGAGATAGCCTGTGACCAACGGCCAGTAGATGGTGGTCACTGAGATCAATCTAGTAAGGTCAAACACCATGTTGTTTGATCAGACATGTTCCTTCAATTGTATGGATGGATAATTACAATCCCTGCTTTCTAGAGTCAAGCCTTTCACATCTAGGCGAGGGAGATAGCCTGTGATCAACGGCCAATAGATTGTGGTCTCCAAGATCAAAGTAGTAAGGTCAAACAGCATGGGATTAAGTTTATATATGAGAAGGAGAAGACACTTGTAAGCACCTAGTTTGAAATCTGCAAGCACTTAGACGGGAGGACGTTCTGGCTGGCTGGCAGACTTCAGTATCAAAGTCAAGTACACAGCCTGGGCTGCGCTGTAGTGGATTCCTGCATCAGCTTCGTGTTGGAGACAAAGAAAATTTGAGTGCTTGCCGCGGCTGTGGTGCTTAATGCTCACCACTCGGAGAGAGATCTTGGCTCGTGTTTCTTAGATGGCGAACAGGCTGTCCATCATCCTGGAACTCGTCGACGGCTCGGCACTGGATCAGAAGGAGAAGTTATCTTCTCTCCATATTTGTTTGCCTCACTCAGGTTATGTGGAGAACGACACGGAGAAGAATATGTGTGCGCCTAGGGAAAGCGTTCTTTTGACATGGCTTAGCTCTTAGGAAAAGCTTTCTTGTGCGCGCGTCAGGGAAGACCTATTTTTACATGGCCTAGGGAAAGTTTCCTTGTGCGTTCCACGAACTGCTCCTACGTTTGCACTATGGATAGTTTTTTTTCCTATAGGAACGTGACAATAGTTTATTTGTACACTATTATTGTCGTACATCCCTCCACAATCATCATCATTATCGGTAGGGAAATGTTTACAAACGGTGCACCGGCCGAAGCTTCGGCCGGTCCCGCGCACACCGCTCGATCGGTAGCGATCCAGCGCTCCCGTACCTCCCGATCCACGTTGTATTTTTTTCTTCGGCCCATCACGTGGCTTGGCCCACCACGTTTACTCGGTCAGCTCTATTTTCACCAACCGCAGCAAGACGAAGTTGCATCCGTTTTTTGCTGCAACGACGAGGATTGTTGCTACAACTGCCGTTGTCTTTTGCTACGACCAGCGTGTTTATTTGCTACATCCATTTTTTTTAATGGTGATGATTGATGGCTGGCGTTCGTGCAGATGACTGGGACAACGATTTCTGCTGCAACTATCGTCGGATTTTGCTACAACTGATGAAGAAATTTGCTACATCAATTCATGGCAGAGATGCACCCGGGACAACAACAACAATGATTTTTTGGTTGCAAATGTCGTTGTCTTTTTGCTGCCACCAGAGAGTTTTTGCTACATCTATCTTAATGGTGATGTTTGGTGGCCATCATTCGTGCAACCCATGCAGCGAATGTCGACGGTGGAAAAAAGCTTCAACTATCGATTTCTTGCCCAAATGAAAAAAGCTGCAACCGTTTACATGAAAGCTTCAACCCTACATTTAAAAAGCTTCAACCCCATGAAAAAAACCTTCAATTGATGTGGACAAAAAGTTTCAATAACAGAAAAAGCTTCAACCAGTATGTGAAAAAGTTTCAACCGGCGAAGAAGGAAGCTTCAACCATGGAAAGAGCTTCAATCGATGTTGGAAAAAAGCTTCAAACCGTGGAAAAAGTTTCAACCAGCGCGAAAAAGGCTTCAACCGGCATGCAAAAAAGCTTCAACCGACATGCAAAAAAGCTTCAACCGGCGAGATGGAAAGCCGTGTCCATGGAGTCGTTTTGCTGGGATGGGGGGCACGACGGTGATGGCGGAGCTACAACGGCGGCTGATGGCGAAGATGCGATGGTGTGCCGCGGCGCTGCAACCACGGGGCGGTCAGGGGAGCTGCAATGGCGACCTTGGGCACGACGACCACCTCGGGCACGACGCCGGCAACCTCGCGCGTGACAACGGTGAGCGGCGACGGCGAGGCGTGCGGTTGCGACAGCGCGGCGGACGGTGCGAGCCGGCGGTGCTTCGTGGTCGCGCATCCATGGCGGCCCCGACTGGCTCGCTCCTCTCTGTATGCGCTGGAGGCAAGGATAAGGTAAAAAATGGTTGAAGAGGAGCTGGATCTGACGGTCTCGCGCGGCCAGATCGGACAGCTGGGGGCAGACCGGCCGAAACTTTCGGCCGGCGCACTGGCGCCCAGTGATGGCCTTATCGGTATGGTGGCTCGTGCATTCGTGGCTGTAGATTTATTACATAATCTAATGTAGATGTTTTGTTATTAATTTTTTCTTTGATAATAATTCTGATTCGATTATGTTCATCTATATATTGGCCTTTTCATATGTAAAAATATAGATAAATGGCTATACAAAATTGAATTCCAAGGAAACATGATACTTATCTTGATAGAATCATTTTCAGTCTTTAGTTCAAGGTAGTACTATTTTAATATACTTAGCAAAATCAACTGAGTCTCTACTCATCCTTTTACGAACCATATCTTTCTGGCAATTTAATTACACTTAATTATTTTGCAATTTTATCTTTCATTTATAATATGTCAAAAACTGAATGACATATATAAAAAAGGTATATTGCAGTCAATATAATGTTATTCTTGCATGCCCAAACCATGCGTTTTTTCCTGTAGTATTAGTGTAAAGAATTTAAAACCTTGACTGTGTGTTTAATTACATGCCTTATATTTTAAAAAGGATGATGCATTTTTCGTTTGCATGTATATTGTGTATGCTTTCTCGGTCTTCTCATGACTATTTTTTTTAAGAAAAGTACTTAATTTATACTATCAACCATTTTGATTAGAACGCACGCCGCGAGTAAAAAATTGCAAGAATAAGAATATTAGTCTTGGAATTAGATGTAACTGTCCATTTAATATTTGTTGCCACTAATGTTCTATTATATTGTAGACATACATTATTTATATTCTGAAAAAAAGTATATCAAGAATAAGTCTGCCCCACGTTCTATGCCATGTACGTACACATGTACACTTTTTATCAGGGTTAGTTTTGCCCATGGATCATGGGTGCCGGAAGTTTCTTCCTTTTTTGTAACCGGTGCACGAAGTTTCTTATCCCACGTGAAGCGCTAGTATAGCAGTCCGTATTTATTGATTTGATAAAATTATATCCTATTATAATCAGATGTACACAGTAGTATTGTGATCGAACTCTTGTTTTATGTGGACTCTCGGACTCTTCATATTTCGCAGGCCTCCTTTTTTAATTGACATGACGTGCCTCGTCTAGCTGGTTTGGCAGCTGTCAGCTTTGCTTTACAATGCCACCATATGTCTACTTGTAATGTCCTAGGATAAGGTAAAAAAAAGGTTGAAGAGGAGCTGGATCTGACGGTCTCGCGCAGCCAGATCGGACAGCTGGGGGCAGACCGGCCGAAACTTTCGGCCGGCGCACTGGCGCCCAGTGATGGCCTTATCGGTATGGTGGCTCGTGCATTCGTGGCTGTAGATTTATTACATAATCTAATGTAGATGTTTTGTTATTAAATTTTTCTTTGATGATAATTCTGATTCCATTATGTTCATCTATATATTGGCCTTTTCATATGTAAAAATATAGATAAATGGCTATACAAAATTGAATTCCAAGGAAACATGATACTTATCTTGATAGAATCATTTTCACTCTTTAGTTTAAGGTAGTACTATTTTAATATACTTAGCAAAATCAACTGAGTCTCTACTCATCCTTTTACGAACCATATCTTTCTGGCAATTTAATTACACTTAATTATTTTGCAATTTTATCTTTCATTTATAATATGTCAAAAACTGAATGACATATATAAAAAAGGTATATTGCAGTCAATATAATGTTATTCATGCATGCCCAAACCATGCGTTTTTTCCTGTAGTATTAGTGTAAAGAATTTAAAACCTTGACTGTGTGTTTAATTACATGCCTTATATTTTAAAAAGGATGATGCATTTTTCGTTTGCATGTATATTGTGTATGCTTTCTCGGTGTTCTCATGACTATTTTTTTTAAGAAAAGTACTTAATTTATACTATCAACCATTTTGATTAGAACGCACGCCGCGAGTAAAAAATTGCAAGAATAAGAATATTAGTCTTGGAATTAGATGTAACTGTCCATTTAATATTTGTTGCCACTAATGTTCTATTATATTGTAGACATACATTATTTATATTCTGAAAAAAAGTGTATCAAGAATAAGTCTGCCCCACGTTCTATGCCATGTACGTACACATGTACAATTTTTATCAGGGTTAGTTTTGCCCATGGATCATGGGTGCCGGAAGTTTCTTCTTTTTTTGTAACCGGTGCACGAAGTTTCTTATCCCACGTGAAGCGCTAGTATAGCAGTCCGTATTTATTGATTTGATAAAATTATATCCTATTATAATCAGATGTACACAGTAGTATTGTGATCGAACTCTTGTTTTATGTGGACTCTCGGACTCTTCATATTTCGCAGGCCTCCTTTTTTTATTGACATGACGTGCCTCGTCTAGCTGGTTTGGCAGCCGTCAGCTTTGCTTTACAATGCCACCATATGTCTACTTGTAATGTCCTAGGATAAGGTAAAAAAAAGGTTGAAGAGGAGCTGGATCTGACGGTCTCGCGCGGCCAGATCGGACAGCTGGGGGCAGACCGGCCGAAACTTTCGGCCGGCGCACTGGCGCCCAGTGATGGCCTTATCGGTATGGTGGCTCGTGCATTTGTGGCTGTAGATTTATTACATAATCTAATGTAGATGTTTTGTTATTAATTTTTTCTTTGATGATAATTCTGATTCCATTATGTTCATCTATATATTGGCCTTTTCATATGTAAAAATATATAATAAATGTCTATACAAAATTGAATTCGAAGGAAACATGATACTTTTCTTGATAGAATCATTTTCACTCTTTAGTTCAAGGTAGTACTATTTTAATATACTTAGCAAAATCAACTGAGTCTCTACTCATCCTTTTACGAACCATATCTTTCTGGCAATTTAATTACACTTAATTATTTTGCAATTTTATCTTTCATTTATAATATGTCAAAAACTGAATGACATATATAAAAAATGTATATTGCAGTCAATATAATGTTATTCTTGCATGCCCAAACCATGCGTTTTTTCCTGTAGTATTAGTGTAAAGAATTTAAAACCTTGACTGTGTGTTTAATTACATGCCTTATATTTTAAAAAGGATGATGCATTTTTCGTTTGCATGTATATTGTGTATGCTTTCTCGGTCTTCTCATGACTATTTTTTTTAAGAAAAGTACTTAATTTATACTATCAACCATTTTGATTAGAACGCACGCCGCGAGTAAAAAATTGCAAGAATAAGAATATTAGTCTTGGAATTAGATGTAACTGTCCATTTAATATTTGTTGCCACTAATGTTCTATTATATTGTAGACATACATTATTTATATTCTGAAAAAAAGTGTATCAAGAATAAGTCTGCCCCACGTTCTATGCCATGTACGTACACATGTACACTTTTTATCAGGGTTAGTTTTGCCCATGGATCATGGGTGCCGGAAGTTTCTTCTTTTTTTGAACCGGTGCACGAAGTTTCTTATCCCACGTGAAGCGCTAGTATAGCAGTCCGTATTTATTGATTTGATAAAATTATATCCTATTATAATCAGATGTACACAGTAGTATTGTGATTGAACTCTTGTTTTATGTGGACTCTCGGACTCTTCATATTTCGCAGGCCTCCTTTTTTAATTGACATGACGTGCCTCGTCTAGCTGGTTTGGCAGCTGTCAGCATTGCTTTACAATGCCACCATATGTCTACTTGTAATGTCCTAGGATAAGGTAAAAAAAAGGTTGAAGAGGAGCTGGATCTGACGGTCTCACGCGGCCAGATCGGATAGCTGGGGGCAGACCGGCCGAAACTTTCGGCCGGCGCACTGGCGCCCAGTGATGGCCTTATCGGTATGGTGGCTCGTGCATTCGTGGCTGTAGATTTATTACATAATCTAATGTAAATGTTTTGTTATTAATTTTTTCTTTGATGATAATTCTGATTCCATTATGTTCATCTATATATTGGCCTTTTCATATGTAAAAATATAGATAAATGTCTATACAAAATTGAATTCCAAGGAAACATGATACTTATCTTGATAGAATCATTTTCACTGTTTAGTTCAAGGTAGTACTATTTTAATATACTTAGCAAAATCAACTGAGTCTCTACTCATCCTTTTACGAACCATATCTTTCTGGCAATTTAATTACACTTAATTATTTTGCAATTTTTTCTTTCATTTATAATATGTCAAAAACTGAATGACATATATAAAAAATGTATATTGCAGTCAATATAATGTTATTCTTGCATGCCCAAACCATGCGTTTTTTCCTGTAGTATTAGTGTAAAGAATTTAAATCCTTGACTGTGTGTTTAATTACATGCCTTATATTTTAAAAAGGATGGTGCATTTTTCGTTTGCATGTATATTGTGTATGCTTTCTCGGTCTTCTCATGACTATTTTTTTTTGAAGAAAAGTACTTAATTTATACTATCAACCATTTTGATTAGAACGCACGCCGCGAGTAAAAAATTGCAAGAATAAGAATATTAGTCTTGGAATTAGATGTAACTGTCCATTTAATATTTGTTGCCACTAATGTTCTATTATATTGTAGACATACATTATTTATATTCTGAAAAAAAGTATATCAAGAATAAGTTTGCCCCACGTTCTGTGCCATGTACGTACACATGTACACTTTTTATCAGGGTTAGTTTTGCCCATGGATCATGGGTGCCGGAAGTTTCTTCTTTTTTTGTAACCGGTGCACGAAGTTTCTTATCCCACGTGAAGCGCTAGTATAGCAGTCCGTATTTATTGATTTGATAAAATTATATCCTATTATAATCAGATGTACACAGTAGTATTGTGATTGAACTCTTGTTTTATGTGGACTCTCGGACTCTTCATATTTCGCAGGCCTCCTTTTTTAATTGACATGACGTGCCTCGTCTAGCTGGTTTGGCAGCTGTCAGCTTTGCTTTACAATGCCACCGTACGTCTACTTCTAATGTCCTAGGACTGATATTTTTAATAGAAAATACATATGACTTGCCGAAGAATGTTCTAAACTATTGTTACGTGACAGGCCACATTATTTATCCGTAGATATATTTGTATGTAACGCTACATCTATTTAATCATGACCGTTAATATCTAAAATTGACGATCAAGATAATTTAATATATGTGGACAAACGTGATGTCTTGTTTGACTCTTGTTTTAATTATATAATAGATACATAGATAGATAGATCCCGTGATAAGGGGACACGATCTCTGCTTTGACAAGACGTGTCAAGGAAACCGCCTCGCAATATGCGCTGTGGCTGGTTGTGGAAAAACGGTTCGAATAAAGACCCGACCATAATGACATATCACGTCATCTAAAAAGTTGCCGGCTGAAATATCATTCTCTCTATGGTGGTATGTGAAGATCATTTTGCTGTTCCGGACATGGTTTACGTGTTCGCTGATTGCCTTGGAGTATTCGTTGAAGGAACCCGCCTTGCAATGCCGAAGACAAGACTACACGCCGGACTCATCGTCATTGAAGCCTGGTTCAGGGGCTACTGAGGGAGTTATGGATTAGGGGGTATCCTGACAGACGGACTATATACATCGTCCGGACTATTGGAGCGTGAAGATACAAGACTCAAGACTCCGTGCCCGTGTCCGGATGGGACTCTACTTTTCGTGGAAGACAAGCTTGGCGATCTGAATATTGTATTTACTTCCTTGTAACCGACTCCGTGTAAACCCTAGCCCTCTCCGTGTCTATATAAACCGGAGAGGTTGATCCTTAGAAGGCCGATCACAATTACAATCATAATCATCATAGGCTAGCTTCTAGGGGTTAGCCTCTACGATCTCGTGATAGATCTACTCTTCTACTACTCATATCGTCAATATTAATCAAGCAGGAAGTAGGGTTTTACCTCCATCGAGAGGGCCTGAACCTGGGTAAACATTATGTCCCTTTCTTCTTGTTACCATCAGCCAAAGACGCACAAATCGGGACCCCCTACCCGAAATCCGCCGGTTTTGACACCGACAATGCTTACTATATACTCCTCAATTAGTTTAGTGTTTCCAACATCTTCTTGTGCAGTTCCACTAAAATATATGGTATCTTCAAAGAAGATCCCTATTTGCACAAGTAGAGATAATTGTGTATTACATTAAGAGTGTCATCAAATCAGTGGCAAAACAATTGCTCATTCCAGCCATAGCAATAAATTAAGATGCAAAACTATAGCATTACTTGTGTCATCATAATTCCAGTGCTTAATTACAGCATCGGGAGTTGATTTTTGTTTTTCCGCTTGTTCTTCCCCTTCATCACTTGGTTCAACAACAGACAAGCTTCGCCTTCAATGTAAGATTTGGCATGCCAATTTGGGAGCACAAGTATGGCACTAAATAATGACATTAATTTTCCAATGAAAGTGGCAAAATATAGTCCAACAGTTGTCAAATATCATTATCTTACCTCAATGGGATATTACGGTGCACATACAGATTGGAAGTCTTGTCTCCATTTGTGCAGTTCACTAAAATCAAGCAACACTACCATACAAGTAGCACAATATATGAAAGCACACTGCAGAATTATGTGAAAGAAGGCTAGTACTGACCTCTCATGATGCGG
Source organism: Triticum timopheevii (assembly GCA_963921465.1). Taxonomy (NCBI): domain Eukaryota; kingdom Viridiplantae; phylum Streptophyta; class Magnoliopsida; order Poales; family Poaceae; genus Triticum; species Triticum timopheevii. The sequence continues at coordinate 657,135,632 of OY997274.1, read as the reverse complement.
AATTCAAACAACTCACAAGAAGAAGATCTAAACCAAATTTGCCAACACGGATAGGAAGTATGATCTCCTCTTGTGTAGTTCCACTAAGATCAAGCAATCAAGCAGCGTTGTCGGTGTGACATTTTGGTTGAATTGCACAAAACACTCTTAAAAAAAGTGTTTTGTGCAGTGCAACAAAAGGTCACAATGGCAATGAGGTCAAATTGATAACCCTGTTTACACAGAGGTGCAAAGGAAACAACTAGTGGTCAATAATGGTGGATGACACACAAGCCAACAAAAAGAAGCATCTACCTTATCTAGATGGGAAAGAAAGCAAGACAGTAGCATTTCACAAACGGTGGCATTGATTAATATTAGCATAAAGATTATATTAACAATAAAATTCGTTGAACATGTAATTTGATTTTAACTGTGGCATTGCACCAATTTTCCAGCGGCATTATTAGAGGGTGTTTGTTTACAGGGACATTTTTGTGTAGGGACTAAAAAAACTCCGTGTCAGTCCCATCTAAACCAAACATAGTGACTTTTAGGGACTAAAAGTGCGCATTTTTGGAAATAAAGAAAGAAGACCCCGAGGGAGTCTTTTTGGGACTTTTTCCAACAGTTGCCCCTGCCAAGCATCGCACCTTGTCTCTATTAGTTCATTACTAGGGGTAACATGGTCTTTTAATTAGCATGTCATTTAATAACCTCTAGTCCATGTTTAGTCCCTGGAACCAAGCAGGTAGGGACTAGGGAGTTTTTAACCAAACAGGGCCTCAGATTAACAACAGCTAAAGAGTTGCACGGGACAGTGGACGCACCAGCACCATGTGCATCTACCGATGTACTGTGGTCATGCACAGTCTGTTGGAACAACGAACAAACAACCAAGGAGCATATTTGTGTTTGTCCCAGTTTTGTTATCTTTAGACACCTTCCCTTATATGAGCACAGCAAATCTAGTCCTGCTCAAACTCTACAAGCTTGTCCTCCAAAACAAAAGATCAGTTCGTTACAGATGTGCATACAGCGTCTGTCATTGTTTTCCCTTTTCGACCAATGTAGGTCCTGGATAGCCAGTCTGTACTAATACTTTTGCCCCTTCCTTTCCTCTTTGAACCACGTCCTAGATTTATGCGATACAACTTTCTCCACTAGTTTCCCCCACTCCTTTCTTCTTTGAACCACGTCCTAGATTCATGGTATACATCCAGCTAGAGCAATGCATGTGGAATAAGTAAATTATACCTTATTGTTCTTTGGGCGTGGTTCGGTGGTCGACGGGACGACGACGAAGAAGAAGGGGTCGGAGACCCTCGCCCGCTGCCGCTGGGTGAAAGTGAACAAGTGCGCTGGTAGTGGATTCCCTCCCTCGCTGACGGCGACAATGTTAAGCCTCCTTCCCTTCCCGGCGGATGGATCCTGCCGGCTCTTTGAGCAGCAGTGAGGGGAGAGAGAGGCCAACTGTCGGTGTCAAAACCGGCGGATCTCGGGTAGGGGGTACCGAACTGTGCATCTAGGCGGATGGTAACAGGAGACAAGGGACACAATGTTTTAACCCAGGTTCGGGCCCTCTCGATGGAGGTAAAACCCTACTCCTGCTTGATTAATATTGATGATATGGGTAGTACAAGAGTAGATCTACCACGAGATCAGAGAGGCTAAACCCTAGAAGCTAGCCTATGGTATGAGTGTTCTTTGTCCTACGTACTAAAACCCTCCGGTTTATATAGGCACCGAAGAGGGTTAGGGTTACACAGAGTCGGTTACAATGGTAGGAGATCTACATATCCATATCGCCAAGCTTGCCTTCCACGCTAAGGAAAGTCCTATCCAGACACGGGACGAAGTCTTCAATCTTGTATCTTCATAGTCCAGGAGTCCGGCCAAAGGCTATAGTCCGGCCATCCGGACACCCCCTAGTCCAGGACTCCCTCAGTAGCCCCTAAACTAGGCTTCAATGGCGATGAGTCCGGCGCGCATATTGTCTTCGGCATTGCAAGGCGGGTTCCTCCTCCGAATACTTCATAGAAGATTTTGAACACAAGGATAGTGTCCAGCTCTGAAAATAAGTTCCACATACCACCGTAGAGAGAATAATATTTACACAAATTCAATCTGCTGACGTATTCTGCAGCGTGACATCACACCACGGCCAAGCCTTTATTCGAATCGTTTTTTACTGCCCCACCTGCGCGTTTAGCGAGGCGGTTTCCTTGGCACGTCTTGTCAAAGCAGAGATCGTGTCCCCTTATTCCGGGATTCTCATCAATACGGGCGTGGGTAACCCAACCGCGCCATTGATTACGGCGCTTGGGAGATAAGAAAGTTTTACCAGGCTGGTGGGGACGCTTAGCTTCGTCCGTCCATATAAGGGGATAAGGTTCCACTTTTTCACACACGCCTTCTTCCTCCTTTGCTCATCCATTTCTGCGCACTCGAGCTCCAGCGCCCAAGTTCGCAAATCCTACCTCAACCTTCTCCAGCCATGTCCAGAGCGGGAGGCAAGTGGATGGCCTCCTCCGTCACGGAGGGGCACGTGAAAAAGCTGCGGAAGGCCGGATACTTGTCCAACGACATCGCACATCGGCTCCCCGACGAGGGGCAGATCATCCCTACCCCCAGGCCCCATGAGAGGGTGGTGTTCCTCACCCACTTCCTCCACGGACTAGGTTTTCCACTTCACCCATTGGTCCCGGGGCTCATATTCTACTACGGCCTAGATTTCCATGATCTGGCCCCGAATTTCATCCTCAACATCTCGGCGTTCATCGTCGTGTGCGAGGCCTTCCTCTGCATCCAGCCCCACTTCGGCTTATGGCTGAAGACCTTCAATGTCAAGCCAAAGGTAGTGGGAGGCCACCAAGCAGAGTGCAGAGGTTCCATGGTGGGCAAGATGGACAACGTCCTATGGCTCAAGGGCTCCTTTGTGGAGACCATAAAGGGGTGGCAATCGGGGTGGTTCTGCGTCACCGAGCCGCGCGACCCTAAATGGGCAGCGGCCCCCGAATTCCAATCTGGATTCCCTACATGGCTCACCTCCTGGAAAGAGACGGGCCTGACATGGGGTAATTCAGAAAAGCTGACTGGACTCCAAACCTGTGTCCAAAACCTGGTGAACAAGAAGCTCAAGCTTGTCAATGTAGTCCAGGTCATGCTCATCCGCCGGATCCTCCCGTGCCAAGAACGGGCCTTCAACTTGTGGGAGTTTGATCCGCCACATCACCAAACCTTGAGCAGGCTCTTCGACACTACGTACGAAGATGCCTGGAAGGTCCTGTTCAAGGGCACCGTGGCTCCCTCATCCGCTACCGAAGATCGTGGATTCAGCTCGTAGCGTCAAGATAGCGAGGTAAGATATTTTACCATTTACGGGACTCTTGTTTTTCATAGTTTGACTCTATGCGGGATCTAAACTCCCTTGCCTTTGATAGGATCGGCAGAAGACGTTCGGGCAGGTTGGCTGTCCGGCTCCCTTGCCAGAAGACCCAGCGGATGCCCTATTGACGGGGCTGTTGGTTCCGGCACCTCACGTGGTGCCGGAGAAGAAGGCCAAGAAGAAGGCCACGGGAACACGAAGGAGTTCTCGACGCCAGGTGTTGTCGGACTCATCGTCCGATGACTCCGAGACAGAATCCTTCCGCGAAGACGAGGAGGAGGAAAAAGAGGCCTCTCCCCTAGTGGGGGAGAGAAGAAAAGGAAGGCCCCCCCTACTGGGGAGGCCGGAGGGTCCAAGAAGGGAAGGACCCTTCCTCCGGACTACTCCACCAACGCCAACGATGGCGAAGAGGAGTGGCCACCGAGGGCTAAGCCCCTGGCGAAATCGTAAGTGTCCGGATACCAGAATAACTCATGGCGTTTCATTTGTCGCACATAATCTCCTAACACCGAATATAACCCTGCAGCCCGCCCAAGGACGGGCTCGACGCTTCAACGAGCGGCTCCCTGGATTCGTTGGACGTGAATAGCACCTCACTTCCGGCTGCCTCCTCTCCTCGCGCTAGGGATGATGTCGAGGTGGGGTCCCAAAAGGGGCCCAACCAGGAGGAGGTGGTCCAGGAGGCGCCGCAAGGCAACCTCCAGGACTCCGGGTGCAAGGGGGATAAAACCCCAAAGGGCTCTAAGTCCAGCCCTGGGCCGGACTCCGCACCGGAACCTTCAGTGGTTCCGGAGTCCGGTAGGCGGCCCCTTCGTAAGAAGGGCAAGACTGCGACACCAGTGACCTCCGTCCAACCAGAGGCACCGGATAATTTGCTGGAGGCGCTGAATGGCGCCTCCATCAACGAGGAGCACCACACTGTTATGAGTGTGGTATTCCAGAAAGTTTAGTCCGGCAAGAGCGGGCTGACTGCAGCCTGTGGCAGCCTTCTAACAGGCTTTGAGGTAAGTATTTAAGATATGTAAAAACGTTACCACATAGACAGTAGCCCCTGATGCTCAGTTTGGTGTTCGGAAAGAAAAGCCGAACTGAGGATCTAAAAGATATACGCAGGAGTCTAACATAGGTATGTCAATATGGGAATGCAGGCTGCGCTGCTGACCTCTGCCGCACTGACTGCGGAGGTCAATGCATTGAAGCAGAGCCTCGAGCGGTCCGAGAACGAGCTCGGCCTTTCCAAAAAGCATCTCGAGGACAGGGAAGGTAAGTAATACCTTATGGAAGTATATAAAAGTTGTGGTTGCCAAAAATGATAGGAATAACGTGAGTATTGCAGGGGCCACATACGAGGTGGCGACCCTGAAGGAAGCGGTGTCCAAGGCCGAAACCAATGCGGCCGCGGAGCGTACCGAGCAAGAAAAGCAGGAGGCGCGGGTGGCGGAGGTGCGGCAAGAGCTCCAGGCTCTCGTGGAAAAACACAAGAGTTTGGAGCGTGACTCAAAGACTCGAGAGTCCGAGCTCGCCTCGGCCCTTGAGAGCGCCAAAGCCGCTAAGGCCGAAGCCCAAAAAGCCCTCGAGGAAATTGAGGCATTGAAGAAGATAGCGGCGGGTAAGGCATTCTTTATGCAAAGCAAGCACGTGAAAGTGAATTATCTGTTACTTACCCAAATCCAGAGCTCTCCAGGAGCATTCGCAGATCTGCCCCGCAGTGTGTTCGATGCTGCCGCATTCTATCGATCCAAGGAGGGGAGCTCGACGGAGAAGGTGTTCTGGTCTCAGTATGCTCTTTTTCCCGGCGGACGGATCCTGCCGGCTCTTTGAGCAGCAGTGAGGGGAGAGAAAGCACCAATGTCGGTGTCAAAACCGGCGGATCTCGGGTAGGGGGTCCCAAACTATGCGTCTAGGCGGATGGTAACACGAGACAAGGGACACGATGTTTTTACCCAGGTTTGGGCCCTCTCGATAGAGGTAAAACCCTACTCCTACTTGATTAATATTGATGATATGGGTAGTACAAAAGTAGATCTACCACGAGATCAGAGACGCTAAACCCTAGAAGCTAGCCTATGGTATGATTGTTCTTCGTCCTACGGACTAAAACCCTCCGGTTTATATAGGCACCGAAGAGGGTTAGGGTTACACAGAGTCGGTTACAATGGTAGGAGATTTACATATCCGTATCGCCAAGCTTGCCTTCCACGCCAAGGAAAGTCCTATCCAGACACGGGATGAAGTCTTCAATCTTGTATCTTCATAGTCCAGGAGTTCGGCCAAAGGCTATAGTCCGGCCATCCGGACACCCCCTAGTCCATGACTCCCTCACCAACGAAGTCTTGTTTAGATCTGGAGAGGGTGAGAGAGTGTGAAAAGAGCAATTACAAGCGCTGAGGCTCCAGCGTGTATATATATACTGGAGAGAAAGTGTGAATCGTGCAAACCCTAAAAAACAAGCACCGAGGCTGCAGCTTATAGAGTACGCGATGAGGTGATTATACGGTCACTACGAGATCATATAGCTCCGTATCCATCCATTTTGACCAGTCAAACAATCCTCCTGGCACAAATTATGCTCAAGTGTAGTTATCGAACCCGAGACCTCAGGTTTTTTTTGAGTGGAACCCGGTACCTCAAGTTTGATAAGCGAACAAGCTAACCACCTACACAACCCTCCCATTATGTTCAACGAGAGGAAAATAACCTTTTATACATTCCTGCATTCGTGTGACAAGCATGTCGTGTTTTTTTTGTGTGTGTGTGGGAGTCATTGGGATTTAAATCATAATCGTGTCATGTGGCTTTGGTGGTAAGACAATCCACAGTGGTGCAGAAATCTTAGTCACCTTACCTCTCTCCACGTAGTACGTTGGGTCCCACCAGTCAGAGGGTGAAACAAACAAATTAATAAGAAAAAATAAAAGCGCCAGCGGTGTATCTTACCTCACATATCTCCCTACTGCTCGGGAACACTGTCCAATTGATCCCTCTGTTCACTCACGTACTGTTTTAAGTGAATCCTTATTATAACGTGCACACAATTTTGGGCACTTGTATTCGACGTAAGTCAGTGTGCCACCGTATCTCGTACGTACTACTCCCTTCGTCTAGGTGTAATAAGTCACGTTAGAAGGTGCAGCGGGACCAAGGTGTGTGTGTGTGTGTGTGTGTGTGTGTGTGTGTGTGTGTGTGTGTGTGTGTGTGTTTAATAGCATGTGTGTGTTAGAGAGAGCGACAGATTGACCTACTCCTACAGAGCAATAATGCTACACGCACGGATGAATACGGGCGTTTACGGGGCTGACTAGGAAACAATCCGACGTGGCCGCGCTGGGGCATGAGACAGTTAGAAAAATGGAGAACGTGCCGCTGTTTATGCGAGCAAAAAAACGAGAACCCAACAGAACGACAGCTCGGTTTGCCCTCATTCCAGATTACTGATCGCGCTGCCTCGGACGACCTCGACTTCTCCAGCCGCCTCGTAGGACATCGTGCTCTCCCACCGCCAAGAGCACATTGACGCTTGCTCCGCCGATCTATTCGAGCGGCGTTTTTCTTAACTTAATAACCTTTTCTTTGCGCGCCCACAGCCACGTCGGATGTTTCCTAGTCCGCCCCGTAAATGCCCGTATTCGTCCGTGCGTGTAGCATTATTGCCTACAGAGAGATGGTGTGTAGTGTACGATTTTAGCCGCAAGAGTTGGTGCATCCTCTCGTTTCCGGGCGTGTCCGGTAGGGACAGGCGGACATCTGCCACGCCCGCTCCTGACCAGCCTGGCCCACCCAAACCACTCCATCGCCCGCGCGCACTTCCCGCCCGAAACGGTCAGAGCCGCTCCAAAGAATCGGTCACTACTAGGAAAAGGGCTATAGATAATATGGACATTAATGGCGCACCACACATGTGGTGCACCACTACTATATACTAATGGCGCACCATGTGTTGGTGCGCCATTAGTGTCGAAATACTAAAGCCGCACCGCATCCACGATGCGCCACTACTAACAAATTTTTTTGATTTTTTTTTCAAAACTAGTAATGGCGCACCAGTATATTTTTTCAATATTTTTTATTTTTTTTCAAAACTAGTAATGGCGGACCATGTGCGCCATTACTAACTTTGACCAAAAATCCCCCCGAATGCACCCCCTGGATCGCCTGTTCAGTTTTAAAAAAATAAAAGAAAATGATGGAAATGTCAAAAAAAATAAAAGAAAATAAGTTTCCCATGTGATATGTGGTCTACTTATTGGGAAATTTACAAATATGAATTTTGACTTTATTTGCAAAATCTCTCTGGAATTTGTAAAATGGGCATAATTTTTGCATACGAACTCGGATTAAAAAAAATTTATATGAAAAATCATCTACTCGAAAAGTTACATCCGAATTTAATCGGGGGAACCCCGTTAAATATTTTCAAAATCCTCAAAAACCTAACAGAAAAAAAGTTAAGGGGCTTTTAAGATCTAGAGGGGAAAAATGGAAAAAAAAATTCAAACTTACTAGTGGCGCACCATTTGCTAGGTGCGCCACTAGTAACAGAAAAAAATTAGTTTTGATTTTTTTTTTGAATTTTTTTTCAAAAAATGATATGTAATATGACCGGGAAGTTTGAAATATTTTTCAAAAATTCATCATACTCATGAACATGAACAATGTCCTAGACATCAACAAGGTTTAATAGGATTGATATGATAGATATATCAACAAGTGCCTGTTAAGTGAGGTGGTGCTGGGGTTGGATAGAACTGTGAAGTTAATCGTGTTCGGGCTGGAGTAGTGTGAGGATGGGTGACCTTCCTGGAAGTTTGACCACTTTAGTGCGATTTGACTTACGATTAAGCATATTGACCCGAGATTAAGCCATAGTGACCCGAGATTTAGAAATAAACGAAAAAAATTTAAAAAATAAAAAAATTGAAAAAAATTGAAAAAAAAATTCTGAAAAAAATTTGAAAAAAAATGTTAGTAATGGCGCACTTCTATGTGGTGCGCCATTACTAAGTCAGATAGTAATAGCACATCGTGTGATATACTAATGGCGCACTCCCTGGTGCGCCCACGCCATTAGTATTAAATTTTAGTGGCGTGATGCTAGTGGCGCACCTGTAGTGCGTCATTAGTAGCCAAAACAGGTGCGCCACTAGCAGGCCTTTTCCTAGTTGTGGGTGCCGTATTCATGCCGAGCAGAGCGGACACGACCTCTCACTGGCGCAAGAGTGATGGTTTCTTCGTCCGTCCAACTTACTGCTGGGTCTATGTGATTTGACGTCTCATTGCTCTTTATTACTGAGGTGGTAGGACTTCTGGATGTCCCACGCTTTCGGCGAAAGGAGGTACTACTAGATTACAATTTTCTCCATTCTTATAGCGGAGGAGTGCAAGAGTAGTGAAAACACGCAGGCTCAGTGATTACATGGCCCACCTCACACTATCACCATATTTTCTGGACACCATGCGACACCTAACTCTTTACATAGTACCCCCTCCGTTCCTAAATACTACTAGATGAGTCCCCGCGCGTTGCCGCGGAACAGCCGTATATCTCTCTGCGTAAAATTATCGATTTCATAGACCTAAAAAAACTCTATAACCGCATGACAAATGTGGTAGCCAAACTAAAAAAACTCCCATCATCATGTAGATCATCCCACGTAAGGAAAAAAGATCAGCCAACTCCTACAGCATAATGGGATTATATTTTTCTTTTTGAGATGTTAATGGGACTTAAAAGCTCATGTACATGCATGCTACCGATGCATGCTTGCGTGCAGACATGTTGATGTGATTTAAAACCCACTCACATGCATGCCACGGTATTTCTGCATGCTTGCATGTGGCTTAGTGCGGAGCCTCTCAACATCTAGATCAGACGGCTATTATGGACTGATTTAGTTCATCTAACGGCTACATTATTTTTGATGATGTGGCTCAAGGAGAGGATAGTGAATTCCTAGTAGTGGGGACTAGCCATTACTAGTAGATAAGTCTTTGTAGAGATTCCACTTGGTGAACTACATACGGAACAAAATGAATGAATCTACACTTAAAATGCATCTATATACATCCGCATGTGGTTCATGGTGAAATCTCTACAAAGACTTATATTTAGGAACAGAGGAAGTACTAGTATAGTACGTACTGTAATTTATCAGCGAGATAAATTTGTACAATGCTATGAAGCTTCCAGCTTCTGTTACATGCATCTTGCGTCCAAGGTTGCCCGTTGCAACATTCCATCAAATACAAAGGAGACTAACATGCATGCTATTGCATCTCAATGATTGACAGATCATAGTAAATATGTACTCCCTCCGTTCCAAAATAATTGTCTCAACTTTATGCAACCTTTAGTACAAAGTTGTACTACTACTAAAGTTGACACTTATTTTGGAATAGAGGCATCTAAAGAAAAAAAAGATCCATGCAGTCCCTAGCCCTTGAACCGTGAACCTAACCAGGCTTCAATTTGTTGGCCACGTTCGAGCTTCCTAAGAAATGAAATTTGCAACCTTCTGACCATCAGATCATTTTGTGGAGTTTCACCAAAATCGAGATGAGCTTCCCTATGGCAAAGAAATTGAAGAAGCGTGATTAGAATGAGATTACTGGGACTAGTTGATGAGACATAATCTCATCACAAATACAGTAGGTAGAAGCCAGTAGAGGTATCTACGGGGCAAAGAAGTAGAGAAATATCCACATGGAGTGATGTGGGCAGCTGGAGCAGTGGTGCAAGCCAGCTGTAAAGGGAGTTGTACCTGAGAGACGTAGCTCAACCTTGAGGAGGGCGGCGGGAGACGGCAATTTCCCACGTCGCGGGAGTTAGCAAGGGACGAAGGCAACCTCACCGGCTTTGTGAGAGAGAACGGCGGGGACCCCTGATCGGAACGTGGCGAAAGTGGGTTTTCGCCGTCGGCGACGGTGACCATATCTACACTAAGCATCCACCCCTTCCCCCGGCAGACGTGATCTGCCGGGATATTAGAGATGTGGCCACAGTCGTTTTGTGTGAGAGAGTGTGAAGAGAGCAACCCCAGCAAGCAACCGTGTAGGCTGGCCTGTCCTGACTATGTATATAATGGAGCGATTTCCTTTTTTCTCCATATGAACCTATCATATTGCGTACGTTCCACTGAAGGAAAAAAACTTTATTTATAAATGACGCGGCACCAACTACTCGTTCTCCTATAACCTTGCCTTGGCATCTCCAAATATTAACTTTGCGATTAGTTGTTTGCCTCTTCGGGAAGTCGAGCAATAATGGTAGTGCAGTGTATATCGTTCTGGCTATATGAGACCGATTGAATTGTTGCATGTCCACCACGTGGGCGAGGGTCGAGGGGCGAGGGAGAGTGCTGCATACGGAGCAAAATGAGTGAATCTACACTCTATAATATGTCTGTATACATCAGTGTTTGGAGTATGTACTAGTAGTTCATATTGAAATCTACTAAAGGACATATATATTCCAAACAATATGATATAATATCTATAACAAAGGTAGTAGGGACGAGGAGTAAACGGAGGGAGTAGTAAATTTTTCTCCTCGTCCTATGAGCCACCGCGCGCATGGGCGAGGGAGCGGGCGTAAGGCGGACAGTACTAAGCAAGCTTCACCTCATCCTGCGAGCCACCCCGCCCATGGGCGGGGGAGACGGCGTACTAAGCAAGCTTCTCCTCGTTATGCGACTTGACGGGACACATCAAAAGTACTCCAGTGCATAGAGCCTTGCCTCTAAGGTAGGCCCCACATGGTTTGCCTCTTTTTTTAACATAACGCGTCAAGTCACAATTTGTTTGTTCACCCGTGGTAGACGAGCCTCCCTCCAACAAGTGGACAACCAGTACACATGCCAAATTACCACGTGGGCTACCTTTTTCGTATACAAATGAGCTCCACCGTGTACCCGCGCGGGTGTGGTTGGGAAAGAGACGGGAGTACGTGCGCCGTGCATGCACCTCTTCTCTTCGTGCACGTCCCCCACCTACATGGGTGTGTGTGAGAGATACAAACCGTGTTCGTGAGTGTTTTCTGTATTGGGGTGGGGGTTGATTTCGTGAATGTATTTGTGGGAATATGTGTCGATGACTGAGGGAGTCCCGAATTAAGGTCTCCTCGGACAGCCGGACTGTTGGACTATGAAGATACAAGATTGAAGACTTCGTCCCGTGTCCGGATGGGACTCTCCTTTGCATGGAAGGCAAGGTTGGATATTCGGATATGTAGATTTCCTTCTCTTTAACCGACTCTGTGTAACCCGAGCCCCCTCCAGTGTCTATAGAAACCAGAGGGTTTAGTCCGTAGGACGACAACAATCATAACCATAGGCTAGCTTCTAGGGCTCTTGTAATACTCATATCATCAAGATCAACTCTTGTAATACTCATATCATCAAGATCAATCATGTAGGAAGTAGGGTGTTACCTCCATCGAGAGGGCCCGAACCTGGCTAAAACATCGTGTCCCCTGCCTCCTGTTACCATTAGCCTTAGACGCACAGTTCGGGACCCCCTACCCGAGATCCGCCGGTTTTGACACCGACATTGGTGCTTTCATTGAGAGTTCCACTGTGTCGTCGCGATAACGCTTGATGGCTCCCTCGATCTTCTTTAATTACGCGGTCCAGGGGGAGGTTTTCCTTCCTGGATAGATCTTCGTATTCGGCGACTTCGTACTGCGGGCCAACTCGCTTGGCCATCTGGAGCAGATCGATAGGTACACCCCTGGCCATTAGCTCAGGTTTGGAAGCTTAAACTACACTGCCGACATCTGCGGAGACTTGATCCTCGACGGATTTGAGCCCATGACAAGTGCGCCGAATAGTCACGACGGGCTTGACTTTGATCTACCGTCAGATAGAATTTGGGATATCGCGCCTGCGGTGGCGCCGGGAATCAATCCGGAGCAGATCGTGCCTTCCGAGGGCGGGTGGATGGACCCCACCGCCGAAGTCGCACACTTATCGGTGTCGGAGCAGAATAGTGATCCCACCTCCAGTGAGAGTGGTGTCATCGGACCCTCGGACTCGTCTCTGGCCACAGGATCCGAACCGCGTGCATCTGTGCCTACCGAATCCGATTGGGCACAAGTCATGGAGTTTACCGCCGCGGATAATTTTCAACACTCTCCCTTAGGAGGCGTGCTAAACTCATTAAGGTCTCTTTCCTTGTCGAGAGATTCCTTGCCGAACTATGTCCGGCTCGAGTGGGAGGCGGACGACGAGGAAAGTCGTTCCCCACCCACCACCCACTTAATAGCCACCGTCGATGACCTAACCGACGTGCTTGACTTCAACTCCGAAGATATCGACGGTATGGACGACGATGCAGGAGAAGAACAGGAACCACCGCTTATAGGGCACTAGACAGCTACCTCATCATATGATATATACATGGTGGACACACCAAAAGAAGGCGATGGTGACGATGCAACGAAAGATAACCCCCTCGACAGGCCACCAAAGCGGCGCCGTAGATGCCGCCCTAAATCCCGCCAAAGTAACAACAGTGCAAGAAATAATAATACCCCGATTGACTCCAAAGGAAACGATGACCCCATGGACCCAGCGATGGAGCAGGATGAGCCAGGGGACGATGAGCACAATCCAGAGCCGACGTCAGATGGTGCCGATCCCGAGGGTAAAATTCACCAACCTGTCTCCGGAGAGAAGAACAGCCCGGATGATGATGCACTCATCATCCCAGAAAATCTCTTGGAACAAGAGAACCTCCACAGAAGGCTTATCGCCACCGCGAGGAGCCTAAAAAAGCAGAAGCAAAGGCTTAAGGCCGCGCAGGACACACTCAACCGCAGGTGGAACAAAGTGCTCGACATAGAAGAAAAATACGGTGACGATCGTCACACAAAGAGACATCCAAAGCCCAAGCTGCTGCCCAAATTCGATGATGAGGCCGTAGGGCCCATTCAGCTGAAAACAACTGATCAGCCGGATCGACCGCCCCGTGGCCGTGACAAGAGGGCTAATGATGCCGGACACAAGTCAGCACATGAATTACGTGAGCTAATGGACAGAAAGTCCGATATGGCCAGATCCATCTACGGATCTAGGAAGCACGCTCCAGCACAGGATCAGAGCTACCGGAACGATCACATTGATCGAACACCAGCTAGGAATCAAAACCGAACACAACAACCGTCAACAGCATGCCATGACACGACCAAATACATGGGTGCCGCACACCCCCTGTGCTTCACCGATGAGGTGCTGGATCATGAATTTCCGGACGGATTTAAACCCGTGAATATAGAGGCATACGACGGAACTACAGACCATGTGGTCTAGATCAAGGACTTTATCCTTCATATCCACATGGCTCGCGAAGATGATCTCCTCACCATTAAATACCTACCCCTCAAATTAAAGGGACCAGCTCAGCACTGGTTGAAAATCCTTCCCGAAAACTCAATTGGAAGTTGGGAAGAGCTAGAGGATGTTTTCAGGGCCAATTTTCAAGGGACTTATGTCCGACCTCCGGATGCAGACGACCTAAGTCACATAATTCAACAGCCCGGAGAGTCAGCCCGAAAGCTCTGGAACAGATTTCTTACTAAGAAGAATCAAATAGTCGATTGCCCGGACGCCGAAGCCTTGGCGGCTTTCAAACACAGTATCCGGGACGAATGGCTTAACAAGCCTTGTGACCCGCTTTTGCGCGGGCGAGGACAGCTGGCTGGCCCGTAGTGGCACCAGCGACCCAAGCACATCCGAAGTCAGGGATGGCAACAGGAAGCCGCAACGCAACAAAAACAAGCGTTGTAACAATGATGGCAGCCCAGAGAACACGATGGTCAATGCTGGATTCAGGGGCTCTCGACCCGGTCAACGGAAGAAGCCATTTAAAGGCAGCAGAGATGGACCGTCCAGCCTAAACAAAATTCTAGACAAATAATGTCAGATTCACGGCACCCCCGAAAAACCTGCAAACCACACCCACAGAGAGTGTTGGGTTTTCAAGCAGGGCGGCAAGCTGAATGCCGAACAAAAGGGGAGGTAGACGCCAAGTGAAGACGAGGATGAGCCTCGTCAGCCGAACACTGGAGGACAGAAAAATTCCGACCATAAGTCAAAATAGTGAATATGATCTACATAAGTCATGTTCGAAAGAGAGCGCGCAAGCGTGCACTCCGAGACGTATACTCTGTCGAGCCCGTCGCCCCCAAATTTAATCCCTAGTTGGCCTGCCCGATCACCTTTGATCGCAGGGACCATCCAACTAGTATCCGACATGGAGGATCGGCCGCCTTGGTGCTCGACCCAATAATTGACGGATACCATCTAACACGAGTCCTTATGGACGGTGGCAGTAGTGTAAACCTGATATATCAAGATACTGTCTGCAAAATGGGGATAGACCCTTCAAAGATCAGCCTAAGTAACACAACCTTTAAAGGAGTTATACCGGGTGTCGAGGCCCACTGTACATGCTCTTTAGTACTAGAGGTTGTATTCGGTTCTCCCGACAACTTCAGAAGCGAGGAATTAACCTTTGACATCACTCCATTCCGAAGTGGCTATCACACACTACTCGGAAGAACGACCTTCGCTCGTTTTAATGCAGTACCGCATTACGCCTACCTCCAACTTAAGATGCCCGGTACACGCGGCGTCATCACAGTTAGCGGAAATACAGAGCGTTACTTATGCGCAGAAGAATATGTGGCGGCTCTAGCATCCGAACACTGAGCGGTCCCTCCAACCAGGACAAATGGCCGGTCGTAGAGACCACGAACACGGTTAGACGAGTCCGGCGCTCCACCCAATGTAACAACCCAGTTGGGATTTCACCATAACAGATGTTAGGGGCTGCTCGCAAAAAGAGCCCATAGTTTGGCTCGACCCTATCAATACAATACCATATTGCATTTTCATGGTTCATTTAGATTAACGAACACCTCGCACGAAGTCTTTCACATGGGTTTTTTCCTTTTCTTTTACAAATGATCATCGTGCTACACCCTTCCAGGATACGGCAAAACAGAGATAAATGCGCAGACGTACAGCAGGGCCCGGCTCAAAGGTTTATTTTTAGATTAAGACCCTGCATAAACCTTTTTAATATCTCTTGTTGCTTCTTTCCCTCCGGAAACTTTATACAACCGGGTGGGATACTGGCGTTTTCGGCATTTTGTCACACCAGACTACTGCTCATACCTGGAAACTCAGGGTTTATAGTCGAGGGCGTCATTCAGCCTAGTACACATTATAAAGTCTGAATACCTTAAGGAGTGTTCGGCATGGCGAGTTTGGCCTTATATGCATCAGCTCCGAATCATGTCTTCGGTCAAAATGTTGGGTTTCCTGGCTCTCGTGATTTGCTACCTTACGTTCCGTTCTATCGGCTAAGGCGGCACCGGGAGAACTACTGCGATTGTGCCACGGTTCATCTGGAAGAGCACCTCAGTAGAGAAAGCCGAAAACTGACTGTCATGATACAACGCGACACTGGTCAACCACTCGATGACCCAGCGGAATCTTCATGATTCCTCCGCATTAACGAAGGACAGGTTTCCCGGTCACGTACATACACGCACCATATCCCGATGAACGCGAAAGTACCATGGGCTATATAGTAGCCCCACCATCAAACTCCTATGGCTAAGTGAAAGTGTTAAAGCTATATAGTGCGATTGCCTGGTTCGCTTCTCTATCACCTCCTTAACGGACCAACACGTTGGATCAACTGTGACTACGCGCATTCTTGAACACGCCCGCTTTACATGCGTGGGGGCTGAAGCCGACAACTGCAAACTTTCAGGTTACATACATACATAAACGGCCGCACATGAGGCATTATAATTCTTTAAGGAAAAAGTATAAACACAGCCTTTATAATCAAAATAGCATTGTCTTTACAATCGCGATATATCTCATTCGAACATGGCACTCTTCGAGCACTGAGCCTCTATTAAACGGGTGCCTTCTAAGACTTCTTCGAAATAGTGCTCGGCCGGGTCCTGGCCTTCCGCCGCACTATGGGTTGCAATAGCGGTGGTTTCCATCACAGCCCAGTATGTTTTAACATGGGCAAGAGCCATCCGCGCACCCTCTATGCACGCCGACCTCTTCACAACATCGATACGCGACACAGCACCAAGGAATTGTTGCACCAATCCGAAATAGTTTCCCAGCCTTGGTCCACGCGGAAAAAGATGATCCACGACAGACCTCATAGCAAGTACGGACAACCTGTGGAGTTCGGCCCAAGCGGCCATCTTTTCATTCAATGGCAGCGGACGCGTCGGGGCACTGAACTGCGACCAGAATTACCTCTCAGCCTTATGGTCTTGCCGATCTTTGAAAAAATCGGTTGCATCAGCAGCACTCTTTGCCAGGTCCGCATATGAGTCCGCCGCACTCCACTACTGATCTAGAGGGGCATATTTCGGATCTCCGAACTTCATTCGCAACAGATAGGGCTTCCCAGCCACGATATCTCCGGCTTCACGAAGCTCCTCCCTCACCCCCCTCATTTTAGAGCGGGTTTCCTTGGCTGCCTCCAGGGCCTTCTTTAGGTCAGCCGCTTTTGCTTGATTTTCCTTTTCAAGAAGGTCACGGCGGTTGGCGACATCTTTCAGCTCGGTAGCCATCTGGGCTATTTTTTCTTCGCTCCGGCGATGAGCAGCCTGTTCGGCTTTTAATTCTTCGATCGCCTTCAGGGCGGCCGCATCACTTCCTCGGGCTTGTTCCTTGGCTCAGGCAAGCTCCACCCGAAGGGTTTCTACGGCAGCAGCTTCATCTGCAGTCACAATACACTGCTAGGGAAAAGCCTATACACATAACCTTAGCAGCAGCGAGGGTTAAAAACCCTCGCTACTGCTACTTACTAGTAGCGTAGGTTTTTAAACCTCGCTACTACTAAGTTGATAGCAGTAGGGCGGGTTTATAACCCTCGCTACTACTAAGCGCTCTCTACCGTGCCCCCCGGGACATGCCATAGTAGTAGCGCAGGTTTTTAACCCTCGCTACTACTAAGGGAGATAGCAGTAGCGCTGGTTTTTAGCCCTCGCTACTAATAAGTGGTGTCATAGCAGTAGCGAGGGTTAAAAACCCACGCTGCTACTAAAGGTCCCATTTTCAAACTCTACCCCCCCTGTGGATCGCCTTTTCAGTTTAAAAAAAATAAAAAATGATTAAAATGTCAAAAAAATAAAAGAAAATAAGTTTCCCATGTGATATGTGGTCTAGTTGTTGGGAAAATTTGCAAATATGAATTTCGACTTTATTTGCAAAATCTCTCGAGAATTTGTAAAAATGGGCATAACTTTTGCATACTAACTCGGATGAAAAAGTTTTTTATATGAAAAATCATCTACTCGAAAATTTACATCCGAATTTAACGGGAGAACCCCGTTAAACATTTTTAAAATCCTCAAAAACCTAACAGACAAAAAGTTACGAGGCTTTTAAGATCTGGTGGCAAAAAATTCAAAAGAAAAATTAAGTTTTTTTTAATTTTTGTTAAAGATGGTCAAACTAATTATTCAAGAATATTAGTGTTACTAAATAATTATTTTAGTTTTTTGAATTTTGGTCAAATCTGGTCAAACTATGGTCAAATTGTGGTCAAACTAATTATTCAAGAAATATTAGTGTTACTAATTTCTTAAAACAATAGTTTCAAACTCAAACAGTGAAATGTGTGACTTCATGCTCAAGCTAAATTCCTGAGGTTAATAGGATTGACATCTTACTATTGTCAGGTAAACAACAAGTGCAGACTTGGAAACGAGGGAGAATAGAATCCGGAAGTTAAGCGTGCTCAGGCTGGAGTAGTGAGAGGATGGGTGACCGTCCAGGAAGTTAGATGATTTGGAATGATGAGGGGTGATTAGAGATTAAATTGAGCAGCGATGAGGGGTGATTAGAGATTTGAGGTTAAAATAATTCAGAAATTTGAAAATTAGGAAAAAAATCGATTTTTTTTTTCGAAAAAATTCAAAAAAAAATCAGAGATTAGAGATTAGTAGTAGCGCGGGTTGGCACCCGCGCTACTGCGGGTGATTAGAGATTTGAGGTTAAAATAATTCAGAAATTTGAAAATTAGGAAAAAAATCGAATTTTTATTCAAAAAAATTAAAAAAAATCAGAAATTCGAGATTAGTAGTAGTAGCGCGGGTCACACCCGCGCTACTGCTATACGTTAGCTGTAGCGCCTTATTAGTAGCGCCGGCCCCCGCGCTACTAATAGGCCCAAAACCCGCGCTACTGCTAGGCTTTTCCCTAGTAGTGATATATTATAAGATACTAGCACAATGTTCCTCTTACAATTTATTGACATGCCGAACATACATACCCTGGGCCTCGTCAAGCCGCTTGTTAACAAGCGCGATGTGGGCATCCGCCACGTCCAGCTACCGCTTTAGGTCGGCAAAATCAGCAGTCTGGCCAGCCTCCAGACAATTAGCCGCCTGCACATACAAAGCAACGCAATTATTACCTGGTATTACGATCCTCTGTTTGCCACCTCTGGGCAGCCACCAGAGTCTCAGGGGCTACTATTTATACAGAGCACACTTAGCATGTGCGGTACCAGCAGAAATACATTATTTCGCATACCTCAAAACCGCTCAACAAACTTGCGTATGAAATCCTCTCAATCACCGTACCTATTAAGGTACGATGTGTCTCTGAGATGGTCGCCTGCCCCAGCAGACCCATCAGGGTGTCCGGCTGTATGCCAGACAATCCCGGACTCCTCCTATCATTCTACCTGGGAGCCGAATAGCTTGAACCTCGGGCAGCCGAAGTGTCAACTTCCGGCCTTGGCAGATCGGGAGAAATCCTGCGTGACGACACCTCGGGGTTGTCCGCCCTATGTGACGGGGAGGCAAGGGGAGGCGTCTCACTCTCCATCATCTCTGGAGGAAGATCTCCTGAGGACGAACTCTGTGGAGAAGGGCTACGAGCCGGACTGCAACGAATATGTTTCAGTCATTATCCTCAGAGACAAAACGGGGTACATTTACCAAAGTACTATTTCACTTACGGCTCGGTGGAGGGCCGGCCCCCTTGCGAGGTTTTCTTCCCTCGTTTAGACGCCTCCGTTTCCAAATCTTCGGAGGTGGCCCTTTTCTTACCTTGAGGAGAGGGGACTTTAGGTTCCCCTCCCCTATTATCCTCCTTCGTGGAGGCGTTTGCTCCCCCGATTTGGATATGTAAAAAATGAGGCCCACCTGCGGCTTCTCTATTCCTCCCCTCGTCTTCTCCTGATGGCAACTGATACGGCACGCTCTCGAGCATCCTGGTCAACAGAGGATTCGGCGTGCATTCGGGAAGAGGGGTCGGACACCTAATCCTCTCCGCCTTCCTCAGCTTGTCCTGGCAGAGGGCAATTTTTCAGAATGGTGTTATAATAAACATAAAGGATGGTGTGTTCGGTAACGGAATTACTTACTTGGGTATCCGGGCCGTTGCAATTAAGACCCACGCCCTCGGTGGTGTCCAGACACTTTCTTCATGCCGAATAATTGTTGAATGGTTCACGGTCCTTCCAGGTTGAACTCCCACATACGGAGAGGACGACGTTGGCAGGGCAGGACTCGACGAACAAGCGTCACTTGTATTATCTTGACAAGACTGACATCCCTCTTAAGAAGGTCTCGGATGCGGCTTTGCAATGTCAGCACGTCATTGGCCGGCCCCCAGTCTAGCCCCTTGTTGACCCATGATGCCAATTGTGGTGGACGGCCCGGAGTGGTGATGTAAAACCACTCCCACTGCCATAAATCGAAAGTCTCCACGAAAGTACCCTTTGGCCATGGGGCGTCGGTGACTTTGCTTATTATGGCGCCTCCGCACGCCACGTGACGCCCGTCAATCACCCTCGGCCTCACATTGAAGGTCTTGAGCCATAGGCCGAAGTGGGGGGTGATGCAGAGGAAGGCTTCACACAAGACGATAAACAATGAGAGTTGAAGGACGGAATCCGGAGCTAGATCATGGAAATCTAGTCTGTAGTAGAACATGAGCCCTCTCACGAAGGGATCAACGCTAAAACCTAGCCCTCGGAGAAAGTGGGAGATAAAAACAACGCTCTCGTTGGGTTCGGGGGTGGGGACGGCCTGCACTTGAGCAGGTAGCCCGTGTGGAATCTTAGCAGTGAGATACCTGGCCTCCCTAAGATTCCAGATGTCCTCCTCTGTGACGGAGGAGGCCATCCACCGGCCTTGAAGATTGGGTCTGGACATGGTCGAAGGACCGAAGTGCTTAATCTTGAGTCTTGGGTGTTGGAGCTCGAGGTGCGGGAGGGGAAGCATCAAGCGTGGGAAGAAAAGGACAGGCCCTGGCCCCTTTATAAAGAGGACGAATATCAAGCGTCCCCTGCGTGACCGTTTGGGACTTGCCTAAAATCGAGGAGTCATATTAAACAAACACGGTTGGGTTAGCCACACCTGTATTCATGAGAATCCTGTAATAAGGGGGACACGATCTCTTCTTCGACAGGGCGTGCCAATAAAACCGCCTCGCAGCACGTGTGGTGGCTGGTTATGAAAAACGGTTGTAATAATGACCGGACCGTGGCATGATGTCATGCTGTAAAAAGCTGTCAGCAGTTTAGATTTGTGGAATATTATGCTTTCTATGGTGGTATGTGGAATTTGTTTTGCAAAGCCGGACAAGATCCTTGTGTTCTAAATCTTTACGGAGTATTCGGAGAAGGAACCCGCCTTGCAATGCCGAAGACAATCTGCACACCGGACTCATCGTCATTGAAGCCTGGTTCAGGGGCTACTGAGGGAGTCCTAGATTAAGGGGTCCTTGGATAGCTGGACTATGTACTTTGGCCGGACTGTTGGACTAGTAAGATACAAGATTAAAGACTTTGTCCTGTGTCTTGATGGGACTCTCCTTTGCGTGGAAGGCAAGTTTGGATATTCAGATATGTAGATTTCCTTCTCTGTAACCGACTCTGTGTAACCCTAGCCCCCTCTGGTGTCTATATAAACCGGAGGGTTTAGTCCGTAGGACAACAACAATCATAATCATAGGCTAGCTTCTAGGGTTAGCCTCTACGATCTCGTGGTAGATCAACTCTTGTAATACTCATATCATCAAGATCAATCAAGCAGGAAGTAGGGTATTACCTCCATCAAGAGGGCCCAAACCTAGGTAAAACATCGTGTCCCCTGCCTCCTGTTACCATTAGCCTTAGACGCACAATTCGGGACCCCCTACCCGAGATCCGCCGGTTTTGACACTGATAATGACATCTCAAACAAAATTTTGCATGCAATGTCTGTGAAATGGAGGCCTATCCATATCATACAGAGGGTCAGGCAATCCACGAGAAGAGAGGGAGGGGTCATAGATATCGATAGAGTCGAAGAGAGGATCAAGTGGGTGGGTGCGAGATCGATGAAGAGAGCATAAAAATTGTGTGTGTGTGCAAGTCAAAGATATAGGGCGACTGACCTATCGGAACGTTAGAGGGCACATGTCAAGTTTGTGTGTGGCAGGAAGACATGACTAGAGCGCTCGATGTATCGGTGCGTGTGGGGGTGGGGGAGGGGTGGGGGAGGGGTAGGCAGAGGCCTAACTATAGAGGTAGATTGACTCGTATATGTGTTGAGAAGGAGAGACCCAGCTATGTCTTGAGGGAGATCGGTCGACATCCATACATAACTGAAGGACGGGAAATATGATGGACAAAGAGAGAGAGAGAGAGAGAGAGAGGAGAGAGAGAGGGAGGGAGAGGGAGGGAGAGGGGTAGAGTGCTGGATGGGTGATGGAGTTGCTTCTCAAAGATGGTGGGAGAGGCCTACTAGACAAACTGAGGGTGGAACTGCAATGTTATCAATAAGAGTGGGGCTGTGTTTCTATTTGTGCCTGTGTGTGATAGATCTGTCGGGACGCATCCATGGATGATGAAGGGGAACCATGTGTTTGGTAAGCAAACCTAACTAGATCGATAGATCAATTGATGTTTGTCGGAGGAAGGGGGAGACATAACTAATGAGGTAGATCGACCGACGCATGGGTAAAGACAAGTTATAAGGACCTAGCTAGCTATATGTATAGCGAGAGATCAGTCGGTGTACGTCCATTTGTTAGAGGCAAATAAGGTCCAGCGAGATGGATAGACAGAGAGAATGGAGAGAGGAGGTGGTGTGAGAGGCCCAGCTACTAGCTAGATAGGGGGAGGAGTGTGCGGTTTTGAGAGCGATGAAAAGAGGGGCGAGAGTTTACACGTGTGTGTGACCATATGAGAGACACGAGGCAAGGACACATAAAGGAGGAGATTGAAGGTGCGTGTGTATGTTGTAGGCAGACATCACTGGAGAGGTTTATCGATCGGTGTGTGTCGGAAAGGAGTTTTGGAGACTCTGGGAGAACGACCTAAAGAAAAAAAATGAAAATGCCCGATGGATAGAATGCCGAGGGAGGGGGGTGGCGAGGAGGGCGTGTGCATGCACGAGAGGAAGTTAGTGGTAGCTACAAAGGTTAGAGGATTGTTTGGGTGTAAGAGACTAACAACGATCATGATTTCATATGAAAGCGGATTCATATATTTGAATAGGAGATCATAGTGTTTTAAACATATGCATGCATGAATATAGCGGTGATACACATGCTGTGCAGATGTTATACCATAATGTGATAATGCATGGCGTTTGAAACTCACAGCTAAATGTGGAACAATCTAAACCATACTATACATCAAACAATCTCACATTTTATTTGAATTTGGGATAATGTGTGGCGTTTGTAGCTTACAACTAAATATCGAACAATCTAAACAATACTATATATCGAACATTCTCACATTTTATTTAAATTTGTGGTAATGTGTGGTGTTTGCAAGTCACATCTAAATACTTGTAGGTGTAGGGGACGGGGCATCATACATAATGTGATAAACACATTATACATCCGAGACATGGTTTAGATGATGAAGATCTAGCTAGAGCTAGAAATGTAATGTGATTTGAAATCAACATAAAGTGGATTCAAAAATCGAGTTCGAGTTCATATAGTACACATAGTTCATATGTAACTCGAGACTAATCATGTAGTGTGCTATGAAGATAATACACAAATGATGGTTTAACTTGACAATAATGATGATTGTAGATCTTACTAAAACAGAGAAACGAATTCAAATGCTTTGACTTCACAACAATCATTACTGTAGATCTTATTCAAATAGAGAAACGAATTCAAATTTAGTTCATATTGAAGCGGTAGTATATACGTTTGGAATGAACTAAAACGTTCATTTGAGTAGTAGGTTGCATGCATTATACACATAGCGAAATATTTCAATTGAACATAAGATGAATTCAAAGTTCTAAATGACATTTGTAGTGGGCATTGATGTGGTACAGTACACGTTAGGCTTGTTTGGAAATTTCAACCCACGCCTTGTTAGCCCGAAATATTTAAGATATATCTTTGTCTCGTCGTGCTCTGACAACTCCCTCCATCTCAAACCGCGCCTTGCTATTCCGAAATTACAATGCGCACGAAAACTCCCACCTCCTGTGAAATGCCGACACGCGAAATGCCCGTGGTAGCCCTGAACCGAAAGAACCGCCTCAAATCGGTGGGGGTACTTCCGTAAGTTACCCCACATTTCGGACAAGCGCGTCCCTAAGCCATGGTTCCCCACTGCCATTCCATCTGCCCACCCATTCATACACCGAGGCCGCGAAAACCCGCGATGAAGCCCCACACCCTGCTCCGTCCGCCACCCAGCCGGAGCCTCTTCCTCGACGACGTCGTCCACAGCAAAACCTTGACGTCCCTCATCCACCATACCTGATGAGGATCCGTCGTCGATCTCGTCGTCCCGCCGGCTCAGCCACCCCGTCCTCCGCCTCCAAGGAGCTGCCCCGACGTTACCCTCGTCTTTTGCGCCACCTCCATTCCCACACGGCCATCTTCACCTGCACCACCCGAAGAGCAGCATCATCACCGTTTCCTCGGATGAAGTTGCGGCCTAATCGGCGCCACCAAAGAGGTTGTACACTAATCGCCGCATTTTCCTCTTGATTCACTCTCACGGTGCTGCCAGCGCTCGGTCCCGAGCCGACACGGTGCAGCTCGATCCACGGTGGCATCGCCGGCCACTTCCTCCACGGCATCGCTCCCCCGGCGGCGACGTCCACATTAGTAGGAGCTGATGCTGCATTAGCTCTCGCTCGTGCTGCTACTCTGCTCTTGCTCTCGGTCCCCTGCCTGGTCTGCTCTTGATATTGCTCTTGCTCGCGCTGCTGCTCTCACTCTTGCTCTTGCTTGAGATGCTGCTCCGATTTAGCTACACTTCAGGGGGTGGGGGGCTCGCCAGGGTGAAGAAAGAACCAGCCGCAGCGGGGTGGGGGGCTCGCCGGAGAGGTACCCCACTATCTATCTTAGGGTTCAGGGTGGGGGTGGTGGTCGCCGGTGGTGGCGGGGCGGTGGCGTGGGGATCGCTGGAGAAAAAGCTCGGCACGGGGGGGGGGGGGGGGCTAGAGGGATGGCCGGGGCGGCGGTGGATCGGTGGTGGGGAGTGTTTTCGGGTGGGCGGGGCGGCACACCGCTGGCCGCGGGCGGCGGGGGGCTGCTATTTGGCCAGTGGTGGCTGGCGGCTCAGTGGGGTGGAGGCTGAAGATGAACTAGAGTGTGACACCCCAAAATTTTAACCTTGTTTTATAAATTAAATTTTTTGCCAGGAAACTAAAACTTTTATTTTCTGGATTTCCTTCTGATTTCAGAACCACTCTTTTCCTTATTATTATGGAGTTTTTAGCCCAAGTGAAAACTTTTCAATCATTGTTGGACTTATTTTTCCTCTCAAATAAAACAATTCTTTTATCAGTGGGATTATTTATAAAATTATTTTTCCCTGAGCTTTATTTCTCTAAATTGTTTTTTTCATAAGTTTTAGGGTTCCATTTGCACTGCAACCCTTTGATAAATTTATTTAAAACCCTCACCAAAATTTGGATATGTCATGTGATGTTTCTAGATCACTTTTATGCAAAAATATATTTCACTCATTGGATATTTTGGGTTCTACACCAAGTTTTCAAATCTGGTCCATTTGCAATTTTACACTACAACCTATTTAAATATTTCTTTAAGACTTCTACCAAAATTTGGGGAGGTCAATAGCAGCATGTTATTCATCTTTATGTAAAAACCTATTGATGTTCTTTGAAATTTTTGAGTGAATCAACCTCATCTTCATTCTGGTCCAACTAGAGGATTTGTACTGCAACCATATTTTTACTTGCTCTTCTACCCTTGGTTATTTTTCCTACTTGTAGTCCTTCCTACAAAACCCTTAAGTCCAGGAGGTTGGACTCATTGGAGCAATTTTAGTGCTTGCAATCATGCCCTTTTCTTCCGGTCCAAAACTGAAGTTCTGCAAAACTTGCACTAACAAGTTTCTCCTTTTAACAAACTAACTTTACTACCCTCTCATGCATACATAGAGACACTAGCCTGGAGAATTTGGCCACTCCAAGAAATGCCTAAGTGCCCTTGGCATTCTGTCAAACACTTTGAGTGCATGGACAGTGTGAACTTGCACCTCTGGACAAACTAGCATGTCCACTAAACTCCCAGCCGCTCCTAACCTAGGTCTGCTAAGTGCCAGCCTCACCCAAGCCCTGTAGCACGCACTGGCATTTTGTCGAGCACCTGGTGGGCGTGCTCTGGGCGCGCCCAGAGCGCGCGTTTTGCACGTGTTGCACGCGCGTGCACCGAGCCGCCGCGTCTCGCCCCGCACCCATTCTGGCCCTTGGCAAACCGCAGCCAGCACGCCACGTCTCCTTCTGCACCCCAAAGCCACCCCGACCACCCCTGGCACACCACGGTGCCACCGTCAGGTCGGCCGTGGCGGCTAGCTGACGGCCGCATGCAGGCCCCGGCCGTGTCGGCGCCGCCCGAGCCACTCCCGCTCGCCAACTTGCCCCTGGAGCAGTGCCCCGCTCGTCCGCTAGCTCCTACCGCCGTCCTCAGCCTCGACACGGTGCCCTGCAAGCTACAGAACGTCGATCGTCGGTATCCTTATCCACCGCCGCGGAACTGACCTTGTCGCGCTATAAAAGGAGGCCCCCGAGCTCATCCGAGCACTCAGGCGACCTCAGACCACCCCCATGGCGCCCCCACAGTCAGCAATCGTCGGGGGAAGCCGTCTTCCCCAACTCCGGCCGGTTCGGCTGCCGCCACGTCCCAGCTCTGTTCACCGCAACCAAAGCCCCTCCCGTCCGTCCAACGCCACCACCTGACTCCACATGATCTTGCGGAGCCGCCCAGACCTTCAGCCTCGACGGAGAGCCACCGTAGCATGGATCCCCAATCGTGCTCGAAGCCATCTCCGCCGCGAAGCTCGCCGCCGGCGACTCCGTCCACGTCGGCGACCATGGAGGGTACCCACGGGTTCTCTTGACCTCTTGAGCACACCCATGCGCTCAGATCACCGAGGAACGCCTCGGTTCGCCAGCGAGCCTCGCCGGAGCTTCGCCTCTGTTCGGTCGGTGGAGGTGACGCGCGCGTGGACTGGTAAAACCTGACCAGTGGCCCAGGCGGGCCCACCGTCAGTGACCCAGCGCCGGTCCACGCTGGATAAGTGAAGGCGTAATTCCAGAGTACGTCTTCGACGTGTATTTATCCGAAGCGTTTTTCTTTTTCTGTTTTGTTTTTAAAACCAGAAATTTGACTAAACTTTGACTGGCCATATCTTTTTAAATAAAACTCCAAATGAGTTGATTCTTTTTCCTACCTCCCTCAAATTTAATATAGTTTATTTTTAGATTTATTTGAAAAAAAATTCAGACAACTTATTTGCACTGTTTTTGAAGTATGTGTTATTTGAATATTTTCAAAATAGGATTTTTGAAGAAGAAGGATACTTTCAAAAAATTTTAGGATGCACCCTGCCTCTCTACACAACTTGAAGGCAAGCATTCTGAACCCTGGTATAATATTTTTTTTGTGTGTTAGTTGGCACGCTTATAACACATCCCTAATACGGAGAACACGTTATTTTATGTGGTGATGCGATCATTTGCTTGAATGGCATATTAGTGATCTCCTTGCTGTTGGAAATGAATATACTTGTGATGGTAATCATCCTCATGTGCCTTGCATGCATGTCGGAAAAGAATCCGGGAAAACCTCTGCCTTGGGTAGGCGTGAGCTTGTCGCCGGTCTCTGTCGTGACGGTTATGTCCGGTATGGCATAGTAGGGTATAATGAGTGGTGATTCTGTTGGTTGAAATATTTTTTGTTACACATATCATGCAGGGAATTTATAAACCTCCTGAGTCGACCATAGATCGAGTCTTGTTCCAGCAACCCCCATGCTTGTTTCGTACTACCAATTGCTCTGCCGCAGGTAGGGTGTGGTTCAGTAAGTTGTCAACCCCTTTGTTGGCACACACCGTACAAAGAGGCCATGGTGGAAGATACCGGCTGCATCCGGTAGGCAGGCCACCTGGTCCGGGGGCATGGGTGTTTCCGGTTGGGACCGAGAGGGGGGCACCCCTTAGAGCGCGCGTCATAAATTTGATCCCATGCTAGGTGAGGTTAGAGCCTCCCCACTTAGAGTTTTACTTGACAGGTGTCTTGGGTGATTCCAGACACCGGTAAGTTAAGCTGGTGTGTGGAATTCAGGTGTGTTTTCAATTAAAATACCGTAGAGGGAATTAGTCCCGATGGACTAAAGGAATCCGGTACTAGTGGGTAAAGAGTACACCCTCTGCAGAGATAATATCTATTCGAATAGCTGTGTCCATGGTTAAGGACTACATTCTCGGTCGGGTCAAGTGTCGGTCTTAGTGTCGGTCTTCGGAGGAGGAATTACTAAACCAGAACTTGGATCATGATTTGTGACTTGCGATGATTATGATGATTATTCTTATGGACTAACCCCATATATTTGAATTATTGATTATCCCTGGGACGGTTCTACCTCCTGGATATTCACTATGATAGTTTTCCTTATAAGCCCTTTTTGTGGTGTCGCACAGACGCCCGACGGTGGCATGTTTGTTATTTACTTTAGAAGCCCTTTATGTGGTGTCGCACAGACGCCCGACTGTGGCGTGTTTGATATTTACTTTATAAGCCCTTTATGTGGTGTCGCACAGATGCCCGACAGTGGCATGATTGTTATTTATTTTATAAGCCCTTTATGCGGTGTCGCTCAGATGCCCGACTAAGGCATGCTCGTTACTTACTATCCTTTCAAGGCGTCGCTTCAGACACCCGATCGGTGCATGTTATTTCCACTCCATTATTGCATATTTATGATGTATATAAATAACCTGCGTGCATGCATCATGGAATTTATTGTGTGACTGACGTTATGACCTTAGGATAATTCAGAGCATGATTATCGTTTGTTATATTATACCCGTGTTCATAATGTTTGCGAGTACATTCAAAGTACTCACTGGCTTGTCCCTGGCTATTGTCTTGGCCAGATTCCTTGCTTGGAGAGGAGCATTGCAATGACAGCCCCGGAACCTAAGCAACGGTGATAGCAGCCTCGCGAAGATAGGAGTTAACCTGGTCAGATGTTCCTGTTGGGAAATGGAGTCCCACAGACATTGATGATCCACAAACCGCTTCCGCCATCAACCACTAGAAACCACTTATTGTACTCATAGGCCAGAATGGTCTTGTACTTCATATTTTGTATTTTTCTTGGAATTTCTGTATCAAGTTGGTGCCTCATCAGCTAACAGTAATCCTGGGGCTGGTGAGCACAAGGACCATTTTCTAGAAATTGATACCCGGAAAACCGGTCCTGACAAACTTGGTATCAGACCCAGGCTGACCATTGGCTAATCCTATCTTAGCCAGGTCAATAAACCTAGGTAAACCAACCCACCAGACCATAACCTAACCCTAGCCAAGCTTCTCGTGCAAGATAGCCACATAGTGACCCCGACACTTTTGGCAGTTGGTGCCCAACCTATCAGCCTAGCCTGTCAATCACGCGCCAGTGACCGACACCTAAATTGTCTTATTCGCAAGCGTGTGAAGGAAGACTCCGTCCCCTGTTTCTATAAAAAGGGCACGCTAGCCTCAACCTAGCACCGCACAAACTCTTTCCCAAACCAAGCCATAATGCCTGGCCCCATCGTGCACAATGAGACCACAGAAACCAACCTTGGAGGTTTTGTGACCGTGCTCGCGAACCTCACCCGCCGTGCCTTTGCATTAGAAGAACCTCCAGAATATGTGGTGTACCAAGGACCCATGGGCGGTGAAAGCTGTCAATTCTGGGCCACCATGCACGTCTATGGTAGGGGTCTATCTCCAGAATGCCCCTACAGGTTCACCGGAAGGACAACTTCCTTTGAGCCACAAGCCATCCAACTAGCTGCTCGAGAGGCTATAGTTCAACTCCGGCACTTGTCGCCCAGAGTTAACTGCCGCTCGTTCTACTACTACCCCAGCCGTGACGGGTATGGTAGGCCACCCCAGGTTGCCAACGGAGATCACGAGACGGATCCTGCCATGTTGCATTTAGTGCGCTATGTAAGTGCACTAGAGGATTTGTTCGATCAAATCACCCTTGATCTGATCACAGCTCATGGAGAACTGATCCGCCGAGCCCCCGCAAGAGGAAGAGATGAGCCCAACACCGACAACCCAGTCGTGCTGTTCGGACAACCGATCGAGTCTTTGAGGTCTGCACCAGGCCTTGACCAAAATACCTTGATGACCCCAGAAGCGCTTCGTCGCCTTTTGGGAACACACTCCAACAGGATTGTGGCCAATAATCCCTGATATGGTCATCATCGCTACCCCGACCCTGCAGCCTCTCAACCCCCTCCAGCTAATCCCGACCGTGAAAACCGTGGAGATGCCTCGGCGTCCACGAGGCAAGCCCGTTTGGATGTTAACGAGGTAGACTAAAATCGCTTGGGTGGTACCGAGTCTTAGAATGTCCTCGCCTTGTAACCTTTTGACCCTGTATCGCCATAATTAAATGTTGTTTGCTTGTGCGCTCCTGTTTTTAATAGTAGCCATGTAGGAGTATGTTAGTGTACGGTTACATTTTAATTCCAAGCGTAGCTACCAAAGACCAACCTCGTCGACGCAAGTTTGTGCTATGAATAAATCTTTTGGTTCCAGCTAACAGGAAAGATATTTTCAAAACAACTCTTAACAAATCTCGAGGTCGAGATTTTTCTTGAAGGGGGGTAGTGTTGTGACACCCCAAAATTTTAACCTTGTTTTATAAATTAAAATTTTTGCCAGGAAACTAAAACTTTTATTTTCTGGATTTCCTTCTGATTTCAGAACCACTGTTTTCCTTATTATTATGGAGTTTTTACCCCAAGTGAAAACTTTTCAATCATTGTTGGACTTATTTTCCTCTCAAATAAAACAATTCTTTTATCAGTGGGATTATTTATAAAATTATTTTTCCCTAAGCTTTATTTCTCTAAATTGTTTTTTTCATAAGTTTTAGTGTTCCATTTGCACTGCAACCATTTGATAAATTTATTTAAAACCCTCACCAAAATTTGGAGATGTCATGTGATGTTTCTAGATCACTTTTATTCAAAAATATATTTCACTCATTGGATATTTTGGGTTCTACACCAAGTTTTCAAATTTGGTCCAGTGGGCAATTTTACACTACAACCTATTTAAATATTTCTTTAAGACTTCTACCAAAATTTGGGGCGGTCAATAGGAGCATGTTATTCATCTTTATGCAAAAACCTATTTATGTTCTTTGAAAATTTTGAGTGAATCAACCTCATCTTCATTGTGGTCCAACTTGAGGATTTGTACTGCAACCATATTTTTACTTGCTCTTCTACCCATGGTTATTTTCCCTACTTGTAGTTCTTCCTACAAAACCCTTAAGTCCAGGAGGTTGGATTCATTGGAGCAATTTTAGAGCTTGCAATCATGCCCTTTTCTTTCTGTCCAAAACTGAAGTTCTGCAAAACTTGCACTAACAAGTTTCTCCTTTTAACAAACTAACTTTACCACCCTCTCATGCATCCAAAGAGACACTAGACTGGAGAATTTGGCCACTCCAAGAAATGCCTAAGTGCCCTTGGCATCCTGTCAAACACTTTGAGTGCATGGATAGTTTTGACATGATTTTTGTTTTGCTCTATGAACTTGCACCTCTGGACAAACTAGCATGTCCACTAAACTCGCAGCTGCTCCTAACCTAGGTCTGCTAAGTGCCAGCCTCAGCCAAGCCCTGTAGCACGCACTGGCATTTCGCTGAGCACCTGGTGGGCGTGCTCTGGGCGCGCCCAGAGCACGCGTTTTGCACGTGTTGCACGCGCGTGCACCGAACCGCCGCGTCTCGCCCCGCACCTATTCTTGCCCTTGGCCAACCGCAGCCGGCACGCCACGTCTCTTTCTGCACCCCAATGCTACCCCGACCACCCCTGGCACCCCACAGTGCCACCATCAGGTCGGCCGTGGAGGCTAGCTGACGGCCGCATGCAGGCCCCGGCCGTGTCGGCGCCGCCCGAGCCACTCCCGCTCGCCAGCTCGCCCCTGGAGCAGTGCCCCGCTCGTCCGCTGGCTCCTGCCGCCATCCCCAGCCTCGACACGGTGCCCTGCAAGCTACAGAACGTCGGTCGCTGGCATCCTTATCCACCGCCGCAGAACCGACCTCGTCGCGCTATAAAAGGAGGCCCCCAAGCTCATCCGAGCACTCAGGCCACCTCAGGCCACCCCCGCGGCACCCCCACAGTCAGCAATCGTCGGGGGGAAGCCGTCTTCCCCAACTCTGGCCGGTTCGGCCGCTGCCATGTCCCAGCTCCGTTCACCGCAACCACGGCGGCGACCATGGCGGGTACCCACGGGTTCGTCTTGACCTCCTGAGCACACCCATGCGCTCAGATCACCGAGGAACGCCTCCGTTCGCCGGCGATCCTCACCGGAGCTCCAAACCTGACCAGTGGGCCTGGCGGGCCCACCGTCACTGACCCAGCGCCCGTCCATGATGGATAAGTGAAGGCGTAATTCCAGAGTACGTCTTCGACATGTATTTATCCGAAGCGTTTTTCTTTTTCTGTTTTATTTTTAAAACCAGAAATTTGACTACAGTTTGACTGGCCACATCTTTTTAAATAGAACTCCAAATGAGTTGATTATTTTTCCTACCTCCCTCAAATTTAATCTAGTTTATTTTAATATTTATTTGAAAAAAAATCAGACAACTTCTTTGCACTATTTTTGAAGTATGTGTTATTTGAATATTTTCAAAATAGGAGAAGGATACTTTCAAAAGTTTTTAGGATGCACCCTGCCTCTACACAACTTGAAGGCAAGCATTCTGAACCCTGGTATAATATATTTTTTGTGTGTTAGTTGGCACGCTTATAACACCGCCCTAATATGGAGAACACGTTATTTTATGTGGTGACGCGATCATTTGCTTGAATGGTATATTAGTGATTTTCTTGCTATTGGAAATGAATATACTTGTGATGGTAATCATCCTCATGTGCCTTGCATGCATGCCGGAAAAGAATCCGGGAAAACCTCTGCCTTGGGTAGGCGTGAGCTTGTCGCCGGTCTCCGCCGGGACGGTTATGTCCGGTATGGCATAGTAGGGTATAATGAGTGGTGATTCTGTTGGTTGAAATATTTTTTGTTACACATGTCAGGCAGGGAATTTATAAACCTCCTGAGTCGACCATAGATCGAGTCTTGTTCCAGCAACCCCCATGCTTGTTTCGTACTACCACTTGCTCTGCCGCAGGTAGGGTGCGGTTCAGTAAGTTGTCAACCCCTTTCTTGGCACACACCATACAGAGAGGCCATGGTGGAAGATACCGGCTGCATCCGGTAGGCAGGCCACCTGGTCCGGGGGCATGGGTGTTTCCGGTTGGGACCGACAGGGGGGCACCCCTTAGAGAGCACGCCATAAATTTGATCCCATGCTATGCGAGGTTGTAGCCTCCCCACTTAGAGTTTTACTTGACATGTGTCGTGGGTGATTCCAGACACCGGTAAGTTAAGCTGGTGTGTGCAAGTCAGGTGTGTTTTCAATTAAAAGACCGTAGACGGAATTAGTCTCGATGGACTAAAGGAATCCGTTACTAGTGGGTAAAGAGTACACCCTCTGCAGAGATAATATCTATTCGAATAGCCGTGTCCATGGTTAAGGACTACAGTCCGGGTCGGGTCAAGTGTCGGTCTTAGTGTCAGTCTTCGGAGGAGGAATTACTAAACAAGAACTTGGATCATGATTTGTGACTTGCGATGATTATGATGATTATTATTATGGACTAAGCCCTTATATTTGAATTATTGATTATCTCTGGGACGGTTCTACTCCTGGATATTCACTATGATCATTTTCCTTATAAGCCCTTTTTGTGGTGTCGCACAGACGCCCGACTATGGCATGCTTGTTATTTACTTTATAAGCCCTTTATGTGGTGTCTCACAGACGCCCGACTGTGGCATGTTTGATATTTACTTTATAAGCCCTTTATGTGGTGTCGCACAGACGCCCGACTATGGCATGCATGTTATTTATTTTATAAGCCCTTTATGCGGTGTCGCTCAGACGCCCGACTGAGGCATGCTCGTTACTTACTATCATTTCGAGGCGTCGCTTCAGACACCCGATCGGTGCATGTTATTTCTACTGCATTATTGCATATTTATGATGTATATAAATAACCTGCGTGCATGCATCATGGAATTTATTGTGTGACTGATGTTATGACCTTAGGATAATTCAGAGCATGATTATCGTTTGTTATATTATACCCGTGTTCATAATGTTTGCGAGTACATTCAAAGTACTCACTGGCTTGTCCCTGGCTATTGTCTTGGCCAGATTCCTTGCTTGGAGAAGAGCGTTGCAATGACAGTCCTGGAACCTAAGCTATGGTGATAGCAGCCTCACGAAGATAGGAGTTAACCTGGTCAGCTATTCCTGTTGGGAAATGGAGTCCCACAGACATTGATGATCCACAAACCGCTTCCGCCATCAACCACTGGAAACCACTTGTTGTACTCATAGGCCAGAATGGTCTTGTACTTCATATTTTGTATTTTGCTTGGAATTTCCGTATCAAGTTGGTGCCTCGTCAGCTAACAGTAATCCTGGGGCTGGTGAGCACAAGGACCATTTTCTGGAAATTGATACCCGGAAAACTGGTCCTGACATACAGGCCCTTGATTTCGTATCCAATGGCTGCAAAATCGACTGACCAAAGATGAAAAGGTCAGTCGACCGACGTGTAGCCTCACCTTGCTATTGCGTTCAGTTTCGACAGCAAAATTCAATTTCTACAGCAAAATTCAGTTTTGACAGTTAAGTTCAGTACAGCAAAGCAGTACCTCGGGCTCCATCTCCAGACGCCTAAGATCTTCTTCCCCTCCTCCGACAGCCATGTCAGCCAGAGCAGCCTCACCGGCCAACCCAATCACGATGAGATCGACATGGCTTCGCCAAAGAGGTTGTACACTTGTTGCATCTCTTTTTTACTCTACATGTTATATATATTGTCCACTGAGCACACGTAGTAGCGGGAAATACGATCATTTTATCCAACTATATGACAAGCAGTGAGGTGCCAGGCCACTTAGCTTTTTGTGATGGAGTCTCTTGAATGCCATCATTATTTATCTCTGCGCGTTTGAGCTGTGCATTTGTCCATGGCCCTGGGAGTTGAGCTAGTAGGGCAGTGGCCTTGGTCCAAAGTAATAGAAGTAGCACAAAAACATTTTTTTAGTGTAGGCTTTTCCTTGCTCATGTCTGCCTACTAGAATCGCC
The DNA here is from genome assembly GCA_963921465.1 of Triticum timopheevii. Taxonomy (NCBI): domain Eukaryota; kingdom Viridiplantae; phylum Streptophyta; class Magnoliopsida; order Poales; family Poaceae; genus Triticum; species Triticum timopheevii. The sequence goes on along the minus strand of OY997274.1, from coordinate 657,100,525 downwards.
AGTGCTTGAAAGGAAAAGTGAATGAAAAACATAGGAATTGGGAGGTTTCCTATGGTACTACTATTCATGAATTTGGTTCAAAGGAATGGAGCAAAGGAAAACTGTAGGATTTGTTCCTTTAGTGTCTCCTTGAAAGAAAAAACGTAGGAATTTTAATTTTCACTTGTCCTCCCTTTCAAATTCCTATTCATGAACCACAAGACAAAGAGATAGTAGAATAATAGTATTATAACCGTACATTTTCTAGTGGTTTGACTTAATTTCACCATGCTTCTTTGCATCATGTGATCTTCCAATTGTTGTGAATCAAATACCCAGATTGGCAGAAATAATGTGTTTTTAAATTCTCTGTTTTGCACGTGCATTCCTATCCTATTCCTGTCTATTTCCTGTCCCTGCATTGTTGGAATCCTCCAATTCAAACGAAGCCCTTACAGAATTACTTCTCTTACAGATAGTTGTCAAAGAAAACCTTTTGTGTTTCCCGCTCCTGCTGTGCTGTCGTCCACCCCAGCTCAGCTGCTCCAACGACAGAAGGGTCCAGCACAGCAGGGATCCAGCCTCGAGACTGTCTTTCGCCGCCTCAGATGTTCTTCCCCGCCGCCGGCATCCATGAAAACTGCATTACCATCATCAACCGAGCAGATGACCTCAAGGACTACATGGGTCTGCAAGAGAGGTCGCACTCTTTCGTGTCTGCTTACGTTATGCATCACTTAAAATTAAATGCTACTTTATCGTCCTGTTCACCGATTAGACTGTGAGTCAGCTCCAAAGTAATGGTTAAACTTGAGTTTTTAAATGGTTGTGGCGTACATATCGGGGCCGCAATCAATAGTATCTATCTACTATCTGGTTAATCTCCGGTGTCTACTATGAGTTTCATGTTGGGTGGGAAACAAACAGTAAAGAAGACATTATCTATATTTTTTAACTGAAGCCATTATGTTCCTGCTATTATTGGTTTTGGGTCTATCCACAGGTTGCTACCATCACTCTGGATTTCTGCATGCACTCCTTACATAATCTCACTATGTTTTATTCCTATGCTTGACAGTTATTGTAAACAATGGAACTGAACATGAAGAGCAAAAGAGACGAGCCTTGCGTGGCAATAAAATTTCATGCAGATGTCGCTCCATGGTAGGCGCAAAAGCAGCCCCCCCTCCACACATTTTGGATTGTAATTGAGAGGAAGATATCTGTTCTGAGGAGGATTCAGAAGGAGAAGACAACTCCTATTTACCCCCTGAGGTCTTCGCTCTAACTTGGCATGCTGATGTTGGTTATATCATGCATATGGTGCCTTGCATTGCTTACTTTATACATCAAATATGTCATCTTCTTAGTTTAGACATCCTTTGTGCGAATGCCATCTGTTTAGTTTCTTCATCGTTTATGTGAATTATGCAACACCATCTTGTTTAGCCAGGCATCATATATGTGAATTTTGCAATGCCATCCTGCTTAGCTAGTCATCTTATATGTAAACTATATTAGACCATCCTTTTTCTTCCTTACATATTACATTTGTCAACAATGTTAGTACGTTCAACTGCTCTTCGTGTGCATCAGCCATTTGACACGGTAATGGCAATTTCTGGAGTGAAAACAATGTCTTCAGAGCAAACTATGCTATCTGACGAAGCGCATATCTCATTGGTTACGGATAGCTCCTCAGAGGAGGATTCAGAGACAGATGACCAGTCCTATCCCCCCCCCCCGAGGTGTCTTCTCTAACTTGGCAGGTTATGTTGCTCATATCGTGCGTATGGTGTCTCGCATTGCTATGTCATTTGATTAGTTTAGACATGCTTTGTGTGAATGCCACCTATTTAGTGTCTAATTACCATATATTTGAAGTATGCATTGCCATCTTGTTGCAAGACATTATATATGTGAATTATACAATGCTATCTTGTTGCAAAGGCATTATATATGTGAATTATGCAATGCCATGCTTTTTAGCCAATCATCATATATGTGAATTATATCATGCTATCATTTTTTGCATTATGTGTTCCATTTGCCGACAACGTTTGTATATTCAACTACTCTTCCTGTGCAACAGCCATTTGAAGCGGTGATGGAAGTATCTCGAGTGAAAACAAGGTATTCAGAGCAGACAATGCTACCTGCTGAAGGAGACATCTTGCTGGTTATACAGAGCTCCTCAGAGGAGGATTCAGAGACTGATGACCAGTCCTATTTTCCCCCTGAGGTCTATGCTCATACTTGGCAGGGTTATATTACCCTTGTCATGCATGTGGTCTTGCATTGCTTAGTTTTTACATCATATATGGATTGCCATCTGCTTACTTGCTTACTATATAAATCATATATTTGAATTATATTATGCCATCATGTTTTTACATAGTACATACACATCATCTATCTGAATTATGGCATGGAAACCCATTTAATAAAGACATCATATAGTTATATCATCCCATCCTGTTTAGTGTTTACAGTCATCATATTTTGAATTATGGCATTCTATCCGTGAATGTATGTGAATTATGGCATGCCAACCTATTTAATAAACACATTATATAGTTATATCATGTCATCCTGTTTACATAGTCACCATATTTTGAACAATGTCTTTCCATCTTTTTTAGTTAGCCATCATAATGTGAAATTGTGTCATGCTACCCTGGTTAGTGAGCCATCATATATGTGAAATTGTGTCATGCTATCCTGTTTGGTTAGACAACATAAATATGAATTATTTCATGCCCTCTTTTATTCCACACTATCCATTGCACCTATCTATCAGACAATGTCTATACTTTCAATTACTTTTCTTGTTTATCAGCAATTTGAATTGGAGAGGGTGATGGCAGTATCTAAGGGAGTAACAACATGGTCTTCAGAAAAGATAGTGCTACCAGTTGATGCAGATAGAACCACGGTTGTGCTTGCCCAAGGACCAGATCCACCACACATAACCCAGACTCTCGTAGATTGTACCCCTACCCAGTTGGACAGAGAACCAGCAACACCCCTTCTAACCCCAACCCCGGCAGATAGTAACCCAGTTCCAGTTGACACAACACCGTCTCCACCACAGAGCACCCAAACATGTGCAGTTAGTAAGGGAACTGCAGTGCCCAAAGCACGAGGACCACCACTCCGAATCCCAACTCAACGCTTAAATTAAAGGAGAAGAAGATTTGTTCTCAGGTCAGGTTCTATAGCTGTGGTTCATACTCCTTTGCTCTTGCATTACTGTATTTACTCATACCAACTATTTTCAAATTTGAAGGATGGAATTCAATCTCCAATGGCACAACAGGTATGTTTCAAACTTGTTTCTTTAACTGGTTTGCTGTTGTAACCTGCTCTATGTTGATTTCAGTTTCAATTGGATAAACAGTTATGTTCTCATGTTATGCACATTAAAAGTGTTGTTATTGCTCCATAGTTTCCCACACTTATATTCTGTCTATTCTGCTTTCTCTTGAACAAATATTATTTGAACTGTGTCTCTATCTTGATTTGGCAACAAAAACTAGAATGATATAGACCATAAAGTGACCATGGTACATAGATATATGTTTGTTTCCTGCTGTTATCCTGTCCACTTTACTACTGAACTCATTTGACCAAAATGAGTTTCATATACAACATGGTAAACCTGTGATGTGTCTGCTTGTTTCTCTTTTAGAATGCAGACAAAATATTGGAGAACAGTACCACGTTATGCAATGGTAAAGGAAGTAATGCAGATAAGGTTCAAGATAGTGAGACATCCCTGTTGGTCTCCAAGAAAGCTGATAAAAACTATCTTGACGACAGTGAGAGAACCCAAAAGTCCTGTTGTCGGTGTCAAAACCGGTGGATCTCGGGTAGGGGTCCCGAACTGTGCGTCTAGGCGGATGGTAACAGGAGACAAGGGACACGATGTTTTTACCCAGGTTCGGGCCCTCTCGATGGAGGTAAAACCCTACTCCTGCTTGATTAATATTGATGATATGGGTAGTACAAGAGTAGAACTACCACGAGATCAGAGAGGCTAAACCCTAGAAGCTAGCCTATGGTATGATTGTTGTTCGTCCTACGGACTAAAACCCTCCGGTTTATATAGGCACCGAAGAGGCTTAGGGTTACACAGAGTAGGTTACAATGGTAGGAGATCTACATATCCGTATCGCCAAGCTTGCCTTCCACGCCAAGGAAAGTCCTATCCAGACAAGGGACGGAGTCTTCAAACTTGTATCTTCATGGTCCAGGAGTCCGGCCAAAGGCTATAGTCCGGCCATCCAGGCACCCCCTAGTCCAGGACTCCCTCACCTGTCTTGATGTAGTGTTCGAGTTACTGGTCACTAGTCCTGGCACAAGCTCTTCGAACTCGCTGCCTGAATCAGTTCATCTTCTTGAGTCTCAACTTCAAGTTGAAAGACATCAATCAGATGTGCTGCGACAAGAAGCTGAAGGACCGAGGAAGTCTGTGCAGAATTCAGATGCATATTTCCTGGTGCAACATCAAGCACTGGAGGATTTAAGCGCCAAACAAGAGAAAGTTAATAAGCTTGCTAAGCATCTTGCCCGCATTATTGGTACCCAGGATATTGTTTCTTGAGATCTTCTGAAGTAGTTTCAGTTCTGGATTTGTTTTGCTGCGGTGTTTATTTGCGCTAGAGGCCAACTTTGACAACTAGTGTATATGATATGCTGCTTTGTTCCCTAAATTTGCACTGGTGGCGAACTTTGATGCCCAGTGGATGTAATATGTGTAATAGCCGTGATAGCCTAGCATTAGTTGCTTGCTTATTTATTTCCTTGTTGTCTTGTTTATTTGTTTTCTTGTAGTCATTGTAGTTCTTTTTCCGCGGTTTGCTAGTGGCTGCAATAACCTATTTTTTAAAACTAGGCCACAATAACCATGGCTAATATTTATTGTAGTGACACTGGACCTCCTACGGGCCCTAGAAATAGTGGGCCTTCTATGGGCTGTAGAAACAATGGGCCTTCTACGGGTCATAGAAACAATGGGCCTTCTACAGGCCGTATCACCATTGGGCCTTATACGGGCCGTATGATCGATTGGCCAAACATGGGCCAAATAGACCGCATTATGGCCGTAAACGGGATAGAGTTGGAATCGTCTGTTCATGGGCCGACCATAACGGGCCATCGTTAATAGTCCGTATTTGATGACGCTATGAAAACGGCCCAACTTATTAACGGACCACAGACGGGCCGACTGTAACCACGGGCTGAATTTGGCCCACAAGCAGAAAATGACAGTAACGGGCCGTAAGTAAACGAATGCTGGCAATGAGCCCAAGAATAAATGGGCTCTGAGAAGGCCAAAAGATAGCATGGGATGGAAACGGCCCAACGGAATAATGGGCCGTTAATGGGTATAAAGTGATACACTGTTTATTAGGGGCCAGTTTCAGCACGGGCCGTTAATGGGTGTAAAGTTATAGACTCTTCATTACGGGGCAGTTTAACGACGGGCCAAATGGGCCAAGACTTACAAAGGGCCTCATATGGGCCGAAAGACGTCATGGGCCATACATGGGCCAGAAGTGAAAACGGGCTGGAATCATACTGGATGGCCCAGATGACGTTACTGGGCCTAATTCGGATAGGGCGTAACGGGCCTTGGGTTAGCGGGCTGTAAATGAGCTATATGTGAATAAGCCGTTAATAGGCTTTCCATGGGACGGCCCGCCACCTTTTGACCAAGACAAACGGGCCGGCCTTTTCATAGGAATGGGCCTCTTGTGGGCCGTGCCACGTGTCGACGTATCATAGGCACCTTCTGTCCAATGAGTGCATGACATCTGTCCCAACGGTGAGCCGACACGTGTTTCCTTCAGCCAATGATGATTTTACACGTGGAAAATCCCCATTTGTCGGGGCTATTAACAGGTTACCTGTTCCAAAACCTGACCCGATAGCTTAACGGCGTTCCGTTACTGTGGATACCATGTGTCCGTCACCCTTGACGAAAGCACTTCTGTGACACGTGCTTTATCGTCATGGAAGTGGACACTTCCGTGATGATAATTTTGGTAACGACAGCACAGGTATGACTATCTCAATTCTGTCATAAAATCGTCATGGATGTACATGCATGACAAAAAATGTGACCTATTGTGACAAACACGTATCATCACAGAAGTGTATTTTTTTGTAGTGGCGTGGGTGAAAATGGGTAGCCCTTATCTCCTTATAAAGGTAGAAGGGATCATGCGCCTCCCCACTTGCCCGGTAAACTCACTTATTCCCCAAGCGCCGCGATTGATGGTGCGGTTGGGTTACCCACACCCGTATTGGTGAGAATCCCGTGATAAGTGGACACGATCTCTGCTTCGACAAGACGTGCCAAGAAAACCGCCTCGCAATATGTGCAGCCGCTGGTTGAGAAAAACGGTTCGAATAAAGACCGGGCCATGGTGTGATGTCACGCTATGAAAAGTTGTCAGAAGATTAGATTTGTGGAATATTGCACTCTCTACGGTGGTATGTGTAATTTTTTTTGCAGAGTCGGACACGATCCTTGTGTTCAAAATCTTCTATGGACTATTTGGAGAAGGAACCCGCCTTGCAATGCCGAAGACAATCTGTGCGCCGGACTCATCGGCATTGAAGTCTTGTTCAGGGGCTACTGAGGGAGCCCTGGATTAGGGGGTCCTCGGACAGCTGGACTTTATATTGTGGCCGGACTATTGGACTATGAAGATATAAGATTGAAGACTTCGTCCCGTGTCCGGATGGGACTCTCCTTTGCTTGGAAGGCAAGCTTGGCAATTCGGATATGTAGGTCTCCTTCTTTGTAACCGACTCTGTGTAACCCTAGCACCCTCCGGTGTCTATATAAACCTGAGGGTTTAGTCCGTAGGACAACAACAACAATCATAATCATATGCTAGCTTCTAGGGTTTAGCCTCTATGATCTCGTGGTAGATCAACTCTCGTAATACTCATATCATCAAGATCAATCAAGTAGGAAGTAGGGTATTACCTCCATCGAGAGGGCCCGAACCTGGGTAAACATTGTGTCCCCCGCCTCCTATTACCATTAGCCTTAGACGCACAGTTCGGGACCCCCTACCCGAGATCCGCCGGCCAAAGTATATAATCCAGCTTTCCGAGGACCCTCTAATCCTGGACTCCCTAAGTAGCCCCTGAACTAGGCTTCAATGACGATGAATCCGGGGCGTAGATTGTCTTCGAAATTGCAAGGCGGGTTCCTTCTCCGAACACTCCATAGAAGATTTTGAACACAATGATCGTGTCCAGCTCTACAAAACAAATTCCACATACCACCGTAGAGAGTACGATTATCCACAAATCTAATCTGCTGACAACTTTTCATAGCATGACATCACGTCGCGGCCCGGTCATTACGAACCATTTTTCCCAGCCTGCCACTGCACGTGTTGCGAGGTGGTTTTATTGGCTCGTCTTGTCGAACCAGAGATCGTGTTCCCCTTATCACGGGATTCTCATCAATACGAGTGTGAGTAACCAAACCGTGCTTGTTAGTATGACTCCTCGATTTTAGGCAAGTTCCAAATGGTCACGCGGAGGATGCTTGATATTCACCCACTTTATAAAGCGGCCAAGGCCTGTCCTTTTCTTCCCACGCTCGATCCGTCCCTTCCCCCAGCTCGAGTCCCAACAGCCAAGGCTCAGGCTAAGCGCTTCGAACCTCCAATAATGTCCGGATCCAACCTTCAGGGCCGGTGGATGGCCTCCTCTGTCACAGAGGAGGACATCAAGAAGCTTAGGGAGGCCAGATATCTGACCACTGAAATCCCGCACAGGATGCCTGCTCAAGGGCAGGTCATCCCCACTCCCGAACCCAACGAGAGTGCGTGTTTATTTCCCACTTCCTCCGAGGTCTAGGCTTTAGTCTTGATCCCTTTGTTAGAGGGCTCATGTTCCATTACGGGCTAGATTTCCATGATCTAGCTCCAGATTCCATCCTTCATATCTCGTCGTTTATCATCGTGTGTGAGGCCTTCCTCCGCATCACCCCACACTTCGGCTTATGGCTCAAGACCTTCAATGTGAAGCCGAAGATGATCGACGGGTGACACGCGGAGTGCGGAGGCGCTATAATAAGCAAACGCGCCGATGCCTTATGGCCAAAGGGTTCCTTCCCGAAGGTGTCTGACTTATGGCAACGGGAGTGGTTTTACACCATAGCTCCCCGAGGTACAAAGTGGGTGGCCGCCCCCGCCTTCCGCTCGGGCCCTCCGCCCCAACTGGCGTCATGGGTCAACAAGGGGTTAGCAAGGGGCTGGACTGGGGAGCAGTTAATGCAATGCTGACATTGCAAAGCCGCATCCGAGATCTCCTCAATAGGGATGTCAGTGTTGTCAAGGTAATGCAAGTAATGCTAGTTCGTCAGGTCCTGCCATGCCAACATCTATCTCTCCGTATGTGGGAGTTCAACCCGGAAGGACCACGAACTATTCAACAATTCTTCGGCGTGACACTCGAAGGGATGTATGGATTGTTCTTCGGATCACGAATAAATTGTTCGGACACCATCAAGGATGCGGGCCTGAACTACAACCGTCCAGATACCCAAGTAAGTAATTCCACGAGCGAACATGCCATCTTTATATTTGTCACGACATCATTCTGAAAAATTGCTCTCGGCCAGGACTGGATAAGAAAGGCGGAGAGGATCAGGTGTTCGGCCACCCTTCCCGAAGGCTCGCCGGATCCTGTACTAACCAGGATGCTTGAGAGGGCACCCTATCAAGTGCCATCAGGAGAAGATGAAGGGAGGAATAGAGAAGCCGAAGGCGGGCTTCATACATTACACATCCAAACCGGGGGAATTAGTGTCTCCGCGAAGGAGGATAATTGGGGAGGTGAATCTAGAATCCCCTCTCCCCACGGGAAGAAAAGGGCCGCCTCTGAAGACTTGGAAACAAAGGTTTCCAAACGAGGGAAGAAACCTTCGCTAGGGCGCCCTCCTCGGGAGGGCGTCCTTACCGCACAGCGCCCGCAAGGGGGCCAGCCATCAACCAAGCTGTAAGTGAACAAAAGTACTTTGGTAAATATATCCTGCTTTATCTCTGAGAACAATAACTGAGACATATATTTTGCTGTCCGGCTTGTAGCCCTTCTCGACAAAGTTCGTCTTCGGGAAATCTTCTTCTGGAGATGACGGAGAGCAAAACGCCTCCTCCTGCCTCTCCGCCTCATGGACGGACGACCCCGAGGTGTCGTCACGGAGGTTTTCTCCTGATCCGGATAGGCCAGAAGGTAACACTTCGGAAGCCCGAAGTCCGGAGTATTCGGCCCATAAGGAGAACAAAAAAAGAGCATGGGACTGTCCTTTGTACAACCGGACACGTTGATGGGTCTTTTGGAGCAAGCGGCTATCTCAGAGGCACATCGTACCTTGATGGGTACGGTGGTTGAGAGGATCTCATCCGCCAAAAGCGGGTTGAATGAAGCTTTTGCGAGGCTGCTAAGAGGCTTTGAGGTACGCAAAGTAATATATATATATATATATATATATATATATATATATATATTTGACTGTACCGCACACGGTAGGTGTGCTCTGTATAGGTAGTAGCCCCTGAGACGCTGGTTGCCGTACAGAGGCGGTAAACAGAGGATCATAGTCCCAGATAATGATTGCGCTGCTTTTATGTGCAGGCGGCTGAAGGTCCGGCGGCTGACCGGACTACTGATTTTGCCGAATTGAGGCGGCAACTTGAAGTGGCGGATGCTGACATCACGCTTGTAAACAAGAGGCTTGACGATGTCCCAGGGTATGTATATTCTGGTGGTTAGCAAATATTAAGAGGAGCATGAAGCTAGTATCTATAGTATGCTATGACTGTAGATGGAGTTGCCGCCTTGGAGACCTTTCGGGCGGAACTTGCCCAAGCCAAGGAACAAGCCAGGAGGAGTGATGCGCCCGCCCTGAAGGCGACCGAAGAGTTAAAAGCCTAACATGCCGCTCGTCGCCAGAGCGAAGATAAAATAGCCAAGATGGCTATTGAGCTGAAGGATGCTGCCGGCCGATATGAGCTCCTTGAAAAGGAAAACCAAGCGAATGTGGCTGACCTGAAGAAGGCTTTGGAAGCAGACAAGGAAATGTGCTCTGACATCAGAGCAGCGCGGGACAAGCTTCGTCAAGTCGGAGCACGGCTGGGAGGCCCTTTTTATTGCGGACGAAGTTCGGCGATCCGAAGTATGCCCCTCTAGATCAATTATGGAGTGCTGCAAACGCATACTTGGACTTGGCAAAGAGTGCTGCTGATGCGACTGAGTATTTCAAAGATCAAAAAGATCATGAGGTGGAAAGGTTGTTCTGGTCGCAGTTTAGTGCTCCAAAGCGTCCACTGCTGTTAAATGAACAAATGGCGGAGTGGGCCGAGCTCCATAGGTTGTTCGGGCTTGCCATGAGGTCTGTTGTGGATCATCTTTGGCCGAAGGGACCAAGGCCGGATAGTTATTTTGGTTTAGTGCAACGATTTCTTTGTGCTGTGCCGCATATCGACGCCGTAAAGAGGTCGGCGTGGATAGATGGTGCACGGATGGCTCTTGCCCGTGTTAAGACAAATTGGGCAGGGATGGAGGCCACCTCTATTGCAACCCGGGGTCCAGCCGGAGGCCAGGGCTCGCCCGAGAACTATTTTGAAGAAGTCCTAGAAGGCGCCCGTTTAACAGAGCCTCAGTGCTCGAGAGTACCATGTTCGAGTGACATGTATCTGTATTGTAAAAACATTGCTATTTTGGTTATAAAGTCTATGTTTATACTTTTGCCCGAAAGTATTATAGTGCCTCCTGTGCGGCCGTTTATGTATGTATATAACCAGAAAGTTTGCAGTCGTCGGCTTCAGCCCCCACACATGTAATGCGGGGGTGTTCAGAAAAGCGCGTAATCACACTTGATCCAACGTCTTGGTCCATTAAGGAGGTGATAGTGCGGCGAACAAGGCAACCGGACTATATAGCTTTAACACTTACACTTAGCCATAGGAGTTTGACGGTGGGGGTACTATATAACCCCTAGTACTTCCGCGTTCATCCGAATACGGTGCGCGTACGTACATGACCGGGAAACTGGTCCTTCGTTAATCCGGAGGAATCGCGAAGATTCCGCTGAGTCATCGAGTGGTTGACCAGTCTCGCGCTTTATCATGACAGTCAGTTTTTGGCTTTCTCTACTGAGGTGCTCATCCGGATGAACCAGGGCACAATCGCAGTAGTTCTCTCGGTGCCACCTTAGCCGATAGAGCGGAACGTAAGGTAGCAAAACACGGGAGCCGGGCACACCCAACTATTGACCAAAGACATGATTCGGAGCTGATGAATATAAGGCCAAACTCGCGACGCCAAACTCTCCCTCAGGTATTTGGACTTTACAACATATACTTGGCTAAGTAACGCCCTCGATAATGAGCCCTGAATTTCCAGGTACATGCATTAGTCTGGCGTGACAAAATGCCAATAACGCCAGCATCCCTCTCGGTAGTGTTGAGTGCCTGGAGGGTGTGAAGCAACAGGAGACATTAAGAAATGTTTACACAGGGTCTTAATCTAAAAAGAAATCTTTGAGCGGGGCCCTGCTGCACGTCTGGGCCTTTGTCTCCGTTGTGCCGTATCCTGGAAGGGTGTAGCACGATGATCATCTGTAAAAAAAGAGAAAACCCAGGTGAACGGATCTGGTGTAGTCGTGCGAAAAGTTGGCTATTCTTAATGAACCATGAAAATGCAATTTGTTAGTGTACTAATAGGGTCAAGCCAAACTATGGGCCTTTTTTACATGCGGGGAGCTCCTAGCACCACCTATGGGGGTATATCCACCCAAGCTCATGTTTATCTGGGCTGCTACCACTAGTGGTGCGCCGGACACGTCTAACTGTGTCCGTAGTCTTGACGACCGATCAGTTATTCTGGTTGGAGAGGCCGTTCGGCTGCTAGAGCCGCCACATATTCTTTCGCACGTAAAGACCGCTTTGTATTTCCGCTAACTGGGATGACGCCACGTGGATCGGGCATCTTAAGTTTAAGATAAGCATAATGCTGTACTGCATTGAAACGAGCGAAGGCCGTTCTTTCGAGCAGGGCATGCTAGCCGCTTCTGAATGGAGCGATGTCAAAGATTAATTCTTCGCTTCGGAAGTTGTCGGGAGAACCGAATACAACCTCTAGTACTAGAGAGCCCGTGCAGCGGGCCTCTACGCCTAGTATTACTCCTTTAAAGGCAGTATTGCTTTGGCTGATTCTTGGTGGGTCTATCACCATTTTGTAGACAGTTTCCTGATATATCAGATTAAGACTACTACCGCCGTCTATAAGGACTTGGGTGAGATGGTATCCGTCAATTATTGGGTCAAGCACCAAGGCAGCCGATCCTCCGTGCCGGATACTAGTCGGATGATCCCTGTGATCAAAAGTGATCGGGTAGGCCGACCAATGGTTGAACTTTGGGGAGACGGGCTCTACAGCGTATATGTCTCGAAGTGCGCATTTACGCCTCCTCTTTGGTATGTGAGTTGCATAAATCATGTTCACTGTTTTGACCTCTGGTTGAATTTTTTTCTGTCCTCCAGTGTTCAGCTGGAGAGGCTCATCCTCTTCTTCACTTGGCGTCTCCCTCCCCTTGTGTTCGGTGTTTAGTTTGCCGGCCTGCTTGAAAACCCAGCATTCTCTATTGGTGTGATTTGCAGGTTTTTCAGGGGTGCCATGAATCTGACATAATCTGTCTGGAATTTTGTTTAGGCTGGATGGTCCATCTCTGCTGCCTTTAAATGGCGTTTTCCGCTGACCGGGTCGAGAGCCCCTGAATCCGGCGTTGACCGCCGTGTTGTCTGGGTTGTCTTCCTTTTTTCAACGCTTGTTTTTATTGCGCCGCGGCTTCCCATTGCAGTCCCTGGTTTCGGAAGTGCCTGGGTCATTGATGCCACTACGGGCAAACCAACTATCCTCGCCCGCGCAGAAGCGGGTCATAAGGCTTGTTAGGGCTGCCATTGTCCTCGGCTTTTCCTGGCCGAGGTGTCTGGTGAGCCATTCGTCCCGGACACTATGCTTTAATGCCGCTAACGCTTCGGCATCCGGGCAGTCGACGATTTGATTCTTCTTAGTGAGAAATCTGTTCCAAAGCTTTCGGGCTAACTCTCCGGGTTGTTGAATTATGTGACTTAAATCGTCTGCATCCGGAGGTCGGACATAGATCCCTTGAAAATTAGCCCTAAAAGCATCCTCAAGTTCTTCCCAACTTCCAATTGAGTTTTCGGGGAGGCTTTTCAACCAGTGCCAAGCTGGTCCTTTCAACTTGAGGGGCAGGTATTTGATGGCGTGGAGATCATCTCCGCGAGCCGTGTGGATGTGAAGGATAAAGTCCTCAATCCAGACCCCAGGGTCTGTAGTTCCGTCGTATTCCTCTATGTTCATGGGTTTGAATCCCTCTGGAAATTCATGATCTAGCACCTCATTGGTGAAGCACGGGGGTGTTCGGCACCCCTGTATTTGGAGGTGTCGTGGATTTCTTCTAACAGTTGTAGTGTTCAGTTTTGATTCCGAGCTGTTATTCGGTCAGTATTGTTGTTTGGGTGGCCATGATCCCGTGCAGGAGCACGCTTCCTAGATCCATAGATGGACCTGGCCGTACCGGCTTTTTTGTCCAGGTGCTCACGTAAATCGTGTGCTGACTTATGTGCGGCATCATTAGCCGCCCTGTCGCGGCCACGGGGTGGTCGGTCCGGCTGATCGGCCGTTTTATTTTTCGGCTGAATGGGCTCTATAGCCTGGTCGTCGAATTCGGACAGCAGCTTGATGTTTGGGTAGCTCTTTGTGTGGCGATCGCCACCGTATTTTTCTTCAGTGTCGAGCCCTTTGTTCCATCTGCAGTTGAGTGTATCCTGCGCGGCCTGAAGCCTTTGCTTCTGCTTCTTCAAGCTCCTCGCAGTGGAAATAAGCCTTCTATGGAGGTTCACTTGTTCCAAGTGTTTTTCCGAGATGATGAGTGCATCGTCGCCAGGACTGCTCTCCTCTCCGGAGACAGTTTTATGAGTTTTATCCCTGCCGTCGCTATGATCGGACAGCGGCTCCGGACTATGTTCGCCGTCCCCTGGCTCATCCTGCTCCATCGCTGGGTCCATGGGGTCATCGCTTCCTTTGGAGTCGACCGGGGTATTATTTCTTCTTGCGCTGTTATCGTTGTTTTTACTGTGGCGGAATTTAGAGCAGCGCCTACGTCGTCGCTTTGGTTGCTTCTCGAGGGGATTATCCTGTGGGTGGTGGTTCTAGTTCTTCTCCTGCATCGTTGTCCATACCGTCGATGTCTTCGGAGTCGAAATCAAGCATGTCGGTTAAGTCATCGACAGTGGCTATTAAGTGGGTGGTGGGTGGGGAACGAATTTCTTATCCGTCCGCTTCCCACTCAAGCCAGACATAGTTCGGCCAAGAGTCTCCTGACAGGGAGAGAGATTTCAGTGAATTTAGCACGTCGCCCAAGGGTGAGCGCTGAAAGATATCCGTGGAGGAAAACTCCATTATCGGTGCCCAATCAGATTCGATAGGCACGGATGCACGCGGTTTGGAGCCTATGGCCAAAGACGAGTCCGAGGGTCCGATGACACAGATCTCTTTGGAGGTGAAGTCTGTGTTCGGCTCTAGCAGTGATGAGTGTGCAGCCTCCGTGGCGGGGTCCATCCACCCGTCTTCGGATGGCACGATCTGCTCTAGATTAAAAGCTGGGGCAGCCACAGGTGTAATCTCCTGTACATAGTCCGATGGCTGATCTAAGTCATGCTCATCATGACTGTTCGGCGCACCCGTCATGGGCTCGGATCTGCCGAAGATCAAATCTCCGCGGATGTCAGCGGTGTAGTTCGGGCTTCCAAAGATGACCTGATGGCAAGGGGCGTAGCTATCGATCTGCTCCAGATGGCCAAGCGAGTTGGCCCGCAATACGAAGCCGCCGAATACGAAGATCTGTCCGGGGAGGAAAACCTCACCCTGGATTGCACCGTTGCAGATGATTGAAGGAGCCATCAAGCCTTATCGTGACGGCATAGTGGAACTCTCAATGAAAGCACCAATGTCGGTGTCAAAACCGGCGGATCTCGGGTAGGGGGTCCCGAACTGCGCGTCTAAGGCTAATCGTAACAGGAGGCGGGGGACACAATGTTTACCCAGGTTCGGGCCCTCTCGATGGAGGTAATACCCTACTTCCTGCTTGATTGATCTTGATGATATGAGTATTACAAGAGTTGATCTACCATGAGATCGTAGAGGCTAAACCCTAGAAGCTAGCCTAGGATTCTGATTGTTGTTATCCTACGGACTAAACCCTCTGTTTTATATAGACACCAGAGGGGCTAGGGTTACAACAGAGTCGGTTACAGAGAAGGAGTTCTACATATCCGAATTGCCAAGCTTGCCTTCCACACAAAGTAGAGTCCCACACTACTAGGGAAAAGTCTAGCAGCAGCGCGGGTTTTAGATGTATCAGTAGCACGGGTACATGCGCTACTAATAAGGCGCTACAGCTAGCGCATAGCAGTAGCGCGTGCACACCGGCGCTACTGCTACACAAGTGTAGCAGCAACTCGCTTAGAGGAAGCTCGCTACTGCTAGTAGCGCTAGCGTGCTTTGCCTGGACGCGCTACTGCTAACTTTTATACACTCGCTACTACTAATTTAAGTAGTTTTTTTTGGCATATTTGTTTTGTATTTGAGCAGGCTTTGTAGAAGAATCTTTAGCACATAGTGATGTCATCATGATACACATACAAATGCCTGCGAGACCACAAATGTAATCATAGCATGTACATACAAATAGTCTCACCATAATCATCATCCAACACAAAGTAATATCTTGTCATCATCTCGAAAATAGCGATACATTCAAGTCTCGAATAATTGCAACTACAACAACGTCATCCATCTAAACAAAGGTATACGCAAGAATTGCTATCACTATGAGTGAGAGCGGAACTATGCAGTACATGAGGTGGCGGTTACGAGTCCTCTCTCGCGCTAGCGTGAACCTCAAGTAACTAGCTTCTCCTGCTTGTCTGCTTTTGAAGCCTTTATGGCTAGCGCCCGTGAACCCATTCACTTGCGCCTGACACTCATGCCACTCGTTGTACACCCCCGGAACCTTCCCTTTGTACACGACATAGCATTTCCATCTCGCCATCAAGAAACTAGGTACCTGTTAGAGATGCATGTTCATGAAGAGGATGTACAATCATATATATGCAACAAAATATACTAGAGCAACACCAAAAAAGAAAGGGTTAGCAACTAGATGCAACATATACAGTACGCAGGTCATCGTACGCAAACTAACAAAGTAGCGTTACACAAGTTCGGCAGGGACCGTGGACATCACAAAGTTTCATCGCTACAAAAAGTATACAAATTCAACCGACACATATCATCATCATCGGCATCATAAATCACTAGAAGTTCCATCCTTCCATATCATCGAGGACGAACCCTAGCTTCTTGAACGGCGTGAGGTCTAGATGTTGCATGCCTATGCGAGTTCGGACGTCAGCTCACGATATAGGGCCGTGGTGGAACATCCCCTTCTCATCGACGACTTCTTTCATGATGATCGTCTCAATGTCGCTTTGGATGCGAAAGAAGTCATCTCTAAGTTTATAATTCGCTTATCCATGATATTCTAGCCACTTGTGGATATGATCATCATTTCTGCTGTTAATGCGAAGCTTTTGGTGATCCGTGTTGAACTGAATCATGAGATGGACGATGTATAATCCATCCTTCTTGCTTGGTTTTGGGACATGGATGCAGGATAAGTTAGTTTTATGCGCGAAACCCATCTTCTTGTTCCTTTGTTTCTTGATCTGCACGTGGCCACCTCTAAAGCTGAAGCCTTGGAGAGCATCATCTAGAATATTCATTATGTGGGTGTAGTCCTTTTTTTCGTAGTCTCTGGTAGGGTCAAAATACACGGCGTGGGAGACTTGCGGGTAAAGAACGATAAGGACGGCGCGCCCGTTGCTGCAGGGAAAAGACACCTCAAATTATTCCCCATATGAGAGAGAAGGAATGATTGAAATGTATGAAAGGGTTGTCCGGAACTGACTTACTTTGGATGATAAGGAACAAGGACAATTTCCCGGTCCTTATTCTGTACCATGAAGTTTTGGAGGTACTCCCTAGAAGTTTCACGCTCAAAGTCGCCGAGACTCAAGAATGACCTGTGCATGTAGTACGGATCCGCCACACAGATTTGCGAGACTTCTTCACTCTTCATGACGGAGCTCATATGTAGCGCAAAAAGGCGGACGATAGTAAAATCAAGCCGCCTTGTTAGAAACATCTCAAAGATATAGTCAAACCACAGGAAGAACACCTCTGCAGGCCGTGTGTCGACGTAGCACTTCGCCTCAGGAACACGAGCCGCGTATGTCGGATATCCTGGATCCTTTGAGGCTAGTAGGCTTTTCTCAGTCGACAGCACATGGTCGTGCAGTCTCCTGAGATCCCCTGATAGTGCCTCCAGTGGTTTCGGCGGTAGCATCGGCTTGTCCGTGAGATGGAACATGACCGCACCTTTCACGGGTACACGCTCTTCAGAATGCATCGTCTGGCTACTATGTGCTCTGGTTTGTTTGGAGGCAGTTACCTTCCCCGATCTCTTCCTCTCCTTTTTCTTGGGCACACCTTCCAGACCCTTCCTTAACCCCTACCCCAGTGTTCCCGGGCTAAGTACTGTACGACCCTCGCGCCCGGCTAGTTGAGCCTGTGTTGAGGCGGCATCTTCAGGCGTGTCCTCTGAGGATTTCATGAAGAGAGACTTTTTGCAATCCATGGAACGACCCTACCCGGGCATATCGTCCATATCCTCATTAGCAAGTTGATAGCCCGATTCTTCATATGGTTGACTCATCATATCTATGTCACAGTCATACGCGTTTGTATTGAGATAATCCATAGGGTCGACCTCCGTCTCATCATCCATTCTCTGTTCTACAGGAGAAATTACATCAGCCAGTACTATTGCACCCCCTTCATCATGTCGTCCGCCGCTCACCCAGCACTACAGGAGCTAGTAATTGTGTAGGCGGGGTGGTGGTCTCCGCACATGCTTGTTGATGTGTGGTAGTTATTGGTGTGTGAGGGAGTCCTGGACTAGGGGGTGTCCGGACAGCCGGACTATCATCGTCCGCCGGACTCCAAGACTACGAAGATACAAGATTGAAGACTCCGTCCCGTGTCCGGATGGGACTTTCCTTGGCATGGAAGGCAAGCTTGGCGATACGGATATGTAGATCTCCTACCATTGTAACCAACTCTGTGTAACCCTAGCCTCCTCCGGTGTCTATATAAACCGGAGGGCATTAGTCCGTAGGACACAACATACATTACAACAATCATACCATAGGCTAGCTTTAGGGTTTAGCCTCCTTGATCTCGTGGTAGATCCACTCTTGTACTACCCATATCATCAATATTAATCAAGAAGGACGTAGGGTTTTACCTCCATCGAGAGGGCCCGAACCTGGGTAAAACATCGTGTCCCTCGTCTCCTGTTACCATCCGCCTAGACGCACAGTTCGGGACCCCCTACCCGAGATCCGCCAGTTTTGAAACCGACATTGGTGCTTTCATTGAGAGTTCCTCTGTGTCGTCACCGATAAGCTTGATGGCATCTTCAACCAACAACGCTGTCCAGGGTGAGACTTTTCTCCCCGGACAGATCTTCGTATTCGGCGGCTTTGCACTGCGGGCTAATTCGCTTGCCCATCTGGAGCAGATCGAAAGCTACGCCCCTGGCTGTCAGGTCAGATTCGGAAGCCTAAACTTCACGGCCGATGTCCGCGGAGACTTGATCTTCGACGGACTCAAGCCGCAGCCGAGTGTGCCGCACCGTGACGATGGGCATGATCTAGCTCTGCCGCCGAATAGTGCCTTGGTGGCCGCACATGAATCCGCTTCGGCCATCAGTCCGGAGACGATCACCCAGATCGAGGATCGGTGGATAGACGCCGCCTCGGGGGCTTCGACTTCCACGGCGATGGAGCCAAACATTAATCTTGTCCCCCGCGAAACTCGTGATTCCGAGGTGCCGGACTCCTTGCCAGACTCCGAACCTCCCACGCCCCTACCAATCGATTCGGATCGGGCGCCGGTTATAGAATTCACCGCCGCGGACATCTCCCAACACTCACCCTTTGGCGACATCCTAAATTCGCTAAAGCACCTCTCGTTATCGGGAGAGTCCTGGCCGGACTATGGCCAGGTTGGTTGGGGTACGGACGACGAAGAAATTCAGAGCCCACCCACCACCCACTTTGTAGCCACTGTCGACGATCTAACCGACATGCTAGACCATGACTCCGAAGACATCGACGGAATAGACGACGATGCCGGAGATGAACAAGAAACAGAGCCTATAAGGCATGGGAGGACCACCTCGTCATATCACATATACATGGTGGATACCCCAAAGGAGAGCGATGACGAGGACCAACGGGCCGCGGCAGAAGATAACCCCGCCGATAAACAACCAAAACGGCGACGCAGACGCCGCCCTAAGTCCCGCCTTGACGACACCAACGCTCCCAAGGAGCCCACAATACAGCAGGGCTCACAAGTGGACGATGAACATGCAGATAAGCAACTGTCCGAACATGACGAGTCAGATAATCAGTCCAGGCCTGGCGAAAACGACAGTCCGGACGACCTCATGCCGGACACACCGCCGGAGAGCAAAAACCTTCGAAAAAGACTCGTCAACACTGCAAGAAGCCTGAAGAAGGAAAAGTGGAAGCTCAAAACAGTGGAAGACACACTCAGAATGAGATGGAGCAAAGTGCTCAAAACCGCAGATAAATACGGCAATGGCCACCAATCAAAGAGCTACCCGAAGCGTAAGCTGCTACCAGAATTCGACGAGGAGGCCATAGAGCCTCCACCGTCAAAAAATAAACCAACTAATGAACCTGGAAAGACAGATGGCCCAGCCAGGTCCATCTACGGGCCAAAGAAGAAGGCCCCAGGAAGCAAGGCAACACGTCAAGTGTCCGAAAATAGCGGCACACCCAAATACAGGGGCGCCGCACACCCACTATGTTTCACCAATGAGGTGCTGGACCATGAATTCCCAGCAGGATTTAAACCCATAATCATAGAGGCCTACGATGGAACAACAGACCCTGGAGTCTGGATAGACGATTACATACTACATATACACATGGCCAGAGGAGATGATCTCCACGCCGTAAAATACCTACCCCTCAAGCTCAAAGGGCCAGCCCGTCATTGGCTTAAAAGCCTCGCAGAAAACACTGTGGGAAGTTGGGAAGAGCTCGAGGAAGCGTTTAGAGCAAATTTTCAAGGGACCTATGTCCGCCCTCCGGATGTAGATGATCTAAGCCATATAACTCAATAGCCCGGAGAGTCAGCGCGCAAATTCTGGAACAGGTTCCTCACCAAAAAGAACCAAATAGTTGACTGTCCGGACACTGAAGCCTTAGCAGCTTTTAAACACAATGTCCGAGACGAATGGCTTGCCAAACACCTCGGCCAAGAAAAACCGAGGACAATTACCGCGCTAACAAGCCTCATGACCCGCTTCTGTGCGGGAGAGGACAGCTGGCTAGCAAGATGTAGCACCAGCGACCCAAGTACATCCGAGATAAGAGATGGAAACGGAAAATCACGGCGCAGAAAAGAGCAGCGCCGGAACAAAGAGAAAAGCCCAAAGAGCACGGCAGTCAACGCCGGGTTCAAAAGCTCGCGGCCAAATAACAAAACATCGCCTCTAAAGGATGACGGTGATGAGCTGTCTAACTTAAACAAGATTTTGGGTCGGATATGTCAAATCCACAGCACCCCCAGAAGGCCTGCAAACCACACCCATCGGGATTGTTGGGTTTTTAAACAGTTCGGCCGACTAAACACCGAACACAAGGGGCTCGACGCGTCAAGCGAAGACGATAAACCCCACCAGCAGAGCAACGGAAAACAAAAGACTTTCCCGCAAGGGGTCAAAGCAGTAAATTCACTTCATGTGATAATACGGAAAAATAGTGCGGCACTTTCAAAAAAGAGCTTCGCGCGGTCCAACCCAGCAGACCATAGAGATTGGATATCAAAACCAGTCACTTTCGACCAACTGGACTATTCCAGAAGCGTTCGAAACGCGGGACGGACTCCCCTGATATTGAATCCCATAATAGACGGACTACAATTCACTAAAGTCCTAATGGACGGAGGCAGCGACTTAAACCTGCTGTATTCAAACACAATCCGTCAGATGGGGATAGACCCTACAAAAATTCGACACAGCCGCACTTCCTTCAAAGGAGTGACGCCAGGACCTTACGCCAAGTGCACAGGCTCCATATTACTAGAAGTCGTGTTCGGATCACCGAACAATTTTCAGCCGAAAAACTAATTTTTTCACATCGTCCCATTTAAAAGTGGATATCAAGCACTATTGGGACGAAAGGCTTTTGCCCGTTTCAATACCATACCGCATTACGCGTCTCTTACACTCAAGATGCCCGGTCCGCGTGGCATCATTTCAGTGCGAGGGTCACTCAAAGACCCCGGACTCGGATAGACGAGTCCGGCTTCAGCAGGCTAGGGGTTCCCTAGCCGCACACCTCTTCACAGGGGGCTGCGCGCACAAACAACCGCGGGTTCATACAAACCCCGCTTTACTTATTTATATTTCTTCTTTTACACATATATTTTTCGCACAAATTGTGAGCGTTCCTCTCTTTTTACAGATGAACAACGTGCATACCCGTCCAGGATAATGGCGCAACGGAGACACAGGCGCAGACGTGCAGTAGGGACCCGTTGTGAGGATTCTTTTCAGATTAAGACCCTGCGTAGACCTTTTTTACTGTCTCTTGTTGTTATTATCCCTTGGTTTCTTCCTATAGCCAAAGCGGAGCGTGACGTTTTGGCATCGGCCGCATCAGAAGACCATGCCTGTACCCGGACACCAGGGGCTTAGGGCATTGTTCTGCCCATTATTATAAAGACCGAACACCTCAGGGAGTGTTCGGCGTCTCGAGTTAGGCATTATATGCATCAGCTCCGAATCATGTCTTTGGTCAAATGTTGGGTTTGCCCAGCTCCAGTGTTTTGCTGCCTTGCGTTCCGTATCATCGGTTAACGCGACACCAGGAGAACTACTGGGATTGTGCCCCAGTTCGGCTGGGCGAGCACCTCAGTAGAGAAAGCCGAAAACTGACTGTCATGATATAGCGAGAGACTGGTCAACCACTCGATCGACTACCGGAATGTTTAGAATTCCCCGCTTTGACGAAGGACCGTTTCCTGGTCAGGAACACACGCGCCCCGCAATCGGAGAAGTGCGGTGCCCCCAGGGGCTATATCGTAGCCCCACCCTCGAACTCCACTGGCTAAGTGAAAGTGATAAAGCATTATAGTCCGGATTGCCTTGTTTGCTACGCTACCACCTCCTAAACAGGACCGAGACGTCGGATTAAGTGTGAACACACGCTATTTTTGCGAACACCCCCACACCTTGTGCGTGGGGGCTGAAGCCGAAGACTGCAATCTTTCAGGTTATACAAATGTATACGAAAACGGCCGCTCAGGAGCAGTTTTACCACTTGGGACGCACAAGTATAAAAAGCAGTTATAATCATTGTTTTACAAGCTAAAACGTTCATTTGAACGTGACATTTTTTAAGCACTGCGACTCTATTACACGAGCACCACGCATAACTTCCCCGAAATAGTGCTCGGCGGGGAGCCGGCTTTCATCCGAACCCTGGGCGGCAACAGCGGTGGCATCCATCTCTGTCCAATGCGCCTTTACGCGGGCAAGTGCCATCCGCGCGCCTTCGATGCAGGCCGACCGCTTCATCTCCTTGATATGCGGCACCGCTCCAAGGAATTGCTGCAGTAAGCCGAAGTAGCTCGTCGCGTTGGGCCTTTCTGGCCAGACATGAGCCACGATGTCAGTCATGGAAAGTCCGGATAATCTATTTAGCTCGGCCCATTCGGCCAACCGGTCGGTCAATGGAAGTGAGCGATCTGGACTATGGAATTGAGACCAAGATAGCTCTTCCGTCTTGTGATCCTTCTGGCTCCGGAAGTGCTCAACGGCATCAGCCGCACTTGCCTCTAAGTCCATATACGGATCCTCCGGACTCCACAGCCGATCAAATTGAGCATACTTTTGATCCATAAACCGGCGACGCGGCAGATAAGGCTTGCCAGCCACGATATCTCTGGCCTGGCGCAGCTCCTCCCTCATGGCCCGCATTGCAGAGCGGGCATCCTTGGCCTTGGCGGTGGCCTTCTTCAGGTCTTCCCGCTCCGATAAGCGCTCCTTTTGAAGAGCCTCATTGCGGTCGGCAGCATCTTTCACTTTTACGGCCAATTCGGCCACCTCTTCCCACCTTAGGCAGTGAGAAGCCCTTTCGGCTTTCAACTGCTCGGCCGCCCTTGAGGCAGCCGCGTCACTCCTTCGGGCTTGCTCCTTAGCTTGAGCAAGTTCGGCCCGAAGGCTCTCCACAGCAGTAGCACCATCTGTATAACAGCATATAATTTATCAGAGGAGGGCTTTGACCCCATTAATAAAGCGACCGTGGAGAACTCATTTACCTTGCGACTCGTCAAGTCGCCGGTTGACAAGTGCGATGTCCGCATCCGCCGCGTCAAGTTGCCGCATTAACTCGGCAACCCCACTAGTCCAGCTAGCCCTCGGACTATCCGCCACCTACATAGGAACGGCGACATTCATTACTTGCGATTTTGATCCTCGGCACGCTGTCGTCTTCGACAACCTACCGAGTCTCGGGGGCTACTATCTATACAGGGCGCATTTTTATGTGCAAAACTGTTAGTAGACAAAGGGATGCGTCATTTTCGTGTACCTCAAACCCCGCCAGCAAACTCATGGCGGCATTGCGCAATCCACTCTCGGCGGACGAAATCCTTCCAATCACCATACGCATCAACGCACGGTGATCTTCTGAAATGGACGCCCTCTCAAGCAGATTCTTCAGTTCTCCCAGCCGGATACTAGTGTGTGCCGAACTCTCTGGCCCCTCCAGACTCGGGGATACCCCCTGTGACGATACTTCAGGCTCGTCCGCTTTATCTGATGGCGCGGCAGACGGAGGCGTTTCGCTCTCCATCATCTCCGGAAGAAGGTCCCCCGAAGATGAACTCATCTGAGAAGGCTGCAGATCCGACCTGCAAGATAAATATTTCGGTCACCCACAGAAGCACAAGTGGAGGTATTTCCTTACTAATTAACTCCCCCTTTTCATACTCACGGCTCGCTGGAGGGCTGATCCTTTGGCGATGATTGTGTGTCCGGATTCTCCCAGGACGCCGGACCCCCCGGCGAAGATCTCTTCCCCCGCTTAGGGGCTTTGGCCTCCGGAACTTCGGAGGCGGTCCTCTTCTCCCCTTGGAGGGAGGGGTTTTTAATTCCCCTCTCTTCAGACGCCCCTTTGGGCGAAATAATAGCTCCTCTATTTTCCCCATCGCTCCCTTCCATGGGCGCGACCTCCAACATTCTGACCAGCACGGGCTCCAGTGCGGTCTCTAGGAGGGGGGCCGGACACCTTATCAGCCTCGATTGTGCTACCCACTCCTGTGAAGAGTAATGGGTCAGAAGGCGAACTCTAGAAAAGCAGATAAATAGAACGTCCGGACTCTGAGCTATTTACCTGAGTATCCAAGCGATTGCGGCTTAGGCCTGCGTCCTTGGCTAATTCCGGACACGCCACCTGCGGTCCGAAGAACAACTTGTACATCTCCACGGGTGTCGCACCCATGAAGTGTTGGAGAATCCGAAGTCCCTCCGGGTTGAACTCCCATAGACGGAGAGGACGACGCTTGCAGGG
This sequence comes from Triticum timopheevii, assembly GCA_963921465.1. Classification (NCBI taxonomy): domain Eukaryota; kingdom Viridiplantae; phylum Streptophyta; class Magnoliopsida; order Poales; family Poaceae; genus Triticum; species Triticum timopheevii. Next base: position 657,075,689 of record OY997274.1, on the reverse strand, counting down.
CAGAAGATGCCTGATTAGCATAACCTGCATCACCGCAATCAGATTGATCTCCCTCGCCTGGAGGTCTCGGATCTGGCCCTGCAATAAGGGTACGTCTTCGGACGGCCCCCAATTGAGCCCTTGGTTGACCCATGACATCAGTCGGCATGGAGGTCCCGGGCGGAATGAAGGCGGTGGCTTTTGTTTGCTGCCCTTCGGAGCGGTGATATAGAACCACTCCTGCTGCCACAGTCCGAGTTCCTCTTGGAAGGAACCCTCGGGCCACAGGGCATCGGCCTTTTTGCTTATGGCCGCCCCGCCGCACTCCGCTTGACGCCCCCCGATCATCTTCGGCTCCACATTGAAGGTCTTCAGCCATAGGCCAAAGTGGGGAGTGACGCGGAGGAAGGATTCGCAGACGATAATGAATGCGGAGATGTGGAGGATGGACTCCGGAGCCAAGTCGCGAAAGTCCAGCCCATAGTAGAACATGAGTCCTCTCACGAAGGGGTCCGTCGGGAAGCCTAAACCCTGACGGAGGTGGGATACGAAGACAACGAACTCACCGGGCTCGGGGGCAGGCACGGCCTGCCCTTGGGCGGGCAACCTGTGCGAAACCTCGTAGGCCAGGTACTTGGCCTCATGTAACTTCAATATGTCCTCCTCCGTGACGGAGGAGGGCATCCACCGGCCCTGGAGGTCGGAGCCAGACATGGTTGAGGATCTGAAGCGCTCGAATCTGAGGCTCTGGGTTTTGGAACTGGGAGCGAGGAGGAGATTCGATGCGAGATTGAAGAACAAGAACGAGCCTTGGTCCTCTGATGAAGGGGAAAAATACCAAGAGCCGTCTTCGTGACCGTTTGGGATTCACCTTCAATAGAGGAGGCGTGGCGATGGGAACGGTTGGGTTACCCACGCATGTATTGATGAGAATCCGGGAATAAGGGGAACACGATCTCTGCTTCGACAAGACGTGCCAAGGAAACCGCTTCGCTAAACGTGTTGAGGTGGTATAGTAAAAAACGATTCAGACAAAGGCTTGGTAGAGGTGTGATGTCACGCCGCATAATATGTCAGCAGATTGAACTGGTGTACATTTTATTCTCTCTACGGTGGAATGTGGAATTTATTTTGCAGAGCCGGACACTATCCTGGTGTTCATGATCTTCTCTGGATTATTCAAGGGAGGAACCCGCCTTGCAATGCCGAACATTATGCGCGTCGGACTTATCATCATTGAAGCCTGGTTCAGGGGCTACTGAGGGAGTCCTGGACTAGGGGGTGTCCGGATAGCCGGACTATCATCGTCCGCCGGACTCCAAGACTACAAAGATACAAGATTGAAGACTCCGTCCCGTGTCCGGATGGGACTTTCCTTGGCGTGGAAGGCAAGCTTGGCGATACAGATATGTAGATCTCCTACCATTGTAACCGACTCTGTGCCCTAGCCTCCTCCGGTGTCTATATAAACCGGAGGGCATTAGTCCGTAGGACACAACATACATTACAACAATCATACCATAGGCTAGCTTTAGGGTTTAGCCTCCTTGATCTCGTGGTAGATCCATTCTTGTACTACCCATATCATCAATATTAGTCAAGCAGGACATAGGGTTTTACCTCCATCGAGAGGGCCCGAACCTGGGTAAAACATCGTGTCCCTCGTCTCCTGTTACCATCCGCCTAGACGCACAGTTCGGGACCCCTACCCGAGATCCGCCGGTTTTGACACCGATAGTGTGCTCTCGGCCGGCTCCAGACGAATAAGATTCTTCGGCCATAGCAGCACCCAACCCTTGCAGCTTCCAATCCGCGGCGGGGTCTCGTCGTCCGCTCCCACATGCTGTACTAGAGGAGGCAAATCCTCGTGCCCCGATTTCACACTGGTCAAGCTAACCCAGAAGTGCCCAGCGGGGATCGGCTGGTTGTGGAACGTGCGTTGAGAGGGGTCCATTATCATCCCCTTTCCCACGTCCACCTTCTGGCCTTTGATCAAGTAGAGTATGGTGCACGGGATTTTTTTCGCCTGCAAACACATATGTCTGTGGCGTAAAACAACCGAAAGGCAACAAAAATGGAATATTATATATATATATATATATGTTGGTGCGACATGTAATTACCGTGACGGCGTCAAGCTCATCCAAAGACGAAGGCCCACCTAGCGCACGTGAGACTGAGGACGGGCTGCTATGAGCGGGAGCGGCTGCGAGAGGAGGCCCGGTTGCTTGAGCAAGTGATTGTGCGATGGTATTGTTGTTCATGGAGTTGCTAGCGATGAAACTAGGCATCGGGAAATCATGTACCGTCTTGTCTGGATTTTACTTCGCCCAGTTGATGATAACTGGAACCAAGTTAGTAGCAAAATCATTTCTGCAGGCAGTTACAGCTGCATTGACTTCCTGCTGTAGCAACTCATATTTGTCCTCGGCTGCTTTTTTCGCGTCCTCAGCTGTTTTTTTCTCGACCGCAAGCTTCACCTTTGCGTCGATGTCCGCCTGACTAAACTTCTTTTTCTGCTTCTTGGCCTCCAGGCCGTCGTTGTAAAACACCTTCCACGTGGCGCCGTCTCCAGCATCGTGCACATGACCATATTGCGGCCGCTGGTCCAAAGGGAGTCCCTTAAGTTCGTTCAAGGCCTGGTTGAGAGGGGTGTCGCACTTGGGCCTCATCGGAGAAGTAGGGCTTTCGGCTGCAAGCCGGTGTTTCTTCTCCAGTAGTCTAATCAATTTCCTCTTGATCTTGTCCGTGTAAAAAACCTTTTTCTCCTTGTACCACTTGTAGCGGGCCCTGATGAAGTCATGCTCCAAGGGATTGGTGAACTTCGCGAAGGGGTCTGGGAGACCCGCGGCTTCACGTTCTGCGTCCTCCTTATCCCATATGGGCCTTTTACCGAGGTAGCCACGGCTTCCGAGGTGATGCTTCCCCGTGTTCCTTTGCTGAAGGCTTTTGAATTTCGCAGCCTTAGCCTTGGCTGCCTCGGTAGCGCAAGTGTCCTTGAACTTTTCGAACTCCTCTTCCTTAAGTGTCGGATTTTCCTCCAGAATCTTGGACAGGGGTTCATCAGCCTCAATAGCTCGTTTCACCCTCCCTTTCCAGGAGGTCAAATCATTGTTGAACATGCCCATGGCGTGATTGTTAATCTTTTTCATCTTCGGATCATCCCACGGTTGTTCTATGTTATCATCCCGGTCGGGGAACTTGAATCTCTTGTGCAACTTCATTAGGAGCAACTGCGTCAAATGTTCTTTACTCCTTAAGTCATCGTCGTTGATGCTCGCGCATTCCCGTAGGATGCATCCTACTTGGTTCCCATAGCACTTGCGAGGTTCTTCCAGCTCTAACGGCTCAAGGGCAGTGAACGAAGGGAGGACGATATATATTGCATCATTTGACGGTTAAATATGTATGCAAAATAGGAACATATATATTAGACATCATTGGACCCATGCATAATAATGGCTAAGTGTGTATACAAAATAGGAACATATATATATTACACATCATTGGAGCGATAACATACGTTTCCTCAGTGCTGACGTTTTCGTTTTTGAGTCAGCTTCTATCCCTTCTTTTTCGTCGAAGAATAATTGAGCCCCTCATTGTGACTTTGCCTTTTCCATGGAGTACGATTTTTCTTAGGTAATGTAGTATTGATTCTTCTTTTGACGTATACTTCATCATCATCGTCATCTTCCCTCATTGGGTTGCCGTACTGATCATAGTCTTCCTCGTTGGTGACTCCATCCATTCCAATGATGTTCCTTTTGCCTCTCCTCACGACAACACGGCTGGGATTGCGCGGGTCAGTTATGAAGAAGCATTGTGTCACGTGCTTAGCGTCTACCCATGGCTTGTTTTTTGCGATAGCGTTCACGGTAGTGCTCTTGGCGTCGGGTATAGTCATGGTAGTGAACATCCGGCTTTCTCTTTCGACATTCTTAGCCCATCTGACACGGAACATCATCGTGTTGTGCAGTCCAGAGTAGTCAAGCTCCCAGATCTCCTCGACCCTTCCATAAAATCGTTCAGTTGCGCCGTTATCGCTGCCGGTCATGCATTCCATCGTCAGCGCTGAGTTCTGATCATCATTGTCCATATCTTTGGCCTCCATGTAGAACGTGTATCCGTTGATATCATATGTCTGATAGGTTACGAGGTTGGGCGACGGGCCATGTGCTAAGGCGTATATGAGCAATCCGTCCTTAGAGCCCTCCTCCGGGGGATTAGCAATAATATGCTCTTTGAACCAATGCAGGAAAGTGGAGTTGTGCTCTCTAGTAACTTCGGCGTCCGTCCTGCATACCCCCCGATCACGATACTTCTTTGCGATAATTTCTTTGTGTAGTGCCACGAAAGGATCTACCTCATCTAGGTGTTGTAGCACTACCAAGTTTGCTGTGTCAAAGTCGTTGCATCGATCTGAGTATGCCACGTGCAGTTCCCTGCGACCATTGCAGTAACCATCTCCTTCGGGCCTCCCATCGTGCTTGTTAATGGGCAAGCCAACACTAACACCAGGCGGCTGGTCTGCGCCATATAGAAAATTCTCACAAAAAGAGATGCACTCTTGTGCCAAATAGCCCTGGATGATGCTTCCATCCGGACGGAACATGTTACGAGCGAATCCTTTGATGATCCCATTCATCCTCTCAAACAGCATGATGTTGTGCAGGAATGACGGCCCCAGGTCTATTATGTCATCCACAATATGGACACACAGATGCACCATCACGTCGAAGCTCAAGCTCATTCAGTATCACAACAATCTCTTCCTGTAGCCTTTGGAGCTGCTTCACACTGATCAACTTTCGAGAGATGACGTCAAAAAAGTTGCAGAGACCAATAAGCGTGTCATGGACGTGCTTGTCCATTATTCCTCTAAGGGCAACAGGTAGTATCTGTGTCATCATCACATGACAATCATGAGACTTCATCCCGCTGAACCTTTTCTTGTCCGTGTCTAGATATCTGCTTATCTTGCCACAGTAACCGGAACTAACTTTGACTCCGGTAAGGCACTTAAAGAATTGATTGATCTCAGCCTGACTTAAGGTGAAGCAAGAAGGGGGGCAATAATCCTCTTTCTTTATTTTCTTGCCCTTCTTCGCCCATGCCTCTGTCTCCGTCTCTGTCTCGTCTGACATTTTACGGGGCGGCATGTGCAGATCTTCCCTGATTTTCAAATCTTGCAAGTCTTTTCTTGCATTCGGTCCATCCTTGGTCTTATCCGGCATGTTCATCAGTGTTGCGAGCAAGCTCTCAAGGACATTCTTACAGATATGCATTTGATCAAGGCAATGAGGTGTATCGAGTTTGTGCCAGTACTCCAAGTCCCATAACACAGACCTCGTCTTCCATACCTTCAGCAGCGGCTCCGGCGCCTTTCTCATCGTCTTTCCCGGCGCGGGGCACTCCTTCCAGTTTTTCAACAGCTCATCGATTTCGGCACCGCTCCGCTTACGTGCAGGTCCTCGATGCTCAGCGTGACCATTGAATACATCTCCACGGTTTCTCCACGGGTCGTCCTGTTCAAGCCATCTTCGATGCCCCATGTACACGATTTTCCCAGACCCGCCATCTTTCCTTGACGTTAGCTGCTCAGACGTCGTATCATCCATGCACCGCGTGCATCCGCAATATCCATGGCACACCTGGCCAGCCACATATCTGTAACCGAGATAGTCCTGCACTGTCGTGATTAGCGCGGCTCTCATGTTGAAATACTCACCTTTGCTGGCGTCCCATGTCTTGGCTAGTGTTTTCCATAACGTGTCTAACTCCTCTTGATGTAGCCCCAGATACAAATTAATATTATTTCCTGGTTGTGTCGGCCCTTGAATAAGCATGCTCATGTGAATGTACTTCCATTTCATGCACAACCAGGGGAGGAGGTTGTACATCCATACAAACACGGGCCATGTGCTATGGTTGGTGTTCTGGTTGCCAAACGGATTCATGCCATCGGTACACGCGCCGAGCACGATGTTCCTTGCATCACATTCAAAATACCGATAGAAGCTGTTCAACGCTCTCCAATGGCTTCCATCCTTCACGTGTCTCAGCTTCGGATCATCTCCATCGTCGGGCTTCTTCCTCTCCGCGTGCCAGCACATTAGCTTAGCTTCCTTGGGACCTACAAAATACCTCTGGAGACGGGGAGTTATCGGTAAGTACCATACAACTTTCTGGGGACATTTCTTCCCGGCCTTCTTGTATCGAGAAGCATTGCACACCGGACAGCTTATTTTTTCCGCGTGCTCCTTCCGATAAATTATGCAATGGTTGATGCATGCATGGTATCTAACGTGTGGCAGATCAAGAGGGGACACGATCTTCTTGGCCTCATCAACACTAGTAGGACATAGATTACCCGCGGGAAGAACATCCTTTAGGTACTTGAGATGCTCATCGAGGCTAGTGTCGGTCCATTTGTTTTTAGCCTTCGTCTTCAGGAGTTGGAGCGTGAAACTCAAGCGGTTCATCTCAGGATTGCAACCATCATACAATGGAGTGTTCGAGTCTACCACCAGTTGCTCCAGCTTAGCCTCCTCTCAGTACTCGTCTCCTTGCGAAGTAATGCCTTAACATGAGGGTCCCGCACAATTGAACTTAGTACCGACGAACTCTTCTGCGTGGAGTCCATGTCGTTCTGTCCGCCGCCATTCCGGCCCCTTCTCCCCCGCCATGTCTGGCCCCTTCTCCGCCACCATGTCCGGCCTCTTCCCCGCCGCCATTATCGATCATCTCTTTGTCTTGCCCCGTGTCATCATTGCCTGCCCCGTCGGCATCCTCAACATCGTCATCCTCATCTTCAATTATCCACCAAGTATAGCCATCCATGAAACCAGTCACGAGCAGGTGCGCTTTGACACGACCATCGTCATGGGTGTCGAGCCAAACTATTCCTTTGCATTTTCGACACGGACATAAAACCTCTGTCCGATTATTTTCTTTCATGTCCTGCACCGCCGACCGCAATCACCTGTCCACCATCGTTCCACTGACCATCGTCAACTCTGCACGGTAATAATAAACAAATTGATTATTAAAATGCATGCATGCATCAAAGTCATAAGAACTTTTGGCATGACCTTCCCTAAAAATAGGACATATATGGATCTAGAGTTTGCCCGGAATTCGCCGAAACGGAAATAAATCGACATTTCGGCAAAACATAGGCAACTCAAAAGCACAATTTGGTGTCAACTCATGCCACACACACAATTTCCACAAACATATCACACACACAAAAACATATTTCTATTTTGCAAAAGCATGAAATTTTCATCACCTCTATCTCGATCGAGATCGAGCACATGGTGGAGATGATGTTGTAGGGAGATCGAAAGTGCACAAAGCTCTTCTTGACAAATATAGATCTAGTTAGGGAGCAAATAGGTCACTTAACTAAATCCTACATCTACCTAGCTACCTAATTTGGGAGGAGACAACTTCAACTAGTGGAGGGGGAAGGAAAAATAGAAAGGAGATGCATTAATGGAGGTGGTGTAGTTAGGTAGGAGTAATGAAGAGAGAGAAAGGTGGATAGAAGAGAGAGAGTAATGGGGAAAAAGTATTGAGGAAGAAGAAGAGTGAGAGTGGGAGCATGTGGGGGAGGTAGGGGGGAGGGAAGAGAGGAGGGGGAGGGGGAGGTAGGGGGAAAGGAAAGAGAGGAGGGGGAGGGAAGGGACGGGTGGGGAAAGGTGGTGGGTTGGTGCGGGTTAGCCGTAGCGCGGGATCTAAAACGCGCTGCTGCTAAGGAATTAGCAGCAGGGCGCTTTGGGATATGACACTACTGCTAACTGGGACAAAAAAGTGTGGCAATTTGAAATTTAGCAGCAGCGATCTCAGAAAAAGCGCGCTACTACTACATCCTTAGCAGTAGCGCGGTTCGCGCGACCGCGCTACTTCTAATTAGAGTTAGGTGAACACCACCGGTCGATATTTGTAGCAGCGCGTTTTATGCCGAGCGCGCTACTGCTAAATCATTATCAGCAGTGAGTTTCCCGCACACACGCTACTACTAGTTAGCAGCAGTGCTGCTTTTTGAGCCGCGCTGTTGCTAAGATTCTGTGTATAGGCTTTTCCCTAGTAGTGCCACCCGGACACGGGATGAAGTCTTCAATCTTGTATCTTCATAGTCCAACAGTCTGGCCAAAGTATATAGTCCGGCTGTCCGAGGACCCCCTAATCCAGGACTCCCTCAACTGTCCCGGACACATAGCCCTCACCGTATTCTCCTTGAGCTAAGATCACACAGACCTCGCCCAACAGTAGTGGTAAGTCTTCACAAGTGACTTCCAAACCTTCACAGACATGGTCACTCGACAATCCACAATTTCTTTTGGATGCTCAGACCATGACGCCTAACCATCTGGAGGATACACAGTCCTCAAAGGTAACAAGCGTCGGTTCGACACAGGAACAATCTCTTCAGTGATGCTCAAGCACTTTTGGGGTTTGTAGGTTTGGGTTTGGGATTTGCATTTTCCTCAGTTGATGATTTTCGCTCAAAGTACTCAGAGGATGGGATGCTCCCAAATGACAAGTGTCAGTTTCTCTCAGAGCAGCCAACCCGCTAGTGGTTGTAAGGGGCGGCTATTTATAGCCTAGGGATCAGCCCGACATGATAAGACATAAATGCCCTTGGCTGATATGACTGTTAGGTGGTAGAATATTTTGGAACAGCTGGTGTGCGGCTCAGCAATGGTCGGATATTTGAGGTTCAAATTCCTCAAGGCTATCATGTTCCCCACTGTGTAGGCAATCCACACTGGCGAATTCCTAACTCCTCAGTCAGAACAAATTCCTAAAAGACTAGAAGATCTTCGTCTCTGTCACTTAAGAAATTGACTTAACTGATATGAGATTTCCAATGGCTCCACTCGAAGGATTGGGTAGGTGTAGGATTCTGAGATGAGCATCACCTGGAAATCAGTTTCCTTAGTATTACCTCGACCCCCTTTAACAGTATGGTGTTTCCTATGACTCAAGAAAGAGAAAATGAAACTACGAAAACAAAGGTCTTCACGCTTCAGATTCCTTGCATGAATATCGAAGTCTTCAAGGTCACACCAATTTCTTCACTTTCAAAGTCTTCAGGAGAACCAAAGTCTTCTGCCAAAGACATTCATTTTTAGGGGCCGACTTTCACTGTAAATATCAAACTCCTCATTGACTTATAGAGCCTGTGTACACTCACAAACATATCAGTGCATTAACCTATAAGTCTTCAATACACCAAAATCACTAAGGGGCACTAGACGCACTTAAAAATAGAATCCCTACTAACTAAATGGCATCACGGGATTGCTTTCGGGAATGATGGCCAGAATCACACTAGGACACAAAACATCGCTAGATCACTAGGTAATACTCTAAGACAACTAGGGCCATAATAATAATTCCAACATATATACCGAGGTAATGAAGTACCTCAAAGCACTTGCTAGTCTGGTTAATCTGGCCAAAAGAGCATCGAAACCAGAGGAAAAGGATTTTGAAAGTGCATCAGACTATTTAGAAACCTGGGATGACTCGGACAGCATAATGGATGTAAATGCTCAAAGGATTTGAGATATCCTGCAAAAATGGTGGCATAACCACTCATAAGCACAATATCAAGGTTCCGAGACCAACTATGAACACACGGAGGTAGAAGAAACTGAACTCAGACTTGAATTCACCAATCCTATCAGTCTACGGATTAGTAACACGTGATCCTGATAGAAAGAAGAGAAATCCTAGTTCCTTAACCCCGTAGGAAGGATAAGATGACTCCAATCAGAAGGGCATGAGGTAAAGGAGTAAAAAGAGCCTTACGTTCCCATCCACAATTAATTCCCTTATATAACTAAAGAATTTCTAGACTCAACTTCATCCAGTTTGGCTTGGTAATCCTACATGCAGTCAGGCTCTGATACCAATCCTGTCAGGACCCCGACTCAATGCCACACCGATCTAGCATGTAACACCTCATATCACTTTGCGGCCTCACGCACGGTATCCCCACGGGTGTCGCCTTACCAGGCCCCGGACCGTTTGCGCCTTTTGGCACACTTATATGATAGTGTCGCTAGTATCCATATGACAAGGAGCTCGGGCTGACATGGCTAGTCGTGAACCCAAAGTGGCACTAACTTACAGGGACAGGCATACATGACCCAACAACAAACGTGTCGGTCATCAGCGAGTGAATCCGGGCTGTAGCAGCTAGGCTAGCAGGACTCTGGTGAATCCGGGCTGTAGCAGGCTAACAGGACTCCGATAGACACCGCTTGACATATCCCCAAAGGGACAGACACAGTAACGAAGAAGGACACATGCCGGCCAGCCTAAGTGTTCCAGAGCAGTAGCAAGCTACCAAGGCTCAGTGGAAGCACTAGGAGACATTTCCCAGTAAGAGAGGCTACCAAGGATAGACAACTAGATAGTCAGATCCCACACATACCAAGCATTTCAAATCATACACACAATATGCTTGACATGTGCAAATACGACATGGCGTCACAACATAACTCTATGACTCAAAGTATTTATTCAATAGCCTCCGAGGAGCAAGATATTACAAATATGGGTCTCATGACCCAACATTCAAAGCATACAAATCAAAGCACAAACGGAAGCTTAACATGTCTGAGTACAGACATCTACAAATGAAAAAGGCTGAGAAGCCTGACTATCTACCAGATCCTCCCGAGGGCACAAGCTATCAAACTAAATGTCGAAGTCAACGCAGAAATACTAGCGAGACTAAAGTCTCTCTGCAAAACATAAATTAAGCAAACGTGAGTACAAATGTACCCAGCAAGACTTACATCAGAACTAGCTACATATGCATCATTAGAAACAAAGGGATGGTAGGGATTAACTGCATCAGGCCAGCTTTGACTCGGTGGCTATCCTAAACTACGACTGCAAGTAACTCTTTTGAGGTGGCGCACACGAGTCCACATATTCACCATATCAATACACCACTATGGATTCACTCCCGTCTCCCTACAAGGACGCCATCCATAGCAGACACTCTTATCTTGCGCATTTTAAAGTATCCACTTTCACTTGTGTATGAACTGTATAGGCAACCCACAGTTCCTTTACCGCGGACACGGCTATTCGAATAGATCATATTAACCCTACAGGTGTGTACTTCTTCACACATGCTCTCACCACTTACCGCCATGTACACGCCATGTATCTCGGCAACCTTCAAGCGGAAGCTTGGCGAGGGTGTCGTCCATGACCTGACTAACCACGCAAGACTATAGTCCAGTTTTATCGCCTATTCGGGTTCCATCTGCAAGGAGATCCGGTCGGGGTGTCGCTCACGGCCCCAAACAATGTGTACAGGGTTCCAAGCCCACCAAACGGGCGACGCTTGGCATACCCGGCCACGGTGCCTAGTCTGACCCAAGCCCACCTGTACCGGGTGACACTTGGTAGACTACTAACACAACCTACAAACACCAGAAACTAGTTGCAACTCCTGGATAGAGATCAGGCTGATTGATAAGTCGAGAGGGGTCGAGTTACTGGAACCCAATGTGTGGTAGTAACTGTTCATAAATCACAAACACAGAACTCAATTCCTGAGGACGGCTTCAATGATACAACCCACCATGTACTCCTACATGGCCTCTCACTGCTACCTTTACCAAATCGTGTTCACACACTTAGCTCACACATAGTAGGACATGTTCATCACCATTCCAATTCATCCCCGATGAATCAGACCTGACTCAACTCTAAGCAGTAGCAGGCATGACAAACAACCATGAACGAGTAGGCACATCAGGGCTCAAACAACTCCTACTCATGCTAGTGGGTTTCATCTATTTACTGTGGCAATGACATGTCATGTAGAGGAAAGGGGTTCAACTACCGCAGCAAGTAACAGTTAAATCGTTGTTGTCCTAATGCTGTAAAAGAGGGCAGGAGCGAGAGAGTGGGATTTTATCGGAATGAACAATGGGGTTTTGCTTGCCTGGCACTTTTGAAGATGATATAACGCTTCATCGGCGTCATCGAACTTATCGTTGGAACACGTCTATCGAGAGGGAACAACCACCGGCTATAAAGAGAGAACACAATCAATGCAATCCACAATATGATGCATGATCATGACATGGCAATATGAGTGTGTTGGCTAATGCAACTGCAACTAGATGGGTTTGAGTTATTTTGAACCCAAGGTTCAAGTTCAAACTCAAACTATGAATTTATTAAGTGCATTGTCATGTTTTGCTATAAACAGCAGTTTTAAGTTGCTTTAACATGCATGAAACCAGTTCATATGGATAGATTGCATTTTTCTGATCATTTTTCATATATATAACTTATTTCATTTGGAGTTACTGATAATTTTCTATGAATTGTAGAAGTTTAGGGCATTTTCTGGAATTTCCTGAATTAAGTTTAATCCAGAAAAAGGTTAACTGCGTCAGCATGACGTCGGTGTGACGTCAGCAGGTCAAAGGCGCCAGCCCAGGTCAAACCTGACGACTGGGACCCACATGTCAGTGTAACAACTAACTAATAGAGTTAGTTAGTGTTACGTTAGCAATAACCTAGGTTAATTAGGGCCTGGGCCCACATGTTAGTGAGTCAACCAATTAACTAAGTTAATTAGCGCTAACTAATCTAACACCTAAACTAAACAGGGGCACGGCCCATGATACATCTCCAACGTATCTATAATTTTTGATTGTTCCACGCTATGATATTACTTGTTTTGGATGTTTAATGGGCTTTACTATGAACTTTTATATTATTTTTGGGATTAACCTATTAACCGGAGGCCCAGCCCAAATTGTTGTTTTCTTGCCTATTTCAATGTTTCGAAGAAAAGGAATATCAAACGGAGTCCAAACGGAATGAAACCTTCGGGAGAGTTATTTTTGGAACAAACGCAATCCAGGAGACTTCGAGTAGACGTCATGGAAGCTTCGAGGAAGCCATGAGGGTCCAGGGCATGCCCCCACCCTCGTGGGCCCCTCGTGGCTCCCCTGACCGACTTCTTTCGCCTATATCTAACCATATACCCTGAAAACGTCCAGGAGCACAATAGATCGGGAGTTCCGCCGCCACAAGACTCTGTAGCCACCAAAAACCTCTTGGGAGCCTGTTCCAGCACCCTGCCGGAGGGGGAATCCATCACCGGTGGCCATCTTCATCATCCCGGTGCTCTCCATGACGAGGAGGGAGTAGTTCACCCTCGGGGCTGAGGGTATGTACTAGTAGCTATGTGTTTGATCTCTCTTTCTCTCTCGTGTTCTTGATTTGGCACAATGTTGATGTATCGCGAGCTTTGCTATTATAGTTGGATCTTATGATGTTTCTCCCCCTCTACTCTCTTGTAATGGATTGAGTTTTCCGTTTGAAGTTATCTTATCGGATTGAGTCTTTAAGGATTTGAGAACACTCGATGTATGTCTTGCATGTGCTTATCTGTGGTGACAATGGGATATTCACGTGATCTACTTGATGTATGTCTTGGTGATCAAATTGCGGGTTTAGTGACCATGTGAACTTATGCATAAGGGTTGGCACACGTTTTCGTCTTGACTCTCCGGTAGAAACTTTGGGGCACTCTTTGAAGTACTTTGTGTTGGTTGAATAGATGAATCTGAGATTGTGTGATGCATATCGTATAATCATGCCCACGGATACTTGAGGTGACATTGGAGTATCTAGGTGACATTAGGGTTTTCGTTGATTTGTGTCTTAAGGTGTTATTCTAGTACGAACTCTATGATAGATCAAACGGAAAGAATAGCTTCGTGTTATTTTACTACGGACTATTGAATAGATCGATCGGAAAGGCTAACTTTGAGGTGGTTTCGTACCCTACAATAATCTCTCCGTTTGTTCTCCGCTATTAGTGACTTTGGAGTGAATCTTTGTTGCATATTGAGGGATAGTTATATGATCCAATTATGTTATTATTGTTGAGAAAACTTGCACTGGTGAAAGTATGAACCCTACGCCTTGTTTCCTACCATTGCAATACCGTTTACGCTCACTTTTACCACTTGTTACCTTGCTGTTTTTATATTTTCAGATTACAAAAACCTATATCTACTTTCCATATTGCACTTGTATCACCATCTCTTCACCGGACTAGTGCGGCTATACAATTTACCATTGTATTGGGTGTGTTGGGGACACAAGATACTCTTTGTTATTTGGTTGCAGGGTTGCTTGAGAGAGACCACTTCATCCTGCGCCTCCCACGGATTGATAAACCTTAGGTCTTCCACTTGAGGGAAATTTGCAACTGTCCTACAAACCTCTGCACTTGGAGGCCCAACAACGTCTACAAGAAGAAGGTTGTGTAGTAGACATCAAGCTATTTTCTGGCGCCGTTGCCGGGGAGGTGAGTGCTTGAAGGTATATCTTTATATCTTGCAATCGAATCTTTTTGCTTCTTGTTTTATCACTAGTTAGTCCATAAAAGAAAAGTACAAAAAAATGGAATTGAGTTTGCCTCATATGCTTCATCTTTTTAATATCTTTCGAAAGAATGATGGAGAGGAAAATTGTGCTCAAGTGCTACAAGAAGAAGTCTATAAAATGTTTGGCACTAAATCTTTGAATGATGAGCATAATTGCACTGTTGTTAGCATGAACTATTTGAATATCCATGGTACTAATGATGATTGCACTAGTCATGATGAAAATGTCTCTTATAAGCATGTCAACTTTTGTGGAGTGCATAGAGTTTGCAAGTACACATCAAATAGGGAAGATAGATTTTGCAAGAGGCATAAGTATTTAGAAACTAAGTGGTTGCAAGAACAGCTAGATGCTTGTGCTGAAAATTTAAAATTTCTTTGCCATCCTTGTGAACTTTGCAATGAACGTGGTCACTTAAATCCCCAATACAAATTGTTTCATGATCGTATCGTGTCCAAAATTGTGATGACTTGATTTCTCTTGCACATCATAATGAAGTTAGTTTTCTTTTGTGTTATGAAGAAATAAAATGTAACTAAAGATATGCTAGAATTTGTCCTTGATAAAGTTCTTGATTTTGATCTAGAAGAAATTTTATGTACTGTGTGGTGAATTGCATTGAAATTCCTTATATTGCCAATTACATAAATAAAAGAAAGCAAATAGAAGATGAAGAAAATACTAATGAAAGGGAAGAGACTTCCCAATATCCTCCTATTATTTCTTATGATGAATCAGGTAACGAGGAGGAGCCTTCTATTCAACCAATCTCACTAATAAGGAGCTCCAAAAAGAGGGTTAACCCCACACATGATGTGAAGAAGAAAAAGAAAAGACAGATAAGCAAAGGTAAAAAGGTATCCCTACCAAATGATGTTGCTCCTATTACTCATTGTGATGATGATCATTGCTATACTATTGGTGCTATCCATACTATTAATGATGAGAGTGATTATGCTTATGACATGAAAAGGCCCAATCTTGGGGATGCTATGGTTGATGAGAATGACATATTTGAGAATATATTTGCTGCAATTAATGTTTATCCCCAGCTTGGGGATGCTATGTTTAATGAAGATGATAGTTTTAGCCTCCCAAGTTTTGATGAGCAAATTTATTATGATGATAGCATGCCTCCTATTTATGATGATTATTATGATGACACTTATGCTATAAAAAGTAGTGATGATTATATTTATAAAACTTGTCATGATTATGATTACCCTTTTTCTGAACATTACTCTTTTAATGTGGAAACAATTTATAGTATTTGAGTCTCTTATGATACTCCCACTATTCCGAATAAGAAGAATTTTGCTTATGTGGAGAGTACTAAAATTTCTATGCTTGTAGATCATGAAAAGAATGCTTTATGTGATAGTTATATTGTTGAATTCATTCATGATGCTACTGAAAATTATTATGAGGGAGGAATATATGCTTGTAGGAAATGCAATAATATCAAGTTCCCTCTCTATGTGCTTAAAATTTTAAAGTTATGCTTGTTTTGCCTTCCTATGCTAGTTGATTATTGTTCCCATAAGTTGTTTTCTCACAAAATCCATATGCATAGGAAGTGGGTTAGACTTAAATGTGCTAGTCATATTCTTCATGATGCTCTCTTTATCTTTCAATTCTTATCTTTTACGTGAGCATCATGCCTAGCTAGGGGCGTTAAACGTTAGCGCTTGTTGGGCGGCAACCCAATTTTATTGTTGTTCTTAGACTTTTGCTCCTGTTTAGTAAAAAATAATTCATCTAGCCTCTATTTAGATGTGGTTTTATGTTTTAGTTAGTGTTTGCGCCAAGTAGGACCTTTGGGAAGACTTGGGTGAAGTCTATGCGATCTTGCTGTAAAAAACAGAAACATTAGCTGCCATATTTTACTCGAGAGTGCTTTAAGGTTGATTATTTTTGCAGATGATTAATAGACAAATTCCTCATGTCCACCAATTTATTTCAGAATTTTTGCAATTACATAAGTATTCGAATGTTATAGACTACTACAGACTATTCTGTTTTTGACAGATTCTGTTTTCTATGTGTTGTTTGCTTATTTTGATGAGTCTATGAGTAGTATCAGAGGGTATGAACCGTAGGGAAGTTGGAATACAGTAGATATTACACCAATATGAATTTATAATGAGTTCACAACAGTACCTCAGTGGTGATTTATTTTCTTATACTAACTGAGCTCATGAGTTTTCTGTTAAGTTTTGTGTTGTGAAGTTTTCAAGTTTTGGGTAAAAATTCGATGGACTATGGAATAAGGAGTGGCAAGAGCCTAAGGTTGGGGATGCCCTAGAAGGCATCCCCTCTTTCGTCCTCGTTCAACGGTAACTTTACTTGGAGCTATATTTTTATTCACCACATGATATGTGTTTTGCTTGGAGCGTCATTTTGTTTTATTTTGTTTTGCTTGCTGTTTGAGTAAAATACCAAGATCTAAAATTCTTAAATGTTAGAGAGTCTTCACGTAGTTGAATAATTAGTGAACTACTCATTGATCTTCACTTATATCTTTCGGAGTAGTTTGTCATTTGCTCTAGTGCTTCACTTATATCCTTTTAGATAACGGCGGTGGTTTTATTTTATAGAAATTATTGATCTTTAATGCTTCACTTATATTATTTTGAGAGTTCTTTAGAACAGCATAGTAATTTGCTTTGGTTATGACTTCAGTCCTAATATGATAGGCATCCATGAGGGATATAATAAAAACTTTCATATAAAGTGCTATGAGAAGTTTCATTTCTTATGATTGTTTTGAGATATGAAGATGGTGATATTAGAATCATGCTAGTGGACTAGTTGTGAATTTGTGAGATACTTGTGTTAAAGTTTGTAATTCCCGTAGCATGCACGTATGGTGAGCCGTTATGTGAAGAAGTCGGAGCATGATTTATTTTTTGATTGTCTTCCTTATGAGTGGCGGTCGGGAACGAGCGATGGTCTTTTCCTACCAATCTATCCCCCTATCAGCATGCGCGTAGTAATTCGTTTCGATGACTAATAGTTTTTTGCAAAAAGTATATGAGTTCTTTATGACTAATGTTGACTACATGGATTATACGCACTCTCACCCTTCCACCATTGCTAGCCTCTCTTGTGCCGCGCAACTTTCGCCAGTACCATACACCCACCATATACCTTCCTCAAAACAGCCACCATACCTACCTATTATGGCATTTCCATAGCCATTCTGAGATTTATTGCCATGCAACTTTCCACTGTTTCGTTTATTATGACACGCTCCATCATTGTCATATTGCTTTTGCATGATTATGTAGTTGACATCGTACTCGTGGCAAAGCCACCTTCATAATTCTTTCATACATGTCACTCTTGATCCATTGGATATCCCGGTACACCACTGGAGGCATTCACATAGAGTCATATTTTGTTCTAAGCATTGACTTGTAATTCTTGAGTTGTAAGTAAATAAAAATGTGATGATGTGTGACGCCCGGATAATTAAGCTACAGTAGTCTCCTGCTAATGATGCCACGTCATCATTCTTACTGTTGCTAATCCTCATTTGATCCGAAGCATAATTCAAATTCAATTTATATTAAAGTCCAAAAATTCAACTTTGTCAAACATGCAAAATAAAATGTTCAAATTGTGGCAAATATTCCATAACTAAATATGGTGGGGAACCAACATTTTTTTCATAGTGTTTAAATGCCTTAAGCTAGTCAACACAGTGGCCTAGATAATAACTTAATTGCTTTTAAAATTGTAAAAATACTAAACTATTTTATTTTAACCTCAAACTATTTGTGGCAGTGGCATAAGTTACTAGTGTTGATTTAGAGACTAGTGTTGTATTTTGTAAAACTAAAAATAAAAGGAAACTAATTAGAAAACAGAAAAGCAAAATGAAAATAAAATGAAAAGGCCTCCCCTGACTCCCCCGGGCCTCGGCCCATCTCACCGAACCGGCCCAGCCCACCTTCTCCTTCTCCCCCCACCCGTGCACTACTCCTCTGTCCTGCATCGCTACAGGGCGCCATCGCCGCCCGACCACCTCGCCAACCCCGTCGCTGCAGGGATAAGGATGCCCCATCTAGACACCTCGGGCTCCTTCCCTCCACCTCGCCTAGATCCACTCTCCTCTCGCTCCCTCTCCCTTCGCTACCCGTCCCCGGAGCCTCATGACCATGGCCTTCCCCCACTGAAGTCGCGGCCACCGACCGCCCCGTGCCCCGCCGTCGAGTCCAGGAGCTCCCCCGCGTCCCACTATGTCGCCTACGTCATTTACGAGGCCGGATCGGCCCTAATCACGCATGCATCGACGCCAACGCGTCGTCTTCTTCCCGTCGACCCCGCCACTTCCTCGCTGTTGTCCTGCTACTCTGACGCCTCCCCGACCTCGTCGTCGTGCTCCGTTGTGAGCCCCTTCACCGCTACCCCCTGCTGCCCATAGCTAGTGCTGCGCGCTGCTACTGCTACGAGCTACTGCCCGCCCTGGCCACAGGTGTCCCTGTACGCCGTGCGTGCTGAGGCCGCTGCTAACTAGGCCGGGCCCCTGTTAATTAGTGGGAGCTAATCCCCTTTTATTACTACCCCCCACTAACCATTGGACCCCCCTGTTAATTAGTTAGGTTAATTAATCTAATTACCTAGATATTTTAGCCAATAGACACTGACATGTTCCTATGACATCTAGTTAAATAAGCTAATAAAACTCTGTTTTTGACATGTTTCTATGACACATGGGTCCAGCTGGTCCCTTTTGTCCAGTCAAACTGCTGACTGGGATAACCCAGTCAATGATATGCGGGTCCCCAGGGCCCTTTGACTAGTCAACGATCTCAATTGACTGCTGACTTGGCAGTAAACTAGACCCCACCTGCAGCCCCTGGTGCAAATAGTTGGGTACACTTCTGTGTACACATAGCAATTTAGTCTTTATTTTCGAATTAAAAGTAATTTCAGAATATTGTTTAAACTTTAGAAATTCATAAAAAATAAATCGTAACTCCGATGAAAATGATTTCTACGTGAAAGTTGCTTAGAAAAATCCAACGAATCCGAATATGCGGTCCGTTCATCTGTCACATGCCCCTAGCATGCTGAACATGGAACATTCCCGTCCGGTCATCTGTCTGACACAGGTCCGGAACCAGGAAAACATTCCCGGTTGAGTTCCCCCTTCACCTTTATCGTGTAGCCATACGTTAGGTCACACCCGCCACATCATATAGCCATATTATTTCTTCCCCCTCTCCTCTCCGGTAGACCACGAGACCAATGTTGCCCCTGTGATCGACTACGTCACCGACGACCCCCTCCTTGCCAGAGCAACCAGGAAAGCCTCCCCCTTTGATCATCCCGATATCGCCCATTCTATTCTCTCATGCTTGCATTAGATTTTTCTATTGTAATTGATTGCTCCTATTATGATGCATAGCCTCCTTTTGTACCTGCTTATTGTTACCTACCTGCTTATCCTAAACTGTTTAGTATAGGTTGGTTAGTCATCCATCAGTGACCCCCACTTGTCCGTGTTGCCCCTGCTTCATCATCGACGTCTCGATCGACGTGATCGACGACCAGAGCCCGTCACCTCACATCACATCACACCCCTTTATTTGCTCGACTCTGCAGAGCTACTATCGAGTGCCCAGGGTGATCCCTCATAACGCACTCCTAATGATAATTCTGTAGTGTAGCTATTCGGTCGTGGTCATTGAGGGTGATTTCCTCTTTCACCATTCCTGATACGGCTCTGTCATTCAACATCTCAAGTGTGAACCTCGAGGGTGGTCCCTCTTATGTTCACCTTGATGATTACATTGAGTGGAATCCACCGGGGTGATTCCTTGGGTTTTCCCCTTGATGTCTGGACACACGGTTACAATGACTTTACTTGAGACCTTGGTGAAAGTCGGGCGGGCCCCGAGAGCACCCGCAAGATAATGACGTGGCACGGCTGGGCGTTCTGGGCCCTTTCGTAAGTCCACGAGACGAGGTGACGGGGTCACTTCGATCGTGAGTCTCTGCTCGTCTCCGCAAGCTAATAATACACTATGGTTTGGGTATTAGTTTTGAGTTGGCCTCTGGCCTTTACGCACCAACCACCACACGAGAATAGTTATGGACCTCGACGTCGTAGTATCATCCGAAGATTTGTCAGACGTCCAGTTTAGCATTGAGGCATGGCTGGGCCGGCACCCTAGAGGTGGTACCTTGGTCCACCCTGCACGTAACGACCCGGAGTGCTACGGGCAATGGACCCAGACCCCGGAGTGCTTAGGATGTAGACCGGCGGGGACCTCTCTGTTGAGCCTAGGTAGGGCTATGACGTGTTGATCTTCCGAGGCCGAGCATTGACTCAGAAAAGTGTGTCCGTCCAGAGTGATTGAGCGTGTTGGAAAACATGGTGCACCCCTGCAGGGAAGATTATCTATTAATAGCGGTGTCCATGGTAACGGACGTTCAGACTTATATCCTGATCTTATACAACTACAAATGGATTCTTGAGATATGTGGCTCCGGGATTGCTTTCTCGCAGGCAGTCGAGGAAGGATCTCTGGGCATTAACGTGACAACATGCTTGTTAATTATAAACTGCTATTCTTTACTTTTCTACATGTTGCAAGATGCTCGGCTTGAAGATGCTAGTCTTCGATAGGCTAGGCCTTCCCCTCTATTCTGGCAATCTACAGTTTAGTCCACAAATACAACCCTTCCATTCGATACCAATGCATACTTAGTATAGATCTGATGCTTGCGAGTACTTTGGATGAGTACTCACGGTTGCTCTGCTACCCCCTTTTCCCCCTTCTTTCTTCTTTCCGGTTGATGCAACCAGATGGTGGATCCTTGGAGCCAGATGCCACCGCCCACGGATACTACTACGTGGAGACCGCCGACTACCAGGAGTAGTTTAGGAGGTCCCAGGAAGGAGGCCTTGCCACTTCGATCGTGTTGCTTTTGTGCTAGCCTTCTTAAGGCATCCTTGATTAACTTATGTCTGTACTCAGATATTGTTTCTTCCGCTGGCTTTTGTGTATCGAGCTATGTATTCGAGCCCTCGAGGCCCCTGGCTTGTAATATAAAGCTTGTATTATTTTATTTGTGTCTAGAGTTGTGTTGTGATATCTTCCCGTGAGTCCCTGATTTTGAGCGTACACATTTGCATGTATGATTAGTGTACGATTGAATCGGGGGCGTCACATGATCTTCATTATTAGAGTGTTGTCCCAAGTGAGGAAAGGATGATGGAGACTATGATTCCCTCACAAGTCAGGATGAGACTTCGGACTTTATGAAAAGTAAAAGAGGCCAAAGAAGCCCGAATAAAAAAAAGAGGCCAAAGAAGCCCACCAAAATAAAATAAAAAAAGAGAGAAAAAGAGAGAAGGGACAATGTTACTATCCTTTTACCACACTTGTGCTTCAAAGTAGGACCATGATCTTCATGACAGAGAGTCTCCTATGTTGTCACTTTCATATACTACTAGGAATTTTTCATTATAGAACTTGGCTTGTATTTTCCAATGATGGGCTTCCTCAAAATGCCCTAGGTCTTCGTGAGCAAGCAAGTTGGATGCACAACCACTTAGTTCCTTTTGTTGAGCTTTCATACACTTATAGATCTAGTGCATCCGTTGCATGGCAATCCCTACTCACTCACATTGATATCTATCGATGGGCATCTCCATAGCCCGTTGATACGCCTAGTTGATGTGAGACTATCGTCTCCTTTTTGTCTTCTCCACAACCACCATTCTATTCCACATATAGTGCTATGTCCATGGTTCACGCTCATGTATTGCATGAAAATTGAAACGGTTTGAGAACATCAAAAGTATGAAACATTGCTTGGCTTGTCATCGGGGTTGTGCATGATTTAAATATTTTGTGTGATGAAGATAGAGCATAGCCAGACTATATGATTTTGTAGGGATAGCTTTCTTTAGCCATGTTATTTTGAGAAGGCATGATTGCTTTGTTAGTATGCTTGAAGTATTATTGTTTTCATGTTAATATGAACTTTTATCTTGAATCATTTGGGTCTGAACATTCGTGCCACAATAAAGAAAATTACATTGAGAAATATGCTAGGTAGCATTCCACATCAAAAATTCTGTTTTTATCATTTACCTACTCAAGGACGAGCAGGAATTAAGCTTGGGGATGCTTGATACGTCTCCAATGTATCTATAATTTTTGATTGTTCTATGCTATGATATTACTTGTTTTGGATGTTTAATGGGCTTTACTAAACACTTTTATATTAGTTTTGGGACTAACCTATTAACCGGAGGCCCAATCCAAATTGTTGTTTTCTTCCCATTTCAGTGTTTTGAAGAAAAGGAATATCAAAAAGAGTCCAAATGGAATGAAACCTTCAGGGGAGTTATTTTTGGAACAAAGGCAATCCAGGAGACTTGGATTAGACGTCAGGGAAGCTTCAAGGAAGCCATGAGGGTCCAAGGAGCGCCCTACCCCCCTGGGCGCGCCCCCCACCCTCGTGGGCCCCTCGTGGCTCCCCTGACCGACTTCTTTCGCCTATATATATCCATAAACCCCGAAAACATCTAAGAGCACAATAGATTGGGAGTTCCGCCGTAGCAAGCCTCTATAGCCACCAAAAACCTCTCGGGAGCCCGTTCCGGCACCCTGCCGGAGGGGTAATCCATCATCGGTGGCCATCTTCATCATCTCGGCGCTCTCCATGACGAGGAGGGAGTAGTTCACCCTCGGGGCTGAGGGTATGTACTAGTAGCTATGTGTTTGATCTCTCTCTCTCTCTCTCTCTCTCTCTCTCTCTCTCGTGTTCTTGATTTGGCATGATCTTGATGTATCGCGAGCTTTGCTATTATAGTTGGATCTTATGATGTTTCTCACCCTCCACTCTCTTGTAATGGATTGAAGTTATCTTAACGGATAGAGTCTTTAAGGATTTGAGAAAACTTGATGTATGTCTTGCATGTGCTTATCCCTGGTGACAATGCGATATTCACGTGATCTACTGGATGTATGTTTTGGTGATCAACTTGCGGGTTCAGTGACCTTGTGAACTTATGCATAAGGGTTGGCACATGTTTTCGTCTTGACTCTCCGGTAGAAACTTTGGGGCACTCTTTGAAGTACTTTGTGTTGGTTGAATAGATGAATCAGAGATTGTGTGATGCATACCGTATAATCATGCCCACAGATACTTGAGGTGACATTGGAGTATCTAGGTGACATTAGGGTTTTGGTTGATTTGTGTCTTAAGGTGTTATTCTATTACGAACTCTATGGTAGATCGAACGGAAAGAATAGCTTCATGTTATTTTACTACGGCTCTTGAATAGATCGATCAGAAAGGATAACTTTGAGGTGGTTTCGTACCCTACAATAATCTCTTCGTTTGTTCTCCGCTATTAGTGACTTTGGAGTAACTCTTTGTTGCATGTTGAGGGATAGTTATATGATCCAATTATGTTATTATTGTTGAGAGAACTTGCACTAGTGAAAGTATGAACCCTAGGCCTTGTTTCCTTCCACTGCAACACCATTTGCGCTCACTTTTACCACCTGTTACCTTGCTGCTTTTATATTTTCAGATTACATAAACCTATATCTACTATCCATATTGCACTTGTATCACCATTTCTTCGTCGAACTAGTGCACCTATGCAATTTACCATTGTATTGGGGGTGTTGGGGACACAAGAGACTGTTTGTTATTTGGTTGCAGGGTTGCTTGAGAGAGACTGAGGGAGTCCTGGACTAGGGGGTGTCCGGATAGCCGAACTATCATCATTGGCCGGACTCCAAGACTATGAAGATACAATATTGAAGACTTTGTCCCGTGTCCGGATGGGACTTTCCTTGGTGTGGAAGGCAAGCTTGGCAATACGGATATGTGGATCTCCTACCATTGTAACCGACTCTGTGTAACCCTAGCCCTCTCCGGTGTCTATATGAACTGGCGGCTTTTCGTCCATAGGACGAACAACAATCATACCATAGGCTAGCTTCTAGGGTTTAGCCTCCTTGATCTCGTGGTAGATCCACTCTTGTACTACCCATATCATCAATATCAATCAAGCAGGAGTAGGGTTTTACCTCCATCGAGAGGGCCCGAACCTGGGTAAAAACATCGTGTCCCTTGTCTCCTGTTACCATCCGCCTAGAGCACAGTTCGGGACCCCTACCCAAGATCCGCCTGTTTTGACACCGATATTGGTGCTTTCATTGAGAGTTCCTCTGTGTCGTCGCAATCAGGAAGGATGTCTCTTCCCGTCTTTAAAGATGGTACCGTTGCCAAAGGAGCTTTGGCCACCGGCCAAACTATCCGGCTAGGTGGTTTTCTTATGACCGCCTGTTCGGCCAACGCTCCGACAATGACCTCTCGGGTCATCAAAAGCGATCTTCACGTCAACTCAGAATTCACCGAGCAGCTAGATCCGATGGAGCTCTCCTCCGTAAACGAGCTCTTGGATCACATCGCCGCCTTGGGAGTCGCTACAGACTACGATCGGATTGGGCTTAAAACTGATCTGAGAGAGATCAACTCTCCCCAGGCTACCCACCTCCTTGCTGTGGTAGAGGAACAGCACGGCGACTCTTCTTCTATATTAAAGACCAGTTATGTCCAGATAAGTTCCCGATCCCTCCATGCCGGATTCCCGCGGAGGGACGGACGTAAATCCAGTACTGAACCTAAAGTCAGGCAGCGGACCAGATTCGTTGGAAAACATCCAGCAATCCAAGCTTCCAAATTCGGAAACTTTTTGGACCATGAGCCTCAGATTGGGCGGGGTTCCGAATTTAATTCCACCCACCCACCCAAACACAAGCAATCTATCTCAAATCTGGCAAGAGCGCGCTGAAACAGCACATCATTACTGGGCCAGATTCCTCCTGGTTATGGACAGGATAAAGGACTTCCGTGAGGAAAGCGCAATCTCAATTTTCTGCAATAATTGTACGGACAAGGGAATCCTGAAAGCCATAAGTCGTCGTGAAATTACACGCTTCGCCGACCTGGCGTCCATAGTACGAAAGTACTGTGTGATGGAGAGTTCCAGGAAAACCGAAACCAAGTTTTGGGACAATCCGGCTCCGAACACAACCCTAGTCCGACATAAAAGGGTGCATCATGCTCAGGTACCTGGGACAAAAACCAAAAAGAAAAAACCCCCTAAAGGGCACGAAACCATACTGGAGGGATGGCTCAGCGGACCCTGTAAAATCCATAGTACAGAGGGCGCCACTCCAACGCATAGCCTTCGAGCATGTTGGATACTACGGCAGGTGGCCAAAAGTGGCGAAGAACTTCTAGCCCCAGAGAACCAGCCCAACAGTACCAGTACGGTATTAACAGTCTTCGAGACTTTCGCATCAAATAATATGCGGAAACGAACACTTCGCGGCCTCACCGAAGTCTACCAAGTAGCAACAATAAATCCATGGAGTGACACGGCCATCACCTTCAACGCCAGCGACGAACCTAAATTCCGAACAGCCCGAGCACCAGCCGCATTGGTCCTCAGTCCAATAGTGGACGGCTTTCGTCTTACTAAGGTACTCATGGATGGCGGCAGCGAATTAAACCTCATCTGCGAGGAAACCCTTCGAAAAATAGAAATAGACTGGAGCCGCATTGAGCGAAGCAGCACAACCTTTAGAGGAATAATCCCTAGTCGGGAAGCACGCTGCATAGGAAAAATCACACTGGACGTGGTGTTTGGCTCGCCGGACAGTTACAGGTCCGAGGAGGTCACGTTCCAAGTGGCCCCGTTCAGCAGCGGATATCATGCTTTATTAGGGCGAGAGGCATTCACAATTTTTCAATCTATACCCCATTACGGGTACATGAAGCTTAAAATGCCCGGGCCCAAAGGAATCATCACTCTTGTCAGTGATCGGACATAGCACTCTGTGCCGAAAATAAGACAGCTGCACTAGCCCTAGAGGCATTATCTGAAGCCCTAGTGGCAGAGGAACTCACTTCGCTGCGCTCCACGGTGAACAGGGACGATGTGATACTCGATAAAAGATCCAGGTCCACCTCTTTTAAGCCAGTGGACGAAATAGTCAAATTCCAAGTCCATCCAACGGACCCCACAAAGACGGCCTCCATTGGGGCATAATTAAACCCTGATGTAGACGCCGCACTACGAGAATTCCTTAGGGAAAATTGGGACATCTTTGCCTGGCACCCTTCAGACATGCCAGGAATCCCACGCAGGTTGGCAGAACACAGCCTAAATATCCTAAAAGGATTCAAGCCAGTCAAACAGGCTCTTCGGTGATTTTCCGAACCCAAAAGGCAGGCAATGGGAGAGGAGCTAGCCAAACTATTAGAAGCCGGATTCATTAGAGACATAAAACATCCGGATTGGCTAGCAAACCTGGTAATGGTATCAAAAAAGGACAAATCATGGCGTCTGTGTGTCGATTTTAAGGACCTTAACAAGGCTTGTCCAAAGGATCATTTCCCCCTTCCCCGCATCGATAAAATCATCGATGCTACCGTAGGGCACGATTCATTGTGCTTCCTTGACGCATACTCCGGCTGCCATCAAATCAAGATGGCGGAGACAGACCAAGCCGCAACGACATTCATTACTCCATACAGACCATTCTGCTTCAACACAATGCCCTTCAGGCTCAAAAACGCCGGCGCAACATATCAGCGCATGATTCAGACATGTCTGGCAACCCAGATCGGCAAAACAGTGGAGGAATACGTAGACAATGTGGTCATCAAGACCAAACATGTCGAAACTCTAGTAGAAGATTTGAGGCTCACATTCGACAACCTCCGAGCATATGACATTAAGCTCAACCCGGAAAAATGTGTTTTCGGCGTTCCAGTCGGAAAGCTCTTGGGCTTCATTGTATCCGGTAGAGGAATTGAAGCAAACCCAGCCAAGATCCGAGCTTTATCACAGTTGGATATCCCAAAAGACCTCAAACAAATACAAAAATTGACTGGATGCATGGCGGCTCTAAGCCGCTTCATCTCCCGCTTGGGAGAAAAGGCATTGCCCCTTTATCGCCTCCTCCGGCGCACCGAACACTTCGAATGGACGGATGCCGCCACGGCCGGACTAGAAGAAATAAAGGCCATATTGGCAACAAATCCGGTCCTGGCCGCGCCCAACATGGGCGAACCAATGTTATTATATATCGCGGCAACACATCAAGTTGTAAGCGCGGTGCTCGTCGTCGAACGAGAAACAGAAGGACACAAATTCCCTCTTCAAAAACCAGTGTACTACGTATCCACTGTCTTAACTCCATGCAAGTCCCGGTATCCACATTATCAAAAGATAGCGTACGCGGTGTTCATGGCATCCCGGAAGCTGCGACACTACTTTCAAGAGTGTTCGATAACAGTAGCCTCCGAAGTACCTCTCAACGACATCATAAACAACCGCGACACGACGGGCAGGATTACAAAATGGGCCATTGAGCTCCTACCATTCGACATAACCTACAAACCACGGCGAGCTATAAAGTCGCAAGTTTTGGCCGAATTCATCACTGAATGGACCGAAGTCGAACTCCATAAAGAGTACGGCGCATACTCCAATTGGATCATGCACTTTGACGGCTCCTAAATGTTGGCCGGCTTGGGGGCTGGCGTCGTCTTGACGTCCCCAACCGGAGACACAGTCCAATACGTACTTCAGATAATGTACATGGACTCCAACAATGCAGCCGAATACGAGGCCATTCTACATGGTCTCCGGATGGCAATGTCCATGGGCATTCAACGCCTAGAGGTCCGTGGGGATTCAAACCTCGCAATATCCCAATTAAAGGGAGACTTTGACGCCAAGGATCCAAAAATGGCAGCCTACCGTAACGCCGTCTTAAAAATGTCAGCTCGGTTCGAAGGACTCGAATTCCACCATGTAGCCCGGGATAATAACCAGGCGGCCGACGTGTTGGCATGCATCGGCGCAAAGCGCGATGCCGTCCCTCCAAACATCTTCCTGGAGCGGCTTTTTAAGCCATCCGTATTATGGGAATAGGAGTCCAGAAACAACAACCCGGAACCAACCGCACCACCCAACACCGAACATTCTGACACAATCGGTGGCTCAGCCAATGAAATAACACCTTCGGCCCACAAAATAATGGCAGTCATTGCCCCGTGGACGGAACCATTCCTAGCCTACTTAATTAGGCAGGAACTTCCCGAAGACCAAAACGAGGCCCGCTGCATAGTACAGTGATCTAAAGCCTACAAGGTCCATGAGGGAGAGCTTTACAAGAAAAGCACAACCTGAGTCCTTCAAAGGTGCATCTCCGAAGAGGAAGGGTGAAATCTTCTGGCTGAAATTCACGCCGGACTCGGCGGGCACCACACCGCAGCCCGGGCCCTTGTAGGCAAGGCCTTCCGTACAGGATTTTATTGGCCAACGGCCCGGGCAGATGCTCAAGACTTAGTCCAACGATGCGTCGGTTGCCAGCTCTTTGCTAATCAAAGCCACATGCCACCCACCGCCCTCAAAACTATACCCATCACCTGGCCGTTCGCGGTCTGGGGGCTTGACATAGTTGGACCACTTAAAGGGGGAACCCACAAGCAAAAATACTTATTGGTCATGGTGGACAAATTCACCAAATGGATAGAGGCCAAGCCAGTTAGAACGGCAGAATCCGGACCTGTGATAGACTTCATATCTGGGGTAGTACACCGTTATGGCGTCCCCCACAGCATCATCACTGATAACGGCACGAACTTCACGACCGACGAGGTTAAACTCTGGTGCAAAGATATGGGCATCAAGCTCGACTACGCTTCAGTCTATCACCCTCAAACTAACGGTCAAGTCGAACGAGCAAATGGTCTAATCATGAGCGGCATCAAACCCAGGTTAGTGCGGTCCCTCACGGAATCTAACACACACTGGGTGGAGGAGCTCGACTCCGTACTCTGGGGGCTGCGGACCACGCCAAACCGCACTACTGGATTCACACCATTTTTATGGTATATGGCGCAGAGGTAGTTTTGCCCTGCGATATAATTCATGACTCACCTCGCGTGCGCGTGTACGAAGAAAGAGAAGCCGAGTTGGATCGGCAGGACAGTTTGGACGCCTTAGAAGAGGAGCGCGACGTGGCAAAAGCTTGTTCCGCATTCTATCAGCAGCAGGCTCGAAGATACCAAAGCAGAGAAGTACGGGCCAAAACTTACAATGTTGGCGAACTAGTTGTACGCCTGTCGGACAAGAAAAAGGACAAACTCAAGCCCAAATGGGAAGGTTGCTTCATCATCGACGAAGTCCTGACCGGTGGAGCATACCGTCTGCGAAACAGATCGGACAACCGACTCGAGCCGAACCCATGGAACGTAGCCCATCTCCGAAGATTCTACGCCTAGCGCCGGACTCAGAGTTCATCTCCTTCCTCCGTCCACATTTTATACTTTAGCTGTCTTTTGTTTTTCTCTTTCTTCCTCCTTTTTTCGTAAAGCCTTTGAGGGCTGATCTGCGCATTGCTCGCACACACTTGACGTGCTGCTCGCACTCATTATACCTGGGGGCTTCTTTAACAGAAGCTTATTTATACGGGCTTCATGCCCAACACATGTGTCACACTTCTGCATGTACCTTTTATTCGCCATTATATGCATCGATATGACTTAAGTTTTGGCCAAGCTGGGTTGCCTAGCTCCTGTGCTTACCCCTACGTTCCCGATTGTTCGGCTAGGAGGTAAAGGGAGCACCTCTGCGATTGTTACTACCGGGTTAGCCGGATGTGTACCTCAGACTGGGTGAAGCCGAAAGCTAGCGTTCTTAAGGGAATATTCGGTCGGTGACTTGAAAGATGATTTCTTACTTATTTATTTATCTGCCCCCAGATGCTTTTCTGCTCTTTTCGCAGTCCGGACATGCACTTTAGGGCATGCCTCCTGTCGTGGAATTGTCACGGCAGATGTCCTAGGGTGAGGACTTAGTCGTGAGGCCAACGCATCTATGTGGTAGCTTGAGAGGGGTTGAGCGGAATCGAGAAACGCAACACAAGACAGGGATTTAGACAGCTTCGGGCCCCGGGAAACATCATCCGGTAACAACCCTACATCCTGTTTGAGGCTAGGTCTCATTATCATCACGAGGGAGTCGCCGTAAACCGGCTCTCCTCTTTGTGTCTAGCCCTAGGATTGCTTCTTCTTGTTTGTAGCTTGTCCCTCTTTGGGGAGCCCCGCCCCTCCTTATATATGTTGAAGGGGTGGTTTACATGACTAGTCCTAGTTGGATTAGGATTACTCTATTACAAGTGGAGTCCTAGTCTTGCTTCCTTTGTAGGAGAATAGTCCTTATGCTTTCCTCATAAACCGGCCCACCACTAAACGTGAACCGGCCTTCTGGGCCATGGGCCTCGTCATCCATCTGACCCGCCCGCCGGGTTACGAATGAACCGCCAAGACCGGGCGGGTATCCCGTGAACCGCCAAGCTCCGGGGCGGGTTACCAGTGAGTCGCCCAGTCCGGCCGGGTTATACTTCCGGCCGGTTTACGCCACGGGGTATATCCCCGACACCTCCCAGGGAAAGGAACCCCTAACGGAACTATTCTCCCTGGAAGATGTTTCTTACTAACCATGTAATATAACATAACTAGTTGGGCACTTGTCTGATAAAGCACTAATGACCCCTACGCCTGGTCTCCATGCATGCCCCGGTTTTTACATAACCGCGAGGGTATTTGGACACACTCTGGACTATTGGGTCCCGAGGTTGAAGCAAAAAGGTCCGCAAAGACAAACGATCTACAATCCGGCTAGAAGGCATTTTACATGTCATTTTAAATTACATCGTCAAATTGACTGATTGTACTCCTCTTCAATCCCATCTAACAGGCTGTCTAGTTTACAGTCCCGTTGGGAATACTTCGCGGCCAACTCTACTTGGCCGTACATTAAGCTCACAGGGATCTCCTTCCCATCGGGCCCCACAGGTCCGACCTCAGCCACGTGGTTTGATCAACCTTCGTGTACTGCATCTTCACCATGGCCCAGGCCTCCATGGCGCCTTGACGGCAGGCCGATATCTTCCACAGACGGAAGCGCTGCCGTGCTCCCTGAAGCTTCTCCACAAGCCCTCCAAGACCCTCGGGTAGGGAGACGGACGGCCATAAAGCCTGGGCGACGCCGCTCATCGCCTGTCGAACACGTTCGTGCAGTTGCAGCAGCTCGGGAAGTAGGTCACCCGTTGAACCGGGCCTTTCCTTCGCAGGACGACCTGTGAGCACACCTACAGACACATTTCTGTCAATCGACTTCCTCGCCGAACTCTTATTTTCAAAAGAGTTTGCTCAAGCACTTACTATAAATGTCGCGACGAAGCCGCCGATTCTCCTTCATGGAGTCAGACAGCTGGGCCCGAACATCTTTTAGTTCTTCGCCCAGCTGGGTGTTGGCATCTTGGAGTTTGTTCCTCTCCTGTTTCACCCTCATAAGGAACTTCTCGCCGGCCTTCAGCTGGCGCAATAGATGTTGCTTGTCCGGATCTAGGCCGGCACCATCTACAATATTATTGTCAGACTTATACACACGCTGCACTTCATAAACTACTTATCTTTTCGAAGTATGTATTACCAGAGGGGGTCTCTGTGGCTCCCCCTGGGGCGGCTAGTGCGGCCTCAAGTTGGGCCTTGCACCCTTGAAGCTCCTGGGATAGGTGGGTATTCTTCTCCGTAAGATCCTGCACAACAAATGATCCTTAAATCAGTTATTCTAACTATTTTAAGTCTCGGGGGCTACTGGCATATATAACTATTAAAATTCCTCACCCGTATGTCTTTCACATACTGCTCTGTGGCTCTGGTTAGACCATCTCGAGCGGCACGGAGGTGCGCGTCTTCCGCATTAAAGGCATTCAACGCCTCCGGGGAGAAACACGCGTCACGAAGAACCGTCCGGCGGCGCCTATGATTCATGGCGCTCTCCAACTCAGACCGGGTGGCGAACAGCCTGTCGGCATCCTCCGTTGGAGGAGCATCCGGCTCATGCCTTGTATTCGCCTCCCCCTCCGGACCCGGCGTTGGAGCCCGGCTGGCGGAGGCTTGATTGGCAACCTCTTCGGACACAGTCCGGCGAGCGCTCTTTCTCCTGGAAAAATCATGAGCATTAACATACCTCCCAGGAACCTTTCCTTTAAAAACACAGTGGTGCGTCATACCGTTGCGGCGATGTTTCGATTCGCGCCGCATTCCTCTTCAGCCGCGGGTTGGGCTTCCCGCCTTAAGGGCACCTCCTGCGGAGCACCATTGGTATACGGTGGTCAGTAATGATGTCAGGACTCCGGTCATAGTTACCTAGGAAGCCGGAGGTAAACCAGGGTAGTCGGCCATAATGGCGACCAAAGCATTGTCCATGCTATATAAGTTGGTGGAACACCCCATCGATCAGCTCCACCTTTATGTCCGGATCCTCTTCGGAGGTTGGATCAAGGGATCGTCCCGGATCCTCGGGCTGTGGAGTCAGGCTGTGTATGCCCTCTACGTCCCGGCGCAGTTCCTGCGTTGAAATCACAAAGTGATACACTTAACTTTGGGAATATGGATTAGATAGATAAACGTCCGCTTACCCAGCTCTGAGGGTTATTCATGGAGAATCCATTCAATGGACTCGCACGGAGGAAGTCCTCCTTCTCCCCCTTGTACAAGCCGGACAGGATCTTCACCAGATCGGCAACCGATCCCGGGCCCTTGCGGCCATGACGGGTGGCGTCATCCTCCCCGTTGAAATCCCACATAGGGTCGCCCCTATATTGGAGCGGCTGCACCCCTCGCATGATGCACGTGGCCATAACTCCAATCATGGTCAATCTGGAATGAGCCAGTAACCTTATCCGGCCCATCAGATATTGGACGTCCCTATCATTCTCCTGTTGAGGGCTCCGCGGGCGCCAACTCAGGCGTTTCTTCATAGGAGCGTTGCTGAACTCCGGGAGGCCGATCCGAACTGGGTCCGGCAGTGGGGCGTCTTCCATATAAAACCATTCCGAAGGCCAGTCTTTGGATGCCTTCTTTGGGGTTCCGGATAGATATCCGGTCCCGGCGACGCGCCATATTTCGGCTCCGCCCATTTGATATATCGACCCCTTGTGAGAACGGAGTACGAGTCAAAACAATCTCTTCCACAGCGCGAAATGGGCCTCGATGCCCAACAACAGCTCGCAAAGGGCTACAAAGCCCGCGATGTGCAAGATGAAGGCAGGTGTAAGGTGGTGAAGCTGGAGCCCATAGAACTCCAGGAGCCCCCAGAGAAACGGATGAATGGGAAATCCAAGTCCCCTTATTAGATAAGGGACGAAGCATACCCGCTCTCCTTCAGAGGGATTGGGGACGCTCTCCGCCTGTTTTCCGCCCTTGTAGGTGGCCAGTCCGGCTCGAACCGGAACCATGAAGGCTGGGGGAAGGTATCCCTCTGCTTGGAGCGTCACTAGCTCGCTATGCGGGACTGAACATCTCCTCCAATCTCCTGGCTGAGGGCCGGGAGCGCGAGAGGAGAAGCCGCGTCGACTGTCCATGATGGAGTGGATTTTTGTCAGAGGAGCTTCGATGAGTACTCGCGGAAGGAGGATGGTGTGATTCGGATCTAGAACCTCGCCTCTCTTATAGGCAGCTTATTCACGCAGCTAGGGGGTAAAACGTAAAAATACCCTGGCTTTTCGCATTCGTACGACACGTGGAAGAGGGCCATTATTGGACGTGGAAGCCAAGGAGCACAACATTTATAAGGAAGCCGGGCACTATTCGGTAAGCACATGGAATTTGGAGGAGAACCCGCCTTGCAAAGCCGAAGACAATATATGCGCCGGACTCATCATCATTGAAGCCTGGTTCGGGGGCTACTGAGGGAGTCCTGGTCTAGGGGGTGTCCGGATAGCCGAACTATCATCATTGGCCGGACTCCAAGACTATGAAGATACAAGATTGAAGACTTTGTCCCGTGTCCTGATGGGACTTTCCTTGGCGTGGAAGGCAAGCTTGGCAATACGGATATGAGGATCTCCTACCATTGTAACCGACTCTATGTAACCCTAGCCCTCTCCGGTGTCTATATAAACCGGAGGGTTTTAGTCCATAGGACGAACAACAATCATACCATAGGCTAGCTTCTAGGGTTTAGCCTCCTTGATCTCGTGGTAGATCCACTCTTGTACTACCCATATCATCAATATCAATCAAGCAGGAGTAGGGTTTTACCTCCATCGAGAGGGCCCGAACCTAGGTAAAAACATCGTGTCCCTTGTCTCCTGTTACCATCCGCCTAGACGCACAGTTCGGGACCCCCTACCCGAGATCCGCCGGTTTTGACACCGACAGAGACCATCTTCATTCTGCGCCTCCCACGGATTCATAAACCTTAGGTCATCCACTTGAGGGAAATTTTCTACTGTCCTACAAACCTCTGCACTTGGAGGCCCAACAACGTCTACAAGAAGAAGGTTGTGTAGTAGACATCAAGCTCTTTTCTGGCGCCGTTGCCGGGGCGGTGAGTGCTTGAAGGTATATCTTTAGATCTTGCAATCGAATCTTTTTGTTTCTTGTTTTATCACTAGTTTAGTCTATAAAAGAAAACTACAAAAAAATGGAATTGAGTTCGCCTTATATGCTTCACCTTTTTAATATCTTTCGTAAGAATGATGGAAAGGAAAATTTTGCTCAAGTGCTAGAAGAAGAAGTCTATAAAATGTTTGGCACTAAATCTTTGAATAATGAGCATGATTGCAATGTTGTTAGCATGAAATATTTGAATATCCATCTTATATTTACTAATTGGAGGCACCGTACGAGGCACCACGTTAATCCTTAGAATTAAAGAATTTTGGCCGTTGGATTAATATATAATGAATTTGTAGCCATTAGATGAAAGGTAAGACGTGTTGTCTCCTACTAGCACGTACGGGAGTCATACTCCCATTGGACTCTCTTTGTTTCATAAAAAAATCATTCTTTAAAAACCAAAAATCTGAGCATCCCATGCTACCACGTATGGGAAACTTCCTCCTTTGCGTCTCTCTTGGATTCCTAGAAAAAAGAAATATTACTTAAGAAACATAGACCAAGAATTTTATTATGAGAAATCACTTCAGGTAACAAAAGTAGAAAAGTATACCTTTATTTTCACGCTTCAAAAAACATAATTAACCATAAAACAATTATATTAAAATTTAATGGTCAAGCTCAGTTAGGCCGCCATGCCATATAAATTTTTAATGGAAAAATGACACATACCAGAAGTACAAAAAAGGATTAAACCAACATGCATGAAAAATTGTCCGGGATGCCCATGTTCAAGTACAGACCAAAAAAAATATATTTGCCTTCTCCATTCATAAAGAAAAAAGAAGACATGTTATCAAATAAAGATACGCACAAATCATGATGCAGAGCCCGGGGGCATGCCTCCATTTCAAAAAAAATGTTATCAAATAAAGATACACTCAAATGAAATGTCCTTAGGCCGAATGCTAAAAAAGAGTCCACGTCCCAAATATCACCAAAATTAAAACCACGTGTGTGCTCCCTTGAGAAAAAAACAAATTAAAAGCCACGTACAAATAATTGCCCCCCAAAGCCTCACGCTCAGAAAAAAATAAGCCTGAATGTTTTTCAGCCACATGCATGTTCCCATGAGGAAAATGGAATTAAAAAAGCACGTACAAATAAATGCTCCCGAAAGCATTACATTTAGAAAAATAAGTCTATTCATGAATGATTTTTTAATTCCTTTTGTAAGAAAAGAAACATGACCAAGATAAAATAAATAAAAAATAAAAAGAATATCTCTCCCTAACAGCTTCCAAATTTTAGTTGATTTATAATTTTTGTAAGCTTTAACATGGTATATGTACCAATTATTTGAAGACTCGTTAGGTCATCACGTCAAGAATGGTTCTAGCCCGTGCAGCTTCTCTTCACTTCAAGAAACATTTTTTAACAGATAGAAACATATTAAGACATAGAAATTTTTTAACAGATAGAAACATATGGGGGTGTCTCTACACTTCTCTTCATGTACCATAGGACAGATGATGTGTTTGACCAACAAGTATAGCTATCCAAAATTGTTGATGTCACAAATGAATTTACACAACAATGTTAAGCCAGAGAAATTTCTAGCCCGTGCAACTGCACGGGTAGACGACTAGTGGTACTAATGATGATTGTACTAGTCATTATGAAAATGTCTCTTATAAGCATGTGAACTTTTGTGGAGTGCATAGAGTTTGCAAGTACACATCAAATAGGGAAGATAGACTTTGCAAGAGGCTTAAGTATTTAGAAACTAAGTGGTTGCAAGAAAGGCTAGATGCTTGTGCTGAAAATTTAAAATTTCTTTGCCATCCTTGTGAACTTTGTAATGAACATGGTCATTTAAATCCCCGATACAAATTGTTTCATGATCATATCGTGTCCAAAAATTGTGATGACTTGATTTCTCTTGCACATCATAATGAACTTAGTTTGCTTTTGTGTTATGAAGAAATGAAACATATAACTAAAGATATGCCAGAATTTGTCCTTGATAAAGTTCTTGATTTTTATCTAGAAGAAATTTTTATGTATTGTGCGGTGAATTGCATTGAAAATCCTTATATTGCCAATTACATAAATACAAGAAAGCAAATAGAAGATGAAGAAAATACTAATGAAAGGGAAGAGACTTCCCAATATCCTCCTATTATTTCTTATGATGAATCAGGTAACGAGGAGGAGCCTTCTATTCAACCAATCTCATTAATAAGGAGCTCCAAAAAGAGTGTTAACCCCACACATGATGTGAAGAAGAAAAAGAAAAGACAGAGAAGCAATGGTAAAAAGGTATCCCTCCCAAATGATGTTGCTCCTATTACTCATTGTGATGATGATCATTGCTATACTATTGGTGCTATACATACTATTAATGTTGAGAGTGATTATGCTTATGATATGAAAAGGCCCAAGCTTGGGGATGATATGTTTAATGAAGATGATATTTTTAGCCTCCCATGTTTTGATGAGAAAATTTATTATGGCGATAGCATGCCTCCTATTTATGATGATTATTGTGATGACACTTATGCTATAAAAAGTAGTGATGATTATATTTATAAAACTTGTCATGATTATGATTACCCTTTTTCTGAACATTACTCTTTTAATGTGGAAACAATTTATAGTATTCGAGTCTCTTATGATACTCCCACTATTCCGAATAAGAAGAATTTTGCTTATGTGGAGAGTAATAAAATTTCTATGCTTGTAGATCATGAAAAGAATGCTTTATGTGATAGTCATATTTTTGAATCCATTCATGATGCTACTGAAAATTATTATGAGGGAGGAATATATGCTTGTAGGATTTGCAATAATATCAAGTTCCCTCTCTATGTGCTTAAAATTTTAAAGCTATGCTTGTTTTGCCTTCATATGCTAGTTTATTATTGTTCCCATAAGTTGTTTGCTCACAAAATCCCTATGCATAGAAATTGGGTAGACTTAAATGTGCTAGTTGAAGGAAATATGCCCTAGAGGCAATAATAAAGTTATTATTTATTTCCTCATATCATGATAAATGTTTATTATTCATGCTAGAATTGTATTAACCAGAAACATGATACATGTGTGAATACATAGACAAAACTATAGTCACTAGTATGCCTCTACTTGACTAGCTCATTAATCAAAGATGGTTATGTTTCCTGACCATAGACATGTGTTGTCATTTGATTAATGGGATCACATCATTAGGAGAATGATGTGATTGACATGACCCATTCCGTTAGCCTAGCACTTGATCGTTTAGTATACTGCTATTGCTTTCTTCATGACTTATACAAAGTTCCTGCAACCATGAGATTGTGCAACTCCCATATACCGGAAGAACACTTTGTGTGCTACCAAACATCACAACGTAACTGGGTGATTATAAAGGTGCTCTATAGGTGTTTCCCAAGGTACATGTTGAGTTGGCATAAATCCAGATTAGGATTTGTCACTCCGATTGTCGGAGAGGTATCTCTGGGCCCTCTCGGTAATACTCATCACCTAAGCCTTGCAAGCATGTAACTAATGAGTTAGTTATGAGATGATGTATTACGGAACGAGTAAAGAGACTTGCCGGTAACGAGATTGAACTAGGTATTGGATACCGACGATCAAATCTCGGGCAAGTAACATACCGATGACAAAGGGAACAACGTATGTTGTTATGCGGTTTGACCGATAAAGATCTTCGTAGAATATGTAGGAACCAATATGGGCATCCAGGTCCCGCTATTGGTTATTGACCGAGAATGGTTTTAGGTCATGTCTACATAGTTCTCGAACCCGTAGGGTCCGCACGCTTAACGTTTCGATGACGGTTTTATTATGAGTCTATAAGTTTTGATGTACCGAAGTTTGTTCGGAGTCCCGGATGTGACCACGGGCATGAAGAGGAGTCTCGAAATGGTCGAGACATAAAGATTGATATATTGGACGACTATATTCGGACACCAGAAAGGTTCCGGGTGATTTCGGAGAAAACCGGAGTGCCGGGGGGGTTACCGGAACCCACTGGGAGAGTTAATGGGCCACATGGGCCTAGGTGGGAAGAGAGAGGGGCGGCCAGGGTGGGCCGCACGCCCCCTCTCCCTCTGGTCCGAATTGGACTAAGAGGGGTGGGGCGGCGTCCCCCTTTCCTTCCCCCTCTCCCCCTTCCTTCCCCCTCCTAGTAGGAGTAGGAAAGGAGGAATCCTACTCCTACTAGGAGGAGGATTCCTCCTCCCTTGGCGCGCCCAAAGGGGCCGGCCAGCCTCCCCCCTCCCTCCTTTATATACGGGGGCAGGGGGCACCCCATAGACACAAGTTGATCTTCGTGATCGTTCCTTAGCCGTGTGCGGTGCCCCCTTCCACCATATTCCACCTCGGTCATATCGTCGCGGAGTTTAGGCGAAGCCCTGCGCCGGTAGAACATCATCATCTTCACCACGCCGTCGTGCTGACGGAACTCATCTCCGGAGCTCGGCTGGATCGGAGGCCGGAGATCATCATCGAGCTGAACGTGTGCTGAACTCGGAGGCTCCGTACGTTCGGTGCTTGGATCGGTCGGATCGTGAAGACGTACGACTACATCAACTGCGTTGTGCTAACGCTTCCACTTACGGTCTACGAGGGTACGTGGACATACACACTCCCCTCCCGTTGCTATGCCATCACCATGATCTTGCGTGTGCGTAGGAATTTTTTTGAAATTACTACGTTCCTCAACAGTGGTATCAGAGCCTAGGTTTTATGCGTTGATGTTATATGCACGAGTAGAACACAAGTGAGTTGTGGGCGATACAAGTCATACTTCTTACCAGCATGTCATACTTTGGTTCGGCGATATTGTGAGATGAAGCGGCCTGGACCGACATTACGCGTACGCTTACGCGAGACTGGTTTCACCATTACGAGCACTCGTGCTTAAAGGTGGCTGGCGGGTGTCTGTCTCTCTCACTTTAGCTGAATCGAGTGTGGCTACGCCCGGTCCTTGCGAAGGTTAAAACAGCACTAACTTGACGAACTATAGTTGTGGTTTTTGATGCGTAGGTAAGAACGGTTCTTCCTAAGCCCGTAGCAGCCACGTAAAATTTGCAACAACAAAGTAGAGGACGTCTAACTTGTTTTTGCAGGGCATGTTGTGATGTGATATGGTCAAGACGTGATGCTATATTTTATTGTATGAGATGATCATGTTTTGTAACCGAAGTTAACGGCAACTGGCAGGAGCCATATGGTTGTCGCTTTATTGTATGAAATGCAAACGCCCTGTAATTGCTTTACTTTATCACTAAGCGGTAGCGATAGTCGTAGAAGCAATAGATGGCGTAACGACAACGATGCTACGATGGAGATCAAGGTGTCGCGCCGGTGACAATGGTGATCATGACGATGCTTCGAAGATGGAGATCACAAGCACAAGATGATGATGGCCATATCTTATCACTTATATTGATTGCATGTGATGTTTATCCTTTATGCATCTTATCTTGCTTTGATTGACGGTAGCATTTTAAGATGATCTCTCACTAAAATTATTAAGTAGTGTTCTCCCTGAGTATGCACCGTTGCCAAAGTTCGTCGTGCCGAGACACCACGTGATGATCGGGTGTGATAAGCTCTACGTCCATCTACAACGGGTGCAAGCCAGTCTTGCACACGCAGAATACTCAGGTTAAACTTGACGAGCCTAGCATATGCAGATATGGCCTTGGAACACGGAGACCGAAAGGTCGAGCGTGAATCATATAGTAGATATGATCAACATAATGATGTTCACCATTGAAAACTACTCCATCTCACGTGATGATCGGTTATGGTTTAGTTTATTTGGATCACGTGATCACTTAGATGACTAGAGAGATGTCTGTCTAAGTGGGAGTTCTTAAGTAATATGATTAAATTGAACTTAAATTTATCATGAACTTAGTACCCGATAGTATCTTGCTTGTCTATGTTTGTTTGTAGATAGATGGCTCGTGCTGTTGTTCCATTGAATTTTAATGCGTTCCTTGAGAAAGCAAAGTTGAAAGATGATGGTAGCAATTACACGGACTGGGTCCGTAACCTGAGGATTATTCTCATTGCTGCACAGAAGAGTTACGTCCTGGAAGCACCGCTGGGTGCCAGGCCTGCTGCTGATGCAACTGACGACGTTAAGAACGTCTGGCAGAGCAAAGCTGATGACTACTCTATAGTTCAGTGTGCCATGCTTTACGGCTTAGAACCGGGTCTTCAACGACGTTTTGAACGTCATGGAGCATATGAGATGTTCCAGGAGTTGAAGTTAATATTTCAAGCAAATGCCCGGATTGAGAGATATGGAGTCTCCAATAATTTCTATAGCTGCAAGATGGAGGAGAATAGTTCTGTCAGTGAACACATACTCAGAATGTCTGGGTATAATAATCACTTGATTCAACTGGGAGTTAATCTTCCTGATGATAGTGTCATTGACAGAATTCTCCAATCACTGCCACCAAGCTACAAGAGCTTCATGATGAACTATAATATGCAAGGGATGAACAAGACGATTCCCGAGCTCTTCGCGATGCTGAAAGCCGCGGAGGTAGAAATCAAGAAAGAGCATCAAGTGTTGATGGTCAACAAGACCACTAGTTTCAAGAAGAAGGGCAAAGGGAAGAAGAAGGGCAACTTCAAGAAGAACGGCAAGCAAGTTGCTGCTCAAGAGAAGAAACCCAAGTCTGGACCTAAGCCTGAAACTGAGTGCTTCTACTGCAAGCAGACTGGACACTGGAAGCGGAACAGCCCCAAGTATTTGGCGGATAAGAAGGATGGCAAAGTGAACAAAGGTATATGTGATATACATGTTATTGATGTGTACCTAACTAGAGCTCGTAGTAGCACCTGGGTATTTGATACTGGTTCTGTTGCTAATATTTGCAACTCGAAACAGGGACTACGGAATAAGCGAGCACTGGCCAAGGACGAGGTGACGATGCGCGTGGGAAATGGTTCCAAAGTCGATGTGATCGCAGTCGGCACGCTACCTCTACATCTAC
This sequence comes from Triticum timopheevii, assembly GCA_963921465.1. NCBI lineage: Eukaryota > Viridiplantae > Streptophyta > Magnoliopsida > Poales > Poaceae > Triticum > Triticum timopheevii. Next base: position 657,033,747 of record OY997274.1, on the reverse strand, counting down.
CTTCGGGATTAGTTTTAGACCTGAATAATTGTTATTTGGTGCCTGCGTTGAGCATGAACATTATATCTGGATCTTGTTTGATGCGAGACGGTTATTCATTTAAATCAGAGAATAATGGTTGTTCTATTTATATGAGTAATATCTTTTATGGTCATGCACCCTTGAAGAGTGGTCTATTTTTATTGAATCTCGATAGTTGTGATACACATATTCATAATGTTGAAGCCAAAAGATGCAGAGTTGATAATGATAGTGCAACTTATTTGTGGCACTGCCGTTTAGGTCATATCGGTGTAAAACGCATGAAGAAACTCCATACTGATGGACTTCTGGAATCACTTGATTATGAATCCCTTGGTACTTGCGAGCCGTGCCTCATGGGCAAGATGACTAAAACACCGTTCTCCGGAACTATGGAGAGAGCAACAGATTTGTTGGAAATCATACATACAGATGTATGTGGTCCGATGAATATTGAGGCTCATGGCGGATATCGTTATTTTCTCACCTTCACAGATGATTTGAGCAGATATGGGTATATCTACTTAATGAAGCACAAGTCTAAAACATTTGAAAAGTTCAAAGAATTTTAGAGTGAAGTAGAAAATCATCGTAACAAGAAAATAAAGTTTCTACGATCTGATCGTGGAGGAGAATATTTGAGTTACGAGTTTGGTTTACATTTGAAACAATGCGGAATAGTTTCGCAACTCACGCCACCTGGAACACCACGACGAAATGGTGTGTCCGAACGTCGTAATCGTACTTTATGGTGCGATCTATGATGTCTCTTACCGATTTACCGCTATCGTTTTGGGGTTATGCTTTAGAGACAGCTGCATTCACGTTAAATAGGGCACCATCTAAATCTGTTGAGACGACGCCTTATGAACTGTGGTTTGGCAAGAAACCAAAGTTGTCGTTTCTTAAAGTTTGGGGCTGCGATGCTTATGTGAAGAAACTTCAACTAGATAAGCTCGAGCCCAAATCGGAGAAATGTGTCTTCATAGGATACCCAAAAGAGACTGTTGGGTACACCTTCTATCACAGATCCGAAGGCAAGACATTCGTTGCTAAGAATGGATCCTTTCTAGAGAAGGAGTTTCTCTCGAAAGAAGTGAGTGGGAGGAAAGTAGAACTTGATGAGATAACTGTATCTACTCCCTTATTGGAAGGTAGTTCATCACGAGAACCGGTTCCTGTGACGACTACACCAATTAGTGAGGAAGCTAATGATATTGATCATGAAACTTCAGATCAAGTTTCTGCTGAACCTCGTAGGTCTACCAGAGTAAGATCCGCACCAGAGTGGTACGGTAATCCTATTTTGGAAGTCATGTTACTTGACCATGATGAACCTATGAACTATGAGGAAGTGATGATGAGCCCAGATTCCGCAAAATGGCTAGAGGCCATGAAATCTGAGATGGGATCCATGTATGAAAACAAAGTATGGACTTTGGTTGACTTGCCCGATGATCGGCAAGCCATTGAGAATAAATAGATCTTTAAGAAGAAGACTGACGCTGATGGTAATGTTACTGTCTATAAAGCTCGACTTGTTGCGAAAGGTTTTTGACAAGTTCAAGGGGTTGACTACGATGAGACTTTCTCACCCGTAGCGATGCTTAAGTCTGTCCGAATCATGTTGGCTATTGCTGCATTTCATGATTATGAAATTTGGCAAATGGATGTCAAGACTGCATTCTTGAAGCAATCACGAAAGCTAGTGCTAGTTGTGGCTTTTTGTACTAATCTTGTCTGTTCGGTAGCTCGCATCAGCAGCTTTAAAAGGAATAGAAAACGAGGCTTTTTCCACCACACCAGGGGCGGGGGATTTCTAGAAGAAGAGTTGTATATGATGCAGCCGGAAGGTTTTGTTGATCCAAAAAGTGCTGACAAAGTGTGCAAGCTCCAGCGTTCCATTTATGGACTGGTGCAAGCATCTCGGAGTTGGAATAAACGCTTTGATAATGTGATCAAAGCATATGGTTTTATACAGACTTTTGGAGAAGCCTGTATTTACAAGAAAGTGAGTGGGAGCTCTATAGCATTTCTAGTTTTATATGTAGATGACATATTATTAATTGGAAATGATATAGAATTTCTGGATAGCATAAAGGGATACTTGAATAAAAGTTTTTCAATGAAAGACCTCGGTGAAGCTGCTTACATATTGGGCATCAAGATCTATAGAGATAGATCAAGACGCTTAATAGGACTTTCACAAAGCACATACCTTGACAAAATTTTGAAAAAGTTCAAAATGGATCAGGCAAAGAAAGGATTCTTGCCTGTGCTACAAGGTGTGAAGTTGAGTCAAACTCAATGCCCGACCACAGCAGAAGATAGAGAGAAAATGAAAAATGTTCCCTATGCTTCAGCCATAGGCTCTATCATGTATCCAATGCTGTGTACCAGACCTGATGTATGCTTAGCAATAAGCTTGGCAGGAAGGTACCAAAGTAATCCAGGAGTGGATCACTGGACAGCGGTCAAGAACATCATGAAATACCTGAAAAGGACTAAGGATATGTTTCTCGTATATGGAGGTGACAAAGAGCTAGTCGTAAATGGTTACGTCGATGCAAGCTTTGACACTGATCCGGACGATTCTAAATCGCAAACCAGATATGTGTTTTTATTAAACGGTGGAGCTATAAGTTGGTGCAGTTCTAAACAAAGCGTCGTGGCGGGATCTACATGTGAAGCGGAGTACATAGCTGCTTCTGAAGCAGCGAATGAAGGAGTTCATTTCCGATCTAGGTGTCATACCTAGTGCATCGGGACCAATGAAGATCTTCTGTGACAATACTGGTGCAATTGCCTTGGCAAAGGAATCCAGATTTCACAAGAGGACCAAGCACATCAAGAGACGCTTCAATTCCATTCGGGACCAAGTCCAAGTGGGAGACATAGAGATTTGCAAGATACATACGGATCTGAATGTTGCAGACCCGTTGACTAAGCCTCTCTCACGAGCAAAACATGATCAGCACCAAGACTCCATGGGTGTAAGAATCATTACTATGTAATCTAGATTATTGACTCTAGTGCAAGTGGGAGACTGAAGGAAATATGCCCTAGAGGCAATAATAAAGTTATTATTTATTTCCTCATATCATGATAAATGTTTATTATTCATGCTAGAATTGTATTAACCGGAAACATGATACATGTGTGAATACATAGACAAAACTATAGTCACTAGTATGCCTCTACTTGACTAGCTCATTAATCAAAGATGGTTATGTTTCCTGACCATAGACATGTGTTGTCATTTGATTAATGGGATCACATCATTAGGAGAATGATGTGATTGACATGACCCATTCCGTTAGCCTAGCACTTGATCATTTAGTATACTGCTATTGCTTTCTTCATGACTTATACAAAGTTCCTGCAACTATGAGATTGTGCAACTCCCATATACCGGAAGAACACTTTGGGTGCTACCAAACGTCACAACGTAACTGGGTGATTATAAAGGTGCTCTACAGGTGTTTCCGAAGGTACATGTTGAGTTGGCATAAATCGAGATTAGGATTTGTCACTCCGATTGTCGGAGAGGTATCTCTGGGCCCTCTCGGTAATACTCATCACCTAAGCCTTGCAAGCATGTAACTAATGAGTTAGTTATGAGATGACGTATTATGGAACGAGTAAAGAGACTTGCCGGTAACGAGATTGAACTAGGTATTGGATACCGACGATCAAATCTCGGGCAAGTAACATACCGATGACAAAGGGAACAACGTATGTTGTTATGCGGTTTGACCGATAAAGATCTTCGTAAAATATGTAGGAACCAATATGGGCATCCAGGTCCCGCTATTGGTTATTGACCGTGAATAGTTTTAGGTCATGTCTACATAGTTCTCGAACCCGTAGGGTCCGCACGCTTAACGTTTCGATGACTGTTTTATTATGAGTCTATAAGTTTTGATGTACCGAAGTTTGTTCGGATTCCTGGATGTGATCACAGGCATGACGAGGAGTCTCGAAATGGTCGAGATATAAAGATTGCTATATTGGACGACTATATTCGGACACCGAAAAGGTTCCGGGTGATTTCGAAGAAAACCCGAGTGCCGGGGGGGTTACCGGAACCCCCCGGGAGAGTTAATGGGCCACATGGGCCTAGGTGGGAAGAGAGAGGGGCGGCCAGGGTGGGCCGCGCGCCCCCTCTCCCTCTGGTCCGAATTGGACTAGGAGGGGGGGCGGCGCCCCCCTTTCCTTCCCCCCTCTCCCCCTTCCTTCCCCCTCCTAGTAGGAGTAGGAAAGGAGGAATCCTACTCCTACTAGGAGGAGGATTCCTCCTCCCTTGGCGCGCCCAAAGGGGCCGGCCGGCCTCCCCCCCCCCCCTCCTTTATATACGGGGGCAGGGGGCACCCCATAGACACAAGTTGATCTTCGTGATCGTTCCTTAGCCATGTGCGGTGCCCCCTTCCACCATATTCCACCTCGGTCATATCGTCGCGGAGTTTTGGCGAAGCCCTGCGCCAGTAGAACATCATCATCGTCACCACGCCGTCGTGCTGACGGAACTCATCTCCGGAGCTCGGCTGGATCGGAGGCCGGAGATCGTCATCGAGCTGAACGTGTGCTGAACTCGGAGGCTCCGTACGTTCGGTGCTTGGATCGGTCGGATCGTGAAGACCTACGACTACATCAACCGCGTTCTGCTAACGCTTCCGCTTACGGTCTACGAGGGTACGTGGACATACACTCTCCCCTCTCGTTGCTATGCCATGACCATGATCTTGCATGTGCGTAGGAAATTTTTTGAAATTACTACGTTCTTCATGATGCTCTCTTTATGTTTCAATTCTTATCTTTTATGTGAGCATCATGCCTAGCTAGGTGCGTTAAACGTTAGTGCTTGTTAGCAGGCAACCCAATTTTATTTTTGTTCTTGGCCTTTTGCTCCTGTTTAGTAATAAATAATTCCTAGCCTATGTTTAGATGTGGTTTTATGTTTTAATTAGTGTTTGTGCAAAGTAGGACCTTTGGGAAGACTTGGGTGAAGTCTATGCGATCTTGCTGTAAAAAAACAGAAACTTTCGCGCTCATCAGATTAGCTGCCATATTTTACTGGAGAGTGCTTTAATGTTGATTCTTCTTGAATATGATTAATATAAAAATTCCTCACGTCCACCTATTTATATCAGAATTTCTGGAGTTATAGAAGTATTCGAATATTACAGATTACTACAGACTGTTCTGTTTTTGACAGATTCTGTTTTCTATGTGTTGTTTGCTTATTTTGATGAATCTATGAGTAGTACCGGAGGGTATGAACCATAGAGAAGTTGGAATACAGTAGATATTATACCAGTATGAATTTAGAATGAGTTCACAACAGTACCTAAGTGGTGATTTATTTTATTATACTAACTGAGCTCACGAGTTTTCTGTTAAGTTTTGTGTTGTGAAGTTTTCAAGTTTTTGGTAAAAATTCGATGGACTATGGAATAAGGAGTGGCAAGAGCCTAAGCTTGGGGATGCCCCGGAAGGCATTCCCTCTTTCGTCTTCGTTCATCGGTAACTTTACTTGGAGCTATATTTTTATTCACCACATGATATGTGTTTTGCTTGGAGCGTCCTTTTGTTTTATTTTGTTTTGCTTGCTGTTTGAGTAAAATACCAAGATCTGAAACTCTTAAATGTTAGAGCACGGCGGTGGTCTAGTGCTTCACTTTTATCCTTTTAGAGCACGGCGGTGGTTATATTTTATAGAAATTATTGATCTCTCATGCTTCGCTTATATTATTTTGAGAGTTCTTTAGAAAATCATGGTAATTTGCTTTGGTTATGAATCCAGTCCTAATATGATAGGCCTCCATGAGGGATATAATAAAAACTTTCATATAAAGTGCATTGAATACTATGAGAAGATTGATTCCTTCTGATTGTTTTGAGATATGAGGATGGTGATATTAGAGTCATGCTAGTGGAGTAGTTGTGAATTTGAGAGATACTTTTGTTAAAGTTTGTGATTCCAGTAGGATGCACGTATGGTGAACTGTTATGTGATGAAGTCGGAGCTTGATTTATTGTTTGATTGTCTTCCTTATGAGTGGCGGTCGGGGACGACCGATGGTCTTTTCCTACCAATCTATCCCCCTAGGAGCATGCGTGTAGTACTTTGTTTTGATGACTAATAATTTTCTGCAATAAGTATATGAGTTCCTTATGACTAATGTTGAGTCCATGGATTATACGCACTCTCACCCGTCCACCATTGCTAGCCTCTCTTGTGTCGTGCAACTTTCGCCGGTACCATACACCCACCATATACCTTCCTCAAAACAGCCACCATACCTACTTCTTATGGCATTTCCAAAGCCATTCCGAGATATATTGCCATGCAACTTTCTGATGACCCACAAGTATCGGGGATCTATCGTAGTCCTTTCGATAAGTACGAGTGTCGAACCCAATGAGGAGCAGAAGGAAATGACAAGAGGTTTTCAGTAAGGTATTCTCTGCAAGCACTGAAATTGTAGGTAACATATTGTTTTGTGATAGGATAATTTGTAACGGTTAACAAGCAATGAAAGTAAATAAAGTGCAGCAAGGTGGCCCAATCCTTTTTGTAGCAAAGGACAAGCCTGGACAAAAGTTTTATAATGAGAAAAGCGCTCCCGAGGACACATGGGAATTATCGTCAAGCTAGTTTTCATCACGCTCATATGATTCGCGTTCGTTACTTTGATAATTTGATATGTGGGTACCGGTGCTTGGGTGTTGTCCTTTCTTGGACAAGCATCCCACTTATGATTAACCCCTATTGCAAGCATCTGCAACTGCAAAAGAAGTATTAAGGTAAACCAAACCATAGCATGAAACAAGAGGATCCAAATCAGCCCCTTACGAAGAAACGCATAACCTAGGGTTTAAGCTTCTGTCACTCTAGCAACCCATCATCTATTTATTACTTCCCAATGCCTTCCTCTAGGCCCAAATAATGGTGAAGTGTCATGTAGGCGACATTCACATAACACCACTAGAGGAGAGACAACATACATCTCATCAAAATATAGAACGAATACCAAATTCACATGACTACTAATAGCAAGACTACACCCATGTCCTCAAGAACAAGCGTAACTACTCACAAAGCATATTCATGTTCATGATCAGAGGAGTATTAATATGCATAAAGGATCTGAACATATGATCTTTCACCAAATAAACCAATTAGCATCAACTACAAGGACTAATCAACACTACTAGCAACCCACAGGTACCAATTTGTGGTTTTGATACAAGATTGGATACAAGAGATGAACTAGGTTTCAGAGGAGATGCTGCTGGTGAAGATGTTGATGGAGATTGACCCCCTATCGATGAGAGGATCCATGGCGATGACGATGGTGACGATTTCCCCCTCCCGGAGGGAAGTTTCCCCGGCAGAACAGCTCCGGCGGAGCCCTAGATTGGTTCCGCCAAGGTTCCGCCTCGTGGCGGCGGAGTTTTGTCCCGTAAGCTTGCTTATAATTTTTTTCCATGGTAAGAGACTTCATATAGCAGAAGATGGGCACCGAAGGGCCACCAGGGGGCCCATGAGGCAGGGGGGCGCGCCCAGTAGGCTAGGGTGTGGGCCCCCTCTAGTACTTCTTTCGCTCCAAAACTGACTTCCGTGGAGTTTTAGGACTTTTGAAGCTGTGCAGAATAGGTTTCCCATATTTGCTCCTTTTCCAGCCCAGAATTCCAGCTGCCGGCATTCTCCCTCTTCATGATAAACCTTGTAAAATAAGAGAGAATAGCCATAAGTATTGTGACATAACATGTAATAACAGCCCATAATGCAATAAATATCGATCTAAAAGCATGATGCAAAATGGACGTATCAACTCCCCCTAGCTTAGACCTCGCTTGTCCTCAAGCGGAAGCCGATATCGAAAAATATGTCCACATGTTTAGGGATAGAGGTGTCGATAAAAATAAAATACGGACATGAGGGCATCATGATCATTCTTATAACAGCAACATATGTATTTTGTCATATGATTTCTTATTCTCAAGTAACAATCTATTCACAATGTCAAGTATGGTTCAGAAACGTCATTGGGAACTAACAAACTATGATCTTAGTTATTGAAGCAATTGCAATTTATCATAACATCGGAAAGAGTCAAGAATAGAGCTTTTCAGCAAGTCCACATACTCAACTATTGTATAGTCTTTCACTATTGCTAACACTCACGCAATACTTATGGTTCTGGAGTTTTAATCGGACACAGAGAAAGATAGGGGCTTGTAGTGTTGCCTCCTAACGTATTCACCTTTGGGTGATGTCAACAATAGTAGTTCATGCTAACTTACATCCAGTTGGATATATATATCAGGATCTTTCCAACATGAGGTGCTTGCCAAAGGATAAAATGAAAAAGGAAAAGGTGAGGATCACCTTGACTCTTGCATAATGTAAAAGATAGGCCCTTCGCAGAGGGAAGCAGAGGTTGCCATGTGCTTTTAGGGTTTGATGCAAAAAATCTTAATGCAAAAGAACGTCACTTTATATAGCCACTTGTGATATGAACATTTATTATGCAGTCCGTCGCTTTTATTACTTCCATATCACACGATCGTATAAAGCTTATTTTCTCCGCACTAATAAGTCAGACATATTTAGAGAGCAATTTGTATTGCTTGCAACATGACAACTTACTTGAAGGATCTTACTCAATCTATAGGTAGGTATGGTGGACTCTCATGGCAAAACTGGGTTTAAGGATATTTGGAAGCACAAGTAGTATCTCTACTTGGTGCAAGGAATTTGGCTAGCATGAGGGGGAAAGGCAAGCTCAACATGTTGGACAATCCATGACAATATACTTTAAATGAGATGTGAGAAAACATAACCCATTACGTTGTCTTCCATGTCCAACATCAACTCTTTAGCATGTCATAGTTTAATGAGTGCTCACAATCATAAAAGATGTCCAAGATAGTATATTTATATGTGAAAACCTCTCTTTCTTTATTACTTCCTATTAATTGCAACGATGACCAAAACTATGTTTGTAAACTCTCAACAACTTTTAAGCCTCATACTCTTTATATGTGAAGTCATTACTATCCATAAGATCAATATGAACTCTTTTGTTCTTTTTATTCTTTCTATTTTCTCAAGATTATAGCAAGATAGCAAAGCCCTTGACTCAACACTAATCTTTATTATATATAGCTCACGGACTTTATTACATAGAGAGATCACAAAGCAAAACTCAAAACTAATTCATACCAAAACTTCTACTAGATCAAGATATTACTAAAAGGATCAAACTAAGAAAAACAGTAAAGATAGGAGTGTGATGGTGATACGATACCGGGGCAACTCCCCCAAGCTTGGAAGTTGCCAAGGGGAGTGCCCATACCCATGTGATTATGTCCTCGGAGGTGGTGAAGATGGAGTTGATGATGTAGACTTCTTCCTCAATTTACGCTAGAGGATAGCATTTTGCTCCCTTAAATCATCGATTTCCTGCTCAAGGCTTAATATCCTTTTGCATAGTTCCTGTTTGTTTTCCTGCAAGAGACGAAAAGGGATAAACTCGATCTTTGGCTTCTTTGCTCTATCAGGGAGACTTGACTTTTTAAACTCCACATGCATGTCCCCAGGTTGAGGTAATGGGGCTTCATCTTTGTCTGAGCTCGTCTCCTCCTTTCCTTTAGGCTGATAGTCTTCTTCTTTCACAGTGCTCCAGCCACAATGCTCCAAGTCCCTGTAGACCTTAGGGTTGGCAAGGTAATTAGCCACACAGCTTTCTCCCTCCGAATCCTGGGACGACATATTGCTCTAATCTGCGGCAGAAACAGCTCGAAACAAAGACATAAGATATTTGCGTGATACGGAGGTCAAAACCTTCGGGAGATTATATAATGAATTTTTGCCGACCGAAAGAAGTATCGTGCACGAAAACGGAGTCCGGGGAGCACACGAGGTGCCCACGAGGCAGGGGGGCGCGCCCAATAAGGGTGGGCGCGCCCTCCACCCTCGTGGAGGCCTCGTGTCCTTCCTGGACTACTTCTTATTTTCCTATTCAAATTAGTTCATATTTGCCAGTTCTTTGGCTTGGCCATGAAGTGGTGATTTTAAGCATATAACCCCTTTAATGCTTCGGGGAAATATCTAAAGGCTATGGTGTTGCTGGTGTTTTTAGTGCTATGTGCTCTCAACCACCGTTTTACCTAATGCAGCTGCTGTTGGGGTCATGCACCTAGGGTAGGGTTATAGACCTGATCTAGGTACCCTACCCAAGGACACCATTATCAGAAGAGACTACCTTCCAGTCGACCAAGGAGATTCCACTCGACAGACTCGAAGGACTCGACCATGGAGATTCCACTCGACCATGAAGACTCACTCGACCACCAGAAGGTCAAGAGGCAGACTGCACCGCAACGGTCGGTAGTTGAATAGACTTTATGGTAGTTAAGACACTTTATGTGAGGCGTTACCAGTAACGCCCTAGACTTGATGTACGCTTTAAACCCGGCATTACTGAGGACCGGAGGGGTCTGGCAGAGACTATATAAGCCACCCCCCCTCCTCAGTGTGAAGGGTTCGCACCCCTGTAATCTATACACACATAATACACTCGACCGCCTCCGAGCTCCGAGACGTAGGGCTATTACTTCCTCCGAAAAGGGCCTGAACTCGTACATCACTTGTGTATACAACTGCTCCATAGCTAGGATCTTGCCTCTCCATCCCTACCCCCCATTCTACTGTCAGACTTAGAACCACGACAGCTGCAGCTGATTTTTGTAGTGCTACGTGCTCTTAACCATGGGTTTAACTAATGCGGCTGCAGTGATGTATACATGGTGTGCGGCTGGCTTGACAATACCGTTGAGGTGTATTAAATTTTCTTATTTTTAGTATATAGTGTTTTCCCGAGAAGTATCATATGCAACAAATTTGCATCAATATGGGTGATTTTGTAATGATTATATATTTTTGTTCATATTCCCATCCATTATATGTTGGCATTGATTTATTTTTAGAAAAAGTTTGCATCACCAAAAGTTACACGATTTACGCTAAATGTACGTATATGCACTATACTGTTTTCCTTAGATGTGTAGACTAATCATAGGTGTTTTTTAATAATTCATAGCTGATTTTTTAGAACAATTCATAGCTGATCATTTCTGTTGTTTGTTGTAAAATATTTTTCCATACTTGAATGATTAGTTGAGCTTTTAGCCCAATAGACTCACGCGGATACACACAACGTTCAGGCATCTCTCACACCTTCACACAGACGCTGGTCTTGCCGGATCCCCATTGCCACATTTCTCATTTCCTTACTTTCTCGGTTGACTCCTGGGTTGCTGCCTTTGACTGATGTCCAGCTACTCATAGAGCAAGGACACCCTCCTTTTATCCGTTGACTCCCAGATGGATACCACCAGCTAATATCTAGCTACACAAAGAGCAACTTTGGTGTTGTTGCTGATTCGTTGTGCATGGATGTCATCTCCCGTAGCCAGCTTAGATCCGGATTGAGTTCATCCTGAAGAAGCAGATCTGGAATTGATCACTTGAACATAGTTTTTTTCTTTCTACAAAAATACATTGGGAATTGATAGTTTTTCTTTGTAGCTAGGCGTCAGCGAAGAGAACTTGGATCTCTAAGCAATACTGGCAGCGATAGTGCAGAGACTCATTATGACGGCCACTACGTGAGGTCGAGGACATTGGGGACGACAGTTGCGTGTGTTTTTATTTTCTGAGGGGCGGCAACTACCATCTGTATTCTAGGATTGAGTCACACATATGGTTGGACAGCTTTAGTTTTTTTTCTTATAAAGGAAGGTTTTCACGTAATCTTTTTCTTTAAGTGCAGGTAATCTTTATTTTGGGATTGACCCACAAGTACAGGCTAAGGATACCTGCAATTTTTTTGCTTTTTGAAATCGAGCCATCTTAGATCTAACCCATTAATTATCTCCTTTTAAGAACTTTATGTAGTTTGCTTTTTTAGACGTAGTTTGCTTTTTTTTCCTCCATGTATTCTTAATATCTATTTGAGAGGTCCCTCTGTTTCTTAATAGACATGTCAATGATGGATGTGTACATGAATAAAACAAAATCCTCCCTCTATTTTTTTTCTTTTTTGAGAATCCTCCTTCTATTTATCAATGGACATGGCTCTGTTTGTGTCTTTTATTTCAAAAAGTAGGGAGCATTGAGCCACACGTACATGATGGATGTGTACGTGACTTTTGTTTCAAAAAATCAGGCAGGGTACATGACTTTTGTTCCAAAAAATTTGGCAGGATTTTGGACTACGCGTATAGACTAAGGATAGCTCCCTTTTTTTTCCTTTTCTATTTTTTTCTTGTTGAGATGGAGCAGTCTTAGATCTGATATATTAATTATGTCTTTTAAGTTATGGGTCAACCAAATGAACGACCGATATCTTCTAATTATTGTGGTATTTTTTTACATGTACATGAAGCTAACTTCTTTTTATGGGTGTACGTGAAGCTAATTTGATTACCGTTGGGGCTGATGGGCCTTTGTTTTTACATTGAGGCTGATAGGTCTTTTTTTATGGAATGGCTAGGCGGCTGATCAACTTTCCATTTGATCAATCTATTTTTTTAAGGGAGTGGGGACCGATTGATCTAGGACAATGCTTAAAATCGTGAAGCATCTTTTTAAGGAGTATAAACGTTTCAAGGTTCCATGTAGAAAAAATTGAGCTACAATTTTTTCTTTTCTTTTTGAGGTGAAGCTCTCTTGGGTCTAATAATCCATTAATTACATACGTATAGGCTATGGACAGCTGCAGTTTTTTTTTCTCTTTTGATCTAACGCACAGGCTAAGGATAGCTAAAGGCTTTATCCGCGGGCTTTTCCGTTTTGAGATGGAGCGCTCTTTACATCTAACTAGTAAGCATGCACGTGCAACGCACGTCTCTCAAATATAACACATGTTTTTAAAAATCTATTTACTCCTGAAATTGATTTTTTATCGAATTGATTTTTATTTAGTTCCCCCACCCAAATAGGGTATCATGGGCCTAACGGTTTAAGCATGAGAGTGCAATGTACGATTCACACACACAACAATTTTTTAAATCGACAAACCATGAAAATATGTGACTGAATATATTTTTTGGGGATTTTATGACATTCCAAAAATAATTTTTCATGCGCGGAGCACGTGCTCCTGGGAGCCCAAATGAATTTCCTATATTTTCTATAGCTTCATACTCATCAGACATATACTGTATTATTCAATAAAGAATATCCAAAATCTTAATAATTTGAATTAAAATTTCACTTCCAATGGGTTCTTTATATTATTCACAACCTAAAGCACTCCTTGACTGACTTGATAGAAAAATGACTCCCGTCGGACACACCCACGCACACGCCGTGGCCACACACCCCATTGACACACTCTCTCATCTTGCTCCCGGACAAGCAGCGCCTCCGCCCTCCCCACTGCATCCCGCCGCCGGCACAGGGACCCTCCCTTGCTGCGCGCTGCTTCGGCAGGGACTGCCCCTCTGCCTCCCCAGTCCCCATCGCTGCTGAGACGGCCGCCCTTCTCTTGCCTCTCCACCACCGTCGGCGGAGGCGCAGACTTCCTCTCCACCAGATCCTCGGTCGTGGACTCGACATGAGAGCTGGAGGGCTCCCCTACGCCTACCTCCTCCCGCGGGACAAGACGCAGAATCGGAGCGAGCGCCGAGGAGCGCTGGCTAGGACGCCTTGCTCCGATGGGTTGGGCGTGTCGCGAGCCTCACCGTGGCCAAGTACCACATGCTCCAGAGTGGATGGTCGATGCCCTCCCCACCTGGCCACCTCACGCGTGACTGGTATTTCGTCATCCCGCCTCTGCTCGATTCGGCTCCGTCCGATGGCGCTGCTTGCACCTTGACGCCGCGCCTCGCACGATGGCTGCCAGAAGCCAGAAGCCTATGCCTTGGCCGCTTTAGCTATTGTGCGTAAGCGTGATCTAATAATCAGAAATGTTTTTATGTAATCCATTGCTCATGCAATTCTATAGTCTGTGGAAACTGCTCTTTTACACTGTCTTAAGTTGGAACTTATGTGTAGTTTATTCAGTGACTACATAATATCTCTATATAATGCCATACCAATACGGCATATTTGATTAGTCTTGCTTGGTCTGAACATTCTTAAATGTAATTCAGGATGCTCTAGCTAATATTTTTTCTCATTTCTGACAAGATGCATTGTTGTTTATCTGAACAGCAGTTTCGTGGCATGAAAAAGAACATATATATAACAATGCATTCCATGGGGCTGCAGTACTGGAAAATTTCCTGATCGTTGAGGCAATCAACATGCATTTGCATAGCTTCTGTAACTCAAATGAATGCTATGTAAATAATATTTTTTTCGTCTAACTATTATCAAAATGCATGCAGGTTTAGCTCTGACAGAATCAAGTCAATCAACTATGGGATAGGTACAGTATGCAGTTATGTTCTAGTGTTTTAGCTACAGTGCAGGTACATCTTCCTTGCTTAGTCTAATTGTGATTGTCAAATGTTCCTTGATTGCTAGATTTTTGTGTACACTTCTTGTGCATATGTGAAGGGAAGCAAGCTTGGATTCACTGGATGATGTATACACACCAAGTGCACCTCGCTTTCATAATAGCAAGCAACCTCATATTGAGGTACGTTCTCTTCGCTTGCAGCCTTTTTAAGAGTTTGGTTTTTCCAGTTAGTCTCTTCTGATGGTGATGCTTGATAAGTGGTGTTTATCAGCGTGTTGTCTCAGAAAATTGCTTTCTCCGGTGGTTGATAATTTTAGCTCTATATGCTTGTGTTGCAAACAGCACAAGCAACTGGACAACCATTTGTTTCATAAACTCAAACCATTGAACTTAAAAACATCACCTTCCGCAGCTGGTGTGTATCGTAGTTGAGTGACAGCAGATTGCCCAGTGGGCTTCTCCGCAGTGTGAAAATCTGTCAGAAAGAATTGATCATAGATATGATTATACTTGTGACTGCTACATCATAAAGAACAGATAAAATGGACATACCAGGTGATATGGCCACGGGTGTCTTAGATGGAGTGCGCTTTCAATTTAGAAAGGAGATGTAGCTTTGTTATTCTCCCTTGCCTCGTGTCTTCTTTTTAATATCTCATCCCTGTTTAGTGCATACCTCTCCTTTTCCTTTGTTTCTTTAATTCTTTTGGATCTGCTTTTTGACCTGTCTCCAAGAAAATCTTCAGGATCTATAAGGTCCAAGTAGGTAAGAGTTGGTGATACATTTATTTACCCTGGGTAAATAGCAAATCAAGTAAATAAGAAAGTCTTGTACATCTCATTTTGGAAATTTCAGAAATGATCAAGAGGTGAAGTCCACTTTGATTTTTACCTTGTGCAGACTTAGGTTTGTTGTAGGTCCTTGTAGTCATGGTTTTAAAAAAAATCATACATCATCGAAGCATGCTGAACTCACGTGTACACAGTATGCTGTCATCATCTTACATAGCATCTTCTATAAATCGTACACAAAATTTCGATCTGAACTACACAACTTTGAAACAAACTGAAAAGTTATCAGCATCTGCACTAAACATTGGTAAGTTAGCTTTAGGAGAAATATACTCAAAGAATATCTGAGTCGGCCGTTATTCATCTTGACAGTAAGGCAGGATAGTCATTAAATTCGTATTACGATTCTTCGTGCCAACACTACAACCTACAACAGTAAATCATATACATAACTGTGTCCGAAACTTGACATCATACAATGTGGAAGAAGGAATTAAATTGCCAAAAATATATACATACCTTACTCTTTAACTGTGTTTACTCGATTGCTGAGTCTGATGAATTGCTACATAAATAGCCCAAATGATTGCCTGGCCATATGTAATGTTGGTAAACAAACAATGTAAGTACCAGAATTCAATCAGAATAAAACTTCGGCAAACCAACATTTAGTTATTTAAACAAAAGTTCACCTTATTGAGTACAGAAGTGGCACTTGGATTAAGCATTTGAAAAACATTAATGCATGGTACCCAATACCAATTGGCAGGCCAACATATAAGAACAAATTTTTCTTAATTGTATTTCAGATATATAGAGAAGCATGTACTGATTTTTATTTGCACAAAATGATTAGTCGTAGATTGTCATAGAGATTTTGTAGTCATTTCATTCAAATGGCTTAAAACTAACATAAAAATGTGGCAATCCATTGGCACAAATAGACTTCATACAGTACTCTCAAGTCTACAATACAATACCAATTGGCAAGCCAACATTCAGAGAAGCATCTACTGAACTTAGGTTGTAGAAATTCAGAGAAGCATGTTCTGGATTTAGCAAGTAGAAATTCAGAGAAGCATGAGTGGAGGAGCCAATTCTACCGTTTCGTGTATGCTGTCTACCTTTTCCTATTATCAGTTGGGATGTCACTTTTTCTGTCTTCCATGCTCATGGTCTTTTGATATGGAACTTGTTGACTATCTGACTTCCCTGTTACAAAAGATAGGCATCTCCTAAATTATGTTTGCTAATTCTTTCATTTAGCCAAGTTGGATGTCAGTCCTCCCAATTATGTGCTTATATAATAACAGAACATATTAGAGAATAGAGATATGTTCAGTGACATGCATTCTGTTTCATGCAAAGCACATAAACTCTATATTATAGGCCATTGCATTTTGTTTACTCGGTATATTAAGAAATAGGAGTACAATTGTAGTCATGTTTTTTTATGTTACTCTTTGTATTTATGAATTTTGACCCAAATCTGCCACAAGGTGAACTTGGACTGATGTCCATCATTTTGGTCAATATTATTTTGTTGTCTCAAGCGCAGATTCTTCTAATTACGGTACTCCTAATAATTGAATATGTGGGGAGAGTCAGTGTTCCATGAAACCAGATTGCTTTCCTTGCTACAGAGTATGAGCCACCTAGGTTTGTTTCCCGTCAGCTAACTTCCTACACCAAGCCGGCGGCTTGATGTTGAGGTAAAGTCTTAAAGAAAATTCTGATCGAAGTTTGTACCTGATCAAAGTTTGTTGGCTTGGTGGCGAGGGCGTCAACATGGCGACGGCGGCAGCCCGCGCTCGCATCCGTTGGTCAGCAGAGGAGAGCAGCAGGCGGCCACGGCGCCCGCGCTCACGTCCGTGGGCCAGCAGAGGTGAAGCCGACGGTGGCGCCGGAGACTCTCGCTTGCATCCATGGGGCAGCGTAGGAGAGGCAAGTGGCGACGGCGGTCTGTGCTCGCGTCATTGGGGCAGTAGAGGAGCGGATGGCGGCGACTGAGTCCTGTGTTTGCGTCTGTGGGGTAGCAGAAGAGGAACGGACAAGGGACAGCGGCAGCGTCGATCCGCGCTCACGTCCATAGGGCAGCAGACAACAGAGGAGGAGCGGCGGGCGTTGGCGGCGATCTGCGCACGCGTCTGTGGGGTAGCAGATAGACGACGTGTTGTGAGGGTAGAGAGAAAATTACGGGATAGAAACCCCCTATCCCCGTTAATTGAGGACCAACCGGTGCGCCGGGCAGTCTGCTCGGCAGAACATTTAATCTGGGACGTTCATGTGCGTAGCAGACCCTTGATGTAATATGGACTGTTAGATGCTATTTAGTTGGATTGATCTAACGCATCTGATAATCCTGTGTACACTT
The DNA here is from genome assembly GCA_963921465.1 of Triticum timopheevii. NCBI lineage: Eukaryota > Viridiplantae > Streptophyta > Magnoliopsida > Poales > Poaceae > Triticum > Triticum timopheevii. Next base: position 657,016,080 of record OY997274.1, on the reverse strand, counting down.
TGTGGTGTGTCTCTAGGGGAATTCATGTTTGCTGTTTTAATAGTAGTATAGATAAACCAATAATAATGTGTCCAGAAAAACCCATTAATTAAGTACGTACAAGCTTACGCTGGATATTGTTTTTTTTTCCTTTTGAGATGGGGAGTTTACTACGTACTCTCTCCGTTCCTAAATATAAGGTGTATTAGTTTTTCAAAAAGTCAACTGTTGTCTATGTTTGACCAACTTTACAGCAAAATATATAAAAATTTATAATACTAAATATATAAAATGTAAAAATATAGTTCATGATGAATCTACTGATAATGATTTGGTATTCTAGATATTGATATTTTTGTCTATAATCTTGGTCAAACTTATAGAAGTTTGACTTTTTGAAAAAATAATACACCTTATATTAAGGAACGGAGGGAGTACAAGCTTACGATAGGTGTAGTTTTTTTTTTTGTGACGGGAAGCTATTAGATATAATCCATTAATTACGGCTTTTAAGTTATGGGTCCACCAAATCAGATGTTTCTAATTATTGTAGTAATTTCTACCTTTTTTATCTTTTTTCTGATTAACTCGTCAAGCACTTAGAACTGTTTTGGAGTCGGTTTACTTACCATACCACATACCTATTCCTTTTCGAAGTCTGGAACGTTCTGTAAAGTGTCCCTTATGTATTTCTCCGGGGTTACGGTTTCAATGATATTATTTTCAACATTTATAGGATTACCTGAGATATAATGTTTGATATCACCTTCAGATTTGTGCCTTGAAAGTTGTTGATTTTTGTGGCACCGAAACGATAGACATCCTCGATAATGTAAGGGCCTTCCCATTTAGAGAGAAGTTTTCCTGCAAAAAATCTTAAATGAGAGTTGAATAGCAACACATAATCACCTACGTTAAACTCACACTTTTGTATCCTTTTGTCATGTCATCTTTTAACTTTTTCTTTAAACAGCTTGGCATTCTCATATGCTTGAGTTCTCCATTCATCAAGTGAGCTAATGTCAAATAACCTCTTCTCACTGGCAAGTTTGAAATCATAGTTGAGCTCTTTAATATCCCAATATGCCTTATGTTCAAGTTCGAGAGGTAAGTGACATGCTTTTTCATATACCATCTTATACGGAGACATACCCATAGGATTTTTATATGCAGTTCTATAGGCCCATAATGCATCATCTAGTTTTTCGGACCAATTCTTTATAGATCTATTAACAGTCTTTTGCAAAATTAATTTAAGCTCTCTATTGCTCAATTCTACTTGACCACTAGACTGTGGGTGATAAGGAGATGCAATTTCATGATTAACATCATACTTAGCAAGCATTTTACGGAAAGCACCATGAATAAAATGTGAACCACTGTCAGTCATGAGATATCTAGGGACTCCAAACCTCGGAAGAATAACTTCTTTAAGCATTTTAATAGAGGTGTTATGATCAGCACTACTAGTTGAAATAGCTTCTACCCACTTAGTAACTTAATCAACAACAACTAAAATATGTGTATATCCATTAGAGGCAGGAAAAGGTCCCATATAATCAAAGCCCCAAACATCAAACGGTTTAATAACAAGAGAATAATTCATAGGCATTTTTTGACGTCTACTAATATTACCAATTCTTTGACATTCATCACAAGACAAGTGTCGGGGGTTGGATGCGACATATGCCAAAGGATGGTTTATCATGGTGGGGGCGAGTAGAACGTCGCCGGTGCCTGGAAATGGGATAAGGCGTAGACATGCACGCCGGCGAATCTTACCCAGCTTCGGGGCTCTCTGGGGAGATAACACCCCTACTGCTGCTCTGCGGGGTCTCCGCATGATCACTCAAGTGAAATGGCTACAATGGTGCTCCTAGAGCTGTTTCGGGAGGCAGGAGAGAGCAAGGCTAGTTCTCTCCTCCCTGGGCTATTTGGTCTAACTCTATCAAGGTCCAAACCCTTTGCATGGGTGCCCCGGGGGGTTTATATAGGCCTACCCCCTGGGGGTACAATGGTAATCCGGCTGGGTGCGGGCCCCAGCCGTCTGTCTCTCACACCGTCGTTCTCCACGCCGGCTTCTGGGGCCCGCCGACTGGTGGGCCCCACGGACAGGCCCGACACTGTGTGGCGCTCCCGATGATGCAGGCTTGGTCATCGGGTCGTGGCAACAGTGCCGCCGTCTATCGGGCGATCACTGTCGCCATTCCCCATCCAATCTGGTTAATGGCTTGTGGGACCCTGGAGGGGAGACGGCCGACTCCGGGGAGGCCAACTCCCACAGGGCCGTCTTCGGGCGCTCTCGCCGTCTTCGGTCCACCCACTGACAGGCGGCCCTGCGGTCTTCGGGCCATACAGGCCGGCGTCGTGGGTACAGTGCGTCGCGCACTGTGGCTGAGGTCAGGGCAGGCATGGCAACAGTGTCGCGCCTCGCCGGAGATCTTCCGGCGATACGGCTCACTGTAGCCATGCCAGCCCCTTGTAGGCAGGGAGGGACGGCCACGTCGTGACCGTACCCGGCATAGGGCTTCGTGAAGTGTCATGGGCCGACTCCCATAGTCGGTTTCCCTGGAGGTCGTCGGCTTGGAGTCGGCTTGCTTTGGAGCCGTCATCTGGGACTCGGCTTCTCTGGAGATCGCCAGCTGGGACTCGGCATCTCTGGAGATCGCCAGCTGGGACTCGGCCTCTCTGGAGGTCGCCAACTGGAACTCGGCTGAAGGGGCGCGGCCTGCCCCGATGTCTTGAAAGATCTAGGGTCCCGGGTCAGCCTACCCGTGGCCCATTACTCCGACAACAAGACAAACTTACGGGCATCTTTGAAGAGAGTAGGCCAATAAAAACCGGATTGCAATACCTTATGTGCAGTTCTATCTCTAGCGTGGTGTCCTCCATATGGTTCGGAGTGACACTTGGTAGGATCTGTTCCTGTTCATGCATAGGTACACAACGTCTAATAACACCATCTACTCCTTCTTTATAAAGGTGTGGTTCATCCTAGAAGTAATGTCTTAAATCATAAAAGAACTTTTTCTTTTGCTGGTATGTGAAACTTGGTGGTATAAATTTAGCAACAATGTAATTAGCATAATCAGCATACCATGGACCAGTACGAGAAGCGTTAATGACCGCTAATTATTCATCAGGAAAGCTATCATCAATAGGTAGTGGGTCATCAAGAACATTTTCTAACCCAGACAAATTGTCTGCAATGGGGTTCCCAGCTCCCTTTCTATCAATAATATGCAAATCAAATTCTTGGAGCAAGAGAACCCATCTAATAAGTCTAGGCTTAGCATCTTTCTTTTCCATAAGATATTTAGTAGCAGCATGATCAGTGTGAATAGTTACTTTAGAATCAATATTATAAGGTCTGAACTTATCACAAGCAAATACAACTGCTAAGAACTCTTTTTCAGTAGTAGCATAATTTCTCTGAGAAGTGTATAGAGTCTTACTAGCATATTGAATAACATTTAGTTTCTTATCGACTCTTTGCCCTAAAACAGCACCTACAGCATAATCGCTAGCATCACACATAATTTCAAAGGGTAAATTCCAATCAGGTGGCTGAACAATAGGTGCAGAGATCAAAGCTTCTTAAGTATTTCAAATGCTTGTACACAATCATCATTGAAGACAAAAGGAATATCTTTTTGCAATAAATTACTCAGAGGCCTAGAGATTTTATAAAAGTCCTTAATGAACCTCCTATAAGAACCAGCATGACCAGGGAAACTTCTTATACCTTTAATGTCCTTGGGACACGTCATCTTTTCAATAGCATCAACTTTAGCTTTATCAACTTCAATACCTCTTTCAGAAATTTTATGCCCCAAGACAATGCATTAACCATAAAGTGACACTTTTCCTAATTCAAGACAAGACTAGTGTCTTCGCATCTCTACAAAACTCGATCAAGGTTGCTCAAGCAATCATCAAAATAGGAACCATAAACGGAGAAATCGTCCATGAATACCTTACAAATCTTTTCACATAAGTCAGAGAATATAGCCATCATGCATCTTTGAAAGGTAGCAGGTGCATTACATAAACCAAAAGGCATATGTCTATAAGAAGAAGTATCGAAAGGGCAAGTAAAAGTAGTTTTTGATTGATCGTCCGCAGACACAGGTATTTGAGAGAAACCAGAATAACCATCTAGAAAGCAGAAATGTGTGTGTTTGGATAGTCTCTCTAGCATTTGATCAATAAAAGGTAAAGGGTAATGATCTTTCTTAGTAGCTTTATTTAATTTACGGAAATCAATTACCATCCTATAACCTGTAATAATTCTTTTTTGGAATCAATTCATCTTTATTATTAGGAACAACAGTAACATCCCTTCTTAGGGATGCAATGGACAGGACTTACCCAATCACTATCAGCAACGGGATAAATTATACCTGACTCAAGGAGCTTTAGTATCTCCTTTCTTACCACTTCTTTCATCTTAGGATTTAAACGCCGTTGATGATCTCTAACTGGTTTGGCGTCTTCATCCAATTTAATTTTGTGTTGGCATAAAATGGGACTAATGCCCTTAAGATCATCAAGAGTATATCCAATAGCAGAACGGTGCTTCTTCAGAGTTTTCAATAATCTTTCCTCTTCCTGCTCTGAAAGATTAGCACTAATAAAAATAGGATATATCTTCTTTTCATCAAGATAAGCATATTTAAGAGTATCAGGTAATGGTTTAAACTCAAACACGGGATCACCCTTGGGTGGAGGAGGATCCCCTAGGATTTCAACAGGTAAGTTGTGTTTCAGAATAGGACCCTGTTGAAAGAATACTTCATCTATCTCCCTTCTTTCATTCATAAATATATCATTTTTCGTGGTCTAGCAAATATTGTTCTAAAGGATCTGTAGGAGGCACGGCAATAGAAGCAAGACCAATAATTTTATCTTTACTAGACAATTCTTTCTCATGGGGTTGTCTATGAAATTTAGCAAAATTAAACTCATGAGAGATATCTTCTAAGCCAATCATAACAACATGCTTTTTGCAATCTATCCTAGCATTAACAGTATTCAAGAAGGGTTTACCAAATATGATGGAACAAAAGCTATCTTGTGGGGAACCAAGAACAAGAAAATCAGCAGGGTATTTAACTTTCGCACACAAGACTTCAACATCTCTAACAATCCCAATTGGTGAAATGGTATCTCTGTTGGCAAGCTTAATTGTAACATCAATCTATCTATACCTATACTAATTACAGACTCTCAAGAAATTACCACGTTAATTAGATTTTACGAACCGTTCATCTGGTGGGACCGAGTTATTACGGTGTAGATTAACCCAAATATTCTATCTATTATTATACTAAAAAGGAAAAAATAAGGCATAGAATCTCGCATTGAAATGTTTAGATCTAGACCAGGAAGAGAAAAAAAATGAGCCAGAGAATCGCATGAATGGGTTTAGATATAATGAGCAATTGTTAATACAAAAGAAGTTAAGCGATGGGATCACGCATGACAGTACAACGAGTTTGTACGGAACCGTCGTGTGCAGGTCATCCATCAATAAAAATATTGAGACTAGAACACCCACGTGGCCAGTGGATCTTCCTCCCGAGGTGCTGGTGTAATCAAGCCCTATATAAATCTATCTAAATCTGTAGGATAAACGCATACCCCGTAGAAACCACGTCCAGCACAATTCCTATCGACCCTCTCTCTCCTTTTTTCCTGAAAGAAAGCAAAATAGATCCGCTATCATCCGGCCTACCTCTGATTGATCTATGCTACGCCAGCGTAAGGTAAAGATGTGGATCATGCAGTTCTCCTAGAGCACATCTCGCCATGAAAAGTCTGCACCACATTACCTGATGAGGAGATACGCTAGCCTGGCTATTGGCATGTTCTTCTCCTCCCGATACTTCCTTGCTCTCCTTGGCGGCAGGTGCGAAGATAGTTCATGAGATGATGCACGGTTAGTTCATGAGGTCTGTTAGTTCACGAGATCCCTGAGGAGGAGGAGCGACATAGTCCATATCATCTTCGTGATGTGGAGGCGTGGAGCTAGCTACAGATTGTGTGAGAAGACAGATTCCTCTCCGTGCACTTTGGGTGAAACCTGAGTTGGAGATGACACAAAATCTACTCTCTCGTGAGCACGCTAGCACGGTTTGAATCAACTAATTAATATTGTTAGTTTAGGTTTGATTTTAGCTGTTGTCGCCATAGATAGTTGCCAGCCTTGCCGTCTTTTCGTCCGTAGTAAATTAGGCGATTATTCAAGTCTTCAAGGTAAGTCTAGCATAGTCTTGCATATTGTGAAGATTTACAAAATAGATTTTAGGATATTTAGCATCATTGGAATTGAGTTCACGATCTTGCATGTCAACTCGCAACATGCATGAAAGTTTGAGGGCCACCCAGAGTCATACCACGTCTGAAACAAGACTAGCTGAGTTATAAGGTCGCTTGTGATCTTTGGTATGTTAACAATGATCAGATCTTTCCTATGTAAAAACTGTGAGGAGTGTGTTGCAATCTGATTGTCTGCCAGGTCGGCAAGTGCATGTTAGAGGATAAATTTCTCCTTTCTACTTGATTCAGTACGGCCAGGCGGACAGTTCAGTTAACATTTTTTCGTTTAGCGTGTCTACTATCCAGCCTCTAATACGCGGCATTGTAGCTTAAATGAAGGAAGTTAGTCTTCAAAATATATTATGTTTGCTCGACAAAACTGGAACTGGCAGTAGGACTGGAAAAAAATTATATCTTCTATGTAATAATTCTAACCTTTGGTCTGATCATACTTTGTAATCTATGGCATCTTGCTCTTCATCATCAGTACTCAACTATGCCATCTACGTTTGATGAAAGGCAGAAGAAAAAAAACTCCCTTATACACTTGCATGTGCCTGATGGGGCCTTTTAGTAAGTAAGACTACGTGTTTTATCATAGCTTTTTCTTTTTCAATTGATATGACAGTTTTATCTCATATGTTAGGTTATTCTATAATGTTCAGGGCTGACATCACAATGCAAAGAGCGGTATATTGTTCATAAGGAAACATTTCAAAGGTTACTGAATCATCCTCCTCTAATCCTGTAAGGATTAGTTCGTTCAAACATTCTGAGCAATACCTGTTTCTAGCCTCTCTTCTAATCTGATTCTGTGGTTACCTCTTTTGTCCGGAAAATAGCTTACTAAACCTCACTTAAAATGTAAACATTATATGCCTAGGCACTAAGTAATATATAGTTTTTCATTGTCCATAATTACTCCATAACTACTAATTATATTTCACGGCAGGAATCATCAACATCACTCGGCAAACCTTGAGTAGCGGCAAGTCGATAGAAGTTACTGCTATAGCACGTTTTATCTCCGGAGGAGTTGGCTCTCTTTTCGTTATGTCTATTTTAGGCTGTTATTTATTGAATTACAAAGCAAGGTAGCATTTATCCTTACTCAAACATATTTTTTAGATTTAAGATTTTTTTATTTCTTCATTGATAAGAATTTACATGCATGATGAAAAGAACAAAATTGATCCTCAACCTGCTATTACATTATCAATTCATTACAGATATCTTTCAAAAATAAATTATTCTTGCAATCTGCTTCATCTATAAGCTTAGAGAAATAATTAATGTTGGTTGTTGGATTTAGGGAAGATATGATGTATGGAGATTTTTTTTTCTGAAATTTGCGTATGTTTTTTTGCACCAAAGCTTTTTGATAATCGAATTCAGTTTCATAGACTACTGTACCAGTTTTGTGATCCTGATTTCTTTTCGTAGTTACAAGTTTCAAAGTTACAACCCTGTACATGAGTAATTATTTTTTTGGATGAAAAGATAGAGACAACAATTCCACCGGGATAATATAGAATGAGTATGCACGAAAAATCATGTGTTTTTAATTGTACCATGCGCTCATGTTCTATATTTTTTGGCATAATGGCGTGATTAAATGCACCATACTACTTTCTTTGGTGCTCAATAATCATGCAACATATTAAGAAAGTACTGGGCCGTTATTGTTGGTTTTATTTGGAATATTTTGCGAACCTACAATTATTCTTTTATATTTTCAATATGTATACCTGGGGGTGTTAATAAGTCAATGAACTTCTTGGGTATATTTCATGAATGTATTGTTATCAGAACAAACAGTCGACATTTACATATTACACTTTCAGGAGCTTAATACAAAGTCTCTGAATTTGTAATTTGTTTCATTTCTCTATGTGTTACCAATGCTTCAGAAATTTGACTAAGCTATTGTCTACATAATTAGCCCGTGCAACTGCACGGGTTGGCGACTAGTATCTTCTAACTCAACGGGTGCGATATCATGCATAATTTCATTATATAAGGAAATATGTATTGCACTGGCACTAGCACCCATATCACATAAGCCATGATAACAATGATCTCTTATTTTAACAGAAATAACAGGCATGCCTACAACAGGTCTATGTATCTTAGCATCAAGTAAATAACATGCCCATCTATATTATCAGCCAAGATAAGCTATTGTCTACATGATCTCTTATTAACCATAGCAATAATAGGTTCAACTTTAATTTGCTCAGGGGGTGTATATGTTCTAGTATTAACCATAGCAATACTAGGTTCAACTTTAATTTGCTCAGGGGGTGTATATGTTCTAGTATTACTCTTACGAACAGCAGTTGAAGCTTTAGCATGATCCTTTATCCTAACATGGAAAGGGGGTTTCTCAACATAACTAGTGGGAACAATAGGATCATTACAAGTGATAATCTTTTCTTCAACTGTAACAGGTCAACTACTTTTACTTCAATGGGAGGATTATATTTAAACCACTTCTCCTTAGGGAGATCAACGTGAGTAGAAAAAGATTCACAGAAAGTAGCTACTATCTCAGAGTCAAGTCCATATTTGGTGCTAAATCCACAGAAAGCATTGGTATCCATAAAAGACTTAACACAATCAAACTTAGGTGTCATACCTGACTCCTTACCATCGTCGGAACCCCAATCTTCATAGTTGCGTTTATTTCTTTTCAATGAGTCCCACTTGTATTCAATAGTCTTCAGCAAATAAGAACCAGCACAGGAAGTATCGAGCATGGTGCGATCATTGAGAGAAAACCGAGCATAAAAAATTTGAATTATCATTTCTCTTGAGAGCTCATGATTGGGGCATGAATATAACATTGACTTAAGCCTCCCCCAAGCTTGAGCGATGCTTTCTCCTTCGCGAGGCCAAAAATTATATATGTAATTACGATCGCGATTAACAAGATGCATACGATAGAACTTCTGGTGAAATTCCAATTTCAATTGTTTATAGTCCAAAGATCCAGTATCATCACATAGCATATACCATGTCAATGCATCTCCCTTCAAAGATAAAGGGAAGACCTTCCTCTTGACAACATCATTGGGTATACCTGCAAGCTTAAATAACTCCACAAACTTCATCCACATAGATCAGGTGTAAATCGGGATGCAACGTTCCATCTCCTGCAAAGGGATTAGCTAGTAGTTTCTCTATCATACCCGAAGGAATCTCAAAGTAAACATTTTCAGTAGGTTCAGTAGGTTGAGGAGAAACTCTTTGCTCTGCTGGTTGAGGCGAAGATGCCTCGAACAAGCCCCTTAGAGGATTAGTTTCCATAGTAACAAGTGACAGAAAATTTCAACACACTATATAAATGTTTCCTTACCAAGTTCCACTCACCAAAGACGCTTCACTCCCCGGCAACGGCGCCAGAAAAGAATCTTGATGACCCACAACTATAGGGGATCTATCGTAGTCCTTTCGATAAGTAAGAGTGTCGAACCCAACGAGGAGTAGAAGGAAATGACAAGCGGTTTTCAGTAAGGTATTCTCTTCAAGCACTGAAATTGTAGGTAACAGATAGTTTTGTGATAGGATAATTTGTAACGGGTAACAAGAAATGAAAGTAAATAAAGTGCAGCAAGGTGGCCCGATCCTTTTTGTAGAAAAGGACAAGCTTGGAAAAATTCTTATAATGAGAAAAGCGCTCCCGAGGACACATGCATGGGAATTATCGTCAAGCTAGTTTTCATCACGCTCATATGATTCATGTTCGTTACTTTGATAATTTGATATGTGGGTGGACCAGTGCTTGGGTGCTGTCCTTTCTTGGAAAAGCATCCCACTTATGATTAACCCCTATTGCAAGCATCCAAAACTACAAACGAAGTATTAAGGTAAACCTAACCATAGCATGAAACAAGAGGATCCAAATCAGCCCCTTACGAAGCAACACATAAACTAGGGTTTGAGCTTCTGTCACTCTAGCAACCCATCATCTACCTATTACTTCCCAATGCCTTCCTCTAGGCCCAAATAATGGTAAAGTGTCATGTAGTCGACGTTCACATAACACCACTAGAGGAGAGACAACATACATCTCATCAGATATCGAACAAATACCAAATTCACATGACTACTAATAGCAAGACTTCACCCATGTCCTCAGGAACAAACGTAACTACTAACAAAGCATATTCATGTTCATGATCAGAGGAGTATTAATATGCACAAAGGATGTGAACATATGATCTTCCACCAAATAAACCAATTAGCATCAACTACAAGGAGTAATCAACACTACTAGCAACCCACAGGTACCAATTTGTGGTTTTGATACAAGATTGGATACAAGAGATGAACTAGGGTTTGAGAGGAGAAGGTGCTGGTGAAGATGTTGATGGAGATTGACCCCCTCTCGATGAGAGGATCGTTGATGATGACGATGGTGATGATTTCCCCCTCCCAGAGGGAAGTTTCCCCGGCAAAACAGCTCCGCCGGAGCCCTCAGTTGGTTCCGCCAAGGTTCCACCTCGTGGCGGTGGAGTTTCATCCCGTAAGCTTTCTTATGATTTTTTTCCAGGGTAAGAGACTTCATAAAGTAGAAGATGGGCACCGGAGGGCCACCAAGGGGCCCACGAGGCAGGGGGCCATGCCTAGTAGGGGTGGGCGTGCTCCCACCATTGTGGCCAGGGTGTGGGCCCCCTCTCGTACTTCTTTCGCTCAATAATTCTTATTAATTCCAAAAATGACTTTCGTGGAGTTTCAGGACTTTTGGAGCTGTGCAGAATAGGTTTCCAATATTTGCTCCTTTTCCAGCCCATAATTCCAGCTGTCAGCATTCTCCCTCTTCATGATAAACCTTGTAAAATAAGAGAGAATAGCCATAATTATTGTGACATAACGTGTAATAACAGCCCATAATGCAATAAATATCGATATAAAAGCATGATGCAAAATGGACGTATCACTTTCCACCGTTCCGTTTATTATGAGACACTCCATCATTGTCATATTGCTTTTGTATGATCATGTATTTGACATCGTACTCGTGGCAAAGCCACCTTCAAAATTCTTTCATACATGTCACTCTTGATTCATTGCATATCCCGGTACACCGCTAGAGGCATTCACATAGAGTCATATTTTGTTCTAAGCATTGAGTTGTAATTCTTGAGTTGTGAGTAAATAAAACTGTGATGATCTACATTATTAGAGCATTGTCCCAAGTGAGGAAAGGATGATGGATAGTATGATTCCCCCACAAGTCGGGATGAGACTTCAGACTTTATGAAAAATAAAAGAGGCCAAAGAAGCCCAAATAAAAAAAAGAGGCCAAAGAAGCCCACCAAAATAAAATAAAAAAAGAGAGAAAAATAGAGAAGGGACAATGTTACTATCCTTTTACCACACTTGTGCTTCAAAGTAGCACCATGATCTTCATGCTAGAAAGTCTCCTATGTTGTCACTTTTATATACTACTGGGAATATTTCATTATAGAACTTGGCTTGTATATTCCAATGATGGGCTTCCTCAAAATGCCCTAGGTCTTCGTGAGCAAGCAAGTTGGATGCACACCCACTTAGTTCCTTTTGTTGAGCTTTCATACACTTATAGCTCTAGTGCATCCATTGCATGTCAATCCCTACTGTCATGGGGGAACCAGCACCTATGGGGCAGGGAGCCCCTTTTCGGTCCGGCAGGGAGCGGAGGGCGCACGAAGAGCAGATCGAGGCGAAAGCACGCGAGGTATTTTACCCAGCTTCGGAGCTCTCCGGAGAGATAAAACTCCTACTGCTGCTTTGTGTTTCTATTCTGTTCTTGCTCGAGAGCGTGGGTGTGTTGTAGTGTCGAATAAGTCGAACCCCCTCTACGTGCGCATGGGCCTCCCTTTTATAGTCTAAAGGGGTCACCGACAGGTGGCAGCATAGAGAGAGGGGTAAAAAAGTAAAAACGCGGGTTGGTACAACCGCTATCAACATTGCCCCCTACCTAACTCTGACGGCAGGGGACAAGGGCATTTAATGCCCGTCCGGTCGCCCAAACAGTGCAGGAAATGACCGTTAAGGGCGCCACCGATCGCCACGATGGCCTTCTTGTCAGCTCCATCCACCACCTCGCACCGCTTGGCTGCACAGCCGCCCAACACGTACACCAGGAGCGATCCTGTGGCGACACGTCGTCGGGTGAGCTGGAGCGTGGGCGCAGAGTGGTGGCTTCGCCGCGGCAAGTGCCTTGCCGCGGTCTCTGTCTTGTCGCACCTGCAAGCTTGCCGCTCGTCGGGTCTTGCCGGGACGCGCGGAGCGTCGCGGCAAGTTTTCTGAAGTGCCTTGGTTGGCCTTCCCGGCAAGCTCCTCTTGCCGGGGTCTTGTTCTTCCCGGCAAGCTTCTCTTGCCGGGGCCTTGTCTTCTCGGTTAACACTTTGTTCTTGAATGGCAGTAATAGAAATGACGAAGGATCTTGGCGGACGCCCGGCAAGCCTTGCCGCGGGACGCTGCGACTGCCCGTGCACAAGTTCGGGGTACTAAGGTATCCCTACTTTAGTACACCGACAGGAGCCCCCGGGCCTGGGCCATACACGGTGCCGAGCGCTGTTGGGCCAGGCCCAAAACAGGGCACGGGCACGCGCGGCCTGGGTCCAAACCAAATCCACTCCGTATCCACCGCGTCCTCTCGTAACGGCACGCGTCAATCGCGGCGTCGTGGGAGAGATCGTGGGCAATACTTAAATCCAGGAAATGCGTAACGTTCGCCTTGGTTCTGCATCCCCGCCACGCGGCTCCCATGCGCTTGGGGTCGCGGACGGTGGAAGCGGGAGACTGGGCCATTGCGAGCAGAGGCAGCGGGTCGGCCCTGACTCCCTGCTCTTACCGTGCCCTGATTCACTGAGCGGGGCGGCCGAGCCCCCACCCCGCTCCTTTAAGAAGACGGGAGGGGAGCGCAGAAGCCCGCACTCTCTTATCTTCTCCTTTCTTCAGCTTCTGCTCCCCTTTCTCTCATTCGCCATGGAGAAACGGAACCCTGGCCCTTCATCGGTGGCGGCGAGGGTCGCCGCCAGACAGCGCACCCCTCCCTATCCCGCCCCCGTGGTGGCAGAGCCAGCCACAAGGGGAAGAGGGAGGGGGCGAGGTCGTGGACGAGGTCGAGGACGAGGTCGAGGCGCTCGGGGAAGAGGCGGACGGGGCGGCGCGCCAGCTCCGCCTCCGCCGGCGGTTCCTCTCCCCACGGCGGTCCATACAGGGGACGACCCTTGCGAGTTCTTCGTCAGGCTGCGCCGGGCGCCTCGTCGTTGCCTTCGGCTTCCAGCTCCGTTTGCGAGCACGATGGAGTTGGACCTGCCCGAGACACTGAGGTTGCACATGAGGGGCTGTGGGATCAGCGGCACGCGAGTCCGCGTTGTATTCCCAGCCCCTAATGTGATGTATCTTGATCGTGGGTGGAAGACGTTCGCCCGTATCCACAGCCTGATGGAGGGGTTTACCCTCCATTTTAAGTTAATGGAGGGCGATCTCCTCTCCGTCAAGGTCTTCAGGTGCTTCGGTACTCGGGCGAAGTGCTGCGTGGATAGCTCCTCCGATAGCGAAGGCTCCCCCTCGAGCGAGAGTGACGAGGAGGAGAGCGACAGCGATGATGAGGGTAGCGGGCGGCGGGATGGCGGGCCCGACTAGGTGTCGGGCGCCACTTCGTGCGTCACCGGTGACCCCATCATCCGTGTCACCGGCTCCTTGAACTCCTCGGGGTCGTCTCCTTGGGTGGCTGGCGTAGGGAGGCTGCGGAAGGGGAAGAGGGCTGGCGACAAGGCCGTCAAATCGGAGTACGAGGGCGTAGTGCCCTCGACAGCGCGCTGACATCCTGCCGCCCCGTCTTCGAGCCCCGCTTCCGGCGCCGCCATCACCAAGAATCCGAGAAGCTTGCCGAAAGGAACTCCAAACACGCACTTCTCGGGATTCAACTTGAGATTGATCTTGCACAGATTTGTGAAGGTCTCGTCCAAATCTTGAACCAAGGTCTCGTCCAAATCTTGAACCAAAGTTTCTCTGTCCTTGCTTTTGACCACTATGTCATCCATGTAAGCTTCTACATTTCTGTGCATCTGTGGCTCAAAAGCATGACTGACTACTCTTGCAAATGTTGAACCAGCATTCTTTAGTCCGAAAGGCATTCGTACAAAGCAGTACGTGCCACATGGAGTAATGAATGCGGTTTTCTCTTCATCCTCTTCCGCCATGAATATCTGATGGTATCCTGAGTATGCATCAAGGAATGAAAGCAGATCACATCCTGCCGTGGAGTCGACAATCTGGTCAATGCGCGGCAAGGGAAATGGATCTTTGGGACAAGCTTTATTAACATCCGTGAAGTCAATACAAAGCCTCCACTTCCCGTTCGCCTTGCGCACGACTACTGGATTGGCTAACCACGTTGGATGGAGTACTCCTCGGACGAGGCCTGCTGCTTCCAACTTCTTGATCTCTTCTGCTATGAACTCTTGGCGTTCCACCGCTTGCTTCCTGACTCTCTGCTTGACGGGCCGCGCGTGAGGACAGACGGCAAGGTGGTGCTCAATTACTTTCCTGGGAACACCGGGGATGTCAGATGGTTGCCATGCAAACACATCGACATTCGCCCGCAGGAAAGCAACGAGCGCGCTTTCCTATTTAGGGTCAAGGGTGGCACTGATGGTGAAGGTACCACCAGTGCCGTCCTCCTTGGCGGCCACTTTCTTGGTCTCTGGTGATGCTGTCTTTGCTTTTTTGCACTTGCCGGTGGAGCTCGATGGTGCATCCTCAACGGTAGCGCAGCACTCCGAAGAGGTGCGCTTGCCGGAGTGGGCGTCAGAGCTACTCTTGCCGGACTTGGTCTTCTTCTTCCCCCCGGGAGCTTCAGCGGCAAGTGGTTTGCGTTCTGCTGCGGCTGCTGCTTCCCGGTATATCTTGTCGGTACAGATAAGTGCATCTTTCTTGTCGCCATGGACAGATATAACACTTATCGGACCAGGCATCTTGAGCACATTGTAAGCGTAGTGAGAGGCTGCCATGAACTTGGCAAGCGCTGGACGGCCGAGTATCCCATTGTAGGGCAATGGGAAATCGGCAACGTCAAACGTGACTCTCTCTGTCCTGAAGTTCAGCTCGCTGCCAAAAGTTACTGGCAGTGTGATCTTCCCCTTCGGCTTGCTTCTTCCCGGATTTATTCCTTGAAAGGTACCAGTCTCTTCGAGCTTGCTGTCTGGGATTTGGAGCTTCTTGAGCACCGCGGAAGAGATCAGATTCAGGCCGGCCCCGCCGTCAACCAGCATCTTCGTAACCTTGAGGTTGCGGATGGTTGGCGAAACCAACATCGGCAAGCACCCGACCGTAGTGATGCGATCAGGGTGATCCTCAACATCGAAGATGATGGGCGTGCTGGACCACTTCAGGGGCTTGCGCGACTCAACCGACGGTTCTGCTGCGTTCACCTCCCGCACCCACTGTTTGAGTTGGCGGTGCGAGGTGTGTAGAGAGGCGCCGCCGTCGACGCACAAAACCTCCGTTGCCTTCTGAAACTCTTGCTCGTCGGTCTCATCTTCCTCCATCTCATCATCTTCATCTTCGTCTTCGTCCTTGTCGTGGCCACGGGGAGGCCTATCTCCTTGCCGCTGCTTGGCCTTGCCGCGGCGCCTTCCCCGGGTGGGACGCTTCTTGCCGGATCCTCCGCCACCTTCCTGGGCCTTCTCCTTGTCGCGGCGTTCGTATTCAGCTTTCTGTAACTTTGCCATCTGCTCAACCTTCTTGCAAGCTTGGAGGTCATGGCCCTTGGTGCGGTGGACCTTGCAGTAGTGCTTGCCGGAGCCGTCCTGCTTGTCGGCGACCACCACAGCCTCGCCGGAGTCGCCAGCCTTGGCCTTGTCGGCGCCGCCTCCGTTGCCGGACTGCTCAACAACTAGCACATCCTTAGCCTTCCTCTTTCTGTTATTCCGCCTCCGGTTCATCTTTGCCGGAGGGGCGTCCTCACTGTCAGATCCTTCTGCTCCTGTGTTCTCTCTGAGGATTTTCCTCCCCTCCTCAACCCGTGCACACTTGTCGGCCAGAGCGTATAGCTCGCTGACATCTCTGATCTTGCACATCGCCATCTCCTCCCTCATCCTGCGGTTACGCACGTTCTGATGGAACGCGCTAATAACCGCGGCAGGGTGGACGTCTGGGATGTTGCGCTGCACCTGGCTGAATCTCTGTATGTATTTGCGCAGGGGTTCTCCCTCCTTCTGGACGAGCAGATGAAGATCGCTCTCCTGGCCATGGGTTTTGTGGCCGCCTGTGAAGGCGCCGACAAACTGATGACACAAGTCCGCCCATGAAGAGATGGAGTTGTCCGGCAAGTGCATGAGCCAAGATCTAACGTTGGGCTTGAGCACCAGCGGGAAGTAGTTGGCGAGGATTTTCTCGTCGCGTCCCCCGGCAGCCTGCACCGCGATGGTGTAGACGCTGAGGAACTCCGACGAATGTATCCTGCCATCGTACTTCTCGGGTACGTCTGGCTTGAAGTTCTTGGTACTGGAACACTGGACTTGCCGCAGCTCACGGGTGAACGCAGGGCAACCTGCCGCGTACGGCAAGTCGCCTGGTTCCCCTGGCGCATGCATATCGACAGTGGGCCCAGCGCGCTGGTCAGATTGACGCCGCACTTCTCTTCTGCGCTCGATACGAGTACGAGCGTCTTCGTGTCGTCGTTCTTGGAGAACTTTGCGTTGATCGCGGCGAGCTCGCGGGTCCGACGACGCGGTGGAATCGGTGTCGAGGTTGGCCCGGCGAGCTGGCGATCTTGGCTTTCGGGGCGGGGAGTGCACGGTGGTGGCACCCCCAGCGGTCTTGTCGGCATCGGCTTGCGCCTGGGCGTCTTTCCGGGGCTTCGATGTGCTCGGTTGCCGGGGCTTGTCGCCATTGGCGAAGCCGATGAGGCTCTGAATGGTGATCCTCCAGTCGTCGATCTTGTCTGGCGCTGGAGGGTAATCTAGAAGCAGCTGGGCTCGGGCCAGCGCTTCCTCTGGAGTCTTGGGTGGCGGTGGTGAGCGGCGCGAGGTGCGAGATATGCTCAAACTTCTAACAGTGTTAGAAGGAGCAACATCTCGCCCGGGCAACCGTACTGCGCTCGTGCCAGCGTGCTGGCGTGCATGTTGGCCTTGAGCGTCCCACGATCCGCCGGCTTGGCCTTGTTCCAACGCGAGCACGGTGCTAGGAGCACCGTGGCTTTGTCGATCTTGCACCTCTTGGGAGGGGTGCGGTGGATATACAGACGCTGAAGCTTGCGGGGCCTTGTCCTTGGACCTGGTGACGACGTGAGTCCCCCCATCGGCGCCCGCTCCTCTGCCGGCATCCATCCCACCGCCGGTTTGCTCCGGTGGCGGTAGGATAGTCGTAGACGGAGCGGCCACCTCCGAAGCCTTCTTCTTCGGTGGCATGTCGATGAACATATTGATGTAGCGCGGGCAGACGCCGGATCAGATTCACACGACCTCGACGCCCCCCTACATGGCGCTCCAAAGATGTCGTGGGGGAACGAGCACCTATGGGGCAGGGAGCCCCTTTTCGGTCCGGCAGGGAGCGGAGGGCGCACGAAGAGCAAATCGAGGCGAAAGCACGCGAGGGATTTTACCCAGCTTCGGAGCTCTCCGGAGAGATAAAACTCCTACTGCTGCTTTGTGTTTCTATTCTGTTCTTGCTCGAGAGCGTGGGTGTGTTGTAGTGTCGAATGAGTCGAACCCCCTCTACGTGCGCATGGGCCTCCCTGTTATAGTCTAAAGGGGTCACCGACAGGTGGCAGCGTAGAGAGAGGGGTAAAAAAGTAAAAACGCGGGTTGGTACAACCGCTATCAACAGTGCCCCCTACCTAACTCTGACGGCAGGGGACAAGGGCATTTAATGCCCGTCCGGTCGCCCAAACAGTGCAGGAAACGACCGTTAAGGGCGCCACCGATCGCCACGATGGCCTTCTTGTCAGCTCCATCCGCCACCTCGCACCGCTTGGCTGCACAGCCGCCCAACACGTACACCAGGAGCGATCCTATGGCGACACGTCGTCGGGTGAGCTGGAGCGTGGGCGCAGAGTGGTGGCTTCGCCGCGGCAAGTGCCTTGCCGCGGTCTCTGTCTTGTCGCACCCGCAAGCTTGCCGCTCGTAGGGTCTTGCCGGGACGCGCGGAGCATCGCGGCAAGTTTTCTAAAGTGCCTTGGTTGGCCGTCCCGGCAAGCTCCTCTTGCCGGGGTCTTGTCCTTCCCGGCAAGCTTCTCTTGCCGGGGCCTTGTCTTCTCGGTTAACACTTTGTTCTTGAATGGCAGTAATAGAAATGACGAAGGATCTTGGCGGACGCCCGGCAAGCCTTGCCGTGGGACGCTGCGATTGCCTGTGCACAAGTTCGGGGTACTAAGGTACCCCTACTTTAGTACACCGACACCTACTCACTCACATTGATATCCATCGATGGGCATCTCCATAGCCCGTTGATACGCCAAGTTAACGTGAGACTATCTTCTCCTTTTTTTGTCTTCTCCATAACCACCATTCTATTCCACATATAGTGCTATGTTCATGGCTCACGCTCATGTATTGCGTGAAAATTGAAAAGGTCTGAGAACATAAAAAGTATGAAATAATTTCTTGGCTTGTCATCGGGGTTGTGCATGTTTAAATATTTTGTGTGATGAAGATAGATGTCGGTGTCAAAACCGGCGGATCTCGGGTCGGGGGTTCCGAACTGTGCGTCTAGGCGGATGGTAACAGGAGACAAGGGACACAATGTTTTTACCCAGGTTCGGGCCCTCTCGATGGAGGTAAAACCCTACTCCTGCTTGATTGATATTGATGATATGGGTAGTACAAGAGTGGATCTACCACGAGATCAAGGAGGCTAAACCCTAGAAGCTAGCCTATGGTATGTTTGTTGTAATGGTTGTTCGTCCTACGGACTAAAACCCTCAGGTTTATATAGACACCGGAGAGGGCTAGGGTTACATAGAGTCGGTTACAATGGTAGGAGATCTACATATCCGTATTGCCAAGCTTGCCTTCCACAGCAAGGAAAGTCCCATCCGGACACGGGACGAATTCTTCAATCTTGTATCTTCATAGTCTTGGAGTCCGGCCGACGATGATAGTCCGGCTATCTGGACATCCCATAGTCCAGGACTCCCTCAGTAGCCCCTGAACCAGGCTTCACTGACGATGAGTCCGGCGCGCATATTGTTCGGCATTGCAAGGCGGGTTCCTCCTCCGAATAATTCATAGAAGATTGTGAACACCAGGATAGTGTCCGGCTCTGCAAAATAAATTGCACATTCCACCGTAGAGAGAATAACATGTACACAAGCTCAATCTGCTGACGTATTTTGTGGCATGACGTCACACCACCACCAAGCCTTTACTTGAATCGTTTTTTATTTTACCACATCAGCGCATTTAGCGAAGCGGTTTCCTTGGCACGTCTTGTCGAAGCAGAGATCGTGTTCCCCTTAACCCGGGATTGTCATCAATATGGACGTGGGTAACCCAACCGTGCCCGTTGCCACGCCCCCTCTATCGGAGGCGAGTCCCAAATGGTCACGGGGACAGCTCTTGGTATTCTCCCTCTTTATAATGGGACCAAGGCCCATTCCTTTTCTCCAATCCTCAATCGAATCTGCCCCTCGCCCCGAGTTCCAAGACCCAGAGCCTCAGATTCGAGCGCTTCGGACCTTCAACGATGTCCGGCTCCGACCTACAGGGCCGGTGGATGCCCTCCTCCGTTACGGAAGAGGACGTGCAAAAGCTGAGAGAGGCCAAGTACCTGACTTACGAGATTTCGCATAGTTTGCCCGCCAAAGGGCAAGTCATTCCCAATCCCGAGCCTGGCGAAAGCGTCGTGTTTGTGTCCCACCTCCGTCGGGGTTTAGGCTTCCCGATGGATCCTTTTGTGAGAGGGCTCATGTTTTACTATGGGTTGGAATTCCACGACTTGGCTCCGTAGTCCATCCTCCACATCTCATCATTCATCGTCGTCTGCAAAGCCTTCCTCCGCACTACCCCTCACTTCAGCTTGTGGCTTAAAACCTTCAACGTGGAGCCGAAGGTGATCGAGGGGCGTCAAGCAGAGTGCTGCGGGGCGGTTGTAAGCAGAAGGGCCGATGCTCCATGGCCCGAGGGCTCTTTCCCGCAGGAGCTCGGCTTGTGGCAACAGGACTGGTTTTATATTACCGCTCCCAGGGGCAGCAGGCAGAAGCCGCCACCGATCCTTCGCTCGGGACCTCCACGACGGCTGATGTCATGGGTCAATCAAGGGCTCAACTGGGGGCCGTCAAAGGACGTGCCCCTATTGCAAGGTCGGATTAGAGACCTCCAAGCGAGGGAGATCGATCTGGTCGTGGTGATGCAGGTCATGCTGATTAGGCGTATTCTGCCCTGCAAACGGCGTCCCCTCCGGCTATGGGAATTCAATCCGGAGGGACCACGAATTCTCCAACACTTCATGGGTACGACACCCGTGGAGATGTACAAATTTTTCTTCAGATCACAAGAGGTGTGTCCGGAATTGACCGAGGACACCGGCCTAAGCTGCAATCGCCTGGATACACAAGTAAGTAGCTCTATGTCCGGACATACCGTTCATTTGCATTCCTAGGATTTGCCTTTTAACCAATTGCCCCCTGAACAGGAGTGGATAGCGCAAGCGAAACTGATACGGTGTCCTTCCCCCCTCCCGGAGACCGCGCCGGATCCCGTGCTGGTCAGGATGCTAGAGGTTGCGCCTTCAGAGGAAGGCGAAGGGGAGAACAGAGGAGCTACTGCCTCTACCAAGGAGGCTTTTAAGAAAGGGGGTATCGAGAATCCCTCCTTCCAAGGGGAGAACAGGACCGCTTCCGAAAACCCGAAGACCAAGGCCTCAAAGCAGGGGAAGAGATCTTCACCGGAGGGTCCTGCGTCCGGGGAGGCCCTGGCCGCACTATCTCCCCTAAGGAATCAGCCCTCCAGTGAGCCGTAAGTAGAAAAAGGGGAGTTTTGTAATAAGGGATGCCTCCGTCCGCCGCACCATGGGGCAGGGCGGACGAACCTGAGGTGTCATCGCAGAGGGTATCCCCGAGTCCGGCGGCGCCAGAGAGTTCCGCGCCAACTGGTGTGTGGCCGGGGGAGCTGAAGGATCTTCTTGAGAGGGCGTCTATCTCAGAAGGTCACCGTACATTGATGAGTATGGTGATTGGAAAATTTTCGTCCGCCGAAGGCGGGTTGCATGATGCCGTCAGAAGCTTGCTGGCGGGGTTTGAGGTACGTAAAAATGACATACCTTTTGACAGTTTTACACATAAAGTGCGCCCTGTATAGATAGTAGCCCCTGGGACTCGGTAGGTTGTCGAGAGCGACAGCGTGCCGAGGATCAAAATCGCAGGTATTGATTTTCACCTTTCCTATGCAGGTGCCGGATAGTCCGGTGGCCAGCCGGACTGATAAAGTTGCCAAACTAGAGCGACAACTCGACATTGCGGCTGTGGACATCGCGCTGGTCAATAAGCGACTTGACGAGTCACAAGGTAGGTTTTTTCTCCGTGGTCACCTAGTAAGGGAGCCGAAGCCCACTCCTTACAACATGTGTGCTCAATGCAGATGGTGCCGCTGTTGTGGAGAGCCTTCGGGCAGAACTTGCTCGAGCCAAGGAGCAGGCCAGAAGGAGTGATGCGGCTGCCTCGAGGGCGGCTGAAGAGCTAGAAGCCGAAAGGGCTGCTCACTGCCGAAGCAGGGAGGAGATGGCCGAAATGGCCGTGAAGTTGAAAGATGTTACCGACCGCTATGAGGTTCTTGAAAAAGAACGCCGAGCGGAGCTAGAAGACCTGAGGAAGGCCACCGCCAAAGCCAAGGATGCCCGTTCTGCAATGCGGGCTATAAAGGAGGAGCTGCGCCAGGCCGAAGATATCGTGGCTGGCAAGCTCTTTCTGCTGCGCAGGAGGTTTACAGATCCGAAGTACGCTCAGCTTGGCCAGCTGTGGGGTCCGGAGGATCCTTATATGGACTTAGTGGCGAGTGCGGCAAATGCTGTTGTGCACTTCCGAAGTCAAAAAGACCACGAGACGGAAGAGCTTTTTTGGTCTCAATTCCATAGTCCGGAACGTTCACTTCCGCTGACCGATCGGTTGGCTGAGTGGGCTGAGCTGAATAGATTGTCCGGACTTGCCATGACGGATATCGTGGCTCATGTCTGGCCGGATAGGCCCAAGCCGAAGAGTTATTTTGGCTTATTGCAGGAATTTCTTGGGGCGGTGCCGCATATCAAGGCGATGAAGCGGTCGGCCTGCATAGAGGGTGCACGGATGGCCCTCGCCCGTGTGAAGACATACTGGACAGAGATGGATGCCACCGATGTTGCGACCAAGGTTCGGACGAGAGCCGGTTACCCGCCGAGCACTATTTTGGGGAAGTTCTGCGTGGCCCTCGTGTAATAGAGTCGCAGTGCTCAAAAAATGTCATGTTCAAATGAACTTTATGGTTTGTAAAACGATGTTTATAATATAAGCACTTTTTGTACTTGTGCGTTCAAGTATTGAAATATCTCCTGTGCGGCCGTTAATGTATACTTGTGTATAACCTGAAAGATGGCAGTCTTCGGCTTCAGCCCCCACGCACATGGTGCGGGGGTGTTTGCGAAATAGCGCATTTTCACACTTAATCCAACGTCTTGGTCCGGTGAAGGAGGTGGTAGCATAGCAAACGAGGCAACCGGACTATAATGCTTTACCACTTTCACTTAGCCATAGGAGTTCGAAGGTGGGGCTACGATATAGCCCCTAGGGGCACCGCGCTCTCCGAATTTGGGGCGCGTGTGTGCCTGACCGGGAAGCGGTCCTTCGTCAAAGCGGAGGAATTCTAAACATTCCGGAGGTCGATCGAGTGGTTGACTAGTCTCTCGCTACATCATGACAGTCAGTTTTCGGCTTTCTCTACTGAGGTGCTCGCCCGGCCGAACCGGGGCACAATCGCAGTAGTTCTCCTGGTGCCGCGTTAGCCGATGATACGGAACGTAAGGCAGCAAAACACAGGAGCCGGGCAAACCCAACATTTGACCAAAGACATGATTCGGAGCTGATGCTTATAAGGCCTAACTCGAGACGCCGAACACTCCCTGAGGTGTTCGGTCTTTATGAGGACGGGCAGATCAATGCCCTAAGCCCCTAGTGTCCAGGTACACTCGACATCCTCTGACGCGGCCGATGCCAAAACGCTAGCCTCCTCTCTGGCTATAGTGAAAAACCAGGGGATGTATAGCAACAAGAGACAGTAAAAAAGGTTTACGCAGGGTCTTAATCTAAAAAGAATCCTTGTAATGAGTCCCTACTGCACGTCTGCGCCTGTGTCTCCGTTGTGCTGTATCCTGGACGGTTGTAACACGCTGTTCATCTGTAAAAGAGAGGAACTTAGTTTGAAAAGAAATCGCATGAAAAATGTATTTAAAACAGAGCATGAATAAATGAATAAAGTTGAGCTTTTGTTAGCTCCTTATTGCTCATACGCACAGCCCCTTGTGAAGGGGTGTGCGGCTAGGGATCCCCTAGTTTATTTATGTCGGACTCGTCTAGCTGTGTCCGGGGTCTTGAACGACCTTTTAATGAGATGATGCCGCGTGGACGGGGCATTTTAAGTGTAAGAGACGCGTAGTGTGGTATTGCGTTAAAGCGGACAAAAGGTTCACGTCCCAATAGTGCTTGATGGCTACTTTTAAATGGGGCGACATGAAAGATTAGCTTTTCGCGTCGGAAGTTGTCGGGTGACCCAAACAAAACTTCTAGTAGTAAGGAGCCCGTGCACTTGGCATAAGGGCCTGGCGTCACTCCTTTAAAGAAAGTGCGGCTATGTCGAATTTTAGTAAGCTCTACCCCCAACTTGCGGATTGTGTCCGGATATAGCAGGTTTAAATCGCTGCCGCCATCCATTAGGACTTGTGTAAATTGTAGTCCGTCGATTATAGGATCCAATATCAGAGCAGCCCATCCTGCGTTTCGAAAACTTCTGGAATAGCCAGGTGGTAGAAAGTAATTGGTTTTGACATCCAGTCTCGAGGTTCCGCTGGGGTGGACCGTGCGACACCTACTTTGGCAGGCGCCGCACTGTTGTTCCGTATTATCCCATGAAGTGAGTTTACTGTTTTGACTTCTTGTGGGAAAGTCTTTTGTTTTCCGGCGCTCTGCTGGTGGAGTTCGTCGTCGTCCTTGCTTGGCGCGTCGAGCCCCTTGTGTTTGGCGTTGAGTCGGCCGGACTGTTTGAAAACCCAACAATCTCGGTGGGTGTGGTTTGCAGGCATCCCGGAAGTACTGTGGATTTGACATATCCGATCCAAAATTTTGTTTAGGTTGGATAGCTTGTCACTGTTGTCCTTAAGAGGCAGTTTTTTATTGTTCGGCCGCGAGCTTTTGAATCCGGCTTTGACTACAGTGTTCTTTGGGCTTTTTTCTTTATTTTGGCACTGGTCGTTTCTGCGCCGTGATTTTCCGTTTCCATCTCTGATCTCGGATGTACTCGGGTCGCTGGTGCTGCATCTTGCTAACCAGCTGTCTTCCCCCATGCAAAAACGGGACATGAGGCTTGTTAGCGCGGCCATTGTTCTTGGCTTCTCTTGGCCGAGGTGTCTGGCGAGCCATTCGTCTCGGACATTATGTTTAAAAGCTGCTAAGGCCTCGGCGTCCGGACAGTCGACTATTTGGTTCTTTTTTGTGAGGAACCTATTCCAGAATTTGCACGCTGACTCTCCGGGCTGTTGAGTTATGTGACTTAAATCGTCTGCATCCAGAGGGCGGACATAAGTCCCCTAAAAGTTTGCTCTAACGCGTCCTCGAGCTCTTCCCAACTTCCAACGGTATTTTCTAGGAGGCTTTTGAGCCAATGCCGAGCTGGCCCCTTGAGCTTGAGGGGTAGACATTTTATGGCGTGGAGATCATCTCCTCTAGCCATATGTATGTGCAGGATGTAATCCTCAATCCAGACTCCGGGGTCTGTTGTTCCGTCGTATGCCTCTATGTTTACGGGATTGAACCCCGCTGGAAATTCATGATCCAGCACCTCATCGGTGAAACATAGTGGGTGTGCGGCGCCCCTGTATTTAGGTGTGCCGTTATCTTCCAACACTCGGCGTGTTGTGTTGCTTCCTGGGGCCCTCTTCTTTGGCCCATAAATGGACCTGACCGGACCATCCGTTTTGCGAGGATTTTTATGTGTGCCATGTGCGGCGCCGCTTGTCGCTCTTGGCCTGTTATCTGGCCGTCTATCCGGCCAGGCGGCCTCCTTGCTTTTTGACTGTGGGGGCTCTACGGCCTCTTTGTCGAATTCGGGAAGCAGCTTGCGCTTCGGGTAGCTCTTTGTTTGGTGGCTGTTGCCGTATTTGTCCGTGGTCTTGAGTACTTTGCTCCATCTCATTCTGAGTATGTCTTCCGCTGTTTTGAGCTTCCGTTTTTGCTTCTTCAGACTTCTTGCAGTGGCGACAAGCCTTTTGTGAAGTTTCTTATGCTCCGGTGGTGTGTCTGGCGTGAGATCGTCTGGACTATTGTTTTCGCCGGGGATGGATTGATTGTCCGATTCATCCTGTTCGGATGGTTGCTTGGTTGCTTGTTCGTCGCCCACTGGTTTGCCCTGCTCTATGGCTGGGTCATTATGATTGTTGTTGTCGTCGAAGCGGGACTTAGGGCGGCGCTTGCGTCGCCGCTTTGGTTGTTTTTCGGGGGAATTATCCTTCGCCGTGTCCCGTTGTTCCTCGTTATCGCTTCCTTTCGGGGTGTCCACCATGTATATATCATGAATTGAGGTGGCTTTCCGGTGCCCGGTAGGTGCTAGTTCTTGGACGTCTCCGGCGTTGTCGTCCATGCCGTCAATGTCTTCGGAGTCGTAGTCTAGTATGTCGGTTAGATCGTCGACAGTGGCTACAAAGTGGGTGGTGGGTGGGCTTTGAATTTATTCGTCGTCCACATCCCAACCATCCTGACCACAGTCCAGCCAGGGCTCTCCTGATAACGAGAGATACATTAGCGAATTCAGGATGTCACCAATGGGTGAGTGCTGAAAGATGTCCGCAGTAGTGAACTCCATGATCGGCGCCCAATCGGATTCGATTGGCAGGGGCGCAGGAGGTTCGGAGTCTGGCAAGGAGTCTGGCACCTCGGAGTCATGAGCTTTGCAAGGGACAAGGTCAGTATTCGGCTCCATCGCCATAGAAGTTGCAGCTCCCGAGGCGGTGTCCAGCCACCTGTCCTCGATCTGTGCGGTCGGCTCCGAACTATGAGTCAGAGCGGACTCATGTGCCGCCTCCAGGGCACTGTCCGGTGGCAGAGCTAAATCATGCCCATCGTGACAGTGCAGCGCGCTCGGTTGTGGCTCGAATCCGTCGAAGATCAAGTCTCTGTAGATGTTAGCCGTGAAGTTTAGGCTTCCAAACCTGACCTGACGGCCAGGGGCGTATCTTTCGATCTGCTCCAGATGGCCAAGCGAATTAGCCCGCAATGCGAAGCCGCCGAACACGAAGATCTGTCCGGGGAGAAAAGTCTCACCCTGGACTGCGTTGTTATTGATTGAAGGAGCCATCAAGCCTATCGGTGACGACGCAGAGGACCTCTCAATGAAAGCACCAATGTCGGTGTCAAAACTGGCGGATCTCGGGTAGGGGGTCCCGAACTGTGCGTCTAGGCGGATGGTAACAGGAGACAAGGGACACGATGTTTTTACCCAGGTTCGGGCCCTCTCGATGGAGGTAAAACCCTACTCCTGCTTGATTGATATTGATGTTATGGGTAGTACAAGAGTGGATCTACCACGAGATCAAGGAGGCTAAACCCTAGAAGCTAGCCTATGGTATGATTGTTGTAATGGTTGTTCGTCCTACGGACTAAACCCTCCGGTTTATATAGACACTGGAGAGGGCTAGGGTTACATAGAGTCGGTTACAATGGTAGGAGATCTACATATCCGTATTGCCAAGCTTGCCTTCCACGCCAAGGAAAGTCCCATCCGGACAAGGGATGAAGTCTTCAATCTTGTATCTTCATAGTCTTGGAGTCCCGCCGACGATGATAGTCCGGCTATCCGGACACCCCCTAGTCCGGGAATCCCTCAATAGACCACAGACAGATGATGACCCACAAGTATAGGGGGTCTATCGTAGTCCTTTCGATAAGTAAGAGTCTCAAACCCAATGAGGAGCAGAAGGAAATGACAAGTGGTTTTCAGTAAGGTATTCTCTGCAAGCACTGAAATTGAAGGTAACAAATAGTTTTGTGATAAGATAATTTGTAACGGGTAACAAGCAATGAAAGTAAATAAAGTGCAGCAAGGTGAACCAATCCTTTTTGTGGCAAAGGAAAAGGCTAGACAATTTCTTATAATGAGAAAAGCGCTCCCGAGGACACATGGGAATTATCGTCAAGCTAGTTTTCATCACGCTCATATGATTCGCGTTCGGCACATTGATAATTTGATATGTGGGAGGACCGGTGCTTGGGTACTGCCCTTTCTTGGACAAGCATCCCACTTATGATTAACCCCTATTTCAAGAATCCGAAACTACAAAAGAAGTATTAAGGTAAACCTAACCATAGCATGAAACTAGTGGATCCAAATCAGCCCCTTACAAAGCAACGCATAAACTAGGGTTTAAGCTTCTGTCACTCTATAGAAACCCATCATCTAGTTATTACTTCCCAATGCCTTCCTCTAGGCCCAAATAATGGTGAAGTGTCATGTAGTCGATGTTCACATAACACCACTAGAGGATAGACAACATACGTCTCATCAAAATATTGAACGAATACCACACTCACATGACTACTAATAGCAAGACTTCACCCATGTCCTCACGAGCAAACGTAACTACTCACAAAGCATATTCATGTTCATGATCAGAGGAGTATTAATATGCATTAAGGATCTGAACATATGATCTTCCACCAAGTAAACCAATTAGCATCAACTACAAGGAGTAATCAACACTACTAGCAACCCAAATGTACCAATTTGTGGTTTTGATACAAGATTGTATACAAGAGATGAACTAGGGTTTTGAGAGGAGATGGTGCTGGTGAAGATGTTCATGGAGATTGACCCCCTCCCTATGAGAGGATCGTTGGCAATGACGACGGTGATGATTTCCCCCTCACGGAGGGAAGTTTCCTCGGCAGAACAACTCTGTCAGAGCCCTAGATTAGTTCCGCAAAGGTTCCGCCTCGTGATGGCGGAGTTTCGTCCCGTAAGCTTGCTTATGATTTTTTCCAAGGTAAGAGGCTTCATATAGCAGAACATGGGCACCAGAGGGCCAATGGGGGGCCCAGGAGACAGGGGGCGCACCAAGTAGGGGGGCGCACCAAGTAGGGGGGCGCCCCACCCTCCTGGCCTGGGTGTGGGCCCGCTCTGGTATTTTCTTCGCTCAATAATTCTTAATAATTCCAATAATGAATTCCATGGAGTTTCAGGATT
Organism: Triticum timopheevii; assembly: GCA_963921465.1. Classification (NCBI taxonomy): domain Eukaryota; kingdom Viridiplantae; phylum Streptophyta; class Magnoliopsida; order Poales; family Poaceae; genus Triticum; species Triticum timopheevii. The sequence goes on along the minus strand of OY997274.1, from coordinate 656,987,365 downwards.
TTTGGAGCTATGCAGAATAGGTTTCCAATATTTGCTCCTTTTCCAGCCAGAATCCCAGCTGACGGCATTCTCCCTCTTCATGATAAACCTTGTAAAATAACAGAGAATAGCCATAAGTTTTGTGACATAATGTGTAATAACAGCCCATAATGCAATAAATATCGATACAAAAGCATGATGCAAAATGGACGTATCAACTCCCCCAAGCTTAGACCTCGCTTATCCTCAAGCAGAAGCCGAAATCGAAAAATATGTCCACATGTTTAGATATAGAGGTGTCGATAAAAATAAAATACGGACATGAGGGCATCATGATTATTCTTATAACAGCAACTTATATGGATTTGGTCATATGATTTCTTATGCTCAAGTAACAATCTATTTACAATGTCAAGTATGGAAAATAAACTTCATTGAGAACTAACAAACTATAATCTCAGTCATAGAAGCAATTGCAATTTATCATAACATCAGAAAGAGTCAAGAATAGAGCTTTTCAGCAAGTCCACATACTCAACTATCATATAGTCTTGTACAATTGCTAACACTCATGCAATACTTATGGTTATGAAGTTTTAATCGGACACTGAGAAAGATAGGGGATTATTGTGTTGCCTCCCAACGTGTCCACCTTTGGGTGATGTCAACAATAATAGTTCATGCTAACTTAAATCCAGTTGGATATATATATATATATATATATATATATATATATATATATATATATATATATATATATATATATATATATATATCAGGATCTTTCCAACACGAGGTGCTTGCCAAAGGATAAAATGAAAAAGGGAGAGGTGAAGATCACCTTCACTCTTGCCTCAAGTAAAAGACATAAAGTAAAAGATAGGCCCTTTGCAGAGGGAAGCAGAGGTTGACATGTGCTTTTAGGGTTGGATGCACAAAATCTTAATGCAAAAGAACATCACTTTATATTGCCACTTGTGATATAAACCTTTATTATGCAGTCCGTCGCTTTTATTACTTCCATATCACATGATCGTATAAAGCATATTTTCTCCGCACTAATAAGTCATACATATTTAGAGAGCAATTTTTGTTGCTTGCAACATGACAACTTACTTGAAGGATCTTACTCAATCCATAGGTAGGTATGGTGGACTCTCATGGCAAAACTGGGTTTAAGGATATTTGGAAGCACAAGTAGCATCACTACTTGGTGCAAGGAATTTGGCTAGCATGAGGGGGAAGGGCAAGATCAACATGACAATATACTTTAACTGAGATGTGAGAAAACATAAACCATTACGTTGTCTTCCTTGTCCAACATCAACTCTTTAGCATGTCATACTTAATGAGTTCTCACAATCATAAAAGATGTCCAAAATAGTATATTTATATGTGAAAACCTCTCTTTCTTTATTACTTCCAATTAATTGCAACGATGACCAAAACTACGTTTGTCGACTCTCAACAACTTTTATGCCTCATACTCTTGATATGTGAAGTCATTCCTATCCATAAGATCAATATGAATTCTTTTATTCTTTTTATTCTTTCTATTTTCTCAAGATCATAGCAAGATAGCAAAGCCCTTGACTCAACACTAATCTTTATTATATAGCTCATGGACTCGCTTACATAAAGATATCACAAAGGAAAACTCAAAACTAATTCATACCAAAACTTTATTCTACTAGATCTAGATATTACTAAAGGGATCGAACTAAGAAAACGGTAAAGATAGGAGTGTGATGGTGATACGATACCGGGGCACCTCCCCCAAGCTTCGCAGTTGCCAAGGGGAGTGCCCATACCCATGTGATTATGTCCTCGGAGGTGATGAAGGTGGTGATGATGATGGTGTTGACTTCTTCCTCAATTTACGCTTGAGGATAGCATTTTGCTCCTTCAGATCATCGATTTCCTGCTCCAGGCTTAATATTCTTTTGCATAGTTCCTGTTTGTTTTCCTGCAAGAGACGAAAAGGGATAAACTCGATCTTTGGCTTCTTTGCTCTATCAGGGAGGCTTGACTTTTTAAACTCCACATGCATGTCCCCAGGTTGAGATAATGGGGCTTCATCTTCGTCTGAGATCGTCTCTTCCTTTCCCTTATGCTCATAGTTTTCTTCTTCCTCGGTGGTACAACCACCATGCTCCAAGTCCCCGTAGGTCTTAGGGTCTGCAAGGTAATCGGCCACATAGCTTTCTCCCTACGAATCCAGGGATGACATATTGCTTCTAATCTGCGGCAGAAACAAATCGAAACAAAGACAGAAGATTTTTGCGTGATACTGATGACCCACAAGTGTAGGGGATCAATCGTAGTCCTTTCGATAAGTAAGAGTGTCAAACCCAACGAGGAGCAGAAGGAAATGATAAGCGGTTTTCAGTAAGGTTTTCTCTGCAAGCACTGAAATAATAGGTAATAGATAGTTTTGTGTTAAGATAAATAGTAACGAGTAGCAATAAATAAAGTAAATAAAGTGCAGCAAGGTGGTCCTATCCTTTATGTAGCAAAGGATAAGCCTGGAAAATTTCTAATAATGAGAAAGGAGCTCCCGAGGACACATGGGAATTATCGTCAAGCTAGTATTCATCACATTCATATGATTCGCGTTTGGTACTTTCATAATCTGATATGTGGGTGGACCGGAACTTGGGTACTACCCTTACTTGGACAAGCATCCCACTTATGATTAACCCCTATTGCAAGCGTCTGCAACTACAAAAGAAGTATTGAGGTAAACCTAACCACAACATTAAACATATGGGTCCATAACAGCCCCTAACGAAGCAACGCATAAACTATGGTTTAAGCTTCTGTCACTCTAGCAACCCATCATCTACTTATTACTTCCTCATACCTTCCTCTAGGCCCAAATAATGGTGAAGTGTCATGTAGTTGACGTTCACATAACACCACTAGAGGAAAAGACAACATACGTCTCATCAAAATATCAAACGAATACCAAATTCACATGACTACTAATAGTAAGACTTCACCCATGTCCTCACCCATGCTTTTGTATCCTTTTATCATGCGAGTGTTTGACTTTTTCTTTGAAAAGCTTGGCATTCTCATAGGCCTGAGTTCTCCATTCATCAAGTGAGCTAATATCAAACAACCTCTTCTCACTGGCAAGTTTGAAGTCATAGTTGAGCTCTTTAATAGCCCAATATGCCTTATGTTCATGTTCAAGAGGTAAATAACATGCTTTTCCATAAACCATCTTATATGGAGACATACCCATAGGATTTTTGTATGCAGTTCTATAGGCCCATAATGCATCAAGTTTTTTGGACCAATTCTTTCTAGATCTATTCACAGTCTTTTGCAAAATTAATTTGAGCTCTCTGTTGCTCAACTCTACTTGGCCACTAGACTGCGGATGATAAGGAGATGCGATTCTATGATTGACATCATACTTAGCAAGCATCTTATGGAAAGCACAATGAATAAAATGTGAACAACCATCATTCATAAGATATCTAGGGACTCCAAACCTCGAAAAAATTACTTCTTTAAGCATTTCAATAGAAGTGTTATGATCAACACTTACTAGTTGGGATAGCTTCTACCCACTTAGTAATGTAATCAACAACAACTAAAATATGTGTATAACCATTAGAGGCAGGAAGAGGTCCCATATAATCAAAGCCCCAAACATCAAACGGTTCAATAACAAGAGAATAATTCATAGGCATTTCTTGACGTCTACTAATGTTACCTATTCTTTGACATTCATCACAAGATAAGAGAAACTTACGAGCATCTTTGAAGAGAGTAGGCCAATAAAACCAGATTGTAGTACCTTGTGTGCAGTTCTATCTCCAGCGTGGTGTCCTCCATAGGATACAGAGTGACACTTGCGTAGGATCTGTTCCTGTTCATGCTCAGGAACACAACGTCTAATAACACCATCTACTCCTTTATAAAGGTGTGGATCATCCCAGAAGTAATGTCTTAAATCATAAAAGAACTTTTTCTTTTGCTGGTATGTGAAACTAGGCGGCATAAATTTAGCAACAATGTAATTAGCATAATCAGCATACCATGGAGCAGTACGAGACGTATTAACGACCGCTAATTGTTCATCAAGAACATTCTCTAACCTAGACAAGTTGTCTGCAACGGGGTTCTCAGCTCCCTTTCTATCAATAATATGCAAGTCAAATTCTTGGAGCAGGAGAACCCATCTAATGAGTCTAGGCTTAGCATCTTTCTTTTCCATAAGATATTTAATAGCAGCATGATTAATGTGAATAGTAACTTTGGAATCAACGATATAAGGTCAAAACTTATCACATGCAAATACGAATGCTAACAACTCTTTTTCAGTAGTAGCATAATTTCTCTGGGCAGTATCAAGAGTTTTACTAGCATACTGGATAACATTCAATTTATTATCAACTCTTTGCCCTAGAACAACACCTACAGCATAATCACTAGCATCACACATAATTTCAAAGGGTTAATTCCAATCAAGTGGATGAACAATAGGTGAAGTGATCAAAGCTTTCGTAAGTATTTCAAATGCTTCTACACAATCATCATCAAAGACAAAAGGAATATCTTTTTGCAATACACTAGTTAGAGACCTAGAGATTTTATAAAAGTCCTTAATGAACCTCCTATAAAAATCGGCATGACCAAGGAAACTTCTTATACCTTTTATGTCCTTGGGACATGGCATCTTTTCAACAGCATTAACTTTGGCTTTATCAACTGCAATACCTCTTTCAGAAATTTTATGCCCTAAGACAATTCCTTCATTAACCATAAAGTGGAACTTTTCACAATTCAAGACAAGACTAGTGTCTTCACATCTCTACAAAACTCGATCAAGGTTGCTCAAGCAATCATCAAAAGAGGATCCATAAACAGAGAAATCATCCATGAATACCTCACAAATCTTTTCACAAAAGTCAGAGAATATAGCCATCATGCATATTTGAAAGGTAGCAGGTGCATTACATAAACCAAAAGGCATACATCTATAAGCAAAAGTACCGAAAGGGCAAGTAAAAGTAGTTTTTGATTGATCTCCGCTGACACGGGTATTTGACAGAAACTAGAATAACCATCTAGAAAGCAGAAATGTGTATGTTTGGATAGTCTTTCTAGCATTTGATCAATAAAAGGTAAAGGGTAATGATATTTCTTAGTAGCTTTATTTAATTTATGGAAATCAATTACCATCCTATAACCTGCAACAATTCTTTGAGGGATCAATTCATCTTTATCATTAGGAACAACAGTAATACCTCCCTTCTTAGGGACGCAATGGACAGGACTTACCCAATCACTATCAGCAACGGGATAAATTATACCTGTCTCAAGGAGATTTAGTATCTCCTTTCTTACCACTTCTTTCATCTTAGGATTTAACCGTTGTTGAGCATCTAATTGGTTTGGCATCTTTCTCCAATTTTATCTTGTGTTGGCATAGAGTGGAACTAATGCCCTTAAGATCATCCAGAGTATATCCAATATCAGCACGGTGCTTCTTCAGAATTTTCAATAATCTTTCCTCTTCTTGCTTTGAAAGGTTAGCACTAATAATAATAGGATATATCTTCTTTTCATGAAGATAATCGTATTTAAGATTATCAGGTAAAGTTTTGAGCTCAAACACGGGATCACCCTTGGGTGGAGGGGGATCCCCTAGGATTTCAACAGGCAAGTTGTGTTTCAAAATAGGACCCTGTTGAAGGAATACTTCATCTATTTCCCTTCTTTCATTCATAAACATATCATTTTCATGGTCTAGCAAATATTGTTCTAATGGATCAGTAGGAGGTACGGCAATAGAAGCAAGATCAATAATTTCATCCTTACTAGGCAATTCTTTATCACGAGGTTGTCTATGAAAATAAGCAAAATTGAACTCGTGTTTCATATTCCCCAAGCCAATTGTAACAACATCCTTTTCACGATCAATCTTAGCATTAACGGTATTCAAGAAGGGTCTACCAAATATAATGGGACAAAAGTCATCTTGTGGGGAACCAAGAACAAGAAAATCAACGGGATATTTAACTTTCCCACACAAGACTTCGACATCTCTAACAATCCTAAATGGCTTAATAGTATCTCTATTGGCAAGCTTAATTGTAACATCAATATCTTCTAACTCAGCGGGTGCAATATCATGCATAATTTGTTTATATAAGGAATGAGGTATTGTGCTAGCACTAGCACCCATATCACATAAGCCATGAAACAATGATCTCCTATTTTAACAGAAATAACAGGCATGCCCACAACAGTTCTATGTATCTTAGCATCGGGTTTAGCAATATTAGCAGTTTCTCCATAGAAGTAAACACCATGCCCATCTATATTATCATCCAAGAGATCTTTAACCATAGCAATACTAGGTTCAACATTAATTTTCTCAGGGGGTGTATATGTTCTAGTATTACTTCTTACGAACAACAGTTGAAGCTTTAGCATGATCCTTTATCCTAACAGGAAAAGGTGGTTTCTCAACATAAGTAGTAGGAACAATAGGATCATTATAAGTGATAGTCTTTTCTTCAACTGTAACAGGTGCAACTAATTTTACTTTAATGGGAGGATTATATTTAAACCACTTCTCCCTAGGGAGATCAACATGAGTAGCAAAGGATTCACAAAAAGCAGCTACAATCTCAGAATCTAGTCCATATTTTAGTGCTAAATCCACGAAAAGCATCGGTATCCATAAAAGATTTAACACAATCAAACTTAGGTGTCATACCTGACTCCTTACCATCGTCGGAACCCCAATATTCAGAGTTGCGTTTAATTCTTTCCAGTAAATCCCACTGGAATTCAGTAGTCTTCAGTATATAAGAACCAGCACAGGAAGTATCAAGCATGGTGCGATCATTGAGAGAAAGCCGAGCATAAATTTTTTGAATAATCATATCTCTTGAGAGCTCATGATTGGGGCATGAATATAACATTTACTTAAGCCTCCTCCAAGCTTGAGCGATGCTTTCTCCTTCGCGAGGCCAAAAATTATATATGTAATTATGATCATGATGAACAAGATGCATAGGATAGAACTTCTGGTGAAATTCCAATTTCAATCGTTTATAGTTCTACGATGCCATATCATCACATAGCCTATACCATGTCAATGTATCTCCCTTCAAAGATAAAGGGAAGACCTTCCTCTTAACAACATCATTGGGAATACCTGCAAGCTTAAATAATCCACAAACTTCATCCACAAAGATAAGGTGTAAATCGGGATGCAATGTTCCATCTCCTGCAAAGGGATTAGCTAGCAGTTTCTCTATCATACCCGAAGGAATCTCAAAGTAAACATTTTCAGTAGGTTCAGTAGGTTGAAGAGCAACTCTTCGCTCTACTAGTCGGGGCGAAGATGCCCCGAACAAGCCCCTCAAAGGATTAGTTCCCATAGTAACAAGTGACAGAAAATTTCAGCACACTATATAAATGTTTCCTTACCAAGTTCCACTCACCAAAGGCGCTTCACTCGTCGGCAACAGCGCCAGAAAAGAGTCTTGATGACCCACAAGTATAGGGGATCTATCGTAGTACTTTCGATAAGTAAGAGTGTCGAACCCAATGAGGAGCAGAAGGAAATGACAAGCGGTTTTTAGTAAGGTATTCTCTGCAAGCACTGAAATTGTAGGTAACAGATAGTTTTGTGATAAGATATTTTGTAACAGGTAACAAGCAATGAAAGTAAATAAAGTGCAGAAAGGTGGCCCAATCCTTTTTGTAGCAAAGTACAATCCTGGGCAATTTCTTATAATGAGAACAGCGCTCCCGAGGACACATGGGAATTATCGTCAAGCTAGTTTTCATCACGCTCATATGATTCACGTTCAGTAATTTGATAATTTGATATGTGGGTGGACCGGTGCTTGGGTACTACCCTTTCTTGGACAAGCATCCCACTTATGATTAACCCCTATTGCAAGCATCTGCAACTACAAAAGAAGTATTAAGGTAAACCTACCCATAGCATGAAACTAGTGGATCCAAATTAGCCCCTTACGAAGCAACGCATAAAGTAGGGTTTAAGATTCTGTCACTCTAGCGACCCATCATCTACTTATTACTTCCCAATGCCTTCCTCTAGGCCCAAATAATGGTGAAGTGTCATGTAGTCGACGTTCACATAACACCACTAGAGGAGAGACAACATACATCTCATCAAAATATCGAACGAATACCAAACTCACATGACTACTAATAGCAAGACTTCACCCATGTCCTCAGGAACAAACGTAACTACTCACAAAGCATATTCATTTTCATGATCAGAGGAGTATTAATATGCATTAAGGATCTGAACATATGATCTTCCACCAAGTAAACCAATTAGCATCAACTACAAGGAGTAATCAACACTTCTAGCAACCCACAGGTACCAATTTGTGGTTTTGATACAAGATTGGTTACAAGAGATGAACTAGGGTTTTGAGAGGAGATGGTCCTGGTGAAGATGTTGATGGAGATTGACCCCCTCTTGATGAGATGATCGTTGGTCATGACGACGGTGATGATTTCCCCCTCCCGGAGGGAAGTTTCCCTAGCAGAATAGCTCCACTGGACGACGGTGATGATTTCCCCCTCCCGGAGGGAAGTTTCCCCGGCAGAACAGCTCCGCCGGAACCCTAGATTGGTTCCGCCAAGGTTCCACCTCGTGGCGGCAGAGTTTCATCCCGTAAGCTTGCTTATGATTTTTTCCAGGGTAAGAGGCTTCATATAGCGGAAGATGGGCACCGGAGGGCCAACAGGGGGCCCAAGAGACAGGGGGTGTGCCAAGTAGGGGGGCATGCCCCCCACCCTCCTGTCCAGGGTGTGGGCCCCCTCTGGTATTTTCTTCTCTCAATAATTCTTATTAATTCCAAAAATGACTTCCATGGAGTTTCAGGATTTTTGGAGCTGTGCAGAATAGGTTTCCAATATTTGCTCCTTTTCCAGCCAGAATCCCAGCTGCCGGCATTCTCCCTCTTCATGATAAACCTTGTAAAATAAGAGAGAATATCCATAAGTATTGTGACATAATGTGTAATAACATCCCATAATGCAATAAATATCGATATAAAATCATGATGCAAAATGGACGTATCACCAGACTATATGATATTGTAGGGATAGCTTTCTTTAGCCATGTTATTTTGAGAAGGCATGATTGCTTTGTTAGTATGCTTGAAGTATTATTGTTTTCCTGTCAATATGAACTTTTATCTTGAATCATTTGGATCTGAACATTCATGCCACAATAAAGAAAACTAGATCGAGAAATATGCTATGTAGCATTCCACATCAAATATTATGTTTTTATCATTTAGCTACTCGAGGACGAGCATGAATTAAGCTAGGGGATGCTTGATTCGTCTCCAACGTATCTATAATTTTTTATTGTTCCATGCTATGAAATTACTTGTTTTGGATGTTTAATGGGCTTTACTATACTCTGTTATATTATTTTTTAGACTAACCTATTAACCGGAGGCCCAGCCCAAATTGTTGTTTTCTTGCCTATTTCGGTGTTTCGAAGAAAAGGAATATCAAACGGAGTCCAAACGAAATGAAACCTTCGGGAGAGTTAATTTTGGAACAAACGCAATCGAGGAGACTTGGAGTAGATGACAGGGAATCTTCGAGGAAGCCACGAGGGTCCAGGGCGCGCCCCACCCCCCTGGGCGCGCCCCCACCCTCGTGGGCCCCTCGTGGCTCCCCTGACCGACTTCTTTTGCCTATATATATATATATCCATATACCCCGAAAACATCCAAGAGCACTATAGATCGGGAGTTCCACCACCACAAGCCTTTGTAGCCACCAAAAACCTCTCGGGGGCCCGTTCCGGCACCCTGCCGGAGGGGGAATCCATCACCGGTGGCCATCTTCATCATCCCAGCACCCTCCATGACGAGGAGGGAGTAGTTCACCCTCGGGGCTGAGGATATGTACTACTAGCTATGTGTTTGATCTCTCTCTCTCATGTTCTTGATTTGGCACGATCTTGATGTATCGCGAGCTTTGCTATTATAGTTGGATCTTGTGATGTTTCTCCCCCTCTACTCTCTTGTAATGGATTGAGTTTTCCCTTTGAAGTTATCTTATCATATTGAGTCTTTAAGGATTTGATAACACTTGATGTATGTCTTGCATGTACTTATCTGTGGTGACAATGGGATATTCACTACTTGATGTATGTTCTGGTGATCAACTTGCGGGTTTAGTGACCTCGTGAACTTATGCATAAGGGTTGGCACACGTTTTCGTCTTGACTCTCCGGTAGAAACTTTGGGGCACTCTTTGAAGTACTTTGTGTTGGTTGAATAGATGAATCTGAGATTGTGTGATGCATATCGTATAATCAAGCCCACGGATACTTGAGGTGACATTGGGGTATCTAGGTGACATTAGGGTTTTGGTTGATTTGTGTCTTAAGGTGTTATTCTAGTACGAAATCTATGATAGATCGAGCGGAAAGAATAGCTTCGTGTTATTTTACTATGGACTCTTGAATAGATCGATCAAAAAGGATAACTTTGAGGTGGTTTCGTACCCTGCAATAATCTCTTTGTTTGTTCTCCGCTAGTAGTGACTTTGGAGTGACTCTTTGTTGCATGTTAAGGGATAGTTATATGATCCAATTATGTTATTATTGTTGAGAGAACTTGCAAAAGTGAAAGTATGAACCCTAGGCCATGTTTCCTACCATTGCAATACCGTTTACGCTCACTTTTACCACTTGTTACCTTGCTATTTTTATTTTCAGATTACAAAAACCTATATCTACTATCCATATTGCACTTGTATCACCATCTCTTCGCCGAACTAGTGCACCTATACAATTTACCATTGTATTGGGTGTGTTTGGGACACAAGAGACTATTTGTTATTTGGTTGCAGGGTTGCTTGAGAGAGACCATCTTCATCCTACGCCTCCCACGGATTGATAAATCTTAGGTCATCCACTTGAGGGAAATTTGCTACTGTCCTACAAACCTCTGCACTTGGAGGCCCAACAATGTCTACAAGAAGAAGGTTGTGTAGGATACATAAGCCCACACGTCAGTGACCCTGGGGGTCAAACCTAGTCAATCGGGGTCAAACTCGCCGGAGTTGACCCACGGCTCGTCGCTGGCGAGGCCAGAGACGGCGGAGGGGCTCAGGATTGGACCTCCGGCGACCAAATCGACGACCGAGCCCATCTACGAGGAGCTTGAGCTCGTGCGCATCGACTGATGGGGTTAGCTTGGGTCGGGTGGTCTAAGACGACGGCGGTGGCAATGTTAGCGGCGGCCGGAGATCGGCCGATCTCGGGAACAAGGCTATGGTGGCCGTGGCGTTGCGTGCTTGGCTCCCACGGCACCTACGCGACACGGAGAGCACATGGGTGAGCTCGATTGCAGGCTACGATGACCGTGGCCACGGCAGTGAGGAGCTCCGATGGTGGCTCGACTCGGTCATTGTCGAAATGACGGCTGCGGCGAGAAGATGAGCACGGGAGCGAGGGAAAGAGGTGGAGGAGCTCACGGGGAGTGCAGGGGTGGACTTGCGTGCTCGGGGAGGGGCTGATGACGACGGGAGGTCGCCGGCGATCTCGGGGCAGAGGCGGCGAGGATGGCGGTGCAGAGGGTGATGTAGGGCGTCCAGCGCCGTGCGAGTTGATGGAGAGGCGCGGAAGATGGAGGCAGAGCCCGTGGGCAGCATGGGGAGACGAGAGGACCACGGTGGCTGCGGCAGCGACGACCTCCGCTCGGTAGGAGAGAGAGGGTGTGAGAGGAGGGGAGAAGGCACGGGACAGAGTGAGAGGGCCTGGGGGTGCGTGGCGACGCGGGAGAGATCTAGGGAGACGGGGACGCAGGCAGGAAGGGTGGAGGTGGCCGGGGCGTGTGCCGGCGCGCTGCGGCCACACTCTCTACCTACTGGCCTAGGGAGGAAGAAGACAGGGAAGGGGCCAGGTGGGCTGGGTGTTGGGGAACGTAGTAATTTCAAAAAAAATCCTATGCACACGCATGATCATGGTGATGTATAGCAACGATAGGGGAGAGTGTGTCCACGTACCCTCATAGACCATAAGCAGAAGCGTTAGCACAACACGGTTGAAGTAGTTGTACGTCTTCATGATCTGACCGATCAAGTACCGAACGCATGGCACCTCCGAGTTCAGCACACGTTCAGCTCGATGATGTCCCTCGAACTCCGATCCAGCCAAGCTTTGAGGGAGAGATTCGTCAGCACAACGGCGTGGTGACAATGATGATTGTCGGTGTCAAAACCGGCGGATCTCGGGTAGGGGGTCCCGAACTATGCGTCTAGGCGGATGGTAACAGGAGACAAGGGACATGATGTTTTACCTAGGTTCGGGCCCTCTTGATGGAGGTAAAACCCTACGTCCTGCTTGATTAATATTGATGATGTGTATTACAAGAGTGGATCTACCACGAGATCAAGGAGGCTAAACCCTAGAAGCTAGCCTATGGTATGATTGTTGTAATGGAGGTTATGTCCTACGGACTAAAGCCCTCCGGTTTATATAGACACCAGAGAGGGCTAGGGTTACACAGAGTCGGTTACAACGGTAGGAGATCTACATATCCGTATTGCCAAGCTTGCCTTCCACGCCAAGGAAAGTCCCATCCGGACACGGGACGGAGTCTTCAATCTTGTATCTTCATAGTCTTGGAGTCCGGTGGACGATGATAGTCCGGCTGTCCGGACACCCCCTAGTCCAGGACTCCCTCAGTAGCCCCTGAACCTGGCTTCAATGACGATGAGTCCGGCGCGCATAATGTTCGGCATTGCAAGGCGGGTTCCTCCCTTGAATAATCCAGAGAAGATTGTGAACACCAGGATAGCGTCCGGCTCTGCAAAATAAATTCCACATTCCACCGTAGAGAGAATAATATATACACAAGTTCAATTTGCTGACGTATTTTGCGGCATGACGTCACACCACTACCAAGCCTTTACTTGAATCGTTTTTTATTATACCACCTCAGCGCGTTTAGCGAAGCGGTTTCCTTGGCATGTCTTGTCAAAGCAGAGATCGTGTTCCCCTTATTCCGGGATTCTCATCAATACGGATGTGGGTAACCCAACCGCGCCATTGATGGTGGCGCTTGGGAGATAAGCGAGTTTTACCAGGCTAGTGGGGACGCATAGTCTTCGTCCGCCTATATATAAGGGATAAGGATTCACCTTTTCACCTACGCCTTCTTCTTCCTTTGCTTATCCATCTCCGCGCACTCGAGCTCTAGCGCCCAAGTTCACGCATCTCGCCTCGACCTTTCTCCGACCATGTCCGGAGCGGGAGTTAAATGGTTGGCCTCCACCGTTAAGGAGGAACACATCACAAAGCTGCGCAGCGCCGGATACCTTTCCGGCGACGTCGCACACCGGCTGCCCGACGAGGGGCAGCTCATCCCCACCCCCAGGCCCCATGAGAGGGTCGTTTTCCTCCCCCACTTCCTCCGCAGACTGGGCTTTCCACTTCACCGCTTTGTCCGGGGGCTCATGTTCTATTACGGCCTGGATTTCCATGATCTGGTGCCGAACTTCATCCTCAACATCTCGGCGTTTATCGTCGTGTGCGAGGCCTTCCTCTGCATCCAGCCCCACTTCAGCTTGTGGCTCAAGACCTTCAATGTCAAGCCGAAGGTAGTGAAGGGCACTCAAGAGGAGTGCGGAGGCACCATGTTGGGCAAGATGCCCAACGTCCTTTGGTTCGAAGGGGCCTTCGTGGAATCCGTCAAGGGGTGGCAGTCGGGGTGGTTCTATATCACTGAGCCGCGCGACCCTACGTGGGCGGCGGCCCCCGAGTTCAGATCTGGTATCCCTACGCAGCTCACCTCCTGGAAAGAGAAGGGCTTGCTGTGGGGTAATTCGAAGGAGCTGACGGGACTCCAGGCCTGTATCCAGAAGCTGGTGAATAAGAAGCTCAGGCTGGTTAACGTGGTCCAAGTCACGCCTGTCCGCCGGATTCTCCCATGCCAAGAACGGGCATTCAATCTATGGGAGTTCAATCCGGAACAGCACCAGGCGTTGAGCGGGCTCTTCGACACGACGTACGAAGGCGCCTGGAGGGTGCTGTTTAAGGGCGCCGAAGCCCCCGCATCCGCGACGGAAGATCACGGATTCCACTCGCAGCGTCCAGCTGACGAGGTAAGTGATTCTACCCCTTTACGGGACACTTGTTTGTTAATAGTTCGACCCTAAGTGGGTTTTAATCTCCTTTTTCCTTTGACAGGAATGGATGAAGAAGGCCGAGCAGCTCATCTGCCCGGCTCCCATGCCAGAAGACCCAGTGGACGCCCGTCTAGCGGGGCTGCTGGTCCCGGCACCGCACGTGGTGCCGGAGAAGAAGGCCAAGAAGGTGGCCACGGGCACTCGAAAGAGTTCCCGTTTTCAGGTCTCCGAAGACTCCGAGGCGGACTCCTCCCCTGAAGATGAGGAGGAGGAAGAAGACTCTCCCCCAGAAGAGGGAGAGAGGAAGAGGAAGGCTTCCCCAACAGGGGAGGCCGAAGGGTCCAAGAGGGGAAGAACTATTCCCCCGGACAGCTCCGCCAACACCAACGTTGGCGATGAAGAGTGGCCCTCAAGGGCCAGGCCTCAGGCGAGATCGTAAGTATCCAGATCCCTGAATGATCTGCAATTTCTTTTGCGTCACATAGTGTCCTTCTAATGCCGCATACTGCCTGTAGTCCGGCCGACGATGATCTCCCTGCTTCGTCGAGCGGGTCGTTGGCTACGTCGGATGTGGAATCCATTCCGACTGCCTCCACCCCTTGCGCTGCTGAGGACGCCAAGGTGGGATCCCGGGAAGGGACCCATCAGGAGGAGGCTCCGGAGGTGCCGCAAGGCAGCCTCCCGGACTTTGCGCCGGACTCTACGCCGGAACCTGCAGTGGTTCTAGAGTCCGGCAGGCGGCCCCTTCGCAAGAAGGGCAAGACCGTGACACCGGCAGCCTCCGTCCAACCGGAGGCGCCGGACAACTTGTTGGAGGCGCTCAAAGGCGCTTCCATCGAGGAAGAACACCGCACTATCATGAGTGTGGTGATTCAGATGGTTCAGCTCGCCAAGAGCGGGCTGACCGAAGCCTGCAGCAGCCTTCTAACAGGCTTTGAGGTAAGAAGTTGAAATTATGTAGTGTAATACCGCATAGACAGTAGCCCCTGATGCTCAGTTTGGTGTTCGGAAAGAAAAGCCGTACTGAGGATCTAAAAAGATATACGCACGGTTGCTAAGAAATGTGTCAATATGGGTTTGCAGGCTGCGCTGCTGACCTCTGTCGCACTGACTGCGGAGGTCGGTGCATTGAAGCAGGATCTCGAGCGGTCCGAGCAAGAGCTCGGCCGTGCCAAGAGGCAGCTCGAGGACAAATAAGGTGAGTAACACCACTATGAATAGTTACCTTACAGAAAAGGATTTAGGTTGCAATAAGAGAATCACAAGGATAACATGGGTACTGCAGGGGCCACAAACGAGGTGGCAACCCTGAAGGAGGCTGTGTCCGCGGCCGAACTCAATGCAGCCACGGAACGGGCAGAGCGAGAGAAGCAAGAGGCACGGGTGGCGGAGGTGCGGCAAGAGCTCCAGGCTCTCATGGAGAAGCATGAGAGTTTGGAGCGCGACTCAAAGACTCGAGAGTCCGAGCTCGCCTCGGCTCTCGAAAGCACCAAGTCCGCCAAGGCCGAGACCCGTAAGGCCCTTCAGGAGGTTGAAGATGTGAAGAAGATAACGGTGGGTAAGGCATTTTTCATGCAAAGCAAGCATGTTAATGTAAACTACCTAACACTTACCCGGATTCGGAGCTCTCCAGGGGCGTTTGCAGATCTGCCGCGCAGTGTATCCGATGCCGCCGCGTTCTACCGTGGCGAGGAGGGGAGCTCAATGGAGAAGGTCTTCTGGTCTCAGTACGCTGAGGCCGTCCATCCGGTGCCCCTAGCGACCAGCTGAAGCAGCTGGTCGAGCTCCACAAGGCGCCTGAGGAGGCCATGAAGGGCCTCATAGTCCGGCTGTGGCCTGGACAGGCCATGCCTGGGAGCTACTTCGGCCTCGTGCGGCAGCTGGTGGATGCGTGCCCCTGGGTGGAGGTCATCAAGCGCTCCGCCTGTATTGAAGGTGCTCGTCGGGCCCTTGCCCGCGCAAAGGTGCACTGGGGCAGGCTGGATGCAGAGAGGCTTCTTACTGACCCGCCGCCAGCGGGCAAGGAGTATCGTACGCCCGAAATGTATTATAAGACTGTCCTGAAGGGTGCCCGCAATATTGGGGATGAGTGCCCCAGAGATGTACTTCTTGAGTAAACTCGCTATGTATTATCCTGTGCGCTGAAAACTTTGTTCATATGCGCTAAGCAACGCTTGTTTAATTTAAAATATTACCTTCTATGCGGCCGTTTATAAAATCTGAGAGATGGCAAGTCGTCGGCTTCAGCCCCCATGCCACTAGTGCTGGGGTGTTCGGGATAAACTTGAGCACTCTTGTTCCCATTTTTGGGTCCATCTAGGGAGGAGCTCAACACAACGAACAAGGCAACCGGACTTATAATGCTTGAACACTCTCACTTAGCCATAGAATTCTATAATTTTAAATTTCGGCGAAGCCCCTGGTATTCGGAAGACCGAATTCGGGGCGCTATCCACGCCTTCGTCGGACAACATCCGGTAATTCGCTCGAAGCGGCATAAGTCTTTAGGGACCCAAAAAGACCTCTCGAACAGCGACCGGTCTCTCACCTTATCATGCCAGTCAGTTTTAGCTTTATCCACTGAGGCGCTCGCCCAGCTCAACCGGGGCGCAATCGCAGTGGTTCTCCCAGTGCCACCTTAGCCGACAGAATGGAACGTAAAGCACCAAAACGTGGGAGCCGGGCAAACCCAACTATTGACCCAAGACATGATTCGGAGCCGTTTCATATAATGCTATAAGTTCGGGGTGCCGCACTTGTGAAAGTGTTCGGACTTATCACACCATAATGCGGGGAACATAAGCCCCTAGTATATTCGGCCGTACCAAAATATACGGGTGCAAGATGTCATTAGTGGACATATACGTAAAGTAATGGAATTATAGGCAAAAAGTGCTGCATTATTTATTCAAGGAAACCTGCTATAAGTGCGGAAGGATACAAATAGTGCAGTAATCAAGGGATTGGACTAAATAAACATGTCCCCCTCCAGGGGTGGGCTGCGGACTGGTGTATATAATCGAATTTAATGCTCATAATGGAGACCACCTGAGAGTTCGTCGCAGCCTTTTTCCCTCCCTGGCTGTTGCATCGTGAGTTCGGCGGGTTCGCCGCCGGACAGGGCCTCTGGTGAACGGAGTCATGTGTATGCAAAGAAGGAAAATAATAGTGAAAAAGAGTGACACACTTGTGAGCCCCTGGTGTGGTCGAGCCGCACTCTGGGTCTGTTGTGGTCGTGCCCCTCCCCCTAGGCCCATGGTATCTCCAGAGTGTAGTGATGTACGCGGAGGGTTGGTCTTGCAATTATGCAAGGGCTGGGGTTGGGGCCGCATTTCTACGCGTGCTCGGAACGTGCCAGGTGGTCTTGGTTGATGTTGCTCCGGGCATGTTTGGCCGTGTCCGGCTGTTTAGTGGCCGGACTCGAAAATTACCTTAGAAGGCTGCTCTGTACTTCTGCCGCGAGAGCCGCTGTATGTTCCTCCGTTCGGAGGGAGCGTTCCGTATTTTCGTTGACCGTGATGACTCCACGAGGGCCTGGCATCTTGAGTTTTAGGTATGCGTAATGCGACACCGCGTTGAACTTTGCAAACACGGTTCGTCCGAGCAGCGCGTGATAGCCGCTGCGGAATGGGACTATGTCGAAGATTAACTCCTCGCTCCGGAAATTTTCCGGGGATCCGAAGACCACTTCCAGTGTTACTGAGCCTGTACAATTGGCCTCAACACCTGGTATGACGCCTTTGAAGGTCGTTTTTGTAGGTTTAGTCCTTGAGGGGTCTATGCCCATCTTGCGCACTGTATCCTGATAAAGCAGGTTCAGGCTACTGCCGCCGTCCATCAGGACTCTCGTGAGGTGAAAGCCATCGACGATTGGGTCTAAAACCAATGCGGCGAATCCTCCATGGCGGATACTGGTCGGATGGTCTCTTCGATCGAAAGTGATCGGGCAAGAAGACCATGGATTGAACTTCGGGGCGACTGGCTCCATCGCGTATACATCCCTTAGTGCACACTTCCGCTCCCTCTTGGGTATATGGGTTGCGTATATCATGTTCACCGTCCGTACTTGTGGGGGGAAACCCTTCTGTCCTCTACTGTTCGGCGGTCGGGTCTCTTCCTCGTCATCGCTATCCAGCCCCTTGTCATTGTTTTCGGCAATTAACTTGCATGCCTGCTTGAATACCCAACAGTCTCTGTTGGTGCGATTAGCTGGCTTTTCGGGGGTGCCATGTATCTGGCATAAGCGGTCGAGTATTCGGTCCAAATTGGACGGACCCGGAGTGGTTCTTTTGAATGGCTTCTTCCGCTGACCAGGTTTAGAGCCGCGGAATCCGGCGTTGACTGCCGTATCCTCCTTGTTGTCGCCGTTAATGCAGCGTTTATTTTTGCTTCGACGCGACCTACCATTGTGGTCCTTGTTATCCGGACTGCCAGAATTTTTACTGAGGTTGTTGCTGCGAGCTAGCCAGCTGTCCTCTCCCGCACAGAAGCGGGTCATTAAGGATGTGAGGGCTGCCATGGATTTCGGCTTTTCCTGTCCTAGGTGCCGGGCTAGCCACTCGTCGCGGATGTTATGTTTGAAGGCTGCGAGGGCCTCTGCATCCGGACAGTCGACAATTTGATTTTTCTTTGTTAGGAACCGTGTCCAGAACTGTCTGGCCGATTTGTCTGGCTACTGAATTATGTGGCTTAGGTCATCAGCGTCTGGTGGTCGCACATATGTGCCCTAGAAGTTGTCTAGGAATGCGGCTTCCAGGTCTTCCCAACACCCAATTGACTCTGCGGACAAGCTGTTAAGCCAATGCCGAGCTGGTCCTTTAAGCTTGAGTGGGAGATACTTGATGCCGTGGAGATCGTCGCCGCGGGCCATATGGATGTGAAGTAGATAATCTTCGATCCAAACCGCGGGGTCTGTCGTGCCATCGTAGGAATCAATGTTTACGGGTTTAAACCCTTTGGGGATTTGATGATCCATTACTTCGTCAGTGAAGAATAGCGGGTGTGCAGCGCCTCTGTATTGAGCAATATCACGGCGCAGCTCAAGGGAGCATTGTCTGCTGTGTTCGGCCCGGCCGGAGTTGTTGTATCCAGCGCGACGGTATTCGTCGTTGGTCGTGGGGCGCCCACGTGATCCATAGATGGATCTGGATTGCCTTGCTTTGTCTTCCAATATGTCTCGCAAGTCCGGCGCGTTCCCTCTGGGCTTCGCGCTTTTGGAGCGGTGCCAGGGTACGATCTTGGTGGAGGGCCTGGATGCCTCTCTGTCGCGACCATAGGGTGGTCGGTCAGCCATATTATGCGCTGGTGATGAAGGTATGTATGCTTCCTCCTCTAATCGGGGGAGCAACTTGCATTTTGGGTATCTCTTGGAGGGGCGTTCGAGTTCATACTCTTCGGCCGTGAGGACCTCGGTCCATCTGTCGGTCAGCAGGTCTTGATCAGCTTGAAGCTGCTGCTGCTTTTTCTTTAGGCTATTGGCCGTGGCGATAAGCCTGCGTTTAAAACGCTCTTGTTCGACGGGATCCTCTGGCACGACGAATTCGTCGTTGGTGAGGCTTGCCTCGTCTTCGGAGGGAGGTATGTAATTATCATCTTCGACCTCTTCGTCTGCCACTCTCTCGTGAGGGCTTGCTTCTGCATCCTCCTGTGCTGAATCTTGCTAGAGGGGATTGTCTTCGGCACTGTCTGGGTGTTATTATATCTTGTGCCGGAATCTCCATTCTTGCTGTGGCGGGATTTAGAGCGGCGCCGCTGACGTCGGCGCTTGGGCTGTTTCTTTAGGGAATCTGCCTCTGCTGCTTCTTCGCCGTTCCCATCTTTTGGGGTGTCCACCATGTATATGTCATATGACGAGGTGGTCTTCCAGTGCCCTGTAGGTGCTGGTTCTTGTTCGTCTCCGGCATCGTCGTCCATACCGTCGATGTCTTCGGAGTCGTAGTCTAGCATGTCGGTTAGATCGTCGACAGTGGCTACAAAGTCGGAGGTGGGTGGGCTTTGAATTTCTTCGTCGTCCGCATCCCAACCATCCTGGCCATAATCCGGCCAGGGCTCTCCGGATAGCGAGAGATGCTTTAGCGAATTTAGGATGTCGCCAAAGGGCGAGTGCTGAAAGATGTCCGCAGCGGTGAACTCCATGATCAGCGCAAAATCGGATTCGATTGGCAAGGGCGCAGGAGGTTCGGAGTCCGGCAGGGAGTCCGGCACCTCGGAGTCACGAGCCTTATAGGGGACAAGGTCAATGTTCGGCTCCATCGCCGCGGAAGTAGCAGCCCCCGAGGCGGTGTCCAGCCACCAGTCCTCGATCTGGGCGGTCGGCTCCGGACTGAGGGTCGGAGCGGATTCGTGTGCGGCCACCAAGGCACTGTCCGGCGGTAGAGCTAAATCATGCCCATCGTGACAGCGCGGCACGCTCGGCTGTGGCTCGAGTCTGTCGAAGATCAAGTCCCTGCGGATGTCGGCCGTAAAGTTTAGGCTTCCGAACCTGACCTGATGGCCAGGGGCGTAGCTTTCGATCTGCTCCAGATGGCCAAGTGAATTAGCCCGCAGTGTGAAGCCGCCGAATACGAAGATCTGTCCGGGGAGAAAAGACTCACCCTGGACGGCGTTGTTGTTGATTGAAGAGGCCATCGAGCCTATCGGTGACGACACAGAGGAACTCTGAATGAAAGCACCAATGTCGGTGTCAAAACCGGCGGATCTCGGGTAGGGGGTCCCGAACTGTGTGTCCAGGCGGATGGTAACAGGAGACAAGGGACACGATGTTTTACCCAGGTTCGGACCCTCTTGATGGAGGTAAAACCCTACGTCCTGCTCGATTAATATTGATGACGTGTATTACAAGAGTGGATCTACCACGAGATCAAGGAGGCTAAACCCTAGAAGCTAGCATTGGTATGATTGTTGTAATGGAGGTTATGTCCTACGGACTAAAGCCCTCCGGTTTATATAGACACCGGAGAGGGCTAGGGTTACACAGAGTCGGTTACAATGGTAGGAGATCTACATATCCGTATTGCCAAGCTTGCCTTCCACGCCAAGGAAAGTCCCATCCGGACACGGGACGGAGTCTTCAATCTTGTATCTTCGTAGTCTTGGAGTCCGGCGGACGATGATAGTCCGGCTGTCCGGACACCCCCTAGTCCAGGACTCCCTCAATGATGTTATACCGACGCAGGGCTTCACCTAAGCTCCGCTACGATATTATCGAGGTGGAAAATGGTGGAGGGGGGCACCACACACAGCTAAGAGATCAATGATCAATTGTTCTGTCTAGAGGTGGAAAATGGTGGAGGGGGCGGCCGGCCAGGGGAGGGCGTGCCAGGGAGGAGTCCTACTCCCACCGGGAGTAGGACTCCCTCCTTTCCTTATCCAAGTAGGAGAGGGGAAGGAAGGAGAGAGAGGAGAGGAAGGAAAGGGGGGCGCCGCACCCCCCCCCCTCCTTGTCCTATTCGGACTAGAGGAGGACGGGGCCCAGGGCCTGCCCTGGCCGGCCCTTCTCGGCTCCACTTAGGGCCCATGAGGCCCATTGACCCACCGGGGGGTTCCGGTAACCCCCCGGTACTCCGGTATACATCTGATAACCCCCGGAACCGTTCCGGTGTCCGAATATAGTCGTCCAGTATATCAATATTCATGTCTCGACCATTTCGAGACTCCTCGTCATGTCCGTGATCACATCCGGGACTCCAAACTACCTTCGGTACATCAAAACACATAAACTCATAATATAACCGTCATCTAACTTTAAGCGTGCGGACCCTACGGGTTCGAGAACTATGTAGACATGACCGAGACACGTCTCCGGTCAATAACCAATAGCGGAACCTGGATGCTCATATTGGCTACTACATATTCTATGAAGATCTTTATCGGTCAAACTGCATAACAACATACGTTGTTCCCTTTGTCATTGGTATCTTACTTGCCCGAGATTCGATCGTCGGTATCTCAATACCTAGTTCAATCTCGTTACCGGCAAGTCTCTTTACTCGTTATGTAATGTATCATCCCGCAACTAACTCATTAGCTACATTGCTTGCAAGGCTTATAGTGATGTACATTACCGAGAGGGCTCAGAGATACCTCTCCGACAATCGGAGTGACAAATTCTAATCTCGAAATACGCCAACTCAACATGTACCTTCGGAGACACCTGTAGACTACCTTTATAATCACCCAGTTACGTTGTGACGTTTGGTAGCACACAAAGTGTTCCTCCGGTAAACGGGAGTTGCATAATCTCATAGTCATAGGAACATGTATAAGTCATGAAGAAAGCAATAGCAACATACTAAATGATCAAGTGCTAAGCTAACGAAATGGGTCAAGTCAATCACATCATTCTCCTAATGATGTGATCCCGTTAATCAAATGACAACTCATGTCCATGGTTAGGAAACATTTATCATGAAATAAGGAAATAAATAGTAACTTTATTATTGCCTCTAGGGCATATTTCCTTCAGTCTCCCACTTGCACTAGAGTCAATAATCTAGTTCACATCGCCATGTGATTTAACACCAATATTCACATCTGCATTTTTTTAATACCCATAGTTCACATCGTCATATGATCAACACCCAAAAGGTTTACTAGAGTCAATAATCTAGTTCACATCGCTATGTGATTAACACCCAAAGAGTACTAATGTATGATCATGTTTTGCTCGTGAGAGAAGTTTAGTCAACGGGTCTGTCACATTCAGAGCCATATGTATTTTGCAAATATTCTATGTCTACAATGCTCTGTACATTGCTCCCACTTTCAATATGTATCTAGATTTAGACTTAGAGTCATCTGGATCAGTGTAAAAGCTTGCACCGATGTAACTCTTTATGACAGGCTCTTTTATCACCTCCATAATCGAGAAATATTTCCTTAGTCCTCACTAAGGATATTCTTGACCGCTGTCTAGTGATCTACTCTTAGATCAAAATTGTACTCCCTTGCCAAACTCAGAGCAAGGTATTCAATAGGTCTGGTACATAGCATAGCATACTTTATAGAACCTATGACTGAGGCATAGGGAATGACTTTTCATTCTTTTTCTATTTTCTGCCATAGTCTGGTTTTGAGTCTTACTCAACTTCACACCTTGCAACACAGGCAAGGACTCCTTATTTGACTGTTCCATTTTGAATTACTTCAAAATCTTAGCAAGGTATGTACTCATTGAAAAATCTTATCAAGCGCCTTGATCTATCTCAATAGATCTTGATGCTCAATATGTAAGTAGATTTACTTAGGTCTTTCTTTTAAAGAACTCCTTTCAAACACTCCTTTATGCTTTCCAGAAAAATTCTACATTATTTCTGATCAACAATATGTCACTCACATATGCTTATCAGAAAGGCTGTAGTGCTCCCACTCACTTTATTATAAATACAGGCTTCATCGCGAGTCCGTATAAAACTATATGCTTTGATTAACTCATCAAAGCATATATTCCAACTCCGAGATGCTTGCACCAGTCCATAGATGGATCACTGGAGCTTGCACATTTTGTTAGCACCTTTAGGATTGACAAAACCTTCTGGTTGCATCATATACAACTCTTCTTTAAAAAATCCATTAAGGAATGCAGTTTTGACATCCATTTGCCAGATTTCATAAAATGTGGTAATTGCTAACATGATTCGGACATACTTAAGCATCGATACGAGTTAGAAAAATCTCATCGTATTCAATATCTTGAACTTGTCAAAAAACTTTTTGCGATAAGTCGAGCTTTGTAGAAGTAACACTACTATCAGTGTCCATCTTCCTCTTGAAGATCCATTTATACAATATGGCTTGCCGATCATCGGGCAACTCCACTAAAGTCCATACTTTGTTCTCATAGATGGATCCCATCTCAGATTTCATGGCCTCAAGCCATTTTGCGGAATCTGGGCTCATCATCGCTTCCTCATAGTTTGTAGGTTCGTCATGGTTGCATCATATACAACTCTTCTTTGATAAATCCATTAAGGAATGCAGTTTTGACATCCATTTGCCAGATTTCATAAAATGTAGTAATTGCTAACATGATTCGGACATACTTAAGCATCGATACGAGTGAGAAAAATCTCATCCTATTCAACATCTTGAACTTGTTGAAAAACTTTTTGCGATAAGTCGAGCTTTGTAGAAATAACACTACTATTAGTGTCTGTCTTCCTCTAGAAGATCCATTTATAAAATATGGCTTGCCGATCATCGGGCTACTCCACCAAAGTCCATACTTTGTTCTCATAGATGGATCCCATCTCAGATTTCATGGCCTCAAGCCATTTCACCGAATCTGGGCTCATCATTGCTTCCTCATAGTTCGTAGGTTCGTCATGGTCAAGTAACATGACCTCCAGAACAGGATTACCATACCACTCTAGTGCGGATCTTAATCTGGTTGACCTAAGAGGTTCGGTAGTAACTTGATCTGAAGTTACATGATCATCCTCATTAGCTTCCTCACTAATTGGTGTAGGAGTCACAGGAACAGATTTCTGTGATGAACTACTTTCCAATAAGGGAGCAGGTACAGTTACCTCATCAAGTTCTACTTTCCTCCCACTCACTTCTTTCGAGAGAAACTCCTCTAGAAAGGATCCATCTTAGCAATGAATATTTTGCCTTCGGACCTGTGATAGAAGGTGTACCCAACAGTTTCCTTTGGGTATTTTATGAAGACGCACTTCTCCGATTTGGGTTCGAGCTTTATCAGGTAGAAACTTTTTCACATAAGCATCGCAGCCCCAAACTTTAAGAAACGACAACTTTGGTTTCTTGCCAAACCATAGTTCATAAGGCGTCGTCTCAATGGATTTTGATGGTGCCCTTTTTAAAGTGAATGCAATTGTCTCTAAGGCATAACCCCAAAACAACAGTGGTAAATCAGTAAGATACATCATAGATTGCACCATATCCAATAAAGTGCGGTTACGACGTTCGGACACACCAATACGCTGTGGTGTTCCATGTGGCGTGAGCTGTGAAACTATTCCACATTGTTTTTAAATGAAGGCCAAACTCGTAACTCAAATATTCTCCTCCACGATCAGATCGTAGAAACTTTATTTTCTTGTTACAATGATTCTCCACTTCACTCTGAAATTCTTAAACTTTTCAAATGTTTCAGACTTGTGTTTCATTAAGTAGATATACCCATACCTGCTCAAATCATCTGTGAAGGTTAGAAAATAATGATACTCGCCACGAGCATCAACACTCATTGGATCGCAAACATTGGTATGTATTATTTCCAATAAGTCAGTAGCTCGTTCCATTGTTCCGGAGAACGGAGTTTTAGTGATCTTTCCCATATGGCATGGTTCGCAAGCATCAAATGATTCATAATCAAGTGATTCCAAAATTCCATCTTTATGGAGTTTCTTCATGCGCTTTACACCGATATGACCCAAACGGCAGTGCCACAAATAAGTTGCACTATCACTATCAACTTTGCATCTTTTGGCATCAATATTATGAATATGTGTATCACTACGATCGAGATCCAACAAACTATTTTCATTGGGTGTATGACAATCAAAGGTTTTATTCATGTAAACAGAACAACAATTATTCTCTGACTTTAAATGAATAACCGTATTGCAATAAACATGATCAAATCATATTCATGCTCAACGCAAACGCCAAATAACATTTATTTAGGTTTAACACTAATTCCAAAAGTACAGGGAGTGTGCGATGATGATCATATCAATCTTGGAACCACTTCCAACACACATCGTCACTTCACCCTCAACTAGTCTCTGTTTATTCTGTAACTCCTATTTCGAGTTACTAATTATTAGCAACAGATCAAGTATCAAATACCCAGGGGCTACTATAAACACTAGTAAGGTACACATCAATAACCTGTATATAAAATATAACCTTGTTCACTTTGCCATCCTACTTATCCACCAAATATTCAGGGTATTTCCGCTTCCAGTGACCATTTCCTTTGCAGTAGAAGCACTCAATTTCAGGCTTTGGTCCAGCTTTGGGCTTCTTCGTGGGAGTGACAACTTGCTTGTCATTCTACTTGAAGTTCCCTTTCTTTCCCTTTGCCCTTTTCTTGAAACTAGTGGTCTTGTCAATCATCAACACTTGATGCTCTTTCTTGATTTCTACCTTCATCGATTTCAACATCATAAAGAGCTCGGGAATCGTTTTCGTCATCCCTTGCATACTATAGTTCATCACAAAGTTCTAGTAACTTGGTGATGGTGACTAGAGAACTTTGTCAATCACTATCTTATCTGGAAGATTAACTCCCACTTGATTCAAGCGATTGTAGTACCCAGACAATCTGAGCACATGCTCACTAGTTGAGCAATTCTCCTCCATCTTTTAGCTATAGAACTTGTTGGAGACTTCATATCTCTCAACTCGGGTATTTGCTTGAAATATTAACTTCAACTCCTGGAAAATCTCATATGGTCCATGATGTTCAAAAGCGTCTTTGAAGTCCCGATTGTAAGCCGTTAAGCATGGTGCACTAAACTATCAAGTAGTCATCATATTGAGCTAGCAATAGGTCCGTCACCTAGCGGTGCATCAAGGACATAATTCTTCTATGCAGCAATGAGGATAATCCTGAGATCACGGATCCAATCTGCATCATTGCTACTAACACCTTTCAACATAGTTTTTCTCTAGGAACATATCAAAATAAACATAGGGAAGCAACAATGCGAGCTATTGATCTACAACATAATTTGCAAAATACTATCAGGACTAAGTTCATGATAAATTAAAGTTCAATTAATCATATTACGTAAGAACTCCCACTTAGATAGACATCCCTCTAATCATCTAAGTGATCACGTCATCCAAATCAACTAAACCATGTCTGATCATCACGTGAGATGGAGTAGTTTTCAATGGTGAACATAATTATGTTGATCATATCTACTATATGATTCACGCTCAACCTGGTCTCAGTGTTCCGAGGCCATATCTGTATATGCTAGGATCGTCAAGTTTAACCTGAGTATTCGCATGTGCAACTGTTTTGCACCCGTTGTATCTGAACATAGAGCCTATCACACACGATCATCACGTGGTGTCTTAGCACGAAGAACTTTCCCAATAGTGCATACTCAGGGAGAACACTTATACCTTGAAATTTAGTGAGAGATCATCTTAAAATGCTACCGTCAATCAAAGCAAAATAAGATGCATAAAGGATAAACATCACATGAAACCAATATAAGTGATATGATATGGCCATCATCATCTTATGCTTGTGATCACCATCTCCGAAGCACCGTCATGATCACCATCGTCACCGGCGCGACACCTTGATCTTCATCGTAGCATCGTTGTCGTTTCACCACCTATTGCTTATACGACTATCGCTACCGCTTAGTGATAAAGTAAAGCAATTATAGGGCGATTGCATTGCATACAGTAAAGCGACAACCATATGGCTCCTGCCAATTGCCGATAACTTTGTTACAAAACATGATCATCTCATACAATAAAATTTAGCATCATGTCTTGACCTTATCACATCACAACATGCCCTGGAAAAACAAGTTAGACGTCCTCTACTTTGTTGTGGCAAGTTTTACGTGGCTGCTATGGGCTGAGCAAGAACCGTTCTTACCTACGCATCAAAACCACAACGATAGTTCGTAAAGTTAGTGTTGTTTTAACCTTCTCAAGGACCGGCCATAGCCACACCCGGTTCAACTAAAGTTGGAGAAACTGACACCCGCCAGCCACCTATGGGCAAAGCACGTCGGTAGAACCAGTCTCACGTAAGCGTACGTGTAATGTTGGTCCGGGCCGCTTCATCTAACAATACCGCCGAACCAAAGTATGACATGCTGGTAAGCAGTATGAGTTGTATCGCCCACAACTCACTTGTGTTCTACTCGTGCATATAACATCTACGCATAAAACAAGGCTCGGATGCCACTGTTGGGGAACGTAGTAATTTCAAAAAAAATCCTACGCACACGCAAGATCATGGTGATGTATAGCAATGAGAGGGGAGAGTGTATCCACGTACCCTCGTAGATCATAAGCGGAAGCATTAGCACAACGCAGTTGATGTAGTCGTACGTCTTCACGATCTGACCGATAGAGTACCGAATGCACGGCACCTCCGAGTTCAGCACACGTTCAACTCGATGACATCCCTCGAACTCCGATCCAGCCGAGCTTTGAGGGAGAGTTTCATCAACATGATGGTGTGGTGACGATGATGATGTTCTACCGACGCAGGGCTTCGCCTAAGCACCGCTACGATATTATCAAGGTGGAATATGGTGGAGGGGGCACCGCACACGGCTAAGAGATCAATGATCAATTGTTCTGTCTAGAGGTGCCCCCTGCCCCCGTATATAAAGGACCAAGGGGGAGGGGCGGCCGGCCAGGGGAGGGCGCGCCAGGGAGGAGTCCTACTCCCACCGGGAGTAGGACTCCCTCCTTTCCTTGTCCAAGTAGGAGAGGGGAAGGAAGGGGAGAGAGGAGAGGAAGGAAAGGGGGGCGCCCCCCCCCCTCCTTGTCCTATTCGGACTAGAGGGGGAGGGGGGCGCGGCCTGCCATGGCCGCCCCTCCTCTTCTCCACTTAGGGCCCATTAGGCCCATTAACCCCCCGGGGGGTTCCGGTAACCCACCGGTACTCCGGTATACATCCGATAACCCCCGGAACCATTCCAGTGTCCGAATTGAAGGAAATATGCCCTAGAGGCAATAATAAAGTTATTATTTATTTCCTTATATCATGATAAATGTTTATTATTCATGCTAGAATTGTATTAACCGGAAACATAATACATGTGTGAATACATAGACAAACATAGTGTCAATAGTATGCCTCTACTTGACTAGCCTGTTGATCAAAGATGGTTATGTTTCCTAACCATAGACATGTGTTGTCATTTGATTAACGGGATCACATCATTAGGAGAATGATATGATTGACATGACCCATTCTGTTAGCTTAGCACACGATCGTTTAGTATGTTGCTATTGCTTTCTTCATGACTTATACATGTTCCTGTAACTATGAGATTATGCAAATCCCGTTTACCGGAGGAACACTTTGGGTGCTACCAAACGTCACAACGTAACTGGGTGATTATAAAGGAGTCCTACAGGTGTTTCCAAAGGTACATGTTGGGTTGGCGTATTTCGAGATTAGGTTTTGTCACTCCGATTGTCGGAGAGGTATCTCTGGGCCTTCTCGGTAATGCACATCACTATAAGCCTTGCAAGCAATGTAGCTAATGAGTTACTTACGGAATGATGCATTACGTTACGAGTAAAGAGACTTGCCGGTAACGAGATTGAACTAGGTATTGGATACTGACGATCGAATCTCGGGCAAGTAACATACCGATGACAAAGGGAACAACGTATGTTGTTATGTGGTTTGACCGATAAAGATCTTCGTAGAATATGTAGGAACCAATATGGGCATCCAGGTCCCGCTATTGGTTATTGATCGAGAATAGTTCTAGGTCATGTCTACATAGTTCTCAAACCCGTAGGGTCCGCACGCTTAACGTTACGATGACATTTATATTATGAGTTTATGAGTTTTGATGTACCGAAGGAGTTCGGAGTCCCGGATGAGATCGGGGACATGACGAGGAGTCTCGAAATGGTCGAGACGTAAAGATCGATATATTGGATGACTATATTCGGAGTTCGGAAAGGTTCCGAGTGATTCGGGTATATTTCGGAGTACCGGAGAGTTACGGGAATTCGCTGGGGAGAAGTATTGGGCCTTATTGGCCCATACGGGAAAGAGAGAGGGGCTGCCTATGGCAGGCCGCGCGCCCCCCCAAGGCCTAGTCCGAATTGGACTAGGGGGAGGGGCCGCACCCCCTCCTTCCTTCCCTTCTCTCTTCCCCTTCCTTGTCTCCTACTCCTACTACATGGAAGGACTCCTAGTTGGACTAGGAAAGGGGGAATCCTACTCCCGGTGGGAGTAGGACTCCCCATGGCGCGCCCCTCCTAGGGCCGGCCTCCTCCTCCCTCCCTCCTTTATATACGGGGGCAGGGGGCACCCCATAGACACACAAGTTGATCTACGGATCGTTCCTTAGCCGTGTGCGGTGCCCCCCTCCATCATATTCCACCTGGGTCATATCATCGCGGAGCTTAGGCGAAGCCCTGCGCCGGTAGAACATCATCATCGTCACCACGCCGTCGTGCTGACGGAACTCCTCCCCGAAGCTTTGCTGGATCGGAGCCCGGGGATCGTCATCGAGCTGAATGTGTGCTGAACTCGGAGTTGCCGTACGTTCGGTGCTTGGATCGGTCAGATCGTGAAGACGTACGACTACATCAACCGCGTTGTCATAACGCTTCCGCTTATGGTCTACGAGGGTACGTGGACAACACTCTCCCCTCTCGTTGCTATGTCATCACCATGATCTTGCGTGTGCGTAGGAAATTTTTGAAATTACTACGTTCCCCAACAGTGGTATCCAAGCCTAGGTTTTATGCGTTGATATTATATGCACGAGTAGAACACAAGTGAGTTGTGGGCGATACAAGTCATACTGCTTACCAGCATGTCATACTTTGGTTCAGCGGTATTGTGAGATGAAGCGGCCCGGACCGACATTACGCATACGCTTACGCGAGACTGGTTTCACCGTTACGAGCACTCGTGCTTAAAGGTGACTGGCGGGTGTCTGTCTCTCTCACTTTAGCTGAATCGAGTGTGGCTACGCCCGGTCCTTGCGAAGGTTAAAATAGCACCAACTTGACGAACTATCGTTGTGGTTTTTGATGCGTAGGTAAGAACTGTTCTTGCTAAACCCGTAGCAGCCACGTAAAATTTGCAACAACAAAGTAGAGGACGTCTAACTTGTTTTTGCAGGGCATGTTGTGATGTGACATGGTCAAGACATGATGCTATATTTTATTGTATGAGATGATCATGTTTGGTAACCGAAGTTATCGGCAACTGGCAGGAGCCATATGGTTGTCTCTTTATTGTATGAAATGCAAACGCCCTGCAATTGTTTTACTTTATCACTAAGCGGTAGCGATTGTCGTAGAAGCAATAGATGGCATAACGACAACCATGCTACGATGGAGATC
Organism: Triticum timopheevii; assembly: GCA_963921465.1. Lineage (NCBI taxonomy): Eukaryota > Viridiplantae > Streptophyta > Magnoliopsida > Poales > Poaceae > Triticum > Triticum timopheevii. The sequence continues at coordinate 656,956,156 of OY997274.1, read as the reverse complement.
AAGGTGTTGCGCCAGTGACGATGGTGATAATGACGGTGCTTCGAAGATGGAGATCACAAGCACAAGATGATGATGGCCATATCATATCACTTATATTGATTGCATGTGATGTTTATCCTTTATGCATCTTATCTTGCTTTGATTGATGGTAGCATTTTAAGATGATCTCTCACTAATTATAAAGAAGTGTTCTCCCTGAGTATGCACCGTTGCGAAAGTTCTTCGTGCTGAGACACCACATGATGATTGGGTGTGATAGGCTCTACGTTCAAATACAACGGGTGCAAAATAGTTGCACACGCGGAATACTCAGGTTATACTTGACGAGCCTAGCATATACAGATATGGCCTCGGAACACGGAGACCAAAAGGTCGAGCGTGAATCATATAGTAGATATGATCAACATAGCGATGTTCACCATTGAAACTACTCCATCTCACGTGATGATCGGACATGGTTTAGTTGATATGGATCACGTAATCACTTAGAGGATTAGAGGGATGTCTATCTAAGTGGGAGTTCTTAAGTAATATGATTAATTGAACTTTAATTTATCATGAACTTAGTCCTGGTAGTATTTTGCAAATTATGTTGTAGATCAATAGCTTGCGTTGTTGCTTTCATATGTCTATTTTGATATGTTCCTAGAGAAAACTGTGTTGAAAGATGTTAGTAGCAATGATGCGGATTGGATCCGTGATCTGAGGTTTATCCTCATTGCTACGCAGAAGAATTATGTCCTTGATGCACCGCTAGGTGACAAACCTATTGCAGGAGCAGATGCAGACGTTTTGAACGTTTGGCTAGCTCAATATGATGACTACTTGATAGTTTAGTGCACCATACTTAACAGCTTAGAATCGGGACTTCAAAGATGTTTTGAACATCATGGACCATATGAGATGTTCCAGGAATTGAAGTTAATATTTCAAGCAAATACCCGAGTTGAGAGATATGAAATCTTCAACAAGTTCTATAGCTAAAATGTGGAGGAGAATCGCTCAACTAGTGGGCATGTGCTCAGATTGTCTGGGTACTACAATCGCTTGAATCAAGTGGGAGTTAATCTTCCAGATAAGATAGTGATTGACAGAATTCTCTAGTAACCATCACCAAGTTAGTAGAACTTCGTGATGAACTATAGTATGCAAGGGATGACAAAAACGATTCCCGAGCTCTTCGTGATGTTGAAATCAACGAAGGTAGAAATCAAGAAAGAGCATCAAATGTTGATGATTGACAAGACCACTAGTTTCAAGAAAAGGGCAAAGGGAAAGAAAAGGAACTTCAAGTGGAAAGACAAGCAAGTTGTCACTCCTGCGAAGAAACCCAAAGCTGGACCATAGCCTGAAACTAAGTGCTTACACTGCAAAGGAAATAGTCACTGGAAGCAGAAATGCCCTGAATATTTGGTAGATAAGAAGGATGGAAAAGTGAACAAGGGTATATTTGATATACATGTTATTAATGTGTGCCTTGCTAGTGTTTATAGTAGCCCCTGAGTATTTGATACTTGTTCGGTTGCTAAGATTAGTAACTCGAAACAGGAGTTACAGAATAAACAAAGACTAGTTGAAGGGGAAGTGACGATGAGTGTTGGAAATAGTTCCAAGATTGATATGATCATCATCACACACTCCCTATATTTTCGAGATTAGTGTTAAACCTAAATAAATGTTATTTAGCGTTTGCGTTGAGCATGAATATGATTTGATCATGTTTATTGCGATACGGTTATTCATTTGAAGTTAAAGAATAATTGTTATTCTGTTTACAGGAATAAGACCTTCGATGGTTATACACCCAATGAAAATAGTTTGTTGGATCTCAATCATAGTGATACACATATTCATAATATTGATGCCAAAAGATGCAAAGTTAATAATGATAGTGCAACTTATTTGTGGCACTGCCGTTTGGGTCATATCGGTGTAAAGCGCATGAAGAAACTCCATAAAGATGGATTTTCAGAATCACTTGGTTATGAATCATTTGATGCTTGCGAACCATGCCTTTTGGGCAAGATGACTAAAACTCCGTTCTCCGGAACAATGGAACAAGCTACTAACTTATTGGAAATAATACATACCGATGTATGCGATCCAATGAGTGTTGATGCTCGTGGCAAGTATCGTTATTTTCTGACCTTCACAAGATGATTTGAACAGATATGAGTATATCTACTTGATGAAACATAAGTCTGAGATAGTTGAAAGGTTCAAAAAATTTCAGAGTGAAGTGGAAAAATCATCGTAACAAGAAAACAAAGTTTCTGCGATCTGATCGCGGAGACGAATATTTGAGATACGAGTTTGGCCTTCATATAAAACAATGTGGAATAGTTTCACAGCTCACGCCACCTGGAACACCACAACGTTATGGTGTGTCCGAACGTCGTAACCGCACTTTATTGTATATGGTGTGATCTATGATGTCTTTTACTGATTTACCACTATTCTTTTGGTGTTACGCATTAGAGACAGCTACATTCACGTTAAAAGGGCACCATCTAAATCCGTTGAGACGACACCGTGGTTTAGCAGTAAACCTAAGTTGTCATTTCTTAAAGTTTGGGTCTGCGATGCTTATGTGAAAAAGTTTCATCCTGATAAGCTCAAACCCAAATCGGAGAAGTGCGTCTTCATAGAATACCCAAAGGAAATTGTTCGGTACACCTTCTATCACAGATCCGAAGGCAAGTTATTCGTTGCTAAAAATGGATTCTTTCTAGAGAAGGAGTTTCTCTCGAAAGAAGTGAGTGGGAGGAAAGTAGAGCTTGATAAGGTAATTTGTACCTTCTCCCGAATTGGAAAGTAGTTCATCACAGAAATCAGTTCCAGTGATTCCTACACCAATTATTGAGGAAGCTAATGATGATGATCATGAAACTTCAGATCAAGTTACTACAAAACCTCGTAGGTCTTCCAAAGTATAGTCCGCACCAGAGTAGTACGGTAATACTGTTCTGGAAGTCATGTTACTAGACCATGATAAACCTACGAACTATGAGGAAGCGATGATGAGCCCAGATTCCGCGAAATGGCTTGAGGCCATAAAATCTGAGATATGATCCATGTATGAGAACAATGTATGGACTTTGATTGACTTGCTCGATGATCAGCAAGCCATGTTAAATAAATGGATCTTCAAGAGGAAGACGGACACTGATAGTAGTGTTACTATCCACTAAGCTCGACTTGTTGCAAAAGGTTTTCAACAAGTTCAAGGGGTTGAATACGATGAGATTTTCTCACTCGTATCGATCCTTAAGTCTGTCCGAATCATGTTAGCAATTGCCACATTTTATGAAATCTGGCAAAAGGATGTCAAAACTGCATTCCTTAATGGATTCATTAAAGAAGAGTTGTATATGATGCAACCAGAAGGTTTTGTCAATCCAAAAGGTGCTAACAAATTGTGCAAGATCCAACGATCCATCTATGGACTGGTGCAAGCCTCTCAGAGTTGGAATATAAGTTTTGATAAGTTGATCAAAGCATATAGTTTTTGTACAGACTTACGGTGAAGCCTGTATTTACAAGAAAGTGAGTGGGAGCACTACAGCATTTCTGATAAGTATATGTGAATGACATATTGTTGATCGGAAATAATGTAGAATTATTCTGCAAAGCATAAAGGAGTGTTTGAAAGGAGTTCTTTAAAAGAAAGACCTCAGTAAAGCTACTTACATATTGAGCATCAAGATCTATTGAGATAGATCAAGACGCTTGATAAGATTTTCAATGAGTACATACCTTGATAAATTTTTGAAATAAAACAGTCAAAGAAGGAGTTCTTGCCTGTGATGCAAAGGTGTGAAGTTGAGTAAGACTCAAGACCCGACCATGGCAGAGAATGAAAAGTATGCCATGCTATGGACCGGACCTATTGTATACTCTGCCCTGGTTTGGCAAGGGAGTACAATAGTGATCTAGAAGTAGATCACTGGACATTGGTCAGAATTATCCTTAGTGGAATAAGGATATGTTTCTCAATTATGGAGGTGACAAAAGGTTCGTCGTAAAGGGTTACGTCGATACAAGTTTTGGCACTGATCCAGATGACTCTAAGTCTTAATCTGGATACATATTGATAGTGGGAGCAATTATCTAGAGTAGCTCCGTGCAGAGCATTGTAGACATAGAATATTTGCAAAATACATATGGCTCTGAATATGACAGACTCGTTGACTAAGATCCTCTCACGAGCAAAACATGATCACACCTTAGTACTCTTTTGGTGTTAATCACATAGAGATGTGAACTAGATTATTGACTCTAGTAAACCCTTTGGGTGTTGGTCACATAAAGATGTGAACTATGGGTGTTAATCATATACAGATATGAATATTGGTGTTAAATCACATGGCGATGTGAACTAGATTATTGACTCTAGTGCAAGTGGGAGACTGAAGGAAATATGCCCTAGAGGCAATAATAAAGTTATTATTTATTTCCTTATATCATGATAAATGTTTATTATTCATGCTAGAATTGTATTAACCGGAAACATAATACATGTGTGAATACATAGAAAAACATAGTGTCAATAGTATGCCTCTACTTGACTAGCCTGTTGATCAAAGATGGTTATGTTTCCTAACCATAGCCATGTGTTGTCATTTGATTAACGCGATCACATCATTAGGAGAATGATGTGATTGACATGACCCATTCTGTTAGCTTAGCACACGATCGTTTAGTATGTTGCTATTGCTTTCTTCATGACTTATACATGTTCCTGTAACTATGAGATTATGCAAATCCTGTTTACCGGAGGAACACTTTGGGTGCTACCAAACGTCACAACGTAACTGGGTGATTATAAAAGAGTACTACAGGTGTTTCCAAAGGTACATGTTGGGTTGGCGTATTTCGAGATTAGGTTTTGTCTCTCAAATTGTCGGAGAGGTATCTCTGGGCCCTCTCGGTAATGCACATCACTATAAGCCTTGCAAGCAATGTAGCTAATGAGTTAGTTACGGAATGATGCATTACGTAACGAGTAAAGAGACTTGCCGATAATGAGATTGAACTAGGTATTGGATACCGACGATCGAATCTCGGGCAAGTAACATACCGATGACAAAGGGAACAACGTATGTTGTTATGCGGTTTGACCGATAAAGATCTTCGTAGAATATGTAGGAACCAATATGGGCATCCAGGTCCCGCTATTGGTTATTGACCGAGAATAGTTCTAGGTCATGTCTACATAGTTCTCGAACCCGTAGGGTCTGCACGCTTAACGTTACGATGACATTTATATTATGAGTTTATGAGTTTTGATGTACCGAAGGAGTTCGGAGTCCCGGATGATATCGGGGACATGACGAGGAGTCTCGAAATGGTCGAGACATAAAGATCGATATATTGGACGACTATATTCGGAGTTCGGAAAGGTTCCGAGTGATTCGGGTATTTTTCGGAGTACCGGAGAGTTACGGGAATTCGGCGGGGAGAAGTATTGGGCCTTATTGGGCCATACGGGAAAGAGAGAGGGGCTGCCTAGGGCAGGCCGCGCCCCCCCCCCCCCCCCAAGGCCTAGTCCGAATTGGACTAGGGGGAGGGGCCGCACCCCCTCCTTCCTTCCCTTCTCTCTTCCCCTTCCTTGTCTCCTACTCCTACTACATGGAAGGACTCCTAGCTGGACTAGGAAAGGGGGAATCCTACTCCCGGTGGGAGTAGGACTCCCCATGGCGCGCCCCTCCTAGGGCCGGCCTCCTCCTCCCTCCCTCCTTTATATACGGGGGCAGGGGGCACCCCATAGACACACAAGTTGATCTACGGATCGTTCCTTAGCCGTGTGCGGTGCCCCCCTCCATCATATTCCACCTCGGTCATATCGTCGCGGAGTTTAGGCGAAGCCCTGCGCCGGTAGAACATCATCATCGTCACCACACTGTCGTGCTGACGGAACTCATCCCCGAAGCTTTGCTGGATCGGAGCCCGGGGATCGTCATCGAGCTGAACGTGTACTGAATTCGGAGGTGTCGTACGTTCGGTGCTTGGATCGGTCGGATCTTGAAGACGTACGACTACATCAACCGCGTTGTCATAACGCTTCCGCTTACGGTCTACGAGGGTACGTGGACAACACTCTCCCCTCTCGTTGCTATGTCATCACCATGATCTTGCGTGTGCGTAGGAAATTTTTGAAATTACTACGTTCCCCAACACGAATATAGTCGTCCAATATATCAATCTTCATGTCTCGACCATTTCGAGACTCCTCGTCATGTCCGTGATCACATCCTGGACTCCGAACTACCTTCGGTACATCAAAACACATAAACTCATAATATAACCGTCATCTAACTTTAAGCATGCGGACCCTACGGGTTCGAGAACTATGTAGACATGACCGAGACACGCCTCCGGTCAATAACCAATAGCGGAACCTGGATGCTCATATTGGCTCCTACATATTCTACTAAGATCTTTATCGGTCAAACCGCATAACAACATACGTTGTTCCCTTTGTCATCGGTATGTTACTTACCCGAGATTCGATCGTCGGTATCTCAATACCTAGTTCAAAATCGTTACCGGCAAGTCTCTTTACTCGTTATGTAATGTATCATCCCGCAAGGCTTATAGTGATGTACATTAGCGAGAGGGCCCAGAGATACCTCTCCGACAATCGGAGTGACAAATCCTAATCTCGAAATATGCCAACTCAACATGTACCTTTGGAGACACCTGTAGAGTACCTTTATCACCCAGTTACGTTGTGACGTTAGGTAGCACACAAAGTGTTCTCCGGTAAACAGGAGTTGCATAATCTCATAGTCATAGGAAAATGTATAAGTCATGAAGAAAGCAATAGCAACATACTAAACGATCAAGTGCTAAGCTAACGGAATGGGTCAAGTCAATCACATCATTCTCCTAATGATGTGATCCCGTTAATGAAATGACAACTCATGTCTATGGTTAGGAAACTTAACCATCTTTGATTGAACGAGCTAGTAAAGTAGAGGCATACTAGTGACACTATGTTTTCTATGTATTCACATATGTATTATGTTTCCAGTTAATACAATTCTAGCATGAATAATAAACATTTATCATGAAATAAGGAAATAAATAATAACTTTATTATTGCCTCTAGGGTATATTTCCTTCACTGGGCCGGCCACTTGGGCCACATGGTGGCTGCATAGGTGAGTTGGCCCAGGTTAGTCTCTCTCTTTTATTTCTGTTTTTCTATTTTTCTGTAATCTTGGTGGTTTTATAAAAAATACCAAATCAATCCCAAAAATCATCAAACTGCCCATGACCACTGTTGGGAATATATCCTATAGTAAACATTTCAATTTATGATTATTTGGGCATTTAAAATATTTTATAGCATTTAAATGCCAATATGCAAATATTGTATGATTTAATTCAGTGACCTTCTGCTGTCCTAGAAAAGTGTGCACCATTTTTGTCAGAGGTTCTAGACCTAGGCAAAGATGATGAACATTTTAGAAGGGTATTTCAGGTTCATTTCAAAGGTATTTTAGTAACCTTGGTTGAGTTAGAAGGTGCTGGGGGTTTCTGTCATCCCCATTTCAACTTTCTTTGAAAAGTAAACATGATGCAACACTAGATGCTAGCACTAGACATTACCAGAACTAGGGATGTGACAGATATATAAATTGTTGTATGAGATGACCATGTTTTGTATAAGTTATCGGCAACTAGCAGGAGCCTTATGGTTCTTGCTTTATTGTATGAAATGCAAGCGCCATGTAATTGCTTTACTTTATCACTAAGTGGAAGCGAAAGTCGTAGAAGCAATAGTTGGCGAGACAACAACGATGCTTCGATGGAGATCAAGGTGTCAAGCTGGTGATCATGACGGTGCTTTGGAGATGGAGATCAAAGGCACAAGATGATGATGGCCATATAATATCACTTATATTGATTGCATGTGATGTTTATCCTTTATGCATCTTATTTTTCATAGTTCGGTGGTAGCATTATAAGATGATCTCTCACTAAATTTCAAGGTATAAGTGTTCTCCTTGAGTATGCACCGTTGTGACAGTTCGTCATGCCGAGACACCACGTGATGATCTGGTGTGATAAGCTCTATGTTCACATACAACGGGTGTAAGCCAGTTTTGCACAAGCAGAATACTCGAGTTAAACTTGACAAGACTAGCATATGCAGATATGGCCTCAGAACACTGAGACCGAAAGGTCGAGCGTGAATCGTATAGTAGATATGATCAACATAGTGATGGTCACCATTGAAAACTACTCCATCTCACGTGATGATCGGACATGGTTTAGTTGATTTGGATCACGTGATCACTTAGATTATTAGAGGGATGTCTATCTAAGTGGGAGTTCTTAAGTAATATGATTAATTGAACTTTAATTTTATCATGAACTTAGTCCTGGTAGTATTATCATATCTATGTTGTAGATCAATAGCTCGTGATGTAGCTCCTTTTTTATTTTTTTTATATGTTCCTAGAGAAATATAAGTTGAAAGATGATAGTAGCAATGATGCAGACTTGATCCGTGATCTGAGAATTTTCCTCATTGCTGCACAGAAAAATTATGTCCTTGATGCACAGCTAGGTTACAGAACTATTGCAGGAGCAGATGCAGACGTTATGAATGTTTTGACAAGCTCGGTATGATGACTACTTGATAGTTTAGTGCACCATGCTTTATGACTTAGAACCGGGACTTCAAAAATTGTTTGAAAGCCATGGAGCATATAAGATGTTCCAAGAGTTGAAATTGGTATTTCATACTCATGCCCGTGTCAAGAGGTATGAGACCTCTGACGGTACTTTGCCTACAAGATGGAGGAGAATAGCTCAACCAGTGAGCATGTGCTCAGATTGTCTGGGTACTACAATTGCTTGAATCAAGTGGGAGTTAATATTTCAGGTAAGATAGTAATTGACAAGGTTCTCTAGTCACTATCACCAAGTTACTAGAACTTCGTGATGAACTATAATATGCAGGGGATAACAAAAACAATTCCCAAGCTCTTCGCGATGCTAAAATCGGTGAAGGTAGAAATCAAGGTAAGCACCAAGTGTTGATGGTAAACAAGACCACTATTTTCAAGAAAAGGGCAAAGGGATAGAAAGGGAACTTCAAGAAGAATGACAAACAAATTGTCACTCCCATGAAGAAGCCCAAAGCTAGACCCAAGCCTGAAACTAAGTGCTTCTACTGCAAAGGAATTGGTCACTGGAAGTGGAACTGCCCTAGATACTTGGGGGATAAGAAGGATGGCAAAGTGAACAAAGGTATATGTGATATACATGTTATTGATGTGTACTTTACTAGTGTTCATAGCAAACCCTCGGTATTTGATACTGTTTTAGTTGCTAAGAGTAGTAACTCGAAACGGGAGTTGCAAAATAAACAGAGACTAGTTAAGGGCGAGGTGATGATGTGTGTTGGAAGTGATTCCAAGGTTGATAAGATCACCATCGCACACTCCCTTTACCTTCGGGATTAGTGTTGAACCTAAAATAAATGTTATTTGGTGTTTGCGTTGAGCGTGAATATGATTGCATCATGTTTATTGCAATACGGTTATTCTTTTAAGTCAAAGAATATTTTTTTTCTATTTAAATGAATAAAACCTTCTATGTTCATACACTCAATATAAATGGTGTATTGAATCTCGATCGTAGTGATACACATATTCATAATAATGAAGCCAAAAGATTCAAAGTTAATAATGATAGTGCAACTTATTTGTGGCACTGCCGTTTAGGTCATATTGGTGTAAAGCGCATGAAGAAACTCCATGTTGATGGGCTTTCGGAATCACTTGATTATGAATCACTTGATGCTTGCGAACCATGCCTCATGGGCAAGATGACTAAGACTCCGTTCTCCGAAACAATGGAGCGAGCAACTTCTTATTGGAAATAATACATACTGATGTATGCGTTCCAATGAGTGTTTAGGCTCTCGGTGGGTATCGTTATTTTCTGACGTTCACAGATGATTTGAGTAGATATGGGTATATCAACTTGATGAAACATAAGTATGAAACATTTGAAAAGTTCAAAGAATTTCAGAGTGAAGAGGAAAATCATCGTAACAAGAAAAAGTTACTACGATCTGATCGCGAAGACGAATATTTGAGTTTTGAGTTTGGTCTTCATTTGAAACAATGTGGAATAGTTTCGCAACTCACGCCACCTGGAACACCACAGTGTAATGGTGTGTCCGAACGTCATAACCATACTTTATTACATATGGTGCGATCTATGATGTCTCCTACCGATTTACATATGGTGCAAGAAACCTAAGTTGTCATTTCTTAAAGTTTGGGGTTGCGATGCTTATGTGAAAAAGTTTCATCCTGATAAGCTCAAACCCAAATCGGAGAAGTGCGTCTTCATAGGATACCCAAACGTAACTATTGGGTACACCTTCTATCACAGATTTGAAGGCAAGATATTCGTTGCTAAGAATGGATCCTTTCTAGAGAAGTAGTTTCTCTCGAAAAAAGTGAGTGGGAGGAAAGTAGAACTTGATAAGGTAATTGTACCTTCTCGCGAATTGGAAAGTAGTTCATCACAGAAATCAGTTCCAGTGATGCCTAACCGATTAGTGAGGAAGTTAATGATGATGATCATGAAACTTCAGATCAAGTCACTACGGAACCTCGTAGGTCAACTAGAATACATTCCGCACCAAAGTGGTACGGTAATCCTGTTCTGGAAATCATGTTACTAGACCATGACAAACTACGAACTATGAGGAAGTGATGATGAGCCTAGATTCCACAAAATGGCTTGAGGCCATGAAATCTGAGATGGGATCCATGTATGAGAACGACGTATGGACTTTGGTTGACTTGCCCGATGTTCGAAAAGCAATAGAAAATAAATGGATCTTCAAGAGGAAGACGAATGCTGATAGTAGTGTTACTATCTACAAAGCTAGACTTGTCGAAAAAGGTTTTCGACAAGTTCAAGGTGTTGACTACGATGAGATTTTCTCACTTGTAGCATTGCTTAAGTCTATTCGAATCATGTTAGCAATTGCCACCTTTTATGAAATCTGGCAAATGGATGTCCAAACTACATTCCTTAATGTATTTCTTAAAGAAGAGTTGTATATGATGCAACCAAAAAGGTTTTGTCAATCCTAATGGTGCTAACAAAATGTGCAAGCTCCAGCGATCCATCTATGGACTGGTGCAAGCATCTCAGAGTTGGAATATACGCTTTGATGAGTTGATCAAAGCATATAGTTTTATACAGACTTGCGGTGAGGCATGTATTTACAAGAAAGTGAGTGGAGCGCTTCAGCTTTCCTTATAAGTATATGTTAGACATATAGTTGATCGGAAATGATGTAGAATTTTTCTGGAAAGCATAAAGGAGTGTTTGAAAGGAGTTTTTCAAAGAAATACCATGGTGAAATGCTTACATATTGAGCATCAAGATCTATAGAGATAGATCAAGATGCTTGATAAGTTTTTTCAATGACTACATACCTTGACAAGTTTTTGAAGTAGTTCAAAATGGAACAGTCAAACAAGGAGTTCTTGACTGTGTTGCAAGGTGTGAAGTTGAGTAAGACTCAAAGCCCGACCACGGCAGAAGATAGAGAGAGAATGAAAGTCATTCGCTATGCCTCAGCCATAGGTTCTACAAAGTATGCCATGTTGTGTGCCAGACCTATTGTATACCCTGACCTGACTTTGGCAAGGGAAGACAATAGTGATCTAGGAGTAGATCACTACACATTGGTCAAAAATTATCCTTAGAGGACAAAGGAAATATTTCTCGGTTATGGAGGTGATAAAGAGTTCGTCGTAAAGAGTTACATCGATGCAAGCTTTGACACCGATCTAGATGACTCTGAGTCTCGATCTGGATACATATTGAAAGTGGGAGCATTTAGCTAGAGTAGCTCCGTGTAGAGCATTGTAGACATAGAAATTTGGAAAATACATACGGATCCGGATGTGGCAGACCCATTGACTAAACTTCTCTCACAAGCAAAATATGATCACACCTTAGTACTCTTTGGGTGTTAATCACATGGCGATGTGAACTACATTATTGACTCTAGTAAATCCTTTGGGTATTGATCACATGGCGATTTGAACTATAGACTATTAAATCACATGACGATGTGAACTATTGGTGTTAAATCACATGGCGATGTGAACTAAATTATTGACTCTAGTGCAAGTGGGAGACCGAAGGAAATAAGCCCTAGAGGCAATAATAAAGTTATTATTTATTTCCTTATATCATGATAAATGTTTATTATTCATGCTAGAATTGTATTAATTGGAAACTTAGTACATGTGTGAATACATAGACAAAAACAGAGTGTCCCTAGTATGCCTCTACTTGACTAGCTTGTTTGTCAAAGATGGTTATGTTTCCTAACCATAGACATGCGTTGTCATTTGATGAACATGATCACATCATTAGAGAATGATGTGATGGACAAGACCCATCCATTAGCTTAGCATAATGATCGTTTTGTTTTATTGCTATTGCTTTCTTCATGACTTATGCATGTTCCTTAGACTATGAGATTATGCAACTCTCGAATACCGGAGGAACACCTTGTGTGATATCAAATGTCTGGGTGATTATAAAGATGCTCTACAGGTGTCTCCGATGGTGTTTGATGAGTTGGCATAGATCGAGATTAGGATTTGTCACTTCGAGTATCGGAGAGGTATCTCTGGGCCCTCTCAGTAATGATCATCACTATAAGCCTTGCAAGCAATGTGACTAATGAGTTAGTTGTGGGATGATGCATTACGAAACGAGTAAAGAGACTTGCCGGTAACAAGATTGAACTAGGTATGATGATACCGACGATCGAATGTCGGGCAAGTAACATACCGATGACAAAGGGAACAACGTATGTTGTTATGCGGTTTGACCGATAAAGATCTTCGTAGAATATGTAGGAGCCAATATGAGCATCCAGGTTCGGCTATTGGTTATTGACCGGAGATGTGTCTTGGTCATGTCTACATAGTTCTCGAACCCGTAGGGTCCGCACGCTTAACGTTCGATGACGATTTGTATTATGAGTTATGTGATTTGATGTACCGAAGTTTTTTCGGAGTCCCAGATGAGATCACGGACATGACGAGGAGTCCAGAAATGGTCGAGAGGTAAAGATCCATAAATTGGAAGGTTGCACTCGGACATCGAATGGTTCCGAGTGATTCGGGCATTTTTCTGGAGTACTGGGAGGTTACCGGAACCCCCCCCCCCCGGGGGAAAGATATGGGCCATATGGGCCATAGGAGGGAGGCTAACAAGCCCACAAGGGGCTGGTGAGGCCCCCACAAGGGAGGGGGCCGAATTGTACTTGGGAAGGGGCGCCACCCCCCTTTCCTTCTCCTACTCCCTCTCCTTCCGCTTTTCCCCCCTCCGGTAGAAGGAAAAAAGGGTGGGGTTGAATCCTATTAGGACCGGAGTCCTAGTAGGACTCCTCTCTCCCTGGCGCGCCCTTGTTGGTCGGCCTCGTCCTCCCCTCCTATATATACGGGGGCAGGAGGCACCCCAAAGACACAACAGACAATCTCTTAGCTGTGTGCGGTGCCCCCCTCCACAGTTTTACACCTCGGTCATATCGTCGTAGTGCTTAGGTGAAGCCCTACGCCGGTAACTTCATCATCATCGTCACCACGCCGTCGTGCTGACGGAACTCTCCCTTGGCCTCAGCTGGATCAAGAGTTCGAGGGACGTCACCGAGCTGAACGTGTGCAGATCGCGGAGGTGTCATGCGTTCGGTACTTGATCGGTTGGATAGCGAAGATGTTCGATAACATCAACCGTGTTACTTAACACTTCCGCTTTCGGTCTACGAGGGTACATAGACACACTCTCCCCGCTCGTTGGTATGCTTGTTGTCCCAGATAGATCTTGTGTGATCGTAGGCAATTTTTTTGAAATACTATGTTCCCCAACACGCAAGGCCCATTTCAATTCTTTTTCTCTAAGAAGAGCTCGCAAGCTTTGTTCGGTGTCCGACTTGGCGACCTGTTCCGACATATCTAGCAGATTTGATTCTTCTTTCGGGTCCAAACTATCGATTTGTTGGATGAGTCTTTCTTTTTCTTGTCTGTAAATCCCACTTTTGTTTCTGGCCCAACCCCTTAAAAATTGTTTTAGGTGTCCAATCTTGTTTTGCTAACGTTCTATACTAGATTGCCCACTAACGGGCTTCCCCCATTCTCTTGCTACTAGGGCAATGAAGTTCTCCTTTTTGAACCAGCTTTGTTCGAAAGAGAAAACGTTTTTGTTGCCAATATGTGTTGCGTCTCCCGAGTCTATCAACAATGGGGTGTGGTCTGAGATGGCCCTCTGCATCGCATGCACTGAAACTAATGGGTATTTCGGTTCCCACTTGAATCATGTTTGTGAGATTGGTGTTCTCACCTAACATGTCGGAGATGCGCTTCTGGAGCATCTTCACCTCCAACTTGGACCCCCAATCAAGGCCCTTGGCGGTCCATGAAGTGAGTCTCACGGGTGGTCCAGATCTGAAAACAGGCGTGGCCGCCCAGGATGCATCGTAGGGTTTGGTGATATAGAATCACTCCTGCTGCCATACTTTGACTGTTTCTACGAATGCCCCTTTTGTACAGATTGCGTTGGGGAGCTTGCTTACCATAGCTCCGTCGCAATCTGCATGCTATCCGTCGACCACCTTCGGCTTCAGATTGAAGACTTTGAGCTACAGGTTGAAGTGTGGGGGGATGCGGAGGAGAGCCTCACACACGACTATAAAAGACGATATGTGGAGGAAGGAATTTGAGGCTAGATCGTGGAAATCTAGCCCATAGAAAAACATAAGACCCCGGACGAAGGGGTGGAGGGGAAATCCTAGCCCCCGAAGGAAATGGGGGATGAACACAACCCTGTCACCAGGCTCCGGAGTAGGAACGACCTGGTCTTTATCTGAAATGGGCGATGTTCGTGGATAGATAGCAGGCACTCCGGAGATCCTTCACGTCCTTTTCGGTGATGGTGGAGGCCTCCCACTTGCCCTTGGAGCCGGACCCGACCATTGCTGGCAAGGGTGGCGGCGGTGAAGGAGGACGGAGTTGTGGGCGCTGGAGCTTGAAGATTGGCAGACAGAAGCTAGAGGAAGGCGCGAAGAAAAAGGAGGGGTCTTTACCCTTTTATGGGCGGTGAAAATGCCAATCGTCCCCCTCTAAAGCTATAAAACTTGCCTGCTCCCAATGAAATCGTGCGTAAGGTGCGGTTAGATTATCCAAACCATATTTATGAGCATCCCGTAATAGGCGGGCATGATCTCTGTTTTGACAAGACGTGACAATGGAGGCTAAGCCTAGAAACATGAAACGAGGAGCGTGAAAACGGTTCGAAGTGTTGAAAAGTCAAGTGTGACGCTTCGCCAGAAGAGTTGTCAGTAAAGGCATTGTTTCTGTTTGGACGCCTTGCTTTTGTGGCAAAGGGTTGTGTTAACTATGCAGAACCGGACACAATCCCTTTATGTAGGAGGCTTAATTAAAATATTTGGGAGGAGGAACCCGCCTTGCAATGCCGAAGACAATCCGCATGCCGAACACATCATCATCGAAGACTGGTTCAGGGGCTACTGAGGGAGTCCTGGATTAAGGGGTCCTCGGGTGTCCGGTATATTCGATATGGGCCGGACTGATGGGCCATGAAGACAAAGCAGAAGATTATCTCCCGTGTCTGGGTAGGACTCCTATGTGCGTAGAACGGCACGTTTTGTGTCCGGATGTAATACTTACTTCTTCGGCAAACTGACTCTGTACAACCCTAGGCCCCTCCGGTGTGTATATAAACCGGAGGGTTAGGTCCATAGAAATGGGAAGAATCATAGGCTAGACAGTTAGGGTTTAGCCATTACGATCTCGAGGTAGATCAACTCTTGTAACCCTTATACACCCCAAATACAATCAAACAGGACGTAGGGTTTTACCTCCCTTAAGAGGGCCCAAACCTGGGTAAACATTGTGTCCCTATCGTCCCTTGTTACCATCGATCCTTAGACACATATCTTGGGAGCCCCTACCCGAGATCTGCCGGTTTTGACACCGACAATCTTCTTGAAGTATCCAATTCATAACTTCATCCTCCTCCTCTTGAGCTTCATCCTCTTCTGCTTCATCTTCTTGAGGCATCCAATTCATAGCTTCATCTTCCTCCTCTTGAGGCATCAAGTTCTAATCCATAGCTCCATTCTCTGCCTCTTGAATGTTCTTCCTCTCCATGGATCCAATTCAAATTAATATCTTCATCCTCTTCCTCTTATGGTTTACAGCAGCACGAAGAGATTACAGCAAGCAACAACAATTAGTAGGTTACTAGTGAACTTTTACGCACAAGTAAGCTTGGTGTTTCCAAGCTCATGTGAATTAGCATCAATAACTATGATCAGTGAACTTTCTACAACATGAGATAAGAGATGTGCAGCCAACATCCATGCATTTGTGTTTGATGAATCCCCTCCATCACCACACACAAAACAATTAGGGGATCTCTGAATCTCTTACAGCAATGTAAACTAAGGTCATACTCCCCTGTACTGAAAAAATTTCAATTAACACTATTTTTGCAGAATTGTTGTTTTCAGTTAACTGAAACAATGACTATCTACCTAGCTACTATTCTGAATCTCCTATGTACTGCTTCTTCCTTCTCCAAGATTGTGACATGAAAAGTGCCTAACATTTCAATTTAGCTTGCAAGTACAATTTGACCAGATTATATACTGCAATTGTGTTTTAGTTAGATGATTGGCTTACTCGAGTACAGATTAATTGAAGCCTGAAACCTGACATACAAACACAACATGCTTGGTCCCTTTTTAGTTCATTCACTTCACATCATTCAACTTTAATTAGAGTTTCTTGTTGTGACTCATGATTTGGACATATGGGTGCCTCTCTATTCTTCGTGATTTGGAGTAAATGACAAAATTACAGGTCATTTTTTAGAGCGGACTGTTTTGCATTATGTTTCTGCTTCAATCTGAATACCATCATAATGTCATCTTTGAATGAGTACTTTATTAATGATCATTATTACAGCAAGCGAATAGCAACATGAAGAGATTACACTGGATGTCTACTCCTTATGCTTGCAACAACAACATCACAAAAATATTACAACAAGCAACAACAACAGTCGCTACAGATCAATCTACAGATCAGAGATTACATTGTACCTTCTTCTTCAGAGATGATCAGCAGCGAAGAACAGTAGCGCAACACGAGCACGAGCTCCACCGACAAGCATGCAGCATGGGAGAGCGTGCACGCACCCGAGTATGGGCGATACTTGGGTGGCGGCGGCGGCAGTTTTTTGTCACCGGAGGAGCTACTAATGAGCTCCAATGGTGGTGAGCGGCAGACCACCACGACCAGGAGAACCAGCAACCAATCAACAGGGGACCCGAAGATCACCCTGAAGCTGCTGAGCAACTCGGGGAAGCTAGAGGGGGAGCGATGGCGTTCAGCTCGTGTGCGGAATCAGCGGCCGGAGTGCGAGGAGACGGGATCGATTCTGTCGATCCGCGGCTTCCTGGAAAGTGTGGCTCAGGGAGCACATATGTATGGGCGAGGTGGAGCTCCTGGTATGCTCGGGGAGGACTGAGGAGGTGCGACGGCGCCGAGCTCCTGTGCGGAAGCCGCTGCCAGAGTGGGAGGAGGCGGGCTCGTTTTTGGAGTGGGGGAGCTCCTGTGCGGAAGTAGCGGCCGTCAGCAGGGGAGAATCTGCAGGATACAATGTGGGCCAACGGCAGGAGGTCCACCGGCCTAGAGCCTGGCCCGCGGCAGGATCTTCCGGTGCATGGAGCCTGCGTGCGGGTTGATTTTAGAGAATTCAAAGTTGGGGCCCACATGATTATGACAGTTGGGGCCCACATGTAAGAAAACTGATTGTTTGACCATTTGTTTGACTGTTAAATAACATCTGGGGCCCACATGTGAGTGTCCCCACAAACTTATAAAAACAATAAGGTCCCTTTGAACTTTTGAAAATCGAGTCAGGTCCTCCAAAAAAATTGAAAAATGCCATCGGGTCCTCTCGTGCTCAAGATGCAGAGGAGCCCACCCGCCGCTATGCTCGCTGCGGAGCTCCTCCCGTCGCGGCGTCCGCTGCGCACAGCCGTGGAGCTCCCTTCCTGCGCCGCCACATAGCTCCCTCCCGTCGTCCGTCGCCCGCCGAGTGTGCTCCGCCGCGGAGCTTCCTTCCCGTGTACGGGCCGGCTGCCGCCTCCACCTGCAGGTGAGCTACGCCTGCAGACGCCGTGAGCTCCCCGGTGTGTGTCCTCTCCCTCTCCCTCTTTCCAGGGCGCGACGGCCCGAGCCCCTGGCCATGGCGCTCGGCTTGCGGCAGCCCATGCCCCTGGGCGCGGCGGCCGGAGTCCCTGCCCCTAGTCATGACACGTGGTTGGCGGCGGCCCGTGCTCCTAGGTGCCGGCTACTCCTCACGCGGCGCTCCTTCTCGGAGTTGGCCCTGGCTTGGCGTGCGGCAGGGTGGCGGAGGTGGTGGAGCTCAGGCCTTGGTCAGGAGGAGAAGTGAGAGAAGAAAAAGATAAGAGGAAGAAGAAGGATATTACATGTGGGTCCCATATGTAAGATAACGGTCAAACAAAACAGTCAAACAAACATAATGTTTAGGAGTGGGTCTGACCTGTCAGAATACGGTATAAACTGCTAGTGACGAGCGTTTTGGGTTTTTTGAAACAACCGACCCTGACTTGGTAGATATCAGCGAAAAAAATATTCGGTAGTTTTTGGAATCCTAGCTTGTAAAGTTGTAGTTTTATGATATTTATTCCGTGTTATCGTGGGTTGTAAACAATCAAACTCTATTCTCCTCTTAATTAACTTATGAGGCATTCTTTTGCCTCAGTTTCGACAAAAAAAATCCTCCGAAACCTCTAATTCTTCACCAGTTTTGTTCGATTGAGTTGGGAAGTATTTTCCTTGGTAAGTTTCTCTCTTGATTCATGTTCTATTTTCCCCGATCTGAGGTTATTTCTCTATACATTTGTTGGTCTGAAATTTGAAGGCAGTGCTCGATCGAGGTGTCAAGAGCATCTATGCTTGAAAAGGCTCATGAGATACAATCACTTGCCAAGGAACTCAGCCACTTCAAGGGTGTGTTACAGAACGAGTTTCAACAAAAAAGGTGTCACAACCGATTACCAAGGTATATCACCGTGGCTGCCATGCAAGCAACAGACAAATAACATTGGTTCCCATGCAAGCAACAGAGAGATACCATTGGTTGCCATGTAAGCAACAAACAGTTACCACAATAGCATTACACTATAACCTCAACCATGTCGCTTTAACCTATCTAGAACATTATATGCAAGTGACAACATGGCAATTATAGGCAAAAAACATGAAGGATTGTCAATCGGTATAATGGTTGGTCATAAAACATTTGTATTTTTAGCAAGAGTTACTCCTTGTGGTGTCATACTACACACACATGTCCTTTTGAAAATGATGGTGTGTGTTTTTTCTTTTCTTGAAAAGGGTCGCAACCCCGTCCTCTAGATCAAAAATGTTAACTGTAACTTTCGTTTGAAATTTGACCCCGTCCTCTTGTGGTACCATCTTAATGACAACTGCCGAGGAGAAACAAATTCTTGCTTCAATTTCTTGTTGCACACCATCTTGACTAATAACAAAAAGATATAGTTTCACAAAATAAAGAAAATTTCTACGTTTCCACACTGGCATATATAGCATCAAATGGTCTTATTTCCAAAGCAAACTTTGAGTCTTCCAGTAATAATAACACACGTTTTATTTCTTCTTGAAACCACCTAGAAAACCCATCTTCTTGCTAACCGGAGATGCATGAGGGACCTGAAATTTCAGATGTATATAGCATGCTAATTAGAACCAGCTGGAATGTGCACAATAAACTGCTACACTTGTGGCAAAATCCTTTCTTTTCCAGACCTTATATAGGCTATGCAGATTGTATGAATGTTACCAGGTCGCCTCTTAATTAAGAAATATGGTCATTCAACCTACTTAAAAATGGCTATAACGTGTTGCATCACAGTTGCAAACTTGCAATAACAAAGGTCCATAGAAATAACAAAGGTCCATACAAATACATTTGACATACATTAATATATATATATATATATATATATATATATATATATATATATATATATATATATATATATATATATGGAAAATGCATCCTACTACCGGGTGTAGTTACACCCATTTCTTATATACTACCATGTGGTAGTATATAATCTATTTTATTATTTTTAGTGTGTTTATATACTATATCTAAGATACTCCAAAGTGAATTATATGGAAAAATTGCAAGTGAGCCCATAGTTTTATTGTATTTGTGAAATACGTACATATTTGTACGCAAAATGGAGTATGCACAAAATATAGTACATACTACCAAAAAAGTAGTATGTATACTATCTAAACATTCTTATATACTACATACTACGCGTACATACTCTTCGATGTGATAGATACTACCTAGAACGTACGAAACAAAAGTGGGTGTAACTACACCCGGTAGTAGGAAAGATTTGTCTATTCTGCTAATATTAGCAGAATAACTATTCTGCACACCACTTCCGCACTGCACGCTGAACGCAAGTGCACGTCATTCTTTGAACCAAGTGTGCTGCAGTACTCACACGAGTGAACTTCTCGTCGGAAAAAATTGCACGCGTTATTTTTTTGGTACTGTTTTTGCTCTAGTTTTTTAACCGTTTATCGGAATGAGGCGTGTAATATACCGTTGAAAAGCTATGGATTAGGCGCAACTTCGACATGTTGAACACTTTTCGAGATTCCACACGGTTTAAGAGCAGTTTTGAAAATGGTGCGGCCCATGACGAGGTGCAGCGAGCGTTTTTTCACGATTTCTTCTAAACCGCTCGTCGGAATGAAGCAAACGATGCGCCGTTGGATAGATATCGTCGAGGCGCATCTTTTTCATATATAAATGTTTCTCTAATTCCTTACGGTTTAAGAGCAGTTTCAAATTTACTAAATCACGGAATTCTGTTTTTCAAAAAAAATTCAAATTTTCGGTACTGTTTTCGTTCTAATTTTTTAACCGTTTGTCAAAACGAGGCGTGTAATATATCGTTGAAAAGCTATGGACGAGCCGCAACTTTCATATGTTGCAACGTTTTTGAGATTAACTTAAGGTTTTAAGTTAATTTTGAAAGTTGTGTGGCAGACGACGAGTGGCAGCTGCTGTTTTTCGTGAAATTTTTACAAACCGCTGCTCGGAATGATTCAAACGGTAAACCATTGGAAAGGTATCAACGAGACGCAATTTTTTCATGTAGAACACTCTCTCTAATTCTTTACGGTTTAAGAGCAGTTTTCATTTTACGGAAATGCGGACACTGTTTTTCACGGACCCAAAATCGATGAAGGGAACTGCATCGGACAGAAAAACGCACAGCTTCATACCGAAAACCGCACTGCATCAGACCGACAAGTGCACTGCATGATTTTTTTTTGTGCGACGTAAATTTTCCCATACAAGTTTTTGTTGTCTTTTTTCCAACTTTCTTTTATGAAGGAGAGTGGACCGCAAAGACAAGGGCAAGTGAGATGCGACGTAATCAAAGTGAACGGCATTACCATCATGTTGTTTCACTATTTTTTTGCATTTTCATGTGGAGGCAAGTGAACAGCATCACTCTCAAAAGAGAACCACATCCAAGGACCAAACGCATTGCAAAATGAACCACACACATTTCTTTTGTTTTCTTTTTAGTTTTAGAAATTCTTCTGCACTTCGAGGACGAGGCGAGTGGACCGCTAGGACAAGACGAGTGAACCACACTGTTTTTTGCTTGTTTTTGTTTTTTTATCCACCACCGTGTCTTTTGCTAAATATAGTGAACCACGAGACTCATCGAAGTGGGCTGCATCCATCCATTTTTTCTCTTGAAAAGTGACCCATTTTAATGCTTTTTGAAATGAACTTCTCAACAAATATATTTTACACAAAATATATCATATCCCTACCAGATACACTCGATAGACACACAAAAAAAAACACAAACAGCAGCAGACTACACTGCAATCACGCGGCATTCTGCACCAAAACACAGGGCGAACAGGACGGCCATGCGCCGAAACAATTCCAATTCACAAAAAAATGCATTCAAACTGCACCAAAACTTCATTTTTTGTTCTTTTTAATTTGCATGACAGCCCATCAAAATACAAATATAGTGATATCTAGTCTCTCCAATTTCTACACTTTTTGCAACCCCTGAACTGGGCTAGAAAAAGAACTGCATCCCTGATCGCAGTACCCCTTTTTTTCTTTTTTGTGCCATAATTCTCCTCTCCTGCAAAAAAGACTATTAAAATTGAACCGGAGAGCGGCGATTGAACTGCAGTGCGAGGCACACATCACCCGGCTAACTGTACAAAGGAATCTAACAACATTAGAAAATTCACTGCATAGAATTCACTAGATTAAGAGTAAAAATGTGAAGAACACAAAAAAAGTGAACTCCAAGCCGCGGTGAGCTACTGCTCGTCCTGTATCTTATTGCGACGGAGGATGAAGGTGGTCAAGGCGGCGGCCTTGTTGAAAGTCAGCAATCCAAAAGAAAATTTGCAGGCCATGGCTCTTCGCACTGCAGCTAGCCCGCACCTAACCACGAGCAGATGCCGAGCAAACTGCGCTCTCTTATCGAAGGAGAGTGTGCTGTAGGAGGAGGTCAAGCGGTGCAGGTGGAGCAGCCCAGGCGAGTCAGGGGACCGCGTCAGTGAACTGCACAGAGGCATCAACTGCATGGCAACGCGCGGAACCGCATCGTGCGCACCGGCGCACTGCAAGTCCGGGGTCGCTGGACTGCAAGGGGAGGACGGGCTGCTTGCCGGGGGTAGGGGAGAGAGCTGCCCGCGGTTCACGACGCATGGGCATGCCGTTGCACGGGCGCGGACTGCACGAGCGCTGGGTGTGGAGGCCTCTGCTCATCGTGGCGTGGTCATCCGGGCTACCTGCGGTGCTCGCCGACAGAAGGTAGGTGGAAGATGAGGGCAAAGAGAGGGGAACCACCTGTATCTCATCGACCATTTGCACGCCGCAAATTGCACGCACACGAGCTAGGCTCTACACGGGAGCACCGGGAGAACGGCACGGGGGGTGGGGTGTCTTCGGTCGGTGCAGGTCACGGTGGAGCGGCAGAAGTCGTCCGGGTAGCACACCGGGCGGCGGATCTGGCTGAACGGCAGCTGCATCCGACGCAAGAACCACGGCGACGGCCGAATCTAGAGTGGGGGCGGTGGCTAGATCAGGCGGCATGGTGGGAGGTGGTGGGGTGATGCTGGTCGGGCGGCGCGATGGGGGGTGTGGTAGGTAGTTGCGATGGGAGGGGGAGGGGTGCAGGTGGTGGGTCGCCGCGATGGGAGAAGAATCGGGGATGAGGTGCTCGGGGAGGGGGATCAAGGAGGGATGGCGGTCAAGGAGGGTTGGGGAGTTTGTGGTTCCGGCGGCCGGACGGAGCGCGGCGCAGCCGTGCGGAGAACGTGCGCCCTGGCGTTGGATCTCGCTGTAGTGGTGGTGAAGGAGGTGGCCGGCGGCGAGGGAAGTAGTTGGCCGGGTCTGAGAGGATGGTAGGGGCGGGGCAGTGAGGGAGGTGGGCACGGCGTGGCGATCTGGCAGCCCGCTGGCCGGCGACGGAGGAAGGTAGTAGGAGGCGGCGTCGGTGGTGGGGGTTGTGGGTGAAGAAGAATGTGGTCGGGATGGGGTAGGGGGAGGTGCAAATGGATAAGGTCTAGACGTGGGGGTAGGAGGTCGGAGGGCACCGGGAACGCGACCGGCGGCGAGGCCCTTGGCCCCCGGTGGGAGAAGCTAGATGGTTGGGGAAGGTGAGGTCGGAGTGGGTTGGGGCAACCTCCACGCGTTCGGGGAAGAAGGAAAGAGGGAGGAAGCGGGCGGCGCCGGGGGAAGTAGACTGGATGGGGGCGGCGCCGGGGAAGGAGACCGGAGGCAGGAGCTGGGCACGCGGCCGGCGGCGCGACCCTCGGCCTCCGGCGGAAGAAGCTAGTAGGTCGGGGGAAGAAGGTGCGAGAGAGATGGGTGGTCGTGCTAGCGGCCAGGGGGATTTTTCATTGTGTAGCTGCGGTTCGTTTGGGATGGGTATGGTGGTCGGTTTGGGGCTTTTAGCGGTGCTCAGGTGTTAGCAGAATAAGCCTGTTGTTAGCAGAATAAGGCTTTTAAGAGTGTTATCATTATATATATATATATATATATATATATATATATATATATATATATATATATATATATATATATATATATATATATATATATATACACACGGTGGCGCTAAAGTAAGCGAGCGCGCAGAATAGGATATCCTACGCGCTGGCCTAATTGGGTGGGTGGGTCGCTCCAGTTCTCCCCACCGATTAGTTAGTTGATGGTAAAACTGGTTGAAAAACTAGTAACGAAATTAATTTGATTACCATAGTATGCGCGTACGCCCTGCTTCTCCGCCATCCCTGCTGATTAGTTAGTCGAGGGTAAAACTATTTGAAGAAATAGTAAAAGATTAATTTGGTTACCATCATATGGCACTGGTCCACATATGCCCCACTTGGGAAGTTACTAATTATTGGCAGTAAAATGGATAGAATAGGCGGTAATGGAAGAAAATACTTTACCAAACAAAGAACTGCGGGTGGTTTAGTCCGTTAGCTCTTAAGTCTAGTAAAAACATGTTAATATCTAGTAACAAATTACTACATGTGCCTTGCTCACAAAATTGGTAGTAAAAAGGATGAAGTAGATAGTAATGGAAGAAAATGCTTTACTAATCAATGAATTAGAGATGGTTCAATCTGTTGCCTTGTAAAGCCTAGTAAACCACGCTAATATCTAGTAATGAATTAAAATGTGCGAACTCTAAAGACTTCCCTTTTCATTTGTAAGATACACTTGAAACATAGATTATATTATTTTTTTCAAAAAGGGACAGAGTAAATGATAATGGAAGAAAATGCTTTACTGTTTTGATACATTTTCACTCTATGGCTCATATTACTAACCATAGTAAAAGACATGTTCAATAAAGTAACGAAAATTAATGAGTTACCATCAGGATGCAACGCCCCCTTGCCACGTTCTCGTTACTCATGCTAGTAAAATAACTTGGTAAATATAGTAACAAAACTAAAAGGGTTAGTGTCAACATGCAACGTTGCCTGCCTTGCATTCTTGTAACTCATGGTAGTAAAAACATGGCAAATATAGTAACCGCAGTACCGTCTGCATGCACCGGCCCCGTTTAACATTTTCGTTTCCTACACTAGTAAAAAAATTGGCAAACATAGTAACAGAACTAAAAGATTTACCATAAGTATTCCACCCCGTACACCCTACATTCTCGTTTCGCACCCTAGTAAAAAGCCCGCTAAATAAGGTAACCGAATTAAAAGATTTACCATCTGGGTGACGTGGTGGGGTTAACTTGAGAATGGCTTAACTGAGCGGGCAACTGGGTGCGCTCAATGGGGCGGAGCGTAGGATAAAATACAATACGCTCAGGCTCACTTTAGCAAGCCTATATATATATATATATATATATATATATATATATATATATATACGGTGGCGCTATTGTGTGCGTGCGCGTAGAATGCTTTAGCGTACGCTCCGGTCCTAATTAGGTGGGCGCGTCGCACCATAGGAGCCTCTCTGCCGCTAATTAGCTGAGGGTAAAACTCTTTGAAGAAAAAAGTAACGTATTTAATTTGGTTACCATCTCTGGTCCGCGACGTCCCGATTGTAAGGTCCTGATCTTTGGCAGTAATAGAGATAGAGTAGCTGATAATGAATTACTACATGTGCTTTACGAAGCAACGAATTCCTCGGCTCGTACACTAGTAAAACCATGCTTATATGTAGTACTGTCCTTTGCTCTCATATTGGTAGTAGTAATGGTGAAAAAATAGACGGTAATGAATTACTAATCTGATTCAGGAAGCAATGAATCCCTCGGCTCGTACTCCTTGTAAAACCGTGCTTATATGTAGTAATGAATTACTACATGTGATTTGCTCTCAAATTGTTAGTAGTAAAAAGGATGGTAATGAGAAGGGGAGCCTTGGCGCAGTGGTAAAGCTGCTGCCTTGTGACCATGAGGTCACGGGTTCAAGTCCTGGAAACAGCCTCTTGCAGAAATGTAGGGAAAGGCTGCGTACAATAGACCCGATAAGCAAATGTTTACCAACGAAAAAATTAAAGATGATTCCTGGCATCCGATAAACCTAGTAAAAAACATGCTGATAGTAGTAACAAATTACTACCTTGCTCTTTTCATTGTAAAGTACACTTGCAGGATAGAAAAAAAATAGTGCGTGAACAGTAATCCAATTAATATCGTTACTATCTTTTCATAGCTTATTACTACACATCCTAATTACTCCTATGTGACAGATGGCGAAGCTACATGTGCGGCAGTAATCAGATTAACTTGCTTACTATATTCTCTGCTGATTTTATTACCATGCACAGGAAGAAAAGGTGGTTATTCCGAGCAAACGCATGCATAGTAATCATTTTCCTATCATTACGATGCTTTCAAAGATTTTAGCAATTAGGCGGAGGGCCGCAGCGCTAACTTCCCGGCAGCAATGCGCGCAGCCTGACCAGCGCGCGGGATAAATGATTATGCGCTCAGGCTCACTTTAGCGTGCCTATATATATATGGATGAAGATGACTGTAATTTTGGCAGTAAAAAACCTAGGACAGACTTACGAAATTGATCAGTCATTCGAACAAAAACTAAATTTAGTTCATTCTTTCCATTTTTGTGAAATTAAATCATGTCGGTAGAGAGCCTCTTCATCCCCTGTTTTTACCTCATTTGCCATTTCGTTTGCACGTAGTCCGTTGAGCGTGTCAACAATTTCTTCGATGGGAGGCCTGAATCGCCGATCAATCTCAGCACATTTTAGCCCAACTTCAATGCATATTTTAAATTGATGGAGGCCTTCTGTATCTAAGGATGCATACTTGGATGCTATGCGCTCCAGTGTCCAATCTTCGCGTACCTAAACAAATGGAACCGCGATCATTGGTTATAGTATGCAAACTAAATGAAACATAGGGTTCAATTTTAATCTTCCAATAATCAAATAATATATCTTCTTACTTCATCAATAAAGTTTCTTGCTGAGGGTTGGTTTTTGTCTTTGCAGTTCTGCTCTCCAGTACTGATCTCGAGTATTAATAAGC
Organism: Triticum timopheevii; assembly: GCA_963921465.1. Taxonomy (NCBI): domain Eukaryota; kingdom Viridiplantae; phylum Streptophyta; class Magnoliopsida; order Poales; family Poaceae; genus Triticum; species Triticum timopheevii. Next base: position 656,928,897 of record OY997274.1, on the reverse strand, counting down.
CTAAACTATATATGTCTGACTGGGCCGAAATTTCACCTCTGTATAGATATTCTGGAGCCATGTACCCACTGGATGCCATTATCATCAAAAGTTTATTAGGCAATACTGGAGATGAGAAAATGGAATTTTTATTATAAAGGCTTTGTAATGAGCTTACTATGATCCCACAACTGTTTGTGTGTACAATCGGGTTTGTTCTTGGCCAAAGACCCTCGAGAGTCCAAAATCAGCAATCTTTGGAACCATATTTTCATCCAACAATATATTTTCAGGCTTCAGATCCATATGAATAATGGGAATATCCAACTTGTGTAGAAATAGTAAACCCTGGCAAATTCCCTTGATTATCTTGAAGCGTGTGGCCCAATCGATAGCAGGTTCAGCTGAAGAGACAGCCTCAACTGTTTTCGTTCCTGTATATGAATGCAAAAATGCTAAAGGGTCAGGAAGATAAATAAATAATGTAAAAAAGCTCAAAGTGATGCCCTACCTCCAAAGATGGAAATGTAAAGAGAAATGCAAGATATGTCAGATATGTTTATTGCATACCGAAAAGATTCTGTTGAAGACTCCCGTTAGGTAAATACTCATAGCAGAGTAGACTTTCGGTGATGTCTGCCTGAATATACCTTCCATTGAACTGCACCAGCTTCTTCTGTGTTTCCCAGCAGGATCCAACCAACTCGACTATGTTTTCATGTTTGAGCGCCATAATGTTCTGAACCTCGTTATTGAATGTCTTGTCAGGCGGCATCGGGGCGTTTTCCTGAAGTTTCTTCACCGCAATCACTCTGCCATCATCTGGCACAACTCCCTGTTTAATCAATCCCACAGATACACATACAGAGATATTAGTATCTCTTATCAACCTTGGTCGAAAGGATATAAGATGTTAATAGGAAAATAATCAAACCTTATAAACGCTTCCAAATGGACCTCCGCCAATCTTCCGCTCAGCAGAGAAATCGTTTGTAATTTTCTTCAGAAAGTCGAAGGGCAGTTGCTTCGGTAGCTCGGGGCTCGGCCTAATCTCTAGGCTACTAGATCATAAAGGCGCGCGTTGCCGCGCCCATCCATTTGAATAGAAAATGAAGAATCATAGAAATACCAGCTGGAATTTGCAGAGTACAAATATCTAGAAAATATGAGTGTTTAAAATTGCAAAACTTCAAATCTACATGTGATCAATAATCACTACAGTAACCAAGGAGCAATTACATAAAATAATCCAGAAGTAAAGAAACAACCAAATATAGAACATAGTAGTAGGCTGACACTTTGCAACGAACTTCCGAACTTACATAGAGCTTGCTAAAGTAAGTAGTAACAAAGGGTTTCAAGGGCGCGGTTTAACAAAACAAATGGGCACACGTAATCTGTTTGTAAATTTGCATATAACCAATAGAGCTAATGCATGAATATCATTTATGGAACTGTGCGCAGTACCTGAACTTCCCGATCTTGCAAATTAAGCTTCCTAGCTATGACATTGCGGCAAGCAAACAACTAAGATTTCAGCCTCCAGGATTGATGTCCAAAGTCAAAGAATCTGGTACAAATTTAAAAATCAACATTAACACCGTAGATTGCAAATAAGATAAGGGCTGTCAAGAGGATAAAGGAACAGCAGGATCGTCTAATCTCTGCATTGACGATGGCATGGACTTTGTGAGACGAAGGGCATTGCGGGAGCAAGGTGGGACGCCGGCAGCTTTCACAGGAATACCTTCGAAATAGGTGAAGTCGCTTGGAAAAGTACTCAGGCCACTAATAACACGGGCGGAAGTGGCGGGAGCGTAGCCCAGCCTTCCAGTTCGTCGGCGGTCAAGCCTGAACGTCGTGGGCCGCTGCATAGGGTTTGGACCAGCCCTAGTGCACTACACGATTGTGCATCGCCTACGCCTCTTACTCCTTTCCACCAAGCCGGAGAGAGAAGCGACGCCGCTGCCGACGCCGCCGTCAGATAAGATGGGAATCTTACTGGATAACACACCATGATTGCCTAGAGCGCTGTCGCCACAGCAGGGAGAAAGCGGAGCAGGAAAGAGAAGGATGGTGGAGTAGCGCTGAAAGCCAACTCGCCGCCGGTGCGCTGTCGTCCTCTTTGGCCACGGTGCTCTATCGAATCTCCTCCTTCCCACAGCCGCCGCCGCCGTATCAGACGCATCGTGGGAAAATGAGGCATCGCCCATCATGGACCTTTTCTTTTTCAGAGCAGCCCACCACGGACTAACCACAGGCCACCATAGTTGGTCTGCGGAGTAGCGGCCCGGCTACCGTGGGCCGAGCGGATCGCGAGACTGATACGTTGACAACTGGCTAGAAGTGATCAGAAGCACGACCAGGAGATCTAAGTCGTTTATTAGTGCGATCCGACGGCTATGACATCAAATCGCTGTGAGAGGGCGTAGCTAGCTCCCTTTTACTGTTTCTCAATTACTTCGGGTAGCCATTGCATTTTCATTGCAGAGGATCAAAAGGGCCATTACATGGAACCAATTCTGAATTATACAGAAAATTAATTGCAAAGCCTGCCTCTAACGCTGTGTGTCCTAAAGCATGACAATGGCAGGGGCGGCATGGTGTTGCAGCAGCGGCGCCGGCCACAGCTTGGGAGCAGCAGCAGTGCCTCCTGGAACGCACACACATATGTTGCTGAGCAGAGCACGCCGTGGAGACCATCAGAAGAAGCAGAGTAAAGGCCCCTCGAGTGGTCAGATCTGGAGGGATGGCCCGAACTGGTGGGGGGAAACGCAGAGCAGAGCAGGGGATTACTGGAGAACCACGGACTGGCCAGCTCCTATGCTCCTACTGCAGCGCCGCCGGCACGGGCTCGAGGCGAGGCGCAGGGAAGAACAGCAACTCTAGATCTGGGAAAGACGCTCGCTCCATTGGCTGCGCCGAGACGGCCGCCGGCGCCCATACCAACGGCAGGGAGCGAGCCTACAACGTAACCACCCTACCTGGATGCACAGATGGGGAAACGTGGCACGGTGGCGCCATGGAGAGTTGAGAGTAAAGAGCACTAACCTTGTTGAGAGGAGAGGAGACGCGGTTGTGTTGAGAGGAGGAGGACGACGAAGGGAGAGGCGAGCTTGCGAGGTGGAGTAGCTAGCTGCAGGTGTGGGGAGTAGTTATGCAGAGCAGGAACAACGCACCGAACGCGCTAACTGCAGAGAGGGAAAAGAGATGCGCGTCCATGTCGATGTCGATGTCCCCCTCGCAAACGCGGGCAAGTTGACCTGACTTGACTCATGACGTTTTTGTTGAGCGATTTCCAACGGTCATGATTTTCACCATCTTATCTCATAGGAGTGTCTTATATACTACTCCATCCGTTTTTAAATATAAGTCCTTTTAGAGATTCACTACAAAGTACATACGGATGTATATATAGACATATTTTATAATGTAAATTCACTCATTTTGCTCCATGTGTAGTTCATATTGTAATATCTAGAAAGACTTATATTTAGGAACGAAGTGAGTACTCCATGTCTTTCTTTATATCTACTAATTGAAGGCATCTTTCGAGCGTTTTGCGCTAATCCATATCATCAAAATTATTTTAGCCATTAGATTAAAATTTTAATGGTTAAGGTCTGTTAGAAGTCCGTGACTTGTATAAAGATACTACGTACATAAAAAAATAGAACCTGCACGTATGAAAAAGATAGACACAACCTTATAATATATGAAAAGGAATCATGCTTTCCAAACAAGAAAAGAAAAAAAGAAAATCACGTAAAAAAGAATCCTCGTGCTACAGCTAATTTTCTTTAAAATAATACATTTTTTATTAATTTGCACAAACATTATGCTGATATTTTTATTTTCAAAAATAATATCCAATTAGGCAGCAGCAGGCCGACTCAGCCCAGTCAGCCAGCCAACAGCGGGCCGACAGCTGGCCCATCGGCAACATGCAGGCCGACTATTGGTTAGGCCACGTCGCGCCAGGTGTTGTTGGCGCAGCTAGGTTACGGGCGCCCCTGTCAGCCTGTTGTCGACCGATCGGTCAGCTGCTGGCCGACGGGGACCGCAGCCCCCTGGCCTCTTCCTCCTTTCTCCTCCTCCTTTCTCCCACCGCGCAACACCTCACTCTGTTCTTCCTTCCTCCTCTCTCTTACACGAAATAGCTCCAAGTTGTACACCAAAATGACCCGGTTTTTGCGGATTTGGTACCATGAATGGGTTCTACATAGTTAGGGGAGCCAAAAGAGACCTCGATCTACTAATGGAGTAGCTCATGGTGGTCGTGGTGAGCATTTTGTTGGAGCTTTTTTTCAGCTCATTGGTGGAGGTTGTGGCGGCGGTGGAGGTGGAGGTGGTGGTGGTGAAGCTGGGGCAGTGTGGTGGAGGTTAAGCTCCGGCAGTTTGGTGGAGTTTCCGGCTCCGGTTCCGGTGATTGAAGGCCGCCATTCGTCATTCACACGCACGCTTCAAGGGTATATTTCAACAAACATTTTATTTTTCGAAGTTGTTCCGGTAGTATTCATTAATATGTTTCGATGTGAAATAAATTAGGTGTGCGATTATTGTTATTTGCTCCGGTAGTATAGGTAAATATATTTAGATGTCAACTAATTAGTTGTGTGCAAATTTGTAGTTACTGCGGTAATATTCCGTACTATATGTGGATGTCAAATATTTATGTGTGTCAGTGTTTGGAGTTGCTCCGATAAAATCCATAATATATGTAGATGTCAAATATTTAAATATGTCAATATTTAGTTGCTCCGGCAAATATTCGTAATATACTTGTAGGTGTGTGAATTGTATTAGTTGCTCTGTTAATATTCAGTAATATATAGCTAGCTAATATATATGCGTGTCTAATATTTAGTAGTGGGGATATTTTAAGTTGTTGCTTAATACTTATCTTTCGTTGTTGAAAAAAAATTAGGTGAGCTGAGATGTCTGATGTAGTGAAGTTCATATTTTACTACGGTCCTGGTACTGTCCAAACAACTGAGATGGGAGCTGATCTGAGTGAATTTACTCACATAGAGGTGCCAATGAGCGCACCTCAAACATCGTCTGTCATTCAGTTGAAAGAATGGATTGCGGCAAGTTTAGGGCTTGATATTGAAACACACACAGTCGGTGTTCATGCATTGTGGACACGGTCAAGTTCAATAATTTACTTTTATTTCTGGCCAATAGAGTGAGACTCTGATTTGATGCGGTGGTTACAAGGTTGTGAACGCACGGGATGCAATCATGTTGCCTTAGTGCTTCCCGCCATGAAGGAGGTCACTGCACATGAAGGCGAGGATGGCTACAGTCCTGGGCAGAGCAGTGGAGGGAGACAGTTATCTATGTCAAATGCTGGAGATTATGGTTACGAACCAGGACAGAGAAGTCAGGTAGCAGGAGGAAATGCTGATGGTTACGAACCAGGGCAAAGTAGTCAGGTAGAAGGAGGAAATGTCGATGGTGATTACAGTGGTGAGGTGGACGCTGACGAGGTAGATGGAAGAAGAAGACACCGATGTTGATAGGGTTCATGCCGATGACTCTGACGAGTCGGATGAAGAAGAAAATGCAGAGGAGGTCCCGAATCCTGCATCATGGAATCATGACTTCTCATCTGCAATGACCATGAACGATGGACATGATTCTGCCTGGCAATATCACCAGAACAATATTGCGATGGGTGGTATGTATCCCAACAAGCTCTGAAGGATGCAATAATTAATTGGGCAATGTCCATGCAAAGGGTTTTCATAGCTCAGGTGTCAAGTCAGAAATACCTGACAATCGTATGCAAGAACGCATATTGTCCCGCCAGGTTGCACGGCTATCTCCCTAAGTATGGCACAAGTTGGGTGATCAGTGACTTAGTTAATCACACTGGTCTTATTCCCTGCATCCCTCTAGATCATGCCAACCTTTCATCGACGCTTATTGCGCAGTTGTTTTACGATGAGATAGTGCAGGGCAAAGTTATGGAAGTGAAGGCAATCAAGACAAAAGTCTTCGCCAGGTTCAAGTACAGAAGTTATTATGGAAAGGCTTGGAGAGGGCTAACACTACTAGGGAAAACACTAGTAGCAGCGCTGGTTTTAGAGTTACTAGTAGCACTTGTGCCAGCGCTACTACTAAGGCGCTACAACTAACTCTTAGCAGTAGCGCTAGGATGCCAGCGCTACTGCTATACCTTAGCAGTAGCGCTCGTGCTGGAAAAGCGCTGCTGATAGCTATTAGTAGCAGTGGCATTTAGAAAAGCGCTGCTGCTACCTTTTCCTGTATTTTTTAAATTGCAGCTTGATACGTCTCCAACGTATCTATAATTTATGAAGCATTCATGCTAACCGGAGGCCCAGCCCATATTGCTGTTTTATTGCCTATTTCGGTATTTCGAAGAAAAGGAATATCAAACGGAGTCCAAACGGAGTCCAAACGGAATGAGACCTTCGGAAGCGTGATTTTTGGAAAGGATATGATCCGGGAGACTTGGAGTTCAAGCCAGGGAAGGCTCGAGGAAGCCAAGAGATAGGAGGGCGCACCCACCCCCCTGGGCGCGCCCCCTGTCTCCTGGGCCCCTCGAGGCTTCCCCGACCGACTTCTTTCGCCTATATAAGTCCACGTACCCTAAAAACATCGAAGACGAAGATAGATCGGGAGTTCCACCGCTGCAAGCCTCTGTAGCCACCAAAAACCTCTCGGGAGCCCGTTCCGGCACCCTGCCGGAGGGGGAACCCATCACCGGTGGCCATCTTCATCATCCCGGCGCTATCCATGACGAGGAGGGAGTAGTTCACCCTCGGGGCTGAGGGTATATATGTACCAGTAGCTATGTGTTTGATCTCTCTCTCTCTCGTGTTCTCTCTATGGCACGATCTTGATGTATCGCGAGCTTTGCTATTATAGTTGGATCTTATGATGTTTCTCCCCCCTCTACTCTCTTGTGATGAATTGAGTTTTCCTCTTGAAGTTATCTTATCGGATTGAGTCTTTAATGATTTGAGAACACTTGATGTATGTCTTGCCGTGTTTATCTGTGGTGACAATGGGATATCACGTGCCACTTGATGTATGTTTTGGTGATCAACTTGCGGGTTCCGCCCATGAACCTATTCATAGGGGTTGGCACACGTTTTCGTCTTGACTCTCCGGTAGAAACTTTGGGGCACTCTTTGAAGTACTTTGTGTTGGTTGAATAGATGAATCTGAGATTGTGTGATGCATATCGTATAATCATGCCCACGGATACTTGAGGTGACAATGGAGTATCTAGGTGACATTAGGGCTTTGGTTGATTTGTGTCTTAAGGTGTTATTCTAGTACGGACTCTTGAATAGATTGATCCGAAAGAATAACTTTGAGGTGGTTTCGTACCCTACCATAATCTCTTCGTTTGTTCTCCGCTATTAGTGGCTTTGGAGTGACTCTTTGTTGCATGTTGAGGGATTGTTATATGATCTATCTATGTTATTATTGTTGAGAGAACTTGCACTGGTGAAAGTATGAACCCTATGCCTTGTTTCCTATCATTGCAATACCATTTACGCTTACTTTTATCATTAGTTACCTTGCTGTTTTTATATTTTCAGATTACAAAAACCTTTATCTACCATCTATATTGCACTTGTATCACCATCTCTTCGCCGAACTAGTGCACCTATACAATTTACCATTATATTGGGTGTGTTGGGGACACAAAATACTTTCTGTTATTTGGTTGCATGGTTGTTTTAGAGAGACCATCTTCATCCTATGCCTCCCACGGATTGATAAACCTTAGGTCATCCACTTGAGGGAAATTTGCTACTGTCCTACAAACCTGTGCACTTGCAGGCCCAACAACATCTACAAGAGGTTGTGTAGTATACATCACAGCTTATTTCCGTTGTGGTTTTGTATATAGTACTTTCATCATATGATTTTATGACCATGATTAGTTATTATATATAACAGTGGGTGAAACGAATGTGGAGTAGATTCAAGTGGAGGAAGCATATGGTGCACATCGAAAGTACTACTAATCCAAACTAGATCATGCACCACATGTTTGGATATAGTAGTAATTTCGACATGCACCACATGTTACCTCCACTTGAATCTATTCCATGTTCATTTCACCTACTGATATATATAATAACTCATCATGCTCATATAACAACTTAGCATCATGCATCATCGATCATAATAATAAATAACTCATCATTGGTATCATAATAACAAGTCCTACTCATCATCATTGATCATACAACTTCTACTTGATATCACATGATCATCATAGTCATCTAATCAATCCTACTTAGTTGTTCTTAGCACATGATCGCACATGATCATGAGTATTAGCTAGAACCTACTACCTTATCTTAGGTAAAATAGCATAAAATAAGATAGGCCCTGACTCTCCATTATGGAGAATGGAGATTATCCTGTCTCCAATTCTGGAACTTCGCCTAATGTTGCTTCCAAATACCTCCTTACGAGTGGCCATACATGTTGGGGAACGTAGCAGAAATTCAAAATTTTCCTACGTGTCACCAAGATCTATCTATGGAGAAACCAGCAACGAGGGGAAGGAGAGTGCATCTACATACCCTTGTAGATCGCTAAGTGGAAGCGTTCAAGAGAACGGGGTTGAAGGAGTCGTACTCGTCATGATCCAAATCACCGGAGATCCTAGTGCCGAACGGACGGCACCTCCGCGTTCAACACACGTACAGCCCGGTGACGTCTCCCATGCCTTGATCCAGCAAGGAGAGAGGGAGAGGTTGAGGAAGACTCCATCCAGCAGCAGACAACGGCGTGGTGGTGGTGGAGGAGCGTGGCAATCCTGCAGGGCTTCGCCAAGCACCGCGGGAGAGGAGGAGTACTTGGGAGAGGGGGAGGGCTGCGCCAGAACTTGTGGTGAAGCTCCCATGCGCCTCTCCACTATATATAGGGGTGAAGGGGCTGATTTCTTGCCCTCCAAGTCCATTGGGGCGTTGGCAAAGGTGGGAGGAAAGAAATCCCATCATTTCCTTCCCCACCGATTGTTATCCCCCCTTTTTAGGGATCTTGATCTTATCCCTTCGGGATATGATCTTATTCCTTCTAAGGGGGGATCTTGGTGAACCTTGACCAGGGGTGTGGGGCCTTGCCCCCACTATCCACGTTCATGTGGGTCCCCCCATGCAGGTGGGCCCCACTTCGGAACCTTCTAGAACCTTCCCGGTACAATACCGAAAAATCCCGAACATTTTCCGGTGGCCAAAATAGGACTTCCCATATATAAATCTTTACCTCCGGACCATTCTGGAACTCCTCGTGACGTCCGGGATCTCATCCGGGACTCCGAACAACATTCGGTAACCACATACAAACTTCCTTTATAACCCTAGCGTCATCGAACCTTAATTGTGTAGACCCTACGAGTTCGGGAACCATGCAGACATGACCGAGACGTTCTCCTGTCAATAACCAACAGCGGGATCTGGATACCCATGTTGGCTCCCACACTCAATTGATCCCGTATTCAATTCCCTTTGTCTAGCGGTATTGTACTTGCCCGAGATTCGATCGTCGGTATCCCGATACCTTGTTCAATCTCGTTACCAGCAAGTCTCTTTACTTGTTCCGTAACACATCATCCCGTGATCAACCCCTTGGTCACATTGTGCACATTATGATGATGTCCTACCGAGTGGGCCCAGAGATACCTCTCCATTTACCGGAGTGACAAATCCCAGTCTCGATTTGTGCCAACCCAAAAGACACTTTCGGAGATACCTGTAGTGCACCTTTATAGCCACCCAGTTAAGTTGTGACGTTTGGTACACCCAAAGCATTCCTACGGTATCCGGGAGTTGCACAATCTCATGGTCTAAGGAAAAGATACTTGACATTAGAAAAGCTTTAGCATACGAACTACGATCTTTGTGCTAGGCTTAGGATTGGGTCTTGTCCATCACATCATTCTCCCAATGATGTGATCCCGTTATCAATGACATCCAATGTCCATGGTCAGGAAACCATAACCATCTATTGATCAACGAGCTAGTCAACTAGAGGCTTACTAGGGACATGGTGTTGTCTATGTATCCACACATGTATCTGAGTTTCCTATCAATACAATTATAGCATGGATAATAAACGATTATCATGAACAAGGAAATATAATAATAACTAATTTATTATTGCCTCTAGGGCATATTTCCAACAGTCTCCCACTTGCACTAGAGTCAATAATCTAGTTCACATCGCCATGTGATTAACACTCACAGGTCACATCGCCATGTGACCAACATCCAAAGAGTTTACTAGTGTCACTAAACTAGTTCACATCATCATGTGATTAAGACTCAATGAGTTCTGGGGTTTGATCATGTTTTGCTTGTAAGAGAGGTTTTAGTCAACGGGTCTGCAACATTAAGATCTGTATGTACTTCGCAAATCTCTAGGTCATATTGTAAATGCTGCTTCCACGCTCCACTTGGAGCTGTTCCAAATGGTTGCTCCACTATACGTATCCGGTTTGCTACTCAGAGTCACTCGGATAGGTGTTAAAGCTTGCATCGACGTAACCCTTTACGCCGAACTCTTTATCACCTCCATAATCGAGAAACATGTCCTTATTTACTCCAAGGACAATTTTGACCGCTGTCCAATGATCCATTCCTGGATCATTCTTGTACCCCTTGACTGACTCATGGCAAGGCACACTTCCGGTGCGGTACACAGCATAGCATACTATAGAGCCTACGTCTGAAGTATAGGGGACGACCTTCGTCCTTTCTCTCTATTCTGCCGTGGTCGAGCTTTTAAGTCTTAACTTCATACCTTACATCTCAGGCAAGAACTCCTTCTTTGACTGATCCATCTTGAACACCTTCAAGATCATGTCAAGGTACATGCTCATTTGAAAGTACTATTAAGCAGTTTGATCTATCTTATAGATCTTGATGCTTATTATTCAAGTAGCCTAATCCAGGTTTTCCATTGAAAAACACTTTCCAAATAACCCTATATGCTTTCCAGAAATTCTACATCATTTCTGATCAACAATATGTCAATAACATATACTCATCAGAAATTCTATAGTGCTCCCACTCACTTCTTTGGAAATACAAGTTTCTCATAAACTTTTGTATAAACCCAAAATCTTTGATCATCTCATCAAAATGTACATTCCAACTCCGAGATGCTTACTCCAGTCCTTAGAAGGATTGCTGGAGCCAGCATACCTTTTAGCATCCTTAGAATCGACAAAAACTTTCGGATTGTATCACATACAACCTTTCCTTACGAAGACTGGTAAGGAAACTCGTTTTGACATCCATCTGCCAGATTTCATAAATGCAACTAATGCTAACATGATTCCGACGGACTTAAGCATCAATACGGATGAGAAAATCTCATCGTAGTCAACTCCTTGAACTTGTGAAAAACTCTTCGCCACAAGTCGAGCTTCATAGACGGTGACATCACCGTCCACGTCCGTCTTCTTCTTAAAGATCCATTTATCTCAATGGCTTGCCGATCATCGGGCAAGTCCACCAAAGTCCATGCTTTGTTCTGATACATGGATCCTATCTCAGATTTCATAGCTTCTAACCATTTGTCGGAATTTGGGCCCACCATTGCTTCTCCATAGCTCGTAGGTTCATTGTTGTCTAGCAACATGACCTTCAAGACAAGATTACTGTACCACTCTGAAGCAGTACGCATCCTTGTCACCCTACGAGGTACGGTAGTGACTTGATCCGAAGTTTCATGATCACTATCATAAGCTTCTACTTCAATTGGTGTAGGTGCCACAGGAACAACTTCATGTGCCCTGCTACACACTAGTTGTAGTGATGGTTCAACAACCATATCAAGTCTCCACCATCCTCCCACTCAACTTTTCGAGACAAACTTTTCCTCGAGAAAGGACCCGATTCAAGAAACAATCCCTATTGCTTTCGGATCTGAATTAGGAGGTATACCCAACTGTTTTGGGTGTCTTATGAAGATGCATTTTATCCGCTTTGGGTTCGAGCTTATCAACCTGAAACTTTTCCACATAAGCATCACAGCCCCAAACCTTTAAGAAATGACAGCTTAGATTTCTCTAAACCATAGTTCATACGGTGTCATCTCAACGGAATTACGTGGTGCCCTATTTAAAGTGAATGTGGTTGCCTCTAATGCCTAACCCATAAACAATAGTGGTAATTCGATAAGAGACATCATGGTATGCACCATATCCAATAGGGTGCAACTATGATGTTCGGACACACCATCAAACTATGGTGTTCCAGGCGGTATTAATTGTGAAACAATTTCCACAATGTCTTAATTGCGTGCCAAAGCTCGTAACTCAGATACTCATCTCTATGATCATATCATAGACATTTCAACCTCTTGTCACGATGATCTTCAACTTCACTCTGAAATTACTTGAACCATTCAATAATTCAGACTTGTGTTTCATCAAGTAAATATACTCTACATCTACTCGAATCATCTGTGAAGTAAGAACATAACGATATTCACTGCATGCCTCAGCACTCATTGGACTGCACACATCAAAATGTGTTACTTCCAACGAGTTGCTATCTTGTTCCATTTTACTGAAAAACGAGGCTTTTTAGTCATCTTGCCCATGTGGTACGATTTGCATATCTCAAGTGATTCAAAATCAAGTGAGTCCAAACGATCCATCTACATGGAGTTTCTTCATGCGTATACACCAATAGACATGGTTCGCATGTCTCAAACTTTTCAAAACGAGTGAGTCCAAAGATCCATCAACATGGAGCTTCTTCATGCGTTTTACACCAATATGACTTACATGGCAGTGCCACAAATAAGTGGTACTATCATTACTATCTTATATGTTTTTGGCATGAAAATGTGTATCACTACGATCGAGATTCAATAAACCATTCCTTTAGGTGCAAGACCATTGAAGGTATTATTCAAATAAATAGAGTAACCATTATTCTCCTTAAATGAATAACCGTATTGCGATAGACATAATCCAATCATGTCTATGCTCAACGCAAACACCAAATCTCGATGGTAGAGGGAGCGTGCGATGCTTGATCACATCAACCTTGGAAACACTTCCAACACATATCGTCAGCTCACCTTTAGCTAGTCTCCGTTTATTCCGTAGCTTTTATTTCGAGTTACTAACACTTAGCAACCGAACCGGTATCTAATCCCCTGGTGCTACTAGGAGTACTAGTAAAGTACACATTAATATAATGTATATCCAATATACTTCTATCGACCTTGCCAGCCTTCTCATCTACCAAGTATCTAGGGTAATTCCGCTCCAGTGGTTGTTCCCCTTATTACAGAAGCACTTAGTCTCGGGTTTGGGTTCAACCTTGGGTTTCTTCACTAGAGCAGCAGCTGATTTGCCGTTTCATGAAGTATCCCTTCTTGCCCTTGCCCTTCTTGAAACTAGTGGTTTCACCAACCATCAACAATTGATGCTCCTTCTTGATTTCTACTTTCGCGGTGTCAAACATCGTGAATACCTCAAGGATCATCATATCTATCACTGATATGTTATAGTTCATCACGAAGCTCTAGCAGCTTGGTGGCAATGACTTTGGAGAAACTTCACTATCTCATTTGGAAGATCAACTCCCACTCGATTCAAGTGATTGTTGCACTCAGACAATCTGAGCACAAGCTCAACGATTGAGCTTTTCTCCCTTAGTTCGCCGGCTAAGAAAATCGTCGGAGGTCTTATACCTCTTGACGTGGGCACGAGCATGAAATCCCAATTTCAGCCCTCGAAACATCTCATATGTTCCGCGACGTTTTGAAAACGTCTTTGGTGCCTCAACTCTAAACCATTTAACTGAACTATCACGTAGTTATCAAAACGTGTATGTCCGATGTTCGCAACATCCACAAACGATGTTTGGGGTTCAGCACACTGAGCGGTGCATTAAGGACATAAGCTTTCTACTGTCCGCATAATCGCTACTGTCAACTTTTAACTATATTTTCTCTAGGAACATATCTAAACAGTGGAACTAAAGCGCAAGCTTACGGCATAATTTGCAAAGATCTTTTCACTATGTTCAGGATAATTAAGTTCATCTTATGAACTCCCACTCAGATAGACATCCCTCTAGTCATCTAAGTGATTACATGATCCAAGAGAACTAGGCCGTGTCCGATCATCACGTGAGACGGACTAGTCATCATCGGTGAACATCTTCATGTTGATCGTATCCTCCATACGACTCATGCTCGACCTTTCGGTCTCTGTGTTCCGAGGCCATGTATGTACATGCTAGGCTCGTCAAGTTAACCCTAAGTGTTTTGCATGTGTAAAACTGTCTTACACCCATTGTATGTGAACGTAAGGATCTATCACACCCGATCATCACGTGGTGCTTCGAAACGACGAACTTTAGCAACGGTGCACAGTTAGGGGAGAACACTTCTTGAAATTGTTGTAAGGGATCATCTTATTTACTACCGTCGTTCTAAGTAAACAAGATGCATAAATATGATAAACATCACATGCAATCAAATAGTGACATGATATGGCCAATATCATTTTGCTCCTTTTGATCTCCATCTTCGGGGCTCCATGATCATCATCGTCACCGGCATGACACCATGATCTCCATCATCGTGTCTCCATGAAGTTGTCTCACCAACTTATTACTTCTACTACTATGGCTACCGGTTAGCAATAAAGTAAAGTAATTACATGGCGTTGTTCAATGACACGCAGGTCATACAATAAATAAAGACAACTCCTATGGCTCCTGCCGGTTGTCATACTCATCGACATGCAAGTCGTGATTCCTATTACAAGAACATGATCAATCTCATACATCACATATCATTCATCACATTCTTCTTGGCCATATCACATCACATAGCATACCCTGCAAAAACAAGTTAGACGTCCTCTAATTGTTGTTTGCATGTTTTACGTGGCTGCTATGGGTTTCTAGCAAGAACGTTTCTTACCTACGCAACACCACAACGTGATATGCCAATTGCTATTTACCCTTCATAAGGACCCTTTTCATCGAATTCGTTCCAACTAAAGTGGGAGAGACTGGCACCCGCTAGCCACCTTATGCACCAAGTGCATGTCAATCGGTGGAACCTGTCTCACGTAAGTGTACGTGTAAGGTCGGTCCGGGCCGCTTCATCCCACAATACCGTCGAAACAAGATTGGACTAGTAACGGTAAGCATATTAAACAAAATCAACGCCCACAACTACTTTTTGTTCTACTCGTGCAAAGAATCTACGCAATAGACCTAGCTCATGATGCCACTGTTGGGGAACGTAGCAGAAATTCAAAATTTTCCTACGTGTCACCAAGATCTATCTATGGAGAAACCAGCAACGAGGGGAAGGAGAGTGCATCTACATACCCTTGTAGATCGCTAAGCGGAAGTGTTCAAGAGAACGGGGTTGAAGGAGTCGTACTCGTCATGATCCAAATCACCGGAGATCCTAGTGCCGAACGGACGGCACCTCCGCGTTCAACACACGTACAGCCCGGTGACTTCTCCCATGCCTTGATCCAGCAAGGAGAGAGGGAGAGGTTGAGGAAGACTCCATCTAGCAGTAGCACAACGGCATGGTGGTGGTGGAGGAGTGTGGCAATCCTGCAGGGCTTCGCCAAGCACCGCGGGAGAGGAGGAGTACTTGGGAGAGGGGGAGGGCTGTGCCAGAACTTGTGGTGAAGCTCCCATGCGCCTCTCCACTATATAGGGGTGGAGGGGGCTGATTTCTTGCCCTCCAAGTCCATTGGGGCGTTGGCAAAGGTGGGAGGAAAGAAATCCCATCATTTCCTTCCCCACCGATTGTTATCCCCCCTTTTTAGGGATCTTGATCTTATCCCTTCGGGATATGATCTTATTCCTTCTAAGGGGGGATCTTGGTGCACCTTGACAAGAGGTGTGGGGCCTTTCCCCCACTACCCACGTTCATGTGGGTCCCCCCATGCAGGTGGGCCCCACTCCGGAACCTTCTAGAACCTTCCCGGTACAATACCAAAAAATCCCGAACATTTTCTGGTGGCCAAAATAGGACTTCCCATATATAAATCTTTACCTCCGAACCATTCCGTAACTCCTCGTGACGTCCGGGATCTCATCCGGGACTCCGAACAACATTCGGTAACCACATACAAACTTCCTTTATAACCCTAGCGTCATTGAACCTTAAGTGTGTAGACCCTACGGGTTCGGGAACCATGCAAACATGACCGAGACGTTCTCCTGTAAATAACCAATAGCGGGATCTGGATACCCATGTTGGCTCCCACATGTTCCACGATGATCTCATCGGATGAACCATGATGTCAAGGACTCAATCGATCCCGTATTCAATTCCCTTTGTCTAGCGGTATTGTACTTGCCCGAGATTCGATCGTCGGTATCCGGATACCTTGTTCAATCTCATTACCGGCAAGTCTCTTTACTCGTTCCGTAACACATCATCCCGTGATCAACCCCTTGGTCACATTGTGCACATTATGATGATGTCCTACCGAGTGGGCCCAGAGATACCTCTCCGTTTACCGGAGTGACAAATCCCAGTCTCGATTCGTGCCAACCCAAAAGACACTTTCGGAGATACCTGTAGTGCACCTTTATAGCCACCCAGTTACGTTCTGACGTTTGGTACACCCAAAGCATTCCTACGGTATCCAGGAGTTGCACAATCTCATGGTCTAAGGAAAAGATACTTGACATTAGAAAAGCTTTAGCATACGAACTACGATCTTTGTGCTAGGCTTAGGATTGGGTCTTGTCCATCACATCATTCTCCCAATGATGTGATCCCGTTATCAATGACATCCAATGTCCATGGTCAGGAAACCATAACCATCTATTGATCAACGAGCTAGTCAACTAGAGGCTTACTAGGGACATGGTGTTTTCTATGTATCCACACATGTATCTGAGTTTCCTATCAATACAATTATAGCATGGATAATAAACGATTATCATGAACAAGGAAATATAATAATAACTAATTTATTATTGCCTCTAGGGCATATTTCCAACAATACATTTGTTCCTTTCTTTGATGGTCATGTCTTCATTGCTTTTAGAAATCCGATATGAACAGGAGTGATTCGTAGGATGACCTGGATGTATATTCAAAACATCAAGGCGACCTTTTGGAAACATCAGATGAGGCACACACTCCTGCGGGATTATCTGTTGAAAAACATAGTAATAACTTCGTAGTTAGCAATGTAGTTCAGTTTTAGAAGAATTTATGCAAAAGATGCATAGATGTCGTAATACTTAAAAATCTTACCGTGAGATCTCCATGGATGTTACCATAGTTCAACACGTGCACTAGTGGCACATATTGACCATAATGTGGAGGAGTTTCATAATAGACATTGTAATTATCAAGATTAGTACAAAATGCGACCAGATGATTTTTCTCCTTATAAGTTAACTCAGAGCCATCGGTGTAGTAGGTTCTGTCTACCATCTTCCACACATTCTTTGAAGAATAAAAATAAGCTATCAATGAAAATAAGTTGTAACTATTTTGAAATAAACAATATAAAATACATAATAACTATGTTTGAGAAACTCACATAGCGGTAGAATTGGAAGCGTATCAACAAGGACCCAAATGTCCAAATTGTCTACCTCGATGTCAGGATCACCAAAATCCATGGTGACGAACATACCCTCTTGAAAATCATACATCTTGCAAAGTGCTTCCCAATCCGGGCAACCAAAATTGGGTACGCTCTCAGAATTGTATAGATTTGCCTCAAAATCCATACCATGATGGGTCCTTAGGTGAATTTTCTTTGTTTCATTCCTCTCATGATCTTCAGAACCCATCTTCTCCAAGACATAACGTCTTACATGGCATGGGATAAGCTAGTCGAATTGTAGAAGACGAAAATTACACGTTGAAGTAGTAGAAGTCGAGCTTAATTACGACAAAAACACTTTGCATCGTAGCGTACCGTTTCACAATCGAAGGCCACCTCGAGCCTAATGCTGAAGCGCCGACCGTCTAACAAGTGGGGCCTATCACAGACATCCCGGTTGTCGCGCACCACGAGCACTCCCCGGGACTTTCGTCCGACGACATTTCCTATGTTCATAATTCAAAGATTAAACTTCTAAAATTCGATATATGTACTACAAAAACTAAATTAGATCATTATTATTTAGCACGGGTTGACTATCGGTCTGTTGAGTCTTTTCTTAAAAAAACTCTCAGCTCACATGGTGTATATATTCGACCGTTGGTGATGGTCGCTCCTCCCTTCGTCCCCGAGTGCATTAAACCAAAATGTCTAGCACACGAGAACGAAGGAGAAACGATCCCCATGACAACAGTCGGCATTATTCTTCATTCTCTCATATATGGTGGACACACTCCCTCACTGATTTTTCGACCATCGGTGATGGTCGTTACTCCTCCTTCCCCTAGTGCTTAACAAAGGTCTAGCACAAGGAGAAGAAGGGGAAATGACCCCCACGACAACAGTCGGGTGTCTTCCTCTATCATGTATATATGGAGCCTCGATAGACTTAAAGTCAACCTGAAATGCCATTTAATTATCTTTCTAGAAAATCCAGGCCACTCGATATTTTCTATATATTCTAGCATAAGTCATGCCAAAATTCACGGAAAAATCCGGCATGATCTTTGCTAAAAAAGGACATATCGAGCGCCTGAAATTCGTTGGAATGGAAATTAATCAACACTCCGGCAATACATAGGCCACTCAGAGGACATATCCTATCAGCATTCTAACTTGATGGTCATTGCATTTCAATGGTTGAAAATATGAACAAAAACATTTCAAAATATCTTATAGGACTCATATTGACATGGAGATTTGGCTAGTCTCACCTCGAGGTCGGAGACGGGGACGACGGCGGCGGCGACATGGAGATTTGGCTGCAAAAACAAAATAATATTCAAAATAGTGCTCTCTAATTTGAGCATTCAAAATAGGAGTAGTGAAAACCCTAAATCAAAATATAAACAAAACCTACATTTACTAAAAATATAAACAAAAACACTATTATCCTCATCTTTGGACTTAGTGAAAACCCTAAATCAAAATATAAACAAAAACCTACATTTACTAAAAATATATAAAAAACACTATTATCCTCATCTTAGGACTTAGTGAAAACCCTAAATCAAAATATAAACAAAAACTTACATTTACTAAAAATTTCCTATTCTATTCAAAAGACCTACATTTACTTATTCTTTTCAATTTCATATTTTATTCTATTCAAATTACTTATTCAAATTTGAGAGGGAGGAGGACAGAGCAGGAAGGGGAGGAGGAGGGAGGAGGAGGAGGGGCCGCCGGAGAAAGAGGAGGAGGAGGGGGCCGCCGGTGGAGAGGGAGGACGAGGGGGAGGAGGAGGGAGGGGCCATAGGGGGCATGTGCATGATGACGTTGGAGGAGCAGGGACGGAGGAAGGACGACGGAGGCCACGGTGGCCACGGGGAGTGTGAGGAGGAGGAGGGAGGAGGAGGAGGAGGAGGGGAGGAGGAGGGAGGAGGAGGAGGGAGGAGGAGGGGAGGAGGAGGGAGAGACCTTGGGGGAAGAAGGATGCCGACGACGGAGAATGGTGGCGACGGAGGAGGATGGCGGTGACGGCGACGGAGGCGACAGAGGCGATGAGAGTATGAGGGGGAGAGTGAGAGGACGCGCGCGGGCCTGTTTGGATAAGGGCCCATAGTGGTAGCGCTTGTCCATAAAAGGCGTTGCTGCTAAAATCTGTAGCAATAGCGCTCTCCAAGAATGTGCGCTACTAGTATCCCTAGCATACCTGGAACGGTCTGTCAGTTTTAATAGTAGCGCATTTTACAGACCCAACACTACTGCTATGCTCATATTAGTAGCAAGTTTTCTTACCCAGCACTACTGCTACTTAGCAGCAGCGGTTTCTTATTAAAAGCGCTACTACTAAGCTCCTGTGTATAAGCATTTCCCTAGTAGTGTAAGCATGCGGCACTTGAGAGGAGATTTGGTTCTTATTTTGAAGTATATGACTCTATTTTCCAGCTCCTCCACACACTGCAGCAGCGGAATCCAGGCACCTATATCGATATCCAAGACCTCTTCATGCTAGAGTTCCCAACTATGAGGGTGTTGCATCGTCTCTTCTTCTCTTTCGGTGTATGCATCAAAGCTTTCAGGCATTGCCGACCGGTGATATGTGTTGATGGTACTTTTCTCACTGGCAAGTACAAGGGTCAGATCCTAACAGCCATAGGTCAAGACGGACAAAATCAAGTTGTCCCACTCTCATTTGCTTTTGTGGAGAGTGAGAACATTGAAAGTTGGACATGGTTCTTCAGGCAGTTGAAAAATATCAGTTGTGAAGGAGAAGCCCAATGTGTGCATCCTTCATGACAGGCATGCACGTATACTCAGTGCGATAAGGACACTGATAAACCCAGGCCCTGAGGAACAAGCTCCATGGTAGGACTTGCAGAGCCATTGGTGCATGCGCCATCTAGGGGCTAATTTCTTCTTGTAGTTCAGAAATAAGAACCTGATGAATCTATTCAAAAAAATCTGCAAGCAGAATCAGTTATGGAAGTACAATTGGATACGTGACAGACTTAATGTGTGCACGCAGAGACACGTTAGGCACAGGAAAGCTGCAAGAGATGTAGCGGTGAGGGCACATATTGAAGCAGTAGCTGCACAGTTGGCAACAGGAACAGCGGCCGTGGAGGAGTAATCTGTTGGGCTATGTGACCTGCCAGGCTTTGACCCACCTGGTACCAGGAGAAGGCTCGGGAGGTCGATTAAAACCTTCCAGCAGTGGATAGAGCACGAGCCTCTCGAGAGGTGGTCTTTGCTACATGACACACATGGAGCAAGGTATGGTGTCATGACAATGAACCTCGCGGAAACATACAACTTTGTCCTTAGAGGAAACCGCACATTGTCACTTACAACCATTGTTGAGGGCACTTTCTATGGCACCATGAAGTATTTCAGAGATAGACGTCAAAAAGCATAGCAGCATATCATGAACAACCCGAATACACGTTACTATGAAAGAGTCATGAAGTACATGGACAACAAGATGCAAAAAAGCTAGGTCACACACTGTAGTCACCATCAGTAATAAAAGAAAGTTTGATGTCCACTTAGCCAACAACAAATTCAGATGTGCAAATGAGTTGAGGACGCATGAGGTGAAAATTGGTAATGAAGCCTGGCCAACGTGTGAGTGCACATGCTGCAAACCAAAATTGCTTCACCTACCTTGCTCACATGTACTTGCTGCTTGCGGATAACTTGGAATGGACACAATATCATTTGTGTCTCATTTTTTCTGAAAGAGTTTATTCTCAATACCTAGACAGGTGAGCTGATGGGTTTTCGATCAATGGGTAACTTCAACAACATCAACCCCGCTGAAAGGTGTTACTTTCCAAACCCAGAGCATATCCGTACAAGTAGAGGCAAACGGCAATGTCAGTGATTTCCAGTAGGTACACTAATTGTCCCACTTTCATCACTGCCAGTGGTACTGGGCGTGGACGAGGCAACTGAGGACGAAGAGGAGGTAGAGGAAGTAGAGGAGTAAGACGGATAGGAAGAAGCTAAGCTATCAGTACTATATTCTGAATTTGTATTAATTGTGGCACTATGTTCCGAATTTGTATTAAGTGTGGTACTATGTTCTGAATTTGTATTAAGTGTGGCACTATGTTCTGAATTTGTATTAAGTGTGGCACTATGTTCTGAATTTGTATTAAGTGTGTGTTAATATGTTCTGAATTTGTATTAAGTGTGGCGCTATGTTCTGAATTAGTATTAAGTGTGGCACTATGTTCTAAATTAGTATTAATTGTGGCACTATGTTTTGAATTTTTTATGTGTAGGAATGTCGGGAATGTGGTTGCTGAATGGGGACATTGATAGGGGTCATCATGCTGCGATATGCTAAGAGCGCAAGCTTGAGCCTCTGGTCACTCGCACTCCTAAGGAGAACTGGATGATACACCCAGGATGGGTTCAACGGTATGTGCTATATTAATTTGCACACTGACATGCATATTAATGAGAGACACTAACTAAAAAGTTCTATGATGAAGGTTGAAATAGGTCGGCCTTTTACCTTTCGTGCGTCTGGTTGAGTCTATCCCGGGTTGCAAACGCCTCGCCATTAACCCCTCCTTGTTGAGCTGCTTAGTGGACAGTTGGAGGCCAGAGACCCACACGTTTCACTTCCGATGGGGAGAGATGGCTTCTACTCTAGAGGATGTATCACTTTTGCTCGGACTACCATTGGCAGGAATATCTTTTAAAATTTGAAACATGAATTTCTTTTAAAATTCACAAACATCATTTGAAAACACCAACTTTTTTACAAAAATTAGCACGTGCCCACAATTTTTTTTCATTATAGCCAACCAGCATATTATCTTTTATTGGCAGGTGTAAGTTACCTCCGGTACTAATTTGTGGAGTCCCTCGTTCTGCTCATGATTCTCGAGACAACTTCCTTATTCTCACACAACCTCCTTATTTCCAGACAACTTAAAGACATATAAAAACAGGTGTGATTTATTATAAATTTCCAAGATGAGACTGTTCCAATCATAATTGCAAGCTACCTGAATTGGTTTTATCTGTCAGCACAATAGGGAAGGTCCATAGTTCAATCCCCTAGCGCCCTTTATTTTTTGTTACTCATCCGTCCGACAGAAAAAGAAATACGTGGTAGGTCCAGTTTGGCCCACCCCGGGGATAAGCGAAAATATAGGAGAACTACGTGTGGAAAGGACGAAACAAAATCTATACCTTTTTTTATTTTCTTAGGGCAGCTGCGTTGGAGCCACTATACGACGTACTTGTATCAAATAGCGCGTGGGCCAGCCCACTGGCAGGCACCGAAATAACCTGTGTTTGTAATGCACGAGTAATAATCCAAAAACACATGACCTTAAGGATCGGACCATGTGCCGCTAGCCACGGGAACAAATGCCTACTGATAACCAATGGCCAGCGCGAATATTTAAAAACATAATGCAATGTTGGATATAATATTTTTTTGTACTTTTTTTAGAATATGAATTGCCGAATATTCCTGGAAATGAGAACATTGTTTTGAAATTACGAACAATTTTTTTTATACTCCGTCCATTTGAAAACAAACATCAACAAATTTTGAAACAACTCTTATCAAAACCCAAATATTTTTTAATTTATGACCGACTTTTGAAAGTCGAATATCTTTTGAACATTCAGAACAATTTTATAAATTGTGTTTTAAACGCAAGCATTATTTTGAATCTGTGAACATTTTGTTAAAACAATAATATATGCCAAATTTAAAATATTTCTTAAAATACATGTTTTTAAATCCCAAACAATTTCGTAATATTTCTGAATCTGAAAAAGTTGGAACAAGAAAATAAAGTAATATTCCAAACATTTTAAAAAGGGGGAAGACAATATTGTAATTGAAACATTTTTCGAAAATTTGACAAAAATGCAAATTCTGAAATTTTTTGCAAATTTTGAATTACGAAATAAGGTAAAAAATAGTTTGGACAGGAAAATAAAACAGGCCGGCCTAGTCTTTGGCGCCTGTGCAAATTCCGACTATTTACCGCACCGGGTGAGAAATAGGCTGTCTTTCGGCTACATGGGCAGGCAAATAAGTGGCTGGCTTCGCTGGGCCACAACATCTGCGGGCCGAGTATGAAATTTTGATTGCTAAAAAAAAGATGGACGCAAAAAAATTAGTACCACCTCAGAAAGAAAAATAAATTTCAACGGTGAACAGATTAAAAAACTAGAGAAACGTACCTTACTTTATTAGTAGGTATATAGATATAGTTATATATATAGATAGATGAGTCTACAAGCCTGATGTTAGAAGTAAAGTATATCCCTGATTGAAAAAGAAACTTCAATCCCGCGACATGCAAAAATAAGACCCATTCAGACATGAGCGTACATAATCTATCCCTAATGGCTCCTAGATATCACTGTCTTTTTTTCTCGGGTGTCTTAGATATAACTGTCTTTTTTTCTCGGGTGTCCTAGATATCATTGTTGAGGTCATTAATGTGCGAAATTTCTTAATCTAAACACAAGAAGGAAAATATTTATACATTATCACACATAAAAATATATCATATGAACTTAAACTCACCAGGAAATAATACGTGTGATTATTGCTTTACAATTGTTTCAAATAACTTATGATTTGTCCCGTATTATAATATCTGAAATTTAAACTCCTATCTTATGCACATTAATATTTTTTTAATAATTATCTCCAAATAATAGCTATACCGTGCAGGTGGACAGGGGTGATGACTAGTTTTTTTAGTTGGATTTTTCACAATAACCTTTTTTTGTTTCACCACTAAAGAAATGGTGAAACTATTTGAGTAATATACTTCATGACATAAAAAATACTTTGCAAGGCAATACCACGTCGTTGTTTGGAAGATGCGCAATCTTCACTAGTGGAGGATCGGCCAATAGTCCCGGTTCACCAACCGGAACTAATAGGTCGGGACTAACCCTCCCCCCCTAGTCCCGGTTCGCCACGACCTGGGACTAATGGCCGTCCACGTGGCTGGCAGCATGCACAGGGGGGCGGAGACCTTTAGTCCCGGTTGGTGACACCAACCAGGATTAAAAGGCTGCCACACGTTAGCAGCAGTCAAATGCTGCGTTTTTTTGAAGGAGGGGTTTAAGGATTTTTGAGGGTTTAGGGGCTTCATATTGTGTTTCCCCCTTTTTTTTGTGTCCATCATCTTTGGTTCCTTATGGCTGTTGGTGTTCTCGGCCGGTGCCATTATTGAGCTCCATTCAACTACACCCCATAGTACGTACATATAGCAATGAAGGAACCGTTACACGACATCGTCATGAATATAGAGAGAAGTGACCTCTCTTTCTCCGTTCTTGATCGAACAACAAGTTTTTGTATATTTAGTCGACGCTACTACATATAGTACGAGAATGGTATTTTGGCTCCTAGGTGCATATATACAATATATAACATCTCTGTCGATCCCTAACTAGCTAATATCTATCCACCAACACCGAGAAGGACATCCCGATGGTATTCTCTGTCTATAGGTATGACATGCTCAACAAAGAATCCCGCCAAATCCTCTTGAATTGCTTGTATGCGGTCAGTTGGTAGGAGTTCATCCCGCTTCCTCATGATCTAATTTAAAGAAGAGGGTCAATATATACATATGAATGAAACTCAACACAACTGATGGTAATAAAATAAAAATGTGAATATTGTTTACATACTTCATATTTTCGATTAGATCCCCTCTCAGAGGTCATCTGGTGAATCCACTCGCAGATGTAGTATCCACATAAATTGTTCCCGTCTTCCTACCTCAAGCAGTACTTTACGAGAATAGAGTTCAATCAAAATAATAATCGAGCATGATGATGGTATTGAAACTAAAATGAATGAGAGATGTGCGGAAGTAGCTAGTACTACTTACTTTCTCGTGTGTAAATCGCAGCTCCTTTTTCCATTCACCCCTATTGGTAGGGGTGCGGGTGAAATTTTTTCAAACCCTGCACGGCAAAGAAAATGATTACTTGGTATCAGGTAATGAACGAAAGTTGCTGATATGGTGCGATAATGATTGAACTTACTTCTAGAGCATTTCACTCATCGTCCCCCACTCCGTAGGGTCTTTACGTTTCGAGTCCAAGATAGTTACAACTCCCACGTCAAGCTGAATGATTAGTAGAATAAAGTGAAATCTGTTGTGACGCCCCCGATTTAATCGTACACTAATCATACACGCAAACGTGTACGATCAAGATCAGGGACTTACGGAAAGATATCACAACACAACTCTAAAAGTAAAAATAAGCCATGCAAGCATCATATTACAAGCCAGGGGACTTGAGGGCTCGAATACAAGTGCGCGAACATACACGAGTCAGCGGAAGCAACAATATCTGAGTACGGACATAAGTAAAACAAGGTGCCATATGATAGCTAGCACAAACTGGGATACAGATCGAAAGAGGCGTAGACCTCCTACCTGATATCCTCCTAAACTACTCCTAGTTGTCGGCGGCTTGCACGTAGTAGTAGGCACCCTCGGGGTACTAGGGCTCCTCGGCTCCAGCATCTGGTTGCGACATCCGAGAAGAAGAGAAAAACAAGGAAAAGAGGGAGCACAGCAACCGTGAGTACCCATCCAAAGTACTCGCAAGCAAGGATCTACACTACGTATGCATGGGTATATGTGTAAAGGGGTAATATCGATGGACCGAACTGCAGAATGCCAGAATAAGAGGGGGATAGCTAGTCCTATCGAAGACTACGCTTCAGGCAGCCTCCATCTTGTAGCGTGTAGAAGATTGTAGATGGTAAGTTCACCAAGTATCATCGGATAGCATAATCCTACCTGGCGATCCTCCCCTCGTCTCCCTGTGCACCGGGTTGTGTCTGGAACTTGTCTGGGTGTGTTTTATTAAGTATCCGGTTCTAGTTGTCATAAGGTCGAGGTACAACTCTGGGTCGTCCTTTTACCAAGGGACACGGCTATTCGAATAGATCAACTTCCCTACAGGGGTGCACCAGATTTCCCAACACGCTCGATCCCTCTGGCCTGTCACACTTTCCTGGGTCATGCCCGGCCTCGGAAGATCAACATGTCGCAGCCCTACCTTGGCACAATAGAGAGGTTAGCACGCCGGTCTAAATCCTAAGCGCGAAGGGGTCTGGGCCCATCGCCCATTGCACACCCACATGTTGCGTATGCGGCCGGTGAGCATACCTAGCAACCTCCATTACAAAGGAAGTTGTGTTACACGGTCCAACCCAGCGCGAGCCGCTTAGTTGCTGACGTCAAGAAGGCATCGGCTGATACCACGACGTCGAGTGCCCATAACTGTTCCCGCGTAGTTGGTTAGTGCGTATAGGCTAGTGGCCAGACTCAGATCAAATACCAAGATCTTGTTAAGCATTTTATTATGAAGTAACCGCAGATGCCGACCAGGGGCCAGGCCCACCTCTCACCTAGGTGGTCTCAACCTGCCCGTCGCTGTGCGACAAAGATCCACATAGAGGGCCGTCGGGAAAAATGTCCTTTCAGCCCCCAATCCGTGAATCACTCACAGGTACTCTATGATCCGACCCAACTTTAGTCACCACCTGAATAGTATGTATGTATGTATGTTTAGTATATACCTGTGATCACTTGCCGAGTGATCACGGCCCGATAGTATAGCATGGCAGACGGACAAGAATGAAGGGCCACTGATGATATACTAGCATCCTATACTAGGCATTTAGGATTGCAGGTAAAGGTAACAACTGTAGGAGCAAAGACAGACTATGCAGCAGAATATGATTAATCGAAAGCAGTAACATGCTACACTACTCTAATGCAAGCAGTAAAGAGAGGGAATAGGCGATATCGGGTGATCAAGGGGGGGCTTGCTTCGTTGTGCTGGCAAGAAGGAGGGGTCTTCAACACCGTAGTCGATCGGGGCAGCAACGACGTCGGTCTCATAGTCTACCGAAGAGAAGAGGGGGAAGAAACAATAAATATAATGCAAACATAAGCATGACGATGCATGACATGACAATGAGCGGTGTTAGGTGTGCCCTGAGGCGGTAGTAGGTGATACAGGCGAAGGGGGAAAACATCCGGGAAAGTATTCCTGGTGTTTCGCGTTTTCGGACAGGTGAACCGAAGGTGGGTTGTTGCACATTCGCTATGCTAGGGACGTGTGGCCGATGAACGGACTGCGTATTCGGAATCGTCTCGTCGTTCTGTGCATGCTGGATAGCGGTCGATGTGCGGAGTAATAGTAGTAGATGCAGGCAGGAGCCGGTCTACTAATCTTGGACGTGATGCCTATGTACATGATTATTGTCTTGGATATCGCCATAATTATTTGCTTTTCTATCAAATGCCCAACATTAATTTGTCTACCCAGCGTATATTTTTCTTCTCGAGAGAATCCACTAGTGAAATCTACGCCCCTCGGGTCTATTTCCTATCATATTATTTTCAGATCTATATTGCCTTCTGCGTTTCCGATCTATTTGATTTTTTATTTTCAGATCTATTAATCAAAAAACCAAAAATATTTTATCTTTGTTTTGCATCTATCAATCTATCTATCAAATCTCAATATTGTCGAGGGATTGACAATCCCTCTATGCATTGGGTTGCAAGTTTTTGTTGTTTGTGCAGGAGCTGTCTACATAGTGTTGCTTGGTTCTCCTACTGAATTGATAACCTTGATTTTATAACTAAGGAAAATACTTATCTGTCGTGCTGCATCATCCTCTCCTCTTTAGGGAAAAGCCAACGCAGATCACAAGTAGCGGGGGGGCGGGAGCTTGGGGCTGCGGGCGCCGGTGGTGGTAGGGATGGGTCCGAGGACGGTGACCTCGAGGACGATGATGCTTGAAATTCGGGGTAGGGGCGGGTAGGGTTAATGCGAGTGGATGTGAGCCTACGGGTTCATTTTGGAGTACTTGGCCAAGGTTAGGTGAAAATTGGGCCGCACGCACTGAAAATTGTGGTCTCTCATGCCTAATTCACGCGGCAATTTTCTGGCCTTTTGTTGCTTAGCACGTGTATAGATAGGCCGACACTTAATATATGTCCATACACTCTACCTACGCTGACAGATGATGTAGCTAAGCACATACCTACACCGGCTGAAAAACTATGAGGGTGCAGATCTACCAACAGATGATATGTCACTAAGTGGTTGCCGACAGATACATTGCCGTTGCTTGATTTTTGACACATAGTTTGTCTACAATAATGTACCTCGGCCAATAGATGATCTGATTACAAAGCTTCAGAGCGATACCGACGTATCTCCTGTAGATATTAATAGACCTTTGCTCACATAAGTGTGTCACCTAAGCTCTAATGTGGTGTAGTGCATGCGACGTTTGAATGACTTCCCACACTGCATGTGAGTTGCGACACGTCGACCATTTAGCAGCCTTTTTTGACCGAGAAAACTCTAGAATATGCAAAACTTGTCAAAAACTCAGGCAATTGGCATGGTGCCTTCAATTGGTTGTAGTATTTCATGAAAAATTGGGGTCATTTGACAGATGTCAGAAAAAAAAACATGCTCTTGAACGAAGCCTTCTGGCCTACCGGGACATCATAAGTTAAACATGGTGTTTTTTGATATTCTTGAGAAGACCCCAACTTTTGTCACCAGGTGGGCATGTCCATGGTAGGAATCCATGTTAGCTAGGTTAGATCGACTCCTGACAGAATATGCACGTTGCGACCCGTCCGACCATTTATGAGCCTTTTTTCATGAAGGAAACTCCAGAAAAAGCAAAACTTGTCAAAAACCCAAATAGTTGCAAGCAGGTGGGCATGTCCATGATTGGCATCCATCCGAGGTTTCAACGATTTCTGACACCTTTTGCAAGTTGTGATATGCCCGACCATTTATCAACGTTTTTTCACCGAGAAATTATCGAAAATCAAAACAACTTGGCATGGTGCCTAGAATTGGTCAAAAAAGACAATTAAAAGAAACTGGGATTACACGACCGATGTCGAGAAACAACGTGGTCCTAAACGAAGTCTTCTCCCTCCCCGGACTCCCTTCGTTGAAGATAGTATTTTTTTGGACATTCTTTAAATGACCTCAACTTTTGCAAGCAGGTGAGCATGCACATGCTAGGCATCCATGCCATATTTGAAGGAGAAAAATATTTAAAATAATAATTAACCATGTGCTTATTATTTTTTATTTTTTTAACATAGCTAATAAATACAAATGGATAAAATTACAAATAATAAATGCTTTTAAAAAGCATTTAATAAATATTTGAAGGAAATTTTTGAAATGATAATTTAAAACAGTTACTTAAAACTATAATTTTGAACAGGTTTCCAATTTTTTGAACAGGTTTCATAATGAATTATAAACATCAAAAAGGAGAAACTGAATTATTGAAAAAAGAAAAGAAGAACAAAAGAATAGAAAAAAAATGCTTAGCCCTTGGCCCAAAACTGTATCGAATTTAAAAAATGTCTCCGTTTTTGCAAAATTTGTTCTCGCATTCAAAAAATGGGAATTTAAAAAATGTTTGTGTTTCCAACTTTTTAAAATTTAAAATATGTTCATGTTTCTAAAACTGATTACAAACTGAAAAAAAATGTTCACAGTTGTTAAAAATTAAACTTTCAAAAATGTTCCTGTTTTCTTAAAAATTAAAAAAATGTTAGCCATTTAAAAATTTGTTAGGAACTTGATAAAATGTCCACTGTTTCAAAATTTGTTCACAAATTCAAAAACATTTGACAGTTTCAAAGTTTTTTTGTGTTTCTGATTTTTTTTGTTTATTTTTTCCTTGTTTTTCAAAACATGTTCGTGGTTTGTCTGTTTTAAAAAGTGTTTGATTTTCCCAAAAAAAGCAAATTATGCTTTAAAAAAGGTCATGTTTTTCAGAAACATTTTGGAGTTCAAATAAAATCATACAGTCCTTAGTCCGTGCCCCCATAGTTCGTGTGGTGGTGGCTACAGTTCCTCTTTTGCTACTTCTTTATGATTTCGTGGTGTTACTTAGACACCAACGTTCATCACCTCATGTGGCTGTCATCTTGCATTCAGCAGACCGAAGTCGCGAGTTTGACCTCTCGGCGGTGCCGTTATTTTCTGGATTTATAGGATTCAGTGGCCTTACGCTCGCTCGCGCTTGCTCTATTGGGTCGGCACATTCACTGGAGCCCTGTGCGAATATTAAGATGCGACATATAGGAGCTCCAATGTATGGCCCATATGATTCCCCCAAAAAGAAAAGTACGGCGTCTACGTTCCGTCGGGTCGAGTCGATACGATTTGCCAAAGGTTAATATTTTCCTTTGTACATTTATTAGTGGAGGGGGTTGTATCGAAGTGGGGCGCATCATTAAATATGATGTGTGTTTATTATTTCAACAATGCATACCACTTGTCGTAAGGAGTTTTGTAGCATATATATACAACAGATTTTGTTTTTATTTTAGTATCAGAGGTAGGCCCGTTTTCAAAATTCGCCATAAGGCCTCCCGAATATCAGGACCGGCCCTGAGTGTCCAATCAAGCCTTTTCTCTTTCTTTTTATAGCTGATGGACATTGTTGGATCTCTCCAGCCCCAGCAACTATATACACCTGTGATGGGAAGCGTGCTAGTGCTATGCTCGGTGGCAGCAAATTCAGAGGCTTCACTTTCTCCACTTATTCACCATTTTTTTAAGGAGGATGTACCCGGCCTCTCCATCTGGACGATGCATGCAACCATTTTATTAATTATTCACAAAGACCTTACAAAGTAATATATCAGTTCGCCTTAAGCAACCATACTGGCAACACCTGCTGCTACACCTATCCCCTTGATAAAAGGGTGCCGAATATCTGAGCCTAATGCCAAACGCATCAAAGCCTAACATCGAAAACCGGTTGCCCCAGCCTAACCACATACCGGGATTGGTTCACATACCGGTCCGACGCACTCACAGTGGGCACCACATGCGCACCTGCAAAGCCCGACACCACCGTCTTCCATCGATCCATCTTCAGAGCAGAAACTGACGCATCGACTGAGTCAGGCCTCACTGTCATCAACGTCACCACGACGCCCGACAGCTTCGTCCTCCAGCGCGAGTCCATCCCCGCACTTCAGACATCAAATCTGCACTGCGCCACACCATCAAGATCCGTCACCATCAATGTGTAGGATGAAGTACCACTCCACCAAAGATGCGGTCCGCTGGACCCAAGCCCGTGTACACCTCCAAGAATGACACCTCCCAAGGGGGAAACGACACAAGCGCGCCGCCGTCTTTCGATCTACCGATCTAGGGTTTCCCCTGGAGGTAGCAGATAGTGGTCCAGAACTTTTTCACGGTGGTGCCTTCAAGAAGAGAATGACACCGAAGAGCACCGCCATCGCCGGCCTTGGCATCTAGCCAAGAGCAGGTTTTCACCTAGATCTGTTCGAAGAACTCCATCGAGCTTCTTGTGCACAGATCGCTGCCTTCTCTGCTGGAGAATAGATCTGGGCCAAGGGTCAGAGATCCGCAGCCGTCCACCGCCACGGCGGGTCCCCATTCTGCCCTCGCAGCCGTGGTGGCACAGCCTCCGCCGGAGTTCCCCGGGCCACGCATCGGTAACCAGGGACACACCATCCACCGCCGCCGACCAGGCCCAATCGAACCGGCTGCAACACCAACGCCATCGCGCCGAGCTACAACACCGTCGCTGGGCTGCACCACTGTCTAGCGGCCTCGCGGCCGACGGATCCACGCACGCCCGCCACTAGGAGCCCCGCCGATCCCGCGTTCCCCACATGGAGCAGCCATCCCGCACTGCTGAGATCCTGTGCAGGGGAAGGAGAGAAGAAGCCCCACCGCCGCCACCGCCGTGCACGGGCTTCGCCCGGCGGACGCCATCCGGCGGCGGCGAGAAGGGGGCTGGGACGAGCAGATCTAGAGGGCCGGTGGCGGATCTGGTCTCCCGTGACGCAAGCGGGGAGCCCCACTTATTCACCATGATCAACGTGCATGTGGCTTCGTAGGCCCAACGACTGTGGAAATGCATAACGATAGTAGTAATACTCTAGTGCGTAGTAAACTCTCCCCATTGGTTCCGGATGTTGCTTGCTTCCCAACTTGAACAGACAGACTCCCGATGACAGCTAGGAAGAAGGGAGCAGGCTCGTAAACAGAGGGTCTCCGATCCCGGCAAGAACACTTTCCAAAAGTACCTTTCGCGGATTGTTCAGGTAGGGAGAAAGTAAGATCCATCCCATCCATCGTGGCCGCCAGTTAGTAATGGAGGTGCCGGTGCTTCGCTATCGCGGACTGCACGGCTCCATGTCAGCCCTGCACTTCTTTCAGGTGTAAAGTAAAGTCGCCACCTACCACTTGTGATTCAGGAATATGCACGCCCATCCATCTCATGATTCAGCTCTGAAAGGATCTCTTACCAGAAGGTCCACCCCCATCCTTCTCCTTGGCCATGGTCTTTTTTTCTCCATTCGGAAATTAGATAGATGTCACATCCTTTTTATCTCTACTAGTACTCCTGTCGTGGAATTGTCATGGCAGATGTCCTTAGTGTGAGGACTTAGTCGCGAGGCCAACGCATCTATGCGGTAGCTTGAGAGGGGTTGGGCGGAATCGAGAGACGCGACGCAAGACAAGGATTTAGACAGCTTCGGGCCCCGAAAAACATCATCCGGTAATAACCCTACATGCTGTTTGTGGCTAGGTCTCATTATGATCACGAGAGAGTCACCGATAAACCGTCTCTTTGTGTCTAGCCCTAGAGATTGTTTCCTCTTGCCCTGTCCTTTGGGGAGCCATGCCTCTCCTTATATATGTTGAAAGGGCGGTTTACATGAACTGTTCCTAGTTGGATTAGGACTACTCTATTACAAGTGGAGTCCTAGTCTTGCTTCCTTTGTAGGAGAATATTCCTTATGTCTTCCTCTTAAACCGGCCCACCATAACATGAGCCGACCTTTCATGAACCGCCCGTTGGGCCACCGGGTCTTTGTCGCTCCTCTGACCCGCCTGCCGGATCACCAATGAATTGTAAACCGCCAGGTCCAAGCGGATCGCCAGTAAATCGCCAAGCTCCAGCCGGGTTATACTTCTGGCCGGGTTACGCCGCGGGGTATATCCCCGACGTTAGCCCCCAGCTTAATTTGGATTTATCTATGTTAAACTGATCTGTAACATAAACACAAGAACAAATTTGGCAGCTTGTGCTCCGGGTTAAATATTCTTATAAACCGGCGCTTGATCATCCTTAAATCCTTGTCATTTCTTCCTTATAAAAAATCCGAGTCAATAGACCAGCTTCATAATCAATTTGCTTGCAGAAGATATTTTGTAAATAAAGAATCCATTTAAGTCGGCCTTCAATGCTCTGACTTTACAAAAATATTGGTCTTCAAATATTCAACTGATATTCATCCGGTTTGAAAATGTAGAACTTGCCGGTTAATGATTACCACCATTGTCAGGTCATAAAAATTGATACTTTTGGGTCATGATTGTTGCCAACGCCAGTTCATGATTGTTCCTAACGCCGATTCATGATTGTTGCCAACGCCGGTTCATGACTATTGATGACGCCGGGTTGCAGACACAGGGTCGTAATGATTGATGACGCCGGGTCAATCTGGTTTGCACAAAACAGAGAATTCGAAAATAGTTCTTCGATAATAGTATAATACCTGTAGCCCCCAAGTCTTGAGCAGAACAAAGTGATGGCTTAGGACTTGCTTTAATATCAATATTGCCACTTTTTGAAGAAATCTATGTTGTTCAGCCCAGTCACTAGTAAAAACTTTATATTTCATATATGTAGCCCCCAAGTGCCGGGTTGTCATGCTTGCAGCAACCTGGGATTTGAAATTGCCTTATGCTCATAAAAACTTCAACCAGTGTAGCCCCCAAGGGTCGGGTCATTATGCAATAATGAGCAGGGACTTTGTAGGTATAATCATGTAGATTTGAGCAATGATGTGTAGCCCCTAAGGGCCGGCTCAGTAAGATAATATTGAGCTGGGACTTGATATATACTTCAATGAAAATAACATCATATGATGTAACCCCCATCATGGGACTTGAATCCACGTCCGCAAGGTTAAGAGCCTTGTGCTTTACCAACTGAGCAGTGGACCCTTCAATATAATGAATAAAAAGCTTTGTACCTTGAATTGTTGACAGGGGCAATTGGTAGCCCACAAGGGCCGGCTCATTACGATGTGATGAGTCGGGTCTTCAATAAGGTGAGCAAACAATGACTTTACATTAGCCCCCAAGTGTCATGGTGCATGCTTGCAGTGACATGAGACTAGTGTATTTGATGTAATCTCAACTTAAATAATGTAGCCCCCAAGTGCCGGGTCGTAAGCCTGCAGCGACTCGGGACTATTCCCTCCATTGTAGAATAAATCATATCCATTGATAAAATAATAGCCATTGCGCTGAAGCGACTTTGAAAACCTCAATCATAATATTGGTTAGATAACCATAATAAAAATCCATCCATGTTGGCTATTAAAGATTTGAATAATGTATCCAATGATTTATAAGCGCATGTTCCAATGGCGCAATCCAAATATATACTGGCGACTTATAGTCCAAAGCCAGGCCGGGTTAATAAACACCGGATAATTTATCATCATACTGGCGACTTATAGTCCAAAGCCATGCCGGGTTAATAAACACCGGTGATTTCTATTTATGCTTTATTCAACATGTTTCTGCATACAACAAGTTTAAAGTGTCCTGGCGGTTTACCACCGGACGGGTCATAATGCCCAACATATAACCCGGGTTTATAACCAAGGCCGCACTTAAGAATAATCAAATATGAAATATATCAATACCTGTGACATTGAATCACATCGTTGGTTTACCAAATTTTTGTAGTAAGGGTGATAACCCAAATCTTGAGTATGATAACTCCCCTCATATTTTGCCGGTTTGTAATAAAACCATGCCGGTTTGTAATAAACACCGGATGATCATCCTGGCGACTTATAGTCGATGCCAGACCGGACTAAGAGATGCCGGTTCATAATGCATTATGTGCTAACAGCTGATAACTGTAAGCCATGACGGGTTAAGAAACACCGGGTTGATGTAATGACATATGGTCTGGCCGGATCAGTAGACACCGGTTTAACTTAGAACTTTATCAAAAGAGATGAAACTTTGCAAAAATAAAATCAAATAAAACTTGTAGTTGAGGCTTTTCAAGGGCTGCCAGGCCCAAATTCGAGGCTTTTCGTGGGCTGCCAGGCCGCTGAGTTAAACCATTTGACAAAGCCTTTTAAGATGGGCCTCCAACTAACCAATCGTCGTTTTAACTTTGACAAGTTCAGGGTCTGTATAAGATTGACTTGTCAAACGTTCGGCGGGTCATGCCAGGATTACCTGGATAGGAGTGGCTTACTTGATGAAGGCGGGTTAACCCGGGTTTTTAGGTGAATACACCAGGCTTCCAAGCCGTGGGTCGATACCCAATTACAAAGGTCCTTTCAAACTCTTTGTTGCTTTGCACAAAGAGCCCCCAAGTAACTTTGTGAGTTGTGCTCAATGGGTACCTATGTTTGAGCTGTGCATGGCAACAGACTCTCTTTGGTCCCTTGGGTGTGAAGCTCCCAAGCTTCATTGTGGCTTTATAAGCCGGATCAAGGGGTAAACCGGACTCCGCTTTATGTACAGAAGCTCCCACATGATAAATAATATGAGAAGCCAATAAGACAGGATACACATGGCAGCAGGTCCTCTTCGGCAACCTTTAACTTTTTGCAAGAGATAAATTCTTCTTGAACCGGGAGTTTGAACTATACCTGGCCAAACGGGCCGGCCCGGCACGGCACGGCCCGGCCTGTGCTAATCGTGCCTGGCCTGGCACGGCCCGCCATGGCACGTTTAATAGCCGGGCCATGCCATGCCGGACCACGGGCGCTGCTTCTTGGCCCAGGCACGGCCTGATTAGTAAACGGGCTGGCCCAATGGCCCGTTTAGCACGCTGGGCTGCGCATATTCAGCCTGTTGGGCTGTTTTTTAGGC
This sequence comes from Triticum timopheevii, assembly GCA_963921465.1. Taxonomy (NCBI): domain Eukaryota; kingdom Viridiplantae; phylum Streptophyta; class Magnoliopsida; order Poales; family Poaceae; genus Triticum; species Triticum timopheevii. The sequence continues at coordinate 656,892,344 of OY997274.1, read as the reverse complement.
CTATTGGGCTATATTTTAGGTATAGATATATAAAAAATCTGAAAATTATATAAAAAAAATTAAACAGGCCGTGCCGTGCCGGCCCGCGTTCCCAGGCTTCAGGCCGAGGCACGGCCGAAGGTGTGCCGCGTGCCGGGCACAGCCCGTTTAGCTCGTGCCGTGCCTGGCCCATAGCGGGCCGTGCCGGCGTGCTCGCGGGCTGGCCTATTTGGCTCGGCCCGTTTGGCCAGCTATAGTTTGAACCGGATATTGAGAGCTTCAAAGCATTGTGGAAAACATCTTTCCCTTGAACCGGATTGTAAATCGGAATCTTCATTTTTAGCCGGAAATTTTCTGACAACCTTTAAACTCGAACTTGCCATAGATTAATTATTTTTGAACCGGGATTTTGAACCGGGTTGTAAATCGGATATTTGATAGCTTCAGTGAAACTAACTTCCCTTGAGTCGGTATTTTAAACCGGAATCCTTTATGCTGACCCAAAACTTCTTCATTGAGCCGGGATTTTGTAACTGTTATATACTTTCTAAGCCGGCAATTTTCTGGCGGTCTTTGAATTCTCATCAATATAACAGTACCCTCCGGGACCGGGTTATCTTTCCCTCCATCATCCTGGGGTTTTTAAATTTGCTGAAACTGGCAAGATTTGCTGAATCATGTCATCGTAGCCCCCGAGTCTTAAGACGACTCGAGGAGTTGGCTTGAGATTCTCCATATATGACCGTGATATAAACCGGCATAAGTTGTATATCATTGGTGTTGATAGCATGATGTAAATCCATAGAAGATTGAGGTGATTGCGGCGGGTTATAAATGATCCCGTATGAGCCGTGCCAGCAACTCGGCCAATGGTTCCTTCCAACTGGCTATTTGAAGTTAACCAAACTGTAATGGCGCAGACTTGTGTGCCTGCCCATTGATCCATCCAGTGCAGACGGCGGTTGATGATAATTTGCCTCCAATTTGAAAGAAAAACGGGCTACCCAAGCTGTGACTTGCTTTATACTCAATAAACAGCTCATGCATACAGGTGCGGCCTGGTGTGTTGATGTAGTCCAGGCTGTGAGAGGCGGACGGAAAAGATGACCTCAGCATTAGAGGTGGCTCAAACAGATGAACCGGCCGTGGTGTTCTAAACCGGCACGGGCGGGCAAGTTAACCACGTTGTTTTGATGTAGTGAACAATTGTCCTGATGTGCCAGGCCGGAAATAATCCGCCATGAAATTAATGATCGCTAGGTGAAGTTGAAGTCGCTCACGGGTGAACCGGCCGCGGCGTGGTAAACCGGTGCGGACGAGTGACTCAGCCGCGACGTTTGTAAGCCGGCGCGGATAGCGAGTCGGCCACGACGTTGTAAGCTGGCGCGGACACGTGAACCGGCCGCTAGGGCGGACGGGCGAGTCGTCCGTGGCGTTGTAAGGCGGCGCGGACGGGCGTTTCGGCCAAGGCATTGTAAGCCGGCGCGGGAGTCTGTTGAGCAAAGACGACCACCTGTGTCGAATGATGTTGGCGCGCCTCCATCTCCGCGGTATAATGGCATAAAAAACTTATCCTGTGTAAAAATATTACATGGCAAAATAATTGTTCTTTTGACAAAAACAATAAGTGTTAATAAAATAATTTTTAGACGGATATCACCTGATAATTTTTTCCGGATGAACATGATACTGGTGTTGGATGATGCTAGACGTAGTCGTCGGATGAAAAAGACAACTCATACATATATACGTATAATCTGATGTTCCCCTAGCACTCAGTAGTCCTGATCCATACGTGGATTAATAGTGCCAGCACTGTTTTGGGAATGAGCTAGCGCATCTTCACGTGGACTTTCCCCTTGATGTTTTCAAAACCGGAAATGTTAACGCCCGCACGTGTGGGCGTTCACCATCCCGACCACACGCAAGCATCTCCGTTGGCAACTTTGTGTATGAATCTTGGAACAAACCGGCCGGTTTTCTGTGCCACGTAGGACGAGGCGCGTGTGCGGTGTGCGAGTCAGTTCACCCGCACGTTGGTTGCCATCCCGCCGTCAGCGGTTGCCACTCGGAGGCGTGCGGTGGAACTGCTATGCGCCCGCACGCCACGCTCCGACCGCGGTTGACGTCAAACACGTCGCACACCTCTACCCCCTCTCCCTCACAGTTCCATTTACTCACCCGCACCGCAGTTACTGGCACAACCCTCTCGCATTTCAAACCACTGGAGGAGAAGGCGAGGGGAGAAGGCGACGGCGGAGGCGGAAGAATCGACGGTGTTCGCGGCCGTCGGTGGTGCTCGCCTGAAATGAGCGGCTTCGCCGGAGAGCCTGCGGGTTGAAGGTAATGCTCGCTACAACTCTCGCAATCCCTTCCTGCATTTTCCCCCCTTCCCTCCCAGTTCGATTCCTCGATCGAGATTCGTAGAGATTCAGGCGATTCAGCGATGCGTCGGCGTTCCCGCCGGCGCCGAAGTCGTCTGCTAGCCGTTTTTGGCGGCACTGGGCAGTTTCGTCACCGCCGCGGTGACGGCATCGTCGGTGTGGTTATGCCTGTTCGGAGGCACGCACTAGTCTTGCATATGGATTGGCAGGTGTCTCCCGGTTTGTTTGATGCGCATTGGTTCGAATTTGTGTTTGCAGTCAGCTCGTGGGAGAATTTTGAGGGTGAATTTGAAGTCGCGGTAGTTGCCATTGAACCCTAGATCAAGTTAGTTGGGTTTTGAAACTGTAGTATGAGGCGAACTTGGTAGTTTGATTAACTATCATGATTGTGTGGCAACTAACTCCCTGAACAAATGTGATAGTTGCCACAAACATGTTTTTCCTTGCGGCAACAAATTACTGAAATGACTGTGATAGTTGTCACATATAAGCTTTCGCATGGGGCAACTATTTTTATTGAATGACTGTGATAGTTGCCACACACATGCTCTTCCATGTGGCAACTAAATTTGCTGAATTACTGGGATAGTAGCCAGAAACATGCTTTTTCACTATGGCATCTAATTTTTCTGAATGATTTGTGATAGTTACCACACTGTGATAGTCGCCACAATCGGTAGTCAATGCAGTTTCAGCAGCCAACTGGACTGGACGGCAACTAATGTGCACTTCAAGTGTGCCTGTTGCCACTTGGATAGTATATTAATGTGGCAAATAGAATGTGAACACATTGTCTGTTGCCATTCTGCAGATACGATAGTGTGGCAAATGGCTGCATAATGTGGCAACCAAGTTTGCATATCAATTGTGTCAGATGTCATACATATGCTTTGCATGTGGCAACCAAGTTTGCATATACAACGACTTTGTGATATCTGATCACACTGTGGCAATTTTCAGATTCTTGATTAGATGTGGTTTTATCGATTTGTTGTAGTATGTCTTGCATTTCAGCACGGCATTTTCACCCTATCACATTTCTGCTGCTGAACAAGTGGCATTTGATTGGTGTACTTTTAGGACAGTGTGTGAGCTGCCACATCTTAGTTTTTGTGATGTGGAGGATTCTGTGACTTTCTATCGTACTATCTTGGGCTAACATGGCAACTTCTACATTTTTTGTTTTCAAGTGCATTTACCATATGTACACTTTTTTTACCTGATAATGCAACCAACGTGCTTACTTGCCATGTTTATATTTTCGACAATCATAGGAGCGGTGCGTGTGTGTTCATGTTATTTTTTCTGCATTCACTAGTTGACATTTTCTGTTAGGTGGCAACTGCTTACCTCTTGCATTTTTCGTTTCCACCATGACAATTTGGTCTGTTCCTATCTCAGCAGAATGGCTCGTGGCGATCATCAAAATGATGATGATGATTTCATGGATCCACCACAGCGTAATCGGGCAACTGGACGGAGAGAAGAGGGTGATGAGGTAAATGTTCACACACACCCCCTCCTCATGCTTTATGTTACTGGTTGGCACCTCGAGCTTGCAGTCGTCTGTCATGAACTAAAATTTCATGACATTGCAAAATCTGGCAACAACTGATCACTTCTTGTCTGTTTTTTGCAGAAGAAGAAACGTATTCGCAATAGAGCCTCCCAAGAACGTCTGACTGCGTTGACTGACAAATTCACCGACGATCAGAAGGGGGCTGCTGCTGAGATGGGTATGCAGTCTATGATGGCTGTCCGGTGCACGAACATTGTCAACCCTGTATGCGACTGGCTTGGTGAGATTTACGAGCCCGCCTCCAGGGAATTCGTGATTCCGGGACGTGGAAGACTTCCATTGAACGAGGAATCCGTATTCTGCACTTTGGGTGTGCCTCGTGGACATATCAAAGTCCCGTACGAGGTCAACAATGAGATCGAGGAAGCATTGTTCCCCCGTTTGTTTCCTGGGTCGGAATCCATGCCGAACACGTCTGCAGTGGCAGATTCGCTGCAGGCCATGACGACGCATGGAGATGTTTTCAACAGGAAGCTACTCATGTACCTCATCTCAACTGTTTTCGCGCCGACCACCTCTCTTCGCCCAAGCAACAAATGCTTCCCCATCCTAGTGAATGATCCATCTTTACTACTTTATTTTCCTTCAATCTTTTGGCTCCGATGTCATGTGTAAAGTTAGTGACTGCTAGTGTTTTCAATGTTTTTTTCCATTTGATTTCTGATGCGGCAACCTTTTTGCCCTAAAATTTTGTGTGGTGCAGGAGGATCTGAAAAATGTGAAGAACATGAATTGGTGTAAGTTTATTGCCGACTTCCTCCACGATGCATTCGCAAGCAAGATGTACCAAAAGGGTTGTCGACTGCATTTAATGGTATTTTTTTACCAGTTCTTTTTGTGAACTCTGTTTTATAACACACTTTTATTCATGCATGGCAACCTGATCATAACAAGATGGCAACTGCCATAATGACAATATGGCAATTGTCATAATGACAATATGGCAACTACCATCATATTAGTATGGCAACTGTTATCACACTATGATGGCAACTGCCATCTTAGCAATATGGCAATTGCCATCACACTATGATGGTAACTAGCACATATAGAAGGCAACTTCTTCTTTTTATTCCATTATTTTCATGCACATCAACTTGATTATCATGGGAACATAGATTATCCTGTTTTTTTAACTACAAAGTACCCATGATGGCAACTGATATTTCTTTCTTTGTAAAATTGTTTTAAATCAGCTCATGTATATCGACTGTCTTGATCTGTCCACCGTGGATTTCACTGGGGTAGGAGGCCCGCCGCCTACGCACAAGTTTGCTGATTCTGTGTGGACTATCAACGTTGTCAAGGCTGTGCTTGCCGCAGACAGGGTAACTGATACCAAATATGGAAAACTGCAGGTTAGTTTTGGTTTCTCTCTCCACACGGCATGCTTACAAATTTGACATGAGGCAACCGTCCGTGGTTCATAAGGGATGACTACCTTTTGTTATTCATGGTTGTCTGTGTATTGTATCCATGTTTCACTCCACATGGGAACTCTTTCATTCGTGCTGAAACTTACCTTCTATATCTTACATCCTTGCTATTTTTTTTGTTTTTTCTAGCTGATGGCCAAGCATGCTATAGACTACAGCGTGTTTGGGGGGCCTCAAAACTTTGGAAAGTGGATGGACGTGCACTCAGCTCCGTCTTGCCCTACTGAGGTAATCAAAATACCTACATCTATGGTTTGCTCTGATTATTTGTCGATGTCGCGCAAGTGACTGCAATATGGGCGGTTGTTGATGCTTCTTGTTCCGTGCACAGGCGAGGGCACCTGTTGAGCATCTAATTGGGTAGTTTGCATCCGGAATGACCGGCTTGCTCGGGAAGTTGGTTGAGGGGTGGACGTCCCTCAGTGGCTCTGACAGTGACGCGGTTGCGAGGCAGTTCACTTCATTTGTCCTAGAACGTACACATCGGCCAACCGGTTGCCGTGGCCGGTATGACTACAACAGTTCCCAAGAGCCCGGTGACACACAAGATGATCTAGATGGAGACGCTGGCCTTAGCAAAGATGACGACGATGACATGGAGAATGTGCAACAGGACACCGATGATGATGAACATGCTGAAGTTCACGCTGGTGGTAACTAGGGCAAGGATGCAATAGATGTCCCCCCACCGGAGAAAGTCAAAGAACATACGGCTGCGAGAGGCGAGGGGGTGTTGCCATCAAGGAGGGGGAGGGCTCCAGAGGATGTTGGGCAGGGTTCTCCTGGCAAGAGGTCTAGGACCGATCCCGTAGCTGCCAGGAGGAGGTTCGACTTTAATTTTAGTTTTTTGCTGTGTCTATTTTCTTGGAACAGTCTCATCCATTTCTTGCACTTGTTTTTTGTCAAGCGCGGCAATGAGTTTGTTGTCTGACAATTGCCACCTTTTTTCCCTCCATCTCATACGTGCAGCGAGCCGACCGCTAGTGGACGAGCAGTTACGAAGAAACAGGCGCCAACGCCAACCCGTGTTTCTGCTCGCTTGAACAAAGGTGCCCCCATTGCCGGTAACACCCCTTCCACCAAGTCTTCTCCTCATACGACGACGACCAACACCGGGGATCCTGTCGTGTTGCCAGACCTGAGGAAGCCAGTCAAGAAGTAGGTTTCTCCATGTGCTTTCATTGACATAGTGCTATTTTTTCTTGATTTTCCAATGTAACTGTTCAGCTTGTCACATGGTCTTCTGTCATCGTCCCCCACGCGGCAACTGCTGTTTTTCCAAATGATTTCTTCCTTCATTTTTAAGTGTATGGCAACTCCTATTGGTTTTTACATGGCAACTGGCATCTAGGCCAAATGGCAACTCTTACTGTACCTAATGGCAACTGCATCTTTACCGTTGGCTTGTGAGCTCATCCCACACCTAGGTTTGAAATTGCATTCATGGCAGATCAAACATTTTTATCATTCTTCAAGTTGGCTAACATGGCAACTGCTGCTAGATGGCAACTGCTAATTATGACACATGGCAACTCACGTTCCCCTTACATGGCAACTACCAGCTTTTCCACTTGTTTTTCATTTTTCTAAGATTTTTACCATGGCAAATATATTTTTGTTCATTTTTTAATAACTTTTTCATGTGCTTTATTTTTTTGCAGGGTGAAGAAGACTACTATGCGCGGGGCCAAGCATATCAGCAAGGACCCACTCGAACACCTGCATTCAAAGTTGTCAACAGGGGGGAACTCAGATGTACATGAGGCACCAGGCGACAATACTGCTGCTGCACCGTTGACCGCTCCCACCAACTCTGATGCAAGTGGCCGACCATCTCCGCCGGCTGCAGATGTGCAGGCTAGAACAACAGGCATCCGTACATCAGGAGTGACGAGTCGGTATCTACCAGGACAGCTGAAATATTGCCAACTCTTCTGGCAATGAAGGATGTGAAGGAAATATGCCCTAGAGGCAATAATAAAGTTATTATTTATTTCCTCATATCATGATAAATGTTTATTATTCATGCTAGAATTGTATTAGCCGGAAACATGATACATGTGAGAATACATAGACAAACATATAGTCACTAGTATGCCTCTACTTGACTAGCTCATTAATCAAAGATGGTTATGTTTCCTAACCATAGACATGTGTTGTCATTTGATTAATGGGATCACATCATTAGGAGAATGATGTGATTGACATGACCCATTCCGTTAGCCTAGTACTTGATCGTTTAGTATATTGCTATTGCTTTCTTCATGACTTATACATGTTCCTGTAACTATGAGAATTATGCAACTCCCGTTTACCGGAGGAACACTTTGGGTACTACCAAACATCACAACATAACTGGGTGATTATAAAGGAGTACTACAGGTGTCTCCGAAGGTACATGTTGAGTTGGCGTATTTCAATATTAGGTTTTGCCACTCCGATTGTCGAAGAGGTATCTCCGGGCCCTCTCGGTAATGCACATCACTATAAGCCTTGCAAGCAATGTGACCAATGAGTTGGTTACGAGATGATGCATTACGTAACGAGTAAAGAGACTTGCCGGTAACGAGATTGAACTAGGTATTGGATACCGACAATCAAATCTCGGGCAAGTAACATACCGATGACAAAGGGAACAACGTATGTTGTTATGCGGTTTGATCGATAAAGATCTTCCTAGAATATGTAGGAACCAATATGGGCATCCAAGTTCCGCTATTGGTTATTGACCGAGAATAGTTCTAGGTCATGTCTACATAGTTCTCGAACCCGTAGGGTCCGCACGCTTAACGTTACGATGACAGTTTTATTATGAGTTTATAAGTTTTGATGTACCGAAGTTTGTTCGGATTCCCCGATATGATCACGGAGATGACGAGGAGTCTCGAAATGGTCGAGACATAAAGATTGATATATTGGAAGCCTATATTTGGACATCGGAAGTGTTCCGGGTGAAATCGGCATTTTACCGGAGTACCGGAACCCTCCCGGGGGTTATTGGGCCTACATGGGCCTTGAGGGAGAAGAGGGAAGGAGGTAGGAGGGGGCCGCACGCCCCTCCCCTTCCTAGTCCTAATAGGACAAGGGAAGGGGGGCGGCGCCCCCCCTTTCCTTCCCCTCTTCCTCCTCTTCCCCCCCCCCTCTCCTACTCCAACTAGGAAAGAAGGGAGTCCTACTCCAGGTGGGAGTAGGACTCCCCCCTTGGCGCGCCCTCCTTGGCCGGCCGCCTCCTTCCCCCTGGCTCCTTTATATACGGGGGCGGGGGGCACCCATAGACACACAAGTTGATCTACGGATCGTTCCTTAGCCGTGTGCGGTGCCCCCCTCCACCATATTCCACCTCGGTCATATCGTCACGGAGTTTAGGCGAAGCCCTGCGCCGGTAGAACATCATCATCGTCACCACACCGTCGTGCTGACGGAACTCATCTCTGGAGCTTTGCTGGATCAGAGCCCGGAGATCGTCATCGAGCTGAACGTGTGCTGAACTCGGAGGTGCCGTACGTTCGGTGCTTGGATTGGTCGGATCGTGAAGACGTACGACTACATCAAGCGTGTTGTGCTAACGCTTCTGCTTACGGTCTATGAGGGTATGTGGACAACACTCTCCCCTCTCGTTGTTATGCCATCACCATGATCTTGCGTGTGCGTAGGAAATTTTTTGAAATTACTACGTTCCCCAACAGTGGTATCAGAGCCTAGGTTTTATGCGTTGATGTTATATGCACGAGTAGAACACAAGTGAGTTGTGGGATACAAGTCATACTGCTTACCAGCATGTCATACTTTGGTTCGGCGGTATTGTGAGATGAAGCGGCCCGGACCGACATTACGCGTACGCTTACGCGAGACTGGTTTCACCGTTACGAGCACTCGTGCTTAAAGTTGGCTGGCGGGTGTCTGTCTATCTCACTTTAGCTGAATCAAGTGTGGCTACGCCCGGTCCTTGCGAAGGTTAAAACAGCACCAACTTGACGAACTATCGTTGTGGTTTTTGATGCGTAGGTAAGAACGGTTCTTGCTAAAGCCCATAGCAGCCACGTAAAATTTGCAACAACAACGTAGAGGACGTCTAACTTGTATTTGCAGGGCATGTTGTGATGTGATATGGTCAAGACGTGATGCTATATTTTATTGTATGAGATGATCATGTTTTGTAACCGAAGTTATCGGCAACTGGCAGGAGCCATATGGTTGTCGTTTTATTGTATGAAATGCAAACGCCCTGTAATTGCTTTACTTTATCACTAAGCGGTAGCGATAGTCGTAGAAGCAATAGATGGCGTAACGACAACGATGCTATGATGGAGATCAAGGTGTCGTGCCGGTGACGATGGTGATCACGACGGTGCTTCGAAGATGGAGATCACAAGCACAAAATGATGATGGCCATATCATATCACTTATATTGATTGCATGTGATGTTTATCCTTTTATACATCTTATCTTGCTTTGATTGACGGTAGCATTTTAAGATGATCTCTCACTAATAATCAAGAAATGTTCTCCCAGAGTATGAACCATTGCGAAAGTTCTTCGTGCTGAGACACCACGTGATGATCGGGTGTGATAGGCTCTACGTTCAAATACAACGGGTGCAAAACAGTTGCACACGCGGAATACTCAGGTCATACTTGACGAGCCTAGCATATACAGATATGGCCTCGGAACACGGAGACCGAAAGGTCAAACGTGAATCATATAGTAGATATGATCAACATAGTGATGTTCACCATTGAAACTACTCCATCTCACGTGATGATCGGACATGGTTTAGTTGATTTGGATCATGTGATCACTTAGATGACTAGAGAGATGTCTGTCTAAGTGGGAGTTCTCAAGTAATATGATTAATTGAACTTAAATTTATCATGAACTTAGTACCTGATAGTATTTTGCTTGTCTATGTTTGTTTGTAGATAGATGGCTCGTGCTGTTGTTCCGTTGATTTTTAATGCGTTCCTTGAGAAAGCAAAGTTGAAAGATGATGGTAGCAATTACACGGACTAGGTCCGTAACCTGAGGATTATCCTCATTGCTGCACAGAAAAGTTACGTCCTGGAAGCACCGCTGGGTGCCAGGCCTGCTGCTGATGCAACTGACGACGTTAAGAACGTCTGGCAGAGCAAAGCTGATGACTGCTCGATAGTTCAGTGTGCCATGCTTTATGGCTTAGAACCGGGTCTTCAACGACGTTTTGAACGTCATGGAGCATATGAGATGTTCCAGGAGTTGAAGTTAATATTTCAAGCAAATGCCCGGATTGAGAGATATGAAGTCTCCAATAAGTTCTATAGCTTCAAGATGGAGGAGAATAGTTCTGTCAGTGAACATATACTCAAAATATCTGGGTATAATAATCACTTGATTCAACTGGGAGTTAATCTTCCTGATGATAGTGTCATTGACAGAATTCTTCAATCACTGCCACCAAGCTACAAGAGCTTCGTGATGAACTATAATATGCAAGGGATGAACAAGACTATTCCCGAGCTCTTCGCAATGCTAAAAGTTGCGGAGGTAGAAATCAAGAAGGAGCATCAAGTGTTGATGGTTAACAAGACCACCAGTTTCAAGAAAAAGGGCAAAGGGAAGAAGAAGGGGAACTTCAAGAAGAACGGCAAGCAAGTTGCTGCTCAAGAGAAGAAACCCAAGTCTGGACCTAAGCCTGAAACTGAGTGCTTCTACTGCAAGCAGACTGGACACTGGAAGCGGAACTGCCCCAAGTATTTGGCGGATAAGAAGGATGGCAAAGTGAACAAAGGTATATGTGATATACATGTTATTGATGTGTACCATACTAATGCTCGCAGTAGCACCTGGGTATTTGATACTGGTTCTGTTGCTAATATTTGCAACTCGAAACAGGGACTACGGATTAAGCGAAGATTGGCTAAGGACGAGGTGACGATGCGCATGGGAAATGGTTCCAAAGTCGATGTGATCGCGGTCGGCACGCTACCTCTACATCTACCATCGGGATTAGTTTTAGACCTAAATAATTGTTATTTGGTGCCAGCGTTGAGCATGAACATTATATCTGGATCTTGTTTGATGCGAGACGGTTATTCATTTAAATCAGAGAATAATGGTTGTTCTATTTATATGAGTAATATCTTTTATGGTCATGCACCCTTGAAGAGTGGTCTATTTTTATTGAATCTCGATAGTAGTGATACACATGTTCATAGTGTTGAAACCAAAAGATGCAGAGTTGATAACGATAGTGCAACTTATTTGTGGCACTGCCGTTTAGGTCATATCGGTGTAAAGCGCATGAAGAAACTCCATACTGATGGGCTTTTGGAATCACTTGATTATGAATCACTTGGTACTTGCCAACCGTGCCTCATGGGCAAGATGACTAAAACGCCGTTCTCCGGAACTATGGAGCGAGCAACTGATTTGTTGGAAATCATACATACTGATGTTTGTGGTCCAATGAATATTGAGGCTCGCGGCGGATATCGTTATTTTCTCACCTTCACAGATGATTTGAGCAGATATGGGTATATCTACTTAATGAAACACAAGTCTGAAACATTTGAAAAGTTCAAAGAATTTCAGAGTGAAGTAGAAAATCATCGTAACAAGAAAATAAAGTTTCTACGATCTGATCGTGGAGGAGAATATTTGAGTTACGAGTTTGGTCTTCACTTGAAACAATGCAGAATAGTTTCGCAACTCACGCCACCCGGAACACCACAACGAAATGGTGTGTCCGAACGTCGTAATCGTACTTTACTAGATATGGTGCGATCTATGATGTCTCTTATTGATTTACCGCTATCGTTTTGGGGTTATGCTTTAGAGACGGCCGCATTCACGTTAAATAGGGCACCATCAAAATCCGTTAAGACGACACCTTATGAACTGTGGTTTGGCAAGAAACCAAAGTTGTCGTTTCTTAAAGTTTGGGGCTGCGATGCTTATGCGAAGAAACTTCAACCAGATAAGCTCGAACCCAAATCAGAGAAATGTGTCTTCATAGGATACCCAAAAGAGACTATTGGGTACGCCTTCTATCACAGATCTGAGGGCAAGATTTTCCTTGCTAAAATCGGATCCTTTCTAGAGAAGGAGTTTCTCTCGAAAGAAGTGAGTGGGAGGAAAGTAGAACTTGATGAGATAACTGTATCTACTCCCTTATTGGAAAGTAGTTCATCACAAGAACCGGTTCCTGTGACAACTACACCAATTAGTGAGGAAGCTAATGATATTGATCATGAAACTTCAGATCAAGTTTCTACTGAACCTCGTAGGTCTACCAGAGTAAGATCCGCACCAGAGTGGTACGGTAATCCTATTCTAGAAGTCATGTTACTTGACCATGATGAACCTAAGAACTATGAGGAAGCGATGATGAGCCCAGATTCCGCAAAATGGCTAGAGGCCATGAAATCTGAGATGGGATCCATGTATGAAAACAAAGTATGGACTTTGGTTGACTTGCCCAATGATCGGCAAGCCATTAAGAATAAATGGATCTTTAAGAAGAAGACTGACGCTGATGGTAATGTAACTGTCTATAAAGCTCGACTTGTTGCGAAAGGTTTTCGACAAGTTCAAGGGGTTGACTACGATGAGACTTTCTCACCCGTAGCGATGCTTAAGTCTGTCCGAATCATGTTAGCTATTGCTACATTTCATGATTATGAAATTTGGCAAATGGATGTTAAAACTGCATTCTTGAATGGATTTCTGGAAGAAGAGTTGTATATGATGCAACCAGAAGGTTTTGTTGATCCAAAAGGTGCTAACAAAGTGTGCAAGCTCCAGCGATCCATTTATGGACTAGTGCAAGCATCTCGGAGTTGGAATAAACGCTTTGATAGTATGATCAAAGCATATGGTTTTATACAGACTTTTGGAGAAGCCTGTATTTACAAGAAAGTGAGTGGGAGCTCTGTAGCATTTCTGATATTATATGTAGATGACATATTATTAATTGGAAATGATATAGAATTTCTGGATAGCATAAAGGGATACTTGAATAAAAGTTTTTCAATGAAAGACCTCGGTGAAGCTGCTTACATATTGGGCATCAAGATCTATAGGGATAGATCAAGACGCTTAATAGGACTTTCACAAAGCACATACCTTGATAAAATTTTGAAAAATTTCAAAATGGATCAGGCAAAGAAAGGGTTCTTGCCCGTGCTACAAGGTGTGAAGTTGAGTCAAACTCAATGCCCGCCCACAACAGAAGATAGAGAGAAAATGAAAGATGTTCCCTATGCTTCAGCCATAGGCTCTATCATGTATGCAATGCTGTGTACCAGACCTGACGTATGCTTAGCAATAAGCTTGGCAGGAAGGTACCAAAGTAATCCAGGAGTGGATCATTGGACAGCGGTCAAGAACATCCTAAAATACCTGAAAAGGACTAAGGATATGTTTCTCGTATATGGAGGTGACAAAGAGCTAGTCGTAAATGGTTACGTCGATGCAAGCTTTGACACTGATCCGGACGATTCTAAATAGCAAACCGGATACGTGTTTTTATTAAACGGTGGAGCTGTAAGTTGGTGCAGTTCTAAACAAAGCGTCGTGGCGGGATCTACATGTGAAGCGGAGTACATAGCTGCTTCGGAAGCAGCAAATGAAGGAGTCTGGATGAAGGAGTTCATTTCTGATCTAGGTGTTATACCTAGTGCATCGGGACCAATGAAGATCTTCTGTGACAATACTGGTGCAGTAGCCCTGGCAAAGGAATCCAGATTTCACAAGAGGACCAAGCACATCAAGAGACGCTTCAATTCCATTCGAGAACAAGTCCAAGTGGGAGACATGAGATTTGCAATATACATACGGATCTGAATGTTGCAGACCCGTTGACTAAGCCTCTCTCACGAGCAAAATATGATCAGCACCAAGACTCCATGGGTGTTAGAATCATTACTATGTAATCTAGATTATTTACTCTAGTGCATGTGGGAGACTGAAGGAAATATGCCCTAGAGGCAATAATAAAGTTATTATTTATTTCCTCATATCATGATAAATGTTTATTATTCATGCTAGAATTGTATTAGCCGGAAACATGATACATGTGTGAATACATAGACAAACATATAGTCACTAGTATGCCTCTACTTGACTAGCTCATTAATCAAAGATGGTTATGTTTCCTAACCATAGACATGTGTTGTCATTTGAGTAATGGGATCACATCATTAGGAGAATGATGTGATTGACATGACCCATTCCGTTAGCCTAGCACTTGATCATTTAGTATATTGTTATTGCTTTCTTCATGACTTATACATGTTCCTGTAACTATGAGAATTATGCAACTCCCGTTTACCGGAGGAACACTTTGGGTACTACCAAACGTCACAAAGTAACTGGGTGATTATAAAGGAGTACTACAGGTGTCTCCGAAGGTACATGTTGAGTTGGCATATTTCAAGATTAGGTTTTGTCACTCCGGTTGTCAGAGAGGTATCTCTGGGCCCTCTCGGTAATGCACATCACTATAAGCCATGCAAGCAATGTGACCAATGAGTTGGTTACGGGATGATGCATTACGTAACGAGTAAAGAGACTTGCCGGTAACGAGATTGAACTATGTATTGGATACCGACGATCAAATCTCGGGCAAGTAACATACCGATGACGAAGGGAACAACGTATTTTGTTATGCGGTTTGACCGATAAAGATCTTCGTAGAATATGTAGGAACCAATATGGGCATCTAGGTTCCGCTATTGGTTATGGACCGAGAATAGTTCTAGGTCATGTCTACATAGTTCTCGAACCCGTAGGGTCCGCACGCTTAACGTTACGATGACAGTTTTATTATGAGTTTATAAGTTTGATGTACCGAAGTTTGTTCGGAGTCTCGTATATGATCATGGACATGACGAGGAGTCTCGAAATGGTCGAGACATAAAGATTGATATATTGGAAGCCTATATTTGGACATCGGAAGTGTTCCGGGTGAAATCGGCATTTTACCTGAGTACCGGGGGTTACCGGAACCCTCCCGGGGGTTATTGGGCCTACATGGGCATTGAGGGAGAAGAGGGAAGGAGGCAGGAGGGGGCCGCGCGCCCCTCCCCTTCCTAGTCCTAATAGGGCAAGGGAAGGGGGGCGGTGCCCCCCCTTTCCTTCCCCTCTTCCTCCTCTTTCCCCCCTCTCCTACTCCAACTAGGAAAGAAGGGAGTCCTACTCCCGGTGGGAGTAGGACTCCCCCCTTGGCGCGCCCTCCTTGGCCGGCCGCCTCCTTCCCCCTGGCTCCTTTATATACGGGGGCGGGGGGGCACCCATAGACACACATGTTGATCTACGGATCGTTCCTTAGCCGTGTGTGGTGCCCCCCTCCACCATATTCCACCTCGGTCATATCGTCGCGGAGTTTAGGCGAAGCCCTGCGTCGGTAGAACATCATCATCGTCACCATGCCGTCATGCTGACGGAACTCATCTCCGGAGCTTTGCTGGATCGGAGCCCAGAGATCGTCATCGAGCTGAACGTGTGCTGAACTCGGAGGTGCCGTACGTTCAGTGCTTGGATTGGTCGGATCGTGAAGACGTACGACTACATCAACCGCGTTGTGCTAACGCTTCTGCTTACGGTCTACGAGGGTACGTGGACAACACTCTCCCCTCTCGTTGCTGTGCCATCACCATGATCTTGCGTGTGCGTAGGAAATTTTTTGAAATTACTACGTTCCCCAACAGGATGCTGCTGTGAGCCATGCCACCCCATCAGCAAGCGTTGAAATGGACGCTCCCGAGATGAACCTAAGCAAGGAAGATTCCCGCTCATCTGACACTGATTCCAAGCGCGTGCGTGGTGGCAGTCCTTTGTCCACGACAGAAGCGGCTGAGGCGGCAGTTCACAAGGATATGCCATCTACAGGTGAGAGTCCTGGCACAACAGCTCCAGCTCCTGCCGGTGCAAATACTGCTAAGGCGACTATTTCGCGTGCTGGTCTTCCACCTAGGCATCGTAGCCCCCGCAAGCAACCAACAGACATACCCAACGCACCGGCTATAGCTAGGAGCAGGAGAGACGAGTCTGGTTATGTTCCTGCGTCCACACTGTTCCCGCCACCTGCCAAAAGCAATGTGATGGAGAAACCGCAAGACCGGAGCACAACTCATGCAGGTGTCAAGCCGGGCACGAGTGACGCAGGTGAACGGCCAGAGCAGACTGAGCCTTTACCCACAGTGGAAATCCCCAGCATAAATCTGCGCACTTCCAGGCTCCTAGTCAATGTCGGTGTCCCCTACAGCCCAAACAAGAAGATTGTCAAGAAAGCTGCGGCTGATACCGCTGATAACACGCCCCGCCCTGCAAATAAGCCCGATCATTCTGTAATGGCCGATTTAGATATGTTTGTCGATCTTTCACCCTTGGATTCTGCCCCGCAAGTTGTTCGTGGTCCGGCCAGTAGGAATGAGAGGCACCCAATGGCCTTTACCCCACCGAGCTTCAGCCTTGGCATCAGTCAAGATCAACCGGTGGCGCACGATCCTGTGCCAGTTGCCTTTGCTTTCCCAGGAGGCATGCCCACAATGATGGCGCAGCCAATGATCGAGGGCAGGAAGGCTGTCAAGTTCACAGAGCCGATTGTGCAAGGTACACTTGTCATGTCCTTGTAATTTTCTTGTATACATCTTTGTAGTTTGACTTTTGTCCCAATCATTTTTTTGAGGTTCTCACTTGTGATGGCAACTGACATGTGATGACATGCCAACTGGATTTGATGCACCATGTCACCTACATTTTTTTGCTGCCATGCTGCATTTAACATTTGGGCAACCACGTGGCAACTGAAGTTGATTCAACATGGCAACTGTAGTTGCTGTCACATGGCAAATACAGTGCATACTACATGGCAACTGTAGTTGCTATGACATGGCCACTGTAGTTGGACCACACATGGCAAGTGCCCCACTTTTTCTACCCACATCTCACAACATGCACCCTATCTCCTCACAATCCATCTATTTTTGATTTTCTAGGTATCCTAACACACTTTTTATTTTTTTTATCATTGCAGCCACCCCTGAGGAGATTTCACCATCACTTGACGAAGCTTACTGCATGATCGAGGAGGCAGCATTGCATAGGAGGTCCTCTGAGGATACCATTAGGAGTGCCACTCCTGGTTCTGTGAGGCAGCAGAGGGTAGTTCACCCACCTCCCGCGGAAGTCTACGAGCCTGAATTCAGGGCCACTAAGGAACAGACCCAGCTATACGATATCGTCAAGCGGTTTGGAAATGCGAGGGCCAGCAGCAAGCACATGAAGGAGCTCAAAGCGTAAATGACCACACCCCATAATCTCTCATTTTGCTTTGCTCCTTTTTTACCATTCATCTTCTTCGTACTTTCTATACACGATCCACTTACGTTTTAGTTCTTTCATATATTTTTACTTAGTAGGCATGATTCTTCCATGTTACATCATTTTCATACAGCTCATGTTTGGACAGAACCAAAGTCATTCAATGCGGAGCGACGTACGTCGACCTGGGTGATCTTGCCGAGTCCGTGAGGCCAAACGGTAAAATGTCGACGAATGTAGTTGCATGCGGGATCGCCTACATCAACAATCACACCGATGTGTGTGCCAACAAGATAATCATGCATTATAGTGTGACCTGCAAAATATGGGATGGTGACTTCCACGACAAAATCCTGAGGAAGAATTTTGCTCAACACGGTGAATTCAAGCTCACACTGAAGAAATATGTGAGTACTCTCCTTCCCTGTCTGCACTATTTTTTCACATGGTGTGGTTTTTTGCCATCATCTGCACTTGTGTTTATGTGGCAGATGTTTTCATGTGGCAACAGCTGCCGTGCACACTAACATCTTTGATTTTTGCATCCCGTGCAAACTATGTGGCAACTTGATAGTAAATTACACGGCACATTTTGTTCATACATGGACGGCAACTTTATTTCAACTACCCCCACCCATAACCAAACATTCTACGTGATTCTAATTTTTTTGTCCCTCTGTTGTTTTTTATGTGAACTCTGCTTCTCATTTCTTCAGTTTTAAATGCAGGTCATGTTCCCCATGTTCCAGGAGCTTGCACCACATGGCACACACGACAAGTGTGGTCACCACTATGCGATCTGTCTTGACCTGAAGAACCAACGTTTTGAGGTGCTTGATTCAATCCGTTCGGAAGCTGATGCAGACCTTACTACGCATGCCGAATTCTTCATGAACAACCTCAAAGAGACATGGAACCGTCACTACGAACATTCAAAGGTCCAGATCAGGCATTTCCCGACTGAGTATGTGGCGACTGCGAAGCAAGGGAACACGTATTTTCTTAACCCCCTCCTTCATGTGACATTTACATCAATCCAACCCCTCTTTTGTTGTCACATCTGAATTGAAGTCTATCTTTGCTACGTCTGTCCTTTTTGCGTGTTCACCTAACTCTTTTTCTCGTGCAGGACGGATTGTGGCTTTCACGCGCTGGAATACTTTGCAAAGTGGGAAGGCAGAATTGTCCCCGCTATCACAGCTGCAACGGTCGTTGAGCTCCGGAAAATCCACACATGGAACTGGTTGACGAATGAAGATTTCAACAAGCGGTCCGGAGCACGCGAGTTTGTGGAGGAAGCTGTCAATAAAGTCATCAAGAGGTACAAGTAATCACGCGGCGATACACACCGGATGCATACCTTACATTGTGTTGCCGAGGAATGTAAGGTACTATCTCTTTTGTTCTCGTCAAAAACTATGCTCGTGTGCTATGTTATGACTGCAACCCCGCGTAGGCTACTATGTACTGGTGGTGTGTGAGTGATATTTGAATAGTTTCTGTAATATATGCGTGGATGTGAACCTACTTAGGCGTGACAGTAGATACGTTTTTTATGTTTATCATTATTACAATGGTTTCATTGTTTGTATCACCCGTTTGCTGTTTTGAATGCGTCACGATGTTTTAAAACATGGCAAATGTAGTTCAACAGACATGGTTAGCGAAAGTCATCGTCGTTGTTCATTTGGACGTTTTGTTCTTCTATTTCATCACTAACTTCACCGGCTAGCATTGTAGGTTGATCATGTAGCCACAACCTTTGCTGCGGTTTATGCACGTTACGCTTTTTCCAACTTGTTTCCCATACATTGCACAAAACGCACTATGTGTCTCTAAACCGCGTCGTATTGTCATGGAAATATATGCCATGCAGAGTCATTACAAATACCATGGCATATTTTCAGTACAGCTAACATGGCAGATACAGTACAAACAACATGGCAGATCCAGCATAATTAACATGGCAGATACAGTACAACTAACATGGCAGATCCAATACAACTAAAATGGCAGATCCAGTACAACTAGCATGGCATATTTAGTATAAAATAGCATGGCATATTTAGTATAAAATAGCATGGCATATTTTAGTATAAAATAGCATGGCAGACTAACTACACATAACATGGCAGATTAACTACACATAACATGGCAGATTAAGTACCCATAACATGGCAACTGCATTTATCCACTCAATAAATTTTCCTTCCACTTCTGATGCCCCTCAATTGTCATTCTCCCAATCTAAAAAAAATTCTCATCATCTAGGGTACAAAACAAAATGTCCACAAGGACCATGTCACATCGCCCCAATTTTTGCTAATGGATTGCCCGCCCCTTTCTTCGTTTTCTTGTGTTTTGCTTGAATCTCCACTCCCGACTTGTACCTTATCTCTCTTGGACGACCCTTTGTGATGGAACGGGGTGGGTTCCTGACCTGGGTCTGCGTGCTTGCTGTTCCAGATCCTATCTCCGAGTTTTCAGATGATGGCCCCGTGGATGAAGGCACACTTGATGTGCGGGGGAACCGGTGTAAGGCTTCCTCAGCTTTCCTCTTCTTGATCTCATCAAGCTCTCTTTTCAGTGCCTTCCTGTGTTTTTCTGCGACTCTCGCTGTCTCATCACTCTTGCACGCTTCATCAATTAGCTCAGCATAGTTCTTTGTCAGCACAACGTGCCTCACGGCTTCCATGGTTGACTCAGATCACTCGTCATGCACAGCCAGAACTGCGTGTGTTGTCTGCAGCGCCAACGCGTCTTCAGCTTCCCAAGTCCATCGCCGCCTTATGAAATGGCGGGGCATCCGAGTCACAGCGTTCATGTCCATTACTTTTAGTATGTGACAGCACACAATGTCGTCCCGTTCGAACTTGCAGCATTGGCAGTAGTACTCGCCTTCACCTATCGAGGCTTTGACGAAGTAGTTCCTTCCTTTGTCCGGGTCTTCAGGTTCTGAATCTGACATGCCCAAAAGAGAACACACCTTGAACGTATGTTCGTCCACCTGGAAAGCTGTGAACATGCTGGCACGCTTTATTTCTTCCTGGAATCTGCAGTATTTGTGTGTTTTCTGTTAAATTATCGTGCGCTCTTTTATTATACCACCTTATGTTGTCATGGAAATAGAAATACATTTTGTTTGAACATGGCAAACATAGTTCATTGAACATGGCAAATATAGTTCGTTGAACATGGCAAATGCAGTACACTAGACATGGCAAATGCAGTACACTAGACATGGCAACTGGAGTACACTAGACAAGGCAATTGTAGTACATTTTCAACCGGACATCATCATTTTCCACACCAACATTCCCCAATGGAAGCACATTGCATAAAACATGGCAACTGCCCTTTTATTTAAACATGGCATTTACAGTTGAGTAAACATGGCAATTGCATTTCAACAAACATGGCAGATGCATCTTATTAAACATGGCAACTGCATTTCAGCATATGTGTCGCCAATATAACATTTTTTCCAATTGACATTGGCATTTGCATGCCAACATGCCCCAATGGAAGCACAGTGCATTAAACATGGCAACTGCACTTCATTCAACAAGGAAAATGCACCCGAGCAAGCATGGCAAAACAGAATTTGCACTGAACATGGCAACTGCAGCTGAGTAAGCATGGCAAACAGTATTTCATTAAACATGGCAACTGCATATCATGGCAACTGCATTGCACTCTATAAGGCACCTACTGCCTTGGTGCTTTTTCTGCAAATAAGACTGTAACGCAACTGACTTACTTGTTAAAGATCTTATTTGTGTATATCTTGCTCATTTGCCTCTCCATCGGTAAATACGTTAGCAATTTCGGCTGCTTTAGCACGGTGGTAACTTCTTGTTGTAGCTCAGATCCCAGAATTTTTTGTTGCAAAGCTATGTACTGCTTGGCAAACTGTAGCAATGAGTTGCCAGGGCTCACGTACTGCTTCAAAACAGCATTGAACCCCTCGTTGCGCTGCGTAGTCTGTAGAAGGGGGAAGAAGCACTGCATGAAGTAGGCCGGCACCCAATACATTCGCTTCTCCCACAGGTTAGCAAGCGTCTCGTTATCTTGGACATGATATGTTTCAATCATGGCCATCCATCTCCTTCCAAACTCCTCCACCGTCAAGTTGTGGTCCACGCACAGCTCGAACGCTTGTGAAGCTCTGGACGGTCAGCAAAGAATGGTCCTAGCGTCTCTTCAGCCTTCTTTAGAATGTGCCACTTGCAGTGCCTGTGCACTGCCAACGAAAAGACCTCCTCTATGCCTGCACGCATGCTGAAATCCTGGTCTGTTATTATGTTCATCGGAGAAATTCCATCCATGCACTCCAAGAAGGTCTTGAACAGCCAAACGTACCCATCCGTGTCTTCGTTCCGGACGAGCCCGCAGCCGAACTGCAATGACTGATTGTGGTTATTTATTCCTATGAACGGAGCGCATGGCATATTGTACATATTGGTGAGGTACGCCGCGTCGAATGAAATGCAATCTCGAAAATGTTTGTAGGCTCTCCTTGCAGCACCATCCACCCAATACATGTTCCTGACACGGTCACCTTATCCTGTAGAAGAAATCTGGAACTTCCTTCGATTTCTCATCGAAGTAGGCCATTGTGGCCTCTATGTCAGCCAGCTTGCTCTCTCTACAGTACTTGGCCTGTAGGTTTGTGACGTCAGCTGGTATGTACGGCATGCTACTCAGTTTCCCCTTTTTGCTATGGATGAGTGATAGTATCTGGACCATTCTTGATGGACCAATGTTACAATCATGTAGCAGCTTTACGAATTGCCTTTCGACGGGGGTGAACCCTCTGTGGGCAGTCAAAAAATTTACCAGGTCGAACTTCTTTATGATTTGGTGGTTGTGCTCGTCAAAATACTCATTGACCACCCACTGTCCTCCATCTACGTTTAGCTTACACCGGACAGGGCACTCAGTCTTGAAAATGATACCTCTCTTTCGTTTCGGAATGACAGGCGCAACACATTTCCCCTTCTTGTTCCTCCGTGCCTTGTGGCACCTCATCTCACCTCTGCTGTACTCGTTAGTTTTCTTAATTTTCCTATGGTACTCGGTGTTGACTGCAAATCCATGGAACTTTACATATGTTTGGTAGTATTCCTTTGCTTCTTCGAATGATTCAAATCTCTGCCCAATGTACAGTGGCTGAGGTACCACGATCTCTGATTACCCACCATCTTCATCCCCTTGTGCATCTTCGTCAGTTTCATCATTCACTTCAGTATCGGCGGCAGTTCCATCTACTTGAGTGTTGGCAGTGATTGTGTTCAAAGGGGTGCTTGTCGGTATTACTGGAACGATTGCCATTCCCGACTCTGACTCGAAATTGTTTGCGGCATGATTGTCTGCTGGCTGGTGGATCGCGTCTTTCGTGCACTCAGAGCTCCCCGCAGTAGATGTCCCCGCACCACTGTTCACTGTAGTTGTAGGCCCCGTAATAGAAAAAACAGGTACGAGAGTAAGATTTTTGTTTGAATAACATGTGTATCGCAACGGATCACACCATCTTCGAGTGATTTGGCATGACATCATTTCAAACAGCAAGCCGTGAGTCTGCGCGTGGACATGTATGGCAGCTGTAGCTGTCCAGTCATGGCAGCTACTGTTCAATAAACATGGCAACTATTGTTTTGCCTACAAATAACTACAAATAACAAATGTGGTGCTGTTTTTATGGTTCAGTTTTTTTCCTTACCTTGTTGTGCTGCATTTGACCATCTTGTGTGGTCTGTGACACCAAAATGACGTGCTCGACCTGCAATTTGTGAAGCTTGCCACGAGACGTTTGCCGGGTTACCACTAGCGTAATAACCTGTAAACATAGTAGTGGTTGGTCAATTCATGGCAAATGCAGTTTGTGCTAGCACGGCAACTGTAGTTGCTCTTGATGTGGCAACTGCAGTTTTACTGGCATGGCAACTATAGTTGCATCGGTATGGCAACCACAGTTGTTCCTTCATGGCAACTGCAGATGCCATGGCATGGCAAATGTAGTTGCACTGGCATGGCAACTGTAGTTGTTCCTCCATGGCAACTGTAGGTGTCCAGGGATGGCAACAACAGTTGTCCAGGGATGACAAGTGTAGTTTTTAATTCATGGCAATTTTAGATGTCCAGTCATGGCAATTTGTAGTTGTCAACTATGCTCCTTCTGCTAATTGAGCATCCGCAACTTCATTTTTTTATGGACTCACCTGTGTATGACGTCGATCGCAGGTACATGGGTGCTGCCTGATGCCACGTGCTGCATGAAGGCTCTGCATTTTCACCCGTGATAACTCGTGAGTCCTTTTGCCAGTTTTTGTGCATGTTCATTTTTCATGTCCACAGCAGTATGTGCTCTTTTTTCGTTTTGCATTACCTTGATTAGCCATACTAGCTAGTTGAAGTTGGCTGCCCGTACATTTGTCAGTGTTAGCGCCTTGTGACTGAACTTGCCACGGGGGCCCCTTAAGAGTGTTTTGGTCGTAAGAACCTGCGAAAAAATGACAGTGTACGACATAAATAGAATGTCATCTTCATCGTTGCGAAGATGGCAACTGTTCTCTTCTTTTGTTATCACGCATCATACCTACGCCTGCATACTGTTCTAGTAGTGGCAGCAACGGCCCTGCAGAGATGAGTTTACTGTACTCTGATGCATCCCAAGGGGGCGTTTCTGGCCTTTGAGAACCCCAAGCAAAAGCGCCATCTTCGTGATTCATTCTTTCCGTGTCTCGCTTCTTTCCGATGTGTTCTCAATCACTGCATGAACAAGAAGGCATCAACAATCCACAAGAATTGTATTCTTCTGCTGCTTGCACATAGATGATAGGGATGGCAAGCAACAGGTCAAAATAGGTGGCAGCTACTGATAACGAAAGGTGGCAACTGTCGTTATACACAAGTGACAATTAATTTTTCCCACCCCCTTCATTCCAAAAATTGTCTTTCCTGTCCTTTTTAGGGATTCCTACTCATCCATTTCATACCCAACTACTTGTGTCAATTAAACTAGGAACTTAAGTTAATCACAAACGTAGCACATGGCAGATCTGGTGTATTCTGCCTGGCAATTGCGAATATACACTGAACCATGCAGTGTTCTACCCCTATAGCATGGACCCAGTAGAAGATCGGGAGATTTTCAGCCTTAAGGATGAGAAGGATGAGATCAGGAGATTTCACCTGGTTTTAGATGATCGTCTCTGGAGGGCTGGGTTGGAGTGTGGGGCTGGGGGTGGGGAGGGTTGGGGTGTGGTTTGCGGTGGGAGTGCCCTACGGATCTTCTCTGGTTGCCATGGCAACCAGAGAAGGCCGGCGACGGAGGTCGGGATTCGAGAAGTGGGGGACGATGGCGGCAGACGAGAGAGGGGATGGATCGGAGGCCGGGAACGGCTGGGTCGTGCGGGCAGCTGGTCGTCTGGCCCGGACGAGGCAGTGCGGGCGGGGTTGCCACACACCGTACGTGCGGGCCGTGCTTTTGTGCGCGCGGACATGGTCGTGCGGGCCGGTTCCCGTCCATGCCACACGAGGCGTGTGGGCGGGTTCCCGTCCATGCCACACGTGTGGCAGTTATTCGGACCCTTTCAAAACTCCATATAACTTTTGCTAATGGATCTTCAGGTTGGATGTAGTAATGGAACAGAAAATAAATCTTTGATTTATTCCTCCCAGCACGTTGAAATTGACAGAGACAACCAGGGCGGCCACTGGAGAGCGACGCGCGCATCCATCTGGCAGCGACTTGTAGCCAAACACTTAGGCTGCACGTTCGTCCCCCGGGTCTCCTATTGCAGACAGATGTTGGTGCAAGCTTTGGCAGGTCAAACAGGCGCGATCGATGCACAGTAACTGGTCCGGCGACTCGGCGGAGCAGCTCATAGTAGCAGCGATCAGCCCGGATTTGAGAACGAGCGAGAGCGACCCGCCAGCAAAGGCGGTGTGCTGGCGGCTGCCACGGCGGCTCAGAGGGCCGCGGAGATCGAGCTGGCAGATCAGCGTAGTGCAAAGGAGCGCGACAAGGTAGCAGAGGCGTGGTCTCAGCAGCTCGATGGTGCAAGGCTGAGCAGTAGCAGTGAGCTGACGCGGGGGCGGAGTGATGAGGTGGCGCGGCTCAGCGCGGCATGACGAAGCAATGTCGACCGTGGAGGTGACAGTGGCAGAGGAAGGCTTGGTCTGAAGCGAGCAGTAGGGCGCATCGAGGCGAGGTGAAGGTGGCCTGGGCAGGCGGGTGCGTAAACCGCGACCAGCGGTGGAACCGAGAGCCGGTCGGGCGACTCAGTGTGGGATAGCAGCAGATGAGCGGACGGCCGGTCGGTGACTCAGCGCGGGACGGCAGCTGCCCGGAGCGGCGGAACAACTCGCAGGCGTGGCCATGGAGGAGTCTGAATCCAATCCACTTCCGGGTCCTCGGCGGTCGCCGTCAGTTTGGCTATCCATCTTCGTATCTTTCTGGTCATGGCCTCTCCTGGTTTTTTTTGGGTCAAACTTGATCCTTGACATGATGGGAAATGGTATACTTGAACTCCGGTTTTAACACGAGTCCTAAATTGCTGCCTCCGGAACTTGATCTTGTGGACAGCAAAAAACAAACAGAACTCAGCAGATCTGACGATGACATCCGCAGCCTTGGGTCTTGATCTTGTATGCAGCTGCAACACAAATTGCAATTTGCAGCCCATATGCAGCAATAGCGACCCGGTGGATCGGACAAAATCGGCTGTGCCTTGGACATGAATACTGGAGACAGAACACCTATCAGACTTGGACTTCGTAGGAGGTGCAGCAGCTGAAACGCAAATTCTAACATGATTCGACGGAACGTCCAGACGCGTGTGGCGGCGCACGTAACCGTAATTCTTATCTTGAACAATCTCGTATATGCCGACTGCTAAAATAAATCAAGCTTTTGATCACAAACCAACAAATTTGCCGGCTGTGCCCATGGTTGTCCCATGGCGGGTTATGCTGCATGGTTGTAATTGATCAGCTCTTTTTCAACCGATGACATCGCAGGCTTCTTGATCCCTTGAGTAGATCCCTCAAAGAACTCAACACCATCGTGCGCGAGCCCCATGGTGGACACCAACTGTCGTGAAATTGTCACGACAGATGTCTTTAGTGTGAGGACTTAGTCGCGAGGCCAACGCATCTATATAGTAGCTTGAGAGGGGTTAGGCGGAATGGAGAGACGCGATGCAAGACAAGGATTTAGACAGCTTCGGGCCCCGGAAAACATCATCCGGTAATAACCCTACATGCTGTTTGTGGCTAGGTCTCATTATGATCATGAGGGAGTCGCCGGTAAACCGGCTCTTTGTGTCTAGCCCTAGAGATTGTTTCCTCTTGCCCTGTCCTTCTTTGGGGAGCTCTGCCCCTCCTTATATATGTTGAAGGGGCGATTTACATGAACTGTTCCTAGTTGGATTAGGACTACTCTATTACAAGTGGAGTCCTAGTGTTGCTTCCTTTGTAGGAGAATATTCCTTATAAACCGGCCCACCATAACATGAGCCGAACTTTCATGAAACGCCCGTTGGGCCACCGGGTCTTTGTCGCTCCTCTGACCCGCCAGCCGGATCACCAATGAATCGTAAACCGCCAGGTCCAAGCGAGTCGCCAGTGAATTGTTGGGGAACGTTGCAGAAAATTAAAATTTTCCTACGATTTCACCAAGATTCATCTATGAGTTCATCTAAGCAAGGAGTGATAGGAGTGCATCTACATACCCTTGTAGATCGCGAGCGGAAGCGTTCAAGAGAAAGGGGATGATGGAGTTGTACTCGCCGTGATCCAAATCACCGATGACCAAGTGTTGAACGGACAGCACCTCCGCGTTCAACACACGTATGGAGCGGATGACGTCTCCTCCTTCTTGATCCAGCAAGGGGTAAGGAGAGGTTGAGGAAGAAGGCTCCAGCAGCAGCTCGATGGCGTGGTGGTGGTGGAGATGCAGTACTCCGGCAGGGCTTCGCCAAGCAACCGCGGGAGGAGGAAGAGGTGTAGCAGGGGGAGGGAGGCACCAAGACTCAGGGTGCGGCTGCCCTCCCTCCCCCCTCCTTTATATAGGCCCCAAGGGGGGGCGCCGGCCCTGGAAATGGGAATCTCCCAAGGGGGCAGCGGCCAGGGGGGTGGAGTGCCCCCCAAGTCAAGTGGTGCGCCCCCCCCACCCTAGGGTTTCCAACCCTAGGCGCAGGGGGCCCAAGGGGGGGCGCACCAGCCCACTAGGGGCTGGTTCCCCTCCCACTTCAGCCCATGGGGCCCTCCGGGATAGGTGGCCCCATCCGGTGGACCCCCGGGACCCTTCCGGTGGTCCCGGTACAATACCGAGTGACCCCAAAACTTTCCCGATGGCCGAAACAGCACTTCCTATATATAAATCTTCACCTCCGGACTATTCCGGAACTCCTCGTGACGTCCGGAATCTCATCCGGGACTCCGAACAACATTCGGTAATCACATACAAGTCTTCCTAATAACCCTAGCGTCACCGAACCTTAAGTGTGTAGACCCTACGGGCTCGGGAATCATGCAGACATGACCGAGACAGCTCTCCGGCCAATAACCAACAGCGGGATCTGGATACCCATGTTGGCTCCCACATGTCGAGGATTCAATCCTTGAGTGGGTGAAGCCTAAGTAGACCCAACCGTCCAAACATTGCTTTCTCGGAGAAATGCCAGAGCTAGAAAATTTTATTGAAGTTTCATGATTTCAAACTACTTCCTCCGGTCCTAAATATAAGTCTTTTAGAAATTTCTATATGAACTACATACGATTGTATATGGGCGTATTTTCGATTCACTCATTTTGCTCTGTACGTAGTTTATATTAGAATCTCAAAAAAGATAACGTAAATTTGGGAACGGAGGGAGTAGTACTTATTTCTAGTTCTTCGAGTGGACGGTCAGGGAGCACTGAAAAGGCGTGCGCCAACTAACAGTCATGGAGCGAACCTAGTAGTCGTAATTAGACCATGCCAAACCGCCAATCCCTTGGATAATGATGATCTGTCGTATATTCGTGTTCTTGTTTTGTTGGAGTATCATGCTAAACAAAGCCAAGATGATCCAGGTAGTACTACAAGAGAGCGATGGGGCAAGTGTTGCAGTGCCGACCATTTCCGGTAGTCCATGGCTCGGCTCTGACAATGAGAGTAACCAGGTGAAAAAAATCTACAGAGAGGACAATCGTGCAGGAAGAGAAGGTAAAAACATGATGCAGGGGTCTTAAAAGTAAAATTCTAAAATAGAATATGCATGCAATCGAAACTTGCGAAATTTGAGGGACCTTTCGCTGTTCGGTGCTGGACATGCCATGTGCAGCATCCGTGGACTGTGGAGCATCATTCTCTCAGAAACACAAAAGGGCGCTGATCTGCGCCGGTGCGCCGGCCCAACCGTTGGGCCGGTCCAGCACCAGTCGTCCGATGCGCCAGCCAGGGCCGTCAGATCTGCGTGAGATTCCTTCGAGAAAAATCTCCCCACCGCAGCCGCCCCCTCGCCGCACCGCACCGCGGGACGCCCCCGCCGGTCGTTGACCTCGCAGCAGCCTGCACCTCGCCGCACCAGCCTCGCCACGGATGGCAGCTAGCCACCTCCGCCATCGGCCGCAACTGGGCGACGAAGCCGTCGCAACTCCGCCGCCGCCGGCCATTGACACATGCAACACTCGCCGCGGTTGAAGCTAATCCGTGAACGGACGTAGCAAAAATTCAGACAGTTGTAGCAAAAACGCCGCCGGAACTCGCCGCCGCGCTTGAAGCACCATGGCCTCGTGAATGGATGTAGCAAAACACGTCTCCAGTAGTAGCAAAAAACAAGGTTGTTGCAACAAAAATGTCGTAAAAAAGCACCACAGCTTCATGAATGGATGTAGCAAAAACACAGACGGTAGTAGCAAAAATTTGACACGGTTGTAGCAAAAATGGCCACCGTCGCCGTCGCCGGTCGCAGAAAATGGCCACCGTTGCAAAAATCAGAAGACGGTTGTAGCAAAAAACCAGGCTACTTCCGGCAACATTAAAATACGGTGGTAGCAAAACTTGGTCTGATCTAGCAAATCAAAAAAGATGATAGCAAAAATTGTTTCCGGTTCCAGCAAAAAAAGACACTGGTTGTAGCAAGAATAAACGCCAGTTGTAGCTCATGATTTGCCGGTTATAGCATGTTGGAGTCGCCGCCGTCTTCGCCGCCGGCAGCTGCTGGTGCCCCTCCTCGCCGCTGGAGGCAGCTTCCTCTGGGCAAGGTGTCGACCTTGCAGCACATCCACCAGCTGGTTCCAGCAAAACGAGGCATCGGTTCCAGCAAAAAAAATAAAAATTTCATTAAAATCAAAAGGGGATGGTAGGAAAAAAAGAAAGGGGTTGTAGCAAAAATAATGGGTGGATCCAGCAAAACGGACCTGTTCCAGCACAAATTCATCGCCTGCGTGGTCGATTGCAACTTGGCCGCGGCGGCTAGACGATGAGCATGGCCCTGACTGCGGGAGATGGGGAAGGAGATGCGGAGGATGTGGATGGGGACGAGGACGAGCGCTGCTCCCTTATTGCAGCAGGATGTGGATGGAACCAGCTGCCGGCGGCCTGGCGACGAGTGGATCCAGCTGCGGCGGCCATGGCGACGAGCGCCGCTCCTTGGTAGCGGGTGGGGAGGGAGATGTGCGAAGGATGTGGATGGGGATGAGCCTGCGAAGAGATAAGGAAAGCTGGACGGTGCATGGGGCCCACTAGCCACGTGTTGTTGTTTTGAAGACCGCGTGATCGACAGCAGATCGCACGGACGTGGTGAGACCGGCGCAACGGTTCGGCCGGTGCCCCGGCCACAGACATTACCCAACACAAAAAGGGAGTTTCACACATGGCCAACATGCACAGACTGCCCTACCGCCATGCATTGTCCTAAATTCCTAATCCGTCCCCAATGGCTAATTGACAACTAAGCAAACATTACCATATTCTCTGCTGATATCTACTACTATCTTTTTTTCGAAAAAAAACTTTCAATCTATTCATCTTCAATCATGGTAGAACAACGAACATTAGAAATAATAAAAATTACATCCAGATTCATAGACCACCTAGCGACGACTACAAGCACTGAAGCGAGCCGAAGGCGTGCCGCTGCCATCACCCCTCCCTCACCAGAGCCGGGCAAACCTTGTTGTAGTAGACAGTTGGGAAGTCGTCGTGCTAAGGACCCAAAGAACCAACGCACCAGAACAGCAACCGCCGCAGATGAAGAGTGTAGATTAAAAGAATGCGACCCGAAGACACGCGAACGAAGATGAACGACGAACAGATCCGAACAAATCCACCAAAAAACAGGTATAGCTGAAGGCCCACTAGCTTCCATGCCATTCCTCAACCCAAAATAATGAAACTAGGGCATTTCTAGCCGATCACCTGAAAGTCAATAGATTATCCGGTGGAGTAAACTTTTACTAAGGTAACAAATTGTGGGCAAAACTGCCGCAATCACGACGCTATCCCCGCTGGAAATCTTCCCCGTGACTTTCCTTCCTTACGGATCACGGGAGATTTTCCTGCTGCTAAATCGTTTTACGCGTGATTTTTTCCTTGACTTTCAACTCAACTAACGCTGGCCGCACCTAGCCGATCCCCACAGTGTGGAGTAAAACCAAATTGTGTGTATTTTGTGTCTTAGCCACATCAACTTCAAATACTACACAATATATATAATGAGAATATTAAAATTAAAACATGCATCACATAACTGTCATAACATTTAGTTTCATCATCACGAATTTCAAATAAAAACATGCAAAGTTCACCCAAAAGCTATCACTTCAAAAACAATATTTGATCCAAAATCACCACAGCCATAATATGTATATGTTGTGGATTGAGTCAATCAATGGCATGCACCACCACTCCCTCGACCACCACCATTCAAACGAGGTCCTTTGAATCCATTTCTCGTTCTTGCGCAGCTCTTTGTAGCAATGATGCAATGTGAAAGGCTTGTGGCCAAACTTGGTGTTACTATGCTTGAAAAGTTCTTTGATGTAGGGGGCATACTCCGTCACTTGCACACCACTCGGTGGTGCATTATTCACTTGGTTGATCCAATTGGACCATCGGTTGCATTGGTCGTGAATGGTGCTCGAACGATGCCCAAGAGAACCTTGCATACGGCTTGATCATACGTCCACGAAGTTGTTGTAGTGCACGAGTATTCTCCCAAATCATGGTCTTGGTTTGATCCATTCAGATCATTGCATCCATGGAAAGCGCACACCAAACATCACAAAGAGCAATATCCTACTTTTGGTTGTAGTTGGCGGTGCGGGACCATGGCACCTTCGTGCTTGCTTTGGTCACCTCTACAACCTCCTCCTCCTCAGCCTCCTCATCGACCACCACCTCTTCAGCCTCCTCCTCCTCGGCCTCCTCCTTTTCCCCAGTCACCTCTTGCTCCATGTATTGGGTCTCCTTCGAATGATTCCAAAATGAGTCGTAGTTCAGCTCGTCAAGGCCTATGGTGGGCGAGGACTCTAAATATGCAAGGAATTCGACAGTGTTCATCTCCGAACTAGAAGAACAAAGCAAACACTACCAATAATCACTACAGCCACCAAAAATCACTATTGACTACCAACAAGATGCGAGGTTTTTCTTTACCTTGTAGGCATTTCATCGAGCACTTCCGGCCGCGATGCTTGTTGCCGGCTACGGCCGCCACCCACGTCGAAGAAGTAGTCGTAGGGCACATAGAAGTAGATGGACGAGGCACCGACCTAGGACGAGGCGCCACTGTGGTCTTCTTCATCTTCTTCTTCGCGACTACCTCGGCGAGTGCCGCCGCCGCCATCGGCTTTCGAGATCGTTTGGCTCCGGCTGGAGTGGCGGGCTAGTGTCAGAGAGGCGGTGGCTACCGTGGAGGCCATTGGAGCGGTTGGAGGAGGAGCTTGAAACCAGTGGGTTTTTTTTCATCCCCAAACTCTTCTTCAGCAAGAGAAGTGGCGCGTGGGTGAGTTCCGGCGACGGTGGCCGGCAGGGTGAGGGAAGGGTCCGGACTATCCATTCCTATCGGAAGGACGGTCATCGGCGGCGGCGGCGGAAGACAGGGCGGCGTGGTGGTGGTGGAAGAGAGACGCCAATTTTACACGTCCGCGACAGGAGTGGTATATTTAGAAAGATTTGAGGGGATATAGGAAGGTACGGTAAAAAACTTTTACTCCACTAAACCAAATTGGGATCTGCTAGGTGCGTCGTAAGGGAGTATTATCAAATTTTTACTCCCTTACGGGCGGATTGAGGATCAGTTAGAAATGCCCTTAAGTAGTGTACTTGGGTTATTAGTATTACCGTGCTCACATCATCATCAGTGGCATGAGGGAGAGGGGCCTTACCTATTAATTAAATTATATGGCACGGGACAACTATATTTATCTTTTTTTTTCAAGAACACACTATAGTCGCAGACGCTCATACACTCATAACTATGAACACACGTAGACCCTACCCCTATGAGCATCTCGAGAAACTGAGCCGGCATGTCATATTGAGATTGATAAAGTCACCACAGGTGCCTCGTAGTCGATGGCAACGTCTCCTCACACTGAACGTGTATCGCCGAAAATACTGAAATAAATTCAGAAATAATGCGAGCACCATGATTTGAACCCTGATGGGTTTGAGATATCACTATCCTCCTAATCATCGAAACACATATTGCTTCGCACAAGTAGATTTATCTAAAGAGTAAATCTATGGACTGCGGCTTCGGTAAGGTCCTATATGTTGTCATGGTTTAGCACCCAAGAGTTGACAGTAAAAAAACTGCTTAATTAGACTCCTTGTTTGCAACGTCGAAATTTTCATCGATACGTGTATGGAGACATGATTGTATTGGAGTATAAAGTACGACATTTCTAATATCTTTAATAAGATTTTTTTAGCTATATATAATCCATTGTATGTTTCATTACAATTTCATGCTCTATTAGAACAGTAATAATAATAATAAAGAAAAAATTAAAGAAGAAGAAGAAAAATGGATTGATCAAGGAGAGCTTTGACCTCCCAATCGAAGAGAGTAACAAGCTACTCTACCTACAACCAGAGAGGTCTCTGACTCTCTGTTACGAAGCCTCCTCCGATCCTTAGCTACTTTGCCGCCGTCGGCGGCTAGCTGGAGCGGCACCCGTGCCGAACGTGTCTGGTGAAATCACATGACGCGGCACGAGTTGGGGTTCTCGTCGTCGAACAGGCGGTACGAGTCCTGCAGCGGCGGCGGAGGCGGAGGCGGCGGCGCGTGCGTCCCGGGCGGGCTGTAGTAGTCCTGGTAGTAGGACTCCGGCGACGCGTGCGGGTACGGCATGTAAAGGTACGACGGCGACCACTGCTGCATTGGCTGCGCCGCCTGCTGGGAGTAGGCCTGCTGCGGCTGCGGCTGCGGCGGTTGCTGCTGCACGGACATGGAGTAGCTCTGCTCTGGCTGCGGCGCGTAGTAGGACACGCTCGCTCCCGGCTGCGCCGTGTGGTAGCTCATCACCGGCTGTGGCGCGCTGTACGGGTTGAACTCCTGCTGCGCGTGCGCCGGCACCGGCGCCGGAAATAGGGACCTGTCCGGTGCAGGTGCGTCCTTGGGCTTGCTCGGTTTCTTCTTGTCCTCGCCCTCGTCATCGCCGGCCTCCTTTGTGGCGGCAGCGGATCCACTCACGGGCTCGGTGCCCTTTGCCTTGGGCTCGGTCGCCACGCCATCGCCGCCGTCTTTATTTGCCTCGTCGCTTGGTTTCGCCTCCTCTTTCTCAGCCTCCTTCTCAGACTCTGCTTCCTTCTCCGTCTCAGGCTTCTTCTCCAGGGACGTCTCCTCCTGCTCCGGCTTCTTGTCCGAGCTGTCGGCATGCAACTCCTTCACAGGTTCCGCTGGCTTCTTGTCCGCCACAGCAGGATCCTTGCTGCCGTCCTCGGCCGGAGGGGCCGGCGCCGGGCCCTCAGTTGCGGGCGCAGCCTCGGGGCTGTTGGCAGGCGCGGCGGGTGTGTGTTGCCATGGCAGGGCATGCTTGCCTGACTTGTACAGCCTCTTGACGAGCGTCTCGGCGTTCACG
This sequence comes from Triticum timopheevii, assembly GCA_963921465.1. Lineage (NCBI taxonomy): Eukaryota > Viridiplantae > Streptophyta > Magnoliopsida > Poales > Poaceae > Triticum > Triticum timopheevii. The sequence continues at coordinate 656,857,584 of OY997274.1, read as the reverse complement.
GTGCCCGTCACGGTCACCTTGTGCTGCTGCGCATCTACCTTGACGTCCTGCACGCCTGAACATCCCAACCAAGACGACGGACACTTTTGTCAATTATAAGCCCAAAAGCAAACGGAAACGCACGCGACGATCAAAGAAGAGAGTGACGGTACCTTGGATGTTCTTGAGCACCTTCCGGACCTTCTTCTTGCAGCCATGGCAGTGAATGGTCACCCTCAGCACGATGGTCTGCAGATCCGGTTGTGTCGACGCCATGGGAGTGCGCTCCAGGGACTATACTGGTCGTTGGTTCCCCTGTTGCTTGGGGTGGGGGATGGGGGGCCGCTCGAATCTGTGGCCCTGGAGTTGGGAACTCAGGGGAGGTGCTCAACTTATAGTGGGATGGGAACAGGTGGGCGCGGGGTTGGACCAATGGTGTACGACCACAAAGGTCACTAACATGTGGGCCACATACTTTGCTACTGCGGCCGGATCTTTAGGCCATTCCCAGTGCTTGAAGGTGTACTCATGCAAAGGGCATCACATAGAAAAAGTATGATCTGGCACAACAGTTAAAGAGAGAGTGAGCATTAGGATGACCCAAGAAGAAAACGATGATAAACACGTGAACATGTGCAAAATAGCTACTAACAAATACATGAAAGAGTTCAAGTGTTAAACAATTAAATGAGAGGAGTTTAACTACAAAAGCTAAGTACCTAGACATTGGGAAGATTAGTTGCTAATTTTTTTAATGAACTTTGCATCTCCCCTAAACACCAATGCATCAGAAGAGGCTTTAGCACACAGGGGCCGCGGCGTATCCGTTCCGTTCCTAAGTACCAGGCGTTGAAACAATTCGACGGTACCTGTTGTGTCGGTGGCTTCGGCCCACTTGAATTGGATAATCTAATTCAGAATTCATTTATGCTTGGGTAAACCCATAATTCAGAATAAATGGTACATCGCCCCCGTCGGTACATAGTGTACATACAGCCCATACACTATGCTCTTTTTTTAAAATATCCAAAAAGAGTGCGGATGATATGAATTGAACTCATGACCTCTTTTTTAAATAAACATCAACCTTTTAGTTAGAAATAATTGTTACACTGTCAATAAGAAAAGATACAATATCACTCATATGCTCCTCAGACCAATCCCTAGTGACGGAAAATTTCGCTAGCCTAGCAAGTTTGTGAGCCATATTATTTGCTTCCCTATTACAATGTTTGAACCTGAACTCATGACCTCTTCCTTCATAGTGAACCGCAATAACCAACTATGACATCTTAACACTTGTGTGTATTTACTTCTTTTTTCTTTTACACCTGATTTCCATCCACCGGTTTTCCGCTGGTTTTGGTTTCGTTTACATCCGTAAAACTTAGAAGCGGGAGGCAGGCCATGAGAATTTCGGGATTGGAGAAAAACTAGAACTCATTGCCCTTAATATAAACAATGAAATAGTCCACATATGTTTTCCTCTAGTTTTGGGGGAGCTTTCTCTCTTCTAGAAGTTGAAATACCAACTGACAGCAAGAGGGCAACGCAACCATAACACTGTTATGGATGTACCCCCACCCCAAATATGAGCATAAGAATGCCGTGCCTAGACATAAACTCACACGCCTCCCTCCCGGAGCCAGCCTTTTCTCACTCCCCCGATCTGAGAATGGCGTGCATAGACATAAGGATGCCGTGCATAGACAAGTACGCAACGACACACGACCAAGAACGCCCTATAAGAACTATACGAGTAAGAGCATGTACAGCCGGACGCCTCAAATCATCTCCCATATACCCGCGGACGCGTCCGGTCAGTGACCGGACAGGAGAGAGAAGAAAAAAAGTGACCCAATCCGACCCCTCATATCTTTCCTATATGTTCGGGCTGTCCGTAAACCCTCATCCATCTCACGGAGGGCTCGGGTTGCCAAAGCTGCTCACGGATGGGCGAATCAAAGGGCAGCGCCTGGGGGTCATGCTCGCGGAAGGAGATCGTGGACGTTGTCTTTGGAGCTTGTCGGATTGAATCCGTCGTTGAAGATGACTAGCGCGAGAAGGCAGAGCTCCTGGACATGGTTGAAGGGTGAGCGGTGGCTACAGTGGTTGCGACAACGTGCTCCGACCCGTCTCGGGTGAGCTCCAGATCGAGGACAGAGGGGAAGAGGCGCGGTGAAGAAGGACAACAGCTAAGGGTTCGTTCCGGGGTCGCGAGGGTCGACCTTATGCCCCTGGGAAGCCGGGGGATGGCCGGCACGCGGCAAGAAATAAAACTCATTATCAAAGGTAAAGATATGAAAAGAGGAAGAAGTCGAGCTAGAAGAAAAATTCCCGCAGCAACCATAGTTGCTGCGTGTATAAGAGCCGAACGGCGCGGCCATAACCGACGGATGGCTGCCCCTCCCTTGTGAACAGAAGAAGGGGCTGACGCGGCTGGATGGGGTGGGCCTCTACTGTTCAATTTAGGCTGAATAGCACAGTGCATGTTTTACTTTTATTCTTTCCTTTCTGTTTTGATTATTTATTTCTGTTCTGAACATAATTGGGCTAGCAAACTATTTTTGTTGATCATGAAACTTTGCGCACAAATGCAGTACAATATTCTAGGGCTACACACAAAGTTCCAAATATTTGAAAATACACACATTTATTTATAGAATTTGAATGGCTTTATTTATTATTGTTGGTCCACTTGAATATTGTTGGAGGCAAATTTGTCATCCAAATTGTTTTATTTCTTCATTATAAATACTTTCGGATTTTATGGGATATTACAAACATTTTAGTTTTATCATTTGAAGAAATGATAATTTGACTTGCAATTTAAAATTGAATTTGACTTGAGTTTTAATCAAGGGGTAATTTAGCTTAGTAAGCATGGTGACATGGCATAAATAGCATGGGATCATTGTAGATTAACTATCAAGGTGTTACATTTAAGAATCATGCTATGCAGGCCCAAGAGTGTTTGCATATAACTAAAGACCCTGATACCGAAAAGATATTGTATACATCGGGCATGATTGAGCTTTTGTGGGCAATCAAACACGCCCGAAGCTGCAAGGAAATCACAACAACACAGTGTATAGTATACATGGTGTTGCGCACGCTACACTGGTTGGTGTTGTACCTAAGGAAATCTCCAACGCCGAACCTCAAACTATCTTCATACGTACGGACCGTGCGGTGCGAACCACGAAAGCCATCCAACATGGTCCTACATCGGTTCGCAGGGTGGTCCGGACGTGTTTCCTCCCGCAAACATGAGACAAATGGGCGGGGGGGGGGGGGGGGGCGCTTTGCGGGCATCCAACCAGCGCCAGCTGCCCGCATTCATGCTGCTATAGAGCGGCTGCTCCCTTTGAAGAGGGTTGCAAAGCTGATACGACCTCTCGCAGACGCCGACATTGAAGCAGCACGCCAGCCGATGGCGCCGCCTGCGACGCGTCCCTAGTGTCTGCGCCTGGTCAATGCCGGAGATGCGTTACTTGACGGGAAGGACAAATATCTACCACACTCGTCCAATGCCCCGCTCGTCTGTATGCCACCATTAAGCAGGATTGCCGGCTGAGAAACCCACTCCGTCGTCGTGGAATGATGCACTCGGACGCATGGCCTCACCGGAATCCGCTATTACTCAACACCACAACACAAGCCGCTCCACATACTACTCCCTTTGTACCACATCCGCCATGACTGCAGGAGGCAACACTCTGTGGGAGAGCCTTTCGACACATATGAAACACGAGATGGTCGCCCTCGCGGCCTCCTAGCAGACCTCGCCCGAGGTCTCTGATGATGAGAACGACCCCACGATGGGGATGTGCTCTTACAACACCGCACTGAAGCCCGCGCATGTGCATGTTGGCTTCACCATGGAGCAGGCGCAGACGCACTACAACGCCGCCATGGCGGAGGAGCGGGCCGCGTTGGCGCCTATGTTGGTTTTCCAGCAGACACAGGAGGAACAACGGTACAATATGTTGCTCCTATAGCATCATTGGTTTGTGGAGGGCCAGATCAATGATGAATGTGTAAACGAGGAGGCCGTGCCGGCCATGGCCGCAGCAAACCCCAAATTCACCGCGGAGCAGCGTGTGAGCTACGAGGTCGTCCGCGCTCAAGCTGTCGCTCGTTGTGATGCGACCGTCGCGGAGGCGCGGCTACCGGCGATCACGAACGAGAACAACGCCAGTTGTGCCTCCTACGTGATGTCGAGAAACTATCGGGCGGCTCGGTTGGACGACGACAATGCTAGTGCCACCATCTCCATCATGGACATCACGTCCACCACCGCCGTAAGATAAGTTTAGGGTTGTATTTCTTTTTTTTAAAATATTTAAAATGTAACGAAAATCCAGCGGGTTTGCTTAATCTCGTTTGGTTTATATGAAAATCCACCGTGTTTGCATGAACTTCATCGGATTTATTAAAAAAATGTTTGAAATTCATGAGTACGGCGTTGAATAGCGGTCTTCCGCATCCATGTCCACAAACGGATGCATGAGAAAATTTACGGTTTGCCGTTGGAGACGGCCTAAGCTTGTGGTTTATTTTCAAACGAAAATCTACAATAGGCGTCCCCTTCCTTGGCGGTCAAACAAACCGCACGTATAACTGAAACCGCCAAAACGGAAGCAGAGATTGCAGGATAACATTAACAAGTCGGGATGCAATCAATACCCAGGAAGGCGCGCCAGCAATTGCCATACGTACTCGCGTCAGGTATTGCGTGTGCCGATGAGGAAAAAGAAGAGGTATTTTATGTGCCGATATGAACCAACAACCATGAAGGCCGGCGGCTCATGCATCCTCTTCGTCCGTTTCTACAGAAACTCCGGTATTTGCTGTGTATATTGACGACTTGCCGACCGATCGGTTCATGCACGTAACACGTAAGGCCATGGGTGCATCTTACAGCTTTATTTGTTTGTAGGCGTTGCATCTACGTTCCTCTGCAGCGGTGCTGCATGGGCCGGCGACGCGCATCACATCTCATCAATCTTTAATATTTAAATCGATTCCCCCTCTGCTCTGATTGAGTCCCGTGTGTCGCATTGCAATTCTGTTCAAAACCAAGTAGCCGAATACATTGATCTCTGGCTTCACGGTCTAATACCGACGATTCCGATGGCGGTCTTCCGACATCAATCATGTCCATGATTCATGTACGTCTCTCAAATGTTCATGATTGCGTACCATGATGCTGATGCATAAGGTAGCCAGCCATCTGTCAAGCACATCCATTGTCATGCAATGCAGTTCGCTGATCACTTTCATCAGATCACGATATAATCCGATAGACGAACACGTGTTTGACATTGCCCAGACGATGGATCGACGTTCTAGACTGTTTGCACTTCCACGCGCCGTGGCCTCAGCGCCAACAAATAACACCTTGTGCCTTAGATAGTGTGGTTAATACCGAAAGTCCTCTTCTACACCCGAGCTCAAAGGAGCTCGGGATGAACAGTAACTCACAAAACATTTAAAAAATATTTTAAAAAATCTGAATTTTATTTGCAGCAAACTTTGACAAATGTTCTAAGCGCTTCAAATTTTCATCATGAAATCATATTTTTGGAATTCATGGCAAGAAAAGAAATCAATGCTAAAAATGCTTTGGAAAGTAACATTTTTAGAAGTATCGATTTTGTTTTTTTCCACTACTTAAACAAGTTTTTATCTCTTGATGAAACTTTGCAAGCTCTTAGAACATTCATAAAATTTGCCATAAACTAATTTCAGAATTTGTTTTAATATCTTTTAAATGTTTTTTGATTTTATTCTTCACCCAAGCTCCTTTGAGCTCGGGTGCAAAAACATCACGTCCGGTTACTAGCTACGCTATAGCATAGAAGCTCAGAGCATCTCCACTCCCCCCCGCAACATGCCTCCTAGGGCCCTTTTCTTAGCACCGGTGGTGAAAAATCGGCCCAGTCGCGTCCCCAAGTCCTTGTTTGTCGCCTGTTTGGGCCGAAATAACAGCCGGCAAACCCGAGCCGAAGCCATCCCCCTGGGGATCGCCTGGGGGCGCCTGCCGAAGTGAAAAGGTGCGTGGGTCCACTCTATCGGCGAGAGCCAGCCCTTTTTCCGCCGCCCCCACTTTTCCCTACATTTTCCTTTTGCTCCCCGCCCCGCGCCCACCATTCTCCTCCCTCTCCCCGCCATTCTCCTCCCTCACTCTGCCATCTGGCCGCCGCCCCGCCATGCCGCCGAACAAGTATTTGGCCCCTCGCTGCCACGGATGCCGATTCCGACCTGCCAAAGCAGAGGAAGCCGAGGGCGCCAATGGCGAAATCACCGGGCATGTCGAACGCCGAGTGGAGGGCGGAGGGTGGCGCGCCGGGAGGCTGTCACCACCGACCGGCGGAACAGGCTCAACGCCAAGAAATCCCAGGATGCCGCGGCGCGAGCGGCGGCTAAGCAGGCCGAGGCATCTCGCGCAGGGGCGATGCATCCGCCCGGCGGCCATGGCCAGGCGTGAAGCCAGCAGAGCATTGCATCGCCGGCCAGCTTCTTGCCGCCGGAATGGGGTTGCGCCCCCTCTCCTGGCTACTCCGACGGCGATGCGCATGGTGGATTCAACCCCAACATCACTTTTCCACATGGCCAGCGATCCTCAACTGCCGGCCAGCGCACTCCCTCGCCCGCGTTCGCCGGCGTCCAGTACCCCCCGTAAACCTACTTGCCGCCGGCATGCGCCGCCTCACCGCACCGCCTCTCCGATGTGGCGCCCTGTCCTTCTCACAAGCCTCCTCGTCGCATTTCGGCAACCCTGACCCGACGGAGGACGACATGGAAGAGATCATTACGAGTGGCTCAGCCGCGACCTCCTCCTACCCCGGCTTCCACGAGCAAGACGACGACATCATCGGTGACATGGACGACGAGCTCGATGGCACCGAGGAGGAGGAGGAGGAGGAGGAGGAGCCGGCTCCGGCGAGGAAAGGAAAGGCGAAGAAGCGGGGGGGGGGGGGGGGGGGCAATGCCAGCACGAGCGAGCCGCGCGTCAAGTGGACGTCCAAAGAAGACGAGTGCCTCGTCTAAGCATGGAAGACCATCAGCCTCGATCCGGTCACCGGCGGGAACCAGAACGCCGACACGTACTGGACGCGCATCCAGTCGGCGTTCATGAGCGCAAGCTCGTGGACCCCTAGTTCGCCACCATTCACATGAAGCGCGGCGTACAAGCCATGGCGAACCATTGGGCGATCATCCAGTCGGCCTGCAATAGAAGCTAGGACGATGCCGAGCACGCTCACGCTAGCCAGTTCCACGCCAGAGTAGCCCATTGTTTGATGCGCCTACGTGTCCTTCCTTTTGAACCCGAACTTTCATGTATGGTTGGCGAACTATGGCATGGTGATCGCGGAACTTTGTGGCTGATCGCCGTTGATCGCCGAACCCGTGGCATTTTTTGGCAGCGGGAAAGACAGTATGTGACTTGGGGCCGAAACCTGGGGGGACACGGCTAGGAACTGGCTTGCCCCCACGGCGAAAAACTCCGCCGGCACTTGGGTCAAAAGGCAATCGCCGGGTGCGCTGGGGTCCGAACGAGTGTAGATGCTCTTAGACGCTAGTAAAAGAGAGACTGCGTCCTTGACGCTAGCCATTTGCGCGCCAAGTCGTTGGCTAAAAGGCGGGAGGAGACGTTGACAATGACCGCTTACGTACCTACTTGCAGCGTAGAGAGGTTAGTGTCGGATCCTACAGCTATTACTCCGGAACTTCAACCACAGTGCCCCACGCAGTTTTCTCCCAAACAGAAGCAGAGGGTCAGCGACGGCAGTTGAGAGCCACTACAATACCTAATATAATTGGGACTTTTCGCTGGATAACCTCTGGTTAGACTGCTCATCGCTTGGCTATAACATTTTCCTTTTTCCTTTGGTTACTCTTTGCGCACACTGAATTTGGGATGGTTACTTTTTGCGCGCATTGAATTACCTTTGGGATGGAGCCGGTATTTTCGGAGTTTGGTCAAAAGGGCACCGAGTGTGCTAGGATTAACCCGGATTTGACCTACCCATTTGTCCCTGCAGCGAGCTTTCACGACACATGAATCGTATCCACCACGTCTCCTTATTAGGCGAGGTAATTTGACTAGCCTAGCTTAGCAGAGCTAGGGCTTGACAAAATAAATAATTGATGGGTGAGATATCAGGTGCAGTCGTGATATCCGAACATCGGCTATCATGTTTGACGGCCAAGGTTGCCATAGCTACTACTAGCTTATTACCGCACTATTTGCATGGCTGTTCTTCTTGATCCAGATTGTATTTGTGTCTCATCTCAGTCACCTCATACCTGACCCGGTGTGGTTGTCACCATCATGGAGTGACAAAAGTGCAGATGATTATCCCAAGCGCAATCGTTCATGACTATTTTCAGGATGCCGCTTTACAAATTAAAAGTGTTTAAATTCTGGTAGTTGTGCGGTCACTCATATATTTATATGATAGCACTGAGAAACAAATACTTTATGATGCATAAATAGTAAGTTTCAGTACATTGCTTCGAGTCAGGGACCTGTTTGTCCTACAGTGTGTGTTTTCCATGCCTCCCTCGAAATAGGATTTCGTCATGTTTTCTAAACAACGGAAAGGACAACCAAATAAATACACAGTTGAATGATACAAGATTGAAAGATAACCCTCTTACAAAGCCGACCCCGTGATGTCCGACACACATAGCATGTACATGACTACGCTACCAGCAACGGATACGAAGAGAACTAAACAACTCACGCTACGACTAAGCACACCTAAACTCCGCAAGAACACCCCCAAGATGAATACCGACGCAGCGCGTCGCCGCTGCCGAGTCCACAGCGGACAAAGCACTGCAATTGCGACAAAATGGACGATGATAATGAAGTTCTTTAGCCCAAACTAACGACCCACTTGTCATCTTGAACACTGTTGCATGCCTGCTTGAGCACAGCCTTGAACTAAGCATCTTTTGCCGCATGCCTAGTCTTGAACCCTTTGTGGCAGCTGTTCTTGAAACCTGACACATGTGCATTGCATGCTTCTCAAGAACTGTAAACCCCAGAAATCCTGTCGTGGAACATGACATACCACTTGTCTTTTTTTTCTTTTTTTTGAAAAGGGGAAACACCCAGGCCTCTGCATCATCATGATGCACACAGCCAAACATACCACTTGTCCTAGCATTACAGAAAACTAACATACCAGACAACAAGCAATGGAGCCCACAAGCAACATGCAATATAGCACACAAGCAAGAGTAGAAAAGCAATAGTAAGCATGCATGAGCATAAGGGATATCAAGTTCAACCTAGCACTACTATGGTGTTGTCTTACCACCACATCCAAAAGAGGGTGTATCCTACCACTGCAAGTTCATCATCGGCGTGAGGGGTTAGTATATATCACCTCATCAAAATATACAGACCATCAAATAGTTTTCAAACCCTAGCTACACAAAATATACGTCGTCATCGCCCATGATGGCGTCAGTCATGCTGGTGAAGACACTAATCTTTTCCTCCATCAAGCCACCCATCTTCCTCTTCCTATCAACTATTGCTTTTAGGAACAACCAACCAAAATTAAAGAAAGTGATAGTTTCTTATAACCCTAGCCAATAATGTACTATATTCGTCCCATAATGTAGGACGTTTGTCAAAAAGGTCTTACATTATGGGACGGAGAGGGTAGTAGTTTTTTGCATTTACTCTTATAGTTACGCAGAGAGCACTGTGTCGGCTTCCTGATTTTCACATGCACTATCCATCCCCGGTTGCTCGGAATACTTCTCTCAGAGCCAGACGCAACATGTCAGGCTCATCCTTGTCTGCTGGTTGGTTGCGCATGAATGAATGCGCAGAGGAGAGGGAGACAAAAGAAATATTGCATATTACACATTGTTGAGGTTCTTTGAATGACTTATCACATAACCACATGCATAAACATGGATGATGGAGTGTTGACATCATCCTTAGAACATGAATGGTGCAAGTTATTTGTTGGCACCCAAACCTTCTTCATAAAAAACAGGCGGCATGTATTGACACTAAAAAATGGTCAGTGGGACAAAATTGGAAGGAACACATGGAGTAGCTTCAACCTATATAAAAACATATTCAAATTGAAATTCCGAGTCCACCACTAGCTCTCTTCTAGATTGTCGGAATGGATATAAGGATAGTTCGAATAAGAGCTCAGAACGAAAAGTTATGTCAATTCAAAGAATCATGTGTTCACGACCAATTCTGGCTTGCCCATAATTACCCTGAAAATGATCTCAAATGAACAAGTGAACAACTAAAGTTATATGTCTCGTCAAAGCGAACAACTTTGCCTTTTGGATTATCTGAAGACGAGTCATCTGCAGGGTTTTGGAACAAATTTCGGATACCGCCCAGTATCTGGGTTTCTAGCTACCCCACGAGAATACTGCGTACCAAGCAAAAAAAAGATGAAAATTTTGAATTTGAACGGCTACAGTTGGGTTAACTAGGACAGAAACTCAAGTAGAACATCTAAATAATTTGTAGTCTCCTGTTAAAAATGTCCCACTATCACTTCACTAACTAGGTTGTGCGTTTGAGTCCCATTACTTCCATCTCCGCAATTCTTTTGCTTCAATTATTGTTAAATTTTTTTAAAGATGGAGCGGAATCGAACCCACGATGACATGCCACTGCGCCGAGAGCTAGTATATGAACGAGTTTAGCTCAAAACAAATCTATACCTAGCACAGAAAAAAATGAATTCAAAATCCGTTAAAAAATTTCGAGAGATATTTTCTTGGAATTTTACTATAACCTCGGTATCCGCGTTTCTCGCCCACCCTCGGTATGTTCATGGGATTTGGTAGCCAAAACGTTGGTCATCTGCAACCTCAAGTCCCAAAATAGTGATCTGCACACCATTGGACCTGTCTTAACAGAAAACATTGTCTCGAACCCGGATGCTCTGTCCTTAATGGAAGCATTGCAATATTTTACCCAGTTTTGCCTACACGAGATCATCACTAAAGCGACCTCAAATGGAAAATTGTTTAACATGAAAGGTGTGTGCCCCGTCGAGGAGAACAATTATGGTTTTTGTATCACCTTAATCCACGGTCATATGCGACCTCCATGACCAAAACAATGGATTGCTTGAGTTGGGCTCAAAGGCACCAGGCTTAGTTGTCCCAGTTAGGTTATATGTTAGCTTTCTTGGACAGGATTTTGAACCTTTTCTTCTTTGAAAATTCCAACATCCTGATATATAGACGAGAGATGATGACCGATTGCAATAAAACACAATCAACACGTGATGAACACATTAGGAGTGCAGAAGAATCAGTCAACACATGGGGAGGTAGATGAACGGGACCATGGGAAAAACATGATGCTAACGGTTTTCTAATTAGGATGGAGGACAAAAACTTTCATAAGAAGACGGCTGCATGCTAGACGTGTGCTAATTGGATTTACGAGCACACAACATGTGCATGCATGCTGCTTACCTTTACCTAACCGTGCTTTAATTAACGGCAATGAAATTAGTTCACGTGCAAACTATCACTCAATTATTAATGTATGAATGCATCTCCAGCAATGAGATTGTTAATTTACACGTTTACATGCGCTTCAATCACCAGTTATGACGCACGCACAGACGGAACTGCAATTTCCTCGCAGACAACAAAAACTAATCTTCGTAACATCATCTTCTTCTGCACACAAGCTGTTGCCGCCTGATTCCCCATAGCTCTGCTTTGACAGGTACTGTTCATCTTCAATCAGGCGTTCAAATTTTCGGATCTGGAAATTCATTATGCTCGTGTTAGCATACACGATGGTCAACTGCCTAGACGTGGTATATGTACCATTTTAATAAATAAAAAATGCAGTATACCCAAGAACGTACTAGGAGTCCTCTTGGTTGGCGTTGGGTTTCCTAATAATCTATAGCTGATATGGAGGTCTCGTTGCTGCTTTCACTGCGACCTTGTACTTCTTCATCACCAATTTCTATCACCGACACTCCAGTTTTGTGTGCAACAGCAACCCTGATAGATGAAACAATCAATTGACACAGCCACAAACCACCGCTTTACTAGTCTGTAATCTTAGGAAACGAAATCAGTGTAAAGGACTACAACATCAAAATAACTAAGCAGACAACAACAGGGTAATACATAAATGAAAAAGAACTGGAAACACCGATGATTACCTTTCTGACCCCGTCAAACATGCGAAACCATGAACCTGTCTACTGACCCCAAGCTTTGTCTTCAGCCTGGGAAATATGAAGCACTCACTATTTTAGCATATATAGAGAGAGCGGCTAACCTGCATATTTTTTTCGAAACCGAGTAAAAAGATTTGTCTCATTGATTAATTAAGCAGAAGAGAATCACCCAGTTAATTAACAGAAAATCGGATAAAAACCAACACAAACCAACCACATATAGACTACTCATAGAGCGTGAAACCCCAGAAGTGCAACGATCAGCCCTACAACCATACCCAACACGCAACGACACCAATCCCCACACTATATTACACCGCAAGGAGACCCCTAACTAAACTGCCTGGGCTGAAGACCACGAACACAACCAAATCCACGGAGACAAGCCAGGCCATAAGGACCGCCCAAGAGAATGATGGCCATCCATCAAGCATCTACAGACGCAGTGCTTTCTTCACAATTGCTTGCCAGATCCAGGGCTAGCCGCCTCCAAACGCGTGAGCAAGCTGCCAAGTTGTGTCTGAGAATGTCATCAACCTTGTCCCTCACAAACACCACTACGACAACATCCTCACCCACGGGTACCACGGACACAGCGGACTAAGGCGTGTCTAGTTGCTCACATGGCAGAGGTGAACCTAGCAGTTGCGCCTCAGAATTAGGTGCCAACGCACCTACCTCATCAACCTCGTCACCCACCGACACCACCTACTCCATCTCCTTTGGAAGCACCAATGAAAGAGGTGAAGTGGGCTCCCCACAACGCTCCTGCAGCTCAGGCATAATAGGTGCCACTAGAGCCACGACCTCGTCGATGACTACACAACCAGAGGCAGTCAACAACACATGCATCGGTGGTGGACATGATGTAGCACGAGGCGAGAAATGTTCATAAAGGTTTGCTTCCTACCTAACTAAAGGCCCAATGGACAAAGAACAATTGGAGGAAATAGGGAAGGTCGGTCCGGACAAGGTCCCTCTCGCCCCCTCCCCTCCCAAGACGCTCCCGCGAGCGCCGGGGGGGGGGGGGGGGACCCTAGCCGCCGGCCCAGGGCCCTCCTTCCCCTCCTCCTCTCCTCGCCGCCGCCACGGCGAGCTAACGGGCAAAGCCCGGCCAGCATCGGCGGAGGCGGGGCGTTCTCCTTCCCCTGCTCGGTTCCTGGTGGCGCAGGCCGCCGGAGTCGGGCGGCGGCGTGGCGCGGGCATGGGGTGTGGCGGTGCGGTGGCAGCAGCCGGCGGCGGAGGCGCGGTCTGCTGGCGGCCGTGCGAAGGGGCTGTGGGTTGGGGGCGGCGCGCGGGCTCAAGGCTCTGCTTCCGGCGGCGGCTGGGCCGGGCCCTGGCGCGCGTGGAGGCGGGGTCTGGGCCTTCTCTGCCTGGCCCCCCTCGTGGTGGCGCCCCTGCGGTCCTCCGGTCAGGTCTGGCCAGCCCTGGTCTGGTCTTGATGCCGGCAGGGGTGCGGGCTACGGCCGCAAGGGCCTGCCGGCGGCTCGCGGGGGCTGTTGCGCTCGTCGTCGTCGACATGGTGGTGGTGGTGGTGGTGCGTGCCTGCCGGATTTTTCCTTTTGTCCGGTCGGCAGCGCGGGTTTGGGGCCCCAGCCCGGCGTGGTTGCGGTCCCGGCGATGGGCGGCGGCGAGGAGGTGGCCTCGCCGTGCCGGCTCCATGGCAGCTCGGCGGGTTGACTGCGGCGGCGGCTGGCTTTCCGGCGTCGGCTTGTCTGTAGGCGGCCTGTTTCGACCTTCGACCCTCTCGTCGTCTGGTTGCTACCTTCGTCGAAGGTTCGGCCATCCCTCGATTACAATCCATCGCTCGCCTCGTGCTCGGCAGCAGGACTGAGTTCGTCTCGCGCCCGGCAGCAGGACCGACCTCCTCTCGCGCCCGGCAGCAGGATCGTGCTCGTCTCACGCCCGACACTAGGACCGTGCTCATCTCACGCCCGGCAACAGGACGTGTCGATGGAGGCCAATTTTGGCCGGCCTCTGGGTTTCGGCGTTGGGGGCAGCCCAGGGGTGCGAAAGGCGGTTCCTTTCCGCTCGTATCTTCGGTTGGGGTAGCGGTGGGGTCACGGGTGAGGTGGTGTCGAGGTCTTGGATGCTGGGGCGGTGGCCCTGGTGGTGGTGGTTGCGCGGTGCTCTTGGACAAAGCCCGTGCCTTGGTGCTGCCCGGTCATCATGGTCGTGTGGGCGGCGTGGTTGCCGGGGTGTGGCGTTCGGTGGCGGTGATTGTGGGCCGAGGTGAAAACCTGCTCTATCTACGGACCGGCGGCGGCGAAGATCGTTCCCTTCTTGAAGGCGTCGTCGCGGCTCTCATTGTCCGTCATGCGGCTCCGGGGGAAACTCTGATCCTTGGATCGGGCGGTGGTGGCGCTCCAGCGTCGTATCCTTCCTGAAGGCGCCGCCTTGGAGCGCATGGTTCGTCATATGTAGCTTCATTTCTTCGGGGCGGTAGTGCTAGGAGTGGTATTGCTACCCTCAGCGCCTATGTATCCTGTCTTGGGTGTGTGCATGTGTTGCGGTGGCGTGGCGTGTGGTTGTACTAGATGCTTGTGGTTTGGTGCTTTTTATATATAAAGCGGGGCGAAAGCCTTTTTCGGTAACTAAAGGCCCAATCGAAAACTCAAGCAGCGAAGGCACAACGGGCGGAACCTTTAGTTTGGCGAGAGCGGCCTTCGCTCTCCACAAACACTCCCAACTCATGCAAGGCAGTCGCGAAGCAACTCGGTCTCCTCCACCAGGATGGGCTGCACTTGCACAAGCACCGGTGTTGCAACAACCTCCAGTGTAGGCAGTAGGGCAGGCAATGAGGCATCATGACGCGGCTTCAAAGACAGATCGAAGCGGTGTTGAGCACATCAAAAACACACTTTGTGGCCAAAACGAAGGCGTCCCATGCACCGGATTAGGTCCCTATAAGAATGGGCATGATGACCTTTGGAGAGACACTGAAAGCATTGATCCCTGAGGCACGCCGGAGGAGCAGGCCGGGCAATGGAAGCAGCCGGCAGAAGGCCTTTGTAGATGATGAACAGCGGCGCCTGATGACGAGGTGCCAATCTCCCAGCGTTTCCCCACGAGCTGCTAGCGCGTAACACATGGGATCAGTGGGCATCATCTTCTTGCTGACGCATCCAAGCAGTCCCCCAACCAGATGTTAGCGTCCAACTTGATCTAGCTCATACTCTACTTACGTTCTGGACGTTTATGTTCACATGGGCCAACATTCAGCAGAGAGCCCGCTCCATCCCAAAAGCCCGGACTGAAAGGAGGAGGGATACTCTCCCTTATAAGTTGGTCATGGCCTCCTCCGGTAAGTGAGGTGGGACTAAACCAAGCCAGCCTCCACCGGTGGACAGCAGCCCTAACACCAGGACGGTGCATGAAAGACCGGTAGCAGTGGGCGGCAACTGGAGTGGCGTGAGTGGAGCGGTCGGGACAAGCTGCAGACCGCATCGGGAGGCAGCTGCGAGAGCATTGGGAGCCTCGTCCTGCACAGCGACGGATACCACCGCATTGCCTGGGCCAAAGGAGTCGCCGGGCAAGGCAGCTGACAGCATCATGGATGTCGTCTGGGATGCAGGATCGATGAATAGTGGCAGCTCAGACGCACCGCAGAGACGATGGCCAGAGCGACCGCCACCACCGACTAGTGCGCAGAGCCGGCGCTTAGCAAGGCCGGAATAGTAGGAGCCAACGCGGACGATGAACCAGTGCGCAACACGGGCAGACCGCCGGAGTGGCAGATGAAGCCGTTAACAGAGGGGCGAAGTCGGAGCAGCCCGCACGGGGAGACTCGCTGACGCGGGCGCAGGCTTGGGCAGGGGCTCCTCCAGCACCTGCACGTACCCTCTACCAACCTGGACAGGGCGGCCCAGCGACGCGGACAGGAGCTCCTGATCTGGATCGGACCAAGCAGCAGACAGGGGGATCGGCAGGATGACGCACGCCCTGCAGCCAGAAGGCAGCGAGCTAGCCGGGACGCGGGGCGGCGGCAGGGTGGCCGAAGGGGCTGCTGACGGTGAGGATGACGGACGACGCAAGGTTGCGAGGGCTCATATTTCACTCCTGCTTTTTCATCCAAGAGGGATGGAGAGAGCAGATGTCCGGCCGATGGGGTGGCCGGAGCAGGGGGTCCGGCCGTGGTTGTATCGTGCTTACCTGAAATCAGTGGAGCTCCACGTACTAACTGGAAGACTGGGATCGGCAAAGAAGGAAAAGACTGCAGACTCGTGTTCGAGTGTATGGATACACTCCTTCTTCTGCAAGTCCCATATCTGTTTTGAAAAAAAAACAAGGCACTCATATATTAGAAGTGCTAGATGCATGTTGTATTAATGTACTTTTCATCATAATAGCTGACCTTGGCGGTGCCATCAAAAGAGCAACTAATCAAATACTGCTGACCATCACACGCAAAGAAATCCAGGCAGAGCACGCTTCCCGAATGCCCAGAGAGAGTATACTTGGATTTGGGAGAATCAAGACTCCAAACCTGAATACCAACCATATATAAGAGCTTCCAGTCATGGTACAGTAGAAAATGAAACGTACTCCATCTTCATCACTGCATCAAAAAGGTTACTTAGCAAACAAATATGATAGAGAAAGCAAAACCTTTACTGTATCGTCATCTGAAGCACTGACAAAACTGTTGGTGTCCTCTGGGTTAAATTTTAGTTCATTTGCCCCGGCCGAGTGTTCTTCAAATGTCTGTATGCAACTCCAGTCCCGCTCCCAGTCCCAAAGCTTTATTTTTTGATTACATCCAGACAACAAATACGGCTGGGTTGGATGAACGGCTAATGAACAGTAGGCAAAGTAACCATCATGAACTTTGAAGCTCGTGACCTTTTCGAGTTCCTCTTCATACTTGTACACATGGACGAAACAATCAGCTGACACAGCCACAAGCCACCGCTTACGTGCAATAAATTTAACTTTGGATACTGCAGTGAGGGCAATCGTCTGATTAGCATGTCATTGTACAACTGTACATATGGTGGAAGAAAATCATGTTAAGAAGTCAGAAAGCTTACCTAGTGCCTCTGAGACCTTAATAGAAGCAACCACTTTCTGCTAGTAAACAAGAATCAGTCATTTGTTAGTCCAATCTAAACAAAAGATAGGTATATTTGCGAACAAAATTGAGCTTTTGGTGATGACCCTTTACATTTAATCATGATAATTTAATTGAAATACTATGACGGGAAAAAAGTAGTCAAAAACATTTGCCAATATAGTGTGGTGTTTTATTGAGTACGGGCAAAAACTTCAACATTATGATACAGCTCCCATCGCCCATCACCAAGCATCGACTTTTCCTCTTTTTTTGGAAAAGGAGGTTAAGACCCCCAGCCTATATTTTCCTCCTATATTTGGCAATCAACAAAACCTGTATATGTACTTAGGAACTGTAAATGCTTGGGCCGCGAGCATCTTTCTGATGCAAAGGGCAAGCGGCCATAATTTTCTTTCTTTATCCAAAATACTAGTAGAAGAAGTAATAGAGGCAACTTGCCTGCTGTGTCTCATAGTTCCAAATCTGAACATCACCAAATTCGTGACCCGTTATAATCCTGTATGATAATGAGGTATTAGAGGAGGATAATCACATCCAATGCACTGACTTGAAAAGGAAGATTAAAGATTAAAATGCCCGTATTATCCTAGACACTTACAATGGCTCGGCCTGATGTGCATCCATACAATATATTGCACCGACTGCATCATCTGTAATCTGACCAAAGAACATTCCTGTCAAAACTAGAGAAACAACCACCAAGGTGGAAGGTCTTGGGAAGAGAAGAAAATGAAAACCTGAAAACTAATACCTGTATTAAAGGTCGGATTGTCTGCTAGGTCATCGATGCATCAAAGATGACAAACAAAAGGAACCATCAGTACAATTCAACTCAGTCACTGAAGCAGCATTATTCCAATGACACAACGCAATTACACTCGAATGAATTTAGTTGGGATCTCTTCCTACCTTGATCATCTCGAATCATCTATCTTACACAGTAGAGTAAATCAGAAGGAACCCTCTTTTGTTCTTTGTGACACATAACCACCAGTACTGGAACAATGTCGTGACACAGCACTGAATTGCCGTGAATAATCGCGCGAAGGCAACCACCCACAAGCCAACTGACGTGCAGCGCTAGCACCAGTAGGGACGCCCCGCTAGTCCCCTGATTCCGTCCCTAATTCTCATCCACATGTACTGGACGCCCGTCTTCTTTTCCTTTTTATTGAACCTAGGTGCTGTGTCGCTCACCTCGTATTATCCGTTTTTTTATTTGAGCATAACACGTGTTGTTATCTAGCCCACACAAACCACAGCTCTCAGCCCAGCCGAGACAATCAAGTACTTAGCAGCTATCCCATCCAGCCAGCCCAACGCAGCCTCGCATCATAGTGCCCACGCGGCCAGGCCCCAGTTGTTCGGTCTGTTCGATGCAAAACGAATACCGAACCGATCGATCGGGGCACCAAAGGCTCAGTTTCTTTTATTGCCAGAGACCGATCGGGACACGTTTTTTAGGAACCGAGAAAGCAAAAACACCGAAGTACCGAATCTTTCGGTTTGGGGAACCGAACGCCCACTCCGTCCCTAGGGAGACCAAGATGCTCTATAGCCAACTTGACACTCGGCATGGCAAATATCCCCATGGCCAACTTGACACTCGGCATGGCCAATATCCCCATGCTCACGCGCACCGTATGGGAGTAGCCCGATACCCATGGTCATGTCGGCAGCCCGGCTCGGCGCCAACAACAATGTCGTGGTCGCCAGTCTGCAACATCTCCAAGATTATCAGCGGATGAGTTGTGCACGTTTTGCCACGTGTGCTGGACATACGCTCAACCTGGTGTGGACGGTGTTGGATGATGAATGATGCCGACCGGAGTAGGCGGAGCTGGCTGGTGATCCTAAACTCTGGCCTGCCGTGCCCTCAAATTGGTGCGAATGGAGCTGGTGGGCTCATGCACATTGCTCGGCTAAATGGCTGAGGCCACCTACAGTACTTGGGGATAAAGCTCCACGCGGTAGGTGTCGGAGCTAGCGGCGAAGGGCTCTCGGAGGAAGACATCATGCTCACAGACACGGAGATAATTAGGTTGTCGGACTAATGGTCGTATGGGGGTAAAAAGCAAGAGAAAAGAAAAAAAAGGTTGCCGGAAAACAAGCGAAGGTTTCTCAAGAACTTGATCGATCGGTGTGGCCAGGGACACGCAGCCGTGGCAGGCAACACTGACCTCTCCGCACATGTCGAGTAGCAGCAAGCTGGATACCGAGGGGTGCTACGGATTCCAAGATCGACCGTGCCAAGGGCTCCCACACCGCGGAGCTTCGTCGTGGCCGCACCCTCTCGTCGCTGGACGAGCTCCGAGTCTCTGGCTCAACCCCACCCAATTCTGGTGTATTATATGGTAATGTACAGTTTTGATCAAACAAGGATGAAACACCCCTGCTAACCAATAGTTCACTTTTACCGATGGAGCGAAACATTGTTGACTCAAAACATTAGACCTATTATATACTACCTCCGTTTCTAAATATTAGTCTTTTTTAAAGATTTCAATAAGGACTATATATGGATGTATATAGGCATACTTTAGAGTGTACATTCACTCATTTTGCTCCGTATATAATCATCATTGGAATACCTAAAAAAAGAGTTATATTTAGGAATGGAGGGAGTATAGTATGTTGCCGTTGCCCATTCTAACAGTTGTATTAATTAAATTTCCGTCATGTTGTTACTCTTACTTGCACCATTATTCATTACGCACAAATTTCATGTGTACTAGCCAATAATTAACCATACATAGCTTTTGCAAATAGGTTTTATTTCTTAGTTTATCGATCTCACCTGTGTCTCGGTGGTTGTATCACGTGCTGATGCACACACACGCACACAACTGGTGAGACTTGTCAGCAAACAAAATTCTGACTTCTCAACACAGCAGTTGTTTTTTATTGTTGATTTAATACTATGTGGAAATAAAAAGGAAAAGATGTTAACATAATTTTAATATGTATTTGTTCCAGACGATCTTTATTTGTTGAAGAAAGCGATCTCTCCCCAATTTCATTCACAAAACCGAAAAGTTTGGTTCTACAACAAAGCGTAAGTAAATATATTTTGATCTGAATGTCTGTGAATTTGGCACTCTAACTACAACAAAAGATCATTTGCACGGAACACTAATTGAATAGAGTAAGTATTGCAAGTTAGTATTTTTAGATAACTCACCACTTGCTTGTTGCTTCTTGCTTCTTGTGGCTCACTGACGTCAAAAACCACATCCAAATTCACCTCATCAACCACGTTGACTGCCTCTTTAATGAACTTGATTGTAGCCATATCCTCAATGGCAAGGCCATCATTCACTTTGGTGCTCCATACAGTGAATTCACTAGTATGATCTCTCGGTGCCTTGGCCTGCGGTTGCATTGTTATTTCGACATTACACTTAGATCGTGGTGGCATAATGTCTTTCTGCGGCTCTGCACAATATGACAGGGGGTTCATATGTTCGACGTTGAAGGCAATGTAAGATCCCGTCTCATAGGTTAGCTGAATGGTGCATGACGTCTGTTTGTTCAGCTGGAAAGGGAAATGTAGTTCGAGCGGCTCAATTCCAAGCATATCGTCGTCCTCCGAGTAAGGGCTTATCTGCAAGAAAGGAGCAGAACAAATATGTTACATTTTATGGGGACAAATGATATATGTATTGTATAACTAGTGAGGGAGCCCACTCGGTGAGAGAGCCTTGGCAAAGCACAAAGGCTTCTGGCCGAATTTCCCATTGAAAATATTCATTAGTTCTTCATTTAATGCAATGGGTTGAATTGAGGATCCACGCCAGAGCCAAGGCAGCTGCCCAGGCTTGCTGGGTTGTAGCTCCACCACTGTGTATAACATAAGAAGAAGACAACTAGGGAGAGTTGTCGATAGCTAACTAGTACGTCTAAGGGAGCATACGAGCTTGCCTGTCCAAACTTATATTCAGAGTCATTTTTGATTGACCCATTGACACCTTCCGCTTGTCTGATATCATCTATGATATCCCATATAAAAGGCCGTTCGGACGGGTCAATTTCCTGGCAGAGTAACCCAATTTCGATACATCTTGCTACTTGCTCATAAACCAACTCTGTTTCCTTCCCTGTTTTCCTCCATCTGTGTCTCCATCTCCTAAGTACCTGTCATTCCACAAAAGATGGCATACATAGAATAAGACAACATGTTTAGATGAGATACTCGCACGTTAGCACATAGTGAATGTGTGGGTATTGATTCCAGCTTTTGGATATTGTTGGTTTATATAAGAACTCTAGAAGTTTTTAAAGTGGTAGTTCAAGCATGGAGAACCACATTTTTTAATTTGTTAAGCAGACTACTCTCTTGACATATATAGGCTTGTGTAAATATGGTTGTGTATACTCTTTCAATGCACGACTGGGAAGTTTTCTTTTATTTTAAAGAATGATGCAAGTGCAAAAATTGTAGCATCTCCATTCTCAAAAGAGCATTTCGGTTTGCAGGGAATGGCATGTGCCCCCTTTGCGCGGTACCGGAGATGGAAACCCACATCCTATTCTCATGTACGGCAGCGAGGGTGATGTGGACATTCGTGCATGAGGCGTTGGGGCCCGATTGGGAGGCCTTGAACCTTGTGGACTTCCTCCAACTTAGGGCTACTCAGCCATCACAACATCGCCACCTTTTTTGGCTCATTTTTGCGGTTATGTCGTGGACACTATGGACGACTCGTAATAAAATGGTGATTGAGAAGGTCCTCCCGCGGAAGGCATCTGACTCATACTTCAAATTCCTTGCTTTTCTGCAGCACCGGCACCCGTTATCGAGGCAGCGTGACTGCGATCGTCTCGGCATCATGCTGGATGCACTTCTGACTCTGGCTCGTCAGCTTTCATCATCGTAGTGCCGCCTGGCGGCTGCCACTAGGTGGCTTTTTTCATGATTTCTTTTATGTTTTCTTGGGCATGCTTTTGCTGTGGCCCCAGCCGCTGTTTCGTGTTTCAGACTTGGATGTTTGTATGAACCTATGTTTTATCTATAAAGCGGGGCGAAAGCCTATTTCGAGAGATCTGCGCCTCCCAAGAATACTTGTCGTACTAGTACAACATCAAGCGCCAGAACACAAACACAAACTTAACAATTACCGGACAGTATTGGAGATAAGATTATGTTATACTCACTGCTATAGATTCATACTTGCTGATGGGCACCTAAACCCCACCAATGGCGGTTTTTGCGCGCACCAGTGTGATTATACATTAGTGCGAAATGTTTCATCGTCGACGGAGCAAACACATCGATGAGTTGTATTTAATTACAAAAAAATAGCTCATGAGCCACCTAGCATGTGCACACACCGTCGTAGCTGTGTCATGGCTGTCTGCAGACCGTGAACACCATGACGCCGGTCCACAGTCTTGCCGCCACCACACACACAACCTTGAGGACCAGCAGCAACCGTCACTTGTACACTGTCATCACCATCATCCTGCGCATCGCGCAGCCATTGTGGACCCCCATGCCAAAGACGTCATATCTGGGGCAGGATAGGAGATGAAAGATTAGCCTAGGGAGTAGGGACCCACCCATTGGTGTTGCCCTTCTTCTAGACTCACCCAAAACCATGTGGACAGCAACTTGGGCATCAGCGGGGGCCATCTCCCCCTTCCACCATCGTCATATACCATGTTGGAGATGTAGGATCCAGCACAAGAGATGGCCATTCGTGTGGCCAGCCCCTCCCCAAGGTTCGGCAGGATGGTCATGTGCGGTTCAATGTGAAACCATAAGATTCAACAGTATGTCTATGCCAACAGTGATGGCACTTGGGTACCATCACTGCTACTAGCATGACGATCAACTTTCAGCGGTCAGCTCTGGCCGGTGATAGCGTTTTCAACTTTAAGAGAGTGTGGGTGATTCAAACAAGCTGGCATCACGTTCTAGGTGTTGCTATTTGCTAGAGCTCCTAGCCTAATTTAGCTAGGTCATTTGTCTCTTATTTTGGGAAGTGGTGATTTGTCTCATTTTTCAAGGTTTTGCACACTTGTCCTTTAATCAACCACGATCTATATGGTTAATGGCCTAGTGTTTTTCTCGTAACTGGGCCAGCCTTTCTATAGACGAATGTGGAGGAGCTCCCTACCCTATCGACGCGATCTTGTAAAAATCAGAACAAACAACACGTACTGTTGGAATTAAACACGACAAGACGTGTCCGTGTCCGGCAGTGCGTGCACGTACGTGTCCGTGTTGGTTTTCCTATCCTTCACCGAGTAGGATAAGATTAGTTGGCAGGTTAGCTAGCTAATATAAATACTCATGTACCCCTGTACTCTTTGTATCGTGAGTTGAAAAAGCAATACAAAAATAGCAGGCTCGACATGAGCCTGTGGCCATCCAAATCGATCAAGTGCTCGTGTACGTAGCTAGCGCCGAGTCGATCAAAGCATAGATCGATCAAGTGTGTGTACGTGCTCGTATTGTGTCCCGGCTAGAAGTGCTAGTGCTTAGTACTAGTACACGTCAGGAGGAATCGATTGGAGATAAACTAGCAGGAGGCTAGCTTTGTGTTGCGGTGCACCTCGACGTAAAAGCACTTCGTCGAGTTTGTCAGCGAGCTTCGTTCGTCATCGTCATTCGTCGTCGGTCGTTGCCCTTGCCGGAAAGTACTCGGCAGCGTGGACTGGGCCAACAATTGGTATCAGAGCAAGGTTGATCTTCTAGTAACGGGAGATCATGTCGGACGACGAGAAGGACAAGTCCAAGCAGCTGGCGGAGTACTCCGGTGCGGCTAAAGTAATTGCTGCTCCGATGAGATCGGAGTATCCACGATTCGACCGTGGGAACTTCGTGGTGTGGGCGACCATGATGGAGTGGGCGCTCGAGGCCAATGAGCTCTGGGAAGCCGTCGACCCCGGCGGTGAGGAGTACCTGAAGGGTGGTGCCTTGTATCGGAAGGATCGCCAGGCTATCACGGCCATCTGCTCGGTGATGCCGGTGGACGTGCAGCAGCATCTAATCTCGAAGACATCAGCGAAGGAGGCATGGGACACGCTCAAGACATTACATCTGGGGCACTCGCGTGTGCGCGAGGCTAACTTGCAAACTTTGCTGAAAAATTACGAGAATCTGAGGATGGGAGAAGACGAGACGGTGGACGCCTTCGCAGCGAGGGTTGCTTCCATGGTGAACGGGATTTGCGGTCTCGGAGAGAAGTTGGAGGACATCTCCGTGGTCAAGCGTTTCCTACGTGCCGCTCTACCGCGCTACATGCCGATTGTGTCAGCGATCGAGCAATGTGTTGATCTCAAGACTCTTACTTTGGATGATCTGGTTGGTCGCTTCAAGGCCCATGACGAGCGGATGAAACTGAGTTACGGTGACGGAAAACAGGATGAGTACCTGATGCTTACACGTGCTCAGTGGATGGCAATGGTTTCCAAAGAGAACAATTTCGACAAGGCGTCCGGTAGCGGCGGAAAGTACCGTCCCGCAAAGGACACCGACGAACAGTCGGAGAAGCCAAGGAAGAAAAAGTTCGACAAGAGGAAGATCCGTTGTCACAACTGTAATCTGCTCGGACACTTCAAGTCGGAGTGTAAGAATCCCCCGAAGGAGAGGGCGCTCATGGCCCAGCAAGGTGATGAAGGTGACATGATGTTGATGTGTGAACTCGTGGACAAGGTGGATCCAGTTCTTCAAGCATCGGCTAAAGAAATTATCGTGCTCCGTGAAGAAAAAGTTCACTGTCAAGATCATGGTTCGGAAACTCATGTCGACGCTACGGACATGGGGGGTGATTCCAAAGATTACGTCGATGTTACAGGCATAAGTGCTAACTTCGCTGGAGCGGACGCAGCTATTGCCGCGTGTGCTCGGCCATGGAGAAGCAGTCTTCATGACATGCGTCCAGAGAAAACAAAAGTGTACGTGGCACTGGAAGCCCACGAAGAAGCAACATACGCAAGTGTTACTGATGTTGTTAGTGCAAAGATGAACACGTATATAGCGACAAAGATATCGGGCGCTGCTGTAACGTGTCCTAAAAGTCGTCGGCCAGGGAAACATGTTGCTGTGTCCGGTGGTACTAAAAGCCAGCCACCACGTGACTCAGCATTGGTTCCGAAGAGCCCGCATGCATGCACGCATGCAGGTTCAGATGTGCCCATGGCTGGTAGCCAATGCAACACAGCAGAGATGGCAGTAGGCTGCCCGGAGATTGTGCCTAAGTGGCCCCAAAACAGTGTAGGAGACACTGCACTTTGGTATGGAGGCAGCAGCAGCTCCACTAGCAGACCAGCTTGGCAAGAAGAAGGCCGAAGCCCAGCTACATTTGGACTGGACGCTAGATCAGGAGGGCCAAGCGTAGGGGGTGCTGCACGTGGAGTTGTGCCAGTGTATTTATACGAAGAAGATTCTTCAATGTTTCCTCTGACTGTACAAGAGGAAAGCACCCAGTCATCTACACCTATGCATCTCGGACCGGTGTTACACCCATATTCGGAGAATTCTCTTCGGACAATTGACCCGGTAAAGGTAAAAGGAAGTGGACGACAGTGTCTAGCAAGCGCCGGGAAATCGACGGAATTTGATGACGCAATTACGAAGGAGTATTGGCATAAGCCTATGGAAGAGGAGTTGAGGTCGATCCACGATAACAATGTATGGGAGCTTGTGGATCTTCCCAACAATGAAAAAGTCATGGATCTCAAGTGGGAATTTAAAATCAAGAAAGATGCCGAAGGGTCCGTGAAGCACAATGCAAGGCTAGTGGCCAAAGAGTACGTGCAAGAGGATGGTGTGGACTTTGAAGAAGTGTTCATTCCCGTTGAAAGGATGGAATCGGTGAGACTACTCATCGCTCTCGCGGTTCAGGAATCATGGAAGATACATCACATGGATGTAAAACCCGCGTTTTTGAATGGCGACTTAGAAGGAGATGTGTATGTGAACCAGCCACCGGGATTCATCAAAGAGGGAGAAGAACACATGGTACTGAAGCTACACAAAGTCTTGTACGGGCTACGGCAAGGCTCTTGGACGTGGAACATCAAACTTGATCGGACGATGATTTCTCTTGGATTTGAGAAAGCCCCACTAGAGCATGTGATGTACAAGAGAGGTGAAGGAAGGGATCGTCTACTAGTTGGCATCTACGTCGACGACCTATTGATTACTGGAGCAGATGAAGAGGTGATTGCAAAGTTCAAGCTACAGATGAAGGAGCTTTTCAAGATGGATGATCTAGGCCTTTTGAGTTGCAACATCGGGACAGAGGAACATCAAAAGCCGGAGGGGATCACACTATGCCAGGAGGCATACACAAGGAAGATTCTTGAAAGCCGTGGCATGAAAGATTGCAATCACATTGTCACTTCAATGGAACCTCGTCTTGAGCTGAGCGAGAAGGAGATGGTGAAACTACTTGGCTACAGTGGTAGTGACAAGGAAGGAATTGTCGACGGTCGTAAGAGTAATTCAGGCATGGCATATTTCCTTGGAGGAAGCATAGTAAGATGGCTATCACGAAAGTATAAAGTGGTGACATCAACTTCAAGTGAAGCGGTGTATCAAGGTGTGTGGCTAGGAAGGCTACATGGTGGTCTCATGGATCGAGATCCGGAACAAGTGGTGCTTAATGTTGACGGCAAGTCTGAAAGTTTTCTACGCGAAGATCGAGTGCGGCATGATAGGAGGAAGCACATTGATACGGTGTATCACTATACAAAGGATTGCGTGGAAGAAGGTAAGATGAAGGTCAACTACAGTTGCACCGATGATCAGCTGGCGGACATCCAGACCAAGGCTTTGGATCGAGAGAAGTTCTTGGGGCTGCAAAGAAGAATTGACGTCGGCGCTGTAACGTGACGATGTCGTGTTTAGGGGGGTGATTGTTGGAATTAAACACGACAAGACGTGTCCGTGTCCGGCAGTGCGTGCACGTACGTGTCCGTGTTGGTTTTCCTATCCTTCATCGAGTAGGATAAGATTAGTTGGCAGGTTAGCTAGCTAATATAAATACTCATGTACCCCTGTACTCTTTGTATCGTGAGTTGAAAAAGCAATACAAAAATAGCAGGCTCGACATGAGCATGTGGCCATCCAAATTGATCAAGTGCTCGTGTACGTAGCTAGCGCCGAGTCGATCAAAGCATAGATCGATCAAGTGTGTGTACATGCTCGTATTGTGTCCCGGCTAGAAGTGCTAGTGCTTAGTACTAGTACACGTTAGGAGGAATCGATTGGAGATAAACTAGCAGGAGGCTAGCTTTGTGTTGCGGTGCACCTTGACGTAAAAGCACTTCGTCGAGTTTGTCAGCGAGCTTCGTTCGTCATCGTCATTCGTCGTCGGTCGTTGCCCTTGCCGGAAAGTACTCGGCAGCGTGGACTAAGGCCACAATCTATTTTCGTTGTGGATAAATCCTGTGTGTGCGTATTTCATAAGCCCGCCTACATGTAACTAGAATGGTATATAGTACAGTGTCAAAAAATTTCATATATTATGATACAGAGGAGTACACTTTAGAGCACGAAAGCGAGAGAGAGCGTGTGGTCCATGGAATCCTGGAAGTCAGGGACGGAATTGCCAGTAACCCAGGGCCACATGTCTAAGAGGCTGTTTGGACTCACTCCGCTTGCGAAGCACGGAACGCTACAGCTCCTCGGGTAGGAAGAGTGGAGCGGAGGGGGATGTAGTTCTATCGGATGGAGTGGCTAATACCTAGCTTCGCAGTGACCTCCCACTCGGTCCAAATCTCTCTCTCTCTCTCTCTCTCTCTCTCTCTCTCTCTCTAAGGAGCTCCGTCTTCTATTTCTCAGCTACTACCGTGACGCCGCAGCTGCCAGTCGCCACTGTGCATGCTCGTGGGTGGACAGGAGAAGCTCCCGTGCTTGCTCCACTGGCGCGCGTGTGTCCCGTGCTTGCTCTGCTGGTGTGCATGCGTGCGTGCTCCCATGCATGCTATTGCTACCGTGCATGCTCGTGCTTTCTCCCAACCAGGAAGCAGCGGCGGCGGAGAGAGCAGCACACAGGTACGAGCAGCAGCCGAACGCATCAAACAGCAGGCAGCATGACATTACACCTGGATCGTGGTGGCATAATGTCTTTTTGCGGCTGAGCACAGTATGACAGGGGGTTCATATGTTCCACGTTGAAGGCAATGTAAGAGCCCGTCTCATTGGTTAGCTGAATGGCGCATGACATATGTTTGTTAAGATGGAAAGGAAAATGAAGTTCGATCGGATCAATTCCAAGCATATCGTCGTCCTCCGAGTAAGGGCTTATCTGCAAGAAAAGAGCAGAACAAATATGTTACATTTTTTGGGGACAAATGATATATGTATTGTATAACTAGTGATGGAGCCCATTCGGTGAGAGAGCCTCGGCAAAGCAGAAAGGCTTCTGGCCAATTTTCCCACTGAAAATATTCATTAGTTATTCGTTTAATGCAATGGGTTGAATTGAGGATCCACTCCAGAGCCCAGGCAGCTGCCTAGGCTTGCTGGGCTGTAGCTCCACCACTGTGTATGACATAAGAAGAAGACAACTAGGGAGAGTAGTCAATAGCTAACTAGTACGTCCAAGGGAGCATACGATCTTGCCTGTCCAAACTTATATTCAGAGTCATTTCTGATTGACCCATTGACACCTTCCACTTGTCTGATATCATCTATGATATCCCATATAAAAGGTCGTTCGGACGGGTCAATTTCCTGGCAGAGTAACCCAATTTTGATGCATTTTGCTACTTGTTGGTAAACCAAATCTGTTTCCTTCCCTGTTTTCCTCCATCTGTGTCTCCATCTCCTGAGTACCTGTAATTCCACAAAAGATGACATATATAGAATAAGACAAAATGTTGATGAGGTGCTTGCATGTTAGCACGTAGTGAATGTGTGGGTATTGATTCCAGCTTCTAGGTATTGTTGGTATATATAAGAACTCTCAAAGTTTTTAAAGTGATAGTTGAAGCATGGGGTACCACATTTTTTAATTTGTTATGCAAACTACTCTCTTGACATATATAGGCTAGTGTAAATATGGTTGTGTATACTCTTTCAATGCAGGGCCGGAAAGTTTTCTTTTATTTTAAAGAATGATGCAAGTGCAAAAATTGCAGCATCTCCATTCGCAAAAGAGCATTTCGGTTTGGAAAATCTCTCTCATAAGTAGTGGTCCAAAGTAGACTAGACGCCAGGCATGCATTGTGGCTTTGGAAACCATGATGGTTGCAGCAGAACAATGACACCAACTATGCATGGGAGAGGTCTGAAGCTTGCCACAGATTCATAATGTCCTGATTGCTTGCTCTGAATCACCATTTTGTGCTTTTGCAGCACCTATCTCACTTTTATACAGGGACGCTGCAGAATGTTGATGATCATAACTTCCGCTGGAGGCTAAGACCATATTTGTTGCAGTGGGGGTGGTGGTGCTGGCCATCAACACAATTTGAACCTCATGATGGGCGATGGTGGTGGCTGGTTTTCCTTAAATCTGGTTGGTTCAGCTCATCATTAGTGTTGCACGCGGTATTATGATGGCTCGACTCAAAATTGAACTCCTACACCAAATTAGAGCATTAGACTCAATCGGCACTACAAATGGACACTACTAAGACACATCGGCATGGATTGACTTTGTCCAAACCGTAGACGGCGAATTGACTCTAATACAACCTTGCTTAGCATCTGCGCCTCCCAAGAATACTTGTTGTAATAGTACCACATCAAGCGCTAGTACTCAAACACAAACATAACACTTACCAGACTATATTGGAGACAAGATTATGTTAATACTCACTACTATAGATTCATACTTGCTGATGGGCGCCTAAACCCCGCCACTGACGGTTTTTGCGCTAACCGGTGTGATTAAACATTAGTGTGAACTGTTTCATCATCGACGGAGCAAGCACATCGGTGAGTAGTATTTAACTAAAAAAAAACTCATGAGCCACCTAGCATGTGCACACACCGTCGTAGCTGCGTCGTGTTTGTCTGCAGACCGGGAATACCTTGACGCCGGTCCACAGTCTTGCCGCCACCACACACACAACCTTGAGGACGAGGAGCAACTGTCACTTGTCCACTGACATCACCATCATCCTGCGCATCGCGCAGCCATTGTGAATCCCCATGCCGAAGACGTCAGATCTGCGGTAGGATATGAGATGAAAGATTGGCCTAGGGAGTAGAGATCCTAGCCTAATTTAGCTAGGTGATTTGTCTCTTATTTTAGGAAGTGGTGATTTGTCTCATTTTCGGAGGTTTTGCACAATTGTCCTTTAATCAACCACGATCTATATGGTTTCTGGCCTAGTATTTTTCTCGTAACTGGGCCAGCCTTTCTACAGAAGAATGTAGAGGAGCTCCCAACCCTGTCGACGTGATCTTGTAAAAATGAGAACATACAACGCCTACAAGGCCACAACTTATGTTCCCTAGGAGGAAAAGAACCCTCATAGTAATTTTGGTTGTGGATAAATCCTCTGTGTGGGTATTTGATAAGCCCGCCTATGTCAGATACAAGAAACTAGCATGGTATATAGTACCAAGTCAAAAAACATCTTATATTACGACATCTGAGCGGCTCTCGGCAAAAAACATAAATTCGGGGTCTGTAAAAAAGTTTACTGTTCATGTACTGTTCTTACTCGTTTTGTCTTTTTTGCTGAAAGCTATTAAAATGTCCAAATTATCTGAAAATTGAAGCGGACCTCACGCAACTAATTATCTACCATCAAAGATGGAATTTTTCATTTTTTTACAATTTCTTTGATTTTTTTCTGACCGGGTGCAAGTGAGCCTGGGCACCGAATCGCTGCACTCACTTTTCAACCCACAACCCATAATTTATCACTATGTTTAGGACTCAACCCTAAACTCCAAAATAGCTGTTTTTTCTCACGTGGCCGGTTTTCCCGTGTTGATTACCCAGTCAGGCCTGACATGTCAGCCCCGTCCCTCGTTCTCCTCTTTCCCAGGAGCTTCGTCATCTGTTTCTGAACTACCGTGACGCCGCAGCTGCCAGTCGCCACTGTGCATGCTCGTGGGTGGACAGGAGAAGCTCCCGTGCTTGCTCCACTGGCGCGCGTGTGTCCCGTGCTTGCTCTGCTGGTGTGCATGCGTGCGTGCTCCCATGCATGCTACCGTGCGTGCTCGTGCTTCCTTTTTCCCCGGCAGCAAGCAGCGGCGGCGGAGAGAGCAGCACACAGCTACGAGCAGCAGGCAGCAGCACTGAAACCAGGTCAAAGAAATGTTCAAAGGCAGTGAAACGGAGAGAGGGGTGTGTGTTGTGAATGGTATTGAGAGTTGGGGTGTGCAGTAACCGGGTTTTTAGTTCAGGGTTGAAACTTAAACAATGTGGTTAGTTGAGGGTTGAAAAGTGGACTTCTCTCACTAAACATAAATGTATCGGGCCATCACACTACCATCCACCTTGATCGATTCTGAAATGGTCATACGAGCAAAGTGCAACTTAATATCCCCATTTCCTAGAGAGTTAACTTTCCTGTGCTGCATATGTTTTCAAGGAAGATCATCACATACTCCCTCCGTTCCTAAATATTTGTCTTTCTAGAGATTGCAACAAGTGACTATATACGGAGCAAAATGAGTGAATCTACATTGTAAAATATGTCTATATACATCCGTATGTGGTAGTCCATTTGAAATCCTAAAAAGACAAATATTTAGGAAAGGAGGGAGTAGCTTATATTCTCTCTTCCAATATGTAATCCATCCGTCCTAAAATAAGTGTTTTAAGTTTGTACTAACTTTAGTACGGAGGGAGTATTATTTAACTAGACATGCATGCCATCCAATATCATCCAATGCATGTACGACTAGTAAAACTGGTAACAAAATGCACTTTCAGAAGTTAGGGTATTTCTTTAAATAGATTGCCCGCATGGCGAGATAAAACCCTCTTACCTTGTTATTGTTAATGGGGAGCGCCTTTTGTCCAGTCACTAGTTCAATAATTATAACGCCTAAACCGTACATGTCTGATTTGAAAGACATCTTTCCCTGGCTCCAGTATTCAGGAGCACAATATCCTCTACATTGAAGGCCAGTACTTCAATAGATTATAGCTCAGAAAATGTGAGATGAAATGACAATAAAGTCAGCTACTTGATGCAGTTACAGTGATCCAAGACGGTCTTTACTCATGGTTTGCGTCATTTCATCAAGTCTTGATAAACCGAAATCGGTGATTTTCGGCACCATATCATTGTCAAGTAGTATATTATCAGGTTTCATATCCATGTGAAATATTTGCTTTTCTTTGTGCAGATGATACAAACCTTCACAAATGCCTCTAATAATTTCATAACGTGTGTTCCATTCAAGTCCCCGTAATTCATCTACAAAATGGAAATGTAGCATTGAGCCATGAAAGTTTCAAAACATTTAATTGATGCATGCTAGATTGCACAATCAACAGCCCTTAACATTGTTTTCCATTCTATTTCACTTGTTGACTGTGGGTAAAACGTGGCAAATATAGGTTAAGATGGAACGGACAAATAAGTAAAGACAAGAGTTGTATCACTGCACCAAGGTCATACCCGTGATATATTTTCTCAGGCTTCCGTTGCTGATATACTCAAAACAGAGTAATCTTTCTCGTACCTCAGCGTAAATACGCTCTTTCAGTCCTTCAATTTGTATTGCTATCTGATCTGTACTAGCACAGAAGCCAAGAAACCGTACAACATTTTCGTGTTCAATGTTCAACAGACTGTTAACTTCACGATAAAACAACGTCTCCTTGATTGAATGACTGCTCTTTATCCTCTTTACCGCAACGTTCCCATTTCAGAGCACTCCCTGTTTAACTTCTCATGTGAGTATTTGAAATGTTTTTAGCTGAATTTGAATATGTTGTGCATGAAAGATAGTACTGAAATTTTGGTACACAACACTTAAAGGGACACAGCTGCTTTTTTTTTTTGACAGAGCACAGAGTACACAAACTTAGTGGAAATACACTGCACTCAGCTCGACCATACGCACATGCTAAGAAAAATATGAAACTCCCTAGTCAACTTAAGGAGGCACATATTTTCCCAATTAATGCATGTGTGCATCTGTCTAATCTTGCACTCTCATCGTGACACACTGTCTCTATCTTGGAAATCAAATTTGGCAATAGACCACCCAAAGTATCTGCCTGATTGACTGACTACAATATACAGGAGTATATACCAAAAATAAGTAAATCAAGTTCTATCTCTTTTTTTGCGAGATGGTTAAGGCTGTCTAGATATTCCCTTCCCCATACCCCCACCTTGTGTGGAAGCTTTGAGCACTGGGTACGCCTTTAAAATTAAAATAAGTGACATCTTGAAGAGGTATGTAACATCTGTATATACGGTGATATTTTTACTAGGTTGTAACACTGAGTATTAACATAGTTCCGTACGTCAAATACTGCTCAAGTCAATATAATAATTCCAAGGGAGATATCTAGATGACCTATGCCTAATTTGTGGTAGAAATTAATTTTACCTTATAAACAGTTGCAAATCCACCATGGCCAATTTCTCGATCCTCTGAGAAATTTTCGGTGATATCCTTCAAAAGTGAGAGTGATAGATTTGTCGGATTTTCTCTTCCATCAAGTATACGCTCCAGGACCTCATGATCCATGTATGATGTATCTGATGTGCAATCAATTTCACACTATCCACTATGACCACTAACAGAAAGATGTTTGTTCCAAATTAGCGTTATTTAAGGCAGGATATGGTGATTTTACAAACAAAAATGTCTATAGTAAATAATTTCTGCGCCAACCAATATTTATGACAGCAATATTTAAACTTCCAATGATGCTTCTGTAATCTTCTTTAAATGTAATAAGGAAATGCAAATGTGCAGTGCAATGGTGGGTGCCTGAGTTTATGCTTTAGATACTTGTGCTATTTAAGAAATCCTAGAAGATTACTTTATGTGCATCATCTTAAAGCTTATGCACCTGCAAACAAGAGCCAAGGCAGGTCATGTACAAAGCCAAGCTCCAAAATCCTCTAGAAAACTATTCTCAAGAATACAAAAAATATATGAAGTTAGCTATATGGTTGGGCTAGGTAGCCATGCATGCAAAATAAAAGGTTGTTGCCTTGTACTGTTCATAAATATAAGTAAATAAGAAATAGATTCATGAATATAAGGAAAAAATAAAATAAAACTCTCTATCGAAGACTTATTATTTGAGGTTACTGGCCTTTGATGCGCTCACTATGGAATCAAGTTAGTTGTGGGACTCTAACTTGTTCCATAACAATTAATTTGAAATGCAGCTAATGTAATCATTCCCTAAACATACAATATTCAGGAACCTGAACTTTGAGATAAGGAGAATAGCAAAATAATTGGGCAATGCACCTTAGGTGCGGCTCGGGCAGGGCAAGGCGATCGAGGCGGCGCAGCAGCGACACTGGCTATGGTTCAACCGGTGGCAGCAGGTGGATCGACGGCACTGGCGGAGCTAGGCAACATCTTTTGGGGGGGCCAAACGTAAATACGGATGTTTGGGGGGGCCAAATGAATCTATTTTTTCTCTTCAACTTTTTTTCCCTTCACATTTTTTGCCAAAACTGGGGGGGGCCATGGCCCCTGCAGCTCACCACATAGCTCCGCCACTGATCGACGGGTGCGCGAGGAAGAAGAAGACTACAGGGATATGAGGGAGAGGGATTGTCAGAAAGAAAAAATCCAGTTAACGCAATAATAGATGGTCCAATTAGTCAAAATCTTGTTAGGCACCCAATTAATTTTGGCGCTCCCATCTGTTGGCGGAGCAGGGAACTGTTCGGCGAAGATACAGAAGAACTAGCACGAGCAGTACGGGATAGACAGCGCGCCACGCCTGCTGACTCTCCGACCGAACGAGGAACACGGGCGGCGCTAGCCCACTGGCACCCCGGGCCTGGAAATATTTCTTGGGAACACATGCATAAACATTAGCTAGCGTAGTACTAGTCCACCCTTCCAATTAATCTCTCGCTTCCATTTATTCTAAGAATATCATACTCCCTGTGTACCTAAATACTTCTTGTTTGACAAGTATTTCGGTACAGAGGGAGTACTTCCTAAATAGCCTTGGTGTAGCAGAAATTCATGCGCATGTCCTGCATAACAATTGTATATGCTGCTATTAATTAACAAGCTACTAAATAACTCGAGTTTCATCTGTTCTTCAGATCTGAAAAATGTCATTACTTTTTTTCAAAAAGAGGATTACCCCAGCCTCCACATCACAAGAATGCACACAGCCATAAAATTTCATGATATAACCCAAAAGGAAATATACAAACTGTAAATTAGAAGCCTATTTGAGTACAAAAGACTGGATCACTGACCTGGAGGATCTGTTTGGGGATCCAGCTAGCTACTCGAGGAACATCCAAGTAGACGAGAGGCGCGGGAAGATAAGACTGGATCAGGTTGAGGTTGCATACGTCGAAAGGAGGAGAGGTCTTGGGGTTGCATACATAGAAATGAAGAGAGCTGCAAGACGAGACGTTAAGTAAGGGTAAGATCTATAGATATTTATTAATTAACATCGTCAGATTAGGGTGATACACGTGAAGGCCGACAAATCCAGCCTAGGTAACCACGGTTGTCTCGGTGTAGCTTAAAGTTTCAAGCGCATCTTGAGAAGGAAAAGGGGAAAAGACGACATGAACAGAACATTTAACAACTTCATACGAGGACAATGCATGTGATGGCTCAAAGGTGCAGCGGTAGGTGAGCACTAAAATATGGGCAATTTGAGAGCATCTTATTTGGTTGCATGTAAACAAACCCTCCTTTCAAGAGGGTTTAATTAATCAGTAAAATCATGAAATGAGCACCATTATATGCACAAATCTAGAATATGTAGAGGCAGGGGAGGAGAATACATTGCAAGAGGACAACAGCAGCACTACACTGCAAGAGGAAACGATCAGCTTTACACGCAAGAATGCAAGATATGAATGACCAGAGACATGTTTATAACCAATGAAACATAACCCGTGTACAAAAGAAATGGACAAATACACGTCAGATTGCAAACAGTGGATCGAGCCAGTGGTAGGTGAAAAGAAAAGGAAGTTAAAGAGAATATATGCCACTTGCTCCGTCCTAATAAGATCTTATATTGTGGGATGGGGAGTACATTTTAGGAGGAACATGGTAGTTCTTCCACCTTCATAGTAGGTATCTTTGGATGGTTCACAAGCTTGCTCTCAAGGTGTGCCTTGAGTCCTTGACTACTTTGAGATTCGTACCCTTCAGCATGACTTATTTCAGTTCTGATGGATAATTAAGGCCGGTGAGTTTAATGTTATATAACATACTGGAGCAGGCATTCTCCGGCAGCTCAAGATTCCTCCTCAACTGTCATATGATTTGTACGACAAGAGACAGACCCGTTTCCTTGAGGTCTGGGCCCATCACACCAGATGAGTCTTGTCGTACAAAGATCATACAGAATTTGAATTTGATCGTACGTATATCAGCTCTCATGTTGATCCTAAGGTTACATGCAACTTGCTGGCGCTACAAGCAGTCTCAAGGATGTCCACCTTATTTTCAACATGCGTATCTAAAAACAGAAAACGTTTAAGCACCTGGGATTCGAAATGCCAATATGGCAGGCAAAGTTTTACAACTACACCACATCTTAGTATGTTGTTAAATAAGTGATTGGAAAAAATCAGTATCTTTTTGTTTGATGTGCGTGTTTAGTGGTTTACCCCCTGTATCCAAAACCTTGATCACCACCATCATTTTATTACCTTTCTTGTTTCTTTGTTTGCTTATTACTCCTACCTACTGGCTGCTAGTCTTGCAGGGATTGAGTTGGCAACTTCTTGGATGCCTCCTCTGCATTACACGTAAAGAAACCTGAACCTCGCATGGGACTGTCCTCATTGGGTTGTGTTTTTTTAAATGGATATATTAGAAAAACACGTCCTTAGTGCGCAGCATGACCATGTCAGGAGGTTCACGATGCGTCCTCGTATGATCCAATTGATTGATGCCTAGGAGTACAATGCTACGTGTAAAGAATATCCATCCACTGAATGGGGGCCTAAGATTCCTCTCTTGGTTAATCAAACAGCGTCAGAAACATCGACCTCAATGGTCGGTCTATCCTGCTAAACAAATGGCACAGCTTTTCGTATTGGCTCCTAATTCTATGTTAGATCTAGCGTAAGCTTTAGTAGTGGAGTTCTTTAAAAACATTTCCTTGATGCTTGTGGTCCATCGGATGGCCAAACAGAAGAAAAATATAGTCTACACGTGGATAAACGTTCCTAGCACTTGCTTTCCACATTATCAATTGTAGCTCACCTGTAAAGTACTCCATGTGTGAGGAATCCCACAAAGAGTTGCCACTCCGCTGGCGACGTACTACCTGCACCCTGACGTTGGCCACTGAAGTTTGGGCTCCGGTCCATATTTCAGTGGGCCAATGGCATGTCAGAGGAGCTGCATCCTTGATCAGCACTGGTGCCCAAAGTTGTTCGTGCTAAGCAAGGATGTCTCGGCCACCAGTATCACTAGTGTTCAAAGTTTAAGATCGCGGGTTTAGCGGCTAACCCTCCCAAACGCCAATTAGTATATGTGCATATTTGTCTTAGAAACAGAGGATTTTCAGCAGAAAACAGGGGATTTTCAGTAGAAATTCAGACATAACCAGCATAAGAGAGGTCTACAACAGAGACCAATTCACCACATAATATTCTATATAAACTAGCTGGGTGACCCGCGCAATTGCGCGGCTAGACGTTAATGTGTCGTTTGATCGACATATCTCATTACGAAAACCCAATAGCCAAAGCACTTAAAAATTGATATCTTAAGATAATGTTATTTCCCTAGACATGCACTACTATTCGATTTTGCTATGCAAATATTGGTTCTTTAGCCAATAAAATCCATTACCATGTGACCCGAATGGGCAATGGTATTTTGTTTTGTGGTGCAAAATCAGGAACTTTCAAACTAATTTGTAGGTTATGTCTTGCACACCTCATTCCTTAGTGTGAATCTCTTCAAGCCTATTTTCTTAAATTGAAATATATGACTCATACTTAACTTTGCATTCATCTTCCTCCTTCCTTTGGTAGCCATAATGCATTTGTTTTGTGTTTGTGAAGTGACATGCCTCTAGATATGCTTTCATGCATCTATGTTATTCTATGAACAGTATATGTCGCTTGTCCTTGTAAGGCGTGTATGTTGACCAACAATTATTAAACATGTATCCCTTGCTTGGTCTCGACATAGATTAAATCCATGCTGCTTTGTACAAACATATATCCTTTTGCACATTGGTATGATTTGTTGGTTCAGACTTTTATTTTTGCCGCAGCAACACCATTTCTTGTCTCATACAATATGCTCACTTCCACACATGACACATTTGTATTGATATGTCATCCCTCTTCTCAATTTCATACATGCCTTGTAAGACACTTTTTAAAATATTTGATATTCCCTGTGTAAAACTTCTTCAGAAACTCCATTTGTCGTGAACATTGCAATTGATCCTGATTTATGCATGCCTCCACTTATCTCAGCTATAAATATATTTTTCATATAAATCTTATAGCTAAATCTATGTTTGAAACACTTAACTATCTTTTTGTGTGTTATTTTTTTATTAGGATGTACAATTTTTTTCAATCTTTCGCTTTTCATGGATTCATATGAGTACTGTAACTTTTTCTGACATTTTCTATTAATATCATTTATAAAATAGGGCCGTACTTTCAAAATCCAGTAATATTAATTTGTAGCAAAATCTATGATTGATACACTTAAGTATTTTTTGGTGTGTTATCTTTTTATTGGGCTTCCTTCACTCCGTAATATCTATGTACAATTTGTTTCAATCATTAGCTGTTTATCCCCTAAAATAATATTTAGCTGTTTACGGATTCATATGAGTACTGTGTTTTTTTTGCATTTTCTATTAAGAATATCATTTTGTAAAATAGGAGTATACTTTCAAAATTCAGTAATATTAATCTGAAGATCTAGTGAAGTTAATTCGTCAGATGCAAATTTTCATATTGTCATTGTCGTATCTATTTCGTGACAACGTGCAAAGAAAATAAAACAGCTGTGGCTCATGCTCTTTTTTGAGTTAATATGGCTCGTGCTGATGCTACTAACTTGATGTTCATGATGACAGCATGGATGATGGCATCCCTGCATTGCAGTCGGTGCCCAAACCGGACTGCTCCGGGATTTTTATGATGGCAAGATTCTTGATATAGGTCTAATCATCACACAATTAGTGTAGTTCCAGCAGTTTGGAAAGAGAAAATATTTGAAGCACACTTCATATTTGACTTGAGTCCATCCCTAATTTTTCTTAGATTTGATTATCACGTCTATTCATATGCATGCGTGCAGTATCCATCAGACCAGATGGAATGCATGACGGTTCGGCAACTTGTGCATGCACGGTGGCGGGAGTCCCTATGGTCCCCTGAGTGGAACTGGTTAGAAAAATACTACATATTACTTTTAAATCTAAGCCGCTAAAATTTGAGATCAACAATACAATTTTTTTGAGATCAACAATACAATTGATTTAGTCCATATGTACGAACTTGTTCATTCACTTTTTCTAATACATGCCCTGCACCCCTGTAGCCATCCACGGATGTTTTAAAGCATGTATGCAGAAAACGGTTTTCTACATGCATGCACGTATTTGCTATTTTTTTTTCTACATACATGTGCTGCCCTGTTACAAATTTGAGTCCTTCACGGAAGTTTGTAGTGGATATATACTTCGTACGTATTTACTTTTCTCGGAACCTTTTTTTTCTATATACATGTGCTTTTCATTTAAGTTTACGGGAACCTACCTGCTTCGGCTGGCTTGGTGCCTGTTTGTATCTTTTTTAGCGTGTCCTTTACGGACTCACGTTGACCACCTTTGGTAAACAATACACGTGACAAACTTGTGGAATTGGTTTATTTTGGCAGGTTTGATTCTAGCACGTGGTGGTTAAAAATAATAATTCTATTACGTGGGCTGTTAAATCTAGGCCGTTCAAATATCATACCTCTAAAGAGATAAATCTTCATCGTTTGTTTTCTATCGTTTTAAGTATATAATAGATTCAAGGTCTCAAGGATCACTAGTTCACCACTTAATATCTCAAGGTCTCTACTAGTCAACAAAAAGAAGCATCACCAATTCGACAACACCACATCCATTAAGGTCTGCGCCAGTATGACAAAAAGAAGAATCACCAGTTCGGCACTTTAGCTCTCAAACAAACGGAGCACAGAGGGTGTTGGAATTAAACCCGACTCTTAGTTGCCGTGTCCGGCTCGCACACGGAGCAGTCACCTGTTAGTACTAGGATTAGAACATCTATCCGAGTAGGCTAGATTAGATCAGTCCTAGGTACTATATATACGTGTGTAAACCCCTTGTAAGTTGTACCATGGGAAGCAATAAAGAAAAACATCAGGTACAATACGTACCTGTGGCTATCAGATTGATTCTTTGCCTTCTGCTGGTTACGTGAGATAGCTAGATCGGTAAAGCAATTCCGGCTAGAGTAGTACTAGTACAAGTGAGGTGTCTAATCGATAGCAAGAGGCTAGATTTGTACTACGGTGCAACTCGGCATAAAGCACTTCGTTGAGTTCGTCAGCGAGCTTCGTTCGTCATCGTCGTTCATCATCGGTCGTATCACCGTCGCCGGAAGTACTCGGCGTCGGGACTGGGCCAATAATTGGTATCAGAGCAGTGCGTCGATCTCCCGACGATCTCGTTGGACAGTACAAAGCTCATGATGAGAGGATGCGGTACAGTCTTGGGGATGGGAAGAATGACGAGCTTGTGATGCTCACAAAGGCGCAGTGGATCGCCCTGGAAAAGCGAGGCGGATCCACAAGCAGCAGCAAGAAGAAGGGGAAGCAGCGCTCGGCGACAAAGAACTTCGCCGACTCGGATGACAACCCAGGCGATGAGGCTGCACCACCACCGAGGAGAAAATTTGAGATGTTATAACTGTGGCCTCCTCGGTCACTTCAAGGCTGACTGCGAGGAAGCACCGAAGCAGAAGGCGCTCATTGCCCAGCAAGGAGATGGTGGTGACATGATGTTGATGTGTAAACTGGTGGACGAGGAGGATCCAGACTCTCAAGCATTGACTAAAGAAATTGTCAAACTTGCGGAAGAAAAAGATTGCCATCATGATCGTGGTTCGGAAACCTGTGTCGAAGCTATCCCGTGGTGACTATGGGGTATCATATTGATTCACTTGATATATGTTTTGGCACTCAACTCGCGGGTTCCAGAGGTGACATTGGGGTAATCTATTCATAGGGGTTGATGCACGTTCTTGTCTTTATTTCTCCGGTAGAAATCTTGGGGCACTCCTTGAGGTTCTTTGTGTTGGATTGAGTATTATGAATCTGAATTTGCTTTGGTTCTATTTTAGCACGAAGATACACTAGTAGAAAAAGGGCCATACGTGAAGCCCAATAGTGCCGGTTTGAATTTCAGCCGGCACTAATGTGTACAATAGCACCGGTTCGTGGCGGCGATCAATAGCACCGGTTCGTGGCGAACCTTTAGTACCGGTTCATGCCACGAACCGGTACTAAAGGAGATGTGTCAGCCTGCGGTCAGGATATGGCCCCACCGTCACCATTTAGTGCCGGTTCGTACCACGAACCGGTACTAATGAGGTTATGGCAAGCTGTTTTTAGTCCCACCTCGCTCCCCTAACAAGCCTTTTACCACCTTAAATATGTTATTTCTCAAACTATCACAAGCACTTGGTCTTCATTGAACTCTATGTGTAGAATTTGTGGCCGCAATATGAGTCTTCATCGGTTTATAAATCGTTGATGACTCATATTGACAATTCAGATTGTACACACAAAGATCATTGATGATCAAAGTATTTTTGATGTTATAAGATCATATTGACAGTTTAGACTCTAAAGAAATATAAGATCGTGATGTAAATGCTCTTATATTTTTTGCGTTCAGTATGCACCATTCAAAGCGACGCCATCAACTTTCAACCATTTCTGCCTTCATTTGCTATTTTTCATGCATTCAATGATTTGTTTTGAGAACTAAATGACCTGAAAATTGAAAAGCACTACAAATGAACTCTGAAAAAGTTGAAACTTGGCATGGTATCATCATTTCACCCACATAGATTGTTCAAAAAAGTAGAGAGGGTTACGGCAAAAATTGGATGCACTTCGTTTACAAACTGGACAATCTCTTTCGAAGTATTCAGGTTTCTGACGAAATTAAACTCATCTGTTACAAAGGCATTTCATTTTTTTTAAACTTATTACAACTCCAGACTTTTGTGCATTCAGTATGCACCATTCAAAGCGACGCCATCAAATTTCAACCATTTCTGCCTTCATTTGCTATTTTTCATGCATTCAATGATTTGTTTTGAGAACTAAATGACCTGGAAATTGAAAAGCACTACAAATGAACTCTGAAAAAGTTGAAACTTGGCATGGTATCATCATTTCACCCACATAGATTGTTCAAAAAAGTAGAGAGGGTTACGGTAAAAACTGGATGCACTTCGTTTACAAACTGGACAATCTCTTTCGAAGTATTCAGGTTTCTAACGAAATTAAACTCATCTGTTACAAAGGCATTTCATTTTTTTAAACTTATTACAACTCCAGACTTTTTGTGCATTCAATATGCATCATTCAAAGCGACGACATCAAATTTCAACCATTTCTGCCTTCATTTGATATTTTTCACGCATTTAATGATTTGTTTTGAGCTAAATGACACTAATTAAATTTTGTGCAGGCAGCGCACCACCTTTAGTACCGGTTGGTGGCTCCAACCGGTACTAAAGGGTAAGCTGGTTTTTAGTCCCACCTCGCCAAGAGAGAGGGAGTAGGGGCGGTTTATAAGCCCTGGGTGCAGAGACGATGAAGAAGAGGCTCAATGCTCACGTTGCTTAGCTTCAAGCCTTTAGGAATATGGTAGATTGCACGGAGCTACGCGCAGTGCAGTTTACACTATTCCAAAAGGCTTGAAGCAAATTAACGAGCATTGCACCTCTTTTTTATTTTTAATAACTTATTACAACTCTGGACTTCTTCTTTTTTATTTTTAATAACTTATTACAACTCCGGACTTCTTCTGTTATGGCAAAAGGAAGGAGGAGAAGAAGAAGAAGGAGGAGGAGGAGAAGAAGAAGAAGAGGAAGAAGAAGAAGAAGAAGAAGAAGAGGAAGAAGGAGAAGAGGAAGAAGAAGGAGAAGAAGAAGAAGAAGAATAGGAGAAGAAGGAGGAGGAAGAAGAAGGAGAAGAAGAAGAATAAGAAGAGGAAGAAGAAGGAGAAGAAGGAGAA
This sequence comes from Triticum timopheevii, assembly GCA_963921465.1. NCBI lineage: Eukaryota > Viridiplantae > Streptophyta > Magnoliopsida > Poales > Poaceae > Triticum > Triticum timopheevii. The sequence continues at coordinate 656,813,944 of OY997274.1, read as the reverse complement.
GGAGAAGGAGAAGGAGAAGAAGAATAAGAAGAGGAAGAGGAAGAAGAAGAAGAAGGAGGAGAAGGAGAAGGAGAAGGAGAAGAAGAATAAGAAGAGGAAGAGGAAGAAGAAGAAGAAGAAGAAGAAGAAGAAGAAGAAAATAAAGCAGAAAAGAAATAACTATATAAAAAATTACTCAAAAATAAATAGAAGAAAATAAATAATGCAGAAAAGAAAAAAACTAATATAAAGGAAAAATATTCACAAAGAAACTAAATACGGCAAAAAAACTACTCAGAAATAAATAGAAGAAAAAAATAAAGCAGAAAAGAAATAACTATATAAAAAAATTACTCAAAAATAAATAACGCAGAAAAGAAAAAAACTAATATCAAGCAAAAATATTCACAAAGAAACTAAATACGGCAAAAAAACTACTCAGAAATAAATAGAAGAAAAAAATAAAGCAGAAAATAAATAACTATATAAAAAATTAATCAAAAATAAATAGAAGAAAATAAATAATGCGGAAAAGAAAAAAAATTAAAAAAAATGTGGGGACGCTGCCGGGTGAGCCTACCAGTCCTAGGGTGTGCAAATGCAGGCCCAGAAGGGCTAGGAGGCTCACCGGGCAGCGCACCTTAGTTAGGCCCAGAAGCCTGTTATATAGAGGAGTTCGAAAGGGCAGCCGCGGCTGGGTTTATAAACCAGTGCGGCTGCCCTTCGCTCGGCGAGGTGGGACTAAACATAGCGCACCGCGTGTGGCAGCGCACGGCCTTTAGTACCGGTTGGAGCCACCAACCGGTACTAAAGGGCCTCGTTTCCCGCCGCTTGGGCTGGCCAAAATTGGCCTTTAGTACCGGTTCGTGGCTCCAACCGGTACTAAAGGCTCCCCCTATATATATATGGCACTTACGAAAAATCAGTTATCGTCGCCACTTCGTTCCACGTTTCTCGCTCGATCTCGCTGACGCCGCCGCGCTGCCGTGCCGTCGCCCTCGCCGCCCCCGCCGCCCGTCGTCGTCGTCGCCGCGCGCCCCCGCCGCCCGTCGTCGTCGCCGCGCGCCCCCGGCCCGCCGCGCGCCTGTCGTCGTCGCTGCCCCCGGCTGCCCGTCGTCGCCGCCCCCGGCCCGCCGCGCGCCCGTCGTCGCCGCCCCCGCCGCCCGTCGTCGTCGCTGCCCCGCGCCACCCGTACACGCCCTATATACGTACACACGCATACGTATACACACATACACACACACGCGCGCGCGCGCACACACACACACACACGCATACACACAGACACGTACACACAAACACACACACACACACACGTATATACACACACACACACATATTTTTTTACTTATTTTCTGTTTTCTATATATAATATGTTTAGATGAATTAGAACTATCTTGTTTATTTTTAGTAAATATAATGCTTTTAGTTGAACTATTTGAATTAATATATAGATCAACTAGTTTATTTTTTGAAGATGCTTAATTAGTTGAACTTGTTGAATTAATATATAGAACTAGTTTATTTTTAGAAGATGCTTAATTAGTTGAACTTGTTGAATTAATATATAGAACTAGTTTATTTTTAGTAAATGCTTAATTAGTTGAACTAGTTGAATTAATATAACTAGTTTATTTTTAGTAAATGCTTAGTTGAACTAGTTGAATTAATTGATTTTTCTGTTAATAGATTTTTTTCTGTTAATAGATTTTTTTTCTGTTAATAGATTTTTTTGTTGATATTATTATTGAATATGCATGTTTGGTGATATTATTGTTAATAGATTTTTTTGGGTGATATTTAGATTGTGTAATTAATTTTGTTCATAGAATTTTAATGATTTTTTTGTTCATAGTATTTAGAAAAAGGAAAAAAAGAAGAAGTAGTTTATATATAGTTGAACTAGCTAGTTGATTTAATAAACTAATTTATTTTACTATATATAGAAGTAGTTTGTTTTTAGTAAGTACTACTTATTTATTTATAGTAAGTGCTTAGTAGTTGAACTAGATAGTTGACTAATAAAACTAAATTATGAACGTAGGTCGGAAATGTCGTACTCATCGGACGACGATAACCGCCCGGGGGAGTGCGACTGGTGCCACGACGACCGAGGTATCTGCGGCAGGTTCATTGAGCTGGACGAAGATCGGCGCTTCAGCATTAAGCTCGAGGAGACCTGCGATGTTCATACGGTACGCAACGACGATAATAGTTTTTTCCGTAATTAAGCACGACTTCAACTATTTTAACATGTATTTTTCATCTTTTCCAATTCGACTAGCTTATCCCATGCTTTGCAAGACGCTATGTCTTGGAGAGGATGGGTTTTGAAGACCATGAAAATTTCGAAACCAAAAAAATTATCCTAAGTACCGAACATGGTGTGGATTTTCAAGTAAAGCTGTACAATGATCAGAGTGTAACCCATTTTGGTTGCAAAAATTGGGATGCATTTTGCAAGATGTATGGTCTTGATGAGGGTATGCTTGTCACCATGGATCTTGGTGATCCTACAATCGAGCAAGAGACACCTTCCATTTGGGTCTTTGTGGATACACCTCCAGTTCTTCCCTCATGTGAGCTAAACATAGTTATTAAGTAATTTATATTGTTTATTTCAAAATATAATGTTGACAACTTATCTCCATTGACAGCTTATTTTCATTCTTCAAAGAATATGCGGAAGATGGTAGACAGAAGTTACTACACTGAAGGCTCCGAATTAACTTATCAGGAGAAAACTCATCTGGTCGGATTTTGTACTGATCTTGAGAATTACAATATCTATAATCAAACTCCTCAACATTATGGTCAATACGTGCCACTAGTGCACGTGTTGAACTACGGTAACTACCATGGAGATACCCTGGTAAGATTATTTTTTACTATTACAACATCCGTGCATCTTTTTGCACACTTCTAAAACTAGTACATCATTGCTAACTACAAAGTTATTATTATGTTTTTCAACAGATAATCCCGAATGATTGTGTGCCTCATCTGATGTATACGCGTGGCAGCCTTCATGTTTTGAACATACTACCAGGTCGTCCTACGAATCTCAACTGTCCATACCGGGTTTCTAAAAGAAGTGGAGACATAACAATCAAAGAATGGAAAAAATGTATGGACAGTCGTAAGGAGCTTCTTGGAAGCAATAAGCAGCGAAAGGCAAGAATTGGAGACAGGATGATCGCCATTCTTCATAATGGAGAGTCAGGGTCTATATTGTTTTATGCTATTTTACCTTAAGGGTGTTTAGGTCCTACCTGATACTGATGATCATGTGCTAAGAACAATTATGTAAGGTTGGGTTCGATGACTATATATGAGGATGATGATCGTATGACTTATTATTAATAACGAGTAGAAGTTGTATGATGATGCATGATTAGTAGGACTTGTTATTACATATATATGATGATGTAATGATGCAAAAGCATGCATGAGCATGTTATATCTGCGGGTGCAATGAACATAGCAGCAGCGTTGATAAACAACGCATGCATGATGTATATATGATGCATAACGTGTACAATGTGTAGTATCGTAAAATACCAGCAAACGAAAAAGAATTAAAATGTAAACACAAAATTAAATGAAAAAGAAATCATAAAACTAAAAACCCACCAAACCTTATAGTACCGGTTGGTATTACCAACCGGTACTAAAGGGCTCCAGGCCCCCGGAGCTGGCTCGTGCCACGTGGTTGCCCTTTAGCACCGGTTCATGCTGAACCGGTACTAAAGGGGGGGGGGCCTTTAGTGACCACAAATTAGTGCCGATTATGTAACCGGCACTATAGGTCCTTACGAACCGGTGCTAATGCCCGGTTCTGCACTAGTGATATGTCAATCGGAAAGAATAGCTTTGAGGTGGTTTCGTACCCTACAAACATTTTCATCTTATGTTCTCCGCTAGATAGGAACTTTGGAGTGATTCTTCATCACACGTTGAGGCATGGCTATATGATCCAATTATATTAGCATTGTTGAGAGATTGCACTAGCGAAGTACGGACCTTAGGCCTCATTTTCAAGCATTGCAATATCGTTTGTGCTGCGTTCACTAGTGCAGAAATGGGCTATAGCCCCGGTTAGAAGGGCCTTTAGTGACGGTTCTGTAACCGGCACTAAAGGTCCCCCCGTTAGTACCAGTTCGGCTCGAAAGTCCCCCCTTTAGTACTGGTTCGGCTCAAACCACAGCTAAAGGGCCACCACGTGGCACGAGCTAGGGCCCTGGGTATGGGGAGAGCTTTAGTACCGGTTGGTGTTACCAACCGGTACTAAAAAGTTTGGGGGGTTTTGGTTTTATTATTTATTTTTCCTTTAATTTTGTGTTTTCTATTTAATTCTTTTTTGTTTGCTGGTATTTTACGATACTACATATTGTACACGTTATGCATCTATATAAATAAAATTTCTCGTAGAACTAATTATATATATATATATATATATATATATATATCATCGAATGTCTCACAACCGCACCATTATTCACACATACACATGCAAATATATATATACAGTTTTTCCTACATGTAGCCTTCAGAGCCAGTGGCATTTTCCTTGGTGCCTTTGGAGCACGATGACAATTGGGACTAGTTCATTGGGGCGGTAGCGGGTAGTAGAATTCCCCTTTTGGATCTATGACTTCGTCGAGCAAAAATCCCGCTATTTCCTCTTGAAGTGCTCGTATGCACTCCACTGGTAGGAACGTATCCCGAACCGATTCGAACTGTTAAGAAGGAGATCAATATGCATGTGTATTAGTTATGTGACTAGATATCGATAATGACGTAAAAATTGTGAATAGTGTTCTGTCAAACGCGCGTACCCATAGTTGTCTATCAGTTTTGATCCTTTCGGACGTCAACATGCGAATGTTCTAGAAAACGCAGTATGCACACGTATTAGTCCCCTGCGCCTGCTTCAGGGCCTTTACGAGAATAGAAGTTAATCAAATAATAATTAATCAAGCATGATAATTAATGGTATTGAAACTAGAATTAAAGAGATGCATGGTAGGTAGCTAGATAGTACTACTTAATTAATTATTCCTTGGGTCGAAACCAATGCAGCCTTTCTCTTCATTCACCTGAAACCTCTTTCGAATTCCTGAACTTTGCCCAAGCCCTGCCGTCGGCAAAGAAAATGAATAAACGAGTTATTAAATAGTTGATATCAGGAAATGACGATCTAAAGAGGCCGACATATAGTTAATAATGATTGAAATTACCTGTCGACTATCCCCTTCATGGTTGTGTACTCTCTCTTCTCTTTAGTAGTGAGTCCAGTACTTCAACTGTTCCTTCGTCAACTTTAATGATTAACAAGATCCAATGAAAACTGCATGCACACACGTTTGCATGTCTTAATTAAGCGGGCATGTGCATAACAATCATCAACTACCCTAAACCCTATACACTTAATTATTAACATCAACTAGCTAGTAAGTAAAAACATAATTGTAGTACAAGACAGTGTGATTCACGTGTAGTTGTAAGGAAGTAGTATATCTTCATTGGTATTGAGGTGTTTCAAGAACTCTAGCATGTTTTTCTCTACCTCTGCTTGATACCATGGATATGTCCATGTTTCTTCATTAATGGTCTTTGGGTCAATGAACCCAATGCCATAGCGTCCAGCTTTTTTCATTTTATACATCTTCATCCTACATAATATACCACAGAAAAGAATATAGTGAGGATAATTACAGGTAATGATCGATCAATGAGCACTACAACTAGCTTGAGACTTGAATTACAGAAAGAAATCACTTACAGACAATAGCAACTGACGATTGGATTTGTCGAGTGTCTTTGAATAATTGAAATAGTTCTGAATACTCAATGGACAGAGCTAGCTTATTGAAGTAATACTCTTCCGTGACTTTCACCATGAGGCCCTCTCGATTGTTACTCTTGGTAATTTCATGTACCAATCATGCAATTGATACATTCTCGTTGGGAGGTTCTTAACCTCCTCAGGCCTTACCAAAGGTTGGACGCGGGCATATTTCCATTTTATGTCCTCCTCTTTAAGCTTTGGTATGGGCTCAATCTCGAGGAGTTGTCCAAAAGTGATACCGAGCATTTTAGTGTTCAGTCTATGCTCGTCGGTTACTACCAGCTGACTGGCGCCGGTACTGTCATGTATTGGTACAACAAGAGGGGGGATCGATTGCGCCACCTGTTCTCCTAGCTGGGGAACGGTTTTCCCGCATTTTAGGCCAGCTGCTTGGCTTGAGCTCGAGCTCGACCCCTTTTGTCGTGCTCAATGTGCCTTCCTGATTTGGCGCTCATAGTCTGAGTCAACAGGCTTGGGAGCTGGTCAATCTTCTCCTCGGGCACTTTCTCCCTTGGCAGCGGTGCCCGTTTTGGTGCGAAATGGGCCTCCACTTGGGCCTTCACTATGGCTTCATTTTGCTCCTTGGTCATGTCGTAAGGCCTCTGCGGAAGAGGCTCGAGGCTTTTTGGACCATATTGAAATCGCTTGCCTCCGCATGTACCTCATGTACTACCTTGACTTGTAGCACTACGCACCAAAGCTGCGGCGGCTCTCTTCCGCGATTGCTGAGGCAGCGGAGACGGCTGACGCGGTGTCGGACTTGGAGGAGTGGCACGCATTGGTAGACTTGGAGGAGGAGTGGCCTCACGTGTTGGCTGAGTTGAAGCGGGAGGAGTGGCCTCACGCGTTGGCTGAGTTGAAGCAGGAGGAGTGGCCTCACACATTGGCTGAGTTGAAGCAGGAGGAGTGGGCTCACGCGTTGGAGGAGTGTGAGTCGTCTGCTCCTCGTCACCTCCTAGAATTTCAAGCTCTAGCTGACGCGGTGTAGGTGGCCTTCAAAAGATGATGCAATCCTTTCTCCATAGGATGATACGATGTATGGCCTCTCCCAGTGTGTGCTCCTCATCACCTCCAGGAATGTCAAGCTGTAGCCCGGAATAATGGTCCACCACCTCATCAACCACGACACGAGTATAGCCGGCTGGAATCGTTCTGCAATGGTAGGTTGGTCCGGGGGGATTTGTATAAGCAACGGCGTCCACCGGCTTCACGGATATGTTCTTTATTTTGAAGTGTATCTCATAGTTAGTGTTCTTCATGATGTCATCCACGGGGTATCTATCCAGCACTGTGTCACCCGGGGCGGAACCCACGCTGCTTCTCGGCATGGATGGGACGGTGCTATCCAATGCTGGATCATCCGCTAGTTGCGGCCGCTGCTGAGACCCACTTTCCTGGCTAAGCGAGTCGATCTGCTGCTGCTGCCTCTGCAATTTGAGTGCCAAGTCCGCGTTCGCTGATTCTAGGCCTTGAAGCCGTTCTGCTTCCTGCTTCCTCTCCTCGTCCTCCAGCTTCTTCTTCTTCTCCTCCTCCATCTTCCTTCTCGCACGGCTTCTGTAGTCGACGTTCCACTCAGAAAAGCCCTCATACCACGAAACAACGCCCTTGTCTCATGTTCTTCCCGGGTGTTCAGGATTTCCCAGGGCGCGTAAGCTCGTCGTTCTCTCTGTTGGGCATGAACACCCCCTTTCGAGCTTCTTCTATTGCTTCAACTAACTTACCATCGGCTCCTTTAAGACATGCCTTCTTCGAAACCTCGCATGTCTTTGGGTCCAACGCCCCCCATGCACATAGAACCAACTTCTGCACCTGGGGGGCCAGCTCAATGTAACTAGAGTGACCTGTGCAGCCAGCATCTCTTGTTCAAACTTATCCCACTTAGGCATTGCCATCGCGTAGCCACCTGGCCCCAGCCTATGGAATTGCTCCTTTTTTGCGGCATTGGCCTTGTTCTTTCTGGACCGTTCCTTATAATTCTGATTCCTTGAATTTCACGAAATCGTCCCAGTGTTCTCTTTGGTTCTCCAGTGTTCCCTTGAATTCTGGAGTCTTCTTTCCTGCTTTGACGTAGTCCTTCCATACAGTTTTCTTGTGGTTGTGGAATGCAATTGCCATCTTCCTCAGAGCAGCGTCCTTGACTTTCTCCACATCTGCAGCTGTGAAATGATCTGGTAGGGAGAAATGTTCCATGAGATCTTCCCAAAGCGCTTTTTTGCTCTGTCATCGACAAAAGTAAGATCTGGATGGGGCTTTGATGGCTTTTTCCATTCTTGAAGGGAGATCGGGAGTTTGTCCTTCACAAGAACTCCGCACTGACGAACGAACTTGTTCGCAATGTTCTTAGGCGCTATTGGTTCGCCATTAGTTTTGATGGCATCGATGTTGTACTTTACGCCCTGCTTCAACTTTTTTCTCGGGCCTCGCACTCTGCCTGTAGAAGATTTGCTCGATCCGTTGGGCTAAAAAGAAGAAAGATCGATTTGTTGATATATCTTCAAATCATTTAAAACATGTGATGATCACCAGATGCCTGCTTATATAAATATACCTCGCCGGTCTCTGATTTATCAAGATCAACATTTTCTTCGCCATCATAATCATTAATTTCGCCGCCATCATAATCATTCATTTCTTCGCCATCATAATACATGACTTCATCAATTCGGTCGTCGCGATCGAATATCATATCATCACCCTCCCCAGTATTGTTCAGATATTGGGAGCCGTCATCTTCTTCATTTCGATTACCTCTTCTCCCTCTCTGCCGGTATTGTCCGCCATAGCTTTATTTAACAAGACCATAAGAAATATAAAACAATTTAGTATTCAAATTACAATATGCATGCACGCAATCAATAAGAGGAAATCCTGAATCATAGTACATAATATGCATCGTCTCGAATAATATATAATCTCGAATACATCGTCTCGAATATTATATATTGAATACATCACTAGCTAGCTAGCTAATAAAGATCGAATACTACAGAATAATCTAGGCCACTCGCGGTTCCTGAGGCGTGGGCTGTGGACACCCAAATAGAAGGAACCATCATAGGATCATAGCTCCGGTCATCTCCCCAAAGACCCTGTCAGGTATTGGAGAACCTGACGTCCATAGCAGCCATGTAGCGACGGACGTGCTCGTCCTCCTCCCTGACACAGCTACGCACCACCTCTGGCGGGGCCGGCTCCCTCCGCACCGAAAGTGGCCCACGGGAACGCCACCAAAGGAGCTCAGGGTCGACGACGGGACCCGGGTTCTTCACCAAGCAGCGAGCCCTTGAAGGTAGCACCTCCCAGTGCCAGCCCGGCGGAGCCCAGTCCCAGACATGGGTCCTCTGAAGTAGGACATCGTCGCGAACGGGTCGACGGCGAGGATGCGGGCCGGGCATCGTCGAGAACAAATACTATACGCCGCAAAAGTAACATTTTTAAATGATTGGATTGTGATTTCTTATATGCAAATTCTAAATTTGTATAACTAAAATTATAAGAAACTAAAAACTAACATTTCTATAACATTTCTATAGCAATTTGAAATTAATCTAGTTCATCTAGCTAAAACTAACATTTCTAAAATTTCTGACATTTCTATAACATTTCTATATACTATTTGACATTAATCTAATCTAATTAATTAATTCATCTAAAACTTTGTATGAAAAACAGAAAAATAGAAAAAACTAAAAACTACAAACAGAAAAATTGTGTGTGTGTGTGCGTGCGTGTAGTGTGAGTGTGTGTGTGTGTGTGTGCGCGCGCGGGGGGCCGGCGGCGGCGCGGTGGATTGGAGGGAGGAGAGGCCGGGGGAGGGGCTCACAGCGCGCGCGGGCGAGGTAGAGGCGACGGCGACGGCGAGGTCCAGGCGACGGCGACGGCGAGGCGATGTTGATCCAAGGCGACGTCGACTGCGAGGCGAGGGGCCGGACGGCGACTCACTAATAAGAAATAGAGCAACACCCATTGTGCTTCCTTTCTTTTACTAGAGAGAGTAGTCCAAGCCTCTAAATATCTTGAGGGCTTTGTGTTGGATCTGATGGTTGAGGCGCGGGACGGGGCGACGGCGCGACGGTGATGGCGAAGACGGGGACGGCAACAGCGCGGGACGGGGGCGGCGGCGGCGCTGGACAGGGGCGGCGAGGAGGGGCGGCGGCGACGGGGCAGAGGAGAAGAAGCAGAGGGAGAAACTGACGAATTTTTTTGAAGTGTTTTATTATATAGAACCTACCTTTAGTACCGGTTGGAGCCACTATGGCACCTCCGCATTCCGCTTGCTGGCCACCTACAACCTTTGGCTTGACATTGAAGGTCTTCAACCATAGGCCGAAGTGGGGCTGGACGCGGAGGAAGGCCTCGCACACGATGATAAACGCCGAGATGTTGAGGATGAAGTTCGGGGCCAGATCATGGAAGTCCAGCCCGTAGTAGAACATGAGGCCACGAACGAACAGGTGAAGGGGGAACCCTAGTCCGCGGAAGAAGTGGGTGAGGAAAACTACCCTCTCGTAAGGTTCTGGGGTAGGGACGATCTGCCCCTCGTCGGGCAGTCGGTGCGCGATATCCGCGGCCAAGTATCCGGCTCCCCGCAGCTTGCTGATGTCCTCCTCCGTGACGAAGGATTTCATCCACTTGCCTCCCGCGCCGGACATGGTTGGAGCGGTGTGAGGAGAAAGGTGCGAACTTGGGTGTTGGAGCTCGAGTGCGCGAGAATGGATGAGCTCGGAGGAAGAAGGCGTGGGTGAAAAAAGGTGAACTCTTATCCCTTTATAAAGGCGGACGAAACTGTACGCCCCCACTAGCCTGGTAAACCCGCTTATTCCCCAAGCGTCGTAATTGATGGCGCGGTTGGGTTACCCACGCCCGTATTGATGAGAATCCCGTGATAAGGGGAGACGATCTCTGCCTCGACAAGACGTGCCAAGGAAACCGCCTCGCGATATGCGCCAAGGCTGGTTGGGAAAAACGGTTCGAATAATGACCGGGCCGTGGTATGATGTCATGATATCAAGTGTGTCAGCAGATTAGATTGGTGGAAATATTATTCTCTCTATGGTGGTATGTGGAACTTGTTTTGCAGAGCCGGACACTATCCTTGTGTTCAAGATCTTCTCTGGAGTATTCGGAGGAGGAACCCGCCTTGCAATGCCGAAGACAATCTGCGCGCCGGACTCATCGCCATTGAAGCCTGGTTCAGGGGCTACTGAGGGAGTCCTGGAATAGGGGGTATCCGGACAGCCGGACTATATCCTTTGGCCGGACTATTGGACTATGAAGATACAAGATTGAAGACTTCGTCTCGTGTCCGGATGGGACTCACCTTGGCTTGGAAGGCAAGCTTGGCGATATGGATATGTAGATCTCCTCCCTTGTAACCGACCCTGTGTAACCCTAGCCCCCTTCGGTGTCTATATAAATCGGAGGGTTTAGTCTGTAGGACCAACAACAATCATACCATAGGCTAGCTTCTAGGGTTTAGCCTCTACAATCTCGTGGTAGATCAACTCTTGTACTACTCATATCATCAATATCAATCAAGTAGGAAGTAGGGTATTACCTCCATTGAGAGGGCCCGAACCTAGGTAGACATCGTGTCCCCTGCCTCCTGTTACCATCCGCCTTAGACGCACAGTTCGGGACCCCCTACCCGAGATCCGCCGGTACCGACATATAGCGAGCCCTCGACCTGGCCACCTCTCGAAGAACCATGGAGGCGATGGCATTATTAAACATGGCCACCCTTGGCCAGTTAATGTTGCTGTTGTTTTTGTCCGCACCCGAGCGGATCAGATTAAAATCCCCCCAACCACTAGACGGATAAGCGAAGAGCTCACCGAGAGCACCTTCGTTTGCAATTCGTCCAAAAACTCAGAAGATCGCGAGTGGTCTGTCGGACCGTTGACTTGTATCACCACCAACTCCCTCTGAGACTGATGGTGGCGAGTGTGACCAGCAAGAAAGAAGGCGCCCGCATCCCATGCGAGTACCTTGTAAACTACTTGGTCAAAGCCTAGTAGCAAGCCCCCTGAGTGACCAGCCGTAGCAAGTTGGTTCCAAGTGAACCTCTTCACGGGATCAATCGCAAGCAACTCATGGTGGCGAAAGTCGACCTTAATGGTCTCCTGCAAGGCCACGATGTCTAATCCCTCCGTCTGCATATACTCATTAGGATGGTATCGACAACCTACATGACCGAACCCACGAATGTTTCAAAATATAGCTCACATCTAAATAATTCTATTACATAAGCGGATGCCACGCGAAGACACCGCTTTGGCCACGCGCCTCACCTTGGCCCTGCAAGGCGAGGGAGGGGGCAACCCCTGTTGCCAGCACCGCCTCGTCGGGCCGGATCACAAGTGCTTGTGAGGCCCCTGCCTCCTGCACCAGCTGATCCGCACGCACCTCAGCCGCAGCTGCAATTGCTCCTTGCGCTTGCTCTGTTGCGTGAAGCAGAGGAAGCAGCTCGCGCGTACCCCCAAGACACGATACGTCCACCCCACTCTCCTCCAATACCTCACTAAGATGATCATCAGAAAACGAATTCAGAATGTAAAGCGCGGGGGAGGGTTACCTGAGATCTCAAGGTTCTTCTGGGTCTGGATGAGTTGGGCCCTCTGCATCGCCGGCAGGCTCGCCTTGGCACCCCTGGAGCATGAGCTGGAGCGAACCGGAGCCGCAGCCACCGCCTTGGACTGCTTGGCATGTGCGATCGGCGCCGCCTTGGAGGCCTCCTGGAACAAGACATCACCAATGGGTTGCGTGAGGGGGGCGGCGAGCGCCATCACCGTCTGGTGAGGGGTTGGCGGCCCGCCTAGCTGCTCCATAGGCCTGATGCCCTCCGTGACCACCTTGCGCCCCGCCAGCTTCTTGGCTTGCCACACGGAGCCGCTCTTGCTGCCCCCCTGTCCACTCGAGGCCGTCGACCTGGCCAGGGATGGGAGGAAGGTGCTAGCGGACAGCACCAGCAGCGTGCGCACCCCGCTGGCCCGCTTGTGTCGCAGGACGCCGTCATCCCCTTGTCGAGCAAGGCCGCGAAAGGGGAGGACACCACCCCCAGGTTGGAGCCGTATTGGTTCGCCACTTCCACTTACATCGCAACCGCCGCGATTGAGTCGAGAGCTTGAAGAGTGCGGGTCATTGGAGAGCCCGCGCCATGGATCCGGAGCTTCTCCCAGGCCGCGGTGTCGATGGATTCGTCGTCCATGCTCGCATCCGGTTCCTTGACATGTCCCTTTTCTTGATGCTTGTCATTGTCGCCGTTGTCCGGGCCCTTGTCGTTGCTTGGAGGAGGAGGAGGGGGCAGCGTCGGAGCCCCACGATGGGGTGGATCGAGCTCCGGCTCGAGCTTGATGAGGAAGCCCTCCCCGTTGAACCTGATTTGGACCGAACCCCGCATCTTCTCGGGCTTGCGGCATGTGAAGCGCATCCGCACCGGGCCGGACCGAATTAGAGTCAGCTCATCCACCACCAGCGGCCTGCCCAGCATCGTCAGCCCTACCATCAGCCTATCCACCTTGCGGTGCTTGGGAGGGATACCCCACAGCTTCACCCACACCTCTGGCATGGTTTCCCCTTTAGGCGCATCGGCCACGGCATCACGGATGAGCACAATGATGTTGTTGATCGACAAGAATAGCTTGCCGCTGCGGGTTGCCATACGCAACATGGCGGGATCTAGGAAGACCACCGAGAACTTGTCGGTGTCGATTTGGGCCACCTACCAGTCCCACGCACTCTCAAACAGGTTAGGTAGCTCAACCTCCAGAATCTCCTTCGACAGCAAGCCCAGGGACGCCGAGAGGATGGCAGCATTGACCCCGAACCCGCTTTGCCCTTCGTAGGCATCTTCTGGAAACTACAGGCAGAAGAAACCCCCTCCTTGAATGGCGTGCCCCATGGTCTGAAGTAGGAGGGGCTTGCCACGAGAAGGACAACAGGCCGAAAGTTGCCCTCCTGAGAGCAGAGGATGCAGAGAGGCTGAAACTTGCAGTTGCTCTGAAAATGCCCTGCACGCCGCACTTGAAGCACTCCCTGTCATCCGCCTCTTCCACTGGAATGGGCTCAGCTGCCGTGCCCTTGGAGGACCTTGTAGGCAATGAGGCCGGCGTCTTGGAGCCGGACTTCCCCGCGGGCTTGAACTTTTTCTTCTTCTTTACGGCATAGGGGTCACCGGTCCGGTCACGCTGAATCTGCGACATCTCCTCGAGATGCTTGAGCTCGAGCCCCTTCTTCTTGTGTTCTTCCTTCTTCCGCTTCTTGCGCTCCTGCTCCTTCAACCACCACGCCGGCGGCGGCCCCCAACCAGCAGCCTCGCTGTCACACACCACGCTGTGCGCCTTGGCATACGCACGCTCGTGCTCGCGGCCACGCTCCGCCGCGGGGTCGAGAGGAGGCAGGGGACGCTTGTTCACGCACCGGTCGGCCTTGAAGCCCATGGCTACCACCTCGGCAAAGGAGCACTCGAGGGGCCGTGGGGGGGGCGGGTGGGGATGAGGAGATGGGTGGAGCGGCCGAAGCGACACGCCTCCGATTTGGTGGCTGGAAAACCTAGCGATGGATCTAGGGTTCCCTTGGGCAGCCAGAGCCACTTATATACCCTCTCCTCTGGGCCATGACCTGACGGGTCGGGCTTCCAGCCCTCAGACACTTGGCGCCCCATGCACCGCCGACCCGGGCGGGCCGTCCCCACTTGGGCCGAACCTGAGCCAGTTGTGGGCCGCGCGACCTTATCGGCCCGAAGGCCCACCCGACCCACCTGCTCCGAAATCCCAACCCTAGAGCAGGGAGATCCCGACGCCACCGGCGCCGCCGCCACCGGCGCAGCAGCCTTCCCTAGGCTCTAGCTTCCCGAAGCAGGAGGCTCTCCTCCTCATCCGGGGCCGCAAGAATAGCCCGTCCCTGCCGCGGGGACGATGTCCGAGCGACACGGCGCGCCTCCCCCGCCTGAGATCCACGCCGACGAGGGCCACGACCTCCAGGCGCAAACGCACGCCGCCGGCCAGCATGGAGCGAGCCTTCGAGCTCCTCCTCCCTGGCCACAAAATCTCCCACCGAGCACAGGGTCGGACCGCACTCCACCCTCGCACCGTCCTCCTCTTCTTCCACTTCGTCTTCGGAGTCCACCCTCGCCAAAGCCCAGAAACGGCTGCCGGACCAGCCACCGGCGCTCGCCGGAGCGTTCCTCAGCCCCTCCCTGGGTGCAGGACATGCCGTCGCCACGCCCTCCTGGACCAGCGACCACTCCGACGCGCTCTGCCAGTCAGGATCGACCACCCCCTCATCGCGCTCGCCATCGACTTGTTGGGGAACGTAGTAATTTCAAAAAAATTCCTACGCACACGCAAGATCATGGTGATGATATAGCAACGAGGGGAGAGTGTTTTCTACGTACCCTCATAGACCGAAGCGGAAGCGTTGACGCAACGTAGAGGAAGTAGTCGTACGTCCTCCCGGTCCAACCGATCCAAGCACCGTTACTCCGGCACCTCCGAGTTCTTGACACGCGTACAGCTCGATGACGCACCCTCGATCTCCAATCCAGTGGAGGCTCCGAGGGGGAGTTCCGTCAGCACGACGGCGTGGTGACGATCTTGATGTTCTCCTGTCGCAGGGCTTCGCCTAAGCACCGCTACAATATGATCGAGGTGTACTATCGTGGAGGGGGGCACCGCACACGGCTAAGGAACGATCAATGATCAACTTGTGTGTTCTAGGGTGCCCCCCTACCCCCGTATATAAAGGAGGGAGGGAGGAGGCGGCCGGCCCAAGGGGGGTGCACCATGGGGAGGGGTAAACCTACTCCAAGTAGGTTTCCCCCCTTTTTCCTTATCTTATTTGGAGGGGGAAGGAAGGAGTACTAGTATTAGGAAGTAGTACTAGTAGTAGGAAGGAAGAGAGGGGGAAGGAGAAAGGAAAGGGGGGGCCGGCCCCCCTCCCCAATTCGGATTGGGCTTGGGGGGGCGCGCCCCCCTCCCTTGTTCCTTCTCTCTTCCTCCTACATGGGCCCAATAAGGCCCATATACCTCCCGGGGGGTTCCGGTAACCTCCCGGAGCTCCAAACTTCTCCGGAACCTTTCCGGTGTCCAAATATATCCGTCCAATATATCAATCTTTATGTCTCGACCATTTCGAGACTCCTCGTCATGTCTGTGATCATATCCGGGACTCCGAACAACCTTCGGTACATCAAAATACATAAACTCATAATATAACTGTCATCGAAACCTTAAGCGTGCGGACCCTACGGTTCGAGCACAATGTAGACATGACCGAGACATGTCTCCGGTCAATAACCAATAGTGGGACCTGGATGCCCATATTGGTTCCTACATATTCTACGAAGATCTTTATCGGTCAAACCGCACAACAACATACGTTGTTCCCTTTGTCATCAGTATGTTACTTGCCCGAGATTCGATCGTCGGTATCCAATACCTAGTTCAATCTCGTTACTGGCAAGTCTCTTTACTCGTTCCGTAATACATCATCTCACAACTAACTCATTAGTTGAAATGCTTGCAAGGCTTAAGTGATGTGTATTACCGAGAGGGCCCAGAGATACCTCTCCGACATTCGGAGTGACAAATCCTAATCTCGAAATACGCCAACTCAACAAGTACCTTCGGAGACACCTGTAGAGCACCTTTATAATCACCCAGTTACGTTGTGACGTTTGGTAGCACACAAAGTGTTCCTCCGGTAAACGGGAGTTGCATAATCTCATAGTCATAGGAACATGTATAAGTCATGAAGGAAGCAATAGCAACATACTAAACGATCGTGTGCTAGGCTAACGGAATGGGTCATGTCAATCAGATCATTCAACTAATGATGTGACCTTGTTAATCAAATAACAACTCCTTGTTCATGGTTAGGAAACATAACCATCTTTGATTAATAAGCTAGTCAAGTAGAGGCATACTAGTGACACTCTGTTTGTCTATATATTCACACATGTATTATGTTTCCGGTTAATACAATTCTAGCATGAATAATAAACATTTATCATGATATGAGAAATAAATAATAACTTTATTATTGCCTCTAGGGCATATTTCCTTCAGTCTCCCACTTGCACTAGAGTCAATAATCTAGATTACACAGTAATGATTCTAACACCCATGGAGTCTTGGTGTTGATCATGTTTTGCTCGTGGAAGAGGCTTAGTCAACGGGTCTGCAACATTCAGATCCGTATGTATCTTGCAAATCTCTATGTCCCCCACCTGGACTAGATCCCGGATGGAATTGAAGCGTCTCTTGATGTGCTTGGTTCTCTTGTGAAATCTGGATTCCTTCGCTAAGGCAATCGCTCTAGTATTGTCACAAAAGATTTTCATTGGACCCGATGCACTAGGTATAACACCTAGATCGGATATGAACTCCTTCATCCAGACTCCTTCATTGGCTGCTTCCGAAGCAGCTATGTATTCCGCTTCACATGTAGATCCCGCCACGACGCTTTGCTTTGAACTGCACCAACTGACAGCTCCACCGTTTAATGTAAACACGTATCCGGTTTGCGATTTAGAATCGTCCGGATCAGTGTCAAAGCTTGCATCAACGTAACCATTTACGATGAGCTCTTTGTCACCTCCATATACGAGAAACATATCCTTAGTCCTTTTCAGGTATTTCAGGATGTTCTTGACCGCTGTCCAGTGATCCACTCCTGGATTACTTTGGTACCTCCCTGCTAGACTTATAGCAAGGTACACATCAGGTCTGGTACACAGCATTGCATACATGATAGAGCCTATGGCTGAAGCATAGGGAACATTTTTCATTTTCTCTCTATCTTCTGCAGTGGTCGGGCTTTGAGTCTTACTCAACTTCACACCTTGCAATACAGGCAAGAACCCTTTCTTTGCTTGATCCATTTTGAACTTCTTCAAAACTTTGTCAAGGTATGTGCTTTGTGAAAGTCTAATTAAGCGTCTTGATCTATCTCTATAGATCTTAATGCCCAATATGTAAGCAGCTTCACCGAGGTCTTTCATTGAAAAACTTTTATTCAAGTATCCCTTTATGCTATCCAGAAATTCTATATCATTTCCAATCAATAATATGTCATCCACATATAATATTAGAAATGCTACAGAGCTCCCACTCACTTTCTTGTAAATACAGGCTTCTCCAAAAGTCTGTATAAAACCAAATGCTTTGATCACACTATCAAAACATTTATTCCAACTCCGAGAAGCTTGCACCAGTTCATAAATGGAACGTTGGAGCTTGCACACTTTGTTAGCTCCCTTTGGATCGATAAAACCTTCTGGTTGCATCATATACAACTTTTCTTCCAGAAATCCATTCAGGAATGCAGTTTTTACATCCATTTGCCAAATTTCATAATCATAAAATGCGGCAATTGCTAACATGATTCGGACAGACTTAAGCATCGCTACGGGTGAGAAGGTCTCATCGTAGTCAACCCCTTGAACTTGTCGAAAACCTTTTGCAACAAGTCGAGCTTTGTAGACAGTAACATTACCGTCAGCGTCAGTCTTCTTCTTGAAGATCCATTTATTCTCAATTGCTTGCCGACCATCGGGCAAGTCAACCAAAGTCCATACTTTGTTCTCATACATGGATCCCATCTCAGATTTCATGGCTTCAAGCCATTTTGCGGAATCTGGGCTCACCATCGCTTCTTCATAGTTCGTAGGTTCATCATGATCTAGTAGCATGACTTCCAGAATAGGATTACCGTACCACTCTGGTGCGGATCTTACTCTGTTCGACCTACGTGGTTCTGTATTAACTTGATCTGAAGTTATATGATCATTATCATCAACTTCCTCACTAGTTGGTTTTGACGTCACAGAAACCGGTTCCTGTGATGTATTATTTTCCAACAAGGGAGTAGGTACAGTTACCTCATCAAGTTCTACTTTCCTCCCACTCACTTCTTTCGAGAGAAACTCCTTCTCTAGAAAAGATCCATTCTTAGCAACGAATGTCTTGCCTTCGGATCTGTGATAGAAGGTGTACCCAACTGTCTCCTTTGGGTATCCTATGAAGACACATTTCTCCGATTTGGGTTCGAGCTTATCAGGTTGAAGCTTTTTCACATAAGCATCGCAACCCCAAACTTTAAGAAACGACAACTTTGGTTTCTTGCCAAACCATAGTTCATAAGGTGTCGTCTCAACGGATTTCGACGGTGCCCTATTTAACGTGAACGTGGCTGTCTCTAGAGCATAACCCCAAAACGATAGCGGTAAATCTGTAAGAGACATCATAGACCGCACCATATCAAGTAAAGTACGATTACGATGTTCGGACACACCATTACGCTGTGGTGTTCCGGGTGGCGTGAGTTGCGAAACTATTCCACATTATTTTAAGTGTAGACCAAACTCGTAACTCAAATATTCTCCTCCACGATCAGATCGTAGAAACTTTATTTTCTTGTTACGATGATTTTCAACTTCACTCTGAAATTCTTTGAACTTTTCAAATGTTTCAGACTTATGCTTCATTAAGTAGATATACCCATATCTGCTTAAATCATCTATGAAGGTGAGAAAATAACGATATCCGCCATGAGCCTCAACATTCATCGGACCACATACATCTGTATGTATGATTTCCAACAAATCTGTTGCTCTCTCCATAGTACCGGAGAACGGCGTTTTGGTCATCTTGCCCATGAGGCACGGTTCGCAAGTACCAAGTGATTCATAATCAAGTGGCTCCAAAAGTCCATTAGTATGGAGTTTCTTCATGCGCTTTATACCGATATGACCTAAACGGCAGTGCCACAAATAAGTTGCACTATCATTATCAACTCTGCATCTTTTGGTTTCAACACTATGAATATGTGTATCACTACTATCGAGATTCATCAAAAATAGACCACTCTTCAGGGGTGCATGACCATAAAAGATATTACTCATATAAAGAGAACAACCATTATTCTCTGATTTAAATGAATAACCGTCTCGCATCAAACAAGATCCAGATATAATGTTCATGCTCAATGCTGGCACCAAATAACAATTATTTAGGTCTAATACTAATCCCGAAGGTAGATGTAGAGGTAGCGTGCCGACCGCGATCACATCGACTTTGGAACCATTTCCCACGCGCATCGTCACCTCGTCCTTTGCCAGTGTTCGCTTAATTCGTAGTCCCTGTTTCGAGTTGCAAATATTAGCAACAGAACCAGTATCAAATACCCAGGTGCTACTGCGAGCTCTAGTAAGGTACACATCAATAACATGTATATCACATATACCTTTGTTCACTTTGCCATCCTTCTTATCCGCCAAATACTTGGGGCAGTTCCGCTTCCAGTGACCAGTCTGCTTGCAGTAGAAGCACTCAGTTTCAGGCTTAGGTCCAGACTTAGGTTTCTTCTCTTGAGCAGCAACTTGTTTGCTGTTCTTCTTGAAGTTCCCCTTCTTCTTCCCTTTGCCCTTTTTCTTGAAACTAGTGGTCTTGTTAACCATCAACACTTGATGCTCCTTCTTGATTTCTACCTCCGCAGCCTTTAGCATTGCGAAGAGCTCGGGAATCGTCTTATCCATCCCTTGCATATTATAGTTCATCACGAATCTCTTGTAGCTTGGTGGAAGTGATTGGAGAATTCTGTCAATGACGCTATCATCCAGAAGAGTAACTCCCAGTTGAATCAAGTGATTACAATACCCAGACATCTTGAGTATGTGCTCACTGACAGAACTATTCTCCTCCATCTTGCAGCTATAGAACTTACTGGAGACTTCATATCTCTCAATCCGGGCATTCTTCTTGAATATCAACTTCATCTCCTGAAACATCTCATATGCTCCATGACGTTCAAAACGTCGTTGAAGTCCCGATTCTAAGCCGTAAAGCATGGCACATTGAACTATCGAGTAGTCATCAGCTTTGCTCTGCCAGACGTTCTTAACGTCGTCAGTTGCATCAGCAGCAGGCCTGGCACCCAGCGGTGCTTCCAGGACGTAATTTTTCAGTGCAGCAATGAGGATAATCCTCAAGTTACGGACCCAGTCCGCGTAGTTGCTACCATCATCTTTCAACTTAGCTTTCTCAAGGAACGCATTAAAATTCAACAGAACAACAGCACAGGCCATCTATCTACAAACAACATAGACAAGCAAGATACTATCAGGTACTAAGTTCATGATAAATTTTAGTTCAATTAATCATATTACTTAAGAACTCCCACTTAGACAGACATCTCTCTAGTCATCTAAGTGATCACGTGATCCAAATCAACTAAACCATAACCGATCATCACGTGAGATGGAGTAGTTTTCAATGGTGAACATCTTATGTTGATCATATCTACTATATGATTCACGCTCGACCTTTCGGTCTCCGTGTTCCGAGGCCATATCTGCATATGCTAGGCTCGTCAAGTTTAACCTGAGTATTCTGCGTGTGCAAAACTGGCTTGCACCCGTTGTAGATGGACGTAGAGCTTATCACACCCGATCATCACGTGGTGTCTGGGCACGACGAACTTTGGCAACGGTGCATACTCAGGGAGAACACTACTTGATAATTTTTAGTGAGAGATCATCTTAAAATGCTACCGTCAATCAAAGCAAGATAAGATGCATAAAGGATAAACATCACATGCAATCAATATAAGTGATATGATATGGCCATCATCTTCTTGTGCTTGTGATCTCCATCTCCGAAGCACCATCATGATCGCCATCGTCACCGGCGCGACACCTTGATCTCCATCGTAGCATCGTTGTCGTTTACGCCATCTATTGCTTCTACGACTATCGCTACCGCTTAGTGATAAAGTAAAGCAATTACAGGGCGTTTGCATTTCATACAATAAAGCGACAACCATATGGCTCCTGCCAGTTGCCGATAACTTCGGTTACAAAACATGATCATCTCATACAATAAAATATAGCATCATGTCTTGGCCATATCACATCACAACATGCCCTGCAAAAACAAGTTAGACGTCCTCTACTTTGTTGTTGCAAGTTTTACGTGGCTGCTACGGGCTTAAGCAAGAACCAATCTCACCTACGCATCAAAACCACAACGATAGTTTGTCAAGTTGATGCTGTTTTAACCTTCGCAAGGACCGGGCGTAGCCACACTCGGTTCAACTAAAGTTGGAGAAACTGACACCCGCTAGTCACCTGTGTGCAAAGCACGGCGGTAAAACCAGTCTCGCGTAAGCGTACGCGTAATGTCGGTCCGGGCCGCTCCATCCAACAATACCGCCGAACCAAAGTATGACATGCTGGTAAGCAGTATGACTTTTATCGCCCACAACTCACTTGTGTTCTACTCGTGCATATAACATCAAACCATAAAAACCTAGGCTCGGATACCACTGTTGGGGAACGTAGTAATTTCAAAAAAATTCCTACGCACAAGCAAGATCATGGTGATGATATAGCAACGAGGGGAGAGTGTTGTCTACGTACCCTCGTAGACCGAAGCGGAAGCGTTGACGCAACGTAGAGGAAGTAGTCGTACGTCCTCCCGGTCCAACCGATCCAAGCACCGTTACTCCGGCACCTCCGAGTTCTTGACACGCGTACAGCTCGATGACGCACCCTCGATCTCCAATCCAGTGGAGGCTCCGAGGGGGAGTTCCGTCAGCACGACGGCATGGTGACGATCTTGATGTTCTCCTGTCGCAGGGCTTCGCCTAAGCACCGCTACAATATGATCGAGGTGTAATATCGTGGAGGGGGGCACCGCACACGGCTAAGGAACGATCAATGATCAACTTGTGTGTTCTAGGGTGCCCCCCTACCCCCGTATATAAAGGAGGGAGGGAGGAGGTGGCCGGCCCAAGGGGGGGCGCACCATGGGGAGGGGGAAACCTACTCCAAGTAGGTTCCCCCCCTTTTTCCTTATCTTATTTGGAGGGGGAAGGAAGGAGTACTAGTATTAGGAAGTAGTACTAGTAGTAGGAAGGAAGAGAGGGGGAAGGAGAAAGGAAAGGGGGGACCGGCCCCCCTCCCCAATTCGGATTGGGCTTGGGGGGGCGCGCCCCCCTCCCTTGTTCCTTCTCTCTTCCTCCTACATGGGCCCAATAAGGCCCATATACCTCCCGGGGGGTTCCGGTAACCTCCTGGAGCTCCAAACTTCTCCGGAACCTTTCCGGTGTCCAAATATATCCGTCCAATATATCAATCTTTATGTCTCGACCATTTCGAGACTCCTCGTCATGTCCGTGATCATATCCGGGACTCCGAACAACCTTCGGTACATCAAAATACATAAACTCATAATATAACTATCATCGAAACCTTAAGCGTGCGGACCCTACGGTTCGAGAACAATGTAGACATGACCGAGACATGTCTCCAGTCAATAACCAATAGCGGGACCTGGATGCCCATATTGGTTCCTACATATTCTACGAAGATCTTTATCGGTCAAACCGCACAACAACATACGTTGTTCCCTTTGTCATCAGTATGTTACTTGCCCGAGATTCGATCGTCGGTATCCAATACCTAGTTCAATCTCGTTACTGGCAAGTCTCTTTACTCGTTCCGTAATACATCATCTCACAACTAACTCATTAGTTGAAATGCTTGCAAGGCTTAAGTGATGTGTATTACCGAGAGGGCCCAGAGATACCTCTCCGACATTCGGAGTGACAAATCCTAATCTCGAAATACGCCAACTCAACAAGTACCTTCGGAGACACCTGTAGAGCACCTTTATAATCACCCAGTTACGTTGTGACGTTTGGTAGCACACAAAGTGTTCCTCCGGTAAACGGGAGTTGCATAATCTCATAGTCATAGGAACATGTATAAGTCATGAAGGAAGCAATAGCAACATACTAAACGATCGTGTGCTAGGCTAACGGAATGGGTCATGTCAATCAGATCATTCAACTAATGATGTGACCTTGTTAATCAAATAACAACTCCTTGTTCATGGTTAGGAAACATAACCATCTTTGATTAACAAGCTAGTCAAGTAGAGGCATACTAGTGACACTCTGTTTGTCTATATATTCACACATGTATTATGTTTCCCGTTAATACACTTCTAGCATGAATAATAAACATTTATCATGATATGAGGAAATAAATAATAACTTTATTATTGCCTCTAGGGCATATTTCCTTCATGCCTCCCTAGTCGCCACTCCGTACAGGAGCCGTTGGAGCCATCCAGTGTGGCAAGACTTTGCCCGCCCAGTCTGGCCATTCAAAAATAGTTTGCCTTTTTAGGCATCTCCAACAACAACTAATCCCAAAAAAGACACATGATTTGTCCACGAACAGTTATCCGGGAGCCGTCCATCCAACTGTGTCTGCATCAATTTTAAACAAATTTGGACCAACATGACAGAATTCACTAATTTGGACATAATTTACATAAACGGACCAAATTCAAGTAAAAACTAAAAAACAGACTAACTTGTAGCAAATGCTAACCTCATACGCGTGGGCATCCATGCCGCCGTCACCGTCGTCGGAGTAGTCCTTCCAACGGCGAGAGGGAGCGGGGGTGCGACACACCTGGCCGACCGCCGCCTGGCGCACGTGGAGGAGCCGCTCTGCTTCCTCTCGTGTCGTGCCAATGGCAGCCGCAACCAATGCCAACACCGACCGCGGTGCCCTGGCAGTGGCCTTGCCCCTGCCGGCGGAAACGGAGGTGTAGCTTAACGACCACTCCTCGTCGATCTTGGCGAGCTCCCCGTTGAGGCGGCGACAGTGCCTCACTACCATCAACGCTGTGGTGAGCGAGCGGAGAAAGTGGGAGTGGCTAAGGTGGGAATGGAGTGGGTGCGGTTCTGGTCGGCGTCGGAGCTGGCTTAAATAGGCACACATAGAGCAGGTGAAGGGCCGGGAAGCCACGAGAAATTGGCTTCAATGCGGCGCGATGGCTAGAGTAGGCTTCTCAGTCTCCATGTTGACATTGAAGCGGCGCCGCCTGCTCGTCCGGTCGGTCTGACCAGCATCAATGTCATGGAGTCACATTTGCTCTGGAGCGGCACTAGTCGGCATTTTTCTTTTGAAAAGAAGGATTATCCCCAGCCTCTACATCTGAGCGATCCATGTAGTCATTTTATTAATTATTCTCAGAAACCTTACAAAGCATTACATCAGTAAGCCTGAAGCCACCACCTTCGCGGCACCTGCCGCTACTCCTATCCCCTTGAAGCAGGGGTGCCGAATGTCCGAGCGTAATACCGAACAGACATCGCACCAAAACCTAACATCTAATGCCGGATGCCCCATCCCAGCCATATATCGGGTATGGATCACACACTGGTCCGGTGCACTCACCGAGGCTACCGCCACCATCATCCACCTAACCATCTTCAGAGCAGGTACCGACACAAAGACCTTGCCCGGTCAGCTATCGAGGCCACCATGGCGCCAGGCAGCGCCACCGCCCTGCGATCGTCCATCCAGCCGCATCTGCTATTGACATCCAGTTGCACCATTCCGCCAATACTCGTCGTCATCAACGCGGTAGAAACAACGCCACACCTCCTGGCAACCTCCACACTGTCGTCGCTGCGAGAGCTATGCGGAGTCCATCACCCACAACATCTCTCCGCCGAACAGCAGAACCTCCCAAGACGGCGTCTCCATGGAGGGTACGATGCAAAGGACGCCAGTGCCAGCCAATCCAGATTGAATTTTGGAGTTTTGTCCGGGAGGGGTTCGGAGGTGGATAGGATAGACCTCAACATCGCCTCCACCAAGGGTAACGACATCAAGAGATGTCGCTGATGTCGGACCGAACAAGCCGATCAAAGTTTCCTCCTGTCCCCATCCTATACCACCAAACCTCCGTCGGCTCCAGATTCGGCAACGGACCACGAACCGAAACCTGCAGAGATGAGAGAGGTATGGGGCTCAGCCCACCATCAAGGAGGATCGAGAAGAATCCATCGTAGATCTCCAGGCGTCAAATCCAGCGATCCGGCATGGTCAGCGACGACCACCACCACCCCGCGGCGGTCGACGGCGTTCAAGCCCAAGACCCATAATTGGATCCGATCTGAACCCGACAGTGCCCGCGACCACCGATCTTTCCCACCACGCAGACGTCACCATGTCGCGAGCAGGCAGCCGCCGCCGCCGCGCCGCGCACGACATCGCCGAGAAACCGCCCTCCACACCGCCCGACCCCACTCTAGCGTGGCGCCGCGCCCGATCTTGCTGCCCCGCGCCAGCCGCGACGAACAAGGGGGAGATACGCCCCGCCGCCGCCCAGCCGGCCAAGCTTTGCCTGGTGGCGCTTCGGAAGGCGGCGAGGAGAGGTGGAGGCGGAGGAGGGCCGAGAGGACGGTGGCCGGCTAGGGTTCTCCCCTGGGTCGCCTAGGGGCGACACGAGGGGTACCTGATACGGTCCGCGGGATCAAAGAGGACACTGCAGCCGACAACCACTTCCCGAGGGAGGCGAGATTTTTGGGTGGGTCCGGGGTGTCGGACGCGTGCATGGCAGTAATTCAGATGCCCGCAAAGCCCCTTTGGCTTGCCTTTGATTTGTTGGAGAAAGTACATCCGGACAGGTCCGCGGTCTGACCTAGCTTTCGAACAGATCTGGCACACACGTGTCTTCTCTGCTTCATCTCTCGTCCCAAAGGAAAAGGCACCTAAGGATCCAGCCTCCCATCAACTGCATTGCCGCTCTGCCTCGTCTCCTCTGGCCTTAGAACCATGTGGGTGCGGTGGATCCTGGCCCTTACCTTACGCTGTCATAGTGTTTCCATCGTGAAGACACTTGATCACCTCAGCAGAATCGGTGATTTTCACCCATCATGGCATGTCGCCGAGTCGGCCATGAAGACACCAAAATCATCGCTGCAGACGCTCCTCTTTTCAACATCTTTGCTAGTCTGCCATCCACATGGATTCTGCTACTCCAAGGGAAAATATCAAGTGCTACCAGCACTTAGATAATACCATGATACGGGCTTTTGGGCCATTGGATCGAAGATCCGACAGCTCCTTGAAATCTATTGTACTTATGTGAAATTTGAAGACTTTCGGATGACTTTTTTGCAAAATGTTCAAGAGCTCCTGGGAGCCGTCGGATCTGAGATCCAATGGCTCCCGGGTGCCCGTATCACCATATCAGCTAAGTCCCGGTATCACCTGATATCTTCCCTCTCACTATCAAGGACCGTATCATAAAAAATTTCTGGTTTTTTGCTGCTCACAGAATGTAGTTATCCAACCGGTCATGTCAACACTCAACAAAACACATCAATTGCCGCTCTAATACCCCTACAAAGATTACACGGTACCTTTGTGGGTCGGTGCCACCAGAGAAGGTTGAGATCGTCGTTGCTCGCCTGCACCAAATTTGGGGAAGAAAGCAAGAGAGGCGTGCGATCACGCTATTTTGCAATAGGAGCAGCTGGCCTTTTCAGCGACCGGGCAGCACAGGACACGCCGCCGAGAGAAGGCAGAGATTGTTAATTTACACGTACATATGCGCGTCTTCATTCATCAGCCATCACGCATGCACGGACGGAAACGCAATTAATTATTTTGGACTGCCTAGCAAGATCGAGAAGCTACTCTCAAACAACGAAAATCTATCGTTTGTGAGAGAGTTGGATGGTTGAATCAACGGTCGAGCGCCTCACTTCCAGCAACAGCAGCTGACCTTCACTAAATCATTTTCGGCACACAAGCTCTTGCCACCTGCTTCCTCATGGTCTGATATGTCCATATTTCTGAGTGTGTTGGCTGGTTGTGCTTCCAGCAATACTGTTCATCTCCAACTCTGCCACTAATATGGAATTGTCGTTGCTACCTTCACTCTCACCTTGTCCTTCTTCATCATCAATTTCCATCATCGACACTCCATGATAGTGTGCAACTGCAACCCTGATCGATGAAAGAGCGCACGCTTTACTAGTTTGGAATCTTAGTAAATGAAATCAGTGTAGAGGAGTACGACGTCAAAATAACTAAGCAGACAACAACATGGGTAATAGAGAAATTAATAAAACCTGAAAACACAGATTACCTTTCTGACCCCATCAAACATGCGAAGCCATGAACCAGGCTAGGGACCTCAAGCTTTGTCTTCAGCCTGGGAAATATGGAGCACTCACTATTTTAGCATATACAGAGAGGGGCTAACCAGCATTGTTTTTTCAAACGGAGTCAAAAGATTTGCTCCATCAATTAATTAAGCATAAGAGAATTGCCAAGTTAATTAACGGAAAATCAGGAAAAAAAATGACACAAACCAACCACATGCGGACTACTCATAGAGCATGCAACCCTGAAAGTGCACGATCAGCCCTACAACCATACACAACACACAACGACCACCAATCCCCACACTACTACACCGCAAGGAAACCCCTAACAAAAGTGTCTGTGCCAAAGACCATGAACACAACCAAATTCACGGAGACAAGCCAGGCCATAAGGATCGCCCAAGAGACTGATGGCCATCCATCAAACAGCTACGGACGCCTTTGCTGTGGTGTCCTTGCTTTTCCACCTGAGTGCTTTCTCCACAATCTTCTTGCCAGATCCAGGGATGACCGCCTCCAAACGTGTGAGCAAGCTGCCAAGCTGTATCTCAAAGAGAATGTCATCCTCAGCCATAGGTACCATCGACAAGACGGACTCAGGTGCCTCCAGTTGCTCACTTGGCAGAGGAGAACCCAGAAGTTGCGCCTCAAAATTAGGTGCCAACGCACCTACCTCGTCAACCTCGTCACCCACCGACCCCAAGTGCTCCATCTCCTTCAGAAGCACCAATGAAAGAGGTGAAGTGGGCTCCTCACAACGCTCCTGCCGCTCAGGCATAATAGGCAGCACTAGAGCCAGCACCTCGTCGATGACTACACAACCAGAGGCAGTCAATAGCACAGACATCGATGACGGACATGATGTAGCACGAGGGGAGAAATGTCCATAAAGGCTTGCTTCCTCCGCAACAAAAGACCCAATCGGAAGCTCAAGCAGTGAAGGCACAACCGGCACAACCTTTAGTTTGGCGAGAGTGGCCTCCACTCTCTACAAATGCTCCCAACTCGTGCAAGGCAGCCGCGAAGCTCGGTGCAAAGCAGCTTGTTCTCCTCCGCCAGGACGGGCTGTAATTGCAAATCAACCGGTGTTGCGACGACCTCCAGTGCAGGCAATCAGGCATCATGACACGGCTTCGAAGACAGATCGGAGCGGTGCTGAGCACAGCAAAAACACACTTTGTGTCCGACACGGAGGCATTAGGTGCACTGGATTGGGTCCCTACAAGGATGTGAGGAAATATGCCCTAGAGGCAATAATAAAGTTATTATATATTTCCTCATATCATGATAAATGTTTATTATTCATGCTAGAATTGTATTAACCGGAAACATAATACATGTGTGAATATATAGACAAACAGAGTGTCACTAGTATGCCTCTACTTGACTAGCTTGTTAATCAAAGATGGTTATGTTTCCTAACCATGAACAAAGAGTTGTTATTTGATTAACAAGGTCACATCATTAGTTGAATGATCTGATTGACATGACCCATTCCATTAGCTTAGCACCCGATCGTTTAGTATGTTGCTAATGCTTTTATCCATGACTTATACATGTTCCTATGACTATGAGATTATGCAACTCCCGTTTACCGGAGGAACACTTTGGGTACTACCAAACGTCACAACGTAACTGGGTGATTATAAAGGAGTACTACAGGTGTCTCCAAAGGCAGATGTTGGGTTGGCGTATTTCGAGATTAGGATTTGTCACTCCGATTGTCGGAGAGGTATCTCTGGGCCCTCTCGGTAATGCACATCACTTAAGCCTTGCAAGCATTTCAACTAATGAGTTAGTTGTGAGATGATGTATTACGGAACGAGTAAAGAGACTTGCCGGTAACGAGATTGAACTAGGTATTGGATACCGACGATCGAATTTCGGGCAAGTAACATACCGATGACAAAGGGAACAAACGTATGTTGTTATGCGGTCTGACCGATAAAGATCTTCGTAGAATATGTAGGAGCCAATATGGGCATCCAGGTCCCGCTATTGGTTATTGATCAGAGACGTGCCTCGGTCATGTCTACATAGTTCTCCAACCCGTAGGGTCCGCACGCTTAACGTTTCGTTGACGATATAGTATTATATGAGTTATGCATGTTGGTAACCGAATGTTGTTCGGAGTCCCGGATGAGATCATGGACATGACGAGGAACTCCGGAATGGTCCGGAGATAAAGTTTGATATATGGGATAATAGTGTTTGATCTTCGGAAGGGTTCCGGAATTCACCGGAAGGGGTTCCGGATGTTTCCCGAAATGTTTGGGTACGAGAACACGTTATTTGGGCCTAAAGGGAAAGCCCACAAGGTTTTTGGGAGGCGCAAAAGGAAGTTTTGCGGAGTCCAGGGGCCAGACGCCAGGGTCCCTGGCGTCTGGGTCCAGACGCCGGGAACC
Source organism: Triticum timopheevii (assembly GCA_963921465.1). Taxonomy (NCBI): domain Eukaryota; kingdom Viridiplantae; phylum Streptophyta; class Magnoliopsida; order Poales; family Poaceae; genus Triticum; species Triticum timopheevii. The sequence goes on along the minus strand of OY997274.1, from coordinate 656,783,728 downwards.
CTGGCGTCTGGCCCTGGAGTCCGAGAAGGACTCTTGCCTTTCGGGTGAAACCGACTTTGTGGAGGCTTTTACTCCAAGTTTCGACCCCAAGGCTCAACATATAAATAGAGGGGTAGGGCTAGCACCAAAGACACATCAAGAAACACCAAGCCGTGTGCCGGCAACCCCGTCCCCTCTAGTTTATCCTCTGTCATAGTTTCCGTAGTGCTTAGGCGAAGCCCTGCGGAGATTGTTCTTCACCAACACCGTCACCACGCCGTCGTGCTGCCGGAACTCATCTACTACTTCGCCCGTCTTGCTGGATCGAGAAGGCGAGGACGTCATCGAGCTGAACGTGTGCAGAACTCGGAGGTGCCGTGCGTTCGGTACTTGGATCGGTCGGATCGTGAAGACGTACGACTACATCAACCGCGTTGATAAACGCTTCCGCTTAGCGATCTTCAAGGGTATGAAGATACACTCCCCTTCTCGTTGCTATACATCACCATGATCTTGCGTGTGCGTAGGAAAATTTTTGAAATTACTGCGTTCCCCAACAGTGGCATCCGAGCCTAGGTTTTTATGGTTTGATGTTTTGCACGAGTAGAACACAAGTGAGTTGTGGACGATACAAGTCATACTGCCTACCAGCATGTCATACTTTGGTTCAGCGGTATTGTGAGATGAAGCGGCCCGGACCGACATTACGCGTACGCTTACGCGAGACTGGTTTCACCGTTACGAGCACTCGTGCTTAAAGGTGGCTGGCGGGTGTCTGTCTCTCTCACTTTAGTTGAACCGAGTGTGGCTACGCCCGGTCCTTGAGAAGGTTAAAACGGAGTCTATTTGACGAAGTATCATTGTGGTTTTGATGCGTAGGTGAGATTGGTTCTTGCTTAAGCCCGTAGCAGCCACGTAAAATTTGCAACAACAAAGTAGAGGACATCTAACTTGTTTTTGCAGGGCATGTTGTGATGTGATATGGTCAAGACGTGATGCTATATTTTATTGTATGAGATGATCATGTTTTGTAACCGAAGTTATCGGCAACTGGCTGGAGCCATATGGTTGTCGCTTTATTGTATGAAATGCAAACGCCCTGTAATTGCTTTACTTTATCACTAAGCGGTAGCGATAGTCGTAGAAGCAATAGATGGCGTAAACGACAACGATGCTACGATGGAGATCAAGGTGTCGCGCCGGTGACGATGGTGATCACGACGGTGCTTCGGAGATGGAGATCACAAGCACAAGATGATGATGGCCATATCATATCACTTATATTGATTGCATGTGATGTTTATCCTTTATGCATCTTATTTTGCTTTGATTGACGGTAGCATTTTAAGATGATCTCTCACTAAAATTATCAAGTAGTGTTCTCCCTGAGTATGCACCGTTGCCAAAGTTCGTCGTGCCGAGACACCACGTGATGATCGGGTGTGATAAGCTCTACGTCCATCTACAACGGGTGCAAGCCAGTTTTGCACACGCAGAATACTCAGGTTATACTTGACGAGCCTAGCATATGCAGATATGGCCTCGGAACACGGAGACCGAAAGGTCGAGCGTGAATCATATAGTAGATATGATCAACATAAGATGTTCACCATTGAAAACTACTCCATCTCACGTGATGATCGGTTATGGTTTAGTTGATTTGGATCGCGTGATCACTTAGATGACTAGAGAGATGTCTGTCTAAGTGGGAGTTCTTAAGTAATATGATTAATTGAACTTAAATTTATCATGAACTTAGTCCTGGTAGTATTTTGCAAATTATGTTGTAGATCAATAGCTCGCGTTGTTGCTTTCATATGTTTGTTTTTTGATATGTTCCTAGAGAAAATTGTGTTGAAAAATGTTAGTAGCAATGATGCGGATTCGATCCGTGATCGGATGTTTATCCTCATTGCTGCACAGAAGAATTATGTCCTTAATGCACCGCTAAGTGACAAACCTATTGCAGGAGCAGATGCAAACGTTATGAACGTTTGGCTAGCTCAATATGATGACTACTTGATAGTTTAAGTGCACCATGCTTAACAGCTTAGAATCGGGACTTCAAAGACGTTTTGAACGTCATGGACCATATGAGATGTTCCAGGAGTTGAAGTTAATATTTCAAGCAAATACCCGAGTTGAGAGATATGAAGTCTTCAACAAGTTCTATAGCTAAAAGATGGAGGAGAATCGCTCAACTAGTGAGCATGTGCACAGATTGTCTGGGTACTACAATCGCTTGAATCAAGTGGGAGTTAATCTTCCAGATAAGATAGTGATTGACAGAATTCTCTAGTCACCATCACCAAGTTAGTAGAACTTCGTGATGAACTATAGTATGCAAGGGATGATGAAAATGATTCCCGAGTTCTTCGTGATGTTGAAATCGACGAATGTAGAAATCAAGAAAGAGCATCAAGTGTTGATGATTGACAAGACCACTAGTTTCAAGAAAAGGGCAAAGGAAAAGAAAGGGAACTTCAAGTGGAAAGACAAGCAAGTTGTCACTCCCGCGAAGAAGCTCCAAAGCCTGAAACTGAGTGCTTACACTGCAAAGGAAATGGTCACTGGAAGCGGAAATGCCCTGAATATTTGGTGGATAAGCAGGATGGCAAAGTGAACAAAGGTATATTTGATATACATGTTATTGATGTGTACTTTACTAGTGTTTATAGCAACCCTTCGGTATTTGGTACTGGTTCAGTTGCTAAGAGTAGTAACTCGAAACGGGAGTTGCAGAATAAACAGAAACTAGTTAAGGGTGAAGTGACGATGTGTGTTCAAGATTGATATGATCATCATCGCACACTCCCTATACTTTCGGGATTAGTGTTGAACCTAAATAAATGTTATTTGGTGTTTGCGTTGAGCATGAATATGATTTGATCGTGTTTATTGCAATACGGTTATTCATTTAAGTAAGAGAATAAACTGTTGTTCTGTTTACATGAATAAAACCTTATATGGTTACACACCCAATGAAAATGGTTCATTGGATCTCGATCGTAGTGATACACATATTCATAATATTGAAACCAAAAGATGCAAAGTTAATAATGATAGTGCAACTTATTTGTGGCACTGCCGCTTAGGTCATATTGGTGTAAAGCGCATGAAGAAACTCCATGCTGATGGGATTTTGGAATCACTTGATTATGAATCACTTGATGCTTGCGAACCGTGCCTTTTGGGCAAGATGACTAAAACTCCGTTCTCCGGAACAATGGAACAAGCAACTGACTTATTGGAAATAATACATGCCGATGTATGCGATCCAATGAGTGTTGATGCTCGTGGCAAGTATCGTTATTTTCTGACCTTCACAAGATGATTTGAGCAGATATGGGTATATCTACTTGATGAAACATAAGTCTGAAATAGTTGAAAGGTTCAAGGAATTTCAGAGTGAAGTGGAAAAATCATCATAACAAGAAAATAAAGTTTCTGCGATCTGATCGCAGAGACGAATATTTGAGTTACGAGTTTGGTCTTCAATTAAAACAATGTGGAATAGTTTCACAGCTCACGCCACCTGGAACACCACAATGTTATGGTGTGTCCAAACATCGTAACCGCACTTTATTGGATATAGTGCAATCTATGATGTTTCTTACTGATTTACCAATATCATTTTGGGATCATGCATTAGAGACAACTGCATTCACGTTAAATTGGGCACCATCTAAATCCGTTGAGACGACACTATATGAGCTGTGGTTTAGCAAGAAACCCAAGTTGTCGTTTCTTAAAGTTTGGAGTTGCGATGCTTATGTGAAAAAGATTCATCCTGATAAGCTCGAACCCAAATCGGAGAAGTGCGTCTTCATAGAATACCCAAACGAAATTGTTGGGTACATCTTCTATCACAGATCCGAAGGCAAGATATTCGTTGCTTAAGATGGATCCTTTCTAGAGAAGGAGTTTCTCTCGAAAGAAGTGAGTGGGAGGAAAGTAGAACTTGATGAGGTAACAGTACTAGCTCCCTTATTGGAAAGTAGTTCATCACAGAAATTGGTTCCTGTGACACCTACACCAACTAGTGAGGAAGTTAATGATGATGATCATTAAACTTCAGATCAAGTTACTACCGAACCTCGTAGGTAAAACAGAGTGAGATCCGCACCAGAGTGGTACGGTAATCCTGTTCTGGAGGTCGTGTTACTTGACCATGACAAACCTACGAACTATGAGGAAGCGATGATGAGCCCAGATTCCGCAAAATGGTTTGAGGCCATGAAATCTGAGATATGATCCATGTATGAGAACAAAGTATGGACTTTGATGGATTTGCCCGATGATCGGCAAACCATAAAAAATAAATGGATCTTCAAGAGGAAGATGGACGTTGATAGTAGTGTTACTATCTACAAAGCTCGACTTGTTGCAAAAAGGTTTTCGACAAAGTTCAAGATGTTGACTACAATGAGATTTTCTCAACTGTAGCGATGCCTAAGTCTGTCCGAATCATGTTAGCAATTGCCACAATTTATGAAATTTGGCAAATGGATGTAAAAACTGCATTCCTGAATGGTTTTCTGGAGGAAGAGTTGTATATGATGCAACCAGAAGTTTTTTTTCGATCCAAAGGGAGCTAACAAAGTGTGCAAGCTCCAGCGATCCATCTATGGACTGGTGCAAGCATCTCGGAGTTGGAATATACGCTTTGATGACTTGATCAAAGCATATAGTTTTGTACAGACTTATGGTGAAGCCTGTATTTACTAGAAAGTGAGTGGGAGCACTACAGCATTTCTGATAAGTATATGTGAATGACATATTGTAGATCGGAAATAATGTAGAATTATTCTGCAAAGCATAAAGGGGTGTTTGAAAGAAGTTTTTCAAAGAAAGACCTCGGTGAAGCTGCTTACATATTGAGCATCAAGATCTATAGAGATAGATCAAGATGCTTGATAAGTTTTTTCAATGAGTACATACCTTGACAAGATGTTGAAGTAGTTCAAAATGGAACAGTCAAAGAAAGAGTTCTTGCCTGTGTTACAAGGTGTGAAATTGAGTAAGACTCAAAATCCGACCACGACAGAAGATAGAAAGAGAATGAAAGTCATTCCCTATGCCTTGGCCATAGGTTCTATAAAGTATGCCATGCTGTGTACCAGATCTATTGTATACCCTGCACTGAGTTTGGCAAGGGAGTACAATAGTGATCTAGGAGTAGATCACTGGACAGCGGTCAAAATTATCCTTAGTGGAATAAGGATATGTTTCTCGATTATGGAAGTGACAAAAGGTTCGTCGTAAAGGGTTACGTCGATGCAAGATTTGACACTGATCTGGATGACTCTAAGTCTCGATCTAGATACATATTGAAAGTGGGAGCAATTAGCTAGAGTAGCTTCGTGCAGAGCATTGTAGACATAGAAAAATTGCAAAATACATAACGGATCTGAATGTGAAAGACCCGTTGACTAAGACTCTCTCACAAGCAAAACATGATCACACCTTAGTACTCTTTGGGTGTTAATCACATAGCGATGTGAACTAGATTACTGAATCTAGTAAACCCTTTGGGTGTTGGTCACATGGCGATGTGAACTATGGGTGTTAATCACATGATGATGTGAACTATCGATGTTAATCACATGGTGATGTGATCTAGATTATTGACTCTAGTGCAAGTGGGAGACTGAAGGAAATATGCCCTAAAGGCAATAATAAAGTTATTATATATTTTCTCATATCATGATAAATGTTTATTATTCATGCTAGAATTGTATTAACCGGAAACATAATACATGTGTGAATATATAGACAAACAGAGTGTCACTAGTATGCCTCTACTTGACTAGCTTGTTAATCAAAGATAGTTATGTTTCCTAACCATGAACAAGGAGTTGTTATTTGATTAACAAGGTCACATCATTAGTTGAATGATCTGATTGACATGACCCATTCCATTAGCTTAGCACCCGATCGTTTAGTATGTTGCTAATGCTTTTATCCATGACTTATACATGTTCCTATGACTATGAGATTATGCAACTCCCGTTTACCGGAGGAACACTTTGGGTACTACCAAACGTCACAACGTAACTGGGTGATTATAAAGGAGTACTACAGGTGTCTCCAAAGGCAGATGTTGGGTTGGCGTATTTCGAGATTAGGATTTGTCACTCCGATTGTCGGAGAGGTATCTCTGGGCCCTCTCGGTAATGCACATCACTTAAGCCTTGCAAGCATTTCAACTAATGAGTTAGTTGTGAGATGATGTATTACGGAACGAGTAAAGAGACTTGCCGGTAACGAGATTGAACTAGGTATTGGATACCGACGATCGAATTTCGGGCAAGTAACATACCGATGACAAAGGGAACAAACGTATGTTGTTATGCGGTCTGACCGATAAAGATCTTCGTAGAATATGTAGGAGCCAATATGGGCATCCAGGTCCCGCTATTGGTTATTGATCGGAGACGTGTCTCGATCATGTCTACATAGTTCTCGAACCCGTAGGGTCCGCACGCTTAACGTTTCGTTGACGATATAGTATTATATGAGTTATGCATGTTGGTAACCGAATGTTGTTCGGAGTCCCGGATGAGATCATGGACATGACGAGGAACTCCGGAATGGTCCGGAGATAAAGTTTGATATATGGGATAATAGTGTTTGATCTCCGAAAGGGTTCCGGAATTCACCGGAAGGGGTTCCGGATGTTTCCCGAAATGTTTGGGTACGAGAACACGTTATTTGGGCCTAAAGGGAAAGCCCACAAGGTTTTTGGGAGGCGCAAAAGGAAGTTTTGCGGAGTCCAGGGGCCAGACGCCAGGGTCCCTGGCGTCTGGGTCCAGACGCCGGGAACCCTGGCGTCTGGCCCTGGAGTCCGAGAAGGACTCTTGCCTTTCGGATGAAACCGACTTTGTGGAGGCTTTTACTCCAAGTTTCGACCCCAAGGCTCAACATATAAATAGAGGGGTAGGGCTAGCACCAAAGACACATTAAGAAACACCAAGCCGTGTGCCGGCAACCCCGTCCCCTCTAGTTTATCCTCCGTCATAGTTTCCGTAGTGCTTAGGTGAAGCCCTGCGGAGATTGTTCTTCACCAACACCGTCACCACGCCGTCGTGCTGCCGGAACTCATCTACTACTTCGCCCGTCTTGCTGGATCGAGAAGGCGAGGACGTCATCGAGCTGAACGTGTGCAGAACTCGGAGGTGCCGTGCGTTCGGTACTTGGATCGATCGGATCGTGAAGACGTACGACTACATCAACCGCGTTGATAAACGCTTCCGCTTAGCGATCTTCAAGGGTATGAAGATACACTCCCCTTCTCGTTGCTATACATCACCATGATCTTGCGTGTGCGTAGGAAAATTTTTGAAATTACTGCGTTCCCCAACAGGATGGGCATGATGACCTTTGGAGAGACACTGAAAACATCGATCTCTGAGCCACGCCAGAGGAGCAAGCCGGGCAATGCAAGTGGGCCGAGGGAAGGCCTTTGTAGATGGCGAACGGGGGCGCTCAGCGACGATGTGCCAATCTCCCAACATTTCCCCATGAGCTGCTGGCGCGCAGCACATGTCATCAGTGGGTGTCATCTTCCTACTAATGCATCCAAGCCAGTCCCCCAACCAGGACACACGGGAAAGGCTACCGGGACGGTGCATGACAGACCGGCGGCAATGGGCGGCTTCGTGTACGGTGCAGGCGGCAATTGGAGCGGCGCGAGTGGAGTGGTCGGGACAACCTACAGACCGCATCGGGAGGCAACTGCCAGAGCATTGGGAGCCCCGTCCTGCACAGCAACGGACACCACCGCATTGCCCAGACAAAAGGGGTCGCCAGGCAAGGCAGCCGGCAGCAGCATGAAGGTCGTCTGGGATGCAGGGTCGACGAACATTGGCGGCTCAGACACATCGCAGAGACGATGGTCGGAGCAACCACCGCCACCGACTAGGGCACAGAGTCGACGCTTAGCAAGGCCGGAACAACACGATCTGACACGGACGATGAACCAGTGCGCAGCACGGCTGGAGTGGCAGATGCAGCCGCTGCTGACGCGGAGGCAAGCCGGGGGCGCGCACAATGGACGGGTGAAGACGGAGCAGCCGGCACGGGGAGCCTCGCGGACGGGGGAGCAAGCTCGGCCCAGGGCTCCTCCAGCACCTGCATGGACACTCTACCCATCTGGACAGGGTGGCCCAGCGCCGGCTGCAGCGGGGCGGACAGGAGCTCCTGGTCCGGATCAGACCAAGCAGCGGACGGGGGGACCGGCAGGACGAGGCACGCCCTGCAGCCAGCAGGGACGCGGGTCGGCGGCAGGGTGGCTGACGGGGCTGCTGGCGGTGTGGACCGCAAGTGGCGGTTTCAGGAATCATATCATGTGTAGTCAATTTGATGTTGTGTGGTCAGATGTATGAATTTATTAATAATTTGCATGATTTCTGCTTGTCCCATGGCATTTTTCCCAAAAATCTGCATCGTCAATTGACTACAAAGATGAAGTGTGGCTTCGCCACTGAGGACGGGATGGACGGCGCAAGGTTGCGAGGGCTCATGTTCCACTCATGCTTTTTCTTCCGAGAGGGATGGATAGAGATGATGGCGCGGCGGCCAGATCCGGGAGCGATGGCCGCAGGGGTGACCGTGGTTGTATGGTCGAGACATGGTGAGACATGGTTGTATCGTGATTACCTGAAGTCAGTGGAGCTCCACACACGAACAGCACCATTCCATGTACCTGTAACTAGAACTGGAAGACTGGGATGGGCAAAGACGGAACAGACTGCAGACTCATGTTCGAGTGTATGAAGACACTCCTTCTTCTGCAAGTCCCATATCTGTTTTGAAAAAAAAAACAAGGCACTGATATATTAGAAATGCTAGATGTACGTTGTATTAATGTTCTTTCCAGCATAATAGCCGACCTTGGCAGTCTTGTCAACAGAGCCACTAATCAAATAATGCTGACCATCACGCTTGAAGAAATCCACGCTGTGCACCCAATCCGAATGTCCAGACAGAGTATACTTGGATTTGGGAGAATCAAGACTCCAAACCTGAACACCAACCATAAGAGCTTCCAGTCAATCAAACGTGCTCCATCGTCAGCATTACATCGAAGTCTACTTGGCAAAGAATAATGGAGGAAGAAAGCAAAACCTTTACTGTACAATCAACTGAAGCACTTGCGAAACTGTTGCTGTCCTCTAGGTTAAGTTTTAGTTCATGAATATCATCTGAGTGTTCTTCAAATGTCTGTCTGCAATTCTAGTCCTGGTCCCAGTCCCAAAGCTTTATTTGCCTATTACATCCTGACAGCACATACGGCTGGGTTGGATGAACGTCTAATGAAAAGATGGCCATGTCAAGAGAATCGTGAGCTTTGAAACTCGTGACCTTTTCCAGTTCCTTTTCATACTTGTACACATGGAGGAAATAATCGTCTGACACAGCCACAAGCCACCGCTTTCGTGCAATAAATTTAACATTGGATACTGCAGTGAGGGCAATCGTCTGATTAGCATATCATTGTACAATTGTACATATGGTGGAAAAAAATCATGTTAAGAAGCTTACCTTCTATTTCTGAGACCTTAAGCAACCACTTTCTGCTAGTAAACAAGAATGAGTCATTTGTTGGTCCAACCTAAACAAAAACTTGGTATATTTGCCAACAAAATTGAGCTTTTGGTGATGACCCTTTACATTTAATCATGTATATTTAATTGAAATACTATGAAAGGGAAAAAGTAGGCAAAAACATTTGCAAATATAGTGTGGTGTTTTATTGACTGTGGGCAAAAACTTTAACATTATGGTACAGCTCCCATCGACCATCACCAAGCATGGACTTTTCCCCCTATATTTGGAAATCAACAAAATTTGTATATGTACTTACGAACTGTAAATGCTTGGGCCACTAGCATCTTTCTGATGCAAAGGGCAAGTGGCCATAATTTTCTTTCTTTATCCAAAATACTGGCAGACGAAGCAATAGAGGTAACTTGCCTGCGTGTCAGACTTCCAAATCTGGACATGACCAAATCGGTGACCGGTGACAATCCTGTATGATAATGAGGTAGTAAAGCAGGATAATCACATCCAACGCACCAACTTGAAAAGGAAGGATAAAGATTAAAATGCCCATATTATCCTACACACTTACAAAGGCTCTGTCTGATGTGCATCCATACAATGGAACCCACCGACTGCAGCATCTGTAATCTGACCAAACAGCAGTAAAGGTTGGATTGTCTGCTACGTCGCCAATGCATCAAAGACAGACAAAAGGAAGCATCAGTACAATTCAACTCAGTCACTGAAGCAGCATTGTTCCAATGCCACAACGCAATTACACTCATAAATGAATTTAGTTGGGATCTCTTTCTACCTTGATCATCTCGAATCATCTATCTTACATAGTAGAGTAAATTAGAAGAAACCCTCTTTTGTTTTTTCTGACATATAACCACCAGTATCCAAACAATGTCTACCGAGCCGTCCGCGACCTTCACGGTGATGGAACAGGACACGATGCGGTAGCTCGTCGTAGGGCGGCGACATGTACTTCTACAGCCGCCACTTCAAACCCAAAATGCTCGCTCTCGGGTGCCAGATGGCGGCACTGAGCGCCCCGAGGAGGCGAGGACGCCCATTGCTTGTGCGACATGTCAGCCAAGTTTCGTGGACGCTAACAACAAGGCTGCCATAGTGTGGGTGTGGCACAGGGAGACCAAGATGCTCTATGTGGACTGCATGCATGGCAACGCTCGCATGGCCAACATCCTTGTCGCCAACAGCAATGTCGTCATCCCCAGTCCATAACATCTCCAAGATTATCAGCGGATGGTGTTGGATTATGAATGTCGACCAGCATGCGCAGAGCGCGGGTGGAGCAGGCTGGTGAGCCCTAAAGTTGGCTCCTCGTGCGCTCAACTTGGTGCGAATGGAGCTGGTGGGCTCATGCACACTGCTCGGCTAAATGGCTGAGGCCACTTACAGAACTTGGGGATAAAGCTCCACGCGGTAGGTGTCGGAGCTAGCGGCGAAGGGCTCTCGGAGGAAGACATCATGCTCACAGATACGGGGATAATTAGGTTGTCGGACTAATGGTTGCGTGGGAGTAAAAAAGCAAGAGAAAAGAAAAAAAAGGTTTCCGGACAACAAGCGAAGGTTTCTCAAGAACTCGATCGATCGGGGTGGCCAGGACAGGAGCCCAGGATGCAGCAGTGGCGGGCTACACTGACCTCTGCGCGCATGCCAAGTAGCAGCAAGCCGGAGACTGAGCGATGCTACCGATGCCAAGATCGACAAGCTACAACTATATTCTTTATTTTTCCGTAATAATATAAACATAATAAGATTATATTATGGTATCGAAATTATCAGATGGAAAAAATTACTTGATGCAAGATGTTTATTTTAATTATCAAGGAATCAACTTTACAGTAAATAATTATTTGTGTTGAACAAAAATCAAATTGACATAGCTTTGTAAGTCATATAGGGACAGATGACAGACAATTGAACGCTTTCTTTCCGGTGCATTATATGGTAATGTACAGTTTTGATCAAACATGGACGAAAGACCCCTGGTAACCAAAACACTGTTTACTCGAAACATTAGACCTTTTTTTTTGCGATGAAAAAGGAGTTTTATTCTAAATTGATAGACCTATTATGCTGTCGCTGCCCTTTTGGACATTTGTATTAATTAAATTTCTGCCATGCTGTTACTCTTACTTGCACCATTATTCATTACGCACAAGTTTCATTTGTACTAGCTAATAATTAACTATACATAGCTTTTGCAAATAAGTTTTCTTTCTTAGTTACCGATCTCACCTGTGTCTCAGGTGGTATATCACGTATTGATGCGCACACACGCACACAACTGGTGAGACGTACTTGTCAACAAACAAAATTCTGACTTCTCAACACTACATGAAAATAAAAAGGAGAAGATGTGCAACCCAACCTAATCTACTAATTATTTTGCAGTACTCTGTATTAAAATAATTTTAAAATATATTTGATCTGGACGTCTTTTATTTTTTGAAGAAAGCGATCTCTCCCCCAATTTCATTCACAAAACCACAAAGTTCAACTACAAAGCGTAAGTAAATATATGTTGACCTGAACGTCTATCAATTTGGCACTCTTTTTTTGCGGGAAGGCACTCTAACTACAATAAAAGATCATTTGCACTGGACATAAATTGAATAGACAAAGCTTTGCATGTTGGTATTCTTGGACAACTCACCCAACTGGTTTCCTCACTTGCTTCTTGTGGCTCACTGACGTAAAAAACCACATCCAAATTCACGTCATCAACCACATTGACCACCTCATTAGTGAACATATTTGTTGTTATATCCTCAACTGCAAGGCAATCATTCACGTTGGTGCTCCACACAACAAGTTCATTGGAACGATGCATATATCCCGGTGCATTGCCCTGCAACTGCAGGGTTATTTCAACATTACACTTGGATCTTGGCGGCATAATGCCTTTCTGTGGTTGTGTGCAGTATGGCAAGGGGCTCGTATTTTCGATGTTGAAGGCAATGTAAGAGTCCATCCCATTGGTTAACTTAAGTGTGCATGACATTTGTTTGTTAAGATCAAACGGAAAATGTAGTTGGAGTGGCTCAATTCCAAGCATATCATCCTCCGAGTAAGGGCTTATCTACAATAAAGAGCGGGAGAAAGTAAAAAGAAAGAATGAAAGAATTGGGGCAAGTAGTCCAAAGCTAACTAATAAGGCCCATGGAGCATTCGAGCTTACCTGTCCAAATGCATGTTCATAGGCATTGCTGAGTTTTCCATTAGCACCTTCAATTTCTCTTATAACATGTATCATATGCCATATATAAGGCCGTTTGGTTGGCTCGATTTCGTGGCAGAGTAACCCAATTTCAAGGCATTTTGCTACTTGTTGGTAAGCCAGTGGTGTTTCCTTCCCTGTTTTCTTCCATCTATGCCTCCATCTCCTAAGTACCTGTCGTTCCATGAAATGTGACAAAGTAAGTTGGAATGTTTTATAAAAACTGTGAGGACGACGACACATAAACCAGCTTGGACACGTCTCTCTTCTCCACACAAAATTAGACGAGGCAATGCATGCTTTGAATGATGGAAAAAGAAAGAGATGAGAAGGTTTTGGTTCCTAATATAATCAAGAGTATCTCATGTGCTCTGTATGCTTCAAGAGAGAGATGAGAAGGGTTGATACTAGCACAGTCTAGATTTTTACGCGTAGATGTGAATGACAGTATAAATGGATTTTCTGGCTGCATGCACCTAGTGAAGGTGTGCGTACTGGTTCATGCTTCTGAATATTGTTGATTTATATAAAAAATGGTTTCTACTTTTGTAAGTTCTAGTGGTTGTTGAAGTGTTCCATATTTAACGCATGCAAACGATGCTCTTTAACGCTTTTGCAAATATGGCTGTGTTTGTTAGTAGCAAGAGCACAGGTAACTCTGATTCGGGACAGTGTTTTTGGGCTGTGATGGATGCAGCTGGCTAGGCCTTTCCGCTTATTTATAGCTGAAAGGAACTAGTACAGAACCATCTCAGTGGCTTTCTTACAGCCTAAGATTTCTTGACTTGACCCACTGACTTGTAGCCTAAGACACAGACTTGACTCACTAGGTTACTGCCTAAGGAAAACACTTGACTCATTGACTGACTGCAGCAAGGATTATTCTAACAATTCTCCCCCTGATCCTTGCAAATAAGACTTGAATCAATTTGGACAATCCCAATCCTAACACGCAGCTCATGGAATTCACCCGCCCTAGTGTTTTCGTTAGAATGTCAGCGAGTTGGTCTGTGGTGTTGATGTAGTTAGCACAGACACATTGCATGACTAATCTTTCTCTTCGGATATGCAGTATGTAACTAAATATGCCATCCAATACCTCAAACAATGTAACATATATGCAAGGCATAAATCTTGGGTATTTCTAGAAAGAGATTATATGTATGGAGAGATAACACACACTTACATTGTTATTATCACTGCAGATTTCTTTTTCTCCTGTCACTAATTCGGTGATTATAATGCCCAGACTGTACATGTCTGATTTGAATGACATCTTTCCCTTATGTAGGTATTCTGGAGCACAGTATCCTCTGCATAAAAGGATGGCATTTTAATGCATTATAGCATCAGAAAATGTGAGTGTAAATGCAAAGGAACATGTTCTTTTCATGCATACTTACAGTGATCCATAACGTTCTTCACTCATGGTTTTTGACTTCTCATCAAGTCTCGATAAACCAAAATCTGTGATTTTCGGCACCATATCATTGTCTAGTAGTATATTGTCGGGTTTCAGATCCATATGATATATCTGCTTTTCCTTGTGCAGATGATGCAAACCTTCACAGATGCCTCTAATTATTTCATAACGTGTATTCCATTCAAGTCCCCTTAATTCATCTGAATAATAGAAAAAGTGGCAGCGAGAATGGAAGTTTCCAACAATTGATTTATGCAAGTTAAATACTGAACAATAAGTGACATCAACATTCGTGTTCTAGTCTACATCTCCTTGATTGTAAATAAAACTCGTCAACATGAAATGAATGGAAAAAGATAATTAAACAATAAGTGATATCAGCTACGTATATCGGATGCAACAACGTACCAGTAATATATTTTTGGAGGCTTCCATTGCTGATATACTCAAAACAGAGTAACCTTTCTCTTACTTCCGCGTAAATATGTTGTTTTGATCCTTTGATTTGTATGGCTGTTTGATCTGTGCTAGCACAGAAGCCAAGAAACCGTACCACATTTTTATGTTCAATATTCAGCAGGCTGTCAACTTCACGATAAAATAATGCCTCATTGATTGAATGACTGTTCCTTATCCTCTTTACTGCGACATTCCCATTTGGGAGCACTCCCTGTTTAACTTCTCTTGTGAGCATTTAAAGAATGTGTAGCTGAATTTGAAGGTGCTCTGCAGTAAGAGATGGAGTAACACAACACTGGCGCCACCACATTTGAGGGCCCCTGACCACAAAGAAACAAATGCATGTGTGCAAGCTTGTGCCACTGTGTCTATTTTGGGTACAAGAATCCGCCTTACTGACTGACTTCAATACATACGCAGAGTACCACAAAAAAAAACTGACTGACTTCCATACATACGAAGAGTACCGCAAAAAGTAATGGGTGTCTTTGAAATGTATGTAACAACTATATATACTGGGATTTTTACTACCGAGGCTCAAGTTGATATTACAATTTCAAGCGTGATCTTTAGATGACATATGCCTAATTTCTGTTAAAATAATTTACCTTATAAACCGTTGCAAATCCACCATGGCCGATTTCTCGATCGTGCGAGAAGTTTTCTGTGATATTCTTCAAAAGCTCGAATGATAGATTTGTTGGCTTCTCCCTTCCATCAAGTATACGCTGCAGGACCTCAAGATCCATGTATCTGTCGTGCAACCCATTTCAGAATATGGACTTTCAACACTAACAAAAGAAAGTTTGTTCCTACTAGAGCACCATTCCATGGAGAACTCACGTTTGACTAGATCGCTAGTACCTTTCTATAGCAGCATATGGTAGTTGTCCAAGAAAGTTGTCTGCGGTAAATCACTGAAGCGCCAACAAATATTTAGCACGAACCGGAACTGATACAAATTGTCCACTGATGTAATAAAACCCTGCATTAAATGCAAAATGAACGAAATTATTGTAAGATTTGTACCAAAGTCGATACACGCATGACATAATGCTTGCAAAGTTGAGATAACAAATATGGCTACAGTGTTTAAAAGCCTAATTTGAAGTAGTGCTAAAAGTGCCCTTTTACCCTTTTTCCACGGAATTAAAAAGATGCACAGCTCAAGAAGTCCCCGAAGGAAATACTATGTACATACGTATTTTGCAGAATGTGGAAGCTCCCGGGGATTAATTAATTCATCATGCATATATTTTGCAGAGCCTGCCCTGGCCTGCCCCAAACTAACTAGGTCGTTGCCTGTCCAAAATGGCAGAAAGGGCTCGGCACGTCCGGAAGCAGGGACATCATGGTGCAGCGACAAGCTTCGGTGCCGGCGATCTGGATGCACCGTCGCCTCCTGAAACGCGCACAAACGCACGGGCAGAAGGAAGAAACTGGTCTTGCCGCAGGGCCGGGGCATAGTTTGCTGATGAATAAAGAAGCAGAGTAGGCCGTGAAGAGCATCAGAAGAAGCAGAGTGGTCAGATCTGGAGGGACGACGGCAAGTGGTGGAGGGAAATGCAAAGCAGGGGAGATTAATGGAAACGCTGGATGGAACTGGAAGGGGGGAAACCTCAGACGGGCGGCGCCGCCGGCTTCGTAAGTTTAAGATCTGGGCGAGACGCTTTACTGCTGTCCGGCCGCTTGAGGCTGCATCGATCGAGAAGACAACGCTCATGCCGACGGTAGAACATACAGTACATATCTACTCTGGATCTGGATATGCAGAGGAAGAGGGAAATCCCGGCCAGCGGAGGCGACAAGAGCGAGAGAAACTAGGGAGTGAGCAGCCAGATGCCATGGATTAACAACATCGAGAAGACAACTTCTCAGTTCATCAAACCACGGATCGACAGCTTGAAGATAACAATCAATCAATCAATCAGCTGCATAAAGCGACAACACTGACCTTGAGACCTTGAGAGAGGAGACGTTGATAGATCGATGATGAGAGAACCGAGCTGAGTGAATGGTGGTCTGATCTCCTTGCAGCAGTTCCGGTTGGTAGGTGGGGGTGTGGGTGGGGGTAATATACAAAGTTGACATGACTTGACTCGAGGCTGCTAGAGTAATACAAACACATTAGTAGTAGTACTGGTTAATTGAGCTCAGTATTTAAGGTAAAGGATTATTTACAATCGGCTGCCACCGAGAAGGAAAGACTCCTCTCACTTATACAAACCTTAGACATAAAAGCAGAAACTATGGTTCTGCTACCCACTCAGCTTCATATTAAGCATGAGGCTGAGATGAGGCTGAAGGAATTGCTTCGTGAGGAAGAATTAAAGTGGGCATTGCGGGCAAAGGTGAGAAAAGTTGTCCAGGGGGATGCGAACACTCAGTTCTTCCACACGATTGCCAATGGCAAGCACCGGAAGAAGAGGATCTTCCAGCTAGAGCAAGATGAGGGTACAATAGTCGGCCAGGACAACCTGAAAATTTACATAACTCAATACTACAAACGGTTGTTTGGACCACCAGAGGAGAGCTGTGTATCCCTGGATGAGTCTAGAGTTAGCAATATCCCTCAACTTGCTTCTGTGGAGAATGATGTGTTAACTGCCCCTTTCTCGGAAAAGGAAGTTTTCGAGGCTATTGCCAAGATGAAAAGTAATAAGGCCCCGGGTCCGGATGGTTTCCCGGCTGAGTTTTATAAGAAGTGTTGGCATATAATCAAAGGGGACCTGCTACCGATGTTCCATGATTTGTTCTCGGGACATTTGCAGCTCTTCCAACTTAATTTTGGAACGATAACGTTGTTGCCTAAGAAAACAGATGCCGTGAGAATTGAGCAATTTCGGCCTATCTGCCTTCTCAACGTTAGTTTCAAAATATTTACCAAGGTTGGCACGATCAGGCTTACTCAGATAGCGTACGCTGTGGTTCAACCTTCTCAAACGGCTTTCATGTCGGATAGGAACATCCTCGAAGGGGTTGTGGTCCTCCATGAAACGCTTCATGAAATTCATACGAAAAAACTAGATGGGGTTATTTTCAAAGTGGATTTCGAGAAGGCCTATGATAAAGTCAAATGGCCATTCCTCCAGCAAGCTCTACGAATGAAGGGATTTGATGAGCGCTGGAGACATCAAGTGGAAACATTCACGCAAAAAGGCAGTGTTGGCATTAAAGTTAATGATGACATTGGTCACTATTTCCGAACGCACAAGGGTCTGAGACAGGGCGATCCTATGTCGCCTATTTTGTTCAGTATTGTGGTTGATATGTTAGCGATCCTGATTGGGAGGGCCAAAGAGGCCGGTCAGGTGGAGGGAGTGGTGCCTCATCTGGTTGATGGTGGTTTGTCCATCCTGCAATACGCTGACGATACAATCATTTTTATGGAACATGATTTGGCCAAAGCGAGGAATATGAAGCTAGTGTTATGCCTTTTCGAACAATTGTCTGGGCTGAAGATTAATTTCCATAAAAGCGAGCTGTTCTGCTTTGGTAGAGCCAAAGACGAACAGGAAGCTTATACACAATTGTTTGGGTGTGAGATTGGGTCTCTACCTTTCACTTATCTTGGTATTCCAATACATCATCGTAAGTTAACGAATGGTGAGTGGAAGTGCATCGAGGATAGATTTGAGAAGAAACTGAGCTGTTGGAAAGGAAAACTCATGTCGTATGGTGGCCGGTTGATTCTTATTAACTCGGTGCTCACGAGTTTACCTATGTTTCGGCTATCTTTCTTCGAGGTACCAGTGGGGGTGAGGAAAAGGCTAGACTTTTATCGTTCTCGCTTCTTTTGGCAGAGTGATGAGTCTAAGAGGAAGTACAGATTGGCCAAATGGGATATTATCTGCAGACCAAAGGACCAAGGAGGACTTGGTATTGAAAATCTTGAAGTCAAAAACAGATGCCTCCTTAGTAAGTGGCTGTTTAAGTTGTCATCTGAGACAGAGGCAACTTGGGCGCAGATTTTACGTAGTAAGTATCTGCACTCAAAGACTTTATCCCAAGTCACTCTCAGACCTACAGATTCGCCGTTCTGGAAAGGGCTCATGAGGGTTAAAGCCGCTTTCTGCAACAGAACGAGATGTATTGTTGGTAATGGAGATGATACGCGATTCTGGGAGGATACGTGGCTGGGTGACACGCCTTTGGCTACACAATATCCATCACTTTATCGGATTGTTCAACGTAGGGACGCTCTTGTTGCGACGGTGATGCAGTCTATCCCTTAAACATGCAGTTTAGGAGAGTACTTGTTAGACCTCGATGGGAAGCATGGCTTCACTTGGTCCGTAGGCTGATGGATGTTCAGCTAAATCCTCAGCCCGACCAGTTGTGTTGGAAACTAACTAGAACGGGGGTGTTCACGGTAAAATCGATGTATATTGATATTATTAACTCATCTGTGATACCTACGTCCAAGGAGGTCTGGAAAGTTAAGGTGCCTCTGAAGATTAAAGTGTTTATGTGGTTTGTGCATAAACAAGTTATTCTTACAAAGGACAATCTAGTTAAGCGCAACTGGACAGGATCTACTAGGTGTAGTTTCTGTGATCGGGATGAGACTATCAAGCATTTATTTTTTGATTGCCCGTTGGCACAAGGGTTGTGGCGCACCGTGCAAATTGCCTTTAATATTACTCCACCGAGATCGGTAAACACGTTATTTGGGGCGTGGCTGGTTGGGATTGAGTCCGAAACAGCCAGACACATTCGTGTAGGAGTATGTGCGTTATCATGGGCAATTTGGAATTGCAGGAATGATTTGGTTTTTAACAGAACAACAAATACTCATTTTTTGCAGGTGTTATTCCGGGCTACGGCGCTGATCCGTACTTGGTCCTTACTCACTCCGACGAAGGCCAGGGAGCGTATGGTTACTGGATCTGTCCGGTGGGAGACGGTAGCGCGGGATATCTTCAACCGGTTTGGATGGCGATCATCTAATAGGATAGGAGTTTAGTTTACCTATCTACTATTATGCCAGCCGGGTTGTGGCTTATCTCTTTTTTGCCTTGCAGTCGATGCTCTATGTGAGCTACAGGCTGCTTTTTTTTCTTTCTCTTGCTATAAGACCTTTGTTCAGAACCTGTTTATTTGTCTAATAAGAGAGGCCGTATGCATCGATCTGATGCAGAGGCCGGGGTATTCCCTCTTTTCTAAAAAAAAAATTTACAATCGGCTGCCGGGCTGAACTTTCGGCCAGTCGCCCCGGCTCTCTCCACGCGCGACACGCTTTTTTACCCTGGCCCAGCATCACGTGCGACACACGTCCTTTGCTTTTTCGCTCGACTTCTTATCCTCAACCCCTCGCTCATAACACTGGACATCTTATGGTGTTCCGTGGTCAGGTAGTACTCCAACAATAATCATCTACAGTGCCTGCATAATCTCTCCGACTTGCCTTCGTTTTTCACACAGAGAAGTACTGTGCTTCTCTGTCTTTCCTTCTACTCCCTCCGTAAACCAATATAAGAGCACTTAGGTCGTTAGTGGTGATCTAAACGCTCTTATATTAGTTTACAGAGGGGGTACATATAAGAGGAGCCGGCTTCAAGAGAGCACTAGCAATACTGAGGAGTCTTGAGGAACTCCATCCATGTTGCAGTAACTTGGTCATTTAAGAAAAAGGGTTTCCCCAGCTTTGTATTACAAAGCAACCAGTAACTTGGTCATTTTCGAGGTTCCAATTTGGACCAGTCAGCACCCAAAGCTCTTGAAGTTGAGAATTTTTGTTGAGAAGCTCATGCAGGAGGCGCAATATTAACTAATCTACAGTACATGTTGTGCATACGAAAATTCCTGGGAATGGGAATTATTGTCCGTGATGGTGCGGTGCTATTCCAGCTTCTCAAATATTTGAGAATCACGTGCTTCGCCGCGTGCATAACCTTCATGGAAGGAGCGATTATGCCCAAACTCGAAAAGTTCGTTCTGCAAATCCATGAGCATTTTTTTAGAACGAAGACGCTGGACGCGTCCGGCTTTAAATTAATAAAGCCCACAACTAGACAGCGTAACAGACATAGACTCGAACATACGAAACGATCACGGAGGCTAAAGGCCGGCGCCAACACAAAGTTCACGGCAGTTTAGGACCAAACCAAACGAAGTACGCAGCGAAGCGTTTACATGGCTCGAAGCCAGAGCTTAGAGCACGCAGGCTCGCTCGATCGCGGGGCAAAAGGGCCACTATCTAGGCGGAGAAGTGGCGAGAGGCTCCCTAACCAAAACGTAGATGTGTCGCAGACAGTCTTGGGCATGCTTCAGTTTCTCAGCATCCTTGCGCCTCACCAACGGACTTCACTGCTGCAAGAAAAGGTTGCATTTATAGATGATGTTAGTCGGGTGCGTTGGGAAGATTCCCTCGATCGCTAGTTTGTTCCTGGTTAGCCAAAGCGACCAAGCCAAGGCTCCGAGACAACTCCAAAGCACGCGGTTGTTGCCACCTGTAGTAGAAGCAACGATGGCCACTAGATCACTGGCAGAACGAGGGTTCCAGGAGGTGTTAGCTGCAGCGCGGACCGCGCTCCAAGCAAAGCAAGCTAACGGGCAGCGGAAGAAAACGTGGTTCGCATCTTCCGCGACGTTACAAACCGCACACAAACCAGACGACGGGCCGTTGCGTTTGGCAACATTAGCCGAGGTGGGCAGTCTGTTACGAAACAGCTGCCAAAAGAACACCTTAATCTTAAGCGGGAGGCGAGCAGTCCATAAACCCTTCGGCACAAGGCAGGCCTGGTTCTGGCACAACTTCAGGTACAAAGATTTGACCGAAAACTTGCCGAAAGGGGTCAGGGACCACTGCACGGTGTCCTCGGACGTGGAAAGCGAGACCGGCGCGATGAGACTAAGCAACTCCGCTAGGTGAGCTTGTTCGGTTCCCGTTAGCTCACGCCGGAAGCAAATCGCAGGGGGGAGGAGGCAAGCGCCGAAGCCACGCTCATCTCCGGGTTAACCGCCTATACGTATAGATCCTGGAATTCGGACCAAAGAGGTTGGGATCCCACCCAGTGATCCAACCAAAACCGGGCCGAACGGCCGTTGCCGATGGAGAACTTGGCTCCCAGGGCGAAGGCCGGCCGCACCGCTTGAAGGTCATTCCAGAAGGAGGAACCTCTCGCCACTCCTTCGAAAAAATTTCCAGACGGGAAATACTTAGTACGGAGTAGATCCACCCACAGGCCCGTCTCCCCCTGCGACAGCTTCCATATCCACTTACACATCAACGCGATGTTGAGGATTCTGGTGTTCGTGATCCCTAGCCCTCCCTGGGCCTTCGGGCGGCACACCGCATCCCATCGAACCATGTGGTATTTGCGCTTGGGCCCCGCTCCTTCCCAAAAGAAATGGGACCGGGGTCTGTCCATCTTGGCATGAACCCCTTCTGCCAAGAGGAAAAGCCCCATAGCGAATTGCGGCAGCGAGGAGAGGCTTGCATTCGTGAGAATCAACCTAGCCGCGGAGGAAAGGAACTTTCCCCTCCACGGGCACACCCGCCCTCCCACCTTGGTCCATAGCGGAGCCCAGCCGTCGATCATGATACGCTTCGCGTCTAACAGGAGACCCAAGTACGTAAACAGGAGTTTGCCTAACTTGCAATTCAGCAGGTCCGCAACGCGCCTACTATCCTGCACGTCCATGCCCATAGACATCACTTCGCACTTGTGGAAATTTATTTTAAGGCCCGACATGAGTTCGAAGCTAATGAGCAAGGCTTTGACCGTTGCAATGCTATGCAGGTCAGGTTGGAACAACAAAAGCGTATCTTCCGCGTATTGCAGGTGGGATATCCCCCCTGGGATTAGGTGTCCCAACACCCCTTTTATGTGACCAGCCTCCGCGGCTTTCCGCAACATGGCAGCCAGCGCATCGGCGACGAAGTTGAACAAAAGCCGTGACATGGGGTCGCCTTGGCGCAATCCACGCTTGTTCCTGAAGAAGTTCCCAACTTCTCCATTAACCCAGACCGCAGTTTGGCCCTCCAAGACCAATTGCAAGACTCGATGAACCCAAACCGGCGAGAAGCCCCTACTGGAGAGGACCTGCCGGAGGAAATCCCAGTTGACGCGGTCATAAGCCTTCTCGAAATCAAGTTTCAAGAGGATCGCCGATTCGTGTGTGCGCCTAAGCTCGTGCAGGGTCTCTTGCAAGGCTAACTGACCCTCGAGAATGTTCCTACCGCGTATAAACACCGACTACGCGCGACTAATTATGCGATGAGCGATCGGTGAGAGTCTGGTGGCATAACCTTTAGCGCATATTTTGAACGGAACATTAATGAGTGCAATGGGTCTGTACTGACGAATGTTGTCCCCGCCAGGCACTGTCGGAATTAGCGAGAGCACACCATAGTTAAGACTAGCTATGTCCACAAAGCCGCGCATAAAGCCGTTGCACACATCAAAAATAGGGACACGTAGCAGTGGCCAAAAACGCTTGAACATCGCCACCGGCCACCCGTCCGGGCCAGGGGCAGTGTCGGATTTCATGCTAAGCAGGGCGTCATCGATTTCCTTAGGGAGGAACGCAAGCCCCAGCTCCTCGTTCTCACTATCTAACACCCATTGAGACGGAAGCCACACATCCGCACGCAAACGCGCGCTGCGCCTCTTCCGTCCCCATCAGACTCATGTAGAAGTCATAGATGTGGTGGGAGATCTCCATTGCTGTAGCAGCAGCCCCTGCTCCGTCTGCAGCCTAAGGATTGAGCATTTCCGGCGTCGGCTGTTCGCATACGCGTGGAAATACTTAGTGTTCGCATCCCCTTTGAGCGTCCACTTGAGGCCTCCTCTGCACCTCCAGTATTCCTCCTCGGCCCGCAGCAGCGCTTCGACTTGTCCTTCCAAGGCGTAGCGCTGCGCCCATTCTTTCTCAGAGAATGATTGCGAGTCCGCCTGAACATCTAGTAGGGTGATTTCGGCCATTAGCCTCGCCCTGAGGATCTTGTCGTCACGCCCCTGGTTCGCGCCCCACCCCTTTAGGCTTGTGCGGTGGCGGGCCCCCACCGCGATCCAGAACTCCATCGGGCCGCGTTGCTGGCCAGCGAGTTGGACACATCGCAGCCATCTCTCCCTAAAGATGGCATCAAAATCGGGGACCTCAAACCACGCCGTTTCGAAAAAGAAACGCGGGCTACGTTGGATTCTATCTTCCCCGGAAGATAGAATGAGAGGTACATGGTCCGAACCGATCCTTGTTTCGACAAGGAGCGAGCACAAAGGGAACACCACTTCCCGGTCCGGAGACATGAAGGCACGATACAGGACAGATAGCACCGGGGCTAGTTGCTTGTTAGTCCAAGTAAATCCCGCCCCAGTTCTGGCCACTTCCCTAAGTTCCATAGACGCAATCGTGTTGTTAAACATGGCCAACCTTGGCCAGTTAATGTTGTCGTTGTTTTTATCTGCGCCCGAACGAATCAGGTTAAAATCGCCTCCCACCATGAGTGGAATCTGCGCAGCAGCAAGATCCAGCACCTTGGCTTCCAGTTCTCCCAAGAACTCAGCCGAGCGGGAGTGATCGGCTGGTCCGTAGACTTGCACGATCGCGAGTTCGCGGAGCGATGCTCGCACGTGGATTCTGGCCGCAAGGAAGAAAGTACCAACCTCCCAGGTCAGTACCTCATAAGTGGCACAACAAAAACCAAGCAAAATGCCACCAGAGTGGCCGTGCACTGGGGCTATGATGCCAAACAAAGCGCTTTAAGGGGTCAATAGCTAGGATGTCCTGATGCCGTAGCTCTGATTTGATTGTTACCTGGAGCCCTACGATATCTATCGTCTCTTTCCTAATGACTCCTTCAATTGGGTGCGCCGCCCCGCGTGACCGAAGCCACGAATGTTCCAAATGAGCACCCGCATCTAAATGACACGGTTCCGAAGGCGCACCCCTTGGAGGTGATCGCCTTAGCCACGCGCCTCACCTTGCCGCAGCGAGGCGAGGGGGGGGGGCAGCAACCCCTATTGCTGTATCCCCGTCGGGCTGGATCGCTGGCACCAGCGAGGACTCAGCCTCCAGTGCCAGGCATTCCGCGTGTTGAGCAGCCGCCGCTGCCAGCGCTGCCTGCGCCTGCTCCTTAGCATGAATCAGCGAGATGAGCTCGGTCACCCCACCGTCACCCATCGGTTCCACCCTGCTCTCTCCCAGAACCTCATCCATATGTTCGTCCGAAAATAAATCGAGGATTGTAAAACGCGGCAAGGGGTTACCTGAGGTTTCCAAGTTCTTCTGAGCTTGCAGGAGTTGGGCGCGTTGGAGCGAAGGCAGGTTGCCTTTGGCACCCTTGGCGCACGTACTGACCCGCACGGGAGGAACCTGCCCCTCCACCACGGCCTTGGAGCGCTTGGCCTTTGGGATGGGCGCCGATTGGGACATCTCCTGCGCGAGCGGAGTGGGGACAGGAATCGCCAGGGCCATCACCGCCTGGCACGGCGTCACCGGAGCCCCCAAGATCTCCGCAGCACTCCCCGCCTCCGCGCACACCTTGCGCACCGCCACCTTCTTGAGCTGCTTCACCACGCCGAGCTTGCTGCTGCTGCGACCGCCTTGCGTTGGAGAGAGTGAGGGGCGAGGCAGCGAGTCCTCCGACACCGCGATGGGGGTGCGCGCCTCACCCAGTGGCTCCACCAGCTGCGAGGGGGCCACCACCGCCTCCATCCGCACCAGAGGTGACGTGACCGAACCCAGGTTGGAGCCGTACTGGTTCGGGATGGAGAGGTCCATCTCCGACGATCCTCCGGCCAGGGATTGCTCCGCCCTGGGCTGCAGCGCACAGGCCGTCGCTCCTCCTTGCTCGGTGATTCCCAGCTTCTCCCAAGCCGCCGTGTCGATGGAGTCGTCCTCCATGCTTGCGTCGTGTTCTTTGTCATCGTCTTGGCCTTCGCCTCGCCCCGTCCCGTCCGGGCCCTTGCCATGAGGAGGAGGGGGAGGGGAAGGGAGAGTGGGCGCCGCCAGTTGCGCCGGGGGGAGCCCGGGCTCGACGGAGATGTTGTAGTCGTCGCTGTTGAACCAGATTTGGACCATCTCACGAAGCTTGCGAGGGTTGCGGTAGGCAAAGCACATGCGCACTGGCCCGGGCCGGATCAGTGACTCCTCATCAACCTGCAGGGGGCGGCCAAGCATGGTGGTGGCCGCCATGAGCCGGTCGGAGCGCCGTTGCTTTGGAGGGATGCCACCCAGCTTGACCCACACCTCCGGCATCTCCAGTCCTTTGGGAGCATCAAGGATCGCATCACGAATGTCCACCATGAGATCACTACTAGGGAAAAGCCTATACACAGAATCTTACCAGCAGCGCTCCTCAAAATACCACGCTACTGCTATTTAGCAGCAACGCGTGATATCAAAATGCGCTGACGCGCTACTGCTATAATTGCCATGACCTTGCCCCCCCCCCCGCTAGTTATAGCAATAGCGCACTATACTGAACAGCGCTACTGCTATAGAAGTTAGCAGCAGCGCGCTTCTAGGAAAACCGCTACTGCTAAGATCAACCCACAAGTTTAGTCCCACCTCGCTCCGCGAACAGGGTGTTTACCACCTTAAATATGTTATTTCTGAAACTACCAGAACCAGTTGGTCTTCACTGAACTCTATGTGTAAAATTTGTGGCCGCAATATGAGTCCTCTCCGGTTCCTATACCGGAGAGGACTCATATTGACAATTCAGATTGTACACAAAAAGATCATTGATGGCCAATGTATTTTTGTATTGATATATTTTTTTTGTATAGTTACACTTAGCAGTAGTGGTTTATATACAAAGCGCTACTGCTATTCAGATTAGCTGTAGCACGTTTTGGCAAACGTGCTACAACTATCCCTACCTTATCCCCACGCGCACGACCGGCCCTCACTCACACTCTCACTCTCGCCTGCGTGCCGATAACCGTCGTCATGCGTCGTCGCCGCCGCCGCCTTCGTCCGTCCGCCGCCGAGGTACTCCCCTCCTTCCGTCCCTCCTCCCTCCTCCTCTCACATCCTCCCTCCGCCTGCGGGCCGCCCCTCACTCCTCCGCCGCCGCCCTCCTCCCTCCGCCTGCGGCCGCCCCTCCTCCCTCCTCCGCCGGCAGCCCTCCTCCCACCGCCCTCGACCTCGCCGCCCCTAGCTACCTCTCCGTCGCCCCCCACCCCCTGCCACTAGTTAGTACTAGATTTAGTAGTAGTGGATGTTAATTTAGGGTTCATAGCTAGTACTAGATGTTGCTTAGTTAGTACTAGAATTTTAGTAGTAGTAGATGTTAATTACTAGTAGTGATGGTACTAGTTAACTAGAGCGGTATGATTAATAGTAGTTGTAGTTGAACTACTTTAGTTGTAGTTGAACTAGTTTAGTAAGTAAATTAATAAACTAGTTGAACTAGTTGAATTAATAGAACTAGTTGAACTACTTTATTTTTAGAAAGAACTAGTTTTTTTTTTCTATTTATAGTAAGTTTATATTTAGTAAGAACTAGTCTATTTATATATAAAAAGTACTTGATGGGTTCACCAGAAAAAAGAGAATAATAAATAAATTACCACAAAAATCAGAAACATTAGGCCGTTTATTTAACATCCTAGAATTTTATAGCCATTAGATAAGATTTCAGTGAAAAACATCCTAGAATTTTATAGCCATTAGATAAGATTTCAGTGAAAAATTACCCATCATTGCCATTATTTATGAAAAAACCTTTCGTATAGATGTCATATACAAAAAAAAACAAAGCTAAAGAAAAGAATTTCTCACGTCTCTCTCTTCCTCCAACCCTAAGAAAATTTTCCTCCATCCGTCTCCACGAAGCTAGGGTTCGGTGTCCATGATGAATTCGGCATACACGGCAGGGTCATCGAAGCATCAAACCAAAGGGAAAAGAGCAAGGGAGATAGGAAGGAGGATCTGGAGGAGATGCTCACGTGGATGGGATTGGATGAAGGAGTGTTTGATTTTGATTATTGAGGAGGCTGATGCACCACTCTAAGGGATACAACCAATCAGTTCACGCCCAAATCCCTGTTCACCAATGGTGTTCCTCACGGAATCTTCCTAACTAGGTAATTTCTCCTTCAATTCCTTATTGCTCAATTTAATGGCGCTGTAGATATTAATTCGTGGTTATTTTGTTGCTTGCCTGGCCGGAAGTATTGTTGGCAAATCCACCAGGTAGAGCTAATTTCGCGTGCCGATGCGTTTCCGGCCGGCCGCAAATTAATTAGTCAGCCAGCTAGCATACCTAGATTTGCACAGGAGGAATCAATTTGCTTCGATGCTTATCGTGTACGTTTGTGTTGAGGTCTAGCTAGAGTAAGTTTCACGTGCGTGCGAGCTTTCCGCCGGCGAAAAATCAATCGGCTAGGCAGCGTTGCTAGCTTTACACAAGAGGAATCAATCTGTTGTGCTGCTTGTCGTGTACGTGGATGTTCAGTCCAACTCAATCGTTTGATCCATACAACGGCTGGGGTATGTTGATTCCACGACTCTCACCCCGCGGCGGCGTTCACTCAATGTGTCATCATCAACTACTATTATTTGATTTATTTCTCTAAGATGTACACTGATATTCTTTCGTTAGTTGTTTGAGACCGATTCGTCTACGTAGAAAGAAGGTATTGTCTAGGTGATATTTGGTATACAAGTTAAAGAAAATATCAAACCTCAAGATGCATTGACTAGGCCGTACTGAGCGCGAGGACGACGAAGACTGACGGTGGCTGCTCTCATAGTGGTCCAGATCGGGTGCCTCCTCGGAAATCGTCCTCATTCCCATCTCCACAGGTAGAGCTCAAAGCCCTCGATCACTGCCTTCTCACAATATAGTAGTGCAGTATGATAGTAAACAGATTGATGGGCGATATATATGAACAACTTACTCCAGCATGATACACCAAATTATATATTATGTCTTTTTTAGCAGCACCATCAGTTGGCAATGGCATCCTCTAAATTTGCTTGCAGTGCGGTACATCAGTAGTACAGCAAGAGAATGCGACGCTAGATAGGGGTGGTCATTGTTCCTGATTGGGATGAGAAACGAATTTAGAGATTTTCCCACTTCTTACAGGCGAGAGACCCTGTTTGTTCACCAACAAGAACCTGCACGCATCTGCATCATGCATCTCAACTCAACATCAACAGGTTATGTTCATGTGATCCAATTGTTCATGCAGGTTCCACATCAGGTAAACAGAACTCCTACTGTGCCACGTGCACCTATCTGACCGAGCTAGGCACCCACACGTACATAAAATGCAACATCTATTTCAACATATAATAGAGCATATGATCAATCTCTATAATATAGATCATTATTTTCTTTGATTAATCATTTCTTTGTGAAGTACTGCACACAGCCACAAAGAAGATGCTATCCGTGACATAGGAGATAGGACAACGTCAAGGAATTTTGGTAGAGTTCAAGTTTTTTACCAATTAAATTCTTTTAGAACCAATATCTCCATCTGTAATAATTAGCACAGCCTAATGTGTGCCATGCCCATAAGCTCACTGCTACACAAACCTACAAAGTCTATTCCAAACATGATACCTCTGTGTCTTCCATTTCTTCCATAACCTTTCTATTACTATTTTAAGATTTTTATCTCGCATGGACATAAACGTACCATCTGACCCATGAATCCTAAATAATATATCGGAAAAGCATGCATACCTCAGTAGGCAGAGTAGCAGACCAAGCTCTATGAGTACCTATGGCAGGGTGTCTTCCATTAAATTCTACAGACACTACTACTATTCAACACTGCAAATGCAATGAGCCCCATCCACGGCATGCCGTCCAGGCATACGTTAACTTAACCAACCCCATTATGAAGCAGTCAGGGCTACAGACTCCATATGCATGGTACAATACATTTGGTATGACTCGAGGTTAATTTCTACTACAAGCACCTCTGTTTTACATTATTGTGAAGGCTAATCCGTGGCCGGCATATATTTTGGGCATATATTTCGGTCACGGCAGGGTTCAAAAAGTGATTACGGATGAATAAAGAATTGCAGCATCCATGAAATGATGGAGGTATATACATGGGTATCATGCATGGACCCTCTATAAGATAATGTATATATATATATGGACACACACACACACACACATAAGCAAATAATTTGTCTTCTTTCTATTGTGATTTCAAATTTATTTGATTCAGTGTACATAATTTATAGGCCCTCCATTTATGAATAGATGATGTGGGAGACATTGATGCAGAACCAAATAAGTATTTTTCGTATTTTTCACACTTACTTTTCATACCAACATGTTGTCATGAATTTATAAATAGAGCGTGCAGGTTCCGAATATCGCATACATGTTACACATCCTTGCTAAATATACACTGGAAATGGGTATAGTTTAATAAAAGGACCCTTTATCGAGAATAAAAATTGGATTTACTATGTATACCACAATTTTCCATTCAGTTTTTTTCACAATAATTGTGTTATCGTTCTATTGCTTAAAAACAAGGACTAATGATATGTCTACCTCTATTACTTACCGACTTTACAATATGCCTATTCATATTTTTCAATCATCAAGCACTTAATGCATGACAGGGAAGGGGATAGTGATAACCTAGGTCAACTGTGTAAGACATGGTAATGTAATTAATATGTAAACTACTAATAAAATATTATCAAGTAAGAAGGTAAATAGTTAACGTTATTGTGTATATATATGGATAGGTCAACATGACTGGACATGGAGCAACTCGACAAGACATTGCGGACAACAAAAACCTAGGTGATTAATGCCTAATACATATCAAGATTTAAATCAATTTGCGGTACAATACATCATGGAGTTGCATAAAAATATAGTCTAGGAGTGTTGAAATCCATTATCTGCCCACACGAGGGAGATACATGGGCTGTGTTTTCTAATTATGTATATTGACAAATAATTAATCTAACTATATGAAGATGTACTCTGTATAACATTTCAACATTTCGGAATAAAGGGACATCCGACATGGATAGGCCCCTTTATTGATGTATATATAGTACATAAATGCACACTGATTTCATATACCGAAATTAAAATAATCACTTACATTAAACAATCATTATAATGAAAAATAATATATTAATCTTGCACAGTGTTACAAAATTTACATGTGCCTACACGGAAACAATGATAACTATTAAATATGTATCTCAAGAATAAAAAAAACAATGCAACATGATAAAAATGCAAGGCACATGATAAAAAAAATATAATTCGTACATCAGGCGTGATCATAAAATATTGTGTTGGTACAACATGCATAATTAGTAGGGCAACGATTAATCGATAAATACAAATCTATAAGACAATACTATGAGTTTTATTTATAAATGTCATCACATTTGGTTTCAATTTAACATTACACAAATCAACAAATACTTTTCAATTGTTAGAAATTTCAAAATTCTAGCCCGCGCATTGAGCGGGCCACTTTGCTAGTTAGTCAAAAAAGACAATGAAAAGAAACTGGGATTACACGACCGATGTCGAGAAACAACGTGGTCCTAAACGAAGTCTTCTCCCTCCCCGGACTCCCTTCGTTGAAGATAGTATTTTTTTTGGACATTCTTTAAATGACCTCAACTTTTGCAAGCAGGTGAGCATGCACATGCTAGGCATCCATGCCATATTTGAAGGAGAAAAATATTTAAAATAATAACCATCTGCTTAATTATTTTTTTATTTTTTAACATAGCTAATAAATACAAATGGATAAAATTACAAATAATAAATGCTTTTCAAAAAGCATTTAATAAATATTTGAAGGAAATTTTTGAAATGATAATTTAAAACAGTTACTTAAAACTATAATTTTGAACAGGTTTCCAATTTTTTTGAACAGGTTTCATATTGAATTATAAACATCAAAAAGGAGAAACTGAATTAATGAAAAAAGAAAAGAAGAACAAAAGAATAGAAAAAAATGCTTAGCCCTTGGCCCAAAATTGTACCGAATTTAAAAAATGTCTCCGTTTTTGCAAAATTTGTTCTCGCATTCAAAAAAAATGGGAATTTAAAAAATGTTTGTGTTTCCAACTTTTTAAAATTTAAAATATGTTCATGTTTCTAAAACTGTTTACAAACTGAAAACAAATGTTCACAGTTTGTTAAAAATTAAGCTTTCAAAAATGTTCCTGTTTTCTTAAAAACTAAAAAAATTAGCCATTTAAAAATTTGTTAGGAACTTGATAAAATGTCCACTGTTTCAAAATTTGTTCACAAATTCAAAAACATTTGACAGTTTCAAAGTTTTTTTGTGTTTCTGATTTTTTTTGTTTATTTTTCCTTGTTTTTCAAAACATGTTCGTGGTTTGTCTGTTTTAAGAAGTGTTTGATTTTCCCAAAAAAAGAAAATTATGCTTTTAAAAAAAAGGTCATGTTTTTCAGAAAACATTTTGGAGTTCAAGTAAAATCATATAGTCCTTAGTCCGTGCCCCCATAGTTCGTGTGGTGGTGGCTACAGTTCCTCTTTTGCTACTTCTTTATGATTTCGTGGTGTTACTTAGACACCAACGTTCATCAGCTCAGGTGGCTGTCATCTTGCATTCAGCAGACCCAAGTCGCGAGTTTGACCTCTCGGCGGTGCCTTTATTTTCTGGATTTATAGGATACAGTAGCTTTATGCTCGCTCGCGCTTGCTCTATTGGGTTGGCAAATTCTCTGGCGCCCTGTGCGAATATTGGAATGCGACATATAGGAGCTCCAATGTATGGCCCATATGATTCCCCAAAAAAGAAACGGAAATGTTAACGCCCACACGTGTGGCATTTAGAAACCCGCCCACACGCACTTGATGCCGTTCAATCTATCTGCACGAATTTTATAGCAATTGCAATCGGGGTCCAATGCCACGTAAGCAAACGATGTTGTGTGGGCGAAACACTCCTCGCCCGAACGCGTGCGGCAGTTGACAATTCAGCCCGAACGCTTAGATGTCGAATCTTCAAAGCATCTGCCGAAGGACCAGCGCACCTTATCCTCTCGCCTCAGGCCCCCACCCCCACTCCACTCGCTAGAGCGGCTGTGGCGGAGCCTTCTCCCCGCATCAACGGCGGCCTCCGCGTCAACAGCGGCGGGCATGGAGGAGTGCAGCTACGCGACGAGGAGCTCCGCTGCTCCCGCGGAAGCCTTGCGCCGAGGAGCTCCCCTCCACCCACCCCGCATCGACGGAAGCCCCATGACGGCCTGACATGGAGGAGTGCGGCGGCGGCGCTCTCCCTTCGTCTCCGTGCGCGGCGGCTGCGCTCTCCCTTCGTCTCCGTGCGTGGCGGCGGCGGCAGAGGTGTGCATGCGCACAGCAGAAGGATGGTGCCGCGAGCAGTTTTGGCGGCGGGTTCGATTCCGGCGAGGACAAGAAGGCCGCCGCGCTTGGGGCTGCATGGTCCGACGACGCTTCTGCTACGCGGGCGATTTGGGCTCGGCTCCACCCCATGCAGCGGCCGGTGCCCCCGACGACTATCGCCTCTTGCCGTGAGCCGAGCTGCCAGTGCTACCGCCGCGCTCTAGGTACTGCTCGTCGCAACCCCAGAGCAACCTCCTCCCACTCCTCCAACTGGCGCCACTTCCCTCAATGGTGAGTCCATCCCCTGCTAGATACATCCGGGGGGCTAGCCGCTGGATGCTCTGCTTCATCAGTGTCGCATTGCCCCCAAATTTTGGCGCTCTGCATTTTGCTAACTGTTGCTGCTAACTGCTATTTTGGTCCATGTTCTGTAGCGTTGTTGCTGACTAATGTGTGCTAGTAGCTAACTCATGGAGACGATAGGGGGAATGGAACTATGTGCATTGGTCAGTAGAGATTCCCCTGGCTTCCTCCTAGCCTTGCTTTTTTCTGTAGCAACTTCATCTTGTGAGAGGAAGCCAAGGGGATCACGAAGTTATGTAGTGGAGTTGCCATGAAAAATTTGTTGCCATGGGCATAATATGTTACGAGTAGTTGCCATGGCTTTGATTAAAAAAATCCATGGCAAATTTTGAACATACATTTGCCATGGCAATTTTTCATCATTTTCCTTATCATTTCATATTCGTGGCAAATTATTCTATGAAACCATGGTAAATTTGAAAAAAAATCCAACTACAATTTTTGATTATGCATTTTTTCCATGGCAAATTTGATCATTTTTTGTGTTGTTTCACCTACACAACAATTTAATCATACTAAAAGATGGCAAATATTGGTAAAATACCATGGCAAATTTGAACATGCATTTTTGCCATGGCAAATTTGATCATACATTTGCCATGGCAAATTTAAAATATGCATTTTTTTGCCATGGCAAATTTGAAATATTCATTTTTTCTGCCATGGCAAATTTGAATATGCATTTTGCCATGGCAAATGTGAAGTATGGCAGTTTTTGCCATGTCAAATCTGAATATGCAGTTTTGCCATGGCAAATTTAATCATTTTTTGTGTTGTTTTCTCATACATGGCAATTTTAATCACATAAAATATGGCAAGTTTTGGTAAATACCATGGCATATTTGAACATGCTTTTGCCATGGCAATTTTCTCTTTCTTTTTAACATGGAAAAATTGCTTCATATTTTTTGACCATGGCAATTTACTTTCATGGAGCATGGGCAACTGTAGTTTACGGAGCATGTTAAAAAGCAGGTGGGCAACTGCTTATGGGCAACTGTAGTTTTGCAGTGCACATGGCAACTGCCCGTAGTGTGCTTTAAAAGCAGGTGGCAACTGTCTTTTTTTACCTGAGTTTGCCATGTGTTTTGCAGGGTACACGGCAACTGCCTAGTGTACACGTAAGCAGATGGCAATCTTTTACCGAGTTGCCATATGTTTTTGGTACATGGCAACTGCCCTAACGTGCATGTACATGGCAACTTCCCTAACGTGCACGTAAGCAGATGACAACTCTTCCTTTTTACATGGCAACTGCCCTAGCATGCTTGTGAGCACATGTCAACTCTCTCAACTGCTTAGTGTTAGTATGTGGCAACTCCTAAAGTTTTGGGATCATGGCAACTACATTATATCAGACCATACATGGCAACTACAGTTGAGCAACCATGGCAACTGCAGTTGTCCGACATGGCAACCGTAGTTCAGCGACATGGCAACTGCAATTAAACGAACATGGCCAAGGGTCTGGACCATGGCAACCGCGGGCGCGCGGTGACCGTCACGCGTGTCGTGCGGGACCAGGAGGTACGAGGCCTGACATACGGGCATGTGGGCATTATCAACTTCGCCCACGCGCACGCGTGTGAGAGGGATCGGGAGGGAAAAAAGAGGCGTGTGGGCGCTAGTTGTTTTGCGCACACGTAAGTGTGTGGGCTGTTCCTTTTATACACCACACAAAATGTGTGGATGGACTCCCTAACGCCCACACGTGTGGCACTTGTCGGCGTCCTAGATTTACTCATGTTTCAAAAATAGATACCATCGCAATTTTATTTGCCCCAAGGCAAATTAAGTTCAAGCATGGCAAATGTAGTTTAAGGGTCATGGCAATGTTCTTTTCCTTTAGCAACACGGCAAAATCTACTTTCCATTTGACAATGGCAATGTAACTCGTCCCCCGGCCTAGACGTCGACTAAGATGCCGACCAGGAGGTCGTCCTCCATGATGAACGACCATGATTTTTTTGTTTTGTTTTTTGAAAACATGGCATTTGTTTGAATTTTTATGTGATGGCAAGTTGATATGCACCCCCGCTGCAAAACTTGCCATGTTTTTAGCTTGGGAAACAACAGTATTTTCCATGGCAAATTCATACAATTTGCCATCATATAGCAGTAGAGATGTCATGGCAAATTTTCAACCAATTTTTTTCCTTGGGTACAATCAATATGAAGTTTTTCCGTTGGCATTGTTTGCTGCTTAGACCATGGTAATTGCAATACTTTTAGACCATAATTTTCATAACCATATCAATAACAGCAATTTTAATAGAAATCATTCGTATACAGCAACTCGATCAAACTTGTTGCGCCATGGCATTACATATATATGTACATATATCATTTTGTACAATACTTTTCCATGTACACTTTGCAAACTTGTTGCCATGGCAAAAAAATTCTGACACAAGTCAAATTGTTTTTGTTGGCACGTATGTACTATAGCAACTGTATTGTTTTTAATTTTTATAAACACATGTTCTTGGTGCTGATTTTTTGGCTTGTTTTAGTGAAGCAATAGGTAACAGGGCTGCATGTGCTTTTTTTCGTTGCCAGCGTCATGTTGTGCCTACAGGAAATCATTTGGTCTGGGTTCGATCCCGCACGAAACATGTATGTTGATACAGGGTGTGTGGTAGGGTGGTCCTCCTGCCACACGTGTGGACGGTTCTAATATTTGCCCACACATGGCACGTGTGGGCTGTCTTCTGCTCACACCACACACGGTGTGTGGGCGGGTGTGGCTCCCCCCACACGTGTGACAGTTAGCGTGACCGAAAAGAAAAGTACGGCGTCTACGTTCCGTTGGGTCGAGTCGATACGATTTGCCAAAGGTTAATATTTTCCTTTTTTATATTTACTAGTGGAGGGGGTTGTATCGAAGTGGGGCGCATCATTAAATATGATGTGTGTTTATTATTTCAACAAGGAGTTTTGTAGCATATATATACAACAGATTTTGTTTTTGTTTTAGTATCAGAGGTAGGCCCGTTTTCAAAATTCGCCATAAGGCCTCCCGAATATCAGGACCGGCCCTGAGTGTCCAATCAAGCCTTTTCTCTTTCTTTTTATCTTTCCAGCCCCAGCAACTATATACACCTGTGATGGGAAGCGTGCTAGTGCTACGCTCGGTGGCAGCAAATTCAGAGGCTTCACTTTCTCCACTTATTCACCATTTTTTTTTAAGGAGGATGTACCCGGCCTCTGCATCTAGACGATGCATGCAACAATTTTATTAATTATTCACAAAGACCCTATAAAGTAATGTATCAGTTCGCCTTAAGCAACCATATTGGCAACACCTGCTGCTACACCTATCCCCTTGATAAATGGGTGCCGAATATCCAAGCCTAATACCAAACGCATCAAAGCCTAACATCTAAAACCGGTTGCCCCAGCCTAACCACATACCAGGACTGGTTCACATACCGGTCCGACGAACTCACAGTGGGCACCACATGCGCACCTGCAAAGCCCGACACCACCGTCTTCCATCGATCCATCTTCAGAGCAGAAACTGACGCATCGACTGAGTCAGGCCTCACTGTGTCATCAACGCCACCACGACGCCAGACAGCTTCGTCCTCCTGCGCGAGTCCATCCCCGCACTTCAGACACCAAATCTGAAATGTGCCACACCGTAAGATCCATCACCATCAATGTGCAGGATGAAGTACCACTCCACCAAAGATGCGGTTCGCTGGTCCCAAGCCCGTGTACACCTCCAAGAATGACACCTCCCAAGGGGGAAACGACACAAGCGCGTCGCCGTCTTCCGATCTACCGATCTAGGGTTTCCCCTGGAGGTAGCAGATAGTGGTCTAGAACTTCTTCACGGTGATGCCTTCAAGAAAAGAACGACACTGAAGAGCGCCGCCATCGCCGGCCTTGGCATCTAGCCAAGAGCAGGTTTTCACCTAGATCTGTTCGAAGAACTCCATCGAGCTTCTTGTGCACAGATCGCTGCCTTCTCTGCTGGAGAATAGATCCGCAGCCGTCCACCGCCACGGCGGGTCCCCATTCTGCCCTCGCAGCCGTGGTGGCACAGCCTCCGCCGGAGATCCCCGGGCCACGCATCGGTAACCAGGGACACGCCATCCACCGCCGCCGACCAGGCCCAGTCGAGCCGGCTACAACACCGACGCCATCGCGCCGAGCTACAACACCGTCGCTGGGCTGCATCACGGT
The DNA here is from genome assembly GCA_963921465.1 of Triticum timopheevii. Taxonomy (NCBI): domain Eukaryota; kingdom Viridiplantae; phylum Streptophyta; class Magnoliopsida; order Poales; family Poaceae; genus Triticum; species Triticum timopheevii. The sequence goes on along the minus strand of OY997274.1, from coordinate 656,746,227 downwards.
CTACCGGCCTCGCGGCCGACGGATCCACGCGCGCCCGCCACCAGGAGCCCCGTCGATCCCGCGTTCCCCACATGGAGCAGCCATCCCGCGCTGCTGAGATCCTGTGCAGGGGAAGGAGAGAAGAAGCCCCACCGCCGCCACCGCCGTGCACGGGCTTCGCCCGGCGGACGCCGTCCGGTGGCGGCGAGAAAGGGGCTGGGACGAGGAGATCTAGAGGGCCGGCGGCGGATCTGGTCTCCCGTGACGCAAGCGGGGAGCCCCACTTATTCACCATGATCAACGTGCATGTGGCTTCGTAGGCCGAACGTCTGTGGAAATGCATAACGGTAGTAATACTCTAGTGCGTAGTAAACTCTCCCCATTGGTTCCGGATTGAACATACAGACTCCCGATGACAGCTAGGAAGAAGGGAGCAGGCTCGTAAACAGAGGTCTCCGATCCCGGCAAGAACACTTTCCGAAAGTACCTTTCGCGAATTCTTCAGGTAGGGAGAAAGTAAGATGCATTCCATCCATGTGGCCGCCAGTTAGTCATGGAGGTGTGAGGCCGGTGCCGGTGCTTCGCTATCGCCGCCTACACGGCTCCATGTCAGCCCTGCACTTCTTTCAGGTGTAAAGTCAAGTCGCCACCTACCACTTGTTGTTCAGGAATATGCACGCCCATCCATCTCATGATTCAGCTCTGAAAGGATCTCTTACCAAAAGGTCCACCCCATTCTTCTCCTTGGCCATGGTCTTTTTTTCTCCATTCGGAAATTAGATAGATGTCACATCCTTTTTATCTCTACTAGTACTCCCCTATTCCTACTTGGTCAGGTATAATATGGATCAGTGCACCGGCATACTATTCAGGCCTAACTGGTACAGTTCATGTCTGGTGGCATGTCAACACATAAAACCGCCAATTCAACCAATCGTCCCGATGTTATACGCACTATCTATTGTTACGGTGTTCTCAACATCACCAATCATCCTGAAAGCCAAATTACGAACAATTTGCACTAGAGGAAATATTCTCCACATGGTAGAGACAGAGGAAACATTTGTGCCGTGCGCGCCGTCGATGACAGGGATGCCACGGGTTTCCTTCGGGCAGATTGCGAGGTTTCGGCTTTTTCCCGGACCCAGAGAGTTGTGAGTGATCATCGCTTTACTTAGTACAAATATAAAGCTCGTGCAGAAAGCTAAGTATGTACATTGGGAGGGACCAGCAGGTTAAGTATATGACTAATCATTCTGGCCGATGTCCCTACGCACCAAAACTCATCCTCTTGTTGTTTCTCTCCTCGACAGCTAGTAGACCAGCACAGCTCCCAAGCCATGTGTTTTTCACGTTTGGTGAGCTGTGGCTTTCATCTTGTACCTTTTTTTTTTTGGAAAAGAAATGCAAAATCTGCATTACTACGTGGACGAAGCTGACTCACTCGCCACTAAAGCTTTTACATCAGCAGTTACATTGTCTGCATTTAGCTCATCATACAGGTTCATAGAACATCCTTTGTGTGCAAGTACATGAGCTAAATTATTACAATTCCTACTAGCAAAGCTAAAGGTGGTCTGATAAAAGTTTTTGCTCAGGACATCCTTGAGCTCCGCTAGCACTCTGTAGACAATCGATCGGTCTTGTTCTTCCTGCTCTGCCCCTTGTTTTAAAAGCATGGAATCAGTTTCAAAGCAGAGGGCAGTGATTCCCTTGGATGCAGCCAGCTTTGCACCATAAAGAGCAGCCAACGCTTCTGCATGAATAGGATTTGCAAGGTTCTCCAATCTTCCTGCTCCACATGCTTGGACTACTCCATTATGATCCCGAATAACAGCCCCCCAGCCGCCACTATTTGTTTGAGGCTGAAAAGCTCCATCAATGTTCATTTTTAGCTCTCCGTGTTGAGGCGGCTTCCAACCTTCTTGCATTGTTTTCTTGAGACCCTTTTCCTTCAGGAAAGCTTGATAATATTCATTCGTCTGTTTAGTGACAGTGTAAACTATATCATCATTACTTCGTATTTTACCTTCCTCTCTTATGTTGTTCCGCTCATTCCACAGCTGCCACAAGAGTACAATCACCTTGATATTATCTTCTTCTTCTAACTTCAAGATATCATTTATAAAATCTGCAGCAGTTTGTCTCTTTACCAGCCTCCTTCTTATGCTTTCCATTCCAAGCATTTCCCATATTTGAGCTACTCTTTTGCATTTGAGGAAAAGATGGCCACCATCTTCATAGGTTCGCTTACAGATTATGCAATCCGGGTCTACCTCCACTCCTCTTCTTCTCAGATTGTTGCTCAAAGCCAAAGAGTCGTGGCCTAATCTCCAAATGAAGTGCTTTATATGATTTGGGCACTTTAACTTCCAAATCTTTTTCCAGTTTACTTCATGTTCAACATTTTGCATAGATGGTCCTGCTACCCCTTTTTGGCTTCTCCTCCTCTCTTCCTCCACATAGACATGATATGCCGTCTTTACTGAAAACAAGCCTTTTGTATCCACATGCCAAGCCGGTTCATCATCATAGTCTATACTAATTGGGATACTTAAAATAGCCTTGACGTCTTCCTCCCAAAAATTCCTTTCCAGAATATCCCTGTTCCAACTTCCAGTCTCCGGGTTAATTAATTCAGCTACTAGATTCAGAGGGCTATTGCTTTTTGGAGTGCATGGTTTTCTAGTAAAGTTTCTAGGAATCCATGGGTCGTGCCAGATGCTCACCTTTTGGCCATCTCCAATTCTCCAAATTAGGCCCCTTTTCAGCAGGTTGATGCCTTTCAAAATACTCCGCCATGTATAAGACATTCCCTACCTTGCCTTTGCTTCCAACACATTTCCATCCGGGAAATAGCGAGCTTTGAGAACCTGGCCACACAAAGAGTTTGGGTTGTTTAAAAGTCTCCAACCCTGCCTGGCCAGCATGGCTATGTTAAAAGCATAGCAGTCCCTAAATCCCAGTCCACCTTCTCCCTTTGGCCTAGTTAATTTGTCCCAACTTAACCAATGAATTTTATTGTCCTTCTCCTGATTGCTCCACCAATATCTGCCAATTAGAGACGAAATTTGCTCACAAATTGTCCTAGTTATCTCAAAGCAGCTCATTGTATATGTTGGTATTGCTTGAGCTACCGCTTTGATGAGAATCTCTTTTCCGGCACGAGACAACATCTTTTCTTTCCATCCCTGTATCTTCTTCCATATTCTATCTTTCAGAAAACTGAAAATTTTCACTTTTGATTTTCCAATGTGCACTGGTAGCCCAAGATATTGCTCATTTGTTGTCTCACTCCATATTCCTAATGCATCCTTGATTTCCTTCCTGCACTGTTCGGTCGTATTTTCGCTGAATAGGATTGTTGTTTTGTCCTTGTTTATAGTTTGGCCCGAGAGAGACTCATATGTGGACAATATTTCCTTCAACTTCATGATATCATTTTCCTTAGCTCTACATAAGATGAGTCATCCGCAAAGAATAAATGTGAGATGCTCGGAGCTTTTTGGCAGACACGGACTCCTTTTATTGTGCTCTCTTCTTCAGCCTTGTACAACATGGAGGAGAAAGCTTCAGCACAAATGATGAACAAGTAAGGGGATAAAGGATCCCCTTTCCTTAGTCCTCTTTTTGGCACAATTTCTTCAGTTAGCTCTCCATTTACTTTAATGGTGTATTTCACTGATTCCACACACTGCATGATCAAATCCACAAAAGCATCACAGAAGCCTAATTTGCTCAGCATTTTCCTTAGGAAACACCATTCTACCCTGTCATAAGCTTTGCTCATATCTAACTTAATTGCTGCATATCCATCTTTCCCCTTCCTTTTGTTCTTCAAATAATGCACCGCTTCATATGCTAACAATATATTATCCGTGATTAATCTTCCTGGGACAAACGCGCTCTTTGGGATTAAAGAGATGGTAGTATTGTTCAATTCTGTAGGTAACCCCCCACCATTAAGAAAAGCCAGGACTTCAGAGGTAATTTTATCCCCAAAGAGGTGCCAGAAATGTTTATAGAATACCGCAGGCATCCCATCAGGGCCTGGCGCCTTCAGATCACCTATGGAGTTTATGGCCTCCTTCACTTCTGATTCCGAGAAGGGTTGCATCAGTTTTTCATTCATTTCAGGTGTAACTCTGGCTGGAAACTCGTCCATAAAATCTGGGGGGATGGCAGGCCTACTAGACTTGAAAAGTTCAACAAAATAATCCATCACGACCTTCTGCTTCTCCTCTTTCGCTTCTGCCCAGCTCCCATCTTCCTTTTTCAGTTTTCTGATATAGTTCCTTCTCCTTCTCTCCTTCACTGATGCATGGAAATATGATGTATTTCTGTCTCCATGTTGGAGCCAGTTTGAATGTGCTCTTTGCTTCCAATGCATCTCACGCTGATCTTCCAGTCTCTCCAATTTCTCTTTCAACAAGCTTTCCCTCGATATCGACTGTTGGGTTAATTGGTTCCTTATGCAAGTTTCTAGTTCCTCCTTAATCTGCCTAATTCTCTCATCTAAATCACCTAGAACATTTTTTTTCCCAGGATTTTAGCTTCATCGCCACCTTTCTACATCCTGCTTGGATACTTCCGTCTCCCATGGAGTTAAACTCCTCCCAGCCTTCAGCCACCACCTTTTCGCAATCTGGTTCTGATAGCCATTTAGCTTCAAACTTAAAATGTTCACTTCTAGGTAGCCCCTTTTTCTTTTGTGGTACTTTCTCGGTGATTATCATCACCGGACGGTGATCTGAATGATAGGGGTCACCATTAACCACCTTATATTCTCTAAATTTCTCTCTCCAACCTGGGTTCGCCACCGCCCTGTCCAGCCTTTCCTGTATATATCCTTCACATGAGTAGTTATTGTTCCTCCAGGTGAAGATATCGCCCACGTATCCTAGATCGAAAAGATCACATTCCTCCAGAGCTTGTTTGAAATTATCTACATAAGCTTGCTCCCTTCTCTTGCCTCCTTCTTTTTCATAGTCAAATAAGATTTCATTGAAGTCTCCTGCTACCAGCCATGGACGGTTTTGCTGATTGTTAAGGATTCTCAACAACTTCCATGTCAGGAATTTCCTCTCCAACTTTGCTTCTCCATAAATTCCGGTAAATCTCCATTTGAAACCTTCCTCGTTCTTAATTTCCAAACTGATATGGTACCTCGAGTAATTTATCAAGCTTGCATCTACCCCGGTTCTTCAGAACACTGCTATTCCTCCCCTGCCTTTGCCCTCACAGCAGCGTGCCCATAGATTGGTCAAACCTAGCTTCCACCTAAACTTCTGCAACTTTTCTTTGCACATTTTCGTCTCCGCCAAAAACAGAATATCAGGATCCTCTGACTTTTGAAGGTTCAGAAGACCCCTAACTGCCGGGGGGTTGCCAAGTCCCCGGCAGTTCCACACTATAATCTTCATTTGGCCTCGCAGGACTGTCCCGGCAGCCCCGCGTTCTCAATAGGTTTATTGGCTGTGACCGTGGTTTCTTCCTCCTTCTCATTTACTTCTTCTCCTCTTATTTTCTTTGGGTTAACCTCATGTGGTACCTCTATCTCCATTGGTTCTGGTCCCCTTTTTACTCCCAATTGGATACCCACTCTTACATCGCTCCCCTTAGTAACTCTGGCCTTCCTTTTATACTTCTTTCCTCCTACCTGCCCATCAGAATTATTACCGTCTACTTCCTTGGCCATGGTTTTCTTACTTTGCTTATTCACCATCTGGTCCTTGGCTAGGTTTGCTTCTCTTTTTTCCTTTTCAGTTTCACTTGATTCTTTTTCAGAGTTGCTGGCACTTGTCTCTTTTTCAGCCCCCAATTCGAGAGCCAAATATTTCTTGCTAATCGTCGTTGTTTCTTTGACTAAACTCTGCTTTTTTATTGGGCTCGTCTCCTCTCCTTCATCTTTCTTAGTTTTCTCAACATCCTTTTTCCTCCAGCTTGGACCATCACTGCCTCTACTTCCATCACTGCTCGATCTCCAGAAGGAGCTCTCCCTGTTTCCCAAATATCTTCCTCCATTCTCCTCCTGCCTCCTAGGGCGCATCATATTTGCTCTTAAGCTCCCTCCAAATTGCTTGGTCTCTCCTTTCTTGATTTTCACCGTACAGTCTTTTTCACAGTGGCCAATGATTCCACAAACATAGCAGAAATTTGGCAAAAATTCATATTCAAAGCGAACCCATCTCCTCTTCTTTTTTTCATCCTGGTCTTCTTCCATATTTGTTTCCTTCTCTGCATACCTTGCCCTACCCTCTTCATCCTCCCCATCACTTTCATCCAGGTTCAAGAACATTCCTCTCATAATGGGCTTACGTATATCAATTTTAACTTTGACCCGAATGTACGCCCCTACTGCCCAATCATCCTCATCGGTTTCCACTTTTAAGCATTCTCCTATGTGATCTCCGATTAATTCTCCCGTTTCTCTATTCATGGTTTCAAATGTTAAACCAAATATTCTCACCCAGATTGGTATGAAATTAAACTACAGCTCTTCCAAAGATTTCCTTTCATCAAAATCTACCACTACTAGCAGTTCTTTATCAAAGTTCCACGGTCCATCTTCTACTGCCTTTCTTTTCCCCGCTGCATCTTTGAATGTAAACAGAAATCTATTTCCTCCCAACTCCTTGCATTCGATTCCATACATTGGGCTCCAAATATCACCAAGAATACGCTCCAGTATCGAAGCTCTAGCTGGTCTTTCTGAGAAGAGTTTAGCAAATACCTGCAGTGTATTTGGTCTCCTTCTTCTGCTATCTCTCCTTGTGATCTTCACCCCCTTCTGCTCCGCCTCAGACAGGTGAAGGTCCTTCAGCATCCCCTCCACCCGATCCATCAGATCTGATTCAGAAGAGGTGTACGCCCCTCTACAATTAACCTTGGTTCACTAGTTGTTCCTATCTAGTTAAGGCTCCAGCAAGATCTGGAATTGTGTTCGAGTAATCCCCGCTTTTGGATTATGGACAGGAATCGGTAGTATTGGGGGAAGAATGGTGGCTTGGTCGGCTTGGCTATGGAATGGAAAAGGGGGTGACGGGAACTATTGAGGATTGGTGTGGTGGGGCGAGCTCGATGGACTGGTCGGAGGGAGGGGCGGGAGGCCGCCGTGGAAGAAGAAGATTCCCCGGCCGCCGATCAGCGTGCTAGCGAGATTGGAAATCCGGCGAAGCTAGAAGCTCGCCGAAGGGACTAGAGGGAACTCTGTCGCCTACTTTTCGCCACAAAGGGACGCTCACCGCTACGAACGGAGCGGACAAGTGTGAGAGGGAGTCATATTTTGAGCACCAGGGTCGACGAGATAACTCAGGCCGAGACAAAAGAAAATCGCCAAACTTAATCATGAAAGTTGTGAGAGATTGTTCCACTTGCTACATCTACTCTCTTGCTCCAGGCAAGGTGTTATCACGTGAACTTTAACCTAGTTTCAGCTTCGGACTCACATTGTTGTTTTAAAATTTCCTTGAGTGGATGAAGCCCAAGTAGATCCAAACATTGCTTTCCTGGAGAAATGCCGGAGCTAGAAAATTTTATTGAAGTTTCATGATTCCAAACTACTTCCCCCGTTCCTAAAAATAAGTCCTTTAAAGGTTTCTATATGAACTACGTACAGTTATATATAGACGTATTTTAAAGTATAGATTCACTCGTTTTGCTTCGTATATGTAGTTTATATTAGAATCTTTAAAAACACTTAAATTTAGAAACAAAGGGAGTAGTACTTATTTCTAGTTCTTCAAGTGGACGGCCAGGGAGCACCGAAAAGGCGTGCGCCAACTAACAGTCATGGAGGGAACCTAATAGTCGTAATTAGACCATGCCAAACTGCCAATCCCTTGGATAATGATGATCTGTTGTATATTCTTGCTCTTCTTTTGTTGGATTGTCATGCTAAACAAAGCCAAAATGATCCAGGTAGTACTACAAGAAAGCGATGGGGAAAGTGTTGCAGTGACGCTCATTTCCCGTGGTCCATGGCTAGGCTCTGACAATGAGAGTAACCAGGTGAAAAAATCTACAGAGAGGACAGTCGTGCAGGAAGAGAAGGTAAAAACATGATGCAGGGGTCTTAAAAGTAAAATTCTAAAATATGCATGCAATCGAAACTTGCGAAATTTGAGGGACCTTTCGCTGTTCGGTGCTGGACATGCCATGTGCAGCATCTGTGGACTGTGGTTCATCATTCTCTCAGAAAACAAAAAGGGAGTTTCACACATGGCCAACATGCACAGACTGCCCTACCGCCATGCATTGTCCTAATCCGTCCCCAATGGCTAATTGACAACTAAGCAAACATTACCATATTCCTCTGCCGATATATACTACTATCTGGTACAGCCGAAGGTCCACTAGCTTTCATGACATTCCTCAACCCAAAATAATGAAACTAGGGCATTTCTAGCCAATCACCTAAAAAGTCAATGGAGTATCCGGCGGAGTAAAATTTTACCTAGCTAGGTAACAAAGCGCGGCAAAACTGCCGCAATTGCGGCGCTATCCCCGCTGGAAATCCTCCCCGTGACTTTTCTTCCTTACCGATAGCGGGAGATTTTCCTGCCGCTAAATCATTTTGCGTGTGATTTTTTTCTTCATTTTTAACTCTACTAACGTTGGCCGCACCTAGCTGGCCGCACCTAGCAGATCCCTACAGTTAGTGGAGTAAAACCAAATTGTGTATATTTTGTGTCTTAGCCACATCAACTTCAAATAGTACACAATATATACAATGAGAATATTCAAATTAAAACATGCATCACATAACTGTCATAACATTTAGTTTCATCATCATGAATTTTAAATAAAAACATGCAAAGTTCACCCAAAAGCTATCACTTCAAACACAATGTTTGATCCAAAATCACCACAGCCATAACATGTATATGTTGTGGATCGAGCCAATCAATGGCATGCACCACCACTCCCTCGACCACCACCACTCAAACGAGGCCCTTTGAATCCATTTCGTGTTCTTGCATAGCTCTTTGTAGCAATGATGCAATGTGAAAGGCTTGTGGCCGAACTTGGTGTTACTATGCTTATAATGTTCTTTGATGTAGGGGCCATACTCCGTCACTTGCACACCACTCGGTGGTGCATTATTCACTTGGTTGATCCAATTGGACCATCGGTTGCATTGGTAATGAATGGTGCTCCAACCATGCCCAAGAGAACCTTGCATACGACTTGATCGCACGTCCACGAAGTTGTTGTAGTGCACGGGAATTCTCTCCCAAATCATGGTCTTGGTTTGATCCATTCAGATCATTGCATCCATGGAACGCACACCAAACATCGCAAAGAGCAATATCCTCCTTTTGGTTGTAGTTGGCAGAATAGAGTAGCAGATCATCTGGCAAATCATGGTAGAACTGATCGTAGTACGGCTTGTTGGCTTAGCAGAGGCCATCCATGTATAGCTGAACTTTTGTCGGCTGATTGTAACTCTACACTTTTGGAATAAAACTACCATTTCACTCGCAAAAAAAAAAACAAAAAAACGTCGAAATTGTCATCGATACGTGTATGGACAAATGATTGTATTGGAGTATAAAGGACGACTTTTCAAATATCTCTAATAAGATATTTTTTTTAGCTGTATATAATCCGTAGTATGTTTCATCACAATTTCATGCTCTATTAGAACAGTAATAATAATAATAAAGAAAAAAATTAAAGAAGAAGAAGAAAAATGGATTGATTAAGGAGAGCTTTGACCTCCCAATCGAAGAGAGTAACAAGCTACTCTACCTACAACCAGAGAGGTCTCGGACTCTCTGTTACGCAGCCGCCTCCGATCATTAGCTACTTTGCCGCCGTCGGCGGCTAGCTGGAGCGGCACCCGTGCCGAACGTGTCTGGTGAAATCACATGACGCGGCACGAGTTGGGGTTCTCGTCGTCGAACAGGCGGTACGAGTCCTGCAGCGGCGGCGGAGGCGGAGGCGGCGGCGCGTGCGTCCCGGGCGGGCTGTAGTAGTCCTGGTAATAGGACTCCGGCGACGCGTGCGGGTACGGCATGTAAAGGTACGACGGCGACCACTGCTGCATTGGCTGCGCCGCCTGCTGGGAGTAGGCCTGCTGCGGCTGCGGCGGTTGCTGCTGCATGGACATGGAGTAGCTCTGCTCTGGCTGCGGCGCGTAGTAGGACACGCTCGCTCTCGGCTGCGCCGTGTGGTAGCTCATCACCGGCTGTGGCGCGCTGTACGGGTCAAACTCCTGCTGCGCGTGCGCCGGCGCCGGCGCCGTAGATAGGGACCTATCCGGAGCAGGTGCGTCCATGGGCTTGCTCTGTTTCTTCTTGTCCTCGCCCTCGTCATCGCCGGACTCCTTTGTGGCGGCAGCGGGTTCACTCTCGGGCTCGGTGCCCTTTGCCTTGGGCTCGGTCGCCGCGCCCTCGCCGCCGTCTTTCTTCGCCTCGTCGCTTGGTTTTGCTTCCTCTTTCTCAGCCTTCTTCTCAGAGTCTGCTTCCTTCTCCGTCTCAGGCTTCTTCTCCGGGGACGTCTCCTCCTGCTCCGGCTTCTTGTCCGAGCTGTCGGCATGCAGCTCCTTCACAGGTTCCGCTGGCTTCTTGTCCGCCGCAGCAGGATCCTTGCTGCCGTCCTCGGCAGGAGGGGCCGGCGCCGGGGCCTCGGTTGTGGGCGCAGCCTCGGGGCTGTTGGCAGGCCCGGCGGGTGTGTGTTGCCATGGCAGGGCATGCTTGCCTGACTTGTACAGCCTCTTGACGAGCGTCTCGGCGTCCACGGTGCCCGTCACCGTCACCTTGTGCTGCTGGGCATCTACCTTGACGTCCTGGACGCCTGAACATCCCAACCAAAACGACGGACATTTTGGTCAATTAAGCCCAAAAGCAAACGGAAACGCACGCGACGATCAAAGAAGAGAGTGACGGTACCTTGGATGTTCTTGAGCACCTTCCGGACCTTCTTCTTGCAGCCATGGCAGTGAATGGTCACCCTCAGCACGATGGTCTGCAGATCCAAATAAAACGTCACATGAGCACCTGAAGTATCCCTTGGACCGTTGGGCGGGACGGGGCGGAATGGTGTACCTGCAGGGCCGGTTGTGCCGACGCCATGGGAGTGCGCTCTGGGGACTATGCTGTCGTTGGTTCCCCTGTTGCTTGGGGTGGGGGATGGGGGGGGGGGGGGGGGGGGGGGGGGGGGCGCGCTCGAATCTGTGGCCATGGAGTTGGGAACTCAGGGGAGGCGCTGCTGTTTATAGTGTGGGATGGAAGAGGTGGGTGCGGGGATGTGTACAACCACATAGGTCACTAACATGTGGGCCACATACTTTGCTACTGCGGGCGGATCGTTTGGCCCTTCCCAGAGCTTGGAGGTGTACTCATGCAAAGGGCATCACGTAGGCAAAAAATGATCTGGCACAACAATTAAAAAGAGAGAGCATTGGGAAGAGAAGAAAACGATGATAAACACATGAACATGTGCAAAATAGCCACCAACAAATGCATGAAAGAGTTCAAGTGTTAAACAATTAAATGAGAGTACCTAGACATTGGGAAGATTAGTTGCTAAGATTTTTAATAACTTTGCATCTCCCCTAAACACCAAAGCATCAGAAGAAGCTTCAGCACACAGGGCCGCAGCCTATCCGTTCCGTTCGTAGGTACGAGGCACTGGAAGAATTCTACGGTACCTGTTGTGTCGGTGGCTTGGGCCCACTTGAATCGGATAATCCAATCCAGAATTCATTTGTGCTTCGGTGAACCTCTAAACACATTGAATTCAGAATAAATGGTAGAGTGATGTTATTAAAAAGACGTTGCCCGTACACTGTGCTTTCCTTTTATTAAAAAAAATATCCAAAAGAGTGCGGATGATATGAATTGAAATCATGACCTCTTTTTTAAAACGAACATCAATTTTATTAGTTAGAAATAATTGTTACATCGTCAATAAGAAAAGGTACAATATCATTCATAGGCTCCTCAGACCAATTCCTAGTGACGGAAAATTTCGCTAGCCTAACCAATTCATGAGCCACCTTATTTGCTTCCTTATTACAATGTTTGAACCTGAACTCATGACCTCTTCCTTCATAGTGAGCCGCAATAACCAACTATGACATCTTAACACTTGTGTGTATTTACTTCTTTTTTCTTTTACACCTGATTTCCATCCACTGGTTTTCCGCTGGCTTTGGTCTTGTTTACATCCGTAAAACTTAGAACCGAGAGGCAGGCTGTGAGAATTTTGGGATCGGAGACAAATTAGAACTCAATGCCCTTAATATAAACAATGAAATAGTCCACATATGCTTTCGTCTAGTTTTGGGGGAGCTTTCTCTTTTCTAGAAGTTGAAATACCAACAGCAAGAGGGCAACGCAACCATAGCACTGTTATGGATGTACCCCCCCCCCCCCCCCCCCCAAAATTAGCGTAAAATGTTGTGCATAGACATAAACTCACATTGTAGTGTTATCGTTTGAAGAAATGATAATTTGACTTGCAATTTAAATTTGAATTTGACTTGAGTTTTAATCAAGGGGCAATTTAGCTTAGTAAGCATGGTGACATGGCATAATTAGCATGGGATCATTATAGCTTAACTATCAAGGTGTCACATTTAAGCATCGTGCTATCCAAGCCCAAGAGTGATTGCATATAACTAAAGATCCTGATACCCAAAAGATACTATGTACATCGGGCATGGTTGAGCTTTTGTGGGCAACCAAACATGCCCAAGCCCCAAGAAAATCACGGCAACACAATGTATAGTATACAAGGTGTTAGCGTTTGCTACACTGGTTGGTATTGTATCTAAGGGCATCTCCAACGCCGAACCTCAAACTATCTGCATACGTCCGAACTGTAAGATGCGGACCACGAAAGCCATCCAACATGGTCCTAGATCGGTCCACATGGTGGTCCGGACGTGTTTCCTCCTGCAAACAGGAGGCAAATTGGGGGGGGGGGGGGGGTGTTGCGGGCGTTCGACCAGCGCTAGCTTCCTGCGTTCATGCCGCTATAGAGCGGCTACTCCCCTTTGAAGAGGGTTGCAAAGCTGATGCGACCTCTCGCAAACACCGACATTTAAGCAGCAAGCCAGCCGAGGGCACTGCCTGCGACGCGTCAAAGTGTTTATGCCTGGTCAATGCCGGAGATGCGTTAATTGATGGGAAGGACGTATATCTACCACACTCATTCAATGCCCTGCCCGTCTGTATGCCGCCATTAAGTAGGCTCACCGACTGAGAAACCCACTCTGTCGTCGCGGAATGATGCAGTCTGACGCATGGCCTCACCGGAATCAGCTATTACTCAACACCACAACCCAAGCCGCTCCACATACTACTCCCTTTGCACCACACCCACCATGACTGCAGGAGGCAACACTCTGTGGGAGAGCCTTTCGACACATATGAAACATGAGGTGTTCGCCCTCGCGGCCTCCTAACAAACCTCGCCTGAGGTGTCTGATGACAAGAACTACCCCACGATGGAGATGTGCTCTGACAACACCGCACCGGAGCCCGCGCATGTGCATGTTGGCTTCACCATGGAGCAGGCGCAGACGCACTACAACGCCGCCATGGCAGAGGAGCGGGCTGCATCAGTGCATATGTTTGTGTTCTAGCAGATGCAGGAGGATAAACGGTACAATATGTTGCTCCTATAGCAGTAGTGGTTAGTGGAGGGCCAGATCAATGATGAACATGTGAACGAGGAGGCCGTGGCGGCCATGGCGGTAGCAAACCCCAAATTCATCGAAGAGCAGTGTGCGATCTACGAGGTGGTCCGTGCTCAAGCTGTGGCTCGTTGTGATGCGGCCGTCGTGGAGGCGCGGCTACATGCAATCACGAACGAGAACAACACCAGCTAAGCCTCCTACCTGATGTCGATAGACTATCGGGCGGCTCGATTGGACGACGACAATGCTAGTGCCACCATCCCCATCGTGGACATCACGTCCATCGCCGCCGTATGATAGGTTTAGGGTTGTATTTTTTTTCTTTCTAAATGTTTGAAATGTAACGAAAATCCAGCGTGTTTGCATTAATCCCGTCCGGTTTATATGAAAATCCGCCGTGTTTGCAAGAACTTCGTCGGATTTATTAAAAAAATGTTTGAAATTCATGAGTAAGGCGTTGAATAGCGGTCTTCCGCATCCGTGTCCACAGACGGATACATGAGAAAATTTACAGGTTAGCGTTGAAGATGGCCTAAGATTGTCATTTATTTTCAAACGAAAATTTACGCTAGGCGTCCCCTTCCTTGGCGGTCAAACAAACCGCACGTAGAACTGAAACCGCCAAAAGGGAAGCAAAGACGGGAGGATAACATTAACAAGTCGGGATGCAACCAATACCCAGGAAGACGGCGCTAGCAATTGCCATACGTACTCGCGTCAGGTATTGCGTGTGCCGACGAGGAAAAAGAAGAGTTATTGGATGTGCCGATATGAACCAACAACCATGAAGGCCGGCGGCTCATGCATCCTCTTCGTCCGTTTCTACAGAAACTCCGTTATTTGTTGCGTATATTGACGACTTGCCGACCGATCGGTTCATGCACGTAACACGTAAGGGCATGGCGCATGTCATCTGACAGCTTTATTTGTTTCTAGGCGCACATTCCCCTGCAGCGGTGCTGCATGGGCCGGCGACGCGGATCACTTCTCACCATTCTTTAAATTTTAAATCGATCCCTCCTCTGTTCTGATTGAGTCCGGTGTGTCTCATTCAAGCCAGGCTCTAAACTGTGTCGCATTGCAATTCTGTTCAAAACCAAGTAGCCAAATGCTAGTGCTTGCTTCGGAGAGAGTCGACTCCATTGATCTCTGGCTTCGCGGTCTAAAACCGACGATTCCGATGCCGGTCTTCCGACATCAATCATGTCCATGATTCATGTTTTTTTTTTGGAAAAGGAATGTACCCCAGCCTCTGCATCAGAACGATGCATACGGCTCATATTATTAAACGGATAATCCAGTAACAAGGTCTCGAAAGGTCGTAGTACAATCATCAATAAAAGCTCAAAAAAAGGCCCAAAGCCACAACCGGCTGGCAAAACAATAGGAGCACTACATGCCTATCCTATTACATGACCGCCATCCAAACCTGTTGAAAATATCCCGAGCTACCATCTCCCATCGGGTAGACGCAGTAACCAAACGCTCTCTGGCCTCCGTCGGAGTGAGTAGCGACCACATACGGATGAACGCCGTGGCCCTGAAGATAACCTGCAAAAAGTGAATGGTTGTTGATCTGTTAAAGACTAAATCATTTCTGCAGTTCCATATTGCCCACAATAAAGCACAAACGCCAACCCGAATGTGTCTTGCAATGTCAGAATCCACCCCATCAAGCCATGTTCCAAATAACATGCTGATAGAGGTGGGCTGATTAATATTAAAGCAATATGAACTGACCGCCATAGAATCTTAGCCAACGGACAATCGAGAAAGAGGTGTTTGATGTTTTCGTTATTATCACAAAAGCTACATCTAGACGAGCCCACCCAATTTCGTTTTGCAAGGTTATCCTTAGTCAAAATGACTTGTTTATGCACAAACCACATAAACACTTTGATACGTAAGGGTACCTTAACTTTCCAAACATGTAACGAGGTAGGGATGATGCTAGAGTTAATGACATCCTGATACATTGATTTTACCGAGAACACACCGTTCTTAGTAAGTTTCCAATGCAGCTGATCACTTTAAAATGGGGAAGAATTTCACTTCCCCGGCCTCTGCACCAACTAGGGATGCATACGGCCATTTAGTATGAGTACCAAGATAAACATGGTCCTCAGAATTTTTTAAATGAGTATCAAGATATTTTTTGTTGAGTGGTTTCACCACACACCAAACTTGATCCTCAATAAATGGGGGAAAACCCCGATGCATCACCTGTCTATTCTAGGAATTGATCTTGGGTCGTTAGGCTGCACAACCACATGCCCAATCACTGAGCCAAGGCTCTCTTTGCCAAATTCACGTACGTCTCTCAAATGTTCATGAATGCGTACCATGATGTGCTGATGCATAAGCTAGCCAGCCATCTGTAAAGCACACGCATTGTCATGCACTGCAGTTCGCTGATCACTATCACCAGATCGCGATATAATACGATGGACGAACACGTGTTTGACATTGCCCAGACGAAGGTTCGACGTTCTAGACTGCTTGCGGCCTTGACGATAGCCATTTGTGCGCCAAGTCGTTGGCTAAAAGGCTGGAGGAGACGTTGACAATGGTCACGTACCTAGTTGCTGCGTAGAGAGGTTAGTGTCAGATCCTACAGCTATTACTCCGGAACTTCAACCAAAATGCCCTACGCAGTTTTATTACAAACAGAAGCAGAGGGGCAGCGACGGCAGTTGAGAGCCACTACAATACCTAGTAATATAATTGCGACTTTTAGCTAGACAACCTCTGGTTAGACTGCTCATGGCTTGGCTATAACCTTTTCCTTTTTCCTCTGGTTACTCTTTGCGCACACTGAATTTGGGATGGTTACTGTTTGCGCGCACTGAATTACCTTTGGGATGGAGCTGGTATTTTCAGAGTTTGGCCAAAAGGGCACCGGGTGTGCTAGGATAAACCTCTGGTATTTTCAGAGTTTTAGCTAGACAACCTCTGGTATTTTCAGAGTTTGACTACAATACCTCGAGTCATGTATCTTATCCGTCTCGTCGCCATATTAGGCAAGGTAATTTGCTTAGCAGAGCTAGGGTTTGACAAAATAAATACTGGATCGGTGAGATATCAGGCCCAGTCGTGATATACCAAGATCGGCTATCATGTAGCTCCATCAGGTAATTTAATATCTGCACACCTGATTGAGTTTGATGGCCTAGCTTGCCATAGCTACTATAGCTTATTACCGCACTATTTGCATGGCTGTTCTTCTTGATCCAGATTGTATTTGTGCCTCATCTCAGTCACCTCATACCTGACCCGGTGTGGTTGTCACCATCATGGAGTGACAAAAGTGCACATGATTATCCCAAGCGCAATCGTTCATGACTATTTTCAGGACGCCGCTTTACAAATTAAAGTGTTTAAATTCTGGTACTTGTGCGGTCAACTCATATATTTATAGGATAGCACTGAGAAACAAATACTTTATGATGAATAAATAGTAAGTTTCGGTACATTGCTTCGAGTCTGGGACCTGTTTCTCCTGCAGCGTGTGTTTTCGATGCCTCTCTCGAAATAGAATTTCGCCATGCTTTCTAAATAAAGGAAAGGACAGCCGAAGAAATACACGGTCGAATGATACAAAATGGAAAGATAACCCTCTTACAAAGCCGACCCCGAGATATCCGACACACATAGCACGCATATGACTACGCTACCAGCAACGAGTACCAAGAGAACTAAACACCGCCATGCTACGACTTAGCACACCTAAACTCCGCAACAACACCCCCAAGATGAATAACGACGCAGAGCATCGCTGTTGCCAAGTCCAAAGCGGACAAAGCACTACAATTGCGACAAACTGGACGGTGATGATGAAGTTCTTTAGCCCAAACTAACGACCCACTTGTCATCTTGAACACTGTTGCATGCCTGCTTGAGCACGGCCTTGAAGTAAGCATCTTTTGTTGTGATGCCTAGTCTTAAACCCTTTGTGGCAGCTGTTCTTCAAACCTGACACTTGTGCATTGCATGCTTCTCAAGAAAATGTAAACCCCTGAAATCCTGCCGTGGAACATCACATACCACTTGCCCTAGCATTGCGTAAAACTAACATACCAAACAACAAGGAATGGAGCCCCACAAGCAACATGCAATTTAGCACACAAGCAACAAGCAATGGAGTAGAAAAGCAATAGTAAGCATCCAAAAGAGGGTGTATCCTAGCACTACTATAGTGTTATCTTACCATCACATCCAAAAGGGACCGAGATCAGGTGACTTGCCTCTTGCAAGTCACGCTGTAACTGGCGCCCCTATATCAACCACCCAAACGAGATTCAACGGACAGGATTGAGCCAAACCAAAAATACCGTGAGGACTTAGAGTTGGTTCGCCTGCTTCCGCACACTGTGCCCACGCACTAGCGCCTGCAACTTTGTCACTCATCAGCCCTTGAGAGCTGCACGCCTCATCTCGTCCGGTGAATGACCTCGGCCGTCGCCTGACCACAGCAGCCTCGGCCGTCACCACGGCCGCTATGGTGAGCGGAATGGCATGTTGCTGCTCGTCCTCCAGTGCGGATGCAAGCCGCGGATGCAAGCGCCGACCTTGCCGCAGATTGTTGCTGCTCGAAACGTGGATCCATGATAGCGCGGACCTTGCCGCTGATTGTTGCTGCTCGAAATGTGCATCCATGATAAAACTAAGAGCATCTAGAGTCGGGCGCCCCAAACAAGCTTCAAAGTCCGGACAGCCCGTCTGGTCACTGACCGCTCACAAAAATGTGACTTAGATGAGAGCCTCAAACGGACCTCGCCCGTGCGCGTCCGCCACGTAGGACTGGCGATGGGTCCCATGCGGGATCGTCCAGAAACCCGACAGTCCGACGGACGTCTCCTCCATCGCCGCGGTGTGAACGCCGCGTGACTTCGCCCCGGCTCGCCGCCCGAGACGAAATTCGGCCATTTAAGCCGACTGGCGTCCCCTAACCCTAACCCATCCGCCGCCCCTCTCTCTGCGTCGCAACCCGAACCCATCCGCCTCCTCTCCCCGCTCTTCACACGGTCTCCGACGTCGCCATGGTCCCGGCAGAAGATCGCCCCGTATGCTATGCTCACACCAGAGCGTCGGAGGCAGGTCGGGGATGAGATCCAGGCGAGGCGTGCCGCCCACATCTCTGCCCCAATTGCCTCCGGACTCGATGGATCTGGAGGAGGAAGAGCATGCAGCAGTCAGAGGAGGAGGAGGGAGAGCGGCTGCCGAAGCCGATGGAGGTGGCGGATCCGGAGGAGGACGAGGCGGAGCAGCATGCTCCGGGATTCAATATGGAGGACGTAGAGACTGAGGTTCACCGTCACCCAATCGCGGAGATGGCGAAGCGGCATGCCATCCTGGAGTCCATCCAGGATGAGGCCTATTTGGAGGACAACCGACAGTTCCTCCGGCAGAGCAGGCGGCAACCGACGCGCTCTTCACCGAACTCGATGCGGAGATAGAGGAGGAGGCCGGAGCTGCAGTTGCCATCCATGTACCCGGAGCCGGGCATGGAGATAGTCGACATCTTCAACAAGGAGTAGCTTAGGTGATCTACGTAGTATGTATGTTTTATTTTCTTTGCATGCTTTTGTATGAAGTTAAGAATTCTAGTACGATGTGACCGGTTGTAGTTGTGCAACTCTGTAGACGCTCTCACGCAGACTAAACGCACTACTACGCAGACTAAAGCTACTACAATGACGCATACTCCCTCCCTTCCAAAATAGATGACTCAATTTTATACTAACTTTAATATAAGGTTGAGTCATCTATTTTGGAACGGAGGGAGTATCTCTTAAAACTCACTCGCCGTTGCGCGCAAAGCTGTGAACTTCACTTTGTGTCGCATGCTTGAAAACGGCTATGTCCCTATTCAGAAGAACACTACTAGTATTTGTTTGGCATTAACTCAATCCTGTCCGTTGGATCTTCTTTAGGTGGCTGATATAGGGGCGCCAGTTACAGCGTGACTTGCAAGAGGCAAGTCACCTGATCTCGGTCCATCCAAAAGAGGGTGTATCCTAGCACCGCAAGTTCATCATCGGCGTGAGGGCTTAGTATATCACCTCATCAAAGTATACAGATCATCAAATAGTTTTCAAACCATAGCTACACAAAATATACGCCGTCATCGCCGTTGTCATCGTCGTCGCCATTGCCATCGCCGGCGATGATCATGCACGCAATCACCAGAGGGATCATTTATAGTAATGTCTTCTCAGCCAGCTCCTCAGAGAGAGCACCCTGTGAGCGCCAACCATGGCAATAAACCCAACACCTTTGACCTTGTTGTTCAGCAGACAGTGGCGGACCTACGATAAAATTATTGGGCGGGCCAAACAGGCCAGATTAAAGCTGACCTTAATAACTTTCCTACTAAGGGCCCCTTAATCTTCATTATTTGGTTCTTCGCTGGGCGGGCAATGGTCGGGTTCTGCCAAAATCTAGCTCCGCCCCTACAAGCGGATGGCTCAGAGCAGCCATCAAAGCCTCATCACCGAAGCCAATCTTGGTTCATGATGGCGGTGTACAGGTCCGGGTGGACGTCAATGGACTCGCTGTCCCTTATGGAGGTTGCCACCTCCTTAATGGCGTCAGTGCCGCTCTCTCTCCCTTGCCCTGATACGAACAAAACGTCTAAACCGTCTAACGTGCAGCCAAGCTTGCTACCGTACGCTGGCACCAGCAGTAACAAAACCAGGGCCGCCGCCCAGAGCTATTTTCTATATGTCCAGTACAAAATGCTACGTGGCCATCGGCGCCACAAAAGGGTGCAAGTTGCTGATGAACTGATGAGTCTGTAACACTAATGGTACGACTGCATCTCAGCAATCATTCATATGCTGGTTCGTTGATTCGAAAAAAAAAACAATAACAATATTGCAAGTAGGCCGCTGCTCGTCAGGCAACACATGAGTCCAACAAGACGTAGTACAACGAAAAAGGACAAAAGAGACGGACAGTTTATTAATGTATATCTGATAAGAATAACAACACTGGGTCTATCCGGTGGGAGATGGTTGCTCGGGATATCTTTAACCGGTTTGGATGGCGGTCATGTAATAGGATAGGCAATTAGTTTTCCTATCTCTTTAGCCAGCCGGTTGTGGCTTTTTTATTGGCTAGTTAGTGTTTCTAGCCTCCTGCGCTCTGTGTGGACTGCTTTTTATTGTTTTCAGTTTGAGACTATGGAACTTTGTACGTACATTTTGTTGCTTCGTTAATAAGATGGCTGTATGCATCACTCTTGATGCAGAGGCCGGGGAGTCCCCCCTTTTTCAAAAAAAAAAACAATAACAAGAAAAGAAAGAAAGGAGTGTAAGGTACCAAATATCTCTCTCGCGATCTACGGGATACAAGCTTCGATTACATACAAATTGGATTACATGAGAGTAGAGGAAGAGCAGAGGAAGGAGAAGGAGGTAGCCGCCGACGGTTTCGTCCGTGATCCACTGGATGGGTCTGTCGTTGCTTCGTCTCAGGTACTTGTAGCTCGTAGCGGTCAGCGGTGCAGCCAGGCCCGGCCCATATGATATCCATGGTCCAGCCCTAGTACATGTATGGGCTAAGGCAGGTCCCTGACAAGGAGGGACTCCAAAGACGCGGATGAAAAGCTTGCGGTGGCGGATGTGAAAATGACTCCGCAGCATCGACCGGCTCCACGCAACTTGTGCAGCTGGGAGACTGAAAACACCCTCTCGGTCCAGGCTCGCCTTGGAACTTCTTGCGGCCACGGATTGCAATGACCACAAAACAACAGAGCAAAACGAGAGCTGTCCATTTCGCCTGCACTGATGGTGATTGTAAACTAGTTCTCCTGCAGCTCTCCATAGTACAAGAGGCTGTAGATCGAGCTCAGCCTCATCGAAATCGCTAGGCCCAGAAGGATAAGCAAAAACTATTTTTTCATGAAAAAAATAAATCCACTTAGTGCAAGTTAGCCCGGGTGCTGTCCAACATCTCGTATGATCCTCCGAGGTCCTTCTTTTGCTATGGAAATGTCATGAGATAAATACACTCATAGCACTATAATTGCGGTGAAAGCACGATACTGTCACTGAACTATGGAATACGCTCAATACGGCCACTGAACATGATTTGATGTGAAAATACAGTCACTGGCACGTACGTGGTGGGTATAGGACTAGTGTGACCAACTGTAGACTGCCACGTACTCCTCACTGATTTGGCCAATCTTGCATGGAGGTGTTTTCTGTGAAAAAACCAAAAATCCCCAATCCCTCAAATCCCTGACCCGCGGCGGCCCCATCTTCTATCCCTCTCTTGCTCTCCTTCCTCTCTCGCTCTGGTCGTCGCCACCTTTGACTGTGCCTCAGCCCGGGAGATGCAATCTCGCCGGCAGTTACTTCACCTCTAGTGCTCATGTCTGCCCCAAGCTCGCCCGTCTCTGCTGTCTTCCGCCGGGCATTGGCGCTGCCGCTGATCCGCTGCCTGACCTGCAAGGACAACGTACACATGTACGCAGCCAAAATAATTTTATATCTCAATTTAAGTTTTGAGCTTTGGCGCCTCTATAAATCTCTATTTTCCTCTGCGAAGGGCCTATCTATTTACTTTTATGCAATTTTTACTTTTACTGAGTCTTCATCTTCTCTTGTAAAGCACCAACTATGACACACTATTATCATATTTGAGCATTGGATGTAGCTAATATTTGAGTGTGTTTCACGAATGGATCAATGATTGAGCATGATGAGCTAGGGATAACTTTCTTTAGCGTTGATATTTTGAAAGACATGGTTGCTTATTGATATGCTTAAGTATTAAGGTCTTCATGTCAAATTATAGACTATTGCTTTGAAACATCTAAAAGTCCGTATGTTCACGCTACAAAGAAAAGAATGTGATGAACATGTTAGGTAGCATTCCACATAAAAATTTTCGTTTTTATCATTATCTACTCGAGGACGAGCAGGAATTAAGCTTGGGGATGCTGATCGTCTCCAAAAGTATCTATAATGTTTTATTGTTCCATGTTGTTATATTACCATTCTAGGATGTTTTATAATCATTTTTTAGCAATTTTATATCATTTTTTGGGACTAACTTATTGACATAGTGCCCAGTGCCAGTTGCCGTTTTTTGCTTTTTTTTCCTTCGCAGAAAATCAATATCAAACGAAGGCCAAATGCCATGAAACTTTTCGGAGATTTTTATTGGACCAGAAGACATCTAGGGAGCCAAGGAAGCGCACGAGCGGAGCCCCGTGAGGCCCACTTGACACCAGGGCGCGCCCCAGGCCCCTGGCGCGCCCTGGTGGGTAGTGGAGCCCCCGAAAAGCTTCTCCATCGCCCCGGCCTTTATAAATACCACAATATTTCAGAAACCATAGAAGAGTCGACGAAATTATTTCAGCCGCCACGAAGTTCCAGAGCCATGAGATCCAATCTAGAGCCCTTTTCCGGCACTCCGCCGGAGGGGAACACGATCACAAAGGGGTTCATCATCCGCATTGGTCCTCCTCCGATGATGTGTGAGTAGCTCATATCAGACCTACTGGTCCGTAGGCAGTAGATAGATGGCTTTCTTTCTCTGTTTGATCTTTAATACAATGTTCTCTCGGAGATCTATCTGATGTAACTCTTTTTTGCGGTGTGTTCGTTGGGATCCGCTGAACTGTGAGTTTATGATCAAATCTGTTTATTTATATCCATACATGATTATTATAGCCTCGTATTTCTTCTCCGATATTTTAGTTTTGTTTGGCCAACTTAATGGATTTATCTTGCAATGGGAAGAGGTGCTTTGTAATGGGTTCGATCTTGCATTGTTCAATCTCAGTGACAGAAGGAGACATAACACGCATCTATCGTTGCTATTAAGAATAAAAGGATGGGATCTATTCCTACATAAATAGATCTTGTCTATATTATCTCATCGTTCTTAAGGTATTACTATTTTTCTTCATTAACTTAATACATTAGATGCATGCTGGATAGCGGTCGACGTGTGGAGTAATAGTAGTACATGCAGGCATGAGCCGATCTACTCATCTTCGTGATGCCTATATACATGATCATCGTCTTTAATATCGTCATAATTATTTACTTCTCTATGAATTGCCCAACAGTAATTAGTTTGTTAAATTGTGATCCAAATTATACTGTGTTGGACTTGACGTAGTATAACCGGTGTGGGCCTTTGCGTTGACGTCGACGCGTACGAGTACAACTCGTTTACTTGTCCTCCAAGGACTCTCATGTATTGCCCTCTTATATACCCCATGTAGTCGCACCTCAGACGCCCTGTTGTCTCGTGCTTGTAATACTCCTCCATCATAGTGATTGCGCCTTCGTACGTCCGTGGTTTTCTCCCGCAAGGGTTTCCACGTAAAATCTGTGTCTCTTTGTCTTGTTTATTTTTTGTTATTATCTAACAAGTGGTATACAGAGCCAAGTTTACAGATACGAGAGATTAGGGTTACGTTCGCCGTCGCCGGCGCGTGACCAAGCGATCCGAATCCAGATCGATTTTTCAGCCGAGACCGACAGGATTTCCCACGGGAGCAGTCGTCAGTGGCCAACACAGCTTCCGCCGCTCCGTCGCGTCAAATCGCCAAGTCGCCAGACCGAGTTTTTCCGCTGCAGCCGTTCGTACTAAGTCGTCGAGAGTTCCGCCGAGTTTTGCCACTGCTATAATGCTGTTGCACTAGGGGCGCCGTTCACGCTGCCCTTCTATTGCTCTACATCAAATCAGAAGGCTTCAAGTCCCGAGGGAATCAACCACATCGCTGCTGCTACTTTTGCCCGGCGTGAAGACTAGTACAGTATTGCACAAGTATGTGACCAAGCTAGTACTAATTGACAAATCGGATTTTTTTTGTCTTCGGTTGCTACTACGTACCACTACCAAAACTACCAGGTGCTATTTATCCAGTATTTTTTTATTTTGCTCTGCAAACTAATTCTGTCAAGAATTATTCTACTCCAACTTGTACTACTTTGTGAATACAGATTTATTGACTCATGGCATCCATGAAGTACGATCTTCCGCTGCTGGACCGTGACACAAGGTTTACCCTATGGCAAGTTAAGATGCGGGCGTTGTTGGCACAGTCCGATTATGATGAAGCACTGGATAGT
Organism: Triticum timopheevii; assembly: GCA_963921465.1. Taxonomy (NCBI): domain Eukaryota; kingdom Viridiplantae; phylum Streptophyta; class Magnoliopsida; order Poales; family Poaceae; genus Triticum; species Triticum timopheevii. Next base: position 656,721,498 of record OY997274.1, on the reverse strand, counting down.
TTTGAGAAGAATATGATTCAGGATTGGACTGATGAGGAGAAAAGAATTGATCGTAAGGCTTTGTCAAAAATTCAACTCCATTTGCATAATAATATTTTGCAGGAAGTTTTGAGCGAGAAAACTGCCGCCGCTCTATGGTTAAAGTTGGAAGCAATTTGCATGACTAAAGATCTCACCAGCAAGATGCATCTGAAGCAAAAATTATTCCTGCACAGGTTACCCGAGGGAGGTAATGTTTTGAATCATATTTCAGAATTTAAAGAGATCATATCTGATCTGGCTGCAATGGAGGTTAAGTATGAAGAGAAAGATACTGCTTTAATGTTACTTTGTTCACTGCCAAGTTCTTATACCAATTTTAGAGACACCATATTATACAGTCGTGATACTCTCATGCTTAATGAAGTTTATGAAGCTTTGAACTCTAAGGAGAAGATGAAATTAATGGTGCCTCATGATGGTTCGAGTTCATCCCAAGCCGAGGGATTATCTGTTCGTGGCAGGACAAAGGAGAAGAACTCACATAATGGAAACAGAGCCAAAAGTAAGAACGGCAACAGGGGCCGGTCGCAATCCAGAGACAAGAAGTATTGCAGATATTGCAAGAGAGACGGGCATGACATCTCTGAGTGTTTCAAGTTGCAAAACAAGGAAAAGAGGAAAGGTAACAAACAAGGTGAAAATTCTGCTAACGGTGCTCGTGATGGTAGTTCCGATGATGCTCTTGTCGTTATTGCTGGATGTGCTGAGACCAATGATGAGTGGGTACTTGACACTGCATGCACTTTTCATATGTGTCCACATAGAGATTGGTTTAATACTTTTGATTCCACTACTTCTGCTGGTTCTGTTTTGGGTTTTGATAATTCACCATGCAAGATTGAAGGCATAGGTTCTATTCGAATCAAGATGTTTGATGGCATAATCAGAACTTTGACAGATGTTCGGTGTATTCCGAAGATGAAGAGAAATCTTATTTCTATGAGTGCCCTTGATGCAAAGGGGTACAAGTATTCAGGTGGAGATAGTGTTTTGAAAGTCACCAAAGGCTCCCTTGTTGTGATGAAAGGTGACTTAAGTTCGACCAATGGTCTTTATTACCTTCGAGGTTTTACCGTTTCAGGTAACGCTACTCCATTTGTTTGAAAGAATTCTGATTGTGATGCTGCTAACCTTTGGCATATGCGTCTTGGACATATGAGTGAACTTGGTTTAGCAGAGTTAAATAAGAGAGGTCTCCTTGATGGATATGAACCTGGTAAATTGAAATTTTGTGAGCATTGTATCTTAGGCAAGCACAAGAGGGTGAAGTTCAACACTTCAACTCATACAACCGAAGGTGTTCTTGATTATGTCCATTCTGATTTATGGGGACCATCTCGCAAGAAGTCACTAGGTGGTGCAAGTTACATGCTGACTATTATTGATGATTATTCGAGAAAAGTTTGGTCTTATTTCTTGAAGCATAAATATGAAGCATTCTCAGCTTTTAAGGAGTGGAAGATTATGGTTGAAAGACAAACCGAAAGGAAGGTAAAAATACTTCGCACTGATAATGGTATGGAATTCTGTTCTAAGCAATTTAAGAATTATTGCAAGTCTGAAGGCATTGTCAGACATTACACGTTCCTTATACTCCTCAACAAAACGGTGTTGCTGAGCGTATGAACAGGACCATTATTTCCAGAGCCCGTTGCATGTTATCCAATGCAGGTTTGCATAGGCGTTTTTGGGCTGAGGCCGCTTCCACTGCTTGTTATCTCATTAACCGTTCACCATCTATTGCTCTTAATAAGAAAACTCCAATTGAGGTATGGTCTGGTTCACCTGCTGATTATTCACAGTTGAGAGTTTTTGGTTGCACTGCTTATGCTCATGTTGATAATGGAAAGTTGGAGCCTAGGGCTGTTAAGTGCATCTTTCTTGGTTATAAGTCTGGTGTTAAAGGTTTTAAATTGTGGAATCCTGAAACCCAGAAGGTTGTTATTAGCAGAAATGTTATCTTTAATGAATCTGATATGTTACATGATGTTTCATCTACTAATGTTCCTGTTGAGAGTGAACAACAGCCTATTGTTCAGGAGCCTACTGTTCAGGTGGAGCATGTTATTGATTCAGGTGATACATCTGGTAATGAAATTGTTGATGCACATGATGAACCCGTCGTTGATGATGAACATGTCACTCCCACTCCAAATCCCCACTCCAAATCAGCCTATTGTTCCACCCAGTTGGAATCTTGCACGTGACAGAGTTAGGCGGGGTATTAATAAACCTGACAGGTTAATTGAAGAGTGCAATATTGTTTCTTTTGCTTTATCTGTTGCAGAAGAAATTGAAGGTAATGCTGAGCCTTCTTCATATTCCGAGGCTATTATTTCTAGTGATAGTAATAAGTGGATGACCGCTATGCATGATGAGATGGAATCACTTGAAAATAATGGCACTTGGGATTTAGTAAAATTGCCTAGAGAGAAGAAACCTATTCGTTGCAAGTGGGTTTTCAAAAGGAAAAAAGGTGTTTCTCCTAATGATGAGACAAGATATAAAGCAAGGTTAGTTGCTAAAGGGTATAGCCAGATTCCAGGTATTGACTATAACGAAGTCTTTTCTCCTGTTGTGAAGCATAGCTCTATTCGCACTTTACTCAGTATTGTTGCCATGCATAATCTTGAGCTTGAACAATTGGATGTTAAAACTGCATTCTTACATGGATAATTAGAAGAGGATATTTTTATGGAACAACCTGAAGGTTTTGTTATTCCTGGAAAAGAAAAGCTTGTCTGTAAGTTAAAGAAATCTCTTTATGGATTGAAGCAATCCCCTAGACAGTGGTACAAGAGATTTGACACCTTTATGCTCTCTCAAGGTTTCAAAAGGTCTAATTATGATAGTTGTGTTTATTTGAAAACTGTCAACGGTTCAACTATTTATTTGCTCCTTTATGTTGATGATATGCTTATTGCTGCAAAGAGTATGTTAGAGATTAATGAACTAAAGAAGCAATTGAGTAATGAATTTGAGATGAAGGATTTGGGTGCAGCAAAGAAAATTCTTGGCATGGAAATATCCAGAGATAGACCGTCTGGAAAAGTATATCTAAGTCAGAAGGGATATATTGATAAAGTTCTTCGTCGTTTTAATATGCATAATGCCAAGCCAGTAAGTACTCCGTTAGCTGCACACTTCAAATTATCATCAGCTTTATGTCCTAAGTCAGATGCCGATATTGAGTACATGTCTAGAGTTCCCTATTCGAGTGCAGTTGGTTCACTTATGTATGCCATGGTTTGTTCTCGTCCTGACTTATCATATGCATTGAGTGTTGTCAGTAGATACATGGCTAATCCTGGAAAAGAGCATTGGAAAGCAGTTCAGTGGATTTTCAGATACCTGCGTGGTACTTCTAATGCTTATTTACAGTTTGGGAAAACTGGAGATGGACTTGTTGGTTTTGTTGATTCGGATTTTACTGGTGATTTGGATAAGAGAAGATCACTCACATGTTATGTTTTCACCATTGGTGGTTGTGCTGTGAGTTGGAGAGCAACTTTGCAGTCTATTATGGCTTGTTCCACTACTAATGCCGAGTATATGGCTATTTCTGAGGCATGCAAAGAAGCTATCTGGTTGAGAGGTTTGTACACTGATCTTTGTGGAGATTCATCTTGCCCTACCATATTTTCTGATAGTCAAAGTGCCATATATCTTACAAAGAATCCAATGTATCATGAGAGGACAAAGCACATTGATGTCAGATTTCATTATATTCGGGATGTTGTTGCTGAAGGCAATTTGAAGGTATGCAAGATAAGTACTCATGATAATCCTGCTGATATGATGACAAAGCCAGTTCCTACCAATAAGTTTGAGCTTTGCTCAGGCTTAGTTGGTATTTCTCACTAGTCCTATGGACTTTGACGCACAAGGTGTTTATGCTGATTTGGATGGAGTTATCTACTTTCTTCGACTACTGGAGGGAATTTGGATCAAGGTGGGGATTGTTAAATTGTGATCCAAATTATACTGTGTTGGACTTGACGTAGTACAACCGGTGTGGGCCTTTGCATTGACGTCGACGCGTACGAGTACAACTCGTTTACTTGTCCTCCAAGGACTCTCATGTATTGCCCTCTTACATACCCCATGTAGTCGCACCTCAGACGGCCTGTCGTCTCGTGCTTGTAATACTCCTCCATCATAGTGATTGCGCCTTCGTGCATCCGTGGTTTTCTCCCGCAAGGGTTTTCACGTAAAATCTGTGTCTCTTTGTCTCGTTTATTTCTCGTTATTATCTAACATTGTTTACCCACCATATGCTATTTTCTCGAGAGAAGCCACTAGTGAAACCTAGGGCCGCTGGGTCTATTTCTCATCAAATACTTTTAGATCTATATTGCTATTTGTGTTTCCAATTTGTTTGCTTCTTTTATTTCAGCTTTATATTTTCAAAAACGCAAAAATATCTTGTTGCGTTTTATTTGCCTTTTATTTTATTTTCCTTTAATTATTTGATGTCAGGTTATATTAATTAATTGTACCTCCAGAGCCGGAATCATCCGGCTCTGGAGGTATAATTAATTAATCTAACTATGATCTCCAGCGTCCGTTCCCGTCATGCAACTCCATCCTGTCGTCATCCGAGTGGGTTGTTTACACGAATCGTTTGTGTTCTTTTGGCTCATAGCAAACAATTCATCTATCTGAACTGTATGTCGTATATCACACACATCTTGTTATGTTGAACAGTTTCTGTTGTGTTGCCTAATGGAAAACAGTTCATCTGAATGAACTGTATGTCGTATATCGCACACACGTTGATCTCACAAACCATTCCTGTTGCGTTCCCTAATCGCAAATAGTTCATATGAGTGAACTTTATGCCGTATATCGCACACACCTTGATATGGCTGCCCATTTCTATTGTTCTGACTCATCGTAAACAGTTCTTCTGAAATAACCGCATGCCACGCATCGTACACGCAACTACAATCTGGATCGTGTTTGATGTCTCTGCCATCACAAACATTTCGTATTTTTTACGGTTATTTTACATCTCCGTTTACGATAAATGCATCATACATAGTTTCATCGGAGTGTCTCTGATTTGACTGTCGCGTTTGGACCATCCTGTAGTAGTGATATGCGGCCCCAATCCTTGGGAATTTTATAGTTTATACCCAAATTTCCAGCCAACTATTGCCGGCGGCCAGCTTATATAGGTAAACCCTAAAACTATTAGGATTGGACAGGCCCAAACGAACTAAAATAGCATAAACTAAATATTAAAACCAATGAAAAAATAGAATGCTACAAGATATAGCGCCACCCTTCTTCAGATGCTACACAAGTTATAGCGTGCGATATTTCAAAATAGCATAATTTAAGGATTTCAGTAGCTAAAAAAATTGTCCTGGAGCAATACATGCATAAGCAATTAACCACGTACAAGAAGCAACATTGCATGCTTCCCATCTACTCCATGGTTGCACCCCTCGTTTCCTTCCCAAGGCAGATGCAAGAGGTAGTCGCAGCAGCAGACGGAAGCGACAGTAGCCCCAGCCGCTCCTCTTCCCGGGCCTCCGGCAGGAGCAGGAGCACGCGCAGACGTACGAGCAATCAGCAGCAGGAGCTCAGCAAGGTGGGAGAAGCAGAAACATGTATTACCCAGTGGCTAACGTCGCCCCTTCCCGTGTTGGCTGGATTTGAGCTGGAGGAAGCCACTGTTGTTCCCGCTCACAAGAGGACACCGCTGTTGGTGCTCACGGCTCAGATGGGAAGGGTGAATGAACTAGGGTTGGTTGTTCATTAGGTCTAACCATTTGAGACTGAGAATGAGAGGGGTGTGGTATGTGGGTCTGTGGCCGAAAGAGGGGTAGTTTCGGGCTGCGAGCGGCTCGACTGTTGTTTTCTCTGCTTCAGGTGTTTGCACGATGCTACAACGCTATAACGCTACAACTTTTAACATTGAAATAGCGTGCTATAACGCGACTAGTGCCGTAGCGAACAAAATTTCTTAAACGTAGCGTACACCTTCCGGAAACGCTATAGCAACGCTATAACGTCGAAATAGCGCGCATTTTTTTCATTTGTTAAAACCCTTGTTGGATCAGAGGCCGGAAGACACGTGCACGGTGGAGGAAAAACGATGAGACACACACGAGAGATTTTTTTTGGTTCCGTTCAACTTACTCCTCGGCTTTTCTTCCTTTATATCTCATTATTCGGTTACAGAAGGGAAACGTGGCTGGTGAGGATCCTACCAAAGCGCCACGATCCGGTTAGCTCGTGCCATCCCACGAGCTCCTGAACGTGTCTACCACGCGATGCTAGACTGAAGGAAACGGCCCGATGCAAACGGATGCATCTCAGGCCCATGCAAATGCATGCACGGCTCGCACAAGTTACGGCTCGTGGCTAACAAACTAGCTAACAAAAACAAATGCTAATTAGACGTGATAGAACGTGTACGTGCTAGCCTATACTCAACTAATGCAAGCTAAAACTTACAAACAAACATGCACTATTCCCTAAGTGCTCGCTAATGCAACATGATTATCTGACAATCACTCCCTAATCTTGTTGCTGCTTGATGCTCCTGACCTGTCGCCACGGTGGGTGACACCCCCCTTCACTGATGGCATCTCCATCTCGAGCTGCTGCTGCTGGAGTCTGAAAGCTTCTCGGCTCCGTTTTCTTGATGACACATGAGCAGCACCAACAACTGTCTTGAGTAGTACCATGTACAGTCGGTTAGGTGATCTCCTAATCTTCATCTGCACCTTTCCAGACCTGCCTCTAATCCACAGGAATGTACCATCTAGCACTACACGATTGCCATCCTCTGCCAGCTTACCAAGACTAATTATGTTACTAGGTAAACTTGGTACAAAATATACCTCCGTCAGATGCAGCTGCTCACCACTCTTGCATTCAACCATTACTGAACCTTTCCCTTTAATAAGAGCAGTAGACCCATCTCCCAGCTTCACATGGCCACGGATGCTTTCATCCATCTCCTTGAATTTGCACCGTGAACCAGCCATGTGGTTACTAGCACCACTATCAAGCCACCATGCATCAGCTGATCCATCCTTACTTAACAAAGGCTTAACGTTCTCCTCATTCAGAAAGAGAAGGTCATTGCCTTTCTTCAGAAGTTCACTTGCTTCATCCGTGATCTGCATCATTTCAGTATGAGACTTCTTACCATTGAGCTCCACTCCCGGCTTCTTCATGCCGAGTGTAGTCATGGCCGGTGTCGCGCTCGCCGGTGCCAGTACCGGTAACGTCACCTCAGCTGTCATGGGCACCCTGTCAGCTTGCGGCGTTGCTGCCACGGTTCCTGCACTCCCTATGGCCGGCTCCGCCTTGACTTGAACGGGCGCTGCAGCAGTATGCATCACCAGACCACGGAGCCGCGCGTTATCATCACAGATCACGCGCTGCACCTCCAGGAACTTTGCCTTCTCCTCACTAGCATGCACCAACGCCTCAGCCTGTGTCCAGTACACGTCGGACATGGCATGCAGTTTTGCATTGGCCGCGGCCAGCTCCCCGCGTAGCCGCTCAGCCTCGGCCGTGGCAGCCCCCAACTCGGCCTCCACAGCTAAGGGGCAAAGCACCTCCTTCGCCTTGAAACTTTCTGGCTCGACGGCGTCTGCGACATGATCCTCCTCTACCGGTGCAAGCTCACATGCGACGGCCATCAGCAGCCCCGGCTCGTCGTCAACGTCGGCGGCAGCTAGGAGCACCTTCTCTTTCTTCCAGGCCTCACACTCGGACTTGAAGTGTCCTTTCTCCCCGCACCCAAAACAGGTAATCTTGGACTTGTCAAACTTGCCACGAACCTTTTTCTTGTCGTCATCCCGGCCGCGGCCACCACCGCGCCCATCACTGTCCTTGCTGCCGCTGCTGAACCCTTCTCCCTTCTTATTTTCTTTTTGGATTAGAGCCTCCAGCTCTGCGCACGAGACCAGCATCAGCTTCTCGCCGTCGTCTCCACGGTCTTGGCGCCGTCCGGACTCGTTCTCCTCGAACGCCCGCAGCCGCCCAATGGCCTCGGCGACCGACATCTTCTTGACGTCGCCCCATTGCTCGACTGTCCCGATTATCGGCAGGAAGCGATCCGAGACCGCCGCGAATAGCCTCTTGACAACGGCGTGCTCCTGCAAGTTCTCGCCAAGCGCTCGAATTTCTCCGACGAGCGCGGTGAGTCGGCGCACGAACGCACCAACGTCTTCACCACCTTCCATGGTCAGGCGCTCAAAACGCCTTGTGAGGTGGCTGATGCGTGCCTGCACAAACGCACTCATCACCGATACGCATGGTGCGGATGGCCTCCCAAGCCTCCTTCGCCGACTCGTATTCCACGATCGACATCATCACGTCGTCGGGAACCGACTGCGAGATAGCAGCCATGGCTCCCTGGTCCTTGACCTCATCGACGTCTTCTCCGGTGATCGCCGACCACACACCCATTGGCTTGAGGATGATCTTCATCTTCGCCGCCCACAACTGATAATTACCATCTGTCAGCTGCGGGTATTGGATCGGCACTCCGACGCTCCTCGCCGGCGTGGCCACGACGATCATCCCATCGCCAGAGCTGCTGGCAACGAGCCTCTTGCTCGGCGGCGTGTACTTTCCGCCGCCACCAGCATCGCTCTTCGTCGGCGATTGGTCTCCCATCGGTGCACACCGTCGCCGATTCGCCTCCGGCCACAACCAGGCTCTGTATACCAATTGTTGGATCAGAGGCCGGAAGACACACGCGTGCACGGTGGAGGAAAAACGATGAGACACACACGAGAGATTTTTTTTGGTGCCGTTCAACTTACTCCTCGGCTTTTCTTCCTTTATATCTCATTATTCGGTTACAGAAGGGAAAACGTGGCCGGTGAGGATCCTACCAAAGCGCCACGATCCGGTTAGCTCGTGCCATCCCACGAGCTCCTGAACGTGTCTACCACACGATGCTAAACTGAAGGAAACGGCCCGATGCAAACGGATGCATCTCAGGCCCATGCAAATGCATGCACGGCTCACACAAGTTACGGCTCGTGGCTAACAAACTAGCTAACAAAAACAAATGCTAATTAGACGTGACAGAACGTGTACGTGCTAGCCTATACTCAACTAATGCAAGCTAAAACTTACAAACAAACATGCACTATTCCCTACGTGCTCGCTAATGCAACATGATTATCTGACAATCCTATGGCCAACGACATGGCCTGGATATAAAAGCAATTTTTGCATTGCAAATCATGCAGGATTCGATGTGCCACACAGGTATGGAAAACATGTTGCGGTACAAACAGGTCCCAAACACAAGCCGAAAAAGAAACGTATTTATATGCATCGCAAAGAAGAAACTACTCATATTATATATATGAGTTGACGACACATCTATAAGAGTTTAAACACTTTAATTGGTAGAGTTGTATCCAGAAAACAGTCATGAATGATTGCGCTTGGGATAATCATCTTAACTTTTGCCACTCCATGATAATGAAAACCACACGAGATCAGGTATGAGGTGACTGATATGAGATACAAATACCATCAGGATCAAGAAAAAGAGCTATGCAAATAGGGTGGTAATAAGCTAGTAGTAGTCATAGCAAGCTAGGCTGTCAGCTCAATCAGCTGTGCAGATATAGAATTAGGCTAGTCAATCAGCTGTACAAGATAGCCGATCTTCAGATATCGCTACTGGACGTCTGGACCTGATATCTCACCCATCCAGTATTTATTTTGTCAAACCCTAGATCTGCTAAGCTAGGCTAGGCATGATCGAGCAAATTACCGCGCCTAATTAGGCGATGAGAAAGATAAGATACATGTGTAGTGAAAGTTGCTGGCAGGGACAAATGGGTAGGTCAAATCTCGATTTATCCTAGTCAACTCAGCGCCCTTTTGGCCAAACTCTGAAAATACCGGCCCATCCCAAAGGCGATTCAGTGTGCGCAAAAGGTAACCGTTGAAAAAAAGAAAATATTATAGCCAAGCCATGAGGAGTCTAACCAGAGGTTATCCAGCTAGAAGTCGCAATTATATCACTACTAGGTATTATCAGTTGCTCCCAACTGCCATCGCCGTGCCTGTGCGTGGGGCATTGTTGTTAAAGATACGTAATGGCTATAGGATGTGACACTGTGAGCAAATGCAAACGTCTCTTGTTGCCTTATAAGAGCAATGAGAAACAAAGGAACACTGGGGCAGCGTGTTATTGGGGCAAAAGATCCAATCCCGCCGTACGTATAGATGGCGTGCGTTGTGCCCGTACATCGGTTGGCAAGTCTTCGGTACGCAGTGAATAACGGAGTTTCTGTAGAAGCGGACGAAGGATGAGCCACCGGCCTGCTGTACGTATACGCAATGCCTGACGGGAGTACGTATGGCTGGCGCCGCCTTCTTGGGTATTGGCTGCACTCCAAGTTGTTGATGTTATCCTGTCCCTACCGTCACTGCTTCAATTTTGGCGGTTTCATTTCTACGTGGCCTGCAGTTTCTTTGAACACCAAGGAAGGGGACGCCCCGTTTCCGTTCCCTAACGGCAACGATGGATAAACATTTAGCAGATAGCCCCTAAAATCCACTGTATCTGCTTCGCTGATCCGGGTTCACGGAATACTTAATTCGTCTCTGAAGGCTAGCTGCAATATATGTCAGGCTCATCCGACTGCGGCTGGTCCGGTTGGTCGCGCATGAACGAATGCGTAGAGAGGGAGACGTGCCGCTCTCCCTTCAATGCCCCCGCTACCAACATAACAGGCTAACTCGCATCCAGGCTTGCTCTCGTACGTGGCCAAATTTTGGAGATTAATATACTTCTTTGTAGTGTTAATTGTTTGTACCTGACTAGTATTAAATTTGATAGCCAAAATTTTGGAGATTGATATCTTTTAAAAAAAAAAATCAATTGGTGGTACTTTTATATATTTGAATTACTCAAGGCAAGACCTTTAAAATAAGAACAATATTGGATACATTTCAACTAATTTTATTTCACTGCTTCCAAATAATATATTTCACTCATTTCATGAAAACTGATGTCACGTACGCTTGAAATGTTTGAAATGTTGACATAACTGTGATTTCTGAAATATGCATGTAAAATATTTCACTCATCCTCGCAAATATATTTCTTTAGTTTCAGTTAACATATTTCAATCAAAAATACATTTCACTCATTATATAAAAACATATTTCACACAGTTGAAAATTTAATTTCACTCATTTCGAGAAAAACTTTGGTTTGAATAGGTGGAGAGGCAACCGAACGATGCAAGCACCCTCCTAGTCAAACTTCTGCTTAATTAGATTCATTTCTATAATACTTCAGTTTGATTCATCCTTGGAAATCAGTATGTCTGAATCGTTCCTTTGTTGGTGCATGCTTGCACACCAAATAAGTTACTCCTGAAAATCCGTTCCTCTGTTCTTAAGGTCAAATCTATGTGAACCTGTGAAGCCAAACACAAGTTTCCTCCTCCTCCTATTTTTTATACTGGCAGTTGATCGATCTGCCGAGGCAGCCACGCATGCTCCATCCACCGTTGTTGACGGATGAAACATATTTCACACTGCACATCCAAGGATTCATTTCAAGTGTGGACCATTTCGATGGTAGGATAGACTGATGCTGTGGCGTTTACCTGATGCTCTGCTTCTGTTATGACCGGCGGTGTCGGAGAGGCACGCGAGCACTGACCTGAAGAAACTGAAGAGGACAACAGAGCATCGGGTCATTAACAGAGTATTGGGTAAACGGCACTGCGAACGCCAGTTTACTAGGGAGATGAAATACTGATGTATAGAGACATTTTTGGGGTAGTTTGAAAGACTAGTTCTGGAGTCAATACCCCTATAAATTAGTACAGGCCTAGTGTGAAGAATTATTCTGATTTTTTTTACAAGAGTGTAATATTACTGAACTCCCAAGCAGGCTTTATTGGTGTACAGCATGATACAGGGTAAATTACTTAGTACAGGTGTAGACCTCTACACAAGATTAGGATGATGGACGTGATAGCTGAAGTTTGGGCCATATCGGCTGACTTCCAAATTTACTGTAAGTAGGAAGACCATACTACTTCAGATTTAACAACTTGATTAGGGTGACATGCATGTTGTGGCCCAGCTATAGGCTAGTTGATCATCAACACATGGGAAAATCTGGAAATATCATTTTGCTAGTATTATCCCGAGATCCTTGTTAATTGATCGGTGCAAAATAATGAAATGGTCACCACTAAAAGTGTTACTGTTTTAATTTGGTACACACGGAGCATCAGGCGATGGGGGTGATGAAAAGGAGTAGTAGCCGTTGCAGCCGTGGCAGCGCATAAGACTAGCAGCGCAGCTGCGTGCACTCCACCCGCACGGGAACCTGAGCTCCGCCCGGGGCACTGGACGCGTGACACATTGTCCCCACACCTCGCCGGCGCCGGATTTGGGGAAGAAGGAGCGCACCTCGGCCCTCGGGTGAACGAACAGGGAGAAAGCAGGGCGGGGAAATACGCGACAGCTATATATATCGCCACTGGGGGAGCCCAATATGTGTTTCCTGCGACCAATTCGGACTGGTTTTAAAAAGCTTCTGCGTGTTTTTTTTTTCGTTTTCTGTATTTGATTTTTTCCATATCTATTTTTTATCACAATTTTGGTATACATCTGGACCATTTTTTAGACATGTTGAATATTTTTGAAATATATGGTGTACATTTTTAAGTATTTTATATAATACGTGTTAAAAATTCATATAAATGTCGAACATTCTTCTAAATGATATTGAACAAAATTTTACATTGTATAATTTTTTTCCAATAATTGCACAAACAATTTCTGGAAACACCCGAACATTCCTTTAGTGTGTCATGTACATTTTTTTAATGGTATAAAATATGTTTCGAGTTACACAAATACTTTTAAAAATTGTATAAGCTTTTTTAGATACATGTTTGACCATTTTCCTTTCAAATATATGAAAAAAATTCAAGCATGTGTGGAACATTTTTCTGAATTATATGAATCATTTTTTAAACTACGTGAACATTTTTTAAAATTTTAGTAATTTTTTAAAAAATTCAGAACATTTTTCTTGAAACGCTGGACTATTTTTAAAATGCTGGAAATTTCTAAAAAGTCACGCAAACGTTGTTTAAACGTGAGATGGGAACTTTTAATAAGAAATAAATAGATTAATTTTGGGAAAATATATATTTATAATATTCTAAATATAAAAAAGAGATAAAGGCAAAACATACGAAACAAAAGCTAACGATTCATGAGTTACTTGTGCTTTCCTTTGACATCATCACTGATATGTATCAACAAGTATGTGACTTGTTTGTGAGACTATGTAACGTTTGGTGATTATTTGGGCCCATACCCTTTCACTAGTATACGATTCGGTTGATGACTATGTTTCACGAGTCGTTGGCATAGAGCTGCTACCTCGATAGTATGGACTAGTGGATGGAGATCACCGAGTCAGACATAACCACTTTAAAACGCAGTGAGATACTTTCATCAGTCTCAAGTACGATGTATATATCATGTCCAAGAGTTGAGCTCCTTTGTTCTCAGGATAAGGATTGACTCGTAACTAGGTAGTCATAAAGGTAAATTTTGGGTGAGTCGTGAGACATGGTTGACCAAGATGGGATTTGCCCCTCTAATGCGGAGAGACATTCTTAGGGCCCTCTCGAGTGATCGGATTCAGAAAGCATAACAATGTGATTTGGTTAAGATTTAACCCGGTGCCAGAATTTGTATCACGTTTTCGAGAAGAGAGGCCGAGATAGCACAAGGGTCACAAGTACTCAGCTTGAGCTTGACAGCATATATCCTGAGGCAAAAGAAATGTTGCATATGACACATTGTCGAGATTCTTTAAATGACTTATCGCATAAGCACGTGCATAAACATGGACAATGAAGTGTTAACATAGCCCTTAGAACAAGAATGGTGGAAGTTATTTTTTGGCACCCAACATTTACCAAAAAACAGTGGGCATGCATGCGTTGACACTCAAAAATTGTTAGAGGGACAAAATAGGAAGGAACACACGGAGTAGATTAAACCTATATAGATACAAATTCAAATTGAAATTTAGTATGCACCACTAGATGCCTCTCTTCAAGATTTTCGGAATGGATATAATGATAGTTCAAAACCAAAAGTTATGTCAATTCAAAGAATCGCGTGTTCACGAACATTTCTGGCTTGCCCAGAATCACACTCAAAATGACCTCAAATGAACATGTGCACAACACTAAAGTTATACGTCTCGTCGAAGCGAGCAACTTTGCGTTTTGGATTATCTGAAGATGAGTCATCTACAACCTCAGGTGCCAAAATAGTGATATGCACACAATTGGGTCTAGAGTGTCTGTCTTAACAAAAACATTGTCTCAGAACCCAGATGCTCCGTATTTAACGGAAACATTGCAATATGTTACGCAGTTTTGCCTACATGAGATGATCACTAAAGCGACCTCAAATGGAGAATTGCTGAACATGAAAGATATGTGCCTCGTCGAGGAGAACAATTTTGGTTTTTGTATCATCTCAATCCAACGTCACCAGTTAGGTTATATGTTAAATTTTGGACAGGATTTTGAACCCTTTTCTTCTTTGAAAATTCCAGCTGCCTCATATATAGACGAGAGATGATGACCGATTGCAATAAAGCACAGTCAAGACATGATGAACACATTAGGAGTGCAGAGGAACCAGTCAACACGTGGGGAGGTAGATGAACGGGACCAGGCGAAAATCAGGACAAAAACTTTTTCTAAAAATACGGCTGCCCGCTTACGTTTACCCAACTGTGCTTTAACCAACGGCAAAGATATTAGTTCACGTGCAATCTATCAGTCAATTATTATGGTAGTACGAATGGATCTTCAGCAATGAGATTGTTAATTTACACGTTTATATGCGTTCCAGTCACCAGTCTCCTCGGACAACAAGAAGTTATATATCTTGGTGAAATCAGCAGCTTCTGCACACAAAGCTGTTGCCACCTGCTAGAGAGTTGACGTACTAGCATAGACTGCTTAGACGTACTAGCAGTCCTCTCGATTGGCGTTGGGTTTCCTAATAATCTATAGCCGCTATGGAATTCTCGTTGCTGCTGCCTTCACAACCACCTTGTCCTTCTTCATCACCAATTTTCATCACTGATACTGCATAAAATTGTGCAACTGCAACCCTGATAGATGAAAGAGTACACGCTTTACTAGTCTGGAATCTTAAGAAACGAAATCAGTGTACAGGACTACAACATCCAAATAACTAAGCATACAACAACAGGGTAATACAGAAATCAATAACAACTGGAAACACTGATTACCTTTCTGACCCCATCAAACATGCGAGACCATAAACCGGCCCACTGACCTCAAGCTTTTTCTTCAGCCTGGGAAATATGAAGCACTCACTGTTTTAGCACATACTAATAGAGAGAGGGGCTAACCAGCATTTTTTTTATACCTAGTCAAGATTTGTCTCATCGATTAATTAAGCAAAAGAGAATTGCCCAGTTAATTAACGGAAAACCGGAAAAAAGAACTGACACAAACCAACCACATACATACAACTCATAGAGCATGCAACCCCAAAAGTGCACTATCAGCCCTGCAACCATACCCAACACGCAACTACCACCAATCCTCACACTACTACACCGCAAGGAAACCCCTAACAAAAGTGCCTGGGCTGAAGACCACGAACACATCCAAATTCACATAGACAAGCCAGGCCATAAGGACCTTCCAAGAGACTGAGGGCCATCCACCAAGCAGCTACAGACGCCTTTGCTGTGGTGCCACCCTTCTTGCTTTTCTTCCAGAGAGGTTTGTCCACAATCGTCTTGCCAGATATGCCGCCTCCAAATGTGTGAGCAAGCTGCCAAGTTGTATCTCAGAGAGAATGTCATCAACCTTGTCCCTCACAGACACCATTGCAACAACATCCTCAGCCATGGGTACCACTAACACGACAGACTCAGGCGCCTCCAGTTGTTCACATGGCAGAGGCGAACCCAACAGTTGCACCTCAGATTAGGTGCCAACGCACCTACCTCATCAACCTCGTCACCCACCGACACCACCTGCTCCATCTCCTTCGGAAGCACCAATGAAAGAGGTGAAGTGGGTTCCCTACAACGCTCCTGCAGCTCAGGCATAATAGGCAGCACTAGAGCCACGACCTCGTCGATGACTACAAACCCATAGGCATGCCGAGGGCGCGGTCGCGCGAACAAAGGACGGGCGAAGTCGGAGCAGCAGGCACGGGGAGCCTCACGGACTCGGGCGCAGGCTTGGCCAGGGGCTCCTCCAGCACCTACACGAACACTCTACCCACCTGGACAGCGCGGCCCAGCGCCGGCTGTAGCGTCGCGGCCAGGAGCTCCCGACCCGGATCGGACCAAGCAGCGGATGGGGGGACCGGCAGGATGACGCACACCCTGCAGCCAGCAGGCAGCTCGGTGGGAGCCGGCGGCAGCGAGCTGGCCGGGACGCGGGGCGTCGGCAGGGTGGCCGATGGGGCTGCTGGCGGTGAGGACGGTACGGACGGCGCAAAGTTGCGAGGGCTCACGTTTCACTCCTGCTTTTTCTTTCAAGAGGGATGGAGCCGCAGGGATGGCCGGAGCAGGGAGATCCGGCCGTTGTTGTATCGAGACATGGAGAGATGTGGTTGTATCGTGCTTACCTGAAATCAGTGGAGCTCCACACACGAACAACACCATTGCTTGTACCTGTAATTAGAACTGGAAGACTGGGATGGGCAAAGATGGAATAGACTCTAGACTCACACTCATGTTCGAGTGTATGAACACACTCCTTCTTCTGCAAGTCCCATATCTGTTTTGAAAAACCAAAACAAACCACTCATATATTAGAAATGCTAGATGCATGTTGTATTAATGTACTTTCCAACATGATAGCCGACCTTGGCAGTCTTGACCCAAGAGCCATTAATCAAATACTGCTGACCATCACGCTTGAAGAAATCCACCTTGTGCACCCAATCCGAATGTCCAGACAGAGTATACTTGGATTTGGGAGAATCAAGACTCCAAACCTGAACAGCAACCATAAGAGCTTCCAGTCAAGGTACAGTAGAAAATGAAATGTACTCCATCTTCATCACTGCATCAAGAAGGTTACTTAGCAAACAAATAAGAGACAGAAAGCAAAACCTTTACTGTACGATCGTCTGAAGCACTGACAATACTTTTGGTGTCCTCTGGGTTAAATTTTAGTTCATTAATATCATCTGAGTGTTCTTCAAATGTATGTATGCAATTCCAGTCCTGGTCCCAGTCCCAAAGCTTTATTTGCCTACCACACCCTGACAACACATACGGGTAGGTTGGATGAACGTCTAATGAGCAGCAGACTCTGTTCTGATAATCGTGAGCTCTCAAACTCGTGACCTTATCGAGTTCCTTTTCATACTTGTACACATGGACGAAACAATCACGTGACACAGCCACAAGCCACCGCTTTCGTGCAATAAATTTAACAGCGGATACTGCAGTGAGGGCAATCGTCTGATTAGCATATCATTGTACAACTGTACATATGGTGGAAGAAAATCATGTTAAGAAGTCAGAAAGCTTACCTCCACTCTCTGAGACCATAATAGAAGCAACCACTTTCTGCTAGTAAACAAGAATGAGTCATTTGTTCGTCCAATGTAAACAAAAGATTGGTACATTTCAACAGCAAAAATTGAGTTTTTTGTGATGACCCTTTACATTTAATCATGCTAATTCAACTGAAATACTATGACCGAAAAAAGTTGGGAAAAATATTTGCCATATGGTGTGGTGTTTTCTTGGTTGTGATAAAAAACTTCAACATTATGGTACGGCTCCCATCCACCATGACCAAACATAGACTATTCCTGCCATTTGGCAATCAACGGAATCTGTATATGTACTTATGAACTAAATGCTTGGTCCACGAGCATCTTTCTGATGCATAGGGCAAGCGGCCATAATTTTCTTTCTTTACCCAAAATACTAGCGAAGAAGCAATACCGTAACTTGCCTGCGACTGCGTGTCGTAGTTCCATATCTTAACACACCCCCTAGTGTCACCTGTCATAATCCTGTATCATAAGAAGATATGAAAGCGGGATAGTCAGATCCAATGCACTCACTTGAAAATTAAGTTTAAAGATTCAAATGCCCATATTTTCGTACACACTTACAATGGCTCTGTCTGATTTGCATCTATGCATGTGATGTTCCCTGGCCCTGCTCCATAATCTATAATCTGATCAAACAACATTCCTGTCAACATGGAAGATCTTGGGAAGAGAAGAAATGAAAACGCAAAAGTGAATACCTGTATTAAAGGTTGGATTGTCTACAATGTCGCCAATGCATCAAACAAGAGAGACAAAAGGAAGCATCAGTACAATTAAACTCGTCTATGAAGCTGTATTCTTATGCTCAACGCAATTAGGCTTCTTGATGAATTTAACTGGGATCTCTTTCTACCTTGATCATCTCAAATCATTTTATAAAGTATATTAATTTAGAAGGAACTACCAACTTCTATTTTTTGCCACATAACAGTATCGGAACAATGTCATGACACATAGCACTGATTTGCTGATAAGTTCATTTTAACAACAAGACTAACTGGTGGGCATCGGTTCATGTGTGCATAGTCAAGCGTGGAAAAGCCGCCTGGAATCGTCGCATGGATGGCAAATGGAGAGCACGAAGGCGAACACCCACCATCGACCTGACCAACACAGGCGACCAGCACCTGCAGTGCTAGCAGCAATAGGGCCGCTAAAGCAAGCGCAGCCGCAGCGCCTCGCCGGCGCCGACGCTGCCACTGTGACATGCACTAGCAGGGCGCTGCAACAGACCAGGGTAGCCCTGTATCACGCGACCCTGCGGTGAACCGCTAGGCGACAGGCGCGTCATCAGCCGTGGGGGCACAGCAGGAGGCCCGAGGAGACCAAGATACTCTACGTGGAGACCACGACCCACATCCCCACGACCAACGTGACGCTCGCCACCCACATCCCCATGCTTATGGTGCTCATGCGGGAGCACCCTGATGCCTGTGGTCATGTTGTCCGCCCAGCTCGACGCCAATGCTGTCGTCCACAGTCCACAGCATATTCAAGATTTTAAGCAGATAGGCGATGCACGTTTTCCATGTGTGCTCGACGTATGCGTGGTGAGGATGGTGCTGGATGATGAGTGCCGAGTAGAGTGCGTGGAGTGTAGATGGAGCTGGCTGGTGAGCGCCAGCCTAGTACTCTCTCCGTTTCTAAATATAAGTCTTTTTAGAGATTGCACTACAAACTACATACGAATGTATATAGACGTATTTTAGAGTGTATATTCATTTATTTTGCTCGGTGTGGAGTTTATAGTGAAATCTTTAGAAATATTTATATTTAGAAACGAAGAGAGTAGTTGGCTCGCAATGCGCTCAACATGGTGTGGAAGTGGAACTACCACTATTGGAACAATGTCCTTGACACATAACACTGATTTGCCATGAATCATCGCGCGAAGGCAATCACCCACAAGCGACCCACACAAGCGACTAGTAGCACTAGCACCCGAAGGGCCGCCCATGCAAGCGCCTGCACGCCCGGCTGCAGCAACGCCTCAACGGTGGCGCACGCCGCCGCGGCTGTGACCTACACTAGAAGCGTGTAGCCACAACAGACCAGGGCATCGATGTACTACCCGCTGGTGGTGGACCGCAAGGTGAGAGGCACGTCACGAGCGGTGGGAGTTGGAATGAGTGCAGCAAGCACGGCCGCGTGAACAAGTATATCGAGCCGTCCCATGACCTTCATGGTGATGGAGCATGACACGATGCGACAACTCTTCGTAGGGCGACAACATATACTTCAAACCCCCAAATGCTCGCGCTCGGGCGCCAAATGGTGGCGCTGAGGGCGCCAAGGAGACGAGGACGCCTATTGCACCACCTCTAGCTCGTCGGCATGGGCGGCTACGTGGTTTTGTCGCTATGATGTCTGGCTTCCTCCCACACTTGTGCGACATGTCATCCAAGTTCATGGATGGTGACAACAAGGCCGCTGTAGTCTGGCCCGCTATCGTGGGGAAACCATGATGCTCTACGTGGATATCATGGCCAACCTAACTCTTTCCATGGCCAACACCCCCATGCTCTCCAGCGTCGTGCAGGAGTACCCCTATGCGAACGGCTCACACAAAAACATGTATATATCCTTTTGTATTAGGACTACTTTTGACGATGCACGCATGTTTGCCACGTTTGATTGATGTCCGCTTGAGCTTGTGCGGATGGTGCTGGATGGTGAGTGCCGACCAGACTGTGCGGAGCGTGGATGGAGCTGGCTGGTGAGCCGTGCGCTCAACTTGGTGCGACTGGAGCTGATGGGCTCATGCAGAGTGCTCGCCTAAATGGCTGAGGCCACCTGAAGAGCTTGGGAATCAAGTTCCACGTGGTAGGTGCCCGAACTATCTATGAAGGGCCCTGGGGCAATTCCCTTGCAACACGGAGGTTATATAGTCGGCTAATGAAGACACGGTGGTCGCACATGCGTAGATAATTGGATTGTCAGACTAAGAAGACCTTTAGCTGGTCCCTTATAATTTTGCCCCTCATAGGACCCCTTATACTTAACTTCTTATATTTGTTCCTCTCCCTCTTTTCTTCCTTCACGCGAACCTAACTGAACTCTCAAACTTAAGTCCTCAAATGAACCAGACCCCACATGTAAGCCCCTCTCCCCCTTTTTCTTCCCTTTTTTTCTTTATTCTTCCTTTCACGCGACCAACTACTACTTTTTGGCACTAGTTAAATTTCAGAGCAAGCTAGTATCTAGGATAGATGCTTCAGAAAAGTAATTCACAGGGTCTCAACGTGCGCGACGTAGGCGTGTGACGAAGTTGTCGACAAAGTAGATGACATTCGTCCACCATAGACCATGGCCTGGGTGCTTCCTCGTCTGAATGGGTTCTTCGCCTCGTCCCTCTCCTAGTGGCACAATGTCATCGTCCAAAGCACAAGGATTCATTGAAATCGACAATGGCAACTGGCGTACTCTCCCTCTATGTTTCTTCCTATACATTTAAATTTCTCTCTCTATATATATGTGTCCTCTATCATGCAGCAGCTTTCCTCATGGTCGTGGACGATGGGAGGAGCGCTGCCGGGCTATGGATGATGAGGAGGAGGAGCACCGACATGGATGTAGAAGTCAGAGAAGTCGACAAAAATAGACCGCCGGTTCTCACCGGAATTTGGCGGCCCAAGGTTTGCAGGGTTGTGGGGTGGTCGCCGGAGGCAAGGAACTCGATGGGGGTGATGTCAGTGGGCGAACAGAGGAGAGGGCCGATGCACTGGAAGGGCCAAAATTATCCTGAGAAGTGGCCACGCATGAATAAATATAAGGGTGGCCTCTCTTTGAAGTCCATAAGGGAACGGCTAGGTCCAGTTTAGCCCGTCAAAAGCGAATTTTTACTCTCCAACCAATTTTGATGGACCGACTAGAGATGCTATAGT
Organism: Triticum timopheevii; assembly: GCA_963921465.1. Classification (NCBI taxonomy): domain Eukaryota; kingdom Viridiplantae; phylum Streptophyta; class Magnoliopsida; order Poales; family Poaceae; genus Triticum; species Triticum timopheevii. Next base: position 656,699,938 of record OY997274.1, on the reverse strand, counting down.
TTCTCAAAAAAAAAAAACTAGAGATGCTATAATGGTTGTATGGGAAAGGAGCAAGACAAAATAAAATTGGTTTGTCGGACACCAAGCGAAGGTTTCTCAAGGACTCAATCGGCGTGGCTAGGGTCCCAGCGATGGAGCAACACCGACCTCTCTGTGCATGCCAAGTAGCAACAAGCTGGAGACCGAGTGGTGCTACAGCTGCCGAGATTGACCGCACCAATGGGTCTCTCAGTGCGGGGCTTCATCCCGGCCGCACCCTCTCATCGCTGGACGAGCTCCAAGTCTCCAGCTTCAACCCTGTGCAATTCTGAGAAGGAGACGACAGAGGATAGGGTAGAGAGGAGGGATGAAGAAGATGGGATGGGGATGAAGATGACAGGTAGGGCATATGTCCACGTCAGCTTAAAATCCACATATGTTGCTTTCTCATAAAAAATAAAAAAATCCACATATGTTGCCAACTCAGCTTGACAACCAATGTTCATCGGCTAGTAAAAGTGAAAGTTGTGAATGTCCTAGGCAATTTTCGGAATGATTGGTACAACAAGCTACATCTATGTTCCTTGTTTTTCTGTAATATATATACATAACACGACTATTGTTTACATTGTGGTATTAAAATCAGTTGGAAAAAATGACTTGTTACGGGATGTTTATTTTACTTATCCAGGAATCAACTATAAAATAAACGATTATTTGTGCTGAACAAAAATTAAATAGACATAGCTTTGTAAGTCATATATAGGACAGACAGGCGAGCAGTGAAGTCATAGACTCACAAGAATAGACAATCAAATGCTTTCTTTCTGGTGCATTATATGGCATGAATAATTTTGGTCAAACAAGGATGAAACTCTCCTGTTAACCAATAGTTCACTTATCCCAGGCTCCCAGCTGAGCAAAAAAGATGTTTACTCAAAATATCAGACCTCTAATGCCTTGTTTCCCTTTCTGACATTTGTCTTGATTAAATTTCTGTCATACTATTAGTCTTACTTGAACCATTATTCATTATACACAAGTTTCATTTTTTTGAGCAATCACAAGTTTCATTTATACTAGCCGGTAATTAATTAGCCCTAGCTTTTGCAAATAAGTTTTCTTCACGTTTGGTTAAACATGTCAACAAACAAAATTCTGACTTGTAAACAACAGTTATTTTTTCGTTGTTGATTTAATACTTCATGAAAATTTCCCACAAAAAATACTTCATGAAAATAAAATGGAACAGATGAGCAAGCCAATCTAATCAATTAATTTTAAAATCAATCTCTCCCCAATTTCATTCACGTAACATCAAAGTAACTATTTGTGGTTATGATTTTAAACCACAAAAGTTACATAGTAGTAGTGTATTTGTCCTGACGAAACATAAAACATGGTGCATTATGTTACGGAGCAAGAGACTGTCATTTTTATTTCCAAACTTCCTAGGCAAATCATATTTGTCATGGCTCAATAATTAATTCCGTTTCATTAGGTAAAATACAATGTGAGATCATATGTTGTCATCCTAAATTGCACAATACAAGACTTTGAACAAGAATACTTTGTTCATATAGGGTTTACATAACAAGAAATTAGTATCATAGGTGCTTACCTCAGACTCAGTCTCAGTGGCTGATTGTCGCTCATTACATGCCTTTACTCCCTCTTGATAACTCTGTCTGATTGTGCTCGGTTCTATTGTAGGCATCGGTAACAAACCCTCAGACTTGGCCTCATCCACTTGTTTACCAGTAGCTGCTTTGATGATCAACATTTCTTCAGTGGCACTCATGGGCGTGAGATCCTTGCTTCCAGTAGTGTTTAGTGCGAGTAACTTGTCTACGCACTGCACGACTGATGGCAACTCTTCGTGAGTTTCCATCTACACACGCACACACATACATAAAGCCAAGCTGTCAGACCTGTTGATTTTGCTATGGTAAATTTGGGTTGATTCACTTTCATTAAAAAGGAAAAAAGGAACATTAGGACGGACATATGTAGACATACTAGGACTGTTGTGTGTAAACTATTCATGTAAAATCTTTCCTAGAAATTGCATTATGACATTATATACAATGTTCAGCATACCTGGTCTGCTACATTAAACACCTGGATTATATGCTTTGCAATAGGTCTTTTCTCCATACTAGGATCCACACATTTTAGGGCTATGGTGACACACTGCTTTACTTGGTGCGCATATTTTTCCTTTGTATACTTCGGTGTGGATGTGAATCTATTCCTCCAATTTTCAAGAACCTACAAACTTGCAACACGTGAGCTGAATGATTGTATATGTGCAAAGACTGTTAATTAATTCATCTCACTTTCTCTGTAAACTGCTGGAAAGTTGTGGCATCACACTGGGAACTGTCATGGTGGAAATATGGATAGTCCATGTCACCTGTTATTATCTCTATGAATATGACACCCAGACTAAATATATCTGCCTTGTTTGAGACTACACCTCGGAATAAGTATTCTGGTGCCATATATCCACTACAAAATAATATAGAAGTAAGAAGCCAATACAAACATAAACAAAGAGATGCAAAATAACCAAGGAAAACAAAAAACCAGGGAGGTGCATGAGGCATAGTTTACCATATTCCCGCACGATTATCAGTGACAATTCGTGTTTGCTGCTCACCAAAGATCCTCGATAAACCAAAATCAGCGATTTTTGGGATCATAGTAGAGTCCATCAATATATTTTCAGGCTTAAGGTCGAGATGAACCATATGACATTCTTCATGAAGGAAATGCAACCCATTGCAAATCCCCTTAATTATCTTGTATCTCATATTCCACTCAAGGCCTGAAGATTCATCTATAGACATTGATAAACAAGAGAAAAAAAGATTCTCAGCCCATGTACACTTTGCTACTAGTACAAGGAACCTAGTTTTCTCAGTTGTTGGGAAGTATGGGGTATGCACCCGCAATACTCTTAGGTTTTTGTACTCGTAATCTATAATCTATGTTCCTAGATACTTCATTTAAAGAAAGTTTTGTACAGCCTGCCATGAAAAAGGATGCCTAATTTTCCTGTAACAACACCACTTTTGTGTTCGAGTGATCGACAGTGGGCTATAGCAGTTGATATATACTCCCTCTGTAAACAAATATAAGACGTTTTAGGTTACTACTTTTTGCCCTAAAACGTCTTATATCTGTTCACAGAAGTAGTGACCGATTTGTATCTGTGTCCAAAGATATAGAGACTGATGTGTATTTGTGTCTTTATGGAAAGGCATATAGCAAGAAATAAAATACTAACAATATTCCTGATAGAGTAGATACTACCATACATATAATCATACTCCGTTCAACGATATTGTGTTCAGTAAACATACCAGAAATATGGTTGTCGAGGCTTTTGTTGCATACATACTCGAAGCAGAGCAACCTTTTCGGTAATTCACCAAAAATAAATTTTCCACTACCACTAGGTTGCTCTATCGCTTCCCAACTTGATTCCGCACAATAACCTAGGAACTGTACTATATTTTGGTGCTTAATCCCCATAAGATAGCGTACTTCATTCTGGAATGTGTCCTCTTTTAGACGGATTTCAAAAAGCTTCTTCACAGCAATAACTTTGCCACTTCGAAGAACTCCCTGCGTCGTAAGTTAAACCTCTCTTTATATTGTGTACAAATATCTTTAATTGGTTTAATTACCAACATTTGAAACACAGTGTTTTACAGAATTGCCCATACCTTGTAAACCACTCCAAACCCACCTTCACCTAGTACCGACTCAGTGGAAAAATCACATGTGATGGCCTTCAAAAATTCAAGTGGAAAAAACATTGGTGTTGTATTTGAATCATGTAGCTTCTTCTCCAGGTCATCACGTGTTCTCTGCATACCTGATTGCACGAAAACCACATAAGACAATATTTTCAAAAATAATGATGTTTGTGATGGCACCAACATAATTTTCTCTAGTAGTAATATGATGTGAGTTATTCCAACCAGTGGATTACTCTTCTCCAAAAAAAGTTCATGTGGAAGACCACTATGTGTATTACTTGCTCCAAGTTTTCAGAATGGTTCCATTTCACCAATTTGATGTTGATACTTCATTGCAACTAACTTGCTCCAAGGGAATATGAAAGGGTGTGATGACTGTGTGAAATCATAAATTCATGATCCAACAAACAATTAAGAAATTATATAAAGATGTGTATTGAATATTGAATAAAGATGGTAACTCCTTCCCAGAATAAAAGAAACTAACAAAAATATGCAATTTGTATACTACTTTTGGTTCCAGATAACTCGATTAAAACGTAGATATTTTTGTATAAGTGTTGATATTTCTTGTGCACCAGCTGGATGGTTGTCTTAGTTGTACATGTGGTTTTCATAAATATGTCATAAGCAATGTATGTGTTTAGGCTGCAGAACATGCTGCAGGTGTCCAGCGATAGGACCAGAAGAGGATGAAACACATTTGAGATAAAGCACATGGGAAAATAAAGATCACCCCCATCAAATGAAGTCTCTTAACCCCCTAGGCGATACACTACCCTGGTTTCCGTGCACAATCAATTGAAGGGGCGGGGATCATGAGAATTTTTGCCCCCATATGTCGCCATTGGACTGGAGGCCATTGGGGCGGCACACCTATTCGCATTCTGGCACCCATATGACATGAAATTTCATGACACACGGCCATAGGTGGCCCCACGTACATTAACACGTACCTCATCCGGCACAACCACGGTACTATCTTCGTCCTGATTTATTGGTCTGCTTATTAGTTTGTGCCAAATTTTAGCCATGGATTTAATTAACAAAATGTAAATGCATGTCATAAAAAATAGTATCATTGGAAACTATGTTTGAATACGAATCCAACGGTATAATTTCTTATGAAATGCATTAACATTTTGTCCATTAAATCTATGGTGAAATTTTGGCATGAAATACGAAAAAGGCCAATAAACCAGGTTGGAGGTAGTAAGCCTTTAAATGAGCATCGGGTCACTGGCCACTCGGGCATCGCAAATCATGAGTTCCAATGTTTGACCTACATGGCCTAATCCACTAGGATAAACCCAAATGGAGGGTGACTAGGTCCTAGATTGATGCCGAGGGACTTGTCAAAGGACAGCACGACCCTGGTTCTCCAGCTAGATATTATATTGGTTTCCTACATGAGGCCATCTCCAACACTGACCCATAAATGTCTCCGGTATATGCTCGTTTTTATATCCGGACATGGTCTGCGGACATGATACGGGAGGGAGACATCCAATGCTAATCAATAAGTATCTGGCTTGGAGGAAAAAAGTAGGTGAGGACCATGCATGTGGTGGGACATTTGTGGTTTAGTGTTTGGGAGGAGAGAGAAGAGAGGAGGACCATGCATGTGCCATTGGGAGGAGAGAGAGAAGAGAGGGACCATGCATGTGATTGGACAAGTGCATGCCCGAACTCCGGTAAAACCGCCCACGTTTGTCTCTTGCATACCGAAATCCGTACGTCCGGACTGCTAACAGGATATATACAGGTCCCCGTTGGATGGCAAAAGAGGTTCAGACACTGCGGCCCAGACGTATAGGGGAGGTTTTAGGGTCCGCCTTGGAGATATCCTGAGTCCACGTATTCCCAACCAAATCATTATTGAATGTGAGTTGTCCATTCAGACATTTCTTGATGAATTGTGTGAACTCTGTAAATATTGCCGCTTCAAACTTAGGCTCAACGTTCTAACCCTGGAAATCCCACCCTTGGTCAAAGATGTTGTCATCACACTCGTCCTCTATGATCATGTTGTGCATGATCACACAAGTAGTCATGAGGTCTGACATCCTTTCAGGGCTCCATGTTCTAGCAGGGTGCTGAACAATAGGCATTGAGATTGGACAACACCAAAAGCACGCTCCAAATACTTCCTAGCACTCTTTTTCATGGGAAAACCTAGCCCTCTTCTTTCCCATGGACTTGAAGATTGTCTTCACAATAGTGGACCAATGATGAAGGATATCATCAGCTAGGTGGTATCTCTTGTTGTGTTGGCGGTCATTGACCTCAAAGTTGACCTCTGGGGAGTTGCCTTCGGAAAGCCTTGCGAAAACCGGAAAGCGTTGTGAAAACCAGCCATGCTGAAAAAAGAGTGCCAAATCTAGAGATATGGTGATGCCATAGCTTTAAGTATGACCGTGCGAGCTTAAACATGTCCCTTATATTGCCCCTGCCAAGCAAATGAACAGTTCTTCCACTCCTAGTGCATACAATCTTTACTAACACGCATTTCTGGAAAGCCTGTAGATTCATTGATCGCTAACAATGGGTTGTATCCACATCATTTGGTTCTCTCAAGTACTTTGGGCCGAGCACTGCAACTACAACTTTGCCCACGCTAAGCATGTGGACTCACTCGGACATACTCATCCACAAAATCACCGGAACTTCCGTATGCAAGCATCCGAACAGTTTCAATACATTTATGATAAAAGTAATCATCATACACCATCACTCCCTCATAAATACAGTTGAACACAAGTCTCGCCATCCGGAAGCGTCGCCGAAAAAGCTTGGGAGGGAATAGTGGGCCAATGAACTTGAAATAATCCCTATAGCATAGGAAATGGCCGCACTCTCTGTTATGGTCCAACCCCAGAGCATGTCCTAGGATCGATCCTCTAAACATAGGCAGCTGACCAGCAATGTGCTCATTGACGACCCTTCACCATCGGACGATGAACATATGAAGTTGTTGTAAAAAAATCATCCGAGCTGTCCACCATGGTACCTTGTGGGCACAGAATAGACTCGGCGGGGCAAACGGTCGGAAACCTTGCGAGAGGCGGTGGAGACGGCCGGTGAAGGGCAATGCCCTCTCCCCGTACAGGCAGCCGACCTGTCGAAGCACGCGCCCTCCGGCGGTGTCGGTGACCCTGGGTAGGCATGACTTCTAGTGCTCCCGACGGCAGTGGGGAGCGGCCACATATTCCGGCAAAAGGACTCATCGGAGGATGCGGTGGCAGTGGGGTCGTCGATGGATGCGGAGGCGGGGCCTGGGGTACGTAGTGCCGAAACTGGGTGGCGGCGGCGAGTAATACGAGGCCGGGGTAGTGCATGTGGAAGGGGGGGAGAGAACAATGATCGTTGTGCCACAGATGGGCGGGCCACGGGAGGACAACGTGGACGTCCACTGCGTGTCCGCATTGACGCAAACAAATATCCAAATGGACGCCCAAATTTGAGTCAGAAATAAATCAAAATGGATAAAAAAACAAATATCCATCTGTTTAAATCGGCGTGTTGGACCATGTTTTCTGTCCGCTTGAACCCAAATAGAAGCGGGTGGACAAAATAGATCGGTGGGTTGGAGATGGCTTAAAGCAGCCCACGATCTACTCTTTTGATCTTTTCAATGAAATCATCATTTAGGGCTCTCGCTGCGGCTGGCCTAGCGACGATTCATATCGGCGTCCTCGCTGCAACACCCAGCGTCGTGAACCCGAGATGGCGAAGTGGATACTGATGGGCTTAGCCCTGACCCACAGAGTACACATGTCCCGTTCGTATCCAGTACTCCCTCTGTTCGAAAATAGTTGTCATCAAAATGGATAAAAAAGATGTATCTAGAACTAATTACATCTAGATACATCCCCTTGTATTCATTTTGATGACAAGTATTTTCGGACGGAGGGAGTATAATAGTACACCATCTTCTTGCCGACTGTTCTACAAATGCCCAAGTTTTATAAAGCTCACAATTATTACTCGCACAAAAAAAGAGACCCAGGTACGTATAAAAAATGCTACACTTACGTAAAATGCCTATGTATTGTTATGTAATTAGATTAGACTAACTGCTAATCCCTCCGCCCCCCAATTCCAACTGGGTAAGGTCCCTCTCCTAATTTCCTCCAACTGAAAAATACCATCTAAGCCATTACGTTACTTTACGTATGATTGCTATGTAGGTGTAGCATTGCTCAGGTAAGTACCCACGTACCAATGCTGCTCTCCTACTCTACCCTGTTTTCTAGGAAGAACGCCGAAAACAGAGCTCAACAAACCCAGACCAAAACAGTACTAGTACATGGCAGTGTCAAAAAAACGTCTATATCATGACACAAAGGGAGTATTTTGCAGCATGTGAAAGCTCCCGGGGATTTTAACCATGCATATATTTTTGCAAATCCTGCGCTGCCCACAAATCCTACATAGTAGCACTAACTCTGCGTGTTCACTTATTCGAAGAACAAAAAACTCTGCGTGTTCACTCTTCACTGTAAAAAATTTATATAAAAGAAAACTCCCACACGCAGGCAGGAGAAAGAAACAGGTTTTGCCGCCGGGGCTAAAGTTGGTGAGAAAGAAAGAAGCAGAGTATATACGGCGTGTAGACCAGAAAGGATTTCCCTGAGCATCCTATTGCGTGGAAATGGCCGTGTGTATGTATTAGACACCTGAGTGGTCAGACCTGGACGATTGGCCCGAACTGGTGGGGGATTATTGACCGTGCCCATGCCGACGGTAGTACAGAGGAAGAGGGAAGCCTCAGGCCCAGAAATTACAGCCGATGCATGCACGATCACATGTGGCAGCTCCAGCAGCGCGCGTACATGTAGGAGGCAATTGATTTTTCTATTTGCTGATGCATGCACAGTGTAATCTTTCGCAAATCGTGCAGTTTTTGTCGTGTGTAAAGCCATTTCGCCTCCCCTATTCTCCAGCCAGCTGGGGAGGCGACGGCCGGCCGACAGATCCTGAGCAACTATGGACGACTGAGCAGCCACGAGCTGCGGATCAACACTGCAACTTTCACCAAACCACGGCCGATTTACAGCAGGATGGTGCCATAGAACACTTGAAAATACTAACAATCTACTTATTAGCTGCATATAAAGAGAAAGCACTAACCTTGGGAGGAGACGTTGAGAGATGGGAAGAAGTAGGTGGGGCGGAAGAGGAGCAACGAGATGAATGAATGGTCGTCTCCTTGCTTGCTGGCTTGCTGGCTTGCTGCAGCCTGAAGGTGGACAGCTTGAAGATAACAATCAATCAATCAGCTGCATAAAGCGACAGTACTGACCTCAGAGACAGCAGACGTTGATAGATCGATGACGAGAGAAACGAGCTGAGTGAATAGTGGTCTCCTACTCTCCTTGCAGCCGCTGGGTAGGTGGTGGTGGGTGGGTAATATGCAAAGTTGACTTGACTTGACTCGAGGCTGTTTGAGTAATACAAGCACATTACTGGTTAATTGAGCCCAGCATGGATGAGTTTAAGGTAAACGATTTACAGTTGGCTGGCCGGCTGAACTTCCGGCCGGTCACGCCCGCTCTCCACGCGTTTTATTAGATCATCTGCAGCAGATTCATAACCGGCCCGCCCAGAAAAATCGTTTAAGGGCGCCCACAAAACTTTTTTAAGTACCACGAGCGCTCCGGCGGAACAGATCCCAAAAATTGTACGGGACACTTTACATGATTTCAGCCGGCCAGCTAAGCAGCGATGAAACGGCGGTGGCCAAACCTCCTGCATTTGGGACTTGAATTTCAAAGTTGGGTTAATGCAAAAGCCAAAAAAGTTTTCTCAAATTGTTTCACAAAAATGTTTAACCCATTCTCCTCGATATTTTAACATTTATAAAAATAAAAAAAAATAATTTGGATAAATAAATTTAAACCCTATCTATATTCACCAGAAGCTATCAAATACAATTTTAAATATGTGATGTTCCAAAAATTATGAAAATCTATATGTGGCTTGTTAATATTGCTAGTAATTTATGCAAAATGTTTCAACACAAACCAAACTCATTTGACAGCTAGAATAAATAGAAAATAATAACTAAAACCAAAAAGAAAAAAAGAAAAATGGTTTCATGCACCTATCGGCTAGCAGTAAGCCGACTGGGACTAGCCAGTCGGCTTACTGCTGGCCGACTGGGGATCACCTATCGGCTTCCCCCTGGCCGACTAGACTTATGTATTATTTTGGAAAAAAATAATTTTGGCATAATATTTCTAAAAAATTAAAAAAATGTATTATTAAAAATAGCTTTAGTAAAACCGTAAGCTAAATTGTGATATTTCTTTCCTCTCCTCACAAATCTCCATTTGCAAGGGGAATGCACTACTGAACTGTGTGTGCTCTGCTTACAATACTTGATTTCAGTATAAAGCAATTGCTCAGTCTATTTTATGGTAACATTAGTGTTACTAATTTACCTATTTACTTATTTGATACATGTTCAAGTGTATAAACAGATGCATGACTTGCTGGAACACTACGGTCATGTTTTAATTTTTTAAATGTGGATGGTATTTTGTAATATGAATTTTAATATCTCTATAGATGTAGCCCAGATGCCCTCAAACTGAAATCAATCTTCAATGTTTTCTTTCCATTTTGTACCTCACGCCAGCACCATTGGATCGTGTGGTGAGAATGCACCTCTCTTTTATAAATTGTACTATTATTTAACAAGCATCCTACTTCTTTTATCATTTTTATCTGGTGCTCAATTGTACCCAGGCATACACATCATCCATTATCGCAATGTGAATTCGTTAACCTATCGATGGTACGCCATCCAAACAACCATCACCAAGTTTTGTTGCGCAGTTGATATGCTGGAGGAAAGGTGACAATTGCACGCGGCATTGGAGGAGGTCGTGACTTTTGCTTCTTCTTGTTCAACTTGTTGGTTGGATCATTTATTCACTCAATGTTGCTTTACATATTTTGTAGCACGCACTACTAGGAAAAGGCCTACTAATGGGGCGCACCGATTTTACCTACTAATGGCGCACTACCGGTGCGCCATTAGTATCACGCCACTAGTATTTTTTACTAATGGCGCACCACTGGTGCGCCATTAATATCTGGTATGCTAATGGTGCACCAGTCAGTGCACCATTAGTATGTAACACCATGCACCATTAGTACGCCTCCCGGGGGGCCATATGTAACCATGTGCTTTGCCATACTAATGGCGCACTCTGTCGTGATGCGTATCCTTTGGCATACTAATGGCGCACCTTGTGGTGATGCGCCATTAGTATGAATATTTGTTTTTTTTTACTTTTCTGATTTTTGCACAGGTTACAAAATATATTATTGGACAGAATATAGACAGCAGCACTCAGCAACAACAGATTCATCGAATACAATAGAAGATTAGTCTCCGAATACAATTCATCATATTAGTCTCCGAATTCAAAAGACCGAACAAAGATAAAAAATTACAAGTCTCAAGACCGCGAGTATCGAGTTTGTCTTCGCATTACAAGTCGATATCGATCATCTAAACTACCATCACATAGAAGAGAGCTGCGGTCATCACGATGAGCATCATCGCGATCAAACTAGTCTTCATCCGGTTCCTCCAACGCTCCCTCCTCTCTCCCGCTAGATAGCGGGCGTATCTAGATTCGGCCTCCGCCCTAGTGGTGTACCCTTTGTAACTGTTACCGCTGAAACAGTGAACCTGTCTCCGACACTCCCCCCAGTCGTCGTAGACTCCGGAAACCTTACCCTTGTACACGACATACGACGACATCTCTATGCACAAGCCAAACAACAGACAATACATAAGCAATATGTAAGTATGCAACAAAAGGATCGGAAGAGAAAAGCAAGACATTAATAGCACGATTCATGGTCCTACTAATAAATAGCATCGATTACATCTAAGTTGAACGACTGTCCAAACCAAAGAGACATACGAATTCATTAAAGTTTAATTACAACATGAGCCAATCAATGTTTCAGAACTACACATCACTACTTTCGACTCGACTCATCGGACAGGAGCGTGGATGAAGCCGCCGTCTGTCGTGATGGTCATGAAATCACGGTTGTTGTCACCCTGCATTTGTAGCGTTCCATCTATCTCATTGTTGGACGGTTGATATCCGAGGAAGAACTGCCCCAAGGTATGAATTACATCTTGATGGATAATGTCCGCAAACTCCGACTGGATGCGAAAGAATTCTTGTCTGAGGTCCGCGTCCTGGATTGCCGACAAGTTCGCGGCCCAATCTTTGAGATTATCTGGTAGCAGAAGGTGATGATGGTCCCTTACGATCGCCCGCATGTGATGGAGGGCGTAGTAGGCATCCTTCTGACCGCCAGGCGGCTGCTTGACGCAGCAGAACTTCGTATGTGTGAGAACATGTGCTTGCCGTACATACGAACTGCCCTGGTGAAGGTGCCTCTAGATTTGGCGTAGCCGGGGAGAACATCATCAAGAAATTTCTTGACATTTGTGTAGTCTATCCTGGAGTTACGGTTCAGGTCGAAATACGTGGCCATGGAATATTTCGGGCTTAAGAGGATGAGTGTGCAATGTGTGTCACTGCACAGAACACAGAATGTTAGGAAAAAGAAGAACGATCGAAATTTAAGAAATCATATGTTACGGGGCGGTTAAGGTATGACTTACTCGGGAAAGTAAGCCACAAGGAAGTTATCCTTATCTGGGTTTGCCAGAATGACGCCTTCGAGGTGTGAACTCGCAACTTGGCGGTCCCCAGCGCTGCTCAAGTGCTTGGCATGCATGTAGAAGGGGTCAACTATCACGATGTCCGGGGTCTTGTCTCTAATGATCCGCATCTCCATACTCAGCGAAAACAGCCGAACGAAGGTGTAGTGCAGCGGATGAAGGTTAAACATAGCAAAGGTGTCATCAAACCGCAGGACGATCGTACCCCCGATGTCGCCATCCACAAAGCCCTTGCCCTCTGGCACCTTGGCCACGAAAACCGGGTATGCCACATCATTCTCTCTGAGACGCCGCTTCTCCAAAGAAAGAACACTGTCGTGCAGACTCCGCATAGCACCGGTTGCAGCATTGAGCATATTTGGCGGTAGCATCGCCCTACCCGCCACATGCACCCTCCTCGAGATATCCTTAGGTGAAGGTGGCCCGTCCTGAGCACGGATCGAACTCGGTGCCGGCTGGCTCGCACCGGCGCCCTTGTTAGTATTTCGTTTCCGTCCCTTCTTCTTGATCTCCTGTAATGGGACCGAGTTCTGCTCACAGACCGCCTTCTTGAGCGTGTTGGGGCTGATAATATTTCGCACCTCAGCTATCTGAGGCTCAGTGAAGGCGGTAGCTGGAGGCGTCTCCTGAGAACTGAACGACAGACGACGCCTGTTGCAATTGGATTTCTCCGCCGTACCAGCTAGATTGCGGTCGTCTTGGTCGTGTTGTTAAACATGGCCAACCTTGGCCAGTTAATGTTGTCGTTGTTTTTATCTGCGCCCGAACGAATCAGGTTAAAATCGCCTCCCACCATGAGTGGAATCTGCGCAGCAGCAAGATCCAGCACCTTGGCTTCCAGTTCTCCCAAGAACTCAGCCGAGCGGGAGTGATCGGCTGGTCCGTAGACTTGCACGATCGCGAGTTCGCGGAGCGATGCTCGCACGTGGATTCTGGCCGCAAGGAAGAAAGTACCAACCTCCCAGGTCAGTACCTCATAAGTGGCACAACAAAAACCAAGCAAAATGCCACCAGAGTGGCCGTGCACTGGGGCTATGATGCCAAACAAAGCGCTTTAAGGGGTCAATAGCTAGGATGTCCTGATGCCGTAGCTCTGATTTGATTGTTACCTGGAGCCCTACGATATCTATCGTCTCTTTCCTAATGACTCCTTCAATTGGGTGCGCCGCCCCGCGTGACCGAAGCCACGAATGTTCCAAATGAGCGCCCGCATCTAAATGACACGGTTCCGAAGGCGCACCCCTTGGAGGTGATCGCCTTAGCCACGCGCCTCACCTTGCCGCAGCGAGGCGAGGGGGGGGGGGCAGCAACCCCTATTGCTGTATCCCCGTCGGGCTGGATCGCTGGCACCAGCGAGGACTCAGCCTCCAGTGCCAGGCATTCCGCGTGTTGAGCAGCCGCCGCTGCCAGCGCTGCCTGCGCCTGCTCCTTAGCATGAATCAGCGAGATGAGCTCGGTCACCCCACCGTCACCCATCGGTTCCACCCTGCTCTCTCCCAGAACCTCATCCATATGTTCGTCCGAAAATAAATCGAGGATTGTAAAACGCGGCAAGGGGTTACCTGAGGTTTCCAAGTTCTTCTGAGCTTGCAGGAGTTGGGCGCGTTGGAGCGAAGGCAGGTTGCCTTTGGCACCCTTGGCGCACGTACTGACCCGCACGGGAGGAACCTGCCCCTCCACCACGGCCTTGGAGCGCTTGGCCTTTGGGATGGGCGCCGATTGGGACATCTCCTGCGCGAGCGGAGTGGGGACAGGAATCGCCAGGGCCATCACCGCCTGGCACGGCGTCACCGGAGCCCCCAAGATCTCCGCAGCACTCCCCGCCTCCGCGCACACCTTGCGCACCGCCACCTTCTTGAGCTGCTTCACCACGCCGAGCTTGCTGCTGCTGCGACCGCCTTGCGTTGGAGAGAGTGAGGGGCGAGGCAGCGAGTCCTCCGACACCGCGATGGGGGTGCTCGCCTCACCCAGTGGCTCCACCAGCTGCGAGGGGGCCACCACCGCCTCCATCCGCACCAGAGGTGACGTGACCGAACCCAGGTTGGAGCCGTACTGGTTCGGGATGGAGAGGTCCATCTCCGACGATCCTCCGGCCAGGGATTGCTCCGCCCTGGGCTGCAGCGCACAGGCCGTCGCTCCTCCTTGCTCGGTGATTCCCAGCTTCTCCCAAGCCGCCGTGTCGATGGAGTCGTCCTCCATGCTTGCGTCGTGTTCTTTGTCATCGTCTTGGCCTTCGCCTCGCCCCGTCCCGTCCGGGCCCTTGCCATGAGGAGGAGGGGGAGGGGAAGGGAGAGTGGGCGCCGCCAGTTGCGCCGGGGGGAGCCCGGGCTCGACGGAGATGTTGTAGTCGTCGCTGTTGAACCAGATTTGGACCATCTCACGAAGCTTGCGAGGGTTGCGGTAGGCAAAGCACATGCGCACTGGCCCGGGCCGGATCAGTGACTCCTCATCAACCTGCAGGGGGCGGCCAAGCATGGTGGTGGCCGCCATGAGCCGGTCGGAGCGCCGTTGCTTTGGAGGGATGCCACCCAGCTTGACCCACACCTCCGGCATCTCCAGTCCTTTGGGAGCATCAAGGATCGCATCACGAATGTCCACCATGAGATCACTACTAGGGAAAAGCCTATACACAGAATCTTACCAGCAGCGCTCCTCAAAATACCACGCTACTGCTATTTAGCAGCAACGCGTGATATCAAAATGCGCTGACGCGCTACTGCTATAATTGCCATGACCTTGCCCCCCCCCCCCCCCCCCCCCCCGCTAGTTATAGCAATAGCGCACTATACTGAACAGCGCTACTGCTATAGAAGTTAGCAGCAGCGCGCTTCTAGGAAAACCGCTACTGCTAAGATCAACCCACAAGTTTAGTCCCACCTCGCTCCGCGAACAGGGTGTTTACCACCTTAAATATGTTATTTCTGAAACTACCAGAACCAGTTGGTCTTCACTGAACTCTATGTGTAAAATTTGTGGCCGCAATATGAGTCCTCTCCGGTTCCTATACCGGAGAGGACTCATATTGACAATTCAGATTGTACACAAAAAGATCATTGATGGCCAATGTATTTTTGTATTGATATTTTTTTTTTTGTATAGTTACACTTAGCAGTAGTGGTTTATATACAAAGCGCTACTGCTATTCAGATTAGCTGTAGCACGTTTTGGCAAACGTGCTACAACTATCCCTACCTTATCCCCACGCGCACGACCGGCCCTCACTCACACTCTCACTCTCGCCTGCGTGCCGATAACCGTCGTCATGCGTCGTCGCCGCCGCCGCCTTCGTCCGTCCGCCGCCGAGGTACTCCCCTCCTTCCGTCCCTCCTCCCTCCTCCTCTCACATCCTCCCTCCGCCTGCGGGCCGCCCCTCACTCCTCCGCCGCCGCCCTCCTCCCTCCGCCTGCGGCCGCCCCTCCTCCCTCCTCCGCCGGCAGCCCTCCTCCCACCGCCCTCGACCTCGCCGCCCCTAGCTACCTCTCCGTCGCCCCCCACCCCCTGCCACTAGTTAGTACTAGATTTAGTAGTAGTGGATGTTAATTTAGGGTTCATAGCTAGTACTAGATGTTGCTTAGTTAGTACTAGAATTTTAGTAGTAGTAGATGTTAATTACTAGTAGTGATGGTACTAGTTAACTAGAGCGGTATGATTAATAGTAGTTGTAGTTGAACTACTTTAGTTGTAGTTGAACTAGTTTAGTAAGTAAATTAATAAACTAGTTGAACTAGTTGAATTAATAGAACTAGTTGAACTACTTTATTTTTAGAAAGAACTAGTTTTTTTTTCTATTTATAGTAAGTTTATATTTAGTAAGAACTAGTCTATTTATATATAAAAAGTACTTGATGGGTTCACCAGAAAAAAGAGAATAATAAATAAATTACCACAAAAATCAGAAACATTAGGCCGTTTATTTAACATCCTAGAATTTTATAGCCATTAGATAAGATTTCAGTGAAAAACATCCTAGAATTTTATAGCCATTAGATAAGATTTCAGTGAAAAATTACCCATCATTGCCATTATTTATGAAAAAACCTTTCGTATAGATGTCATATACAAAAAAAAACAAAGCTAAAGAAAAGAATTTCTCACGTCTCTCTCTTCCTCCAACCCTAAGAAAATTTTCCTCCATCCGTCTCCACGAAGCTAGGGTTCGGTGTCCATGATGAATTCGGCATACACGGCAGGGTCATCGAAGCATCAAACCAAAGGGAAAAGAGCAAGGGAGATAGGAAGGAGGATCTGGAGGAGATGCTCACGTGGATGGGATTGGATGAAGGAGTGTTTGATTTTGATTATTGAGGAGGCTGATGCACCACTCTAAGGGATACAACCAATCAGTTCACGCCCAAATCCCTGTTCACCAATGGTGTTCCTCACGGAATCTTCCTAACTAGGTAATTTCTCCTTCAATTCCTTATTGCTCAATTTAATGGCGCTGTAGATATTAATTCGTGGTTATTTTGTTGCTTGCCTGGCCGGAAGTATTGTTGGCAAATCCACCAGGTAGAGCTAATTTCGCGTGCCGATGCGTTTCCGGCCGGCCGCAAATTAATTAGTCAGCCAGCTAGCATACCTAGATTTGCACAGGAGGAATCAATTTGCTTCGATGCTTATCGTGTACGTTTGTGTTGAGGTCTAGCTAGAGTAAGTTTCACGTGCGTGCGAGCTTTCCGCCGGCGAAAAATCAATCGGCTAGGCAGCGTTGCTAGCTTTACACAAGAGGAATCAATCTGTTGTGCTGCTTGTCGTGTACGTGGATGTTCAGTCCAACTCAATCGTTTGATCCATACAACGGCTGGGGTATGTTGATTCCACGACTCTCACCCCGCGGCGGCGTTCACTCAATGTGTCATCATCAACTACTATTATTTGATTTATTTCTCTAAGATGTACACTGATATTCTTTCGTTAGTTGTTTGAGACCGATTCGTCTACGTAGAAAGAAGGTATTGTCTAGGTGATATTTGGTATACAAGTTAAAGAAAATATCAAACCTCAAGATGCATTGACTAGGCCGTACTGAGCGCGAGGACGACGAAGACTGACGGTGGCTGCTCTCATAGTGGTCCAGATCGGGTGCCTCCTCGGAAATCGTCCTCATTCCCATCTCCACAGGTAGAGCTCAAAGCCCTCGATCACTGCCTTCTCACAATATAGTAGTGCAGTATGATAGTAAACAGATTGATGGGCGATATATATGAACAACTTACTCCAGCATGATACACCAAATTATATATTATGTCTTTTTTAGCAGCACCATCAGTTGGCAATGGCATCCTCTAAATTTGCTTGCAGTGCGGTACATCAGTAGTACAGCAAGAGAATGCGACGCTAGATAGGGGTGGTCATTGTTCCTGATTGGGATGAGAAACGAATTTAGAGATTTTCCCACTTCTTACAGGCGAGAGACCCTGTTTGTTCACCAACAAGAACCTGCACGCATCTGCATCATGCATCTCAACTCAACATCAACAGGTTATGTTCATGTGATCCAATTGTTCATGCAGGTTCCACATCAGGTAAACAGAACTCCTACTGTGCCACGTGCACCTATCTGACCGAGCTAGGCACCCACACGTACATAAAATGCAACATCTATTTCAACATATAATAGAGCATATGATCAATCTCTATAATATAGATCATTATTTTCTTTGATTAATCATTTCTTTGTGAAGTACTGCACACAGCCACAAAGAAGATGCTATCCGTGACATAGGAGATAGGACAACGTCAAGGAATTTTGGTAGAGTTCAAGTTTTTTACCAATTAAATTCTTTTAGAACCAATATCTCCATCTGTAATAATTAGCACAGCCTAATGTGTGCCATGCCCATAAGCTCACTGCTACACAAACCTACAAAGTCTATTCCAAACATGATACCTCTGTGTCTTCCATTTCTTCCATAACCTTTCTATTACTATTTTAAGATTTTTATCTCGCATGGACATAAACGTACCATCTGACCCATGAATCCTAAATAATATATCGGAAAAGCATGCATACCTCAGTAGGCAGAGTAGCAGACCAAGCTCTATGAGTACCTATGGCAGGGTGTCTTCCATTAAATTCTACAGACACTACTACTATTCAACACTGCAAATGCAATGAGCCCCATCCACGGCATGCCGTCCAGGCATACGTTAACTTAACCAACCCCATTATGAAGCAGTCAGGGCTACAGACTCCATATGCATGGTACAATACATTTGGTATGACTCGAGGTTAATTTCTACTACAAGCACCTCTGTTTTACATTATTGTGAAGGCTAATCCGTGGCCGGCATATATTTTGGGCATATATTTCGGTCACGGCAGGGTTCAAAAAGTGATTACGGATGAATAAAGAATTGCAGCATCCATGAAATGATGGAGGTATATACATGGGTATCATGCATGGACCCTCTATAAGATAATGTATATATATATATGGACACACACACACACACACATAAGCAAATAATTTGTCTTCTTTCTATTGTGATTTCAAATTTATTTGATTCAGTGTACATAATTTATAGGCCCTCCATTTATGAATAGATGATGTGGGAGACATTGATGCAGAACCAAATAAGTATTTTTCGTATTTTTCACACTTACTTTTCATACCAACATGTTGTCATGAATTTATAAATAGAGCGTGCAGGTTCCGAATATCGCATACATGTTACACATCCTTGCTAAATATACACTGGAAATGGGTATAGTTTAATAAAAGGACCCTTTATCGAGAATAAAAATTGGATTTACTATGTATACCACAATTTTCCATTCAGTTTTTTTCACAATAATTGTGTTGTCGTTCTATTGCTTAAAAACAAGGACTAATGATATGTCTACCTCTATTACTTACCGACTTTACAATATGCCTATTCATATTTTTCAATCATCAAGCACTTAATGCATGACAGGGAAGGGGATAGTGATAACCTAGGTCAACTGTGTAAGACATGGTAATGTAATTAATATGTAAACTACTAATAAAATATTATCAAGTAAGAAGGTAAATAGTTAACGTTATTGTGTATATATATGGATAGGTCAACATGACTGGACATGGAGCAACTCGACAAGACATTGCGGACAACAAAAACCTAGGTGATTAATGCCTAATACATATCAAGATTTAAATCAATTTGCGGTACAATACATCATGGAGTTGCATAAAAATATAGTCTAGGAGTGTTGAAATCCATTATCTGCCCACACGAGGGAGATACATGGGCTGTGTTTTCTAATTATGTATATTGACAAATAATTAATCTAACTATATGAAGATGTACTCTGTATAACATTTCAACATTTCGGAATAAAGGGACATCCGACATGGATAGGCCCCTTTATTGATGTATATATAGTACATAAATGCACACTGATTTCATATACCGAAATTAAAATAATCACTTACATTAAACAATCATTATAATGAAAAATAATATATTAATCTTGCACAGTGTTACAAAATTTACATGTGCCTACACGGAAACAATGATAACTATTAAATATGTATCTCAAGAATAAAAAAAACAATGCAACATGATAAAAATGCAAGGCACATGATAAAAAAAATATAATTCGTACATCAGGCGTGATCATAAAATATTGTGTTGGTACAACATGCATAATTAGTAGGGCAACGATTAATCGATAAATACAAATCTATAAGACAATACTATGAGTTTTATTTATAAATGTCATCACATTTGGTTTCAATTTAACATTACACAAATCAACAAATACTTTTCAATTGTTAGAAATTTCAAAATTCTAGCCCGCGCATTGAGCGGGCCACTTTGCTAGTTAGTCAAAAAAGACAATGAAAAGAAACTGGGATTACACGACCGATGTCGAGAAACAACGTGGTCCTAAACGAAGTCTTCTCCCTCCCCGGACTCCCTTCGTTGAAGATAGTATTTTTTTTGGACATTCTTTAAATGACCTCAACTTTTGCAAGCAGGTGAGCATGCACATGCTAGGCATCCATGCCATATTTGAAGGAGAAAAATATTTAAAATAATAACCATCTGCTTAATTATTTTTTTATTTTTTAACATAGCTAATAAATACAAATGGATAAAATTACAAATAATAAATGCTTTTCAAAAAGCATTTAATAAATATTTGAAGGAAATTTTTGAAATGATAATTTAAAACAGTTACTTAAAACTATAATTTTGAACAGGTTTCCAATTTTTTTGAACAGGTTTCATATTGAATTATAAACATCAAAAAGGAGAAACTGAATTAATGAAAAAAGAAAAGAAGAACAAAAGAATAGAAAAAAATGCTTAGCCCTTGGCCCAAAATTGTACCGAATTTAAAAAATGTCTCCGTTTTTGCAAAATTTGTTCTCGCATTCAAAAAAAATGGGAATTTAAAAAATGTTTGTGTTTCCAACTTTTTAAAATTTAAAATATGTTCATGTTTCTAAAACTGTTTACAAACTGAAAACAAATGTTCACAGTTTGTTAAAAATTAAGCTTTCAAAAATGTTCCTGTTTTCTTAAAAACTAAAAAAATTAGCCATTTAAAAATTTGTTAGGAACTTGATAAAATGTCCACTGTTTCAAAATTTGTTCACAAATTCAAAAACATTTGACAGTTTCAAAGTTTTTTTGTGTTTCTGATTTTTTTTGTTTATTTTTCCTTGTTTTTCAAAACATGTTCGTGGTTTGTCTGTTTTAAGAAGTGTTTGATTTTCCCAAAAAAAGAAAATTATGCTTTTAAAAAAAAGGTCATGTTTTTCAGAAAACATTTTGGAGTTCAAGTAAAATCATATAGTCCTTAGTCCGTGCCCCCATAGTTCGTGTGGTGGTGGCTACAGTTCCTCTTTTGCTACTTCTTTATGATTTCGTGGTGTTACTTAGACACCAACGTTCATCAGCTCAGGTGGCTGTCATCTTGCATTCAGCAGACCCAAGTCGCGAGTTTGACCTCTCGGCGGTGCCTTTATTTTCTGGATTTATAGGATACAGTAGCTTTATGCTCGCTCGCGCTTGCTCTATTGGGTTGGCAAATTCTCTGGCGCCCTGTGCGAATATTGGAATGCGACATATAGGAGCTCCAATGTATGGCCCATATGATTCCCCAAAAAAGAAACGGAAATGTTAACGCCCACACGTGTGGCATTTAGAAACCCGCCCACACGCACTTGATGCCGTTCAATCTATCTGCACGAATTTTATAGCAATTGCAATCGGGGTCCAATGCCACGTAAGCAAACGATGTTGTGTGGGCGAAACACTCCTCGCCCGAACGCGTGCGGCAGTTGACAATTCAGCCCGAACGCTTAGATGTCGAATCTTCAAAGCATCTGCCGAAGGACCAGCGCACCTTATCCTCTCGCCTCAGGCCCCCACCCCCACTCCACTCGCTAGAGCGGCTGTGGCGGAGCCTTCTCCCCGCATCAACGGCGGCCTCCGCGTCAACAGCGGCGGGCATGGAGGAGTGCAGCTACGCGACGAGAAGCTCCGCTGCTCCCGCGGAAGCCTTGCGCCGAGGAGCTCCCCTCCACCCACCCCGCATCGACGGAAGCCCCATGACGGCCTGACATGGAGGAGTGCGGCGGCGGCGCTCTCCCTTCGTCTCCGTGCGCGGCGGCTGCGCTCTCCCTTCGTCTCCGTGCGTGGCGGCGGCGGCAGAGGTGTGCATGCGCACAGCAGAAGGATGGTGCCGCGAGCAGTTTTGGCGGCGGGTTCGATTCCGGCGAGGACAAGAAGGCCGCCGCGCTTGGGGCTGCATGGTCCGACGACGCTTCTGCTACGCGGGCGATTTGGGCTCGGCTCCACCCCATGCAGCGGCCGGTGCCCCCGACGACTATCGCCTCTTGCCGTGAGCCGAGCTGCCAGTGCTACCGCCGCGCTCTAGGTACTGCTCGTCGCAACCCCAGAGCAACCTCCTCCCACTCCTCCAACTGGCGCCACTTCCCTCAATGGTGAGTCCATCCCCTGCTAGATACATCCGGGGGGCTAGCCGCTGGATGCTCTGCTTCATCAGTGTCGCATTGCCCCCAAATTTTGGCGCTCTGCATTTTGCTAACTGTTGCTGCTAACTGCTATTTTGGTCCATGTTCTGTAGCGTTGTTGCTGACTAATGTGTGCTAGTAGCTAACTCATGGAGACGATAGGGGGAATGGAACTATGTGCATTGGTCAGTAGAGATTCCCCTGGCTTCCTCCTAGCCTTGCTTTTTTCTGTAGCAACTTCATCTTGTGAGAGGAAGCCAAGGGGATCACGAAGTTATGTAGTGGAGTTGCCATGAAAAATTTGTTGCCATGGGCATAATATGTTACGAGTAGTTGCCATGGCTTTGATTAAAAAAATCCATGGCAAATTTTGAACATACATTTGCCATGGCAATTTTTCATCATTTTCCTTATCATTTCATATTCGTGGCAAATTATTCTATGAAACCATGGTAAATTTGAAAAAAAATCCAACTACAATTTTTGATTATGCATTTTTTCCATGGCAAATTTGATCATTTTTTGTGTTGTTTCACCTACACAACAATTTAATCATACTAAAAGATGGCAAATATTGGTAAAATACCATGGCAAATTTGAACATGCATTTTTGCCATGGCAAATTTGATCATACATTTGCCATGGCAAATTTAAAATATGCATTTTTTTGCCATGGCAAATTTGAAATATTCATTTTTTCTGCCATGGCAAATTTGAATATGCATTTTGCCATGGCAAATGTGAAGTATGGCAGTTTTTGCCATGTCAAATCTGAATATGCAGTTTTGCCATGGCAAATTTAATCATTTTTTGTGTTGTTTTCTCATACATGGCAATTTTAATCACATAAAATATGGCAAGTTTTGGTAAATACCATGGCATATTTGAACATGCTTTTGCCATGGCAATTTTCTCTTTCTTTTTAACATGGAAAAATTGCTTCATATTTTTTGACCATGGCAATTTACTTTCATGGAGCATGGGCAACTGTAGTTTACGGAGCATGTTAAAAAGCAGGTGGGCAACTGCTTATGGGCAACTGTAGTTTTGCAGTGCACATGGCAACTGCCCGTAGTGTGCTTTAAAAGCAGGTGGCAACTGTCTTTTTTTACCTGAGTTTGCCATGTGTTTTGCAGGGTACACGGCAACTGCCTAGTGTACACGTAAGCAGATGGCAATCTTTTACCGAGTTGCCATATGTTTTTGGTACATGGCAACTGCCCTAACGTGCATGTACATGGCAACTTCCCTAACGTGCACGTAAGCAGATGACAACTCTTCCTTTTTACATGGCAACTGCCCTAGCATGCTTGTGAGCACATGTCAACTCTCTCAACTGCTTAGTGTTAGTATGTGGCAACTCCTAAAGTTTTGGGATCATGGCAACTACATTATATCAGACCATACATGGCAACTACAGTTGAGAAACCATGGCAACTGCAGTTGTCCGACATGGCAACCGTAGTTCAGCGACATGGCAACTGCAATTAAACGAACATGGCCAAGGGTCTGGACCATGGCAACCGCGGGCGCGCGGTGACCGTCACGCGTGTCGTGCGGGACCAGGAGGTACGAGGCCTGACATACGGGCATGTGGGCATTATCAACTTCGCCCACGCGCACGCGTGTGAGAGGGATCGGGAGGGAAAAAAGAGGCGTGTGGGCGCTAGTTGTTTTGCGCACACGTAAGTGTGTGGGCTGTTCCTTTTATACACCACACAAAATGTGTGGATGGACTCCCTAACGCCCACACGTGTGGCACTTGTCGGCGTCCTAGATTTACTCATGTTTCAAAAATAGATACCATCGCAATTTTATTTGCCCCAAGGCAAATTAAGTTCAAGCATGGCAAATGTAGTTTAAGGGTCATGGCAATGTTCTTTTCCTTTAGCAACACGGCAAAATCTACTTTCCATTTGACAATGGCAATGTAACTCGTCCCCCGGCCTAGACGTCGACTAAGATGCCGACCAGGAGGTCGTCCTCCATGATGAACGACCATGATTTTTTTGTTTTGTTTTTTGAAAACATGGCATTTGTTTGAATTTTTATGTGATGGCAAGTTGATATGCACCCCCGCTGCAAAACTTGCCATGTTTTTAGCTTGGGAAACAACAGTATTTTCCATGGCAAATTCATACAATTTGCCATCATATAGCAGTAGAGATGTCATGGCAAATTTTCAACCAATTTTTTTCCTTGGGTACAATCAATATGAAGTTTTTCCGTTGGCATTGTTTGCTGCTTAGACCATGGTAATTGCAATACTTTTAGACCATAATTTTCATAACCATATCAATAACAGCAATTTTAATAGAAATCATTCGTATACAGCAACTCGATCAAACTTGTTGCGCCATGGCATTACATATATATGTACATATATCATTTTGTACAATACTTTTCCATGTACACTTTGCAAACTTGTTGCCATGGCAAAAAAATTCTGACACAAGTCAAATTGTTTTTGTTGGCACGTATGTACTATAGCAACTGTATTGTTTTTAATTTTTATAAACACATGTTCTTGGTGCTGATTTTTTGGCTTGTTTTAGTGAAGCAATAGGTAACAGGGCTGCATGTGCTTTTTTTCGTTGCCAGCGTCATGTTGTGCCTACAGGAAATCATTTGGTCTGGGTTCGATCCCGCACGAAACATGTATGTTGATACAGGGTGTGTGGTAGGGTGGTCCTCCTGCCACACGTGTGGACGGTTCTAATATTTGCCCACACATGGCACGTGTGGGCTGTCTTCTGCTCACACCACACACGGTGTGTGGGCGGGTGTGGCTCCCCCCACACGTGTGACAGTTAGCGTGACCGAAAAGAAAAGTACGGCGTCTACGTTCCGTTGGGTCGAGTCGATACGATTTGCCAAAGGTTAATATTTTCCTTTTTTATATTTACTAGTGGAGGGGGTTGTATCGAAGTGGGGCGCATCATTAAATATGATGTGTGTTTATTATTTCAACAAGGAGTTTTGTAGCATATATATACAACAGATTTTGTTTTTGTTTTAGTATCAGAGGTAGGCCCGTTTTCAAAATTCGCCATAAGGCCTCCCGAATATCAGGACCGGCCCTGAGTGTCCAATCAAGCCTTTTCTCTTTCTTTTTATCTTTCCAGCCCCAGCAACTATATACACCTGTGATGGGAAGCGTGCTAGTGCTACGCTCGGTGGCAGCAAATTCAGAGGCTTCACTTTCTCCACTTATTCACCATTTTTTTTTAAGGAGGATGTACCCGGCCTCTGCATCTAGACGATGCATGCAACAATTTTATTAATTATTCACAAAGACCCTATAAAGTAATGTATCAGTTCGCCTTAAGCAACCATATTGGCAACACCTGCTGCTACACCTATCCCCTTGATAAATGGGTGCCGAATATCCAAGCCTAATACCAAACGCATCAAAGCCTAACATCTAAAACCGGTTGCCCCAGCCTAACCACATACCAGGACTGGTTCACATACCGGTCCGACGAACTCACAGTGGGCACCACATGCGCACCTGCAAAGCCCGACACCACCGTCTTCCATCGATCCATCTTCAGAGCAGAAACTGACGCATCGACTGAGTCAGGCCTCACTGTGTCATCAACGCCACCACGACGCCAGACAGCTTCGTCCTCCTGCGCGAGTCCATCCCCGCACTTCAGACACCAAATCTGAAATGTGCCACACCGTAAGATCCATCACCATCAATGTGCAGGATGAAGTACCACTCCACCAAAGATGCGGTTCGCTGGTCCCAAGCCCGTGTACACCTCCAAGAATGACACCTCCCAAGGGGGAAACGACACAAGCGCGTCGCCGTCTTCCGATCTACCGATCTAGGGTTTCCCCTGGAGGTAGCAGATAGTGGTCTAGAACTTCTTCACGGTGATGCCTTCAAGAAAAGAACGACACTGAAGAGCGCCGCCATCGCCGGCCTTGGCATCTAGCCAAGAGCAGGTTTTCACCTAGATCTGTTCGAAGAACTCCATCGAGCTTCTTGTGCACAGATCGCTGCCTTCTCTGCTGGAGAATAGATCCGCAGCCGTCCACCGCCACGGCGGGTCCCCATTCTGCCCTCGCAGCCGTGGTGGCACAGCCTCCGCCGGAGATCCCCGGGCCACGCATCGGTAACCAGGGACACGCCATCCACCGCCGCCGACCAGGCCCAGTCGAGCCGGCTACAACACCGACGCCATCGCGCCGAGCTACAACACCGTCGCTGGGCTGCATCACGGTCTACCGGCCTCGCGGCCGACGGATCCACGCGCGCCCGCCACCAGGAGCCCCGTCGATCCCGCGTTCCCCACATGGAGCAGCCATCCCGCGCTGCTGAGATCCTGTGCAGGGGAAGGAGAGAAGAAGCCCCACCGCCGCCACCGCCGTGCACGGGCTTCGCCCGGCGGACGCCGTCCGGTGGCGGCGAGAAAGGGGCTGGGACGAGGAGATCTAGAGGGCCGGCGGCGGATCTGGTCTCCCGTGACGCAAGCGGGGAGCCCCACTTATTCACCATGATCAACGTGCATGTGGCTTCGTAGGCCGAACGTCTGTGGAAATGCATAACGGTAGTAATACTCTAGTGCGTAGTAAACTCTCCCCATTGGTTCCGGATTGAACATACAGACTCCCGATGACAGCTAGGAAGAAGGGAGCAGGCTCGTAAACAGAGGTCTCCGATCCCGGCAAGAACACTTTCCGAAAGTACCTTTCGCGAATTCTTCAGGTAGGGAGAAAGTAAGATGCATTCCATCCATGTGGCCGCCAGTTAGTCATGGAGGTGTGAGGCCGGTGCCGGTGCTTCGCTATCGCCGCCTACACGGCTCCATGTCAGCCCTGCACTTCTTTCAGGTGTAAAGTCAAGTCGCCACCTACCACTTGTTGTTCAGGAATATGCACGCCCATCCATCTCATGATTCAGCTCTGAAAGGATCTCTTACCAAAAGGTCCACCCCATTCTTCTCCTTGGCCATGGTCTTTTTTTCTCCATTCGGAAATTAGATAGATGTCACATCCTTTTTATCTCTACTAGTACTCCCCTATTCCTACTTGGTCAGGTATAATATGGATCAGTGCACCGGCATACTATTCAGGCCTAACTGGTACAGTTCATGTCTGGTGGCATGTCAACACATAAAACCGCCAATTCAACCAATCGTCCCGATGTTATACGCACTATCTATTGTTACGGTGTTCTCAACATCACCAATCATCCTGAAAGCCAAATTACGAACAATTTGCACTAGAGGAAATATTCTCCACATGGTAGAGACAGAGGAAACATTTGTGCCGTGCGCGCCGTCGATGACAGGGATGCCACGGGTTTCCTTCGGGCAGATTGCGAGGTTTCGGCTTTTTCCCGGACCCAGAGAGTTGTGAGTGATCATCGCTTTACTTAGTACAAATATAAAGCTCGTGCAGAAAGCTAAGTATGTACATTGGGAGGGACCAGCAGGTTAAGTATATGACTAATCATTCTGGCCGATGTCCCTACGCACCAAAACTCATCCTCTTGTTGTTTCTCTCCTCGACAGCTAGTAGACCAGCACAGCTCCCAAGCCATGTGTTTTTCACGTTTGGTGAGCTGTGGCTTTCATCTTGTACCTTTTTTTTTTGGAAAAGAAATGCAAAATCTGCATTACTACGTGGACGAAGCTGACTCACTCGCCACTAAAGCTTTTACATCAGCAGTTACATTGTCTGCATTTAGCTCATCATACAGGTTCATAGAACATCCTTTGTGTGCAAGTACATGAGCTAAATTATTACAATTCCTACTAGCAAAGCTAAAGGTGGTCTGATAAAAGTTTTTGCTCAGGACATCCTTGAGCTCCGCTAGCACTCTGTAGACAATCGATCGGTCTTGTTCTTCCTGCTCTGCCCCTTGTTTTAAAAGCATGGAATCAGTTTCAAAGCAGAGGGCAGTGATTCCCTTGGATGCAGCCAGCTTTGCACCATAAAGAGCAGCCAACGCTTCTGCATGAATAGGATTTGCAAGGTTCTCCAATCTTCCTGCTCCACATGCTTGGACTACTCCATTATGATCCCGAATAACAGCCCCCCAGCCGCCACTATTTGTTTGAGGCTGAAAAGCCCCATCAATGTTCATTTTTAGCTCTCCGTGTTGAGGCGGCTTCCAACCTTCTTGCATTGTTTTCTTGAGACCCTTTTCCTTCAGGAAAGCTTGATAATATTCATTCGTCTGTTTAGTGACAGTGTAAACTATATCATCATTACTTCGTATTTTACCTTCCTCTCTTATGTTGTTCCGCTCATTCCACAGCTGCCACAAGAGTACAATCACCTTGATATTATCTTCTTCTTCTAACTTCAAGATATCATTTATAAAATCTGCAGCAGTTTGTCTCTTTACCAGCCTCCTTCTTATGCTTTCCATTCCAAGCATTTCCCATATTTGAGCTACTCTTTTGCATTTGAGGAAAAGATGGCCACCATCTTCATAGGTTCGCTTACAGATTATGCAATCCGGGTCTACCTCCACTCCTCTTCTTCTCAGATTGTTGCTCAAAGCCAAAGAGTCGTGGCCTAATCTCCAAATGAAGTGCTTTATATGATTCGGGCACTTTAACTTCCAAATCTTTTTCCAGTTTACTTCATGTTCAACATTTTGCATAGATGGTCCTGCTACCCCTTTTTGGCTTCTCCTCCTCTCTTCCTCCACATAGACATGATATGCCGTCTTTACTGAAAACAAGCCTTTTGTATCCACATGCCAAGCCGGTTCATCATCATAGTCTATACTAATTGGGATACTTAAAATAGCCTTGACGTCTTCCTCCCAAAAATTCCTTTCCAGAATATCCCTGTTCCAACTTCCAGTCTCCGGGTTAATTAATTCAGCTACTAGATTCAGAGGGCTATTGCTTTTTGGAGTGCATGGTTTTCTAGTAAAGTTTCTAGGAATCCATGGGTCGTGCCAGATGCTCACCTTTTGGCCATCTCCAATTCTCCAAATTAGGCCCCTTTTCAGCAGGTTGATGCCTTTCAAAATACTCCGCCATGTATAAGACATTCCCTACCTTGCCTTTGCTTCCAACACATTTCCATCCGGGAAATAGCGAGCTTTGAGAACCTGGCCACACAAAGAGTTTGGGTTGTTTAAAAGTCTCCAACCCTGCCTGGCCAGCATGGCTATGTTAAAAGCATAGCAGTCCCTAAATCCCAGTCCACCTTCTCCCTTTGGCCTAGTTAATTTGTCCCAACTTAACCAATGAATTTTATTGTCCTTCTCCTGATTGCTCCACCAATATCTGCCAATTAGAGACGAAATTTGCTCACAAATTGTCCTAGTTATCTCAAAGCAGCTCATTGTATATGTTGGTATTGCTTGAGCTACCGCTTTGATGAGAATCTCTTTTCCGGCACGAGACAACATCTTTTCTTTCCATCCCTGTATCTTCTTCCATATTCTATCTTTCAGAAAACTGAAAATTTTCACTTTTGATTTTCCAATGTGCACTGGTAGCCCAAGATATTGCTCATTTGTTGTCTCACTCCATATTCCTAATGCATCCTTGATTTCCTTCCTGCACTGTTCGGTCGTATTTTCGCTGAATAGGATTGTTGTTTTGTCCTTGTTTATAGTTTGGCCCGAGAGAGACTCATATGTGGACAATATTTCCTTCAACTTCATGATATCATTTTCCTTAGCTCTACATAAGATGAGTCATCCGCAAAGAATAAATGTGAGATGCTCGGAGCTTTTTGGCAGACACGGACTCCTTTTATTGTGCTCTCTTCTTCAGCCTTGTACAACATGGAGGAGAAAGCTTCAGCACAAATGATGAACAAGTAAGGGGATAAAGGATCCCCTTTCCTTAGTCCTCTTTTTGGCACAATTTCTTCAGTTAGCTCTCCATTTACTTTAATGGTGTATTTCACTGATTCCACACACTGCATGATCAAATCCACAAAAGCATCACAGAAGCCTAATTTGCTCAGCATTTTCCTTAGGAAACACCATTCTACCCTGTCATAAGCTTTGCTCATATCTAACTTAATTGCTGCATATCCATCTTTCCCCTTCCTTTTGTTCTTCAAATAATGCACCGCTTCATATGCTAACAATATATTATCCGTGATTAATCTTCCTGGGACAAACGCGCTCTTTGGGATTAAAGAGATGGTAGTATTGTTCAATTCTGTAGGTAACCCCCCACCATTAAGAAAAGCCAGGACTTCAGAGGTAATTTTATCCCCAAAGAGGTGCCAGAAATGTTTATAGAATACCGCAGGCATCCCATCAGGGCCTGGCGCCTTCAGATCACCTATGGAGTTTATGGCCTCCTTCACTTCTGATTCCGAGAAGGGTTGCATCAGTTTTTCATTCATTTCAGGTGTAACTCTGGCTGGAAACTCGTCCATAAAATCTGGGGGGATGGCAGGCCTACTAGACTTGAAAAGTTCAACAAAATAATCCATCACGACCTTCTGCTTCTCCTCTTTCGCTTCTGCCCAGCTCCCATCTTCCTTTTTCAGTTTTCTGATATAGTTCCTTCTCCTTCTCTCCTTCACTGATGCATGGAAATATGATGTATTTCTGTCTCCATGTTGGAGCCAGTTTGAATGTGCTCTTTGCTTCCAATGCATCTCACGCTGATCTTCCAGTCTCTCCAATTTCTCTTTCAACAAGCTTTCCCTCGATATCGACTGTTGGGTTAATTGGTTCCTTATGCAAGTTTCTAGTTCCTCCTTAATCTGCCTAATTCTCTCATCTAAATCACCTAGAACATTTTTTTTCCCAGGATTTTAGCTTCATCGCCACCTTTCTACATCCTGCTTGGATACTTCCGTCTCCCATGGAGTTAAACTCCTCCCAGCCTTCAGCCACCACCTTTTCGCAATCTGGTTCTGATAGCCATTTAGCTTCAAACTTAAAATGTTCACTTCTAGGTAGCCCCTTTTTCTTTTGTGGTACTTTCTCGGTGATTATCATCACCGGACGGTGATCTGAATGATAGGGGTCACCATTAACCACCTTATATTCTCTAAATTTCTCTCTCCAACCTGGGTTCGCCACCGCCCTGTCCAGCCTTTCCTGTATATATCCTTCACATGAGTAGTTATTGTTCCTCCAGGTGAAGATATCGCCCACGTATCCTAGATCGAAAAGATCACATTCCTCCAGAGCTTGTTTGAAATTATCTACATAAGCTTGCTCCCTTCTCTTGCCTCCTTCTTTTTCATAGTCAAATAAGATTTCATTGAAGTCTCCTGCTACCAGCCATGGACGGTTTTGCTGATTGTTAAGGATTCTCAACAACTTCCATGTCAGGAATTTCCTCTCCAACTTTGCTTCTCCATAAATTCCGGTAAATCTCCATTTGAAACCTTCCTCGTTCTTAATTTCCAAACTGATATGGTACCTCGAGTAATTTATCAAGCTTGCATCTACCCCGGTTCTTCAGAACACTGCTATTCCTCCCCTGCCTTTGCCCTCACAGCAGCGTGCCCATAGATTGGTCAAACCTAGCTTCCACCTAAACTTCTGCAACTTTTCTTTGCACATTTTCGTCTCCGCCAAAAACAGAATATCAGGATCCTCTGACTTTTGAAGGTTCAGAAGACCCCTAACTGCCGGGGGGTTGCCAAGTCCCCGGCAGTTCCACACTATAATCTTCATTTGGCCTCGCAGGACTGTCCCGGCAGCCCCGCGTTCTCAATAGGTTTATTGGCTGTGACCGTGGTTTCTTCCTCCTTCTCATTTACTTCTTCTCCTCTTATTTTCTTTGGGTTAACCTCATGTGGTACCTCTATCTCCATTGGTTCTGGTCCCCTTTTTACTCCCAATTGGATACCCACTCTTACATCGCTCCCCTTAGTAACTCTGGCCTTCCTTTTATACTTCTTTCCTCCTACCTGCCCATCAGAATTATTACCGTCTACTTCCTTGGCCATGGTTTTCTTACTTTGCTTATTCACCATCTGGTCCTTGGCTAGGTTTGCTTCTCTTTTTTCCTTTTCAGTTTCACTTGATTCTTTTTCAGAGTTGCTGGCACTTGTCTCTTTTTCAGCCCCCAATTCGAGAGCCAAATATTTCTTGCTAATCGTCGTTGTTTCTTTGACTAAACTCTGCTTTTTTATTGGGCTCGTCTCCTCTCCTTCATCTTTCTTAGTTTTCTCAACATCCTTTTTCCTCCAGCTTGGACCATCACTGCCTCTACTTCCATCACTGCTCGATCTCCAGAAGGAGCTCTCCCTGTTTCCCAAATATCTTCCTCCATTCTCCTCCTGCCTCCTAGGGCGCATCATATTTGCTCTTAAGCTCCCTCCAAATTGCTTGGTCTCTCCTTTCTTGATTTTCACCGTACAGTCTTTTTCACAGTGGCCAATGATTCCACAAACATAGCAGAAATTTGGCAAAAATTCATATTCAAAGCGAACCCATCTCCTCTTCTTTTTTTCATCCTGGTCTTCTTCCATATTTGTTTCCTTCTCTGCATACCTTGCCCTACCCTCTTCATCCTCCCCATCACTTTCATCCAGGTTCAAGAACATTCCTCTCATAATGGGCTTACGTATATCAATTTTAACTTTGACCCGAATGTACGCCCCTACTGCCCAATCATCCTCATCGGTTTCCACTTTTAAGCATTCTCCTATGTGATCTCCGATTAATTCTCCCGTTTCTCTATTCATGGTTTCAAATGTTAAACCAAATATTCTCACCCAGATTGGTATGAAATTAAACTACAGCTCTTCCAAAGATTTCCTTTCATCAAAATCTACCACTACTAGCAGTTCTTTATCAAAGTTCCACGGTCCATCTTCTACTGCCTTTCTTTTCCCCGCTGCATCTTTGAATGTAAACAGAAATCTATTTCCTCCCAACTCCTTGCATTCGATTCCATACATTGGGCTCCAAATATCACCAAGAATACGCTCCAGTATCGAAGCTCTAGCTGGTCTTTCTGAGAAGAGTTTAGCAAATACCTGCAGTGTATTTGGTCTCCTTCTTCTGCTATCTCTCCTTGTGATCTTCACCCCCTTCTGCTCCGCCTCAGACAGGTGAAGGTCCTTCAGCATCCCCTCCACCCGATCCATCAGATCTGATTCAGAAGAGGTGTACGCCCCTCTACAATTAACCTTGGTTCACTAGTTGTTCCTATCTAGTTAAGGCTCCAGCAAGATCTGGAATTGTGTTCGAGTAATCCCCGCTTTTGGATTATGGACAGGAATCGGTAGTATTGGGGGAAGAATGGTGGCTTGGTCGGCTTGGCTATGGAATGGAAAAGGGGGTGACAGGAACTATTGAGGATTGGTGTGGTGGGGCGAG
Organism: Triticum timopheevii; assembly: GCA_963921465.1. Lineage (NCBI taxonomy): Eukaryota > Viridiplantae > Streptophyta > Magnoliopsida > Poales > Poaceae > Triticum > Triticum timopheevii. Next base: position 656,666,206 of record OY997274.1, on the reverse strand, counting down.
CTCGATGGACTGGTCGGAGGGAGGGGCGGGAGGCCGCCGTGGAAGAAGAAGATTCCCCGGCCGCCGATCAGCGTGCTAGCGAGATTGGAAATCCGGCGAAGCTAGAAGCTCGCCGAAGGGACTAGAGGGAACTCTGTCGCCTACTTTTCGCCACAAAGGGACGCTCACCGCTACGAACGGAGCGGACAAGTGTGAGAGGGAGTCATATTTTGAGCACCAGGGTCGACGAGATAACTCAGGCCGAGACAAAAGAAAATCGCCAAACTTAATCATGAAAGTTGTGAGAGATTGTTCCACTTGCTACATCTACTCTCTTGCTCCAGGCAAGGTGTTATCACGTGAACTTTAACCTAGTTTCAGCTTCGGACTCACATTGTTGTTTTAAAATTTCCTTGAGTGGATGAAGCCCAAGTAGATCCAAACATTGCTTTCCTGGAGAAATGCCGGAGCTAGAAAATTTTATTGAAGTTTCATGATTCCAAACTACTTCCCCCGTTCCTAAAAATAAGTCCTTTAAAGGTTTCTATATGAACTACGTACAGTTATATATAGACGTATTTTAAAGTATAGATTCACTCGTTTTGCTTCGTATATGTAGTTTATATTAGAATCTTTAAAAACACTTAAATTTAGAAACAAAGGGAGTAGTACTTATTTCTAGTTCTTCAAGTGGACGGCCAGGGAGCACCGAAAAGGCGTGCGCCAACTAACAGTCATGGAGGGAACCTAATAGTCGTAATTAGACCATGCCAAACTGCCAATCCCTTGGATAATGATGATCTGTTGTATATTCTTGCTCTTCTTTTGTTGGATTGTCATGCTAAACAAAGCCAAAATGATCCAGGTAGTACTACAAGAAAGCGATGGGGAAAGTGTTGCAGTGACGCTCATTTCCCGTGGTCCATGGCTAGGCTCTGACAATGAGAGTAACCAGGTGAAAAAATCTACAGAGAGGACAGTCGTGCAGGAAGAGAAGGTAAAAACATGATGCAGGGGTCTTAAAAGTAAAATTCTAAAATATGCATGCAATCGAAACTTGCGAAATTTGAGGGACCTTTCGCTGTTCGGTGCTGGACATGCCATGTGCAGCATCTGTGGACTGTGGTTCATCATTCTCTCAGAAAACAAAAAGGGAGTTTCACACATGGCCAACATGCACAGACTGCCCTACCGCCATGCATTGTCCTAATCCGTCCCCAATGGCTAATTGACAACTAAGCAAACATTACCATATTCCTCTGCCGATATATACTACTATCTGGTACAGCCGAAGGTCCACTAGCTTTCATGACATTCCTCAACCCAAAATAATGAAACTAGGGCATTTCTAGCCAATCACCTAAAAAGTCAATGGAGTATCCGGCGGAGTAAAATTTTACCTAGCTAGGTAACAAAGCGCGGCAAAACTGCCGCAATTGCGGCGCTATCCCCGCTGGAAATCCTCCCCGTGACTTTTCTTCCTTACCGATAGCGGGAGATTTTCCTGCCGCTAAATCATTTTGCGTGTGATTTTTTTCTTCATTTTTAACTCTACTAACGTTGGCCGCACCTAGCTGGCCGCACCTAGCAGATCCCTACAGTTAGTGGAGTAAAACCAAATTGTGTATATTTTGTGTCTTAGCCACATCAACTTCAAATAGTACACAATATATACAATGAGAATATTCAAATTAAAACATGCATCACATAACTGTCATAACATTTAGTTTCATCATCATGAATTTTAAATAAAAACATGCAAAGTTCACCCAAAAGCTATCACTTCAAACACAATGTTTGATCCAAAATCACCACAGCCATAACATGTATATGTTGTGGATCGAGCCAATCAATGGCATGCACCACCACTCCCTCGACCACCACCACTCAAACGAGGCCCTTTGAATCCATTTCGTGTTCTTGCATAGCTCTTTGTAGCAATGATGCAATGTGAAAGGCTTGTGGCCGAACTTGGTGTTACTATGCTTATAATGTTCTTTGATGTAGGGGCCATACTCCGTCACTTGCACACCACTCGGTGGTGCATTATTCACTTGGTTGATCCAATTGGACCATCGGTTGCATTGGTAATGAATGGTGCTCCAACCATGCCCAAGAGAACCTTGCATACGACTTGATCGCACGTCCACGAAGTTGTTGTAGTGCACGGGAATTCTCTCCCAAATCATGGTCTTGGTTTGATCCATTCAGATCATTGCATCCATGGAACGCACACCAAACATCGCAAAGAGCAATATCCTCCTTTTGGTTGTAGTTGGCAGAATAGAGTAGCAGATCATCTGGCAAATCATGGTAGAACTGATCGTAGTACGGCTTGTTGGCTTAGCAGAGGCCATCCATGTATAGCTGAACTTTTGTCGGCTGATTGTAACTCTACACTTTTGGAATAAAACTACCATTTCACTCGCAAAAAAAAAACAAAAAAACGTCGAAATTGTCATCGATACGTGTATGGACAAATGATTGTATTGGAGTATAAAGGACGACTTTTCAAATATCTCTAATAAGATATTTTTTTTAGCTGTATATAATCCGTAGTATGTTTCATCACAATTTCATGCTCTATTAGAACAGTAATAATAATAATAAAGAAAAAAATTAAAGAAGAAGAAGAAAAATGGATTGATTAAGGAGAGCTTTGACCTCCCAATCGAAGAGAGTAACAAGCTACTCTACCTACAACCAGAGAGGTCTCGGACTCTCTGTTACGCAGCCGCCTCCGATCATTAGCTACTTTGCCGCCGTCGGCGGCTAGCTGGAGCGGCACCCGTGCCGAACGTGTCTGGTGAAATCACATGACGCGGCACGAGTTGGGGTTCTCGTCGTCGAACAGGCGGTACGAGTCCTGCAGCGGCGGCGGAGGCGGAGGCGGCGGCGCGTGCGTCCCGGGCGGGCTGTAGTAGTCCTGGTAATAGGACTCCGGCGACGCGTGCGGGTACGGCATGTAAAGGTACGACGGCGACCACTGCTGCATTGGCTGCGCCGCCTGCTGGGAGTAGGCCTGCTGCGGCTGCGGCGGTTGCTGCTGCATGGACATGGAGTAGCTCTGCTCTGGCTGCGGCGCGTAGTAGGACACGCTCGCTCTCGGCTGCGCCGTGTGGTAGCTCATCACCGGCTGTGGCGCGCTGTACGGGTCGAACTCCTGCTGCGCGTGCGCCGGCGCCGGCGCCGTAGATAGGGACCTATCCGGAGCAGGTGCGTCCATGGGCTTGCTCTGTTTCTTCTTGTCCTCGCCCTCGTCATCGCCGGACTCCTTTGTGGCGGCAGCGGGTTCACTCTCGGGCTCGGTGCCCTTTGCCTTGGGCTCGGTCGCCGCGCCCTCGCCGCCGTCTTTCTTCGCCTCGTCGCTTGGTTTTGCTTCCTCTTTCTCAGCCTTCTTCTCAGAGTCTGCTTCCTTCTCCGTCTCAGGCTTCTTCTCCGGGGACGTCTCCTCCTGCTCCGGCTTCTTGTCCGAGCTGTCGGCATGCAGCTCCTTCACAGGTTCCGCTGGCTTCTTGTCCGCCGCAGCAGGATCCTTGCTGCCGTCCTCGGCAGGAGGGGCCGGCGCCGGGGCCTCGGTTGTGGGCGCAGCCTCGGGGCTGTTGGCAGGCCCGGCGGGTGTGTGTTGCCATGGCAGGGCATGCTTGCCTGACTTGTACAGCCTCTTGACGAGCGTCTCGGCGTCCACGGTGCCCGTCACCGTCACCTTGTGCTGCTGGGCATCTACCTTGACGTCCTGGACGCCTGAACATCCCAACCAAAACGACGGACATTTTGGTCAATTAAGCCCAAAAGCAAACGGAAACGCACGCGACGATCAAAGAAGAGAGTGACGGTACCTTGGATGTTCTTGAGCACCTTCCGGACCTTCTTCTTGCAGCCATGGCAGTGAATGGTCACCCTCAGCACGATGGTCTGCAGATCCAAATAAAACGTCACATGAGCACCTGAAGTATCCCTTGGACCGTTGGGCGGGACGGGGCGGAATGGTGTACCTGCAGGGCCGGTTGTGCCGACGCCATGGGAGTGCGCTCTGGGGACTATGCTGTCGTTGGTTCCCCTGTTGCTTGGGGTGGGGGATGGGGGGGGGGGGGGGGGGGGGGGGGGGGGGCGCGCTCGAATCTGTGGCCATGGAGTTGGGAACTCAGGGGAGGCGCTGCTGTTTATAGTGTGGGATGGAAGAGGTGGGTGCGGGGATGTGTACAACCACATAGGTCACTAACATGTGGGCCACATACTTTGCTACTGCGGGCGGATCGTTTGGCCCTTCCCAGAGCTTGGAGGTGTACTCATGCAAAGGGCATCACGTAGGCAAAAAATGATCTGGCACAACAATTAAAAAGAGAGAGCATTGGGAAGAGAAGAAAACGATGATAAACACATGAACATGTGCAAAATAGCCACCAACAAATGCATGAAAGAGTTCAAGTGTTAAACAATTAAATGAGAGTACCTAGACATTGGGAAGATTAGTTGCTAAGATTTTTAATAACTTTGCATCTCCCCTAAACACCAAAGCATCAGAAGAAGCTTCAGCACACAGGGCCGCAGCCTATCCGTTCCGTTCGTAGGTACGAGGCACTGGAAGAATTCTACGGTACCTGTTGTGTCGGTGGCTTGGGCCCACTTGAATCGGATAATCCAATCCAGAATTCATTTGTGCTTCGGTGAACCTCTAAACACATTGAATTCAGAATAAATGGTAGAGTGATGTTATTAAAAAGACGTTGCCCGTACACTGTGCTTTCCTTTTATTAAAAAAAATATCCAAAAGAGTGCGGATGATATGAATTGAAATCATGACCTCTTTTTTAAAACGAACATCAATTTTATTAGTTAGAAATAATTGTTACATCGTCAATAAGAAAAGGTACAATATCATTCATAGGCTCCTCAGACCAATTCCTAGTGACGGAAAATTTCGCTAGCCTAACCAATTCATGAGCCACCTTATTTGCTTCCTTATTACAATGTTTGAACCTGAACTCATGACCTCTTCCTTCATAGTGAGCCGCAATAACCAACTATGACATCTTAACACTTGTGTGTATTTACTTCTTTTTTCTTTTACACCTGATTTCCATCCACTGGTTTTCCGCTGGCTTTGGTCTTGTTTACATCCGTAAAACTTAGAACCGAGAGGCAGGCTGTGAGAATTTTGGGATCGGAGACAAATTAGAACTCAATGCCCTTAATATAAACAATGAAATAGTCCACATATGCTTTCGTCTAGTTTTGGGGGAGCTTTCTCTTTTCTAGAAGTTGAAATACCAACAGCAAGAGGGCAACGCAACCATAGCACTGTTATGGATGTACCCCCCCCCCCCCCCCCCCAAAATTAGCGTAAAATGTTGTGCATAGACATAAACTCACATTGTAGTGTTATCGTTTGAAGAAATGATAATTTGACTTGCAATTTAAATTTGAATTTGACTTGAGTTTTAATCAAGGGGCAATTTAGCTTAGTAAGCATGGTGACATGGCATAATTAGCATGGGATCATTATAGCTTAACTATCAAGGTGTCACATTTAAGCATCGTGCTATCCAAGCCCAAGAGTGATTGCATATAACTAAAGATCCTGATACCCAAAAGATACTATGTACATCGGGCATGGTTGAGCTTTTGTGGGCAACCAAACATGCCCAAGCCCCAAGAAAATCACGGCAACACAATGTATAGTATACAAGGTGTTAGCGTTTGCTACACTGGTTGGTATTGTATCTAAGGGCATCTCCAACGCCGAACCTCAAACTATCTGCATACGTCCGAACTGTAAGATGCGGACCACGAAAGCCATCCAACATGGTCCTAGATCGGTCCACATGGTGGTCCGGACGTGTTTCCTCCTGCAAACAGGAGGCAAATTGGGGGGGGGGGGGGGGTGTTGCGGGCGTTCGACCAGCGCTAGCTTCCTGCGTTCATGCCGCTATAGAGCGGCTACTCCCCTTTGAAGAGGGTTGCAAAGCTGATGCGACCTCTCGCAAACACCGACATTTAAGCAGCAAGCCAGCCGAGGGCACTGCCTGCGACGCGTCAAAGTGTTTATGCCTGGTCAATGCCGGAGATGCGTTAATTGATGGGAAGGACGTATATCTACCACACTCATTCAATGCCCTGCCCGTCTGTATGCCGCCATTAAGTAGGCTCACCGACTGAGAAACCCACTCTGTCGTCGCGGAATGATGCAGTCTGACGCATGGCCTCACCGGAATCAGCTATTACTCAACACCACAACCCAAGCCGCTCCACATACTACTCCCTTTGCACCACACCCACCATGACTGCAGGAGGCAACACTCTGTGGGAGAGCCTTTCGACACATATGAAACATGAGGTGTTCGCCCTCGCGGCCTCCTAACAAACCTCGCCTGAGGTGTCTGATGACAAGAACTACCCCACGATGGAGATGTGCTCTGACAACACCGCACCGGAGCCCGCGCATGTGCATGTTGGCTTCACCATGGAGCAGGCGCAGACGCACTACAACGCCGCCATGGCAGAGGAGCGGGCTGCATCAGTGCATATGTTTGTGTTCTAGCAGATGCAGGAGGATAAACGGTACAATATGTTGCTCCTATAGCAGTAGTGGTTAGTGGAGGGCCAGATCAATGATGAACATGTGAACGAGGAGGCCGTGGCGGCCATGGCGGTAGCAAACCCCAAATTCATCGAAGAGCAGTGTGCGATCTACGAGGTGGTCCGTGCTCAAGCTGTGGCTCGTTGTGATGCGGCCGTCGTGGAGGCGCGGCTACATGCAATCACGAACGAGAACAACACCAGCTAAGCCTCCTACCTGATGTCGATAGACTATCGGGCGGCTCGATTGGACGACGACAATGCTAGTGCCACCATCCCCATCGTGGACATCACGTCCATCGCCGCCGTATGATAGGTTTAGGGTTGTATTTTTTTTCTTTCTAAATGTTTGAAATGTAACGAAAATCCAGCGTGTTTGCATTAATCCCGTCCGGTTTATATGAAAATCCGCCGTGTTTGCAAGAACTTCGTCGGATTTATTAAAAAAATGTTTGAAATTCATGAGTAAGGCGTTGAATAGCGGTCTTCCGCATCCGTGTCCACAGACGGATACATGAGAAAATTTACAGGTTAGCGTTGAAGATGGCCTAAGATTGTCATTTATTTTCAAACGAAAATTTACGCTAGGCGTCCCCTTCCTTGGCGGTCAAACAAACCGCACGTAGAACTGAAACCGCCAAAAGGGAAGCAAAGACGGGAGGATAACATTAACAAGTCGGGATGCAACCAATACCCAGGAAGACGGCGCTAGCAATTGCCATACGTACTCGCGTCAGGTATTGCGTGTGCCGACGAGGAAAAAGAAGAGTTATTGGATGTGCCGATATGAACCAACAACCATGAAGGCCGGCGGCTCATGCATCCTCTTCGTCCGTTTCTACAGAAACTCCGTTATTTGTTGCGTATATTGACGACTTGCCGACCGATCGGTTCATGCACGTAACACGTAAGGGCATGGCGCATGTCATCTGACAGCTTTATTTGTTTCTAGGCGCACATTCCCCTGCAGCGGTGCTGCATGGGCCGGCGACGCGGATCACTTCTCACCATTCTTTAAATTTTAAATCGATCCCTCCTCTGTTCTGATTGAGTCCGGTGTGTCTCATTCAAGCCAGGCTCTAAACTGTGTCGCATTGCAATTCTGTTCAAAACCAAGTAGCCAAATGCTAGTGCTTGCTTCGGAGAGAGTCGACTCCATTGATCTCTGGCTTCGCGGTCTAAAACCGACGATTCCGATGCCGGTCTTCCGACATCAATCATGTCCATGATTCATGTTTTTTTTTTGGAAAAGGAATGTACCCCAGCCTCTGCATCAGAACGATGCATACGGCTCATATTATTAAACGGATAATCCAGTAACAAGGTCTCGAAAGGTCGTAGTACAATCATCAATAAAAGCTCAAAAAAAGGCCCAAAGCCACAACCGGCTGGCAAAACAATAGGAGCACTACATGCCTATCCTATTACATGACCGCCATCCAAACCTGTTGAAAATATCCCGAGCTACCATCTCCCATCGGGTAGACGCAGTAACCAAACGCTCTCTGGCCTCCGTCGGAGTGAGTAGCGACCACATACGGATGAACGCCGTGGCCCTGAAGATAACCTGCAAAAAGTGAATGGTTGTTGATCTGTTAAAGACTAAATCATTTCTGCAGTTCCATATTGCCCACAATAAAGCACAAACGCCAACCCGAATGTGTCTTGCAATGTCAGAATCCACCCCATCAAGCCATGTTCCAAATAACATGCTGATAGAGGTGGGCTGATTAATATTAAAGCAATATGAACTGACCGCCATAGAATCTTAGCCAACGGACAATCGAGAAAGAGGTGTTTGATGTTTTCGTTATTATCACAAAAGCTACATCTAGACGAGCCCACCCAATTTCGTTTTGCAAGGTTATCCTTAGTCAAAATGACTTGTTTATGCACAAACCACATAAACACTTTGATACGTAAGGGTACCTTAACTTTCCAAACATGTAACGAGGTAGGGATGATGCTAGAGTTAATGACATCCTGATACATTGATTTTACCGAGAACACACCGTTCTTAGTAAGTTTCCAATGCAGCTGATCACTTTAAAATGGGGAAGAATTTCACTTCCCCGGCCTCTGCACCAACTAGGGATGCATACGGCCATTTAGTATGAGTACCAAGATAAACATGGTCCTCAGAATTTTTTAAATGAGTATCAAGATATTTTTTGTTGAGTGGTTTCACCACACACCAAACTTGATCCTCAATAAATGGGGGAAAACCCCGATGCATCACCTGTCTATTCTAGGAATTGATCTTGGGTCGTTAGGCTGCACAACCACATGCCCAATCACTGAGCCAAGGCTCTCTTTGCCAAATTCACGTACGTCTCTCAAATGTTCATGAATGCGTACCATGATGTGCTGATGCATAAGCTAGCCAGCCATCTGTAAAGCACACGCATTGTCATGCACTGCAGTTCGCTGATCACTATCACCAGATCGCGATATAATACGATGGACGAACACGTGTTTGACATTGCCCAGACGAAGGTTCGACGTTCTAGACTGCTTGCGGCCTTGACGATAGCCATTTGTGCGCCAAGTCGTTGGCTAAAAGGCTGGAGGAGACGTTGACAATGGTCACGTACCTAGTTGCTGCGTAGAGAGGTTAGTGTCAGATCCTACAGCTATTACTCCGGAACTTCAACCAAAATGCCCTACGCAGTTTTATTACAAACAGAAGCAGAGGGGCAGCGACGGCAGTTGAGAGCCACTACAATACCTAGTAATATAATTGCGACTTTTAGCTAGACAACCTCTGGTTAGACTGCTCATGGCTTGGCTATAACCTTTTCCTTTTTCCTCTGGTTACTCTTTGCGCACACTGAATTTGGGATGGTTACTGTTTGCGCGCACTGAATTACCTTTGGGATGGAGCTGGTATTTTCAGAGTTTGGCCAAAAGGGCACCGGGTGTGCTAGGATAAACCTCTGGTATTTTCAGAGTTTTAGCTAGACAACCTCTGGTATTTTCAGAGTTTGACTACAATACCTCGAGTCATGTATCTTATCCGTCTCGTCGCCATATTAGGCAAGGTAATTTGCTTAGCAGAGCTAGGGTTTGACAAAATAAATACTGGATCGGTGAGATATCAGGCCCAGTCGTGATATACCAAGATCGGCTATCATGTAGCTCCATCAGGTAATTTAATATCTGCACACCTGATTGAGTTTGATGGCCTAGCTTGCCATAGCTACTATAGCTTATTACCGCACTATTTGCATGGCTGTTCTTCTTGATCCAGATTGTATTTGTGCCTCATCTCAGTCACCTCATACCTGACCCGGTGTGGTTGTCACCATCATGGAGTGACAAAAGTGCACATGATTATCCCAAGCGCAATCGTTCATGACTATTTTCAGGACGCCGCTTTACAAATTAAAGTGTTTAAATTCTGGTACTTGTGCGGTCAACTCATATATTTATAGGATAGCACTGAGAAACAAATACTTTATGATGAATAAATAGTAAGTTTCGGTACATTGCTTCGAGTCTGGGACCTGTTTCTCCTGCAGCGTGTGTTTTCGATGCCTCTCTCGAAATAGAATTTCGCCATGCTTTCTAAATAAAGGAAAGGACAGCCGAAGAAATACACGGTCGAATGATACAAAATGGAAAGATAACCCTCTTACAAAGCCGACCCCGAGATATCCGACACACATAGCACGCATATGACTACGCTACCAGCAACGAGTACCAAGAGAACTAAACACCGCCATGCTACGACTTAGCACACCTAAACTCCGCAACAACACCCCCAAGATGAATAACGACGCAGAGCATCGCTGTTGCCAAGTCCAAAGCGGACAAAGCACTACAATTGCGACAAACTGGACGGTGATGATGAAGTTCTTTAGCCCAAACTAACGACCCACTTGTCATCTTGAACACTGTTGCATGCCTGCTTGAGCACGGCCTTGAAGTAAGCATCTTTTGTTGTGATGCCTAGTCTTAAACCCTTTGTGGCAGCTGTTCTTCAAACCTGACACTTGTGCATTGCATGCTTCTCAAGAAAATGTAAACCCCTGAAATCCTGCCGTGGAACATCACATACCACTTGCCCTAGCATTGCGTAAAACTAACATACCAAACAACAAGGAATGGAGCCCCACAAGCAACATGCAATTTAGCACACAAGCAACAAGCAATGGAGTAGAAAAGCAATAGTAAGCATCCAAAAGAGGGTGTATCCTAGCACTACTATAGTGTTATCTTACCATCACATCCAAAAGGGACCGAGATCAGGTGACTTGCCTCTTGCAAGTCACGCTGTAACTGGCGCCCCTATATCAACCACCCAAACGAGATTCAACGGACAGGATTGAGCCAAACCAAAAATACCGTGAGGACTTAGAGTTGGTTCGCCTGCTTCCGCACACTGTGCCCACGCACTAGCGCCTGCAACTTTGTCACTCATCAGCCCTTGAGAGCTGCACGCCTCATCTCGTCCGGTGAATGACCTCGGCCGTCGCCTGACCACAGCAGCCTCGGCCGTCACCACGGCCGCTATGGTGAGCGGAATGGCATGTTGCTGCTCGTCCTCCAGTGCGGATGCAAGCCGCGGATGCAAGCGCCGACCTTGCCGCAGATTGTTGCTGCTCGAAACGTGGATCCATGATAGCGCGGACCTTGCCGCTGATTGTTGCTGCTCGAAATGTGCATCCATGATAAAACTAAGAGCATCTAGAGTCGGGCGCCCCAAACAAGCTTCAAAGTCCGGACAGCCCGTCTGGTCACTGACCGCTCACAAAAATGTGACTTAGATGAGAGCCTCAAACGGACCTCGCCCGTGCGCGTCCGCCACGTAGGACTGGCGATGGGTCCCATGCGGGATCGTCCAGAAACCCGACAGTCCGACGGACGTCTCCTCCATCGCCGCGGTGTGAACGCCGCGTGACTTCGCCCCGGCTCGCCGCCCGAGACGAAATTCGGCCATTTAAGCCGACTGGCGTCCCCTAACCCTAACCCATCCGCCGCCCCTCTCTCTGCGTCGCAACCCGAACCCATCCGCCTCCTCTCCCCGCTCTTCACACGGTCTCCGACGTCGCCATGGTCCCGGCAGAAGATCGCCCCGTATGCTATGCTCACACCAGAGCGTCGGAGGCAGGTCGGGGATGAGATCCAGGCGAGGCGTGCCGCCCACATCTCTGCCCCAATTGCCTCCGGACTCGATGGATCTGGAGGAGGAAGAGCATGCAGCAGTCAGAGGAGGAGGAGGGAGAGCGGCTGCCGAAGCCGATGGAGGTGGCGGATCCGGAGGAGGACGAGGCGGAGCAGCATGCTCCGGGATTCAATATGGAGGACGTAGAGACTGAGGTTCACCGTCACCCAATCGCGGAGATGGCGAAGCGGCATGCCATCCTGGAGTCCATCCAGGATGAGGCCTATTTGGAGGACAACCGACAGTTCCTCCGGCAGAGCAGGCGGCAACCGACGCGCTCTTCACCGAACTCGATGCGGAGATAGAGGAGGAGGCCGGAGCTGCAGTTGCCATCCATGTACCCGGAGCCGGGCATGGAGATAGTCGACATCTTCAACAAGGAGTAGCTTAGGTGATCTACGTAGTATGTATGTTTTATTTTCTTTGCATGCTTTTGTATGAAGTTAAGAATTCTAGTACGATGTGACCGGTTGTAGTTGTGCAACTCTGTAGACGCTCTCACGCAGACTAAACGCACTACTACGCAGACTAAAGCTACTACAATGACGCATACTCCCTCCCTTCCAAAATAGATGACTCAATTTTATACTAACTTTAATATAAGGTTGAGTCATCTATTTTGGAACGGAGGGAGTATCTCTTAAAACTCACTCGCCGTTGCGCGCAAAGCTGTGAACTTCACTTTGTGTCGCATGCTTGAAAACGGCTATGTCCCTATTCAGAAGAACACTACTAGTATTTGTTTGGCATTAACTCAATCCTGTCCGTTGGATCTTCTTTAGGTGGCTGATATAGGGGCGCCAGTTACAGCGTGACTTGCAAGAGGCAAGTCACCTGATCTCGGTCCATCCAAAAGAGGGTGTATCCTAGCACCGCAAGTTCATCATCGGCGTGAGGGCTTAGTATATCACCTCATCAAAGTATACAGATCATCAAATAGTTTTCAAACCATAGCTACACAAAATATACGCCGTCATCGCCGTTGTCATCGTCGTCGCCATTGCCATCGCCGGCGATGATCATGCACGCAATCACCAGAGGGATCATTTATAGTAATGTCTTCTCAGCCAGCTCCTCAGAGAGAGCACCCTGTGAGCGCCAACCATGGCAATAAACCCAACACCTTTGACCTTGTTGTTCAGCAGACAGTGGCGGACCTACGATAAAATTATTGGGCGGGCCAAACAGGCCAGATTAAAGCTGACCTTAATAACTTTCCTACTAAGGGCCCCTTAATCTTCATTATTTGGTTCTTCGCTGGGCGGGCAATGGTCGGGTTCTGCCAAAATCTAGCTCCGCCCCTACAAGCGGATGGCTCAGAGCAGCCATCAAAGCCTCATCACCGAAGCCAATCTTGGTTCATGATGGCGGTGTACAGGTCCGGGTGGACGTCAATGGACTCGCTGTCCCTTATGGAGGTTGCCACCTCCTTAATGGCGTCAGTGCCGCTCTCTCTCCCTTGCCCTGATACGAACAAAACGTCTAAACCGTCTAACGTGCAGCCAAGCTTGCTACCGTACGCTGGCACCAGCAGTAACAAAACCAGGGCCGCCGCCCAGAGCTATTTTCTATATGTCCAGTACAAAATGCTACGTGGCCATCGGCGCCACAAAAGGGTGCAAGTTGCTGATGAACTGATGAGTCTGTAACACTAATGGTACGACTGCATCTCAGCAATCATTCATATGCTGGTTCGTTGATTCGAAAAAAAAAACAATAACAATATTGCAAGTAGGCCGCTGCTCGTCAGGCAACACATGAGTCCAACAAGACGTAGTACAACGAAAAAGGACAAAAGAGACGGACAGTTTATTAATGTATATCTGATAAGAATAACAACACTGGGTCTATCCGGTGGGAGATGGTTGCTCGGGATATCTTTAACCGGTTTGGATGGCGGTCATGTAATAGGATAGGCAATTAGTTTTCCTATCTCTTTAGCCAGCCGGTTGTGGCTTTTTTATTGGCTAGTTAGTGTTTCTAGCCTCCTGCGCTCTGTGTGGACTGCTTTTTATTGTTTTCAGTTTGAGACTATGGAACTTTGTACGTACATTTTGTTGCTTCGTTAATAAGATGGCTGTATGCATCACTCTTGATGCAGAGGCCGGGGAGTCCCCCCTTTTTCAAAAAAAAAACAATAACAAGAAAAGAAAGAAAGGAGTGTAAGGTACCAAATATCTCTCTCGCGATCTACGGGATACAAGCTTCGATTACATACAAATTGGATTACATGAGAGTAGAGGAAGAGCAGAGGAAGGAGAAGGAGGTAGCCGCCGACGGTTTCGTCCGTGATCCACTGGATGGGTCTGTCGTTGCTTCGTCTCAGGTACTTGTAGCTCGTAGCGGTCAGCGGTGCAGCCAGGCCCGGCCCATATGATATCCATGGTCCAGCCCTAGTACATGTATGGGCTAAGGCAGGTCCCTGACAAGGAGGGACTCCAAAGACGCGGATGAAAAGCTTGCGGTGGCGGATGTGAAAATGACTCCGCAGCATCGACCGGCTCCACGCAACTTGTGCAGCTGGGAGACTGAAAACACCCTCTCGGTCCAGGCTCGCCTTGGAACTTCTTGCGGCCACGGATTGCAATGACCACAAAACAACAGAGCAAAACGAGAGCTGTCCATTTCGCCTGCACTGATGGTGATTGTAAACTAGTTCTCCTGCAGCTCTCCATAGTACAAGAGGCTGTAGATCGAGCTCAGCCTCATCGAAATCGCTAGGCCCAGAAGGATAAGCAAAAACTATTTTTTCATGAAAAAAATAAATCCACTTAGTGCAAGTTAGCCCGGGTGCTGTCCAACATCTCGTATGATCCTCCGAGGTCCTTCTTTTGCTATGGAAATGTCATGAGATAAATACACTCATAGCACTATAATTGCGGTGAAAGCACGATACTGTCACTGAACTATGGAATACGCTCAATACGGCCACTGAACATGATTTGATGTGAAAATACAGTCACTGGCACGTACGTGGTGGGTATAGGACTAGTGTGACCAACTGTAGACTGCCACGTACTCCTCACTGATTTGGCCAATCTTGCATGGAGGTGTTTTCTGTGAAAAAACCAAAAATCCCCAATCCCTCAAATCCCTGACCCGCGGCGGCCCCATCTTCTATCCCTCTCTTGCTCTCCTTCCTCTCTCGCTCTGGTCGTCGCCACCTTTGACTGTGCCTCAGCCCGGGAGATGCAATCTCGCCGGCAGTTACTTCACCTCTAGTGCTCATGTCTGCCCCAAGCTCGCCCGTCTCTGCTGTCTTCCGCCGGGCATTGGCGCTGCCGCTGATCCGCTGCCTGACCTGCAAGGACAACGTACACATGTACGCAGCCAAAATAATTTTATATCTCAATTTAAGTTTTGAGCTTTGGCGCCTCTATAAATCTCTATTTTCCTCTGCGAAGGGCCTATCTATTTACTTTTATGCAATTTTTACTTTTACTGAGTCTTCATCTTCTCTTGTAAAGCACCAACTATGACACACTATTATCATATTTGAGCATTGGATGTAGCTAATATTTGAGTGTGTTTCACGAATGGATCAATGATTGAGCATGATGAGCTAGGGATAACTTTCTTTAGCGTTGATATTTTGAAAGACATGGTTGCTTATTGATATGCTTAAGTATTAAGGTCTTCATGTCAAATTATAGACTATTGCTTTGAAACATCTAAAAGTCCGTATGTTCACGCTACAAAGAAAAGAATGTGATGAACATGTTAGGTAGCATTCCACATAAAAATTTTCGTTTTTATCATTATCTACTCGAGGACGAGCAGGAATTAAGCTTGGGGATGCTGATCGTCTCCAAAAGTATCTATAATGTTTTATTGTTCCATGTTGTTATATTACCATTCTAGGATGTTTTATAATCATTTTTTAGCAATTTTATATCATTTTTTGGGACTAACTTATTGACATAGTGCCCAGTGCCAGTTGCCGTTTTTTGCTTTTTTTTCCTTCGCAGAAAATCAATATCAAACGAAGGCCAAATGCCATGAAACTTTTCGGAGATTTTTATTGGACCAGAAGACATCTAGGGAGCCAAGGAAGCGCACGAGCGGAGCCCCGTGAGGCCCACTTGACACCAGGGCGCGCCCCAGGCCCCTGGCGCGCCCTGGTGGGTAGTGGAGCCCCCGAAAAGCTTCTCCATCGCCCCGGCCTTTATAAATACCACAATATTTCAGAAACCATAGAAGAGTCGACGAAATTATTTCAGCCGCCACGAAGTTCCAGAGCCATGAGATCCAATCTAGAGCCCTTTTCCGGCACTCCGCCGGAGGGGAACACGATCACAAAGGGGTTCATCATCCGCATTGGTCCTCCTCCGATGATGTGTGAGTAGCTCATATCAGACCTACTGGTCCATAGGCAGTAGATAGATGGCTTTCTTTCTCTGTTTGATCTTTAATACAATGTTCTCTCGGAGATCTATCTGATGTAACTCTTTTTTGCGGTGTGTTCGTTGGGATCCGCTGAACTGTGAGTTTATGATCAAATCTGTTTATTTATATCCATACATGATTATTATAGCCTCGTATTTCTTCTCCGATATTTTAGTTTTGTTTGGCCAACTTAATGGATTTATCTTGCAATGGGAAGAGGTGCTTTGTAATGGGTTCGATCTTGCATTGTTCAATCTCAGTGACAGAAGGAGACATAACACGCATCTATCGTTGCTATTAAGAATAAAAGGATGGGATCTATTCCTACATAAATAGATCTTGTCTATATTATCTCATCGTTCTTAAGGTATTACTATTTTTCTTCATTAACTTAATACATTAGATGCATGCTGGATAGCGGTCGACGTGTGGAGTAATAGTAGTACATGCAGGCATGAGCCGATCTACTCATCTTCGTGATGCCTATATACATGATCATCGTCTTTAATATCGTCATAATTATTTACTTCTCTATGAATTGCCCAACAGTAATTAGTTTGTTAAATTGTGATCCAAATTATACTGTGTTGGACTTGACGTAGTATAACCGGTGTGGGCCTTTGCGTTGACGTCGACGCGTACGAGTACAACTCGTTTACTTGTCCTCCAAGGACTCTCATGTATTGCCCTCTTATATACCCCATGTAGTCGCACCTCAGACGCCCTGTTGTCTCGTGCTTGTAATACTCCTCCATCATAGTGATTGCGCCTTCGTACGTCCGTGGTTTTCTCCCGCAAGGGTTTCCACGTAAAATCTGTGTCTCTTTGTCTTGTTTATTTTTTGTTATTATCTAACAAGTGGTATACAGAGCCAAGTTTACAGATACGAGAGATTAGGGTTACGTTCGCCGTCGCCGGCGCGTGACCAAGCGATCCGAATCCAGATCGATTTTTCAGCCGAGACCGACAGGATTTCCCACGGGAGCAGTCGTCAGTGGCCAACACAGCTTCCGCCGCTCCGTCGCGTCAAATCGCCAAGTCGCCAGACCGAGTTTTTCCGCTGCAGCCGTTCGTACTAAGTCGTCGAGAGTTCCGCCGAGTTTTGCCACTGCTATAATGCTGTTGCACTAGGGGCGCCGTTCACGCTGCCCTTCTATTGCTCTACATCAAATCAGAAGGCTTCAAGTCCCGAGGGAATCAACCACATCGCTGCTGCTACTTTTGCCCGGCGTGAAGACTAGTACAGTATTGCACAAGTATGTGACCAAGCTAGTACTAATTGACAAATCGGATTTTTTTTGTCTTCGGTTGCTACTACGTACCACTACCAAAACTACCAGGTGCTATTTATCCAGTATTTTTTTATTTTGCTCTGCAAACTAATTCTGTCAAGAATTATTCTACTCCAACTTGTACTACTTTGTGAATACAGATTTATTGACTCATGGCATCCATGAAGTACGATCTTCCGCTGCTGGACCGTGACACAAGGTTTACCCTATGGCAAGTTAAGATGCGGGCGTTGTTGGCACAGTCCGATTATGATGAAGCACTGGATAGTTTTGAGAAGAATATGATTCAGGATTGGACTGATGAGGAGAAAAGAATTGATCGTAAGGCTTTGTCAAAAATTCAACTCCATTTGCATAATAATATTTTGCAGGAAGTTTTGAGCGAGAAAACTGCCGCCGCTCTATGGTTAAAGTTGGAAGCAATTTGCATGACTAAAGATCTCACCAGCAAGATGCATCTGAAGCAAAAATTATTCCTGCACAGGTTACCCGAGGGAGGTAATGTTTTGAATCATATTTCAGAATTTAAAGAGATCATATCTGATCTGGCTGCAATGGAGGTTAAGTATGAAGAGAAAGATACTGCTTTAATGTTACTTTGTTCACTGCCAAGTTCTTATACCAATTTTAGAGACACCATATTATACAGTCGTGATACTCTCATGCTTAATGAAGTTTATGAAGCTTTGAACTCTAAGGAGAAGATGAAATTAATGGTGCCTCATGATGGTTCGAGTTCATCCCAAGCCGAGGGATTATCTGTTCGTGGCAGGACAAAGGAGAAGAACTCACATAATGGAAACAGAGCCAAAAGTAAGAACGGCAACAGGGGCCGGTCGCAATCCAGAGACAAGAAGTATTGCAGATATTGCAAGAGAGACGGGCATGACATCTCTGAGTGTTTCAAGTTGCAAAACAAGGAAAAGAGGAAAGGTAACAAACAAGGTGAAAATTCTGCTAACGGTGCTCGTGATGGTAGTTCCGATGATGCTCTTGTCGTTATTGCTGGATGTGCTGAGACCAATGATGAGTGGGTACTTGACACTGCATGCACTTTTCATATGTGTCCACATAGAGATTGGTTTAATACTTTTGATTCCACTACTTCTGCTGGTTCTGTTTTGGGTTTTGATAATTCACCATGCAAGATTGAAGGCATAGGTTCTATTCGAATCAAGATGTTTGATGGCATAATCAGAACTTTGACAGATGTTCGGTGTATTCCGAAGATGAAGAGAAATCTTATTTCTATGAGTGCCCTTGATGCAAAGGGGTACAAGTATTCAGGTGGAGATAGTGTTTTGAAAGTCACCAAAGGCTCCCTTGTTGTGATGAAAGGTGACTTAAGTTCGACCAATGGTCTTTATTACCTTCGAGGTTTTACCGTTTCAGGTAACGCTACTCCATTTGTTTGAAAGAATTCTGATTGTGATGCTGCTAACCTTTGGCATATGCGTCTTGGACATATGAGTGAACTTGGTTTAGCAGAGTTAAATAAGAGAGGTCTCCTTGATGGATATGAACCTGGTAAATTGAAATTTTGTGAGCATTGTATCTTAGGCAAGCACAAGAGGGTGAAGTTCAACACTTCAACTCATACAACCGAAGGTGTTCTTGATTATGTCCATTCTGATTTATGGGGACCATCTCGCAAGAAGTCACTAGGTGGTGCAAGTTACATGCTGACTATTATTGATGATTATTCGAGAAAAGTTTGGTCTTATTTCTTGAAGCATAAATATGAAGCATTCTCAGCTTTTAAGGAGTGGAAGATTATGGTTGAAAGACAAACCGAAAGGAAGGTAAAAATACTTCGCACTGATAATGGTATGGAATTCTGTTCTAAGCAATTTAAGAATTATTGCAAGTCTGAAGGCATTGTCAGACATTACACGTTCCTTATACTCCTCAACAAAACGGTGTTGCTGAGCGTATGAACAGGACCATTATTTCCAGAGCCCGTTGCATGTTATCCAATGCAGGTTTGCATAGGCGTTTTTGGGCTGAGGCCGCTTCCACTGCTTGTTATCTCATTAACCGTTCACCATCTATTGCTCTTAATAAGAAAACTCCAATTGAGGTATGGTCTGGTTCACCTGCTGATTATTCACAGTTGAGAGTTTTTGGTTGCACTGCTTATGCTCATGTTGATAATGGAAAGTTGGAGCCTAGGGCTGTTAAGTGCATCTTTCTTGGTTATAAGTCTGGTGTTAAAGGTTTTAAATTGTGGAATCCTGAAACCCAGAAGGTTGTTATTAGCAGAAATGTTATCTTTAATGAATCTGATATGTTACATGATGTTTCATCTACTAATGTTCCTGTTGAGAGTGAACAACAGCCTATTGTTCAGGAGCCTACTGTTCAGGTGGAGCATGTTATTGATTCAGGTGATACATCTGGTAATGAAATTGTTGATGCACATGATGAACCCGTCGTTGATGATGAACATGTCACTCCCACTCCAAATCCCCACTCCAAATCAGCCTATTGTTCCACCCAGTTGGAATCTTGCACGTGACAGAGTTAGGCGGGGTATTAATAAACCTGACAGGTTAATTGAAGAGTGCAATATTGTTTCTTTTGCTTTATCTGTTGCAGAAGAAATTGAAGGTAATGCTGAGCCTTCTTCATATTCCGAGGCTATTATTTCTAGTGATAGTAATAAGTGGATGACCGCTATGCATGATGAGATGGAATCACTTGAAAATAATGGCACTTGGGATTTAGTAAAATTGCCTAGAGAGAAGAAACCTATTCGTTGCAAGTGGGTTTTCAAAAGGAAAAAAGGTGTTTCTCCTAATGATGAGACAAGATATAAAGCAAGGTTAGTTGCTAAAGGGTATAGCCAGATTCCAGGTATTGACTATAACGAAGTCTTTTCTCCTGTTGTGAAGCATAGCTCTATTCGCACTTTACTCAGTATTGTTGCCATGCATAATCTTGAGCTTGAACAATTGGATGTTAAAACTGCATTCTTACATGGATAATTAGAAGAGGATATTTTTATGGAACAACCTGAAGGTTTTGTTATTCCTGGAAAAGAAAAGCTTGTCTGTAAGTTAAAGAAATCTCTTTATGGATTGAAGCAATCCCCTAGACAGTGGTACAAGAGATTTGACACCTTTATGCTCTCTCAAGGTTTCAAAAGGTCTAATTATGATAGTTGTGTTTATTTGAAAACTGTCAACGGTTCAACTATTTATTTGCTCCTTTATGTTGATGATATGCTTATTGCTGCAAAGAGTATGTTAGAGATTAATGAACTAAAGAAGCAATTGAGTAATGAATTTGAGATGAAGGATTTGGGTGCAGCAAAGAAAATTCTTGGCATGGAAATATCCAGAGATAGACCGTCTGGAAAAGTATATCTAAGTCAGAAGGGATATATTGATAAAGTTCTTCGTCGTTTTAATATGCATAATGCCAAGCCAGTAAGTACTCCGTTAGCTGCACACTTCAAATTATCATCAGCTTTATGTCCTAAGTCAGATGCCGATATTGAGTACATGTCTAGAGTTCCCTATTCGAGTGCAGTTGGTTCACTTATGTATGCCATGGTTTGTTCTCGTCCTGACTTATCATATGCATTGAGTGTTGTCAGTAGATACATGGCTAATCCTGGAAAAGAGCATTGGAAAGCAGTTCAGTGGATTTTCAGATACCTGCGTGGTACTTCTAATGCTTATTTACAGTTTGGGAAAACTGGAGATGGACTTGTTGGTTTTGTTGATTCGGATTTTACTGGTGATTTGGATAAGAGAAGATCACTCACATGTTATGTTTTCACCATTGGTGGTTGTGCTGTGAGTTGGAGAGCAACTTTGCAGTCTATTATGGCTTGTTCCACTACTAATGCCGAGTATATGGCTATTTCTGAGGCATGCAAAGAAGCTATCTGGTTGAGAGGTTTGTACACTGATCTTTGTGGAGATTCATCTTGCCCTACCATATTTTCTGATAGTCAAAGTGCCATATATCTTACAAAGAATCCAATGTATCATGAGAGGACAAAGCACATTGATGTCAGATTTCATTATATTCGGGATGTTGTTGCTGAAGGCAATTTGAAGGTATGCAAGATAAGTACTCATGATAATCCTGCTGATATGATGACAAAGCCAGTTCCTACCAATAAGTTTGAGCTTTGCTCAGGCTTAGTTGGTATTTCTCACTAGTCCTATGGACTTTGACGCACAAGGTGTTTATGCTGATTTGGATGGAGTTATCTACTTTCTTCGACTACTGGAGGGAATTTGGATCAAGGTGGGGATTGTTAAATTGTGATCCAAATTATACTGTGTTGGACTTGACGTAGTACAACCGGTGTGGGCCTTTGCATTGACGTCGACGCGTACGAGTACAACTCGTTTACTTGTCCTCCAAGGACTCTCATGTATTGCCCTCTTACATACCCCATGTAGTCGCACCTCAGACGGCCTGTCGTCTCGTGCTTGTAATACTCCTCCATCATAGTGATTGCGCCTTCGTGCATCCGTGGTTTTCTCCCGCAAGGGTTTTCACGTAAAATCTGTGTCTCTTTGTCTCGTTTATTTCTCGTTATTATCTAACATTGTTTACCCACCATATGCTATTTTCTCGAGAGAAGCCACTAGTGAAACCTAGGGCCGCTGGGTCTATTTCTCATCAAATACTTTTAGATCTATATTGCTATTTGTGTTTCCAATTTGTTTGCTTCTTTTATTTCAGCTTTATATTTTCAAAAACGCAAAAATATCTTGTTGCGTTTTATTTGCCTTTTATTTTATTTTCCTTTAATTATTTGATGTCAGGTTATATTAATTAATTGTACCTCCAGAGCCGGAATCATCCGGCTCTGGAGGTATAATTAATTAATCTAACTATGATCTCCAGCGTCCGTTCCCGTCATGCAACTCCATCCTGTCGTCATCCGAGTGGGTTGTTTACACGAATCGTTTGTGTTCTTTTGGCTCATAGCAAACAATTCATCTATCTGAACTGTATGTCGTATATCACACACATCTTGTTATGTTGAACAGTTTCTGTTGTGTTGCCTAATGGAAAACAGTTCATCTGAATGAACTGTATGTCGTATATCGCACACACGTTGATCTCACAAACCATTCCTGTTGCGTTCCCTAATCGCAAATAGTTCATATGAGTGAACTTTATGCCGTATATCGCACACACCTTGATATGGCTGCCCATTTCTATTGTTCTGACTCATCGTAAACAGTTCTTCTGAAATAACCGCATGCCACGCATCGTACACGCAACTACAATCTGGATCGTGTTTGATGTCTCTGCCATCACAAACATTTCGTATTTTTTACGGTTATTTTACATCTCCGTTTACGATAAATGCATCATACATAGTTTCATCGGAGTGTCTCTGATTTGACTGTCGCGTTTGGACCATCCTGTAGTAGTGATATGCGGCCCCAATCCTTGGGAATTTTATAGTTTATACCCAAATTTCCAGCCAACTATTGCCGGCGGCCAGCTTATATAGGTAAACCCTAAAACTATTAGGATTGGACAGGCCCAAACGAACTAAAATAGCATAAACTAAATATTAAAACCAATGAAAAAATAGAATGCTACAAGATATAGCGCCACCCTTCTTCAGATGCTACACAAGTTATAGCGTGCGATATTTCAAAATAGCATAATTTAAGGATTTCAGTAGCTAAAAAAATTGTCCTGGAGCAATACATGCATAAGCAATTAACCACGTACAAGAAGCAACATTGCATGCTTCCCATCTACTCCATGGTTGCACCCCTCGTTTCCTTCCCAAGGCAGATGCAAGAGGTAGTCGCAGCAGCAGACGGAAGCGACAGTAGCCCCAGCCGCTCCTCTTCCCGGGCCTCCGGCAGGAGCAGGAGCACGCGCAGACGTACGAGCAATCAGCAGCAGGAGCTCAGCAAGGTGGGAGAAGCAGAAACATGTATTACCCAGTGGCTAACGTCGCCCCTTCCCGTGTTGGCTGGATTTGAGCTGGAGGAAGCCACTGTTGTTCCCGCTCACAAGAGGACACCGCTGTTGGTGCTCACGGCTCAGATGGGAAGGGTGAATGAACTAGGGTTGGTTGTTCATTAGGTCTAACCATTTGAGACTGAGAATGAGAGGGGTGTGGTATGTGGGTCTGTGGCCGAAAGAGGGGTAGTTTCGGGCTGCGAGCGGCTCGACTGTTGTTTTCTCTGCTTCAGGTGTTTGCACGATGCTACAACGCTATAACGCTACAACTTTTAACATTGAAATAGCGTGCTATAACGCGACTAGTGCCGTAGCGAACAAAATTTCTTAAACGTAGCGTACACCTTCCGGAAACGCTATAGCAACGCTATAACGTCGAAATAGCGCGCATTTTTTTCATTTGTTAAAACCCTTGTTGGATCAGAGGCCGGAAGACACGTGCACGGTGGAGGAAAAACGATGAGACACACACGAGAGATTTTTTTTGGTTCCGTTCAACTTACTCCTCGGCTTTTCTTCCTTTATATCTCATTATTCGGTTACAGAAGGGAAACGTGGCTGGTGAGGATCCTACCAAAGCGCCACGATCCGGTTAGCTCGTGCCATCCCACGAGCTCCTGAACGTGTCTACCACGCGATGCTAGACTGAAGGAAACGGCCCGATGCAAACGGATGCATCTCAGGCCCATGCAAATGCATGCACGGCTCGCACAAGTTACGGCTCGTGGCTAACAAACTAGCTAACAAAAACAAATGCTAATTAGACGTGATAGAACGTGTACGTGCTAGCCTATACTCAACTAATGCAAGCTAAAACTTACAAACAAACATGCACTATTCCCTAAGTGCTCGCTAATGCAACATGATTATCTGACAATCACTCCCTAATCTTGTTGCTGCTTGATGCTCCTGACCTGTCGCCACGGTGGGTGACACCCCCCTTCACTGATGGCATCTCCATCTCGAGCTGCTGCTGCTGGAGTCTGAAAGCTTCTCGGCTCCGTTTTCTTGATGACACATGAGCAGCACCAACAACTGTCTTGAGTAGTACCATGTACAGTCGGTTAGGTGATCTCCTAATCTTCATCTGCACCTTTCCAGACCTGCCTCTAATCCACAGGAATGTACCATCTAGCACTACACGATTGCCATCCTCTGCCAGCTTACCAAGACTAATTATGTTACTAGGTAAACTTGGTACAAAATATACCTCCGTCAGATGCAGCTGCTCACCACTCTTGCATTCAACCATTACTGAACCTTTCCCTTTAATAAGAGCAGTAGACCCATCTCCCAGCTTCACATGGCCACGGATGCTTTCATCCATCTCCTTGAATTTGCACCGTGAACCAGCCATGTGGTTACTAGCACCACTATCAAGCCACCATGCATCAGCTGATCCATCCTTACTTAACAAAGGCTTAACGTTCTCCTCATTCAGAAAGAGAAGGTCATTGCCTTTCTTCAGAAGTTCACTTGCTTCATCCGTGATCTGCATCATTTCAGTATGAGACTTCTTACCATTGAGCTCCACTCCCGGCTTCTTCATGCCGAGTGTAGTCATGGCCGGTGTCGCGCTCGCCGGTGCCAGTACCGGTAACGTCACCTCAGCTGTCATGGGCACCCTGTCAGCTTGCGGCGTTGCTGCCACGGTTCCTGCACTCCCTATGGCCGGCTCCGCCTTGACTTGAACGGGCGCTGCAGCAGTATGCATCACCAGACCACGGAGCCGCGCGTTATCATCACAGATCACGCGCTGCACCTCCAGGAACTTTGCCTTCTCCTCACTAGCATGCACCAACGCCTCAGCCTGTGTCCAGTACACGTCGGACATGGCATGCAGTTTTGCATTGGCCGCGGCCAGCTCCCCGCGTAGCCGCTCAGCCTCGGCCGTGGCAGCCCCCAACTCGGCCTCCACAGCTAAGGGGCAAAGCACCTCCTTCGCCTTGAAACTTTCTGGCTCGACGGCGTCTGCGACATGATCCTCCTCTACCGGTGCAAGCTCACATGCGACGGCCATCAGCAGCCCCGGCTCGTCGTCAACGTCGGCGGCAGCTAGGAGCACCTTCTCTTTCTTCCAGGCCTCACACTCGGACTTGAAGTGTCCTTTCTCCCCGCACCCAAAACAGGTAATCTTGGACTTGTCAAACTTGCCACGAACCTTTTTCTTGTCGTCATCCCGGCCGCGGCCACCACCGCGCCCATCACTGTCCTTGCTGCCGCTGCTGAACCCTTCTCCCTTCTTATTTTCTTTTTGGATTAGAGCCTCCAGCTCTGCGCACGAGACCAGCATCAGCTTCTCGCCGTCGTCTCCACGGTCTTGGCGCCGTCCGGACTCGTTCTCCTCGAACGCCCGCAGCCGCCCAATGGCCTCGGCGACCGACATCTTCTTGACGTCGCCCCATTGCTCGACTGTCCCGATTATCGGCAGGAAGCGATCCGAGACCGCCGCGAATAGCCTCTTGACAACGGCGTGCTCCTGCAAGTTCTCGCCAAGCGCTCGAATTTCTCCGACGAGCGCGGTGAGTCGGCGCACGAACGCACCAACGTCTTCACCACCTTCCATGGTCAGGCGCTCAAAACGCCTTGTGAGGTGGCTGATGCGTGCCTGCACAAACGCACTCATCACCGATACGCATGGTGCGGATGGCCTCCCAAGCCTCCTTCGCCGACTCGTATTCCACGATCGACATCATCACGTCGTCGGGAACCGACTGCGAGATAGCAGCCATGGCTCCCTGGTCCTTGACCTCATCGACGTCTTCTCCGGTGATCGCCGACCACACACCCATTGGCTTGAGGATGATCTTCATCTTCGCCGCCCACAACTGATAATTACCATCTGTCAGCTGCGGGTATTGGATCGGCACTCCGACGCTCCTCGCCGGCGTGGCCACGACGATCATCCCATCGCCAGAGCTGCTGGCAACGAGCCTCTTGCTCGGCGGCGTGTACTTTCCGCCGCCACCAGCATCGCTCTTCGTCGGCGATTGGTCTCCCATCGGTGCACACCGTCGCCGATTCGCCTCCGGCCACAACCAGGCTCTGTATACCAATTGTTGGATCAGAGGCCGGAAGACACACGCGTGCACGGTGGAGGAAAAACGATGAGACACACACGAGAGATTTTTTTTGGTGCCGTTCAACTTACTCCTCGGCTTTTCTTCCTTTATATCTCATTATTCGGTTACAGAAGGGAAAACGTGGCCGGTGAGGATCCTACCAAAGCGCCACGATCCGGTTAGCTCGTGCCATCCCACGAGCTCCTGAACGTGTCTACCACACGATGCTAAACTGAAGGAAACGGCCCGATGCAAACGGATGCATCTCAGGCCCATGCAAATGCATGCACGGCTCACACAAGTTACGGCTCGTGGCTAACAAACTAGCTAACAAAAACAAATGCTAATTAGACGTGACAGAACGTGTACGTGCTAGCCTATACTCAACTAATGCAAGCTAAAACTTACAAACAAACATGCACTATTCCCTACGTGCTCGCTAATGCAACATGATTATCTGACAATCCTATGGCCAACGACATGGCCTGGATATAAAAGCAATTTTTGCATTGCAAATCATGCAGGATTCGATGTGCCACACAGGTATGGAAAACATGTTGCGGTACAAACAGGTCCCAAACACAAGCCGAAAAAGAAACGTATTTATATGCATCGCAAAGAAGAAACTACTCATATTATATATATGAGTTGACGACACATCTATAAGAGTTTAAACACTTTAATTGGTAGAGTTGTATCCAGAAAACAGTCATGAATGATTGCGCTTGGGATAATCATCTTAACTTTTGCCACTCCATGATAATGAAAACCACACGAGATCAGGTATGGGGTGACTGATATGAGATACAAATACCATCAGGATCAAGAAAAAGAGCTATGCAAATAGGGTGGTAATAAGCTAGTAGTAGTCATAGCAAGCTAGGCTGTCAGCTCAATCAGCTGTGCAGATATAGAATTAGGCTAGTCAATCAGCTGTACAAGATAGCCGATCTTCAGATATCGCTACTGGACGTCTGGACCTGATATCTCACCCATCCAGTATTTATTTTGTCAAACCCTAGATCTGCTAAGCTAGGCTAGGCATGATCGAGCAAATTACCGCGCCTAATTAGGCGATGAGAAAGATAAGATACATGTGTAGTGAAAGTTGCTGGCAGGGACAAATGGGTAGGTCAAATCTCGATTTATCCTAGTCAACTCAGCGCCCTTTTGGCCAAACTCTGAAAATACCGGCCCATCCCAAAGGCGATTCAGTGTGCGCAAAAGGTAACCGTTGAAAAAAAGAAAATATTATAGCCAAGCCATGAGGAGTCTAACCAGAGGTTATCCAGCTAGAAGTCGCAATTATATCACTACTAGGTATTATCAGTTGCTCCCAACTGCCATCGCCGTGCCTGTGCGTGGGGCATTGTTGTTAAAGATACGTAATGGCTATAGGATGTGACACTGTGAGCAAATGCAAACGTCTCTTGTTGCCTTATAAGAGCAATGAGAAACAAAGGAACACTGGGGCAGCGTGTTATTGGGGCAAAAGATCCAATCCCGCCGTACGTATAGATGGCGTGCGTTGTGCCCGTACATCGGTTGGCAAGTCTTCGGTACGCAGTGAATAACGGAGTTTCTGTAGAAGCGGACGAAGGATGAGCCACCGGCCTGCTGTACGTATACGCAATGCCTGACGGGAGTACGTATGGCTGGCGCCGCCTTCTTGGGTATTGGCTGCACTCCAAGTTGTTGATGTTATCCTGTCCCTACCGTCACTGCTTCAATTTTGGCGGTTTCATTTCTACGTGGCCTGCAGTTTCTTTGAACACCAAGGAAGGGGACGCCCCGTTTCCGTTCCCTAACGGCAACGATGGATAAACATTTAGCAGATAGCCCCTAAAATCCACTGTATCTGCTTCGCTGATCCGGGTTCACGGAATACTTAATTCGTCTCTGAAGGCTAGCTGCAATATATGTCAGGCTCATCCGACTGCGGCTGGTCCGGTTGGTCGCGCATGAACGAATGCGTAGAGAGGGAGACGTGCCGCTCTCCCTTCAATGCCCCCGCTACCAACATAACAGGCTAACTCGCATCCAGGCTTGCTCTCGTACGTGGCCAAATTTTGGAGATTAATATACTTCTTTGTAGTGTTAATTGTTTGTACCTGACTAGTATTAAATTTGATAGCCAAAATTTTGGAGATTGATATCTTTTAAAAAAAAAAATCAATTGGTGGTACTTTTATATATTTGAATTACTCAAGGCAAGACCTTTAAAATAAGAACAATATTGGATACATTTCAACTAATTTTATTTCACTGCTTCCAAATAATATATTTCACTCATTTCATGAAAACTGATGTCACGTACGCTTGAAATGTTTGAAATGTTGACATAACTGTGATTTCTGAAATATGCATGTAAAATATTTCACTCATCCTCGCAAATATATTTCTTTAGTTTCAGTTAACATATTTCAATCAAAAATACATTTCACTCATTATATAAAAACATATTTCACACAGTTGAAAATTTAATTTCACTCATTTCGAGAAAAACTTTGGTTTGAATAGGTGGAGAGGCAACCGAACGATGCAAGCACCCTCCTAGTCAAACTTCTGCTTAATTAGATTCATTTCTATAATACTTCAGTTTGATTCATCCTTGGAAATCAGTATGTCTGAATCGTTCCTTTGTTGGTGCATGCTTGCACACCAAATAAGTTACTCCTGAAAATCCGTTCCTCTGTTCTTAAGGTCAAATCTATGTGAACCTGTGAAGCCAAACACAAGTTTCCTCCTCCTCCTATTTTTTATACTGGCAGTTGATCGATCTGCCGAGGCAGCCACGCATGCTCCATCCACCGTTGTTGACGGATGAAACATATTTCACACTGCACATCCAAGGATTCATTTCAAGTGTGGACCATTTCGATGGTAGGATAGACTGATGCTGTGGCGTTTACCTGATGCTCTGCTTCTGTTATGACCGGCGGTGTCGGAGAGGCACGCGAGCACTGACCTGAAGAAACTGAAGAGGACAACAGAGCATCGGGTCATTAACAGAGTATTGGGTAAACGGCACTGCGAACGCCAGTTTACTAGGGAGATGAAATACTGATGTATAGAGACATTTTTGGGGTAGTTTGAAAGACTAGTTCTGGAGTCAATACCCCTATAAATTAGTACAGGCCTAGTGTGAAGAATTATTCTGATTTTTTTTACAAGAGTGTAATATTACTGAACTCCCAAGCAGGCTTTATTGGTGTACAGCATGATACAGGGTAAATTACTTAGTACAGGTGTAGACCTCTACACAAGATTAGGATGATGGACGTGATAGCTGAAGTTTGGGCCATATCGGCTGACTTCCAAATTTACTGTAAGTAGGAAGACCATACTACTTCAGATTTAACAACTTGATTAGGGTGACATGCATGTTGTGGCCCAGCTATAGGCTAGTTGATCATCAACACATGGGAAAATCTGGAAATATCATTTTGCTAGTATTATCCCGAGATCCTTGTTAATTGATCGGTGCAAAATAATGAAATGGTCACCACTAAAAGTGTTACTGTTTTAATTTGGTACACACGGAGCATCAGGCGATGGGGGTGATGAAAAGGAGTAGTAGCCGTTGCAGCCGTGGCAGCGCATAAGACTAGCAGCGCAGCTGCGTGCACTCCACCCGCACGGGAACCTGAGCTCCGCCCGGGGCACTGGACGCGTGACACATTGTCCCCACACCTCGCCGGCGCCGGATTTGGGGAAGAAGGAGCGCACCTCGGCCCTCGGGTGAACGAACAGGGAGAAAGCAGGGCGGGGAAATACGCGACAGCTATATATATCGCCACTGGGGGAGCCCAATATGTGTTTCCTGCGACCAATTCGGACTGGTTTTAAAAAGCTTCTGCGTGTTTTTTTTTTCGTTTTCTGTATTTGATTTTTTCCATATCTATTTTTTATCACAATTTTGGTATACATCTGGACCATTTTTTAGACATGTTGAATATTTTTGAAATATATGGTGTACATTTTTAAGTATTTTATATAATACGTGTTAAAAATTCATATAAATGTCGAACATTCTTCTAAATGATATTGAACAAAATTTTACATTGTATAATTTTTTTCCAATAATTGCACAAACAATTTCTGGAAACACCCGAACATTCCTTTAGTGTGTCATGTACATTTTTTTAATGGTATAAAATATGTTTCGAGTTACACAAATACTTTTAAAAATTGTATAAGCTTTTTTAGATACATGTTTGACCATTTTCCTTTCAAATATATGAAAAAAATTCAAGCATGTGTGGAACATTTTTCTGAATTATATGAATCATTTTTTAAACTACGTGAACATTTTTTAAAATTTTAGTAATTTTTTAAAAAATTCAGAACATTTTTCTTGAAACGCTGGACTATTTTTAAAATGCTGGAAATTTCTAAAAAGTCACGCAAACATTGTTTAAACGTGAGATGGGAACTTTTAATAAGAAATAAATAGATTAATTTTGGGAAAATATATATTTATAATATTCTAAATATAAAAAAGAGATAAAGGCAAAACATACGAAACAAAAGCTAACGATTCATGAGTTACTTGTGCTTTCCTTTGACATCATCACTGATATGTATCAACAAGTATGTGACTTGTTTGTGAGACTATGTAACGTTTGGTGATTATTTGGGCCCATACCCTTTCACTAGTATACGATTCGGTTGATGACTATGTTTCACGAGTCGTTGGCATAGAGCTGCTACCTCGATAGTATGGACTAGTGGATGGAGATCACCGAGTCAGACATAACCACTTTAAAACGCAGTGAGATACTTTCATCAGTCTCAAGTACGATGTATATATCATGTCCAAGAGTTGAGCTCCTTTGTTCTCAGGATAAGGATTGACTCGTAACTAGGTAGTCATAAAGGTAAATTTTGGGTGAGTCGTGAGACATGGTTGACCAAGATGGGATTTGCCCCTCTAATGCGGAGAGACATTCTTAGGGCCCTCTCGAGTGATCGGATTCAGAAAGCATAACAATGTGATTTGGTTAAGATTTAACCCGGTGCCAGAATTTGTATCACGTTTTCGAGAAGAGAGGCCGAGATAGCACAAGGGTCACAAGTACTCAGCTTGAGCTTGACAGCATATATCCTGAGGCAAAAGAAATGTTGCATATGACACATTGTCGAGATTCTTTAAATGACTTATCGCATAAGCACGTGCATAAACATGGACAATGAAGTGTTAACATAGCCCTTAGAACAAGAATGGTGGAAGTTATTTTTTGGCACCCAACATTTACCAAAAAACAGTGGGCATGCATGCGTTGACACTCAAAAATTGTTAGAGGGACAAAATAGGAAGGAACACACGGAGTAGATTAAACCTATATAGATACAAATTCAAATTGAAATTTAGTATGCACCACTAGATGCCTCTCTTCAAGATTTTCGGAATGGATATAATGATAGTTCAAAACCAAAAGTTATGTCAATTCAAAGAATCGCGTGTTCACGAACATTTCTGGCTTGCCCAGAATCACACTCAAAATGACCTCAAATGAACATGTGCACAACACTAAAGTTATACGTCTCGTCGAAGCGAGCAACTTTGCGTTTTGGATTATCTGAAGATGAGTCATCTACAACCTCAGGTGCCAAAATAGTGATATGCACACAATTGGGTCTAGAGTGTCTGTCTTAACAAAAACATTGTCTCAGAACCCAGATGCTCCGTATTTAACGGAAACATTGCAATATGTTACGCAGTTTTGCCTACATGAGATGATCACTAAAGCGACCTCAAATGGAGAATTGCTGAACATGAAAGATATGTGCCTCGTCGAGGAGAACAATTTTGGTTTTTGTATCATCTCAATCCAACGTCACCAGTTAGGTTATATGTTAAATTTTGGACAGGATTTTGAACCCTTTTCTTCTTTGAAAATTCCAGCTGCCTCATATATAGACGAGAGATGATGACCGATTGCAATAAAGCACAGTCAAGACATGATGAACACATTAGGAGTGCAGAGGAACCAGTCAACACGTGGGGAGGTAGATGAACGGGACCAGGCGAAAATCAGGACAAAAACTTTTTCTAAAAATACGGCTGCCCGCTTACGTTTACCCAACTGTGCTTTAACCAACGGCAAAGATATTAGTTCACGTGCAATCTATCAGTCAATTATTATGGTAGTACGAATGGATCTTCAGCAATGAGATTGTTAATTTACACGTTTATATGCGTTCCAGTCACCAGTCTCCTCGGACAACAAGAAGTTATATATCTTGGTGAAATCAGCAGCTTCTGCACACAAAGCTGTTGCCACCTGCTAGAGAGTTGACGTACTAGCATAGACTGCTTAGACGTACTAGCAGTCCTCTCGATTGGCGTTGGGTTTCCTAATAATCTATAGCCGCTATGGAATTCTCGTTGCTGCTGCCTTCACAACCACCTTGTCCTTCTTCATCACCAATTTTCATCACTGATACTGCATAAAATTGTGCAACTGCAACCCTGATAGATGAAAGAGTACACGCTTTACTAGTCTGGAATCTTAAGAAACGAAATCAGTGTACAGGACTACAACATCCAAATAACTAAGCATACAACAACAGGGTAATACAGAAATCAATAACAACTGGAAACACTGATTACCTTTCTGACCCCATCAAACATGCGAGACCATAAACCGGCCCACTGACCTCAAGCTTTTTCTTCAGCCTGGGAAATATGAAGCACTCACTGTTTTAGCACATACTAATAGAGAGAGGGGCTAACCAGCATTTTTTTTATACCTAGTCAAGATTTGTCTCATCGATTAATTAAGCAAAAGAGAATTGCCCAGTTAATTAACGGAAAACCGGAAAAAAGAACTGACACAAACCAACCACATACATACAACTCATAGAGCATGCAACCCCAAAAGTGCACTATCAGCCCTGCAACCATACCCAACACGCAACTACCACCAATCCTCACACTACTACACCGCAAGGAAACCCCTAACAAAAGTGCCTGGGCTGAAGACCACGAACACATCCAAATTCACATAGACAAGCCAGGCCATAAGGACCTTCCAAGAGACTGAGGGCCATCCACCAAGCAGCTACAGACGCCTTTGCTGTGGTGCCACCCTTCTTGCTTTTCTTCCAGAGAGGTTTGTCCACAATCGTCTTGCCAGATATGCCGCCTCCAAATGTGTGAGCAAGCTGCCAAGTTGTATCTCAGAGAGAATGTCATCAACCTTGTCCCTCACAGACACCATTGCAACAACATCCTCAGCCATGGGTACCACTAACACGACAGACTCAGGCGCCTCCAGTTGTTCACATGGCAGAGGCGAACCCAACAGTTGCACCTCAGATTAGGTGCCAACGCACCTACCTCATCAACCTCGTCACCCACCGACACCACCTGCTCCATCTCCTTCGGAAGCACCAATGAAAGAGGTGAAGTGGGTTCCCTACAACGCTCCTGCAGCTCAGGCATAATAGGCAGCACTAGAGCCACGACCTCGTCGATGACTACAAACCCATAGGCATGCCGAGGGCGCGGTCGCGCGAACAAAGGACGGGCGAAGTCGGAGCAGCAGGCACGGGGAGCCTCACGGACTCGGGCGCAGGCTTGGCCAGGGGCTCCTCCAGCACCTACACGAACACTCTACCCACCTGGACAGCGCGGCCCAGCGCCGGCTGTAGCGTCGCGGCCAGGAGCTCCCGACCCGGATCGGACCAAGCAGCGGATGGGGGGACCGGCAGGATGACGCACACCCTGCAGCCAGCAGGCAGCTCGGTGGGAGCCGGCGGCAGCGAGCTGGCCGGGACGCGGGGCGTCGGCAGGGTGGCCGATGGGGCTGCTGGCGGTGAGGACGGTACGGACGGCGCAAAGTTGCGAGGGCTCACGTTTCACTCCTGCTTTTTCTTTCAAGAGGGATGGAGCCGCAGGGATGGCCGGAGCAGGGAGATCCGGCCGTTGTTGTATCGAGACATGGAGAGATGTGGTTGTATCGTGCTTACCTGAAATCAGTGGAGCTCCACACACGAACAACACCATTGCTTGTACCTGTAATTAGAACTGGAAGACTGGGATGGGCAAAGATGGAATAGACTCTAGACTCACACTCATGTTCGAGTGTATGAACACACTCCTTCTTCTGCAAGTCCCATATCTGTTTTGAAAAACCAAAACAAACCACTCATATATTAGAAATGCTAGATGCATGTTGTATTAATGTACTTTCCAACATGATAGCCGACCTTGGCAGTCTTGACCCAAGAGCCATTAATCAAATACTGCTGACCATCACGCTTGAAGAAATCCACCTTGTGCACCCAATCCGAATGTCCAGACAGAGTATACTTGGATTTGGGAGAATCAAGACTCCAAACCTGAACAGCAACCATAAGAGCTTCCAGTCAAGGTACAGTAGAAAATGAAATGTACTCCATCTTCATCACTGCATCAAGAAGGTTACTTAGCAAACAAATAAGAGACAGAAAGCAAAACCTTTACTGTACGATCGTCTGAAGCACTGACAATACTTTTGGTGTCCTCTGGGTTAAATTTTAGTTCATTAATATCATCTGAGTGTTCTTCAAATGTATGTATGCAATTCCAGTCCTGGTCCCAGTCCCAAAGCTTTATTTGCCTACCACACCCTGACAACACATACGGGTAGGTTGGATGAACGTCTAATGAGCAGCAGACTCTGTTCTGATAATCGTGAGCTCTCAAACTCGTGACCTTATCGAGTTCCTTTTCATACTTGTACACATGGACGAAACAATCACGTGACACAGCCACAAGCCACCGCTTTCGTGCAATAAATTTAACAGCGGATACTGCAGTGAGGGCAATCGTCTGATTAGCATATCATTGTACAACTGTACATATGGTGGAAGAAAATCATGTTAAGAAGTCAGAAAGCTTACCTCCACTCTCTGAGACCATAATAGAAGCAACCACTTTCTGCTAGTAAACAAGAATGAGTCATTTGTTCGTCCAATGTAAACAAAAGATTGGTACATTTCAACAGCAAAAATTGAGTTTTTTGTGATGACCCTTTACATTTAATCATGCTAATTCAACTGAAATACTATGACCGAAAAAAGTTGGGAAAAATATTTGCCATATGGTGTGGTGTTTTCTTGGTTGTGATAAAAAACTTCAACATTATGGTACGGCTCCCATCCACCATGACCAAACATAGACTATTCCTGCCATTTGGCAATCAACGGAATCTGTATATGTACTTATGAACTAAATGCTTGGTCCACGAGCATCTTTCTGATGCATAGGGCAAGCGGCCATAATTTTCTTTCTTTACCCAAAATACTAGCGAAGAAGCAATACCGTAACTTGCCTGCGACTGCGTGTCGTAGTTCCATATCTTAACACACCCCCTAGTGTCACCTGTCATAATCCTGTATCATAAGAAGATATGAAAGCGGGATAGTCAGATCCAATGCACTCACTTGAAAATTAAGTTTAAAGATTCAAATGCCCATATTTTCGTACACACTTACAATGGCTCTGTCTGATTTGCATCTATGCATGTGATGTTCCCTGGCCCTGCTCCATAATCTATAATCTGATCAAACAACATTCCTGTCAACATGGAAGATCTTGGGAAGAGAAGAAATGAAAACGCAAAAGTGAATACCTGTATTAAAGGTTGGATTGTCTACAATGTCGCCAATGCATCAAACAAGAGAGACAAAAGGAAGCATCAGTACAATTAAACTCGTCTATGAAGCTGTATTCTTATGCTCAACGCAATTAGGCTTCTTGATGAATTTAACTGGGATCTCTTTCTACCTTGATCATCTCAAATCATTTTATAAAGTATATTAATTTAGAAGGAACTACCAACTTCTATTTTTTGCCACATAACAGTATCGGAACAATGTCATGACACATAGCACTGATTTGCTGATAAGTTCATTTTAACAACAAGACTAACTGGTGGGCATCGGTTCATGTGTGCATAGTCAAGCGTGGAAAAGCCGCCTGGAATCGTCGCATGGATGGCAAATGGAGAGCACGAAGGCGAACACCCACCATCGACCTGACCAACACAGGCGACCAGCACCTGCAGTGCTAGCAGCAATAGGGCCGCTAAAGCAAGCGCAGCCGCAGCGCCTCGCCGGCGCCGACGCTGCCACTGTGACATGCACTAGCAGGGCGCTGCAACAGACCAGGGTAGCCCTGTATCACGCGACCCTGCGGTGAACCGCTAGGCGACAGGCGCGTCATCAGCCGTGGGGGCACAGCAGGAGGCCCGAGGAGACCAAGATACTCTACGTGGAGACCACGACCCACATCCCCACGACCAACGTGACGCTCGCCACCCACATCCCCATGCTTATGGTGCTCATGCGGGAGCACCCTGATGCCTGTGGTCATGTTGTCCGCCCAGCTCGACGCCAATGCTGTCGTCCACAGTCCACAGCATATTCAAGATTTTAAGCAGATAGGCGATGCACGTTTTCCATGTGTGCTCGACGTATGCGTGGTGAGGATGGTGCTGGATGATGAGTGCCGAGTAGAGTGCGTGGAGTGTAGATGGAGCTGGCTGGTGAGCGCCAGCCTAGTACTCTCTCCGTTTCTAAATATAAGTCTTTTTAGAGATTGCACTACAAACTACATACGAATGTATATAGACGTATTTTAGAGTGTATATTCATTTATTTTGCTCGGTGTGGAGTTTATAGTGAAATCTTTAGAAATATTTATATTTAGAAACGAAGAGAGTAGTTGGCTCGCAATGCGCTCAACATGGTGTGGAAGTGGAACTACCACTATTGGAACAATGTCCTTGACACATAACACTGATTTGCCATGAATCATCGCGCGAAGGCAATCACCCACAAGCGACCCACACAAGCGACTAGTAGCACTAGCACCCGAAGGGCCGCCCATGCAAGCGCCTGCACGCCCGGCTGCAGCAACGCCTCAACGGTGGCGCACGCCGCCGCGGCTGTGACCTACACTAGAAGCGTGTAGCCACAACAGACCAGGGCATCGATGTACTACCCGCTGGTGGTGGACCGCAAGGTGAGAGGCACGTCACGAGCGGTGGGAGTTGGAATGAGTGCAGCAAGCACGGCCGCGTGAACAAGTATATCGAGCCGTCCCATGACCTTCATGGTGATGGAGCATGACACGATGCGACAACTCTTCGTAGGGCGACAACATATACTTCAAACCCCCAAATGCTCGCGCTCGGGCGCCAAATGGTGGCGCTGAGGGCGCCAAGGAGACGAGGACGCCTATTGCACCACCTCTAGCTCGTCGGCATGGGCGGCTACGTGGTTTTGTCGCTATGATGTCTGGCTTCCTCCCACACTTGTGCGACATGTCATCCAAGTTCATGGATGGTGACAACAAGGCCGCTGTAGTCTGGCCCGCTATCGTGGGGAAACCATGATGCTCTACGTGGATATCATGGCCAACCTAACTCTTTCCATGGCCAACACCCCCATGCTCTCCAGCGTCGTGCAGGAGTACCCCTATGCGAACGGCTCACACAAAAACATGTATATATCCTTTTGTATTAGGACTACTTTTGACGATGCACGCATGTTTGCCACGTTTGATTGATGTCCGCTTGAGCTTGTGCGGATGGTGCTGGATGGTGAGTGCCGACCAGACTGTGCGGAGCGTGGATGGAGCTGGCTGGTGAGCCGTGCGCTCAACTTGGTGCGACTGGAGCTGATGGGCTCATGCAGAGTGCTCGCCTAAATGGCTGAGGCCACCTGAAGAGCTTGGGAATCAAGTTCCACGTGGTAGGTGCCCGAACTATCTATGAAGGGCCCTGGGGCAATTCCCTTGCAACACGGAGGTTATATAGTCGGCTAATGAAGACACGGTGGTCGCACATGCGTAGATAATTGGATTGTCAGACTAAGAAGACCTTTAGCTGGTCCCTTATAATTTTGCCCCTCATAGGACCCCTTATACTTAACTTCTTATATTTGTTCCTCTCCCTCTTTTCTTCCTTCACGCGAACCTAACTGAACTCTCAAACTTAAGTCCTCAAATGAACCAGACCCCACATGTAAGCCCCTCTCCCCCTTTTTCTTCCCTTTTTTTCTTTATTCTTCCTTTCACGCGACCAACTACTACTTTTTGGCACTAGTTAAATTTCAGAGCAAGCTAGTATCTAGGATAGATGCTTCAGAAAAGTAATTCACAGGGTCTCAACGTGCGCGACGTAGGCGTGTGACGAAGTTGTCGACAAAGTAGATGACATTCGTCCACCATAGACCATGGCCTGGGTGCTTCCTCGTCTGAATGGGTTCTTCGCCTCGTCCCTCTCCTAGTGGCACAATGTCATCGTCCAAAGCACAAGGATTCATTGAAATCGACAATGGCAACTGGCGTACTCTCCCTCTATGTTTCTTCCTATACATTTAAATTTCTCTCTCTATATATATGTGTCCTCTATCATGCAGCAGCTTTCCTCATGGTCGTGGACGATGGGAGGAGCGCTGCCGGGCTATGGATGATGAGGAGGAGGAGCACCGACATGGATGTAGAAGTCAGAGAAGTCGACAAAAATAGACCGCCGGTTCTCACCGGAATTTGGCGGCCCAAGGTTTGCAGGGTTGTGGGGTGGTCGCCGGAGGCAAGGAACTCGATGGGGGTGATGTCAGTGGGCGAACAGAGGAGAGGGCCGATGCACTGGAAGGGCCAAAATTATCCTGAGAAGTGGCCACGCATGAATAAATATAAGGGTGGCCTCTCTTTGAAGTCCATAAGGGAACGGCTAGGTCCAGTTTAGCCCGTCAAAAGCGAATTTTTACTCTCCAACCAATTTTGATGGACCGACTAGAGATGCTATAGTTTCTCAAAAAAAAAAAACTAGAGATGCTATAATGGTTGTATGGGAAAGGAGCAAGACAAAATAAAATTGGTTTGTCGGACACCAAGCGAAGGTTTCTCAAGGACTCAATCGGCGTGGCTAGGGTCCCAGCGATGGAGCAACACCGACCTCTCTGTGCATGCCAAGTAGCAACAAGCTGGAGACCGAGTGGTGCTACAGCTGCCGAGATTGACCGCACCAATGGGTCTCTCAGTGCGGGGCTTCATCCCGGCCGCACCCTCTCATCGCTGGACGAGCTCCAAGTCTCCAGCTTCAACCCTGTGCAATTCTGAGAAGGAGACGACAGAGGATAGGGTAGAGAGGAGGGATGAAGAAGATGGGATGGGGATGAAGATGACAGGTAGGGCATATGTCCACGTCAGCTTAAAATCCACATATGTTGCTTTCTCATAAAAAATAAAAAAATCCACATATGTTGCCAACTCAGCTTGACAACCAATGTTCATCGGCTAGTAAAAGTGAAAGTTGTGAATGTCCTAGGCAATTTTCGGAATGATTGGTACAACAAGCTACATCTATGTTCCTTGTTTTTCTGTAATATATATACATAACACGACTATTGTTTACATTGTGGTATTAAAATCAGTTGGAAAAAATGACTTGTTACGGGATGTTTATTTTACTTATCCAGGAATCAACTATAAAATAAACGATTATTTGTGCTGAACAAAAATTAAATAGACATAGCTTTGTAAGTCATATATAGGACAGACAGGCGAGCAGTGAAGTCATAGACTCACAAGAATAGACAATCAAATGCTTTCTTTCTGGTGCATTATATGGCATGAATAATTTTGGTCAAACAAGGATGAAACTCTC
Organism: Triticum timopheevii; assembly: GCA_963921465.1. NCBI lineage: Eukaryota > Viridiplantae > Streptophyta > Magnoliopsida > Poales > Poaceae > Triticum > Triticum timopheevii. The sequence goes on along the minus strand of OY997274.1, from coordinate 656,626,116 downwards.
CTGTTAACCAATAGTTCACTTATCCCAGGCTCCCAGCTGAGCAAAAAAGATGTTTACTCAAAATATCAGACCTCTAATGCCTTGTTTCCCTTTCTGACATTTGTCTTGATTAAATTTCTGTCATACTATTAGTCTTACTTGAACCATTATTCATTATACACAAGTTTCATTTTTTTGAGCAATCACAAGTTTCATTTATACTAGCCGGTAATTAATTAGCCCTAGCTTTTGCAAATAAGTTTTCTTCACGTTTGGTTAAACATGTCAACAAACAAAATTCTGACTTGTAAACAACAGTTATTTTTTCGTTGTTGATTTAATACTTCATGAAAATTTCCCACAAAAAATACTTCATGAAAATAAAATGGAACAGATGAGCAAGCCAATCTAATCAATTAATTTTAAAATCAATCTCTCCCCAATTTCATTCACGTAACATCAAAGTAACTATTTGTGGTTATGATTTTAAACCACAAAAGTTACATAGTAGTAGTGTATTTGTCCTGACGAAACATAAAACATGGTGCATTATGTTACGGAGCAAGAGACTGTCATTTTTATTTCCAAACTTCCTAGGCAAATCATATTTGTCATGGCTCAATAATTAATTCCGTTTCATTAGGTAAAATACAATGTGAGATCATATGTTGTCATCCTAAATTGCACAATACAAGACTTTGAACAAGAATACTTTGTTCATATAGGGTTTACATAACAAGAAATTAGTATCATAGGTGCTTACCTCAGACTCAGTCTCAGTGGCTGATTGTCGCTCATTACATGCCTTTACTCCCTCTTGATAACTCTGTCTGATTGTGCTCGGTTCTATTGTAGGCATCGGTAACAAACCCTCAGACTTGGCCTCATCCACTTGTTTACCAGTAGCTGCTTTGATGATCAACATTTCTTCAGTGGCACTCATGGGCGTGAGATCCTTGCTTCCAGTAGTGTTTAGTGCGAGTAACTTGTCTACGCACTGCACGACTGATGGCAACTCTTCGTGAGTTTCCATCTACACACGCACACACATACATAAAGCCAAGCTGTCAGACCTGTTGATTTTGCTATGGTAAATTTGGGTTGATTCACTTTCATTAAAAAGGAAAAAAGGAACATTAGGACGGACATATGTAGACATACTAGGACTGTTGTGTGTAAACTATTCATGTAAAATCTTTCCTAGAAATTGCATTATGACATTATATACAATGTTCAGCATACCTGGTCTGCTACATTAAACACCTGGATTATATGCTTTGCAATAGGTCTTTTCTCCATACTAGGATCCACACATTTTAGGGCTATGGTGACACACTGCTTTACTTGGTGCGCATATTTTTCCTTTGTATACTTCGGTGTGGATGTGAATCTATTCCTCCAATTTTCAAGAACCTACAAACTTGCAACACGTGAGCTGAATGATTGTATATGTGCAAAGACTGTTAATTAATTCATCTCACTTTCTCTGTAAACTGCTGGAAAGTTGTGGCATCACACTGGGAACTGTCATGGTGGAAATATGGATAGTCCATGTCACCTGTTATTATCTCTATGAATATGACACCCAGACTAAATATATCTGCCTTGTTTGAGACTACACCTCGGAATAAGTATTCTGGTGCCATATATCCACTACAAAATAATATAGAAGTAAGAAGCCAATACAAACATAAACAAAGAGATGCAAAATAACCAAGGAAAACAAAAAACCAGGGAGGTGCATGAGGCATAGTTTACCATATTCCCGCACGATTATCAGTGACAATTCGTGTTTGCTGCTCACCAAAGATCCTCGATAAACCAAAATCAGCGATTTTTGGGATCATAGTAGAGTCCATCAATATATTTTCAGGCTTAAGGTCGAGATGAACCATATGACATTCTTCATGAAGGAAATGCAACCCATTGCAAATCCCCTTAATTATCTTGTATCTCATATTCCACTCAAGGCCTGAAGATTCATCTATAGACATTGATAAACAAGAGAAAAAAAGATTCTCAGCCCATGTACACTTTGCTACTAGTACAAGGAACCTAGTTTTCTCAGTTGTTGGGAAGTATGGGGTATGCACCCGCAATACTCTTAGGTTTTTGTACTCGTAATCTATAATCTATGTTCCTAGATACTTCATTTAAAGAAAGTTTTGTACAGCCTGCCATGAAAAAGGATGCCTAATTTTCCTGTAACAACACCACTTTTGTGTTCGAGTGATCGACAGTGGGCTATAGCAGTTGATATATACTCCCTCTGTAAACAAATATAAGACGTTTTAGGTTACTACTTTTTGCCCTAAAACGTCTTATATCTGTTCACAGAAGTAGTGACCGATTTGTATCTGTGTCCAAAGATATAGAGACTGATGTGTATTTGTGTCTTTATGGAAAGGCATATAGCAAGAAATAAAATACTAACAATATTCCTGATAGAGTAGATACTACCATACATATAATCATACTCCGTTCAACGATATTGTGTTCAGTAAACATACCAGAAATATGGTTGTCGAGGCTTTTGTTGCATACATACTCGAAGCAGAGCAACCTTTTCGGTAATTCACCAAAAATAAATTTTCCACTACCACTAGGTTGCTCTATCGCTTCCCAACTTGATTCCGCACAATAACCTAGGAACTGTACTATATTTTGGTGCTTAATCCCCATAAGATAGCGTACTTCATTCTGGAATGTGTCCTCTTTTAGACGGATTTCAAAAAGCTTCTTCACAGCAATAACTTTGCCACTTCGAAGAACTCCCTGCGTCGTAAGTTAAACCTCTCTTTATATTGTGTACAAATATCTTTAATTGGTTTAATTACCAACATTTGAAACACAGTGTTTTACAGAATTGCCCATACCTTGTAAACCACTCCAAACCCACCTTCACCTAGTACCGACTCAGTGGAAAAATCACATGTGATGGCCTTCAAAAATTCAAGTGGAAAAAACATTGGTGTTGTATTTGAATCATGTAGCTTCTTCTCCAGGTCATCACGTGTTCTCTGCATACCTGATTGCACGAAAACCACATAAGACAATATTTTCAAAAATAATGATGTTTGTGATGGCACCAACATAATTTTCTCTAGTAGTAATATGATGTGAGTTATTCCAACCAGTGGATTACTCTTCTCCAAAAAAAGTTCATGTGGAAGACCACTATGTGTATTACTTGCTCCAAGTTTTCAGAATGGTTCCATTTCACCAATTTGATGTTGATACTTCATTGCAACTAACTTGCTCCAAGGGAATATGAAAGGGTGTGATGACTGTGTGAAATCATAAATTCATGATCCAACAAACAATTAAGAAATTATATAAAGATGTGTATTGAATATTGAATAAAGATGGTAACTCCTTCCCAGAATAAAAGAAACTAACAAAAATATGCAATTTGTATACTACTTTTGGTTCCAGATAACTCGATTAAAACGTAGATATTTTTGTATAAGTGTTGATATTTCTTGTGCACCAGCTGGATGGTTGTCTTAGTTGTACATGTGGTTTTCATAAATATGTCATAAGCAATGTATGTGTTTAGGCTGCAGAACATGCTGCAGGTGTCCAGCGATAGGACCAGAAGAGGATGAAACACATTTGAGATAAAGCACATGGGAAAATAAAGATCACCCCCATCAAATGAAGTCTCTTAACCCCCTAGGCGATACACTACCCTGGTTTCCGTGCACAATCAATTGAAGGGGCGGGGATCATGAGAATTTTTGCCCCCATATGTCGCCATTGGACTGGAGGCCATTGGGGCGGCACACCTATTCGCATTCTGGCACCCATATGACATGAAATTTCATGACACACGGCCATAGGTGGCCCCACGTACATTAACACGTACCTCATCCGGCACAACCACGGTACTATCTTCGTCCTGATTTATTGGTCTGCTTATTAGTTTGTGCCAAATTTTAGCCATGGATTTAATTAACAAAATGTAAATGCATGTCATAAAAAATAGTATCATTGGAAACTATGTTTGAATACGAATCCAACGGTATAATTTCTTATGAAATGCATTAACATTTTGTCCATTAAATCTATGGTGAAATTTTGGCATGAAATACGAAAAAGGCCAATAAACCAGGTTGGAGGTAGTAAGCCTTTAAATGAGCATCGGGTCACTGGCCACTCGGGCATCGCAAATCATGAGTTCCAATGTTTGACCTACATGGCCTAATCCACTAGGATAAACCCAAATGGAGGGTGACTAGGTCCTAGATTGATGCCGAGGGACTTGTCAAAGGACAGCACGACCCTGGTTCTCCAGCTAGATATTATATTGGTTTCCTACATGAGGCCATCTCCAACACTGACCCATAAATGTCTCCGGTATATGCTCGTTTTTATATCCGGACATGGTCTGCGGACATGATACGGGAGGGAGACATCCAATGCTAATCAATAAGTATCTGGCTTGGAGGAAAAAAGTAGGTGAGGACCATGCATGTGGTGGGACATTTGTGGTTTAGTGTTTGGGAGGAGAGAGAAGAGAGGAGGACCATGCATGTGCCATTGGGAGGAGAGAGAGAAGAGAGGGACCATGCATGTGATTGGACAAGTGCATGCCCGAACTCCGGTAAAACCGCCCACGTTTGTCTCTTGCATACCGAAATCCGTACGTCCGGACTGCTAACAGGATATATACAGGTCCCCGTTGGATGGCAAAAGAGGTTCAGACACTGCGGCCCAGACGTATAGGGGAGGTTTTAGGGTCCGCCTTGGAGATATCCTGAGTCCACGTATTCCCAACCAAATCATTATTGAATGTGAGTTGTCCATTCAGACATTTCTTGATGAATTGTGTGAACTCTGTAAATATTGCCGCTTCAAACTTAGGCTCAACGTTCTAACCCTGGAAATCCCACCCTTGGTCAAAGATGTTGTCATCACACTCGTCCTCTATGATCATGTTGTGCATGATCACACAAGTAGTCATGAGGTCTGACATCCTTTCAGGGCTCCATGTTCTAGCAGGGTGCTGAACAATAGGCATTGAGATTGGACAACACCAAAAGCACGCTCCAAATACTTCCTAGCACTCTTTTTCATGGGAAAACCTAGCCCTCTTCTTTCCCATGGACTTGAAGATTGTCTTCACAATAGTGGACCAATGATGAAGGATATCATCAGCTAGGTGGTATCTCTTGTTGTGTTGGCGGTCATTGACCTCAAAGTTGACCTCTGGGGAGTTGCCTTCGGAAAGCCTTGCGAAAACCGGAAAGCGTTGTGAAAACCAGCCATGCTGAAAAAAGAGTGCCAAATCTAGAGATATGGTGATGCCATAGCTTTAAGTATGACCGTGCGAGCTTAAACATGTCCCTTATATTGCCCCTGCCAAGCAAATGAACAGTTCTTCCACTCCTAGTGCATACAATCTTTACTAACACGCATTTCTGGAAAGCCTGTAGATTCATTGATCGCTAACAATGGGTTGTATCCACATCATTTGGTTCTCTCAAGTACTTTGGGCCGAGCACTGCAACTACAACTTTGCCCACGCTAAGCATGTGGACTCACTCGGACATACTCATCCACAAAATCACCGGAACTTCCGTATGCAAGCATCCGAACAGTTTCAATACATTTATGATAAAAGTAATCATCATACACCATCACTCCCTCATAAATACAGTTGAACACAAGTCTCGCCATCCGGAAGCGTCGCCGAAAAAGCTTGGGAGGGAATAGTGGGCCAATGAACTTGAAATAATCCCTATAGCATAGGAAATGGCCGCACTCTCTGTTATGGTCCAACCCCAGAGCATGTCCTAGGATCGATCCTCTAAACATAGGCAGCTGACCAGCAATGTGCTCATTGACGACCCTTCACCATCGGACGATGAACATATGAAGTTGTTGTAAAAAAATCATCCGAGCTGTCCACCATGGTACCTTGTGGGCACAGAATAGACTCGGCGGGGCAAACGGTCGGAAACCTTGCGAGAGGCGGTGGAGACGGCCGGTGAAGGGCAATGCCCTCTCCCCGTACAGGCAGCCGACCTGTCGAAGCACGCGCCCTCCGGCGGTGTCGGTGACCCTGGGTAGGCATGACTTCTAGTGCTCCCGACGGCAGTGGGGAGCGGCCACATATTCCGGCAAAAGGACTCATCGGAGGATGCGGTGGCAGTGGGGTCGTCGATGGATGCGGAGGCGGGGCCTGGGGTACGTAGTGCCGAAACTGGGTGGCGGCGGCGAGTAATACGAGGCCGGGGTAGTGCATGTGGAAGGGGGGGAGAGAACAATGATCGTTGTGCCACAGATGGGCGGGCCACGGGAGGACAACGTGGACGTCCACTGCGTGTCCGCATTGACGCAAACAAATATCCAAATGGACGCCCAAATTTGAGTCAGAAATAAATCAAAATGGATAAAAAAACAAATATCCATCTGTTTAAATCGGCGTGTTGGACCATGTTTTCTGTCCGCTTGAACCCAAATAGAAGCGGGTGGACAAAATAGATCGGTGGGTTGGAGATGGCTTAAAGCAGCCCACGATCTACTCTTTTGATCTTTTCAATGAAATCATCATTTAGGGCTCTCGCTGCGGCTGGCCTAGCGACGATTCATATCGGCGTCCTCGCTGCAACACCCAGCGTCGTGAACCCGAGATGGCGAAGTGGATACTGATGGGCTTAGCCCTGACCCACAGAGTACACATGTCCCGTTCGTATCCAGTACTCCCTCTGTTCGAAAATAGTTGTCATCAAAATGGATAAAAAAGATGTATCTAGAACTAATTACATCTAGATACATCCCCTTGTATTCATTTTGATGACAAGTATTTTCGGACGGAGGGAGTATAATAGTACACCATCTTCTTGCCGACTGTTCTACAAATGCCCAAGTTTTATAAAGCTCACAATTATTACTCGCACAAAAAAAGAGACCCAGGTACGTATAAAAAATGCTACACTTACGTAAAATGCCTATGTATTGTTATGTAATTAGATTAGACTAACTGCTAATCCCTCCGCCCCCCAATTCCAACTGGGTAAGGTCCCTCTCCTAATTTCCTCCAACTGAAAAATACCATCTAAGCCATTACGTTACTTTACGTATGATTGCTATGTAGGTGTAGCATTGCTCAGGTAAGTACCCACGTACCAATGCTGCTCTCCTACTCTACCCTGTTTTCTAGGAAGAACGCCGAAAACAGAGCTCAACAAACCCAGACCAAAACAGTACTAGTACATGGCAGTGTCAAAAAAACGTCTATATCATGACACAAAGGGAGTATTTTGCAGCATGTGAAAGCTCCCGGGGATTTTAACCATGCATATATTTTTGCAAATCCTGCGCTGCCCACAAATCCTACATAGTAGCACTAACTCTGCGTGTTCACTTATTCGAAGAACAAAAAACTCTGCGTGTTCACTCTTCACTGTAAAAAATTTATATAAAAGAAAACTCCCACACGCAGGCAGGAGAAAGAAACAGGTTTTGCCGCCGGGGCTAAAGTTGGTGAGAAAGAAAGAAGCAGAGTATATACGGCGTGTAGACCAGAAAGGATTTCCCTGAGCATCCTATTGCGTGGAAATGGCCGTGTGTATGTATTAGACACCTGAGTGGTCAGACCTGGACGATTGGCCCGAACTGGTGGGGGATTATTGACCGTGCCCATGCCGACGGTAGTACAGAGGAAGAGGGAAGCCTCAGGCCCAGAAATTACAGCCGATGCATGCACGATCACATGTGGCAGCTCCAGCAGCGCGCGTACATGTAGGAGGCAATTGATTTTTCTATTTGCTGATGCATGCACAGTGTAATCTTTCGCAAATCGTGCAGTTTTTGTCGTGTGTAAAGCCATTTCGCCTCCCCTATTCTCCAGCCAGCTGGGGAGGCGACGGCCGGCCGACAGATCCTGAGCAACTATGGACGACTGAGCAGCCACGAGCTGCGGATCAACACTGCAACTTTCACCAAACCACGGCCGATTTACAGCAGGATGGTGCCATAGAACACTTGAAAATACTAACAATCTACTTATTAGCTGCATATAAAGAGAAAGCACTAACCTTGGGAGGAGACGTTGAGAGATGGGAAGAAGTAGGTGGGGCGGAAGAGGAGCAACGAGATGAATGAATGGTCGTCTCCTTGCTTGCTGGCTTGCTGGCTTGCTGCAGCCTGAAGGTGGACAGCTTGAAGATAACAATCAATCAATCAGCTGCATAAAGCGACAGTACTGACCTCAGAGACAGCAGACGTTGATAGATCGATGACGAGAGAAACGAGCTGAGTGAATAGTGGTCTCCTACTCTCCTTGCAGCCGCTGGGTAGGTGGTGGTGGGTGGGTAATATGCAAAGTTGACTTGACTTGACTCGAGGCTGTTTGAGTAATACAAGCACATTACTGGTTAATTGAGCCCAGCATGGATGAGTTTAAGGTAAACGATTTACAGTTGGCTGGCCGGCTGAACTTCCGGCCGGTCACGCCCGCTCTCCACGCGTTTTATTAGATCATCTGCAGCAGATTCATAACCGGCCCGCCCAGAAAAATCGTTTAAGGGCGCCCACAAAACTTTTTTAAGTACCACGAGCGCTCCGGCGGAACAGATCCCAAAAATTGTACGGGACACTTTACATGATTTCAGCCGGCCAGCTAAGCAGCGATGAAACGGCGGTGGCCAAACCTCCTGCATTTGGGACTTGAATTTCAAAGTTGGGTTAATGCAAAAGCCAAAAAAGTTTTCTCAAATTGTTTCACAAAAATGTTTAACCCATTCTCCTCGATATTTTAACATTTATAAAAATAAAAAAAAATAATTTGGATAAATAAATTTAAACCCTATCTATATTCACCAGAAGCTATCAAATACAATTTTAAATATGTGATGTTCCAAAAATTATGAAAATCTATATGTGGCTTGTTAATATTGCTAGTAATTTATGCAAAATGTTTCAACACAAACCAAACTCATTTGACAGCTAGAATAAATAGAAAATAATAACTAAAACCAAAAAGAAAAAAAGAAAAATGGTTTCATGCACCTATCGGCTAGCAGTAAGCCGACTGGGACTAGCCAGTCGGCTTACTGCTGGCCGACTGGGGATCACCTATCGGCTTCCCCCTGGCCGACTAGACTTATGTATTATTTTGGAAAAAAATAATTTTGGCATAATATTTCTAAAAAATTAAAAAAATGTATTATTAAAAATAGCTTTAGTAAAACCGTAAGCTAAATTGTGATATTTCTTTCCTCTCCTCACAAATCTCCATTTGCAAGGGGAATGCACTACTGAACTGTGTGTGCTCTGCTTACAATACTTGATTTCAGTATAAAGCAATTGCTCAGTCTATTTTATGGTAACATTAGTGTTACTAATTTACCTATTTACTTATTTGATACATGTTCAAGTGTATAAACAGATGCATGACTTGCTGGAACACTACGGTCATGTTTTAATTTTTTAAATGTGGATGGTATTTTGTAATATGAATTTTAATATCTCTATAGATGTAGCCCAGATGCCCTCAAACTGAAATCAATCTTCAATGTTTTCTTTCCATTTTGTACCTCACGCCAGCACCATTGGATCGTGTGGTGAGAATGCACCTCTCTTTTATAAATTGTACTATTATTTAACAAGCATCCTACTTCTTTTATCATTTTTATCTGGTGCTCAATTGTACCCAGGCATACACATCATCCATTATCGCAATGTGAATTCGTTAACCTATCGATGGTACGCCATCCAAACAACCATCACCAAGTTTTGTTGCGCAGTTGATATGCTGGAGGAAAGGTGACAATTGCACGCGGCATTGGAGGAGGTCGTGACTTTTGCTTCTTCTTGTTCAACTTGTTGGTTGGATCATTTATTCACTCAATGTTGCTTTACATATTTTGTAGCACGCACTACTAGGAAAAGGCCTACTAATGGGGCGCACCGATTTTACCTACTAATGGCGCACTACCGGTGCGCCATTAGTATCACGCCACTAGTATTTTTTACTAATGGCGCACCACTGGTGCGCCATTAATATCTGGTATGCTAATGGTGCACCAGTCAGTGCACCATTAGTATGTAACACCATGCACCATTAGTACGCCTCCCGGGGGGCCATATGTAACCATGTGCTTTGCCATACTAATGGCGCACTCTGTCGTGATGCGTATCCTTTGGCATACTAATGGCGCACCTTGTGGTGATGCGCCATTAGTATGAATATTTGTTTTTTTTACTTTTCTGATTTTTGCACAGGTTACAAAATATATTATTGGACAGAATATAGACAGCAGCACTCAGCAACAACAGATTCATCGAATACAATAGAAGATTAGTCTCCGAATACAATTCATCATATTAGTCTCCGAATTCAAAAGACCGAACAAAGATAAAAAATTACAAGTCTCAAGACCGCGAGTATCGAGTTTGTCTTCGCATTACAAGTCGATATCGATCATCTAAACTACCATCACATAGAAGAGAGCTGCGGTCATCACGATGAGCATCATCGCGATCAAACTGGTCTTCATCCGGTTCCTCCAACGCTCCCTCCTCTCTCCCGCTAGATAGCGGGCGTATCTAGATTCGGCCTCCGCCCTAGTGGTGTACCCTTTGTAACTGTTACCGCTGAAACAGTGAACCTGTCTCCGACACTCCCCCCAGTCGTCGTAGACTCCGGAAACCTTACCCTTGTACACGACATACGACGACATCTCTATGCACAAGCCAAACAACAGACAATACATAAGCAATATGTAAGTATGCAACAAAAGGATCGGAAGAGAAAAGCAAGACATTAATAGCACGATTCATGGTCCTACTAATAAATAGCATCGATTACATCTAAGTTGAACGACTGTCCAAACCAAAGAGACATACGAATTCATTAAAGTTTAATTACAACATGAGCCAATCAATGTTTCAGAACTACACATCACTACTTTCGACTCGACTCATCGGACAGGAGCGTGGATGAAGCCGCCGTCTGTCGTGATGGTCATGAAATCACGGTTGTTGTCACCCTGCATTTGTAGCGTTCCATCTATCTCATTGTTGGACGGTTGATATCCGAGGAAGAACTGCCCCAAGGTATGAATTACATCTTGATGGATAATGTCCGCAAACTCCGACTGGATGCGAAAGAATTCTTGTCTGAGGTCCGCGTCCTGGATTGCCGACAAGTTCGCGGCCCAATCTTTGAGATTATCTGGTAGCAGAAGGTGATGATGGTCCCTTACGATCGCCCGCATGTGATGGAGGGCGTAGTAGGCATCCTTCTGACCGCCAGGCGGCTGCTTGACGCAGCAGAACTTCGTATGTGTGAGAACATGTGCTTGCCGTACATACGAACTGCCCTGGTGAAGGTGCCTCTAGATTTGGCGTAGCCGGGGAGAACATCATCAAGAAATTTCTTGACATTTGTGTAGTCTATCCTGGAGTTACGGTTCAGGTCGAAATACGTGGCCATGGAATATTTCGGGCTTAAGAGGATGAGTGTGCAATGTGTGTCACTGCACAGAACACAGAATGTTAGGAAAAAGAAGAACGATCGAAATTTAAGAAATCATATGTTACGGGGCGGTTAAGGTATGACTTACTCGGGAAAGTAAGCCACAAGGAAGTTATCCTTATCTGGGTTTGCCAGAATGACGCCTTCGAGGTGTGAACTCGCAACTTGGCGGTCCCCAGCGCTGCTCAAGTGCTTGGCATGCATGTAGAAGGGGTCAACTATCACGATGTCCGGGGTCTTGTCTCTAATGATCCGCATCTCCATACTCAGCGAAAACAGCCGAACGAAGGTGTAGTGCAGCGGATGAAGGTTAAACATAGCAAAGGTGTCATCAAACCGCAGGACGATCGTACCCCCGATGTCGCCATCCACAAAGCCCTTGCCCTCTGGCACCTTGGCCACGAAAACCGGGTATGCCACATCATTCTCTCTGAGACGCCGCTTCTCCAAAGAAAGAACACTGTCGTGCAGACTCCGCATAGCACCGGTTGCAGCATTGAGCATATTTGGCGGTAGCATCGCCCTACCCGCCACATGCACCCTCCTCGAGATATCCTTAGGTGAAGGTGGCCCGTCCTGAGCACGGATCGAACTCGGTGCCGGCTGGCTCGCACCGGCGCCCTTGTTAGTATTTCGTTTCCGTCCCTTCTTCTTGATCTCCTGTAATGGGACCGAGTTCTGCTCACAGACCGCCTTCTTGAGCGTGTTGGGGCTGATAATATTTCGCACCTCAGCTATCTGAGGCTCAGTGAAGGCGGTAGCTGGAGGCGTCTCCTGAGAACTGAACGACAGACGACGCCTGTTGCAATTGGATTTCTCCGCCGTACCAGCTAGATTGCGGTCGTCTTGGTCGTGTTGTTAAACATGGCCAACCTTGGCCAGTTAATGTTGTCGTTGTTTTTATCTGCGCCCGAACGAATCAGGTTAAAATCGCCTCCCACCATGAGTGGAATCTGCGCAGCAGCAAGATCCAGCACCTTGGCTTCCAGTTCTCCCAAGAACTCAGCCGAGCGGGAGTGATCGGCTGGTCCGTAGACTTGCACGATCGCGAGTTCGCGGAGCGATGCTCGCACGTGGATTCTGGCCGCAAGGAAGAAAGTACCAACCTCCCAGGTCAGTACCTCATAAGTGGCACAACAAAAACCAAGCAAAATGCCACCAGAGTGGCCGTGCACTGGGGCTATGATGCCAAACAAAGCGCTTTAAGGGGTCAATAGCTAGGATGTCCTGATGCCGTAGCTCTGATTTGATTGTTACCTGGAGCCCTACGATATCTATCGTCTCTTTCCTAATGACTCCTTCAATTGGGTGCGCCGCCCCGCGTGACCGAAGCCACGAATGTTCCAAATGAGCGCCCGCATCTAAATGACACGGTTCCGAAGGCGCACCCCTTGGAGGTGATCGCCTTAGCCACGCGCCTCACCTTGCCGCAGCGAGGCGAGGGGGGGGGGGCAGCAACCCCTATTGCTGTATCCCCGTCGGGCTGGATCGCTGGCACCAGCGAGGACTCAGCCTCCAGTGCCAGGCATTCCGCGTGTTGAGCAGCCGCCGCTGCCAGCGCTGCCTGCGCCTGCTCCTTAGCATGAATCAGCGAGATGAGCTCGGTCACCCCACCGTCACCCATCGGTTCCACCCTGCTCTCTCCCAGAACCTCATCCATATGTTCGTCCGAAAATAAATCGAGGATTGTAAAACGCGGCAAGGGGTTACCTGAGGTTTCCAAGTTCTTCTGAGCTTGCAGGAGTTGGGCGCGTTGGAGCGAAGGCAGGTTGCCTTTGGCACCCTTGGCGCACGTACTGACCCGCACGGGAGGAACCTGCCCCTCCACCACGGCCTTGGAGCGCTTGGCCTTTGGGATGGGCGCCGATTGGGACATCTCCTGCGCGAGCGGAGTGGGGACAGGAATCGCCAGGGCCATCACCGCCTGGCACGGCGTCACCGGAGCCCCCAAGATCTCCGCAGCACTCCCCGCCTCCGCGCACACCTTGCGCACCGCCACCTTCTTGAGCTGCTTCACCACGCCGAGCTTGCTGCTGCTGCGACCGCCTTGCGTTGGAGAGAGTGAGGGGCGAGGCAGCGAGTCCTCCGACACCGCGATGGGGGTGCTCGCCTCACCCAGTGGCTCCACCAGCTGCGAGGGGGCCACCACCGCCTCCATCCGCACCAGAGGTGACGTGACCGAACCCAGGTTGGAGCCGTACTGGTTCGGGATGGAGAGGTCCATCTCCGACGATCCTCCGGCCAGGGATTGCTCCGCCCTGGGCTGCAGCGCACAGGCCGTCGCTCCTCCTTGCTCGGTGATTCCCAGCTTCTCCCAAGCCGCCGTGTCGATGGAGTCGTCCTCCATGCTTGCGTCGTGTTCTTTGTCATCGTCTTGGCCTTCGCCTCGCCCCGTCCCGTCCGGGCCCTTGCCATGAGGAGGAGGGGGAGGGGAAGGGAGAGTGGGCGCCGCCAGTTGCGCCGGGGGGAGCCCGGGCTCGACGGAGATGTTGTAGTCGTCGCTGTTGAACCAGATTTGGACCATCTCACGAAGCTTGCGAGGGTTGCGGTAGGCAAAGCACATGCGCACTGGCCCGGGCCGGATCAGTGACTCCTCATCAACCTGCAGGGGGCGGCCAAGCATGGTGGTGGCCGCCATGAGCCGGTCGGAGCGCCGTTGCTTTGGAGGGATGCCACCCAGCTTGACCCACACCTCCGGCATCTCCAGTCCTTTGGGAGCATCAAGGATCGCATCACGAATGTCCACCATGAGATCACTACTAGGGAAAAGCCTATACACAGAATCTTACCAGCAGCGCTCCTCAAAATACCACGCTACTGCTATTTAGCAGCAACGCGTGATATCAAAATGCGCTGACGCGCTACTGCTATAATTGCCATGACCTTGCCCCCCCCCCCCCCCCCGCTAGTTATAGCAATAGCGCACTATACTGAACAGCGCTACTGCTATAGAAGTTAGCAGCAGCGCGCTTCTAGGAAAACCGCTACTGCTAAGATCAACCCACAAGTTTAGTCCCACCTCGCTCCGCGAACAGGGTGTTTACCACCTTAAATATGTTATTTCTGAAACTACCAGAACCAGTTGGTCTTCACTGAACTCTATGTGTAAAATTTGTGGCCGCAATATGAGTCCTCTCCGGTTCCTATACCGGAGAGGACTCATATTGACAATTCAGATTGTACACAAAAAGATCATTGATGGCCAATGTATTTTTGTATTGATATTTTTTTTTGTATAGTTACACTTAGCAGTAGTGGTTTATATACAAAGCGCTACTGCTATTCAGATTAGCTGTAGCACGTTTTGGCAAACGTGCTACAACTATCCCTACCTTATCCCCACGCGCACGACCGGCCCTCACTCACACTCTCACTCTCGCCTGCGTGCCGATAACCGTCGTCATGCGTCGTCGCCGCCGCCGCCTTCGTCCGTCCGCCGCCGAGGTACTCCCCTCCTTCCGTCCCTCCTCCCTCCTCCTCTCACATCCTCCCTCCGCCTGCGGGCCGCCCCTCACTCCTCCGCCGCCGCCCTCCTCCCTCCGCCTGCGGCCGCCCCTCCTCCCTCCTCCGCCGGCAGCCCTCCTCCCACCGCCCTCGACCTCGCCGCCCCTAGCTACCTCTCCGTCGCCCCCCACCCCCTGCCACTAGTTAGTACTAGATTTAGTAGTAGTGGATGTTAATTTAGGGTTCATAGCTAGTACTAGATGTTGCTTAGTTAGTACTAGAATTTTAGTAGTAGTAGATGTTAATTACTAGTAGTGATGGTACTAGTTAACTAGAGCGGTATGATTAATAGTAGTTGTAGTTGAACTACTTTAGTTGTAGTTGAACTAGTTTAGTAAGTAAATTAATAAACTAGTTGAACTAGTTGAATTAATAGAACTAGTTGAACTACTTTATTTTTAGAAAGAACTAGTTTTTTTTTTCTATTTATAGTAAGTTTATATTTAGTAAGAACTAGTCTATTTATATATAAAAAGTACTTGATGGGTTCACCAGAAAAAAGAGAATAATAAATAAATTACCACAAAAATCAGAAACATTAGGCCGTTTATTTAACATCCTAGAATTTTATAGCCATTAGATAAGATTTCAGTGAAAAACATCCTAGAATTTTATAGCCATTAGATAAGATTTCAGTGAAAAATTACCCATCATTGCCATTATTTATGAAAAAACCTTTCGTATAGATGTCATATACAAAAAAAAACAAAGCTAAAGAAAAGAATTTCTCACGTCTCTCTCTTCCTCCAACCCTAAGAAAATTTTCCTCCATCCGTCTCCACGAAGCTAGGGTTCGGTGTCCATGATGAATTCGGCATACACGGCAGGGTCATCGAAGCATCAAACCAAAGGGAAAAGAGCAAGGGAGATAGGAAGGAGGATCTGGAGGAGATGCTCACGTGGATGGGATTGGATGAAGGAGTGTTTGATTTTGATTATTGAGGAGGCTGATGCACCACTCTAAGGGATACAACCAATCAGTTCACGCCCAAATCCCTGTTCACCAATGGTGTTCCTCACGGAATCTTCCTAACTAGGTAATTTCTCCTTCAATTCCTTATTGCTCAATTTAATGGCGCTGTAGATATTAATTCGTGGTTATTTTGTTGCTTGCCTGGCCGGAAGTATTGTTGGCAAATCCACCAGGTAGAGCTAATTTCGCGTGCCGATGCGTTTCCGGCCGGCCGCAAATTAATTAGTCAGCCAGCTAGCATACCTAGATTTGCACAGGAGGAATCAATTTGCTTCGATGCTTATCGTGTACGTTTGTGTTGAGGTCTAGCTAGAGTAAGTTTCACGTGCGTGCGAGCTTTCCGCCGGCGAAAAATCAATCGGCTAGGCAGCGTTGCTAGCTTTACACAAGAGGAATCAATCTGTTGTGCTGCTTGTCGTGTACGTGGATGTTCAGTCCAACTCAATCGTTTGATCCATACAACGGCTGGGGTATGTTGATTCCACGACTCTCACCCCGCGGCGGCGTTCACTCAATGTGTCATCATCAACTACTATTATTTGATTTATTTCTCTAAGATGTACACTGATATTCTTTCGTTAGTTGTTTGAGACCGATTCGTCTACGTAGAAAGAAGGTATTGTCTAGGTGATATTTGGTATACAAGTTAAAGAAAATATCAAACCTCAAGATGCATTGACTAGGCCGTACTGAGCGCGAGGACGACGAAGACTGACGGTGGCTGCTCTCATAGTGGTCCAGATCGGGTGCCTCCTCGGAAATCGTCCTCATTCCCATCTCCACAGGTAGAGCTCAAAGCCCTCGATCACTGCCTTCTCACAATATAGTAGTGCAGTATGATAGTAAACAGATTGATGGGCGATATATATGAACAACTTACTCCAGCATGATACACCAAATTATATATTATGTCTTTTTTAGCAGCACCATCAGTTGGCAATGGCATCCTCTAAATTTGCTTGCAGTGCGGTACATCAGTAGTACAGCAAGAGAATGCGACGCTAGATAGGGGTGGTCATTGTTCCTGATTGGGATGAGAAACGAATTTAGAGATTTTCCCACTTCTTACAGGCGAGAGACCCTGTTTGTTCACCAACAAGAACCTGCACGCATCTGCATCATGCATCTCAACTCAACATCAACAGGTTATGTTCATGTGATCCAATTGTTCATGCAGGTTCCACATCAGGTAAACAGAACTCCTACTGTGCCACGTGCACCTATCTGACCGAGCTAGGCACCCACACGTACATAAAATGCAACATCTATTTCAACATATAATAGAGCATATGATCAATCTCTATAATATAGATCATTATTTTCTTTGATTAATCATTTCTTTGTGAAGTACTGCACACAGCCACAAAGAAGATGCTATCCGTGACATAGGAGATAGGACAACGTCAAGGAATTTTGGTAGAGTTCAAGTTTTTTACCAATTAAATTCTTTTAGAACCAATATCTCCATCTGTAATAATTAGCACAGCCTAATGTGTGCCATGCCCATAAGCTCACTGCTACACAAACCTACAAAGTCTATTCCAAACATGATACCTCTGTGTCTTCCATTTCTTCCATAACCTTTCTATTACTATTTTAAGATTTTTATCTCGCATGGACATAAACATACCATCTGACCCATGAATCCTAAATAATATATCGGAAAAGCATGCATACCTCAGTAGGCAGAGTAGCAGACCAAGCTCTATGAGTACCTATGGCAGGGTGTCTTCCATTAAATTCTACAGACACTACTACTATTCAACACTGCAAATGCAATGAGCCCCATCCACGGCATGCCGTCCAGGCATACGTTAACTTAACCAACCCCATTATGAAGCAGTCAGGGCTACAGACTCCATATGCATGGTACAATACATTTGGTATGACTCGAGGTTAATTTCTACTACAAGCACCTCTGTTTTACATTATTGTGAAGGCTAATCCGTGGCCGGCATATATTTTGGGCATATATTTCGGTCACGGCAGGGTTCAAAAAGTGATTACGGATGAATAAAGAATTGCAGCATCCATGAAATGATGGAGGTATATACATGGGTATCATGCATGGACCCTCTATAAGATAATGTATATATATATATGGACACACACACACACACACATAAGCAAATAATTTGTCTTCTTTCTATTGTGATTTCAAATTTATTTGATTCAGTGTACATAATTTATAGGCCCTCCATTTATGAATAGATGATGTGGGAGACATTGATGCAGAACCAAATAAGTATTTTTCGTATTTTTCACACTTACTTTTCATACCAACATGTTGTCATGAATTTATAAATAGAGCGTGCAGGTTCCGAATATCGCATACATGTTACACATCCTTGCTAAATATACACTGGAAATGGGTATAGTTTAATAAAAGGACCCTTTATCGAGAATAAAAATTGGATTTACTATGTATACCACAATTTTCCATTCAGTTTTTTTCACAATAATTGTGTTGTCGTTCTATTGCTTAAAAACAAGGACTAATGATATGTCTACCTCTATTACTTACCGACTTTACAATATGCCTATTCATATTTTTCAATCATCAAGCACTTAATGCATGACAGGGAAGGGGATAGTGATAACCTAGGTCAACTGTGTAAGACATGGTAATGTAATTAATATGTAAACTACTAATAAAATATTATCAAGTAAGAAGGTAAATAGTTAACGTTATTGTGTATATATATGGATAGGTCAACATGACTGGACATGGAGCAACTCGACAAGACATTGCGGACAACAAAAACCTAGGTGATTAATGCCTAATACATATCAAGATTTAAATCAATTTGCGGTACAATACATCATGGAGTTGCATAAAAATATAGTCTAGGAGTGTTGAAATCCATTATCTGCCCACACGAGGGAGATACATGGGCTGTGTTTTCTAATTATGTATATTGACAAATAATTAATCTAACTATATGAAGATGTACTCTGTATAACATTTCAACATTTCGGAATAAAGGGACATCCGACATGGATAGGCCCCTTTATTGATGTATATATAGTACATAAATGCACACTGATTTCATATACCGAAATTAAAATAATCACTTACATTAAACAATCATTATAATGAAAAATAATATATTAATCTTGCACAGTGTTACAAAATTTACATGTGCCTACACGGAAACAATGATAACTATTAAATATGTATCTCAAGAATAAAAAAAACAATGCAACATGATAAAAATGCAAGGCACATGATAAAAAAAATATAATTCGTACATCAGGCGTGATCATAAAATATTGTGTTGGTACAACATGCATAATTAGTAGGGCAACGATTAATCGATAAATACAAATCTATAAGACAATACTATGAGTTTTATTTATAAATGTCATCACATTTGGTTTCAATTTAACATTACACAAATCAACAAATACTTTTCAATTGTTAGAAATTTCAAAATTCTAGCCCGCGCATTGAGCGGGCCACTTTGCTAGTTAGTCAAAAAAGACAATGAAAAGAAACTGGGATTACACGACCGATGTCGAGAAACAACGTGGTCCTAAACGAAGTCTTCTCCCTCCCCGGACTCCCTTCGTTGAAGATAGTATTTTTTTTGGACATTCTTTAAATGACCTCAACTTTTGCAAGCAGGTGAGCATGCACATGCTAGGCATCCATGCCATATTTGAAGGAGAAAAATATTTAAAATAATAACCATCTGCTTAATTATTTTTTTATTTTTTAACATAGCTAATAAATACAAATGGATAAAATTACAAATAATAAATGCTTTTCAAAAAGCATTTAATAAATATTTGAAGGAAATTTTTGAAATGATAATTTAAAACAGTTACTTAAAACTATAATTTTGAACAGGTTTCCAATTTTTTTGAACAGGTTTCATATTGAATTATAAACATCAAAAAGGAGAAACTGAATTAATGAAAAAAGAAAAGAAGAACAAAAGAATAGAAAAAAATGCTTAGCCCTTGGCCCAAAATTGTACCGAATTTAAAAAATGTCTCCGTTTTTGCAAAATTTGTTCTCGCATTCAAAAAAAATGGGAATTTAAAAAATGTTTGTGTTTCCAACTTTTTAAAATTTAAAATATGTTCATGTTTCTAAAACTGTTTACAAACTGAAAACAAATGTTCACAGTTTGTTAAAAATTAAGCTTTCAAAAATGTTCCTGTTTTCTTAAAAACTAAAAAAATTAGCCATTTAAAAATTTGTTAGGAACTTGATAAAATGTCCACTGTTTCAAAATTTGTTCACAAATTCAAAAACATTTGACAGTTTCAAAGTTTTTTTGTGTTTCTGATTTTTTTTGTTTATTTTTCCTTGTTTTTCAAAACATGTTCGTGGTTTGTCTGTTTTAAGAAGTGTTTGATTTTCCCAAAAAAAGAAAATTATGCTTTTAAAAAAAAGGTCATGTTTTTCAGAAAACATTTTGGAGTTCAAGTAAAATCATATAGTCCTTAGTCCGTGCCCCCATAGTTCGTGTGGTGGTGGCTACAGTTCCTCTTTTGCTACTTCTTTATGATTTCGTGGTGTTACTTAGACACCAACGTTCATCAGCTCAGGTGGCTGTCATCTTGCATTCAGCAGACCCAAGTCGCGAGTTTGACCTCTCGGCGGTGCCTTTATTTTCTGGATTTATAGGATACAGTAGCTTTATGCTCGCTCGCGCTTGCTCTATTGGGTTGGCAAATTCTCTGGCGCCCTGTGCGAATATTGGAATGCGACATATAGGAGCTCCAATGTATGGCCCATATGATTCCCCAAAAAAGAAACGGAAATGTTAACGCCCACACGTGTGGCATTTAGAAACCCGCCCACACGCACTTGATGCCGTTCAATCTATCTGCACGAATTTTATAGCAATTGCAATCGGGGTCCAATGCCACGTAAGCAAACGATGTTGTGTGGGCGAAACACTCCTCGCCCGAACGCGTGCGGCAGTTGACAATTCAGCCCGAACGCTTAGATGTCGAATCTTCAAAGCATCTGCCGAAGGACCAGCGCACCTTATCCTCTCGCCTCAGGCCCCCACCCCCACTCCACTCGCTAGAGCGGCTGTGGCGGAGCCTTCTCCCCGCATCAACGGCGGCCTCCGCGTCAACAGCGGCGGGCATGGAGGAGTGCAGCTACGCGACGAGGAGCTCCGCTGCTCCCGCGGAAGCCTTGCGCCGAGGAGCTCCCCTCCACCCACCCCGCATCGACGGAAGCCCCATGACGGCCTGACATGGAGGAGTGCGGCGGCGGCGCTCTCCCTTCGTCTCCGTGCGCGGCGGCTGCGCTCTCCCTTCGTCTCCGTGCGTGGCGGCGGCGGCAGAGGTGTGCATGCGCACAGCAGAAGGATGGTGCCGCGAGCAGTTTTGGCGGCGGGTTCGATTCCGGCGAGGACAAGAAGGCCGCCGCGCTTGGGGCTGCATGGTCCGACGACGCTTCTGCTACGCGGGCGATTTGGGCTCGGCTCCACCCCATGCAGCGGCCGGTGCCCCCGACGACTATCGCCTCTTGCCGTGAGCCGAGCTGCCAGTGCTACCGCCGCGCTCTAGGTACTGCTCGTCGCAACCCCAGAGCAACCTCCTCCCACTCCTCCAACTGGCGCCACTTCCCTCAATGGTGAGTCCATCCCCTGCTAGATACATCCGGGGGGCTAGCCGCTGGATGCTCTGCTTCATCAGTGTCGCATTGCCCCCAAATTTTGGCGCTCTGCATTTTGCTAACTGTTGCTGCTAACTGCTATTTTGGTCCATGTTCTGTAGCGTTGTTGCTGACTAATGTGTGCTAGTAGCTAACTCATGGAGACGATAGGGGGAATGGAACTATGTGCATTGGTCAGTAGAGATTCCCCTGGCTTCCTCCTAGCCTTGCTTTTTTCTGTAGCAACTTCATCTTGTGAGAGGAAGCCAAGGGGATCACGAAGTTATGTAGTGGAGTTGCCATGAAAAATTTGTTGCCATGGGCATAATATGTTACGAGTAGTTGCCATGGCTTTGATTAAAAAAATCCATGGCAAATTTTGAACATACATTTGCCATGGCAATTTTTCATCATTTTCCTTATCATTTCATATTCGTGGCAAATTATTCTATGAAACCATGGTAAATTTGAAAAAAAATCCAACTACAATTTTTGATTATGCATTTTTTCCATGGCAAATTTGATCATTTTTTGTGTTGTTTCACCTACACAACAATTTAATCATACTAAAAGATGGCAAATATTGGTAAAATACCATGGCAAATTTGAACATGCATTTTTGCCATGGCAAATTTGATCATACATTTGCCATGGCAAATTTAAAATATGCATTTTTTTGCCATGGCAAATTTGAAATATTCATTTTTTCTGCCATGGCAAATTTGAATATGCATTTTGCCATGGCAAATGTGAAGTATGGCAGTTTTTGCCATGTCAAATCTGAATATGCAGTTTTGCCATGGCAAATTTAATCATTTTTTGTGTTGTTTTCTCATACATGGCAATTTTAATCACATAAAATATGGCAAGTTTTGGTAAATACCATGGCATATTTGAACATGCTTTTGCCATGGCAATTTTCTCTTTCTTTTTAACATGGAAAAATTGCTTCATATTTTTTGACCATGGCAATTTACTTTCATGGAGCATGGGCAACTGTAGTTTACGGAGCATGTTAAAAAGCAGGTGGGCAACTGCTTATGGGCAACTGTAGTTTTGCAGTGCACATGGCAACTGCCCGTAGTGTGCTTTAAAAGCAGGTGGCAACTGTCTTTTTTTACCTGAGTTTGCCATGTGTTTTGCAGGGTACACGGCAACTGCCTAGTGTACACGTAAGCAGATGGCAATCTTTTACCGAGTTGCCATATGTTTTTGGTACATGGCAACTGCCCTAACGTGCATGTACATGGCAACTTCCCTAACGTGCACGTAAGCAGATGACAACTCTTCCTTTTTACATGGCAACTGCCCTAGCATGCTTGTGAGCACATGTCAACTCTCTCAACTGCTTAGTGTTAGTATGTGGCAACTCCTAAAGTTTTGGGATCATGGCAACTACATTATATCAGACCATACATGGCAACTACAGTTGAGCAACCATGGCAACTGCAGTTGTCCGACATGGCAACCGTAGTTCAGCGACATGGCAACTGCAATTAAACGAACATGGCCAAGGGTCTGGACCATGGCAACCGCGGGCGCGCGGTGACCGTCACGCGTGTCGTGCGGGACCAGGAGGTACGAGGCCTGACATACGGGCATGTGGGCATTATCAACTTCGCCCACGCGCACGCGTGTGAGAGGGATCGGGAGGGAAAAAAGAGGCGTGTGGGCGCTAGTTGTTTTGCGCACACGTAAGTGTGTGGGCTGTTCCTTTTATACACCACACAAAATGTGTGGATGGACTCCCTAACGCCCACACGTGTGGCACTTGTCGGCGTCCTAGATTTACTCATGTTTCAAAAATAGATACCATCGCAATTTTATTTGCCCCAAGGCAAATTAAGTTCAAGCATGGCAAATGTAGTTTAAGGGTCATGGCAATGTTCTTTTCCTTTAGCAACACGGCAAAATCTACTTTCCATTTGACAATGGCAATGTAACTCGTCCCCCGGCCTAGACGTCGACTAAGATGCCGACCAGGAGGTCGTCCTCCATGATGAACGACCATGATTTTTTTGTTTTGTTTTTTGAAAACATGGCATTTGTTTGAATTTTTATGTGATGGCAAGTTGATATGCACCCCCGCTGCAAAACTTGCCATGTTTTTAGCTTGGGAAACAACAGTATTTTCCATGGCAAATTCATACAATTTGCCATCATATAGCAGTAGAGATGTCATGGCAAATTTTCAACCAATTTTTTTCCTTGGGTACAATCAATATGAAGTTTTTCCGTTGGCATTGTTTGCTGCTTAGACCATGGTAATTGCAATACTTTTAGACCATAATTTTCATAACCATATCAATAACAGCAATTTTAATAGAAATCATTCGTATACAGCAACTCGATCAAACTTGTTGCGCCATGGCATTACATATATATGTACATATATCATTTTGTACAATACTTTTCCATGTACACTTTGCAAACTTGTTGCCATGGCAAAAAAATTCTGACACAAGTCAAATTGTTTTTGTTGGCACGTATGTACTATAGCAACTGTATTGTTTTTAATTTTTATAAACACATGTTCTTGGTGCTGATTTTTTGGCTTGTTTTAGTGAAGCAATAGGTAACAGGGCTGCATGTGCTTTTTTTCGTTGCCAGCGTCATGTTGTGCCTACAGGAAATCATTTGGTCTGGGTTCGATCCCGCACGAAACATGTATGTTGATACAGGGTGTGTGGTAGGGTGGTCCTCCTGCCACACGTGTGGACGGTTCTAATATTTGCCCACACATGGCACGTGTGGGCTGTCTTCTGCTCACACCACACACGGTGTGTGGGCGGGTGTGGCTCCCCCCACACGTGTGACAGTTAGCGTGACCGAAAAGAAAAGTACGGCGTCTACGTTCCGTTGGGTCGAGTCGATACGATTTGCCAAAGGTTAATATTTTCCTTTTTTATATTTACTAGTGGAGGGGGTTGTATCGAAGTGGGGCGCATCATTAAATATGATGTGTGTTTATTATTTCAACAAGGAGTTTTGTAGCATATATATACAACAGATTTTGTTTTTGTTTTAGTATCAGAGGTAGGCCCGTTTTCAAAATTCGCCATAAGGCCTCCCGAATATCAGGACCGGCCCTGAGTGTCCAATCAAGCCTTTTCTCTTTCTTTTTATCTTTCCAGCCCCAGCAACTATATACACCTGTGATGGGAAGCGTGCTAGTGCTACGCTCGGTGGCAGCAAATTCAGAGGCTTCACTTTCTCCACTTATTCACCATTTTTTTTTAAGGAGGATGTACCCGGCCTCTGCATCTAGACGATGCATGCAACAATTTTATTAATTATTCACAAAGACCCTATAAAGTAATGTATCAGTTCGCCTTAAGCAACCATATTGGCAACACCTGCTGCTACACCTATCCCCTTGATAAATGGGTGCCGAATATCCAAGCCTAATACCAAACGCATCAAAGCCTAACATCTAAAACCGGTTGCCCCAGCCTAACCACATACCAGGACTGGTTCACATACCGGTCCGACGAACTCACAGTGGGCACCACATGCGCACCTGCAAAGCCCGACACCACCGTCTTCCATCGATCCATCTTCAGAGCAGAAACTGACGCATCGACTGAGTCAGGCCTCACTGTGTCATCAACGCCACCACGACGCCAGACAGCTTCGTCCTCCTGCGCGAGTCCATCCCCGCACTTCAGACACCAAATCTGAAATGTGCCACACCGTAAGATCCATCACCATCAATGTGCAGGATGAAGTACCACTCCACCAAAGATGCGGTTCGCTGGTCCCAAGCCCGTGTACACCTCCAAGAATGACACCTCCCAAGGGGGAAACGACACAAGCGCGTCGCCGTCTTCCGATCTACCGATCTAGGGTTTCCCCTGGAGGTAGCAGATAGTGGTCTAGAACTTCTTCACGGTGATGCCTTCAAGAAAAGAACGACACTGAAGAGCGCCGCCATCGCCGGCCTTGGCATCTAGCCAAGAGCAGGTTTTCACCTAGATCTGTTCGAAGAACTCCATCGAGCTTCTTGTGCACAGATCGCTGCCTTCTCTGCTGGAGAATAGATCCGCAGCCGTCCACCGCCACGGCGGGTCCCCATTCTGCCCTCGCAGCCGTGGTGGCACAGCCTCCGCCGGAGATCCCCGGGCCACGCATCGGTAACCAGGGACACGCCATCCACCGCCGCCGACCAGGCCCAGTCGAGCCGGCTACAACACCGTCGCTGGGCTGCATCACGGTCTACCGGCCTCGCGGCCGACGGATCCACGCGCGCCCGCCACCAGGAGCCCCGTCGATCCCGCGTTCCCCACATGGAGCAGCCATCCCGCGCTGCTGAGATCCTGTGCAGGGGAAGGAGAGAAGAAGCCCCACCGCCGCCACCGCCGTGCACGGGCTTCGCCCGGCGGACGCCGTCCGGTGGCGGCGAGAAAGGGGCTGGGACGAGGAGATCTAGAGGGCCGGCGGCGGATCTGGTCTCCCGTGACGCAAGCGGGGAGCCCCACTTATTCACCATGATCAACGTGCATGTGGCTTCGTAGGCCGAACGTCTGTGGAAATGCATAACGGTAGTAATACTCTAGTGCGTAGTAAACTCTCCCCATTGGTTCCGGATTGAACATACAGACTCCCGATGACAGCTAGGAAGAAGGGAGCAGGCTCGTAAACAGAGGTCTCCGATCCCGGCAAGAACACTTTCCGAAAGTACCTTTCGCGAATTCTTCAGGTAGGGAGAAAGTAAGATGCATTCCATCCATGTGGCCGCCAGTTAGTCATGGAGGTGTGAGGCCGGTGCCGGTGCTTCGCTATCGCCGCCTACACGGCTCCATGTCAGCCCTGCACTTCTTTCAGGTGTAAAGTCAAGTCGCCACCTACCACTTGTTGTTCAGGAATATGCACGCCCATCCATCTCATGATTCAGCTCTGAAAGGATCTCTTACCAAAAGGTCCACCCCATTCTTCTCCTTGGCCATGGTCTTTTTTTCTCCATTCGGAAATTAGATAGATGTCACATCCTTTTTATCTCTACTAGTACTCCCCTATTCCTACTTGGTCAGGTATAATATGGATCAGTGCACCGGCATACTATTCAGGCCTAACTGGTACAGTTCATGTCTGGTGGCATGTCAACACATAAAACCGCCAATTCAACCAATCGTCCCGATGTTATACGCACTATCTATTGTTACGGTGTTCTCAACATCACCAATCATCCTGAAAGCCAAATTACGAACAATTTGCACTAGAGGAAATATTCTCCACATGGTAGAGACAGAGGAAACATTTGTGCCGTGCGCGCCGTCGATGACAGGGATGCCACGGGTTTCCTTCGGGCAGATTGCGAGGTTTCGGCTTTTTCCCGGACCCAGAGAGTTGTGAGTGATCATCGCTTTACTTAGTACAAATATAAAGCTCGTGCAGAAAGCTAAGTATGTACATTGGGAGGGACCAGCAGGTTAAGTATATGACTAATCATTCTGGCCGATGTCCCTACGCACCAAAACTCATCCTCTTGTTGTTTCTCTCCTCGACAGCTAGTAGACCAGCACAGCTCCCAAGCCATGTGTTTTTCACGTTTGGTGAGCTGTGGCTTTCATCTTGTACCTTTTTTTTTTTGGAAAAGAAATGCAAAATCTGCATTACTACGTGGACGAAGCTGACTCACTCGCCACTAAAGCTTTTACATCAGCAGTTACATTGTCTGCATTTAGCTCATCATACAGGTTCATAGAACATCCTTTGTGTGCAAGTACATGAGCTAAATTATTACAATTCCTACTAGCAAAGCTAAAGGTGGTCTGATAAAAGTTTTTGCTCAGGACATCCTTGAGCTCCGCTAGCACTCTGTAGACAATCGATCGGTCTTGTTCTTCCTGCTCTGCCCCTTGTTTTAAAAGCATGGAATCAGTTTCAAAGCAGAGGGCAGTGATTCCCTTGGATGCAGCCAGCTTTGCACCATAAAGAGCAGCCAACGCTTCTGCATGAATAGGATTTGCAAGGTTCTCCAATCTTCCTGCTCCACATGCTTGGACTACTCCATTATGATCCCGAATAACAGCCCCCCAGCCGCCACTATTTGTTTGAGGCTGAAAAGCCCCATCAATGTTCATTTTTAGCTCTCCGTGTTGAGGCGGCTTCCAACCTTCTTGCATTGTTTTCTTGAGACCCTTTTCCTTCAGGAAAGCTTGATAATATTCATTCGTCTGTTTAGTGACAGTGTAAACTATATCATCATTACTTCGTATTTTACCTTCCTCTCTTATGTTGTTCCGCTCATTCCACAGCTGCCACAAGAGTACAATCACCTTGATATTATCTTCTTCTTCTAACTTCAAGATATCATTTATAAAATCTGCAGCAGTTTGTCTCTTTACCAGCCTCCTTCTTATGCTTTCCATTCCAAGCATTTCCCATATTTGAGCTACTCTTTTGCATTTGAGGAAAAGATGGCCACCATCTTCATAGGTTCGCTTACAGATTATGCAATCCGGGTCTACCTCCACTCCTCTTCTTCTCAGATTGTTGCTCAAAGCCAAAGAGTCGTGGCCTAATCTCCAAATGAAGTGCTTTATATGATTCGGGCACTTTAACTTCCAAATCTTTTTCCAGTTTACTTCATGTTCAACATTTTGCATAGATGGTCCTGCTACCCCTTTTTGGCTTCTCCTCCTCTCTTCCTCCACATAGACATGATATGCCGTCTTTACTGAAAACAAGCCTTTTGTATCCACATGCCAAGCCGGTTCATCATCATAGTCTATACTAATTGGGATACTTAAAATAGCCTTGACGTCTTCCTCCCAAAAATTCCTTTCCAGAATATCCCTGTTCCAACTTCCAGTCTCCGGGTTAATTAATTCAGCTACTAGATTCAGAGGGCTATTGCTTTTTGGAGTGCATGGTTTTCTAGTAAAGTTTCTAGGAATCCATGGGTCGTGCCAGATGCTCACCTTTTGGCCATCTCCAATTCTCCAAATTAGGCCCCTTTTCAGCAGGTTGATGCCTTTCAAAATACTCCGCCATGTATAAGACATTCCCTACCTTGCCTTTGCTTCCAACACATTTCCATCCGGGAAATAGCGAGCTTTGAGAACCTGGCCACACAAAGAGTTTGGGTTGTTTAAAAGTCTCCAACCCTGCCTGGCCAGCATGGCTATGTTAAAAGCATAGCAGTCCCTAAATCCCAGTCCACCTTCTCCCTTTGGCCTAGTTAATTTGTCCCAACTTAACCAATGAATTTTATTGTCCTTCTCCTGATTGCTCCACCAATATCTGCCAATTAGAGACGAAATTTGCTCACAAATTGTCCTAGTTATCTCAAAGCAGCTCATTGTATATGTTGGTATTGCTTGAGCTACCGCTTTGATGAGAATCTCTTTTCCGGCACGAGACAACATCTTTTCTTTCCATCCCTGTATCTTCTTCCATATTCTATCTTTCAGAAAACTGAAAATTTTCACTTTTGATTTTCCAATGTGCACTGGTAGCCCAAGATATTGCTCATTTGTTGTCTCACTCCATATTCCTAATGCATCCTTGATTTCCTTCCTGCACTGTTCGGTCGTATTTTCGCTGAATAGGATTGTTGTTTTGTCCTTGTTTATAGTTTGGCCCGAGAGAGACTCATATGTGGACAATATTTCCTTCAACTTCATGATATCATTTTCCTTAGCTCTACATAAGATGAGTCATCCGCAAAGAATAAATGTGAGATGCTCGGAGCTTTTTGGCAGACACGGACTCCTTTTATTGTGCTCTCTTCTTCAGCCTTGTACAACATGGAGGAGAAAGCTTCAGCACAAATGATGAACAAGTAAGGGGATAAAGGATCCCCTTTCCTTAGTCCTCTTTTTGGCACAATTTCTTCAGTTAGCTCTCCATTTACTTTAATGGTGTATTTCACTGATTCCACACACTGCATGATCAAATCCACAAAAGCATCACAGAAGCCTAATTTGCTCAGCATTTTCCTTAGGAAACACCATTCTACCCTGTCATAAGCTTTGCTCATATCTAACTTAATTGCTGCATATCCATCTTTCCCCTTCCTTTTGTTCTTCAAATAATGCACCGCTTCATATGCTAACAATATATTATCCGTGATTAATCTTCCTGGGACAAACGCGCTCTTTGGGATTAAAGAGATGGTAGTATTGTTCAATTCTGTAGGTAACCCCCCACCATTAAGAAAAGCCAGGACTTCAGAGGTAATTTTATCCCCAAAGAGGTGCCAGAAATGTTTATAGAATACCGCAGGCATCCCATCAGGGCCTGGCGCCTTCAGATCACCTATGGAGTTTATGGCCTCCTTCACTTCTGATTCCGAGAAGGGTTGCATCAGTTTTTCATTCATTTCAGGTGTAACTCTGGCTGGAAACTCGTCCATAAAATCTGGGGGGATGGCAGGCCTACTAGACTTGAAAAGTTCAACAAAATAATCCATCACGACCTTCTGCTTCTCCTCTTTCGCTTCTGCCCAGCTCCCATCTTCCTTTTTCAGTTTTCTGATATAGTTCCTTCTCCTTCTCTCATTCACTGATGCATGGAAATATGATGTATTTCTGTCTCCATGTTGGAGCCAGTTTGAATGTGCTCTTTGCTTCCAATGCATCTCACGCTGATCTTCCAGTCTCTCCAATTTCTCTTTCAACAAGCTTTCCCTCGATATCGACTGTTGGGTTAATTGGTTCCTTATGCAAGTTTCTAGTTCCTCCTTAATCTGCCTAATTCTCTCATCTAAATCACCTAGAACATTTTTTTTCCCAGGATTTTAGCTTCATCGCCACCTTTCTACATCCTGCTTGGATACTTCCGTCTCCCATGGAGTTAAACTCCTCCCAGCCTTCAGCCACCACCTTTTCGCAATCTGGTTCTGATAGCCATTTAGCTTCAAACTTAAAATGTTCACTTCTAGGTAGCCCCTTTTTCTTTTGTGGTACTTTCTCGGTGATTATCATCACCGGACGGTGATCTGAATGATAGGGGTCACCATTAACCACCTTATATTCTCTAAATTTCTCTCTCCAACCTGGGTTCGCCACCGCCCTGTCCAGCCTTTCCTGTATATATCCTTCACATGAGTAGTTATTGTTCCTCCAGGTGAAGATATCGCCCACGTATCCTAGATCGAAAAGATCACATTCCTCCAGAGCTTGTTTGAAATTATCTACATAAGCTTGCTCCCTTCTCTTGCCTCCTTCTTTTTCATAGTCAAATAAGATTTCATTGAAGTCTCCTGCTACCAGCCATGGACGGTTTTGCTGATTGTTAAGGATTCTCAACAACTTCCATGTCAGGAATTTCCTCTCCAACTTTGCTTCTCCATAAATTCCGGTAAATCTCCATTTGAAACCTTCCTCGTTCTTAATTTCCAAACTGATATGGTACCTCGAGTAATTTATCAAGCTTGCATCTACCCCGGTTCTTCAGAACACTGCTATTCCTCCCCTGCCTTTGCCCTCACAGCAGCGTGCCCATAGATTGGTCAAACCTAGCTTCCACCTAAACTTCTGCAACTTTTCTTTGCACATTTTCGTCTCCGCCAAAAACAGAATATCAGGATCCTCTGACTTTTGAAGGTTCAGAAGACCCCTAACTGCCGGGGGGTTGCCAAGTCCCCGGCAGTTCCACACTATAATCTTCATTTGGCCTCGCAGGACTGTCCCGGCAGCCCCGCGTTCTCAATAGGTTTATTGGCTGTGACCGTGGTTTCTTCCTCCTTCTCATTTACTTCTTCTCCTCTTATTTTCTTTGGGTTAACCTCATGTGGTACCTCTATCTCCATTGGTTCTGGTCCCCTTTTTACTCCCAATTGGATACCCACTCTTACATCGCTCCCCTTAGTAACTCTGGCCTTCCTTTTATACTTCTTTCCTCCTACCTGCCCATCAGAATTATTACCGTCTACTTCCTTGGCCATGGTTTTCTTACTTTGCTTATTCACCATCTGGTCCTTGGCTAGGTTTGCTTCTCTTTTTTCCTTTTCAGTTTCACTTGATTCTTTTTCAGAGTTGCTGGCACTTGTCTCTTTTTCAGCCCCCAATTCGAGAGCCAAATATTTCTTGCTAATCGTCGTTGTTTCTTTGACTAAACTCTGCTTTTTTATTGGGCTCGTCTCCTCTCCTTCATCTTTCTTAGTTTTCTCAACATCCTTTTTCCTCCAGCTTGGACCATCACTGCCTCTACTTCCATCACTGCTCGATCTCCAGAAGGAGCTCTCCCTGTTTCCCAAATATCTTCCTCCATTCTCCTCCTGCCTCCTAGGGCGCATCATATTTGCTCTTAAGCTCCCTCCAAATTGCTTGGTCTCTCCTTTCTTGATTTTCACCGTACAGTCTTTTTCACAGTGGCCAATGATTCCACAAACATAGCAGAAATTTGGCAAAAATTCATATTCAAAGCGAACCCATCTCCTCTTCTTTTTTTCATCCTGGTCTTCTTCCATATTTGTTTCCTTCTCTGCATACCTTGCCCTACCCTCTTCATCCTCCCCATCACTTTCATCCAGGTTCAAGAACATTCCTCTCATAATGGGCTTACGTATATCAATTTTAACTTTGACCCGAATGTACGCCCCTACTGCCCAATCATCCTCATCGGTTTCCACTTTTAAGCATTCTCCTATGTGATCTCCGATTAATTCTCCCGTTTCTCTATTCATGGTTTCAAATGTTAAACCAAATATTCTCACCCAGATTGGTATGAAATTAAACTACAGCTCTTCCAAAGATTTCCTTTCATCAAAATCTACCACTACTAGCAGTTCTTTATCAAAGTTCCACGGTCCATCTTCTACTGCCTTTCTTTTCCCCGCTGCATCTTTGAATGTAAACAGAAATCTATTTCCTCCCAACTCCTTGCATTCGATTCCATACATTGGGCTCCAAATATCACCAAGAATACGCTCCAGTATCGAAGCTCTAGCTGGTCTTTCTGAGAAGAGTTTAGCAAATACCTGCAGTGTATTTGGTCTCCTTCTTCTGCTATCTCTCCTTGTGATCTTCACCCCCTTCTGCTCCGCCTCAGACAGGTGAAGGTCCTTCAGCATCCCCTCCACCCGATCCATCAGATCTGATTCAGAAGAGGTGTACGCCCCTCTACAATTAACCTTGGTTCACTAGTTGTTCCTATCTAGTTAAGGCTCCAGCAAGATCTGGAATTGTGTTCGAGTAATCCCCGCTTTTGGATTATGGACAGGAATCGGTAGTATTGGGGGAAGAATGGTGGCTTGGTCGGCTTGGCTATGGAATGGAAAAGGGGGTGACGGGAACTATTGAGGATTGGTGTGGTGGGGCGAGCTCGATGGACTGGTCGGAGGGAGGGGCGGGAGGCCGCCGTGGAAGAAGAAGATTCCCCGGCCGCCGATCAGCGTGCTAGCGAGATTGGAAATCCGGCGAAGCTAGAAGCTCGCCGAAGGGACTAGAGGGAACTCTGTCGCCTACTTTTCGCCACAAAGGGACGCTCACCGCTACGAACGGAGCGGACAAGTGTGAGAGGGAGTCATATTTTGAGCACCAGGGTCGACGAGATAACTCAGGCCGAGACAAAAGAAAATCGCCAAACTTAATCATGAAAGTTGTGAGAGATTGTTCCACTTGCTACATCTACTCTCTTGCTCCAGGCAAGGTGTTATCACGTGAACTTTAACCTAGTTTCAGCTTCGGACTCACATTGTTGTTTTAAAATTTCCTTGAGTGGATGAAGCCCAAGTAGATCCAAACATTGCTTTCCTGGAGAAATGCCGGAGCTAGAAAATTTTATTGAAGTTTCATGATTCCAAACTACTTCCCCCGTTCCTAAAAATAAGTCCTTTAAAGGTTTCTATATGAACTACGTACAGTTATATATAGACGTATTTTAAAGTATAGATTCACTCGTTTTGCTTCGTATATGTAGTTTATATTAGAATCTTTAAAAACACTTAAATTTAGAAACAAAGGGAGTAGTACTTATTTCTAGTTCTTCAAGTGGACGGCCAGGGAGCACCGAAAAGGCGTGCGCCAACTAACAGTCATGGAGGGAACCTAATAGTCGTAATTAGACCATGCCAAACTGCCAATCCCTTGGATAATGATGATCTGTTGTATATTCTTGCTCTTCTTTTGTTGGATTGTCATGCTAAACAAAGCCAAAATGATCCAGGTAGTACTACAAGAAAGCGATGGGGAAAGTGTTGCAGTGACGCTCATTTCCCGTGGTCCATGGCTAGGCTCTGACAATGAGAGTAACCAGGTGAAAAAATCTACAGAGAGGACAGTCGTGCAGGAAGAGAAGGTAAAAACATGATGCAGGGGTCTTAAAAGTAAAATTCTAAAATATGCATGCAATCGAAACTTGCGAAATTTGAGGGACCTTTCGCTGTTCGGTGCTGGACATGCCATGTGCAGCATCTGTGGACTGTGGTTCATCATTCTCTCAGAAAACAAAAAGGGAGTTTCACACATGGCCAACATGCACAGACTGCCCTACCGCCATGCATTGTCCTAATCCGTCCCCAATGGCTAATTGACAACTAAGCAAACATTACCATATTCCTCTGCCGATATATACTACTATCTGGTACAGCCGAAGGTCCACTAGCTTTCATGACATTCCTCAACCCAAAATAATGAAACTAGGGCATTTCTAGCCAATCACCTAAAAAGTCAATGGAGTATCCGGCGGAGTAAAATTTTACCTAGCTAGGTAACAAAGCGCGGCAAAACTGCCGCAATTGCGGCGCTATCCCCGCTGGAAATCCTCCCCGTGACTTTTCTTCCTTACCGATAGCGGGAGATTTTCCTGCCGCTAAATCATTTTGCGTGTGATTTTTTTCTTCATTTTTAACTCTACTAACGTTGGCCGCACCTAGCTGGCCGCACCTAGCAGATCCCTACAGTTAGTGGAGTAAAACCAAATTGTGTATATTTTGTGTCTTAGCCACATCAACTTCAAATAGTACACAATATATACAATGAGAATATTCAAATTAAAACATGCATCACATAACTGTCATAACATTTAGTTTCATCATCATGAATTTTAAATAAAAACATGCAAAGTTCACCCAAAAGCTATCACTTCAAACACAATGTTTGATCCAAAATCACCACAGCCATAACATGTATATGTTGTGGATCGAGCCAATCAATGGCATGCACCACCACTCCCTCGACCACCACCACTCAAACGAGGCCCTTTGAATCCATTTCGTGTTCTTGCATAGCTCTTTGTAGCAATGATGCAATGTGAAAGGCTTGTGGCCGAACTTGGTGTTACTATGCTTATAATGTTCTTTGATGTAGGGGCCATACTCCGTCACTTGCACACCACTCGGTGGTGCATTATTCACTTGGTTGATCCAATTGGACCATCGGTTGCATTGGTAATGAATGGTGCTCCAACCATGCCCAAGAGAACCTTGCATACGACTTGATCGCACGTCCACGAAGTTGTTGTAGTGCACGGGAATTCTCTCCCAAATCATGGTCTTGGTTTGATCCATTCAGATCATTGCATCCATGGAACGCACACCAAACATCGCAAAGAGCAATATCCTCCTTTTGGTTGTAGTTGGCAGAATAGAGTAGCAGATCATCTGGCAAATCATGGTAGAACTGATCGTAGTACGGCTTGTTGGCTTAGCAGAGGCCATCCATGTATAGCTGAACTTTTGTCGGCTGATTGTAACTCTACACTTTTGGAATAAAACTACCATTTCACTCGCAAAAAAAAAAAACAAAAAAACGTCGAAATTGTCATCGATACGTGTATGGACAAATGATTGTATTGGAGTATAAAGGACGACTTTTCAAATATCTCTAATAAGATATTTTTTTTAGCTGTATATAATCCGTAGTATGTTTCATCACAATTTCATGCTCTATTAGAACAGTAATAATAATAATAAAGAAAAAAATTAAAGAAGAAGAAGAAAAATGGATTGATTAAGGAGAGCTTTGACCTCCCAATCGAAGAGAGTAACAAGCTACTCTACCTACAACCAGAGAGGTCTCGGACTCTCTGTTACGCAGCCGCCTCCGATCATTAGCTACTTTGCCGCCGTCGGCGGCTAGCTGGAGCGGCACCCGTGCCGAACGTGTCTGGTGAAATCACATGACGCGGCACGAGTTGGGGTTCTCGTCGTCGAACAGGCGGTACGAGTCCTGCAGCGGCGGCGGAGGCGGAGGCGGCGGCGCGTGCGTCCCGGGCGGGCTGTAGTAGTCCTGGTAATAGGACTCCGGCGACGCGTGCGGGTACGGCATGTAAAGGTACGACGGCGACCACTGCTGCATTGGCTGCGCCGCCTGCTGGGAGTAGGCCTGCTGCGGCTGCGGCGGTTGCTGCTGCATGGACATGGAGTAGCTCTGCTCTGGCTGCGGCGCGTAGTAGGACACGCTCGCTCTCGGCTGCGCCGTGTGGTAGCTCATCACCGGCTGTGGCGCGCTGTACGGGTCGAACTCCTGCTGCGCGTGCGCCGGCGCCGGCGCCGTAGATAGGGACCTATCCGGAGCAGGTGCGTCCATGGGCTTGCTCTGTTTCTTCTTGTCCTCGCCCTCGTCATCGCCGGACTCCTTTGTGGCGGCAGCGGGTTCACTCTCGGGCTCGGTGCCCTTTGCCTTGGGCTCGGTCGCCGCGCCCTCGCCGCCGTCTTTCTTCGCCTCGTCGCTTGGTTTTGCTTCCTCTTTCTCAGCCTTCTTCTCAGAGTCTGCTTCCTTCTCCGTCTCAGGCTTCTTCTCCGGGGACGTCTCCTCCTGCTCCGGCTTCTTGTCCGAGCTGTCGGCATGCAGCTCCTTCACAGGTTCCGCTGGCTTCTTGTCCGCCGCAGCAGGATCCTTGCTGCCGTCCTCGGCAGGAGGGGCCGGCGCCGGGGCCTCGGTTGTGGGCGCAGCCTCGGGGCTGTTGGCAGGCCCGGCGGGTGTGTGTTGCCATGGCAGGGCATGCTTGCCTGACTTGTACAGCCTCTTGACGAGCGTCTCGGCGTCCACGGTGCCCGTCACCGTCACCTTGTGCTGCTGGGCATCTACCTTGACGTCCTGGACGCCTGAACATCCCAACCAAAACGACGGACATTTTGGTCAATTAAGCCCAAAAGCAAACGGAAACGCACGCGACGATCAAAGAAGAGAGTGACGGTACCTTGGATGTTCTTGAGCACCTTCCGGACCTTCTTCTTGCAGCCATGGCAGTGAATGGTCACCCTCAGCACGATGGTCTGCAGATCCAAATAAAACGTCACATGAGCACCTGAAGTATCCCTTGGACCGTTGGGCGGGACGGGGCGGAATGGTGTACCTGCAGGGCCGGTTGTGCCGACGCCATGGGAGTGCGCTCTGGGGACTATGCTGTCGTTGGTTCCCCTGTTGCTTGGGGTGGGGGATGGGGGGGGGGGGGGGGGGGGGGGGCGATGGGGGGGGGGGGGGGGGGGGGGGGCGCTCGAATCTGTGGCCATGGAGTTGGGAACTCAGGGGAGGCGCTGCTGTTTATAGTGTGGGATGGAAGAGGTGGGTGCGGGGATGTGTACAACCACATAGGTCACTAACATGTGGGCCACATACTTTGCTACTGCGGGCGGATCGTTTGGCCCTTCCCAGAGCTTGGAGGTGTACTCATGCAAAGGGCATCACGTAGGCAAAAAATGATCTGGCACAACAATTAAAAAGAGAGAGCATTGGGAAGAGAAGAAAACGATGATAAACACATGAACATGTGCAAAATAGCCACCAACAAATGCATGAAAGAGTTCAAGTGTTAAACAATTAAATGAGAGTACCTAGACATTGGGAAGATTAGTTGCTAAGATTTTTAATAACTTTGCATCTCCCCTAAACACCAAAGCATCAGAAGAAGCTTCAGCACACAGGGCCGCAGCCTATCCGTTCCGTTCGTAGGTACGAGGCACTGGAAGAATTCTACGGTACCTGTTGTGTCGGTGGCTTGGGCCCACTTGAATCGGATAATCCAATCCAGAATTCATTTGTGCTTCGGTGAACCTCTAAACACATTGAATTCAGAATAAATGGTAGAGTGATGTTATTAAAAAGACGTTGCCCGTACACTGTGCTTTCCTTTTATTAAAAAAAATATCCAAAAGAGTGCGGATGATATGAATTGAAATCATGACCTCTTTTTTAAAACGAACATCAATTTTATTAGTTAGAAATAATTGTTACATCGTCAATAAGAAAAGGTACAATATCATTCATAGGCTCCTCAGACCAATTCCTAGTGACGGAAAATTTCGCTAGCCTAACCAATTCATGAGCCACCTTATTTGCTTCCTTATTACAATGTTTGAACCTGAACTCATGACCTCTTCCTTCATAGTGAGCCGCAATAACCAACTATGACATCTTAACACTTGTGTGTATTTACTTCTTTTTTCTTTTACACCTGATTTCCATCCACTGGTTTTCCGCTGGCTTTGGTCTTGTTTACATCCGTAAAACTTAGAACCGAGAGGCAGGCTGTGAGAATTTTGGGATCGGAGACAAATTAGAACTCAATGCCCTTAATATAAACAATGAAATAGTCCACATATGCTTTCGTCTAGTTTTGGGGGAGCTTTCTCTTTTCTAGAAGTTGAAATACCAACAGCAAGAGGGCAACGCAACCATAGCACTGTTATGGATGTACCCCCCCCCCCCCCCCAAAATTAGCGTAAAATGTTGTGCATAGACATAAACTCACATTGTAGTGTTATCGTTTGAAGAAATGATAATTTGACTTGCAATTTAAATTTGAATTTGACTTGAGTTTTAATCAAGGGGCAATTTAGCTTAGTAAGCATGGTGACATGGCATAATTAGCATGGGATCATTATAGCTTAACTATCAAGGTGTCACATTTAAGCATCGTGCTATCCAAGCCCAAGAGTGATTGCATATAACTAAAGATCCTGATACCCAAAAGATACTATGTACATCGGGCATGGTTGAGCTTTTGTGGGCAACCAAACATGCCCAAGCCCCAAGAAAATCACGGCAACACAATGTATAGTATACAAGGTGTTAGCGTTTGCTACACTGGTTGGTATTGTATCTAAGGGCATCTCCAACGCCGAACCTCAAACTATCTGCATACGTCCGAACTGTAAGATGCGGACCACGAAAGCCATCCAACATGGTCCTAGATCGGTCCACATGGTGGTCCGGACGTGTTTCCTCCTGCAAACAGGAGGCAAATTGGGGGGGGGGGGGGGGGGTGTTGCGGGCGTTCGACCAGCGCTAGCTTCCTGCGTTCATGCCGCTATAGAGCGGCTACTCCCCTTTGAAGAGGGTTGCAAAGCTGATGCGACCTCTCGCAAACACCGACATTTAAGCAGCAAGCCAGCCGAGGGCACTGCCTGCGACGCGTCAAAGTGTTTATGCCTGGTCAATGCCGGAGATGCGTTAATTGATGGGAAGGACGTATATCTACCACACTCATTCAATGCCCTGCCCGTCTGTATGCCGCCATTAAGTAGGCTCACCGACTGAGAAACCCACTCTGTCGTCGCGGAATGATGCAGTCTGACGCATGGCCTCACCGGAATCAGCTATTACTCAACACCACAACCCAAGCCGCTCCACATACTACTCCCTTTGCACCACACCCACCATGACTGCAGGAGGCAACACTCTGTGGGAGAGCCTTTCGACACATATGAAACATGAGGTGTTCGCCCTCGCGGCCTCCTAACAAACCTCGCCTGAGGTGTCTGATGACAAGAACTACCCCACGATGGAGATGTGCTCTGACAACACCGCACCGGAGCCCGCGCATGTGCATGTTGGCTTCACCATGGAGCAGGCGCAGACGCACTACAACGCCGCCATGGCAGAGGAGCGGGCTGCATCAGTGCATATGTTTGTGTTCTAGCAGATGCAGGAGGATAAACGGTACAATATGTTGCTCCTATAGCAGTAGTGGTTAGTGGAGGGCCAGATCAATGATGAACATGTGAACGAGGAGGCCGTGGCGGCCATGGCGGTAGCAAACCCCAAATTCATCGAAGAGCAGTGTGCGATCTACGAGGTGGTCCGTGCTCAAGCTGTGGCTCGTTGTGATGCGGCCGTCGTGGAGGCGCGGCTACATGCAATCACGAACGAGAACAACACCAGCTAAGCCTCCTACCTGATGTCGATAGACTATCGGGCGGCTCGATTGGACGACGACAATGCTAGTGCCACCATCCCCATCGTGGACATCACGTCCATCGCCGCCGTATGATAGGTTTAGGGTTGTATTTTTTTTCTTTCTAAATGTTTGAAATGTAACGAAAATCCAGCGTGTTTGCATTAATCCCGTCCGGTTTATATGAAAATCCGCCGTGTTTGCAAGAACTTCGTCGGATTTATTAAAAAAATGTTTGAAATTCATGAGTAAGGCGTTGAATAGCGGTCTTCCGCATCCGTGTCCACAGACGGATACATGAGAAAATTTACAGGTTAGCGTTGAAGATGGCCTAAGATTGTCATTTATTTTCAAACGAAAATTTACGCTAGGCGTCCCCTTCCTTGGCGGTCAAACAAACCGCACGTAGAACTGAAACCGCCAAAAGGGAAGCAAAGACGGGAGGATAACATTAACAAGTCGGGATGCAACCAATACCCAGGAAGACGGCGCTAGCAATTGCCATACGTACTCGCGTCAGGTATTGCGTGTGCCGACGAGGAAAAAGAAGAGTTATTGGATGTGCCGATATGAACCAACAACCATGAAGGCCGGCGGCTCATGCATCCTCTTCGTCCGTTTCTACAGAAACTCCGTTATTTGTTGCGTATATTGACGACTTGCCGACCGATCGGTTCATGCACGTAACACGTAAGGGCATGGCGCATGTCATCTGACAGCTTTATTTGTTTCTAGGCGCACATTCCCCTGCAGCGGTGCTGCATGGGCCGGCGACGCGGATCACTTCTCACCATTCTTTAAATTTTAAATCGATCCCTCCTCTGTTCTGATTGAGTCCGGTGTGTCTCATTCAAGCCAGGCTCTAAACTGTGTCGCATTGCAATTCTGTTCAAAACCAAGTAGCCAAATGCTAGTGCTTGCTTCGGAGAGAGTCGACTCCATTGATCTCTGGCTTCGCGGTCTAAAACCGACGATTCCGATGCCGGTCTTCCGACATCAATCATGTCCATGATTCATGTTTTTTTTTTGGAAAAGGAATGTACCCCAGCCTCTGCATCAGAACGATGCATACGGCTCATATTATTAAACGGATAATCCAGTAACAAGGTCTCGAAAGGTCGTAGTACAATCATCAATAAAAGCTCAAAAAAAGGCCCAAAGCCACAACCGGCTGGCAAAACAATAGGAGCACTACATGCCTATCCTATTACATGACCGCCATCCAAACCTGTTGAAAATATCCCGAGCTACCATCTCCCATCGGGTAGACGCAGTAACCAAACGCTCTCTGGCCTCCGTCGGAGTGAGTAGCGACCACATACGGATGAACGCCGTGGCCCTGAAGATAACCTGCAAAAAGTGAATGGTTGTTGATCTGTTAAAGACTAAATCATTTCTGCAGTTCCATATTGCCCACAATAAAGCACAAACGCCAACCCGAATGTGTCTTGCAATGTCAGAATCCACCCCATCAAGCCATGTTCCAAATAACATGCTGATAGAGGTGGGCTGATTAATATTAAAGCAATATGAACTGACCGCCATAGAATCTTAGCCAACGGACAATCGAGAAAGAGGTGTTTGATGTTTTCGTTATTATCACAAAAGCTACATCTAGACGAGCCCACCCAATTTCGTTTTGCAAGGTTATCCTTAGTCAAAATGACTTGTTTATGCACAAACCACATAAACACTTTGATACGTAAGGGTACCTTAACTTTCCAAACATGTAACGAGGTAGGGATGATGCTAGAGTTAATGACATCCTGATACATTGATTTTACCGAGAACACACCGTTCTTAGTAAGTTTCCAATGCAGCTGATCACTTTAAAATGGGGAAGAATTTCACTTCCCCGGCCTCTGCACCAACTAGGGATGCATACGGCCATTTAGTATGAGTACCAAGATAAACATGGTCCTCAGAATTTTTTAAATGAGTATCAAGATATTTTTTGTTGAGTGGTTTCACCACACACCAAACTTGATCCTCAATAAATGGGGGAAAACCCCGATGCATCACCTGTCTATTCTAGGAATTGATCTTGGGTCGTTAGGCTGCACAACCACATGCCCAATCACTGAGCCAAGGCTCTCTTTGCCAAATTCACGTACGTCTCTCAAATGTTCATGAATGCGTACCATGATGTGCTGATGCATAAGCTAGCCAGCCATCTGTAAAGCACACGCATTGTCATGCACTGCAGTTCGCTGATCACTATCACCAGATCGCGATATAATACGATGGACGAACACGTGTTTGACATTGCCCAGACGAAGGTTCGACGTTCTAGACTGCTTGCGGCCTTGACGATAGCCATTTGTGCGCCAAGTCGTTGGCTTAAAGGCTGGAGGAGACGTTGACAATGGTCACGTACCTAGTTGCTGCGTAGAGAGGTTAGTGTCAGATCCTACAGCTATTACTCCGGAACTTCAACCAAAATGCCCTACGCAGTTTTATTACAAACAGAAGCAGAGGGGCAGCGACGGCAGTTGAGAGCCACTACAATACCTAGTAATATAATTGCGACTTTTAGCTAGACAACCTCTGGTTAGACTGCTCATGGCTTGGCTATAACCTTTTCCTTTTTCCTCTGGTTACTCTTTGCGCACACTGAATTTGGGATGGTTACTGTTTGCGCGCACTGAATTACCTTTGGGATGGAGCTGGTATTTTCAGAGTTTGGCCAAAAGGGCACCGGGTGTGCTAGGATAAACCTCTGGTATTTTCAGAGTTTTAGCTAGACAACCTCTGGTATTTTCAGAGTTTGACTACAATACCTCGAGTCATGTATCTTATCCGTCTCGTCGCCATATTAGGCAAGGTAATTTGCTTAGCAGAGCTAGGGTTTGACAAAATAAATACTGGATCGGTGAGATATCAGGCCCAGTCGTGATATACCAAGATCGGCTATCATGTAGCTCCATCAGGTAATTTAATATCTGCACACCTGATTGAGTTTGATGGCCTAGCTTGCCATAGCTACTATAGCTTATTACCGCACTATTTGCATGGCTGTTCTTCTTGATCCAGATTGTATTTGTGCCTCATCTCAGTCACCTCATACCTGACCCGGTGTGGTTGTCACCATCATGGAGTGACAAAAGTGCACATGATTATCCCAAGCGCAATCGTTCATGACTATTTTCAGGACGCCGCTTTACAAATTAAAGTGTTTAAATTCTGGTACTTGTGCGGTCAACTCATATATTTATAGGATAGCACTGAGAAACAAATACTTTATGATGAATAAATAGTAAGTTTCGGTACATTGCTTCGAGTCTGGGACCTGTTTCTCCTGCAGCGTGTGTTTTCGATGCCTCTCTCGAAATAGAATTTCGCCATGCTTTCTAAATAAAGGAAAGGACAGCCGAAGAAATACACGGTCGAATGATACAAAATGGAAAGATAACCCTCTTACAAAGCCGACCCCGAGATATCCGACACACATAGCACGCATATGACTACGCTACCAGCAACGAGTACCAAGAGAACTAAACACCGCCATGCTACGACTTAGCACACCTAAACTCCGCAACAACACCCCCAAGATGAATAACGACGCAGAGCATCGCTGTTGCCAAGTCCAAAGCGGACAAAGCACTACAATTGCGACAAACTGGACGGTGATGATGAAGTTCTTTAGCCCAAACTAACGACCCACTTGTCATCTTGAACACTGTTGCATGCCTGCTTGAGCACGGCCTTGAAGTAAGCATCTTTTGTTGTGATGCCTAGTCTTAAACCCTTTGTGGCAGCTGTTCTTCAAACCTGACACTTGTGCATTGCATGCTTCTCAAGAAAATGTAAACCCCTGAAATCCTGCCGTGGAACATCACATACCACTTGCCCTAGCATTGCGTAAAACTAACATACCAAACAACAAGGAATGGAGCCCCACAAGCAACA
The DNA here is from genome assembly GCA_963921465.1 of Triticum timopheevii. Lineage (NCBI taxonomy): Eukaryota > Viridiplantae > Streptophyta > Magnoliopsida > Poales > Poaceae > Triticum > Triticum timopheevii. Next base: position 656,582,571 of record OY997274.1, on the reverse strand, counting down.
TGCAATTTAGCACACAAGCAACAAGCAATGGAGTAGAAAAGCAATAGTAAGCATCCAAAAGAGGGTGTATCCTAGCACTACTATAGTGTTATCTTACCATCACATCCAAAAGGGACCGAGATCAGGTGACTTGCCTCTTGCAAGTCACGCTGTAACTGGCGCCCCTATATCAACCACCCAAACGAGATTCAACGGACAGGATTGAGCCAAACCAAAAATACCGTGAGGACTTAGAGTTGGTTCGCCTGCTTCCGCACACTGTGCCCACGCACTAGCGCCTGCAACTTTGTCACTCATCAGCCCTTGAGAGCTGCACGCCTCATCTCGTCCGGTGAATGACCTCGGCCGTCGCCTGACCACAGCAGCCTCGGCCGTCACCACGGCCGCTATGGTGAGCGGAATGGCATGTTGCTGCTCGTCCTCCAGTGCGGATGCAAGCCGCGGATGCAAGCGCCGACCTTGCCGCAGATTGTTGCTGCTCGAAACGTGGATCCATGATAGCGCGGACCTTGCCGCTGATTGTTGCTGCTCGAAATGTGCATCCATGATAAAACTAAGAGCATCTAGAGTCGGGCGCCCCAAACAAGCTTCAAAGTCCGGACAGCCCGTCTGGTCACTGACCGCTCACAAAAATGTGACTTAGATGAGAGCCTCAAACGGACCTCGCCCGTGCGCGTCCGCCACGTAGGACTGGCGATGGGTCCCATGCGGGATCGTCCAGAAACCCGACAGTCCGACGGACGTCTCCTCCATCGCCGCGGTGTGAACGCCGCGTGACTTCGCCCCGGCTCGCCGCCCGAGACGAAATTCGGCCATTTAAGCCGACTGGCGTCCCCTAACCCTAACCCATCCGCCGCCCCTCTCTCTGCGTCGCAACCCGAACCCATCCGCCTCCTCTCCCCGCTCTTCACACGGTCTCCGACGTCGCCATGGTCCCGGCAGAAGATCGCCCCGTATGCTATGCTCACACCAGAGCGTCGGAGGCAGGTCGGGGATGAGATCCAGGCGAGGCGTGCCGCCCACATCTCTGCCCCAATTGCCTCCGGACTCGATGGATCTGGAGGAGGAAGAGCATGCAGCAGTCAGAGGAGGAGGAGGGAGAGCGGCTGCCGAAGCCGATGGAGGTGGCGGATCCGGAGGAGGACGAGGCGGAGCAGCATGCTCCGGGATTCAATATGGAGGACGTAGAGACTGAGGTTCACCGTCACCCAATCGCGGAGATGGCGAAGCGGCATGCCATCCTGGAGTCCATCCAGGATGAGGCCTATTTGGAGGACAACCGACAGTTCCTCCGGCAGAGCAGGCGGCAACCGACGCGCTCTTCACCGAACTCGATGCGGAGATAGAGGAGGAGGCCGGAGCTGCAGTTGCCATCCATGTACCCGGAGCCGGGCATGGAGATAGTCGACATCTTCAACAAGGAGTAGCTTAGGTGATCTACGTAGTATGTATGTTTTATTTTCTTTGCATGCTTTTGTATGAAGTTAAGAATTCTAGTACGATGTGACCGGTTGTAGTTGTGCAACTCTGTAGACGCTCTCACGCAGACTAAACGCACTACTACGCAGACTAAAGCTACTACAATGACGCATACTCCCTCCCTTCCAAAATAGATGACTCAATTTTATACTAACTTTAATATAAGGTTGAGTCATCTATTTTGGAACGGAGGGAGTATCTCTTAAAACTCACTCGCCGTTGCGCGCAAAGCTGTGAACTTCACTTTGTGTCGCATGCTTGAAAACGGCTATGTCCCTATTCAGAAGAACACTACTAGTATTTGTTTGGCATTAACTCAATCCTGTCCGTTGGATCTTCTTTAGGTGGCTGATATAGGGGCGCCAGTTACAGCGTGACTTGCAAGAGGCAAGTCACCTGATCTCGGTCCATCCAAAAGAGGGTGTATCCTAGCACCGCAAGTTCATCATCGGCGTGAGGGCTTAGTATATCACCTCATCAAAGTATACAGATCATCAAATAGTTTTCAAACCATAGCTACACAAAATATACGCCGTCATCGCCGTTGTCATCGTCGTCGCCATTGCCATCGCCGGCGATGATCATGCACGCAATCACCAGAGGGATCATTTATAGTAATGTCTTCTCAGCCAGCTCCTCAGAGAGAGCACCCTGTGAGCGCCAACCATGGCAATAAACCCAACACCTTTGACCTTGTTGTTCAGCAGACAGTGGCGGACCTACGATAAAATTATTGGGCGGGCCAAACAGGCCAGATTAAAGCTGACCTTAATAACTTTCCTACTAAGGGCCCCTTAATCTTCATTATTTGGTTCTTCGCTGGGCGGGCAATGGTCGGGTTCTGCCAAAATCTAGCTCCGCCCCTACAAGCGGATGGCTCAGAGCAGCCATCAAAGCCTCATCACCGAAGCCAATCTTGGTTCATGATGGCGGTGTACAGGTCCGGGTGGACGTCAATGGACTCGCTGTCCCTTATGGAGGTTGCCACCTCCTTAATGGCGTCAGTGCCGCTCTCTCTCCCTTGCCCTGATACGAACAAAACGTCTAAACCGTCTAACGTGCAGCCAAGCTTGCTACCGTACGCTGGCACCAGCAGTAACAAAACCAGGGCCGCCGCCCAGAGCTATTTTCTATATGTCCAGTACAAAATGCTACGTGGCCATCGGCGCCACAAAAGGGTGCAAGTTGCTGATGAACTGATGAGTCTGTAACACTAATGGTACGACTGCATCTCAGCAATCATTCATATGCTGGTTCGTTGATTCGAAAAAAAAAACAATAACAATATTGCAAGTAGGCCGCTGCTCGTCAGGCAACACATGAGTCCAACAAGACGTAGTACAACGAAAAAGGACAAAAGAGACGGACAGTTTATTAATGTATATCTGATAAGAATAACAACACTGGGTCTATCCGGTGGGAGATGGTTGCTCGGGATATCTTTAACCGGTTTGGATGGCGGTCATGTAATAGGATAGGCAATTAGTTTTCCTATCTCTTTAGCCAGCCGGTTGTGGCTTTTTTATTGGCTAGTTAGTGTTTCTAGCCTCCTGCGCTCTGTGTGGACTGCTTTTTATTGTTTTCAGTTTGAGACTATGGAACTTTGTACGTACATTTTGTTGCTTCGTTAATAAGATGGCTGTATGCATCACTCTTGATGCAGAGGCCGGGGAGTCCCCCCTTTTTCAAAAAAAAAAACAATAACAAGAAAAGAAAGAAAGGAGTGTAAGGTACCAAATATCTCTCTCGCGATCTACGGGATACAAGCTTCGATTACATACAAATTGGATTACATGAGAGTAGAGGAAGAGCAGAGGAAGGAGAAGGAGGTAGCCGCCGACGGTTTCGTCCGTGATCCACTGGATGGGTCTGTCGTTGCTTCGTCTCAGGTACTTGTAGCTCGTAGCGGTCAGCGGTGCAGCCAGGCCCGGCCCATATGATATCCATGGTCCAGCCCTAGTACATGTATGGGCTAAGGCAGGTCCCTGACAAGGAGGGACTCCAAAGACGCGGATGAAAAGCTTGCGGTGGCGGATGTGAAAATGACTCCGCAGCATCGACCGGCTCCACGCAACTTGTGCAGCTGGGAGACTGAAAACACCCTCTCGGTCCAGGCTCGCCTTGGAACTTCTTGCGGCCACGGATTGCAATGACCACAAAACAACAGAGCAAAACGAGAGCTGTCCATTTCGCCTGCACTGATGGTGATTGTAAACTAGTTCTCCTGCAGCTCTCCATAGTACAAGAGGCTGTAGATCGAGCTCAGCCTCATCGAAATCGCTAGGCCCAGAAGGATAAGCAAAAACTATTTTTTCATGAAAAAAATAAATCCACTTAGTGCAAGTTAGCCCGGGTGCTGTCCAACATCTCGTATGATCCTCCGAGGTCCTTCTTTTGCTATGGAAATGTCATGAGATAAATACACTCATAGCACTATAATTGCGGTGAAAGCACGATACTGTCACTGAACTATGGAATACGCTCAATACGGCCACTGAACATGATTTGATGTGAAAATACAGTCACTGGCACGTACGTGGTGGGTATAGGACTAGTGTGACCAACTGTAGACTGCCACGTACTCCTCACTGATTTGGCCAATCTTGCATGGAGGTGTTTTCTGTGAAAAAACCAAAAATCCCCAATCCCTCAAATCCCTGACCCGCGGCGGCCCCATCTTCTATCCCTCTCTTGCTCTCCTTCCTCTCTCGCTCTGGTCGTCGCCACCTTTGACTGTGCCTCAGCCCGGGAGATGCAATCTCGCCGGCAGTTACTTCACCTCTAGTGCTCATGTCTGCCCCAAGCTCGCCCGTCTCTGCTGTCTTCCGCCGGGCATTGGCGCTGCCGCTGATCCGCTGCCTGACCTGCAAGGACAACGTACACATGTACGCAGCCAAAATAATTTTATATCTCAATTTAAGTTTTGAGCTTTGGCGCCTCTATAAATCTCTATTTTCCTCTGCGAAGGGCCTATCTATTTACTTTTATGCAATTTTTACTTTTACTGAGTCTTCATCTTCTCTTGTAAAGCACCAACTATGACACACTATTATCATATTTGAGCATTGGATGTAGCTAATATTTGAGTGTGTTTCACGAATGGATCAATGATTGAGCATGATGAGCTAGGGATAACTTTCTTTAGCGTTGATATTTTGAAAGACATGGTTGCTTATTGATATGCTTAAGTATTAAGGTCTTCATGTCAAATTATAGACTATTGCTTTGAAACATCTAAAAGTCCGTATGTTCACGCTACAAAGAAAAGAATGTGATGAACATGTTAGGTAGCATTCCACATAAAAATTTTCGTTTTTATCATTATCTACTCGAGGACGAGCAGGAATTAAGCTTGGGGATGCTGATCGTCTCCAAAAGTATCTATAATGTTTTATTGTTCCATGTTGTTATATTACCATTCTAGGATGTTTTATAATCATTTTTTAGCAATTTTATATCATTTTTTGGGACTAACTTATTGACATAGTGCCCAGTGCCAGTTGCCGTTTTTTGCTTTTTTTTCCTTCGCAGAAAATCAATATCAAACGAAGGCCAAATGCCATGAAACTTTTCGGAGATTTTTATTGGACCAGAAGACATCTAGGGAGCCAAGGAAGCGCACGAGCGGAGCCCCGTGAGGCCCACTTGACACCAGGGCGCGCCCCAGGCCCCTGGCGCGCCCTGGTGGGTAGTGGAGCCCCCGAAAAGCTTCTCCATCGCCCCGGCCTTTATAAATACCACAATATTTCAGAAACCATAGAAGAGTCGACGAAATTATTTCAGCCGCCACGAAGTTCCAGAGCCATGAGATCCAATCTAGAGCCCTTTTCCGGCACTCCGCCGGAGGGGAACACGATCACAAAGGGGTTCATCATCCGCATTGGTCCTCCTCCGATGATGTGTGAGTAGCTCATATCAGACCTACTGGTCCGTAGGCAGTAGATAGATGGCTTTCTTTCTCTGTTTGATCTTTAATACAATGTTCTCTCGGAGATCTATCTGATGTAACTCTTTTTTGCGGTGTGTTCGTTGGGATCCGCTGAACTGTGAGTTTATGATCAAATCTGTTTATTTATATCCATACATGATTATTATAGCCTCGTATTTCTTCTCCGATATTTTAGTTTTGTTTGGCCAACTTAATGGATTTATCTTGCAATGGGAAGAGGTGCTTTGTAATGGGTTCGATCTTGCATTGTTCAATCTCAGTGACAGAAGGAGACATAACACGCATCTATCGTTGCTATTAAGAATAAAAGGATGGGATCTATTCCTACATAAATAGATCTTGTCTATATTATCTCATCGTTCTTAAGGTATTACTATTTTTCTTCATTAACTTAATACATTAGATGCATGCTGGATAGCGGTCGACGTGTGGAGTAATAGTAGTACATGCAGGCATGAGCCGATCTACTCATCTTCGTGATGCCTATATACATGATCATCGTCTTTAATATCGTCATAATTATTTACTTCTCTATGAATTGCCCAACAGTAATTAGTTTGTTAAATTGTGATCCAAATTATACTGTGTTGGACTTGACGTAGTATAACCGGTGTGGGCCTTTGCGTTGACGTCGACGCGTACGAGTACAACTCGTTTACTTGTCCTCCAAGGACTCTCATGTATTGCCCTCTTATATACCCCATGTAGTCGCACCTCAGACGCCCTGTTGTCTCGTGCTTGTAATACTCCTCCATCATAGTGATTGCGCCTTCGTACGTCCGTGGTTTTCTCCCGCAAGGGTTTCCACGTAAAATCTGTGTCTCTTTGTCTTGTTTATTTTTTGTTATTATCTAACAAGTGGTATACAGAGCCAAGTTTACAGATACGAGAGATTAGGGTTACGTTCGCCGTCGCCGGCGCGTGACCAAGCGATCCGAATCCAGATCGATTTTTCAGCCGAGACCGACAGGATTTCCCACGGGAGCAGTCGTCAGTGGCCAACACAGCTTCCGCCGCTCCGTCGCGTCAAATCGCCAAGTCGCCAGACCGAGTTTTTCCGCTGCAGCCGTTCGTACTAAGTCGTCGAGAGTTCCGCCGAGTTTTGCCACTGCTATAATGCTGTTGCACTAGGGGCGCCGTTCACGCTGCCCTTCTATTGCTCTACATCAAATCAGAAGGCTTCAAGTCCCGAGGGAATCAACCACATCGCTGCTGCTACTTTTGCCCGGCGTGAAGACTAGTACAGTATTGCACAAGTATGTGACCAAGCTAGTACTAATTGACAAATCGGATTTTTTTTGTCTTCGGTTGCTACTACGTACCACTACCAAAACTACCAGGTGCTATTTATCCAGTATTTTTTTATTTTGCTCTGCAAACTAATTCTGTCAAGAATTATTCTACTCCAACTTGTACTACTTTGTGAATACAGATTTATTGACTCATGGCATCCATGAAGTACGATCTTCCGCTGCTGGACCGTGACACAAGGTTTACCCTATGGCAAGTTAAGATGCGGGCGTTGTTGGCACAGTCCGATTATGATGAAGCACTGGATAGTTTTGAGAAGAATATGATTCAGGATTGGACTGATGAGGAGAAAAGAATTGATCGTAAGGCTTTGTCAAAAATTCAACTCCATTTGCATAATAATATTTTGCAGGAAGTTTTGAGCGAGAAAACTGCCGCCGCTCTATGGTTAAAGTTGGAAGCAATTTGCATGACTAAAGATCTCACCAGCAAGATGCATCTGAAGCAAAAATTATTCCTGCACAGGTTACCCGAGGGAGGTAATGTTTTGAATCATATTTCAGAATTTAAAGAGATCATATCTGATCTGGCTGCAATGGAGGTTAAGTATGAAGAGAAAGATACTGCTTTAATGTTACTTTGTTCACTGCCAAGTTCTTATACCAATTTTAGAGACACCATATTATACAGTCGTGATACTCTCATGCTTAATGAAGTTTATGAAGCTTTGAACTCTAAGGAGAAGATGAAATTAATGGTGCCTCATGATGGTTCGAGTTCATCCCAAGCCGAGGGATTATCTGTTCGTGGCAGGACAAAGGAGAAGAACTCACATAATGGAAACAGAGCCAAAAGTAAGAACGGCAACAGGGGCCGGTCGCAATCCAGAGACAAGAAGTATTGCAGATATTGCAAGAGAGACGGGCATGACATCTCTGAGTGTTTCAAGTTGCAAAACAAGGAAAAGAGGAAAGGTAACAAACAAGGTGAAAATTCTGCTAACGGTGCTCGTGATGGTAGTTCCGATGATGCTCTTGTCGTTATTGCTGGATGTGCTGAGACCAATGATGAGTGGGTACTTGACACTGCATGCACTTTTCATATGTGTCCACATAGAGATTGGTTTAATACTTTTGATTCCACTACTTCTGCTGGTTCTGTTTTGGGTTTTGATAATTCACCATGCAAGATTGAAGGCATAGGTTCTATTCGAATCAAGATGTTTGATGGCATAATCAGAACTTTGACAGATGTTCGGTGTATTCCGAAGATGAAGAGAAATCTTATTTCTATGAGTGCCCTTGATGCAAAGGGGTACAAGTATTCAGGTGGAGATAGTGTTTTGAAAGTCACCAAAGGCTCCCTTGTTGTGATGAAAGGTGACTTAAGTTCGACCAATGGTCTTTATTACCTTCGAGGTTTTACCGTTTCAGGTAACGCTACTCCATTTGTTTGAAAGAATTCTGATTGTGATGCTGCTAACCTTTGGCATATGCGTCTTGGACATATGAGTGAACTTGGTTTAGCAGAGTTAAATAAGAGAGGTCTCCTTGATGGATATGAACCTGGTAAATTGAAATTTTGTGAGCATTGTATCTTAGGCAAGCACAAGAGGGTGAAGTTCAACACTTCAACTCATACAACCGAAGGTGTTCTTGATTATGTCCATTCTGATTTATGGGGACCATCTCGCAAGAAGTCACTAGGTGGTGCAAGTTACATGCTGACTATTATTGATGATTATTCGAGAAAAGTTTGGTCTTATTTCTTGAAGCATAAATATGAAGCATTCTCAGCTTTTAAGGAGTGGAAGATTATGGTTAAAAGACAAACCGAAAGGAAGGTAAAAATACTTCGCACTGATAATGGTATGGAATTCTGTTCTAAGCAATTTAAGAATTATTGCAAGTCTGAAGGCATTGTCAGACATTACACGTTCCTTATACTCCTCAACAAAACGGTGTTGCTGAGCGTATGAACAGGACCATTATTTCCAGAGCCCGTTGCATGTTATCCAATGCAGGTTTGCATAGGCGTTTTTGGGCTGAGGCCGCTTCCACTGCTTGTTATCTCATTAACCGTTCACCATCTATTGCTCTTAATAAGAAAACTCCAATTGAGGTATGGTCTGGTTCACCTGCTGATTATTCACAGTTGAGAGTTTTTGGTTGCACTGCTTATGCTCATGTTGATAATGGAAAGTTGGAGCCTAGGGCTGTTAAGTGCATCTTTCTTGGTTATAAGTCTGGTGTTAAAGGTTTTAAATTGTGGAATCCTGAAACCCAGAAGGTTGTTATTAGCAGAAATGTTATCTTTAATGAATCTGATATGTTACATGATGTTTCATCTACTAATGTTCCTGTTGAGAGTGAACAACAGCCTATTGTTCAGGAGCCTACTGTTCAGGTGGAGCATGTTATTGATTCAGGTGATACATCTGGTAATGAAATTGTTGATGCACATGATGAACCCGTCGTTGATGATGAACATGTCACTCCCACTCCAAATCCCCACTCCAAATCAGCCTATTGTTCCACCCAGTTGGAATCTTGCACGTGACAGAGTTAGGCGGGGTATTAATAAACCTGACAGGTTAATTGAAGAGTGCAATATTGTTTCTTTTGCTTTATCTGTTGCAGAAGAAATTGAAGGTAATGCTGAGCCTTCTTCATATTCCGAGGCTATTATTTCTAGTGATAGTAATAAGTGGATGACCGCTATGCATGATGAGATGGAATCACTTGAAAATAATGGCACTTGGGATTTAGTAAAATTGCCTAGAGAGAAGAAACCTATTCGTTGCAAGTGGGTTTTCAAAAGGAAAAAAGGTGTTTCTCCTAATGATGAGACAAGATATAAAGCAAGGTTAGTTGCTAAAGGGTATAGCCAGATTCCAGGTATTGACTATAACGAAGTCTTTTCTCCTGTTGTGAAGCATAGCTCTATTCGCACTTTACTCAGTATTGTTGCCATGCATAATCTTGAGCTTGAACAATTGGATGTTAAAACTGCATTCTTACATGGATAATTAGAAGAGGATATTTTTATGGAACAACCTGAAGGTTTTGTTATTCCTGGAAAAGAAAAGCTTGTCTGTAAGTTAAAGAAATCTCTTTATGGATTGAAGCAATCCCCTAGACAGTGGTACAAGAGATTTGACACCTTTATGCTCTCTCAAGGTTTCAAAAGGTCTAATTATGATAGTTGTGTTTATTTGAAAACTGTCAACGGTTCAACTATTTATTTGCTCCTTTATGTTGATGATATGCTTATTGCTGCAAAGAGTATGTTAGAGATTAATGAACTAAAGAAGCAATTGAGTAATGAATTTGAGATGAAGGATTTGGGTGCAGCAAAGAAAATTCTTGGCATGGAAATATCCAGAGATAGACCGTCTGGAAAAGTATATCTAAGTCAGAAGGGATATATTGATAAAGTTCTTCGTCGTTTTAATATGCATAATGCCAAGCCAGTAAGTACTCCGTTAGCTGCACACTTCAAATTATCATCAGCTTTATGTCCTAAGTCAGATGCCGATATTGAGTACATGTCTAGAGTTCCCTATTCGAGTGCAGTTGGTTCACTTATGTATGCCATGGTTTGTTCTCGTCCTGACTTATCATATGCATTGAGTGTTGTCAGTAGATACATGGCTAATCCTGGAAAAGAGCATTGGAAAGCAGTTCAGTGGATTTTCAGATACCTGCGTGGTACTTCTAATGCTTATTTACAGTTTGGGAAAACTGGAGATGGACTTGTTGGTTTTGTTGATTCGGATTTTACTGGTGATTTGGATAAGAGAAGATCACTCACATGTTATGTTTTCACCATTGGTGGTTGTGCTGTGAGTTGGAGAGCAACTTTGCAGTCTATTATGGCTTGTTCCACTACTAATGCCGAGTATATGGCTATTTCTGAGGCATGCAAAGAAGCTATCTGGTTGAGAGGTTTGTACACTGATCTTTGTGGAGATTCATCTTGCCCTACCATATTTTCTGATAGTCAAAGTGCCATATATCTTACAAAGAATCCAATGTATCATGAGAGGACAAAGCACATTGATGTCAGATTTCATTATATTCGGGATGTTGTTGCTGAAGGCAATTTGAAGGTATGCAAGATAAGTACTCATGATAATCCTGCTGATATGATGACAAAGCCAGTTCCTACCAATAAGTTTGAGCTTTGCTCAGGCTTAGTTGGTATTTCTCACTAGTCCTATGGACTTTGACGCACAAGGTGTTTATGCTGATTTGGATGGAGTTATCTACTTTCTTCGACTACTGGAGGGAATTTGGATCAAGGTGGGGATTGTTAAATTGTGATCCAAATTATACTGTGTTGGACTTGACGTAGTACAACCGGTGTGGGCCTTTGCATTGACGTCGACGCGTACGAGTACAACTCGTTTACTTGTCCTCCAAGGACTCTCATGTATTGCCCTCTTACATACCCCATGTAGTCGCACCTCAGACGGCCTGTCGTCTCGTGCTTGTAATACTCCTCCATCATAGTGATTGCGCCTTCGTGCATCCGTGGTTTTCTCCCGCAAGGGTTTTCACGTAAAATCTGTGTCTCTTTGTCTCGTTTATTTCTCGTTATTATCTAACATTGTTTACCCACCATATGCTATTTTCTCGAGAGAAGCCACTAGTGAAACCTAGGGCCGCTGGGTCTATTTCTCATCAAATACTTTTAGATCTATATTGCTATTTGTGTTTCCAATTTGTTTGCTTCTTTTATTTCAGCTTTATATTTTCAAAAACGCAAAAATATCTTGTTGCGTTTTATTTGCCTTTTATTTTATTTTCCTTTAATTATTTGATGTCAGGTTATATTAATTAATTGTACCTCCAGAGCCGGAATCATCCGGCTCTGGAGGTATAATTAATTAATCTAACTATGATCTCCAGCGTCCGTTCCCGTCATGCAACTCCATCCTGTCGTCATCCGAGTGGGTTGTTTACACGAATCGTTTGTGTTCTTTTGGCTCATAGCAAACAATTCATCTATCTGAACTGTATGTCGTATATCACACACATCTTGTTATGTTGAACAGTTTCTGTTGTGTTGCCTAATGGAAAACAGTTCATCTGAATGAACTGTATGTCGTATATCGCACACACGTTGATCTCACAAACCATTCCTGTTGCGTTCCCTAATCGCAAATAGTTCATATGAGTGAACTTTATGCCGTATATCGCACACACCTTGATATGGCTGCCCATTTCTATTGTTCTGACTCATCGTAAACAGTTCTTCTGAAATAACCGCATGCCACGCATCGTACACGCAACTACAATCTGGATCGTGTTTGATGTCTCTGCCATCACAAACATTTCGTATTTTTTACGGTTATTTTACATCTCCGTTTACGATAAATGCATCATACATAGTTTCATCGGAGTGTCTCTGATTTGACTGTCGCGTTTGGACCATCCTGTAGTAGTGATATGCGGCCCCAATCCTTGGGAATTTTATAGTTTATACCCAAATTTCCAGCCAACTATTGCCGGCGGCCAGCTTATATAGGTAAACCCTAAAACTATTAGGATTGGACAGGCCCAAACGAACTAAAATAGCATAAACTAAATATTAAAACCAATGAAAAAATAGAATGCTACAAGATATAGCGCCACCCTTCTTCAGATGCTACACAAGTTATAGCGTGCGATATTTCAAAATAGCATAATTTAAGGATTTCAGTAGCTAAAAAAATTGTCCTGGAGCAATACATGCATAAGCAATTAACCACGTACAAGAAGCAACATTGCATGCTTCCCATCTACTCCATGGTTGCACCCCTCGTTTCCTTCCCAAGGCAGATGCAAGAGGTAGTCGCAGCAGCAGACGGAAGCGACAGTAGCCCCAGCCGCTCCTCTTCCCGGGCCTCCGGCAGGAGCAGGAGCACGCGCAGACGTACGAGCAATCAGCAGCAGGAGCTCAGCAAGGTGGGAGAAGCAGAAACATGTATTACCCAGTGGCTAACGTCGCCCCTTCCCGTGTTGGCTGGATTTGAGCTGGAGGAAGCCACTGTTGTTCCCGCTCACAAGAGGACACCGCTGTTGGTGCTCACGGCTCAGATGGGAAGGGTGAATGAACTAGGGTTGGTTGTTCATTAGGTCTAACCATTTGAGACTGAGAATGAGAGGGGTGTGGTATGTGGGTCTGTGGCCGAAAGAGGGGTAGTTTCGGGCTGCGAGCGGCTCGACTGTTGTTTTCTCTGCTTCAGGTGTTTGCACGATGCTACAACGCTATAACGCTACAACTTTTAACATTGAAATAGCGTGCTATAACGCGACTAGTGCCGTAGCGAACAAAATTTCTTAAACGTAGCGTACACCTTCCGGAAACGCTATAGCAACGCTATAACGTCGAAATAGCGCGCATTTTTTTCATTTGTTAAAACCCTTGTTGGATCAGAGGCCGGAAGACACGTGCACGGTGGAGGAAAAACGATGAGACACACACGAGAGATTTTTTTTGGTTCCGTTCAACTTACTCCTCGGCTTTTCTTCCTTTATATCTCATTATTCGGTTACAGAAGGGAAACGTGGCTGGTGAGGATCCTACCAAAGCGCCACGATCCGGTTAGCTCGTGCCATCCCACGAGCTCCTGAACGTGTCTACCACGCGATGCTAGACTGAAGGAAACGGCCCGATGCAAACGGATGCATCTCAGGCCCATGCAAATGCATGCACGGCTCGCACAAGTTACGGCTCGTGGCTAACAAACTAGCTAACAAAAACAAATGCTAATTAGACGTGATAGAACGTGTACGTGCTAGCCTATACTCAACTAATGCAAGCTAAAACTTACAAACAAACATGCACTATTCCCTAAGTGCTCGCTAATGCAACATGATTATCTGACAATCACTCCCTAATCTTGTTGCTGCTTGATGCTCCTGACCTGTCGCCACGGTGGGTGACACCCCCCTTCACTGATGGCATCTCCATCTCGAGCTGCTGCTGCTGGAGTCTGAAAGCTTCTCGGCTCCGTTTTCTTGATGACACATGAGCAGCACCAACAACTGTCTTGAGTAGTACCATGTACAGTCGGTTAGGTGATCTCCTAATCTTCATCTGCACCTTTCCAGACCTGCCTCTAATCCACAGGAATGTACCATCTAGCACTACACGATTGCCATCCTCTGCCAGCTTACCAAGACTAATTATGTTACTAGGTAAACTTGGTACAAAATATACCTCCGTCAGATGCAGCTGCTCACCACTCTTGCATTCAACCATTACTGAACCTTTCCCTTTAATAAGAGCAGTAGACCCATCTCCCAGCTTCACATGGCCACGGATGCTTTCATCCATCTCCTTGAATTTGCACCGTGAACCAGCCATGTGGTTACTAGCACCACTATCAAGCCACCATGCATCAGCTGATCCATCCTTACTTAACAAAGGCTTAACGTTCTCCTCATTCAGAAAGAGAAGGTCATTGCCTTTCTTCAGAAGTTCACTTGCTTCATCCGTGATCTGCATCATTTCAGTATGAGACTTCTTACCATTGAGCTCCACTCCCGGCTTCTTCATGCCGAGTGTAGTCATGGCCGGTGTCGCGCTCGCCGGTGCCAGTACCGGTAACGTCACCTCAGCTGTCATGGGCACCCTGTCAGCTTGCGGCGTTGCTGCCACGGTTCCTGCACTCCCTATGGCCGGCTCCGCCTTGACTTGAACGGGCGCTGCAGCAGTATGCATCACCAGACCACGGAGCCGCGCGTTATCATCACAGATCACGCGCTGCACCTCCAGGAACTTTGCCTTCTCCTCACTAGCATGCACCAACGCCTCAGCCTGTGTCCAGTACACGTCGGACATGGCATGCAGTTTTGCATTGGCCGCGGCCAGCTCCCCGCGTAGCCGCTCAGCCTCGGCCGTGGCAGCCCCCAACTCGGCCTCCACAGCTAAGGGGCAAAGCACCTCCTTCGCCTTGAAACTTTCTGGCTCGACGGCGTCTGCGACATGATCCTCCTCTACCGGTGCAAGCTCACATGCGACGGCCATCAGCAGCCCCGGCTCGTCGTCAACGTCGGCGGCAGCTAGGAGCACCTTCTCTTTCTTCCAGGCCTCACACTCGGACTTGAAGTGTCCTTTCTCCCCGCACCCAAAACAGGTAATCTTGGACTTGTCAAACTTGCCACGAACCTTTTTCTTGTCGTCATCCCGGCCGCGGCCACCACCGCGCCCATCACTGTCCTTGCTGCCGCTGCTGAACCCTTCTCCCTTCTTATTTTCTTTTTGGATTAGAGCCTCCAGCTCTGCGCACGAGACCAGCATCAGCTTCTCGCCGTCGTCTCCACGGTCTTGGCGCCGTCCGGACTCGTTCTCCTCGAACGCCCGCAGCCGCCCAATGGCCTCGGCGACCGACATCTTCTTGACGTCGCCCCATTGCTCGACTGTCCCGATTATCGGCAGGAAGCGATCCGAGACCGCCGCGAATAGCCTCTTGACAACGGCGTGCTCCTGCAAGTTCTCGCCAAGCGCTCGAATTTCTCCGACGAGCGCGGTGAGTCGGCGCACGAACGCACCAACGTCTTCACCACCTTCCATGGTCAGGCGCTCAAAACGCCTTGTGAGGTGGCTGATGCGTGCCTGCACAAACGCACTCATCACCGATACGCATGGTGCGGATGGCCTCCCAAGCCTCCTTCGCCGACTCGTATTCCACGATCGACATCATCACGTCGTCGGGAACCGACTGCGAGATAGCAGCCATGGCTCCCTGGTCCTTGACCTCATCGACGTCTTCTCCGGTGATCGCCGACCACACACCCATTGGCTTGAGGATGATCTTCATCTTCGCCGCCCACAACTGATAATTACCATCTGTCAGCTGCGGGTATTGGATCGGCACTCCGACGCTCCTCGCCGGCGTGGCCACGACGATCATCCCATCGCCAGAGCTGCTGGCAACGAGCCTCTTGCTCGGCGGCGTGTACTTTCCGCCGCCACCAGCATCGCTCTTCGTCGGCGATTGGTCTCCCATCGGTGCACACCGTCGCCGATTCGCCTCCGGCCACAACCAGGCTCTGTATACCAATTGTTGGATCAGAGGCCGGAAGACACACGCGTGCACGGTGGAGGAAAAACGATGAGACACACACGAGAGATTTTTTTTGGTGCCGTTCAACTTACTCCTCGGCTTTTCTTCCTTTATATCTCATTATTCGGTTACAGAAGGGAAAACGTGGCCGGTGAGGATCCTACCAAAGCGCCACGATCCGGTTAGCTCGTGCCATCCCACGAGCTCCTGAACGTGTCTACCACACGATGCTAAACTGAAGGAAACGGCCCGATGCAAACGGATGCATCTCAGGCCCATGCAAATGCATGCACGGCTCACACAAGTTACGGCTCGTGGCTAACAAACTAGCTAACAAAAACAAATGCTAATTAGACGTGACAGAACGTGTACGTGCTAGCCTATACTCAACTAATGCAAGCTAAAACTTACAAACAAACATGCACTATTCCCTACGTGCTCGCTAATGCAACATGATTATCTGACAATCCTATGGCCAACGACATGGCCTGGATATAAAAGCAATTTTTGCATTGCAAATCATGCAGGATTCGATGTGCCACACAGGTATGGAAAACATGTTGCGGTACAAACAGGTCCCAAACACAAGCCGAAAAAGAAACGTATTTATATGCATCGCAAAGAAGAAACTACTCATATTATATATATGAGTTGACGACACATCTATAAGAGTTTAAACACTTTAATTGGTAGAGTTGTATCCAGAAAACAGTCATGAATGATTGCGCTTGGGATAATCATCTTAACTTTTGCCACTCCATGATAATGAAAACCACACGAGATCAGGTATGAGGTGACTGATATGAGATACAAATACCATCAGGATCAAGAAAAAGAGCTATGCAAATAGGGTGGTAATAAGCTAGTAGTAGTCATAGCAAGCTAGGCTGTCAGCTCAATCAGCTGTGCAGATATAGAATTAGGCTAGTCAATCAGCTGTACAAGATAGCCGATCTTCAGATATCGCTACTGGACGTCTGGACCTGATATCTCACCCATCCAGTATTTATTTTGTCAAACCCTAGATCTGCTAAGCTAGGCTAGGCATGATCGAGCAAATTACCGCGCCTAATTAGGCGATGAGAAAGATAAGATACATGTGTAGTGAAAGTTGCTGGCAGGGACAAATGGGTAGGTCAAATCTCGATTTATCCTAGTCAACTCAGCGCCCTTTTGGCCAAACTCTGAAAATACCGGCCCATCCCAAAGGCGATTCAGTGTGCGCAAAAGGTAACCGTTGAAAAAAAGAAAATATTATAGCCAAGCCATGAGGAGTCTAACCAGAGGTTATCCAGCTAGAAGTCGCAATTATATCACTACTAGGTATTATCAGTTGCTCCCAACTGCCATCGCCGTGCCTGTGCGTGGGGCATTGTTGTTAAAGATACGTAATGGCTATAGGATGTGACACTGTGAGCAAATGCAAACGTCTCTTGTTGCCTTATAAGAGCAATGAGAAACAAAGGAACACTGGGGCAGCGTGTTATTGGGGCAAAAGATCCAATCCCGCCGTACGTATAGATGGCGTGCGTTGTGCCCGTACATCGGTTGGCAAGTCTTCGGTACGCAGTGAATAACGGAGTTTCTGTAGAAGCGGACGAAGGATGAGCCACCGGCCTGCTGTACGTATACGCAATGCCTGACGGGAGTACGTATGGCTGGCGCCGCCTTCTTGGGTATTGGCTGCACTCCAAGTTGTTGATGTTATCCTGTCCCTACCGTCACTGCTTCAATTTTGGCGGTTTCATTTCTACGTGGCCTGCAGTTTCTTTGAACACCAAGGAAGGGGACGCCCCGTTTCCGTTCCCTAACGGCAACGATGGATAAACATTTAGCAGATAGCCCCTAAAATCCACTGTATCTGCTTCGCTGATCCGGGTTCACGGAATACTTAATTCGTCTCTGAAGGCTAGCTGCAATATATGTCAGGCTCATCCGACTGCGGCTGGTCCGGTTGGTCGCGCATGAACGAATGCGTAGAGAGGGAGACGTGCCGCTCTCCCTTCAATGCCCCCGCTACCAACATAACAGGCTAACTCGCATCCAGGCTTGCTCTCGTACGTGGCCAAATTTTGGAGATTAATATACTTCTTTGTAGTGTTAATTGTTTGTACCTGACTAGTATTAAATTTGATAGCCAAAATTTTGGAGATTGATATCTTTTTAAAAAAAAAATCAATTGGTGGTACTTTTATATATTTGAATTACTCAAGGCAAGACCTTTAAAATAAGAACAATATTGGATACATTTCAACTAATTTTATTTCACTGCTTCCAAATAATATATTTCACTCATTTCATGAAAACTGATGTCACGTACGCTTGAAATGTTTGAAATGTTGACATAACTGTGATTTCTGAAATATGCATGTAAAATATTTCACTCATCCTCGCAAATATATTTCTTTAGTTTCAGTTAACATATTTCAATCAAAAATACATTTCACTCATTATATAAAAACATATTTCACACAGTTGAAAATTTAATTTCACTCATTTCGAGAAAAACTTTGGTTTGAATAGGTGGAGAGGCAACCGAACGATGCAAGCACCCTCCTAGTCAAACTTCTGCTTAATTAGATTCATTTCTATAATACTTCAGTTTGATTCATCCTTGGAAATCAGTATGTCTGAATCGTTCCTTTGTTGGTGCATGCTTGCACACCAAATAAGTTACTCCTGAAAATCCGTTCCTCTGTTCTTAAGGTCAAATCTATGTGAACCTGTGAAGCCAAACACAAGTTTCCTCCTCCTCCTATTTTTTATACTGGCAGTTGATCGATCTGCCGAGGCAGCCACGCATGCTCCATCCACCGTTGTTGACGGATGAAACATATTTCACACTGCACATCCAAGGATTCATTTCAAGTGTGGACCATTTCGATGGTAGGATAGACTGATGCTGTGGCGTTTACCTGATGCTCTGCTTCTGTTATGACCGGCGGTGTCGGAGAGGCACGCGAGCACTGACCTGAAGAAACTGAAGAGGACAACAGAGCATCGGGTCATTAACAGAGTATTGGGTAAACGGCACTGCGAACGCCAGTTTACTAGGGAGATGAAATACTGATGTATAGAGACATTTTTGGGGTAGTTTGAAAGACTAGTTCTGGAGTCAATACCCCTATAAATTAGTACAGGCCTAGTGTGAAGAATTATTCTGATTTTTTTTACAAGAGTGTAATATTACTGAACTCCCAAGCAGGCTTTATTGGTGTACAGCATGATACAGGGTAAATTACTTAGTACAGGTGTAGACCTCTACACAAGATTAGGATGATGGACGTGATAGCTGAAGTTTGGGCCATATCGGCTGACTTCCAAATTTACTGTAAGTAGGAAGACCATACTACTTCAGATTTAACAACTTGATTAGGGTGACATGCATGTTGTGGCCCAGCTATAGGCTAGTTGATCATCAACACATGGGAAAATCTGGAAATATCATTTTGCTAGTATTATCCCGAGATCCTTGTTAATTGATCGGTGCAAAATAATGAAATGGTCACCACTAAAAGTGTTACTGTTTTAATTTGGTACACACGGAGCATCAGGCGATGGGGGTGATGAAAAGGAGTAGTAGCCGTTGCAGCCGTGGCAGCGCATAAGACTAGCAGCGCAGCTGCGTGCACTCCACCCGCACGGGAACCTGAGCTCCGCCCGGGGCACTGGACGCGTGACACATTGTCCCCACACCTCGCCGGCGCCGGATTTGGGGAAGAAGGAGCGCACCTCGGCCCTCGGGTGAACGAACAGGGAGAAAGCAGGGCGGGGAAATACGCGACAGCTATATATATCGCCACTGGGGGAGCCCAATATGTGTTTCCTGCGACCAATTCGGACTGGTTTTAAAAAGCTTCTGCGTGTTTTTTTTTTCGTTTTCTGTATTTGATTTTTTCCATATCTATTTTTTATCACAATTTTGGTATACATCTGGACCATTTTTTAGACATGTTGAATATTTTTGAAATATATGGTGTACATTTTTAAGTATTTTATATAATACGTGTTAAAAATTCATATAAATGTCGAACATTCTTCTAAATGATATTGAACAAAATTTTACATTGTATAATTTTTTTCCAATAATTGCACAAACAATTTCTGGAAACACCCGAACATTCCTTTAGTGTGTCATGTACATTTTTTTAATGGTATAAAATATGTTTCGAGTTACACAAATACTTTTAAAAATTGTATAAGCTTTTTTAGATACATGTTTGACCATTTTCCTTTCAAATATATGAAAAAAATTCAAGCATGTGTGGAACATTTTTCTGAATTATATGAATCATTTTTTAAACTACGTGAACATTTTTTAAAATTTTAGTAATTTTTTAAAAAATTCAGAACATTTTTCTTGAAACGCTGGACTATTTTTAAAATGCTGGAAATTTCTAAAAAGTCACGCAAACATTGTTTAAACGTGAGATGGGAACTTTTAATAAGAAATAAATAGATTAATTTTGGGAAAATATATATTTATAATATTCTAAATATAAAAAAGAGATAAAGGCAAAACATACGAAACAAAAGCTAACGATTCATGAGTTACTTGTGCTTTCCTTTGACATCATCACTGATATGTATCAACAAGTATGTGACTTGTTTGTGAGACTATGTAACGTTTGGTGATTATTTGGGCCCATACCCTTTCACTAGTATACGATTCGGTTGATGACTATGTTTCACGAGTCGTTGGCATAGAGCTGCTACCTCGATAGTATGGACTAGTGGATGGAGATCACCGAGTCAGACATAACCACTTTAAAACGCAGTGAGATACTTTCATCAGTCTCAAGTACGATGTATATATCATGTCCAAGAGTTGAGCTCCTTTGTTCTCAGGATAAGGATTGACTCGTAACTAGGTAGTCATAAAGGTAAATTTTGGGTGAGTCGTGAGACATGGTTGACCAAGATGGGATTTGCCCCTCTAATGCGGAGAGACATTCTTAGGGCCCTCTCGAGTGATCGGATTCAGAAAGCATAACAATGTGATTTGGTTAAGATTTAACCCGGTGCCAGAATTTGTATCACGTTTTCGAGAAGAGAGGCCGAGATAGCACAAGGGTCACAAGTACTCAGCTTGAGCTTGACAGCATATATCCTGAGGCAAAAGAAATGTTGCATATGACACATTGTCGAGATTCTTTAAATGACTTATCGCATAAGCACGTGCATAAACATGGACAATGAAGTGTTAACATAGCCCTTAGAACAAGAATGGTGGAAGTTATTTTTTGGCACCCAACATTTACCAAAAAACAGTGGGCATGCATGCGTTGACACTCAAAAATTGTTAGAGGGACAAAATAGGAAGGAACACACGGAGTAGATTAAACCTATATAGATACAAATTCAAATTGAAATTTAGTATGCACCACTAGATGCCTCTCTTCAAGATTTTCGGAATGGATATAATGATAGTTCAAAACCAAAAGTTATGTCAATTCAAAGAATCGCGTGTTCACGAACATTTCTGGCTTGCCCAGAATCACACTCAAAATGACCTCAAATGAACATGTGCACAACACTAAAGTTATACGTCTCGTCGAAGCGAGCAACTTTGCGTTTTGGATTATCTGAAGATGAGTCATCTACAACCTCAGGTGCCAAAATAGTGATATGCACACAATTGGGTCTAGAGTGTCTGTCTTAACAAAAACATTGTCTCAGAACCCAGATGCTCCGTATTTAACGGAAACATTGCAATATGTTACGCAGTTTTGCCTACATGAGATGATCACTAAAGCGACCTCAAATGGAGAATTGCTGAACATGAAAGATATGTGCCTCGTCGAGGAGAACAATTTTGGTTTTTGTATCATCTCAATCCAACGTCACCAGTTAGGTTATATGTTAAATTTTGGACAGGATTTTGAACCCTTTTCTTCTTTGAAAATTCCAGCTGCCTCATATATAGACGAGAGATGATGACCGATTGCAATAAAGCACAGTCAAGACATGATGAACACATTAGGAGTGCAGAGGAACCAGTCAACACGTGGGGAGGTAGATGAACGGGACCAGGCGAAAATCAGGACAAAAACTTTTTCTAAAAATACGGCTGCCCGCTTACGTTTACCCAACTGTGCTTTAACCAACGGCAAAGATATTAGTTCACGTGCAATCTATCAGTCAATTATTATGGTAGTACGAATGGATCTTCAGCAATGAGATTGTTAATTTACACGTTTATATGCGTTCCAGTCACCAGTCTCCTCGGACAACAAGAAGTTATATATCTTGGTGAAATCAGCAGCTTCTGCACACAAAGCTGTTGCCACCTGCTAGAGAGTTGACGTACTAGCATAGACTGCTTAGACGTACTAGCAGTCCTCTCGATTGGCGTTGGGTTTCCTAATAATCTATAGCCGCTATGGAATTCTCGTTGCTGCTGCCTTCACAACCACCTTGTCCTTCTTCATCACCAATTTTCATCACTGATACTGCATAAAATTGTGCAACTGCAACCCTGATAGATGAAAGAGTACACGCTTTACTAGTCTGGAATCTTAAGAAACGAAATCAGTGTACAGGACTACAACATCCAAATAACTAAGCATACAACAACAGGGTAATACAGAAATCAATAACAACTGGAAACACTGATTACCTTTCTGACCCCATCAAACATGCGAGACCATAAACCGGCCCACTGACCTCAAGCTTTTTCTTCAGCCTGGGAAATATGAAGCACTCACTGTTTTAGCACATACTAATAGAGAGAGGGGCTAACCAGCATTTTTTTTATACCTAGTCAAGATTTGTCTCATCGATTAATTAAGCAAAAGAGAATTGCCCAGTTAATTAACGGAAAACCGGAAAAAAGAACTGACACAAACCAACCACATACATACAACTCATAGAGCATGCAACCCCAAAAGTGCACTATCAGCCCTGCAACCATACCCAACACGCAACTACCACCAATCCTCACACTACTACACCGCAAGGAAACCCCTAACAAAAGTGCCTGGGCTGAAGACCACGAACACATCCAAATTCACATAGACAAGCCAGGCCATAAGGACCTTCCAAGAGACTGAGGGCCATCCACCAAGCAGCTACAGACGCCTTTGCTGTGGTGCCACCCTTCTTGCTTTTCTTCCAGAGAGGTTTGTCCACAATCGTCTTGCCAGATATGCCGCCTCCAAATGTGTGAGCAAGCTGCCAAGTTGTATCTCAGAGAGAATGTCATCAACCTTGTCCCTCACAGACACCATTGCAACAACATCCTCAGCCATGGGTACCACTAACACGACAGACTCAGGCGCCTCCAGTTGTTCACATGGCAGAGGCGAACCCAACAGTTGCACCTCAGATTAGGTGCCAACGCACCTACCTCATCAACCTCGTCACCCACCGACACCACCTGCTCCATCTCCTTCGGAAGCACCAATGAAAGAGGTGAAGTGGGTTCCCTACAACGCTCCTGCAGCTCAGGCATAATAGGCAGCACTAGAGCCACGACCTCGTCGATGACTACAAACCCATAGGCATGCCGAGGGCGCGGTCGCGCGAACAAAGGACGGGCGAAGTCGGAGCAGCAGGCACGGGGAGCCTCACGGACTCGGGCGCAGGCTTGGCCAGGGGCTCCTCCAGCACCTACACGAACACTCTACCCACCTGGACAGCGCGGTCCAGCGCCGGCTGTAGCGTCGCGGCCAGGAGCTCCCGACCCGGATCGGACCAAGCAGCGGATGGGGGGACCGGCAGGATGACGCACACCCTGCAGCCAGCAGGCAGCTCGGTGGGAGCCGGCGGCAGCGAGCTGGCCGGGACGCGGGGCGTCGGCAGGGTGGCCGATGGGGCTGCTGGCGGTGAGGACGGTACGGACGGCGCAAAGTTGCGAGGGCTCACGTTTCACTCCTGCTTTTTCTTTCAAGAGGGATGGAGCCGCAGGGATGGCCGGAGCAGGGAGATCCGGCCGTTGTTGTATCGAGACATGGAGAGATGTGGTTGTATCGTGCTTACCTGAAATCAGTGGAGCTCCACACACGAACAACACCATTGCTTGTACCTGTAATTAGAACTGGAAGACTGGGATGGGCAAAGATGGAATAGACTCTAGACTCACACTCATGTTCGAGTGTATGAACACACTCCTTCTTCTGCAAGTCCCATATCTGTTTTGAAAAACCAAAACAAACCACTCATATATTAGAAATGCTAGATGCATGTTGTATTAATGTACTTTCCAACATGATAGCCGACCTTGGCAGTCTTGACCCAAGAGCCATTAATCAAATACTGCTGACCATCACGCTTGAAGAAATCCACCTTGTGCACCCAATCCGAATGTCCAGACAGAGTATACTTGGATTTGGGAGAATCAAGACTCCAAACCTGAACAGCAACCATAAGAGCTTCCAGTCAAGGTACAGTAGAAAATGAAATGTACTCCATCTTCATCACTGCATCAAGAAGGTTACTTAGCAAACAAATAAGAGACAGAAAGCAAAACCTTTACTGTACGATCGTCTGAAGCACTGACAATACTTTTGGTGTCCTCTGGGTTAAATTTTAGTTCATTAATATCATCTGAGTGTTCTTCAAATGTATGTATGCAATTCCAGTCCTGGTCCCAGTCCCAAAGCTTTATTTGCCTACCACACCCTGACAACACATACGGGTAGGTTGGATGAACGTCTAATGAGCAGCAGACTCTGTTCTGATAATCGTGAGCTCTCAAACTCGTGACCTTATCGAGTTCCTTTTCATACTTGTACACATGGACGAAACAATCACGTGACACAGCCACAAGCCACCGCTTTCGTGCAATAAATTTAACAGCGGATACTGCAGTGAGGGCAATCGTCTGATTAGCATATCATTGTACAACTGTACATATGGTGGAAGAAAATCATGTTAAGAAGTCAGAAAGCTTACCTCCACTCTCTGAGACCATAATAGAAGCAACCACTTTCTGCTAGTAAACAAGAATGAGTCATTTGTTCGTCCAATGTAAACAAAAGATTGGTACATTTCAACAGCAAAAATTGAGTTTTTTGTGATGACCCTTTACATTTAATCATGCTAATTCAACTGAAATACTATGACCGAAAAAAGTTGGGAAAAATATTTGCCATATGGTGTGGTGTTTTCTTGGTTGTGATAAAAAACTTCAACATTATGGTACGGCTCCCATCCACCATGACCAAACATAGACTATTCCTGCCATTTGGCAATCAACGGAATCTGTATATGTACTTATGAACTAAATGCTTGGTCCACGAGCATCTTTCTGATGCATAGGGCAAGCGGCCATAATTTTCTTTCTTTACCCAAAATACTAGCGAAGAAGCAATACCGTAACTTGCCTGCGACTGCGTGTCGTAGTTCCATATCTTAACACACCCCCTAGTGTCACCTGTCATAATCCTGTATCATAAGAAGATATGAAAGCGGGATAGTCAGATCCAATGCACTCACTTGAAAATTAAGTTTAAAGATTCAAATGCCCATATTTTCGTACACACTTACAATGGCTCTGTCTGATTTGCATCTATGCATGTGATGTTCCCTGGCCCTGCTCCATAATCTATAATCTGATCAAACAACATTCCTGTCAACATGGAAGATCTTGGGAAGAGAAGAAATGAAAACGCAAAAGTGAATACCTGTATTAAAGGTTGGATTGTCTACAATGTCGCCAATGCATCAAACAAGAGAGACAAAAGGAAGCATCAGTACAATTAAACTCGTCTATGAAGCTGTATTCTTATGCTCAACGCAATTAGGCTTCTTGATGAATTTAACTGGGATCTCTTTCTACCTTGATCATCTCAAATCATTTTATAAAGTATATTAATTTAGAAGGAACTACCAACTTCTATTTTTTGCCACATAACAGTATCGGAACAATGTCATGACACATAGCACTGATTTGCTGATAAGTTCATTTTAACAACAAGACTAACTGGTGGGCATCGGTTCATGTGTGCATAGTCAAGCGTGGAAAAGCCGCCTGGAATCGTCGCATGGATGGCAAATGGAGAGCACGAAGGCGAACACCCACCATCGACCTGACCAACACAGGCGACCAGCACCTGCAGTGCTAGCAGCAATAGGGCCGCTAAAGCAAGCGCAGCCGCAGCGCCTCGCCGGCGCCGACGCTGCCACTGTGACATGCACTAGCAGGGCGCTGCAACAGACCAGGGTAGCCCTGTATCACGCGACCCTGCGGTGAACCGCTAGGCGACAGGCGCGTCATCAGCCGTGGGGGCACAGCAGGAGGCCCGAGGAGACCAAGATACTCTACGTGGAGACCACGACCCACATCCCCACGACCAACGTGACGCTCGCCACCCACATCCCCATGCTTATGGTGCTCATGCGGGAGCACCCTGATGCCTGTGGTCATGTTGTCCGCCCAGCTCGACGCCAATGCTGTCGTCCACAGTCCACAGCATATTCAAGATTTTAAGCAGATAGGCGATGCACGTTTTCCATGTGTGCTCGACGTATGCGTGGTGAGGATGGTGCTGGATGATGAGTGCCGAGTAGAGTGCGTGGAGTGTAGATGGAGCTGGCTGGTGAGCGCCAGCCTAGTACTCTCTCCGTTTCTAAATATAAGTCTTTTTAGAGATTGCACTACAAACTACATACGAATGTATATAGACGTATTTTAGAGTGTATATTCATTTATTTTGCTCGGTGTGGAGTTTATAGTGAAATCTTTAGAAAGATTTATATTTAGAAACGAAGAGAGTAGTTGGCTCGCAATGCGCTCAACATGGTGTGGAAGTGGAACTACCACTATTGGAACAATGTCCTTGACACATAACACTGATTTGCCATGAATCATCGCGCGAAGGCAATCACCCACAAGCGACCCACACAAGCGACTAGTAGCACTAGCACCCGAAGGGCCGCCCATGCAAGCGCCTGCACGCCCGGCTGCAGCAACGCCTCAACGGTGGCGCACGCCGCCGCGGCTGTGACCTACACTAGAAGCGTGTAGCCACAACAGACCAGGGCATCGATGTACTACCCGCTGGTGGTGGACCGCAAGGTGAGAGGCACGTCACGAGCGGTGGGAGTTGGAATGAGTGCAGCAAGCACGGCCGCGTGAACAAGTATATCGAGCCGTCCCATGACCTTCATGGTGATGGAGCATGACACGATGCGACAACTCTTCGTAGGGCGACAACATATACTTCAAACCCCCAAATGCTCGCGCTCGGGCGCCAAATGGTGGCGCTGAGGGCGCCAAGGAGACGAGGACGCCTATTGCACCACCTCTAGCTCGTCGGCATGGGCGGCTACGTGGTTTTGTCGCTATGATGTCTGGCTTCCTCCCACACTTGTGCGACATGTCATCCAAGTTCATGGATGGTGACAACAAGGCCGCTGTAGTCTGGCCCGCTATCGTGGGGAAACCATGATGCTCTACGTGGATATCATGGCCAACCTAACTCTTTCCATGGCCAACACCCCCATGCTCTCCAGCGTCGTGCAGGAGTACCCCTATGCGAACGGCTCACACAAAAACATGTATATATCCTTTTGTATTAGGACTACTTTTGACGATGCACGCATGTTTGCCACGTTTGATTGATGTCCGCTTGAGCTTGTGCGGATGGTGCTGGATGGTGAGTGCCGACCAGACTGTGCGGAGCGTGGATGGAGCTGGCTGGTGAGCCGTGCGCTCAACTTGGTGCGACTGGAGCTGATGGGCTCATGCAGAGTGCTCGCCTAAATGGCTGAGGCCACCTGAAGAGCTTGGGAATCAAGTTCCACGTGGTAGGTGCCCGAACTATCTATGAAGGGCCCTGGGGCAATTCCCTTGCAACACGGAGGTTATATAGTCGGCTAATGAAGACACGGTGGTCGCACATGCGTAGATAATTGGATTGTCAGACTAAGAAGACCTTTAGCTGGTCCCTTATAATTTTGCCCCTCATAGGACCCCTTATACTTAACTTCTTATATTTGTTCCTCTCCCTCTTTTCTTCCTTCACGCGAACCTAACTGAACTCTCAAACTTAAGTCCTCAAATGAACCAGACCCCACATGTAAGCCCCTCTCCCCCTTTTTCTTCCCTTTTTTTCTTTATTCTTCCTTTCACGCGACCAACTACTACTTTTTGGCACTAGTTAAATTTCAGAGCAAGCTAGTATCTAGGATAGATGCTTCAGAAAAGTAATTCACAGGGTCTCAACGTGCGCGACGTAGGCGTGTGACGAAGTTGTCGACAAAGTAGATGACATTCGTCCACCATAGACCATGGCCTGGGTGCTTCCTCGTCTGAATGGGTTCTTCGCCTCGTCCCTCTCCTAGTGGCACAATGTCATCGTCCAAAGCACAAGGATTCATTGAAATCGACAATGGCAACTGGCGTACTCTCCCTCTATGTTTCTTCCTATACATTTAAATTTCTCTCTCTATATATATGTGTCCTCTATCATGCAGCAGCTTTCCTCATGGTCGTGGACGATGGGAGGAGCGCTGCCGGGCTATGGATGATGAGGAGGAGGAGCACCGACATGGATGTAGAAGTCAGAGAAGTCGACAAAAATAGACCGCCGGTTCTCACCGGAATTTGGCGGCCCAAGGTTTGCAGGGTTGTGGGGTGGTCGCCGGAGGCAAGGAACTCGATGGGGGTGATGTCAGTGGGCGAACAGAGGAGAGGGCGATGCACTGGAAGGGCCAAAATTATCCTGAGAAGTGGCCACGCATGAATAAATATAAGGGTGGCCTCTCTTTGAAGTCCATAAGGGAACGGCTAGGTCCAGTTTAGCCCGTCAAAAGCGAATTTTTACTCTCCAACCAATTTTGATGGACCGACTAGAGATGCTATAGTTTCTCAAAAAAAAAAAACTAGAGATGCTATAATGGTTGTATGGGAAAGGAGCAAGACAAAATAAAATTGGTTTGTCGGACACCAAGCGAAGGTTTCTCAAGGACTCAATCGGCGTGGCTAGGGTCCCAGCGATGGAGCAACACCGACCTCTCTGTGCATGCCAAGTAGCAACAAGCTGGAGACCGAGTGGTGCTACAGCTGCCGAGATTGACCGCACCAATGGGTCTCTCAGTGCGGGGCTTCATCCCGGCCGCACCCTCTCATCGCTGGACGAGCTCCAAGTCTCCAGCTTCAACCCTGTGCAATTCTGAGAAGGAGACGACAGAGGATAGGGTAGAGAGGAGGGATGAAGAAGATGGGATGGGGATGAAGATGACAGGTAGGGCATATGTCCACGTCAGCTTAAAATCCACATATGTTGCTTTCTCATAAAAAATAAAAAAATCCACATATGTTGCCAACTCAGCTTGACAACCAATGTTCATCGGCTAGTAAAAGTGAAAGTTGTGAATGTCCTAGGCAATTTTCGGAATGATTGGTACAACAAGCTACATCTATGTTCCTTGTTTTTCTGTAATATATATACATAACACGACTATTGTTTACATTGTGGTATTAAAATCAGTTGGAAAAAATGACTTGTTACGGGATGTTTATTTTACTTATCCAGGAATCAACTATAAAATAAACGATTATTTGTGCTGAACAAAAATTAAATAGACATAGCTTTGTAAGTCATATATAGGACAGACAGGCGAGCAGTGAAGTCATAGACTCACAAGAATAGACAATCAAATGCTTTCTTTCTGGTGCATTATATGGCATGAATAATTTTGGTCAAACAAGGATGAAACTCTCCTGTTAACCAATAGTTCACTTATCCCAGGCTCCCAGCTGAGCAAAAAAGATGTTTACTCAAAATATCAGACCTCTAATGCCTTGTTTCCCTTTCTGACATTTGTCTTGATTAAATTTCTGTCATACTATTAGTCTTACTTGAACCATTATTCATTATACACAAGTTTCATTTTTTTGAGCAATCACAAGTTTCATTTATACTAGCCGGTAATTAATTAGCCCTAGCTTTTGCAAATAAGTTTTCTTCACGTTTGGTTAAACATGTCAACAAACAAAATTCTGACTTGTAAACAACAGTTATTTTTTCGTTGTTGATTTAATACTTCATGAAAATTTCCCACAAAAAATACTTCATGAAAATAAAATGGAACAGATGAGCAAGCCAATCTAATCAATTAATTTTAAAATCAATCTCTCCCCAATTTCATTCACGTAACATCAAAGTAACTATTTGTGGTTATGATTTTAAACCACAAAAGTTACATAGTAGTAGTGTATTTGTCCTGACGAAACATAAAACATGGTGCATTATGTTACGGAGCAAGAGACTGTCATTTTTATTTCCAAACTTCCTAGGCAAATCATATTTGTCATGGCTCAATAATTAATTCCGTTTCATTAGGTAAAATACAATGTGAGATCATATGTTGTCATCCTAAATTGCACAATACAAGACTTTGAACAAGAATACTTTGTTCATATAGGGTTTACATAACAAGAAATTAGTATCATAGGTGCTTACCTCAGACTCAGTCTCAGTGGCTGATTGTCGCTCATTACATGCCTTTACTCCCTCTTGATAACTCTGTCTGATTGTGCTCGGTTCTATTGTAGGCATCGGTAACAAACCCTCAGACTTGGCCTCATCCACTTGTTTACCAGTAGCTGCTTTGATGATCAACATTTCTTCAGTGGCACTCATGGGCGTGAGATCCTTGCTTCCAGTAGTGTTTAGTGCGAGTAACTTGTCTACGCACTGCACGACTGATGGCAACTCTTCGTGAGTTTCCATCTACACACGCACACACATACATAAAGCCAAGCTGTCAGACCTGTTGATTTTGCTATGGTAAATTTGGGTTGATTCACTTTCATTAAAAAGGAAAAAAGGAACATTAGGACGGACATATGTAGACATACTAGGACTGTTGTGTGTAAACTATTCATGTAAAATCTTTCCTAGAAATTGCATTATGACATTATATACAATGTTCAGCATACCTGGTCTGCTACATTAAACACCTGGATTATATGCTTTGCAATAGGTCTTTTCTCCATACTAGGATCCACACATTTTAGGGCTATGGTGACACACTGCTTTACTTGGTGCGCATATTTTTCCTTTGTATACTTCGGTGTGGATGTGAATCTATTCCTCCAATTTTCAAGAACCTACAAACTTGCAACACGTGAGCTGAATGATTGTATATGTGCAAAGACTGTTAATTAATTCATCTCACTTTCTCTGTAAACTGCTGGAAAGTTGTGGCATCACACTGGGAACTGTCATGGTGGAAATATGGATAGTCCATGTCACCTGTTATTATCTCTATGAATATGACACCCAGACTAAATATATCTGCCTTGTTTGAGACTACACCTCGGAATAAGTATTCTGGTGCCATATATCCACTACAAAATAATATAGAAGTAAGAAGCCAATACAAACATAAACAAAGAGATGCAAAATAACCAAGGAAAACAAAAAACCAGGGAGGTGCATGAGGCATAGTTTACCATATTCCCGCACGATTATCAGTGACAATTCGTGTTTGCTGCTCACCAAAGATCCTCGATAAACCAAAATCAGCGATTTTTGGGATCATAGTAGAGTCCATCAATATATTTTCAGGCTTAAGGTCGAGATGAACCATATGACATTCTTCATGAAGGAAATGCAACCCATTGCAAATCCCCTTAATTATCTTGTATCTCATATTCCACTCAAGGCCTGAAGATTCATCTATAGACATTGATAAACAAGAGAAAAAAAGATTCTCAGCCCATGTACACTTTGCTACTAGTACAAGGAACCTAGTTTTCTCAGTTGTTGGGAAGTATGGGGTATGCACCCGCAATACTCTTAGGTTTTTGTACTCGTAATCTATAATCTATGTTCCTAGATACTTCATTTAAAGAAAGTTTTGTACAGCCTGCCATGAAAAAGGATGCCTAATTTTCCTGTAACAACACCACTTTTGTGTTCGAGTGATCGACAGTGGGCTATAGCAGTTGATATATACTCCCTCTGTAAACAAATATAAGACGTTTTAGGTTACTACTTTTTTCCCTAAAACGTCTTATATCTGTTCACAGAAGTAGTGACCGATTTGTATCTGTGTCCAAAGATATAGAGACTGATGTGTATTTGTGTCTTTATGGAAAGGCATATAGCAAGAAATAAAATACTAACAATATTCCTGATAGAGTAGATACTACCATACATATAATCATACTCCGTTCAACGATATTGTGTTCAGTAAACATACCAGAAATATGGTTGTCGAGGCTTTTGTTGCATACATACTCGAAGCAGAGCAACCTTTTCGGTAATTCACCAAAAATAAATTTTCCACTACCACTAGGTTGCTCTATCGCTTCCCAACTTGATTCCGCACAATAACCTAGGAACTGTACTATATTTTGGTGCTTAATCCCCATAAGATAGCGTACTTCATTCTGGAATGTGTCCTCTTTTAGACGGATTTCAAAAAGCTTCTTCACAGCAATAACTTTGCCACTTCGAAGAACTCCCTGCGTCGTAAGTTAAACCTCTCTTTATATTGTGTACAAATATCTTTAATTGGTTTAATTACCAACATTTGAAACACAGTGTTTTACAGAATTGCCCATACCTTGTAAACCACTCCAAACCCACCTTCACCTAGTACCGACTCAGTGGAAAAATCACATGTGATGGCCTTCAAAAATTCAAGTGGAAAAAACATTGGTGTTGTATTTGAATCATGTAGCTTCTTCTCCAGGTCATCACGTGTTCTCTGCATACCTGATTGCACGAAAACCACATAAGACAATATTTTCAAAAATAATGATGTTTGTGATGGCACCAACATAATTTTCTCTAGTAGTAATATGATGTGAGTTATTCCAACCAGTGGATTACTCTTCTCCAAAAAAAGTTCATGTGGAAGACCACTATGTGTATTACTTGCTCCAAGTTTTCAGAATGGTTCCATTTCACCAATTTGATGTTGATACTTCATTGCAACTAACTTGCTCCAAGGGAATATGAAAGGGTGTGATGACTGTGTGAAATCATAAATTCATGATCCAACAAACAATTAAGAAATTATATAAAGATGTGTATTGAATATTGAATAAAGATGGTAACTCCTTCCCAGAATAAAAGAAACTAACAAAAATATGCAATTTGTATACTACTTTTGGTTCCAGATAACTCGATTAAAACGTAGATATTTTTGTATAAGTGTTGATATTTCTTGTGCACCAGCTGGATGGTTGTCTTAGTTGTACATGTGGTTTTCATAAATATGTCATAAGCAATGTATGTGTTTAGGCTGCAGAACATGCTGCAGGTGTCCAGCGATAGGACCAGAAGAGGATGAAACACATTTGAGATAAAGCACATGGGAAAATAAAGATCACCCCCATCAAATGAAGTCTCTTAACCCCCTAGGCGATACACTACCCTGGTTTCCGTGCACAATCAATTGAAGGGGCGGGGATCATGAGAATTTTTGCCCCCATATGTCGCCATTGGACTGGAGGCCATTGGGGCGGCACACCTATTCGCATTCTGGCACCCATATGACATGAAATTTCATGACACACGGCCATAGGTGGCCCCACGTACATTAACACGTACCTCATCCGGCACAACCACGGTACTATCTTCGTCCTGATTTATTGGTCTGCTTATTAGTTTGTGCCAAATTTTAGCCATGGATTTAATTAACAAAATGTAAATGCATGTCATAAAAAATAGTATCATTGGAAACTATGTTTGAATACGAATCCAACGGTATAATTTCTTATGAAATGCATTAACATTTTGTCCATTAAATCTATGGTGAAATTTTGGCATGAAATACGAAAAAGGCCAATAAACCAGGTTGGAGGTAGTAAGCCTTTAAATGAGCATCGGGTCACTGGCCACTCGGGCATCGCAAATCATGAGTTCCAATGTTTGACCTACATGGCCTAATCCACTAGGATAAACCCAAATGGAGGGTGACTAGGTCCTAGATTGATGCCGAGGGACTTGTCAAAGGACAGCACGACCCTGGTTCTCCAGCTAGATATTATATTGGTTTCCTACATGAGGCCATCTCCAACACTGACCCATAAATGTCTCCGGTATATGCTCGTTTTTATATCCGGACATGGTCTGCGGACATGATACGGGAGGGAGACATCCAATGCTAATCAATAAGTATCTGGCTTGGAGGAAAAAAGTAGGTGAGGACCATGCATGTGGTGGGACATTTGTGGTTTAGTGTTTGGGAGGAGAGAGAAGAGAGGAGGACCATGCATGTGCCATTGGGAGGAGAGAGAGAAGAGAGGGACCATGCATGTGATTGGACAAGTGCATGCCCGAACTCCGGTAAAACCGCCCACGTTTGTCTCTTGCATACCGAAATCCGTACGTCCGGACTGCTAACAGGATATATACAGGTCCCCGTTGGATGGCAAAAGAGGTTCAGACACTGCGGCCCAGACGTATAGGGGAGGTTTTAGGGTCCGCCTTGGAGATATCCTGAGTCCACGTATTCCCAACCAAATCATTATTGAATGTGAGTTGTCCATTCAGACATTTCTTGATGAATTGTGTGAACTCTGTAAATATTGCCGCTTCAAACTTAGGCTCAACGTTCTAACCCTGGAAATCCCACCCTTGGTCAAAGATGTTGTCATCACACTCGTCCTCTATGATCATGTTGTGCATGATCACACAAGTAGTCATGAGGTCTGACATCCTTTCAGGGCTCCATGTTCTAGCAGGGTGCTGAACAATAGGCATTGAGATTGGACAACACCAAAAGCACGCTCCAAATACTTCCTAGCACTCTTTTTCATGGGAAAACCTAGCCCTCTTCTTTCCCATGGACTTGAAGATTGTCTTCACAATAGTGGACCAATGATGAAGGATATCATCAGCTAGGTGGTATCTCTTGTTGTGTTGGCGGTCATTGACCTCAAAGTTGACCTCTGGGGAGTTGCCTTCGGAAAGCCTTGCGAAAACCGGAAAGCGTTGTGAAAACCAGCCATGCTGAAAAAAGAGTGCCAAATCTAGAGATATGGTGATGCCATAGCTTTAAGTATGACCGTGCGAGCTTAAACATGTCCCTTATATTGCCCCTGCCAAGCAAATGAACAGTTCTTCCACTCCTAGTGCATACAATCTTTACTAACACGCATTTCTGGAAAGCCTGTAGATTCATTGATCGCTAACAATGGGTTGTATCCACATCATTTGGTTCTCTCAAGTACTTTGGGCCGAGCACTGCAACTACAACTTTGCCCACGCTAAGCATGTGGACTCACTCGGACATACTCATCCACAAAATCACCGGAACTTCCGTATGCAAGCATCCGAACAGTTTCAATACATTTATGATAAAAGTAATCATCATACACCATCACTCCCTCATAAATACAGTTGAACACAAGTCTCGCCATCCGGAAGCGTCGCCGAAAAAGCTTGGGAGGGAATAGTGGGCCAATGAACTTGAAATAATCCCTATAGCATAGGAAATGGCCGCACTCTCTGTTATGGTCCAACCCCAGAGCATGTCCTAGGATCGATCCTCTAAACATAGGCAGCTGACCAGCAATGTGCTCATTGACGACCCTTCACCATCGGACGATGAACATATGAAGTTGTTGTAAAAAAATCATCCGAGCTGTCCACCATGGTACCTTGTGGGCACAGAATAGACTCGGCGGGGCAAACGGTCGGAAACCTTGCGAGAGGCGGTGGAGACGGCCGGTGAAGGGCAATGCCCTCTCCCCGTACAGGCAGCCGACCTGTCGAAGCACGCGCCCTCCGGCGGTGTCGGTGACCCTGGGTAGGCATGACTTCTAGTGCTCCCGACGGCAGTGGGGAGCGGCCACATATTCCGGCAAAAGGACTCATCGGAGGATGCGGTGGCAGTGGGGTCGTCGATGGATGCGGAGGCGGGGCCTGGGGTACGTAGTGCCGAAACTGGGTGGCGGCGGCGAGTAATACGAGGCCGGGGTAGTGCATGTGGAAGGGGGGGAGAGAACAATGATCGTTGTGCCACAGATGGGCGGGCCACGGGAGGACAACGTGGACGTCCACTGCGTGTCCGCATTGACGCAAACAAATATCCAAATGGACGCCCAAATTTGAGTCAGAAATAAATCAAAATGGATAAAAAAACAAATATCCATCTGTTTAAATCGGCGTGTTGGACCATGTTTTCTGTCCGCTTGAACCCAAATAGAAGCGGGTGGACAAAATAGATCGGTGGGTTGGAGATGGCTTAAAGCAGCCCACGATCTACTCTTTTGATCTT
Source organism: Triticum timopheevii (assembly GCA_963921465.1). NCBI lineage: Eukaryota > Viridiplantae > Streptophyta > Magnoliopsida > Poales > Poaceae > Triticum > Triticum timopheevii. The sequence continues at coordinate 656,546,644 of OY997274.1, read as the reverse complement.
TTCAATGAAATCATCATTTAGGGCTCTCGCTGCGGCTGGCCTAGCGACGATTCATATCGGCGTCCTCGCTGCAACACCCAGCGTCGTGAACCCGAGATGGCGAAGTGGATACTGATGGGCTTAGCCCTGACCCACAGAGTACACATGTCCCGTTCGTATCCAGTACTCCCTCTGTTCGAAAATAGTTGTCATCAAAATGGATAAAAAAGATGTATCTAGAACTAATTACATCTAGATACATCCCCTTGTATTCATTTTGATGACAAGTATTTTCGGACGGAGGGAGTATAATAGTACACCATCTTCTTGCCGACTGTTCTACAAATGCCCAAGTTTTATAAAGCTCACAATTATTACTCGCACAAAAAAAGAGACCCAGGTACGTATAAAAAATGCTACACTTACGTAAAATGCCTATGTATTGTTATGTAATTAGATTAGACTAACTGCTAATCCCTCCGCCCCCCAATTCCAACTGGGTAAGGTCCCTCTCCTAATTTCCTCCAACTGAAAAATACCATCTAAGCCATTACGTTACTTTACGTATGATTGCTATGTAGGTGTAGCATTGCTCAGGTAAGTACCCACGTACCAATGCTGCTCTCCTACTCTACCCTGTTTTCTAGGAAGAACGCCGAAAACAGAGCTCAACAAACCCAGACCAAAACAGTACTAGTACATGGCAGTGTCAAAAAAACGTCTATATCATGACACAAAGGGAGTATTTTGCAGCATGTGAAAGCTCCCGGGGATTTTAACCATGCATATATTTTTGCAAATCCTGCGCTGCCCACAAATCCTACATAGTAGCACTAACTCTGCGTGTTCACTTATTCGAAGAACAAAAAACTCTGCGTGTTCACTCTTCACTGTAAAAAATTTATATAAAAGAAAACTCCCACACGCAGGCAGGAGAAAGAAACAGGTTTTGCCGCCGGGGCTAAAGTTGGTGAGAAAGAAAGAAGCAGAGTATATACGGCGTGTAGACCAGAAAGGATTTCCCTGAGCATCCTATTGCGTGGAAATGGCCGTGTGTATGTATTAGACACCTGAGTGGTCAGACCTGGACGATTGGCCCGAACTGGTGGGGGATTATTGACCGTGCCCATGCCGACGGTAGTACAGAGGAAGAGGGAAGCCTCAGGCCCAGAAATTACAGCCGATGCATGCACGATCACATGTGGCAGCTCCAGCAGCGCGCGTACATGTAGGAGGCAATTGATTTTTCTATTTGCTGATGCATGCACAGTGTAATCTTTCGCAAATCGTGCAGTTTTTGTCGTGTGTAAAGCCATTTCGCCTCCCCTATTCTCCAGCCAGCTGGGGAGGCGACGGCCGGCCGACAGATCCTGAGCAACTATGGACGACTGAGCAGCCACGAGCTGCGGATCAACACTGCAACTTTCACCAAACCACGGCCGATTTACAGCAGGATGGTGCCATAGAACACTTGAAAATACTAACAATCTACTTATTAGCTGCATATAAAGAGAAAGCACTAACCTTGGGAGGAGACGTTGAGAGATGGGAAGAAGTAGGTGGGGCGGAAGAGGAGCAACGAGATGAATGAATGGTCGTCTCCTTGCTTGCTGGCTTGCTGGCTTGCTGCAGCCTGAAGGTGGACAGCTTGAAGATAACAATCAATCAATCAGCTGCATAAAGCGACAGTACTGACCTCAGAGACAGCAGACGTTGATAGATCGATGACGAGAGAAACGAGCTGAGTGAATAGTGGTCTCCTACTCTCCTTGCAGCCGCTGGGTAGGTGGTGGTGGGTGGGTAATATGCAAAGTTGACTTGACTTGACTCGAGGCTGTTTGAGTAATACAAGCACATTACTGGTTAATTGAGCCCAGCATGGATGAGTTTAAGGTAAACGATTTACAGTTGGCTGGCCGGCTGAACTTCCGGCCGGTCACGCCCGCTCTCCACGCGTTTTATTAGATCATCTGCAGCAGATTCATAACCGGCCCGCCCAGAAAAATCGTTTAAGGGCGCCCACAAAACTTTTTTAAGTACCACGAGCGCTCCGGCGGAACAGATCCCAAAAATTGTACGGGACACTTTACATGATTTCAGCCGGCCAGCTAAGCAGCGATGAAACGGCGGTGGCCAAACCTCCTGCATTTGGGACTTGAATTTCAAAGTTGGGTTAATGCAAAAGCCAAAAAAGTTTTCTCAAATTGTTTCACAAAAATGTTTAACCCATTCTCCTCGATATTTTAACATTTATAAAAATAAAAAAAAATAATTTGGATAAATAAATTTAAACCCTATCTATATTCACCAGAAGCTATCAAATACAATTTTAAATATGTGATGTTCCAAAAATTATGAAAATCTATATGTGGCTTGTTAATATTGCTAGTAATTTATGCAAAATGTTTCAACACAAACCAAACTCATTTGACAGCTAGAATAAATAGAAAATAATAACTAAAACCAAAAAGAAAAAAAGAAAAATGGTTTCATGCACCTATCGGCTAGCAGTAAGCCGACTGGGACTAGCCAGTCGGCTTACTGCTGGCCGACTGGGGATCACCTATCGGCTTCCCCCTGGCCGACTAGACTTATGTATTATTTTGGAAAAAAATAATTTTGGCATAATATTTCTAAAAAAATTAAAAAAATGTATTATTAAAAATAGCTTTAGTAAAACCGTAAGCTAAATTGTGATATTTCTTTCCTCTCCTCACAAATCTCCATTTGCAAGGGGAATGCACTACTGAACTGTGTGTGCTCTGCTTACAATACTTGATTTCAGTATAAAGCAATTGCTCAGTCTATTTTATGGTAACATTAGTGTTACTAATTTACCTATTTACTTATTTGATACATGTTCAAGTGTATAAACAGATGCATGACTTGCTGGAACACTACGGTCATGTTTTAATTTTTTAAATGTGGATGGTATTTTGTAATATGAATTTTAATATCTCTATAGATGTAGCCCAGATGCCCTCAAACTGAAATCAATCTTCAATGTTTTCTTTCCATTTTGTACCTCACGCCAGCACCATTGGATCGTGTGGTGAGAATGCACCTCTCTTTTATAAATTGTACTATTATTTAACAAGCATCCTACTTCTTTTATCATTTTTATCTGGTGCTCAATTGTACCCAGGCATACACATCATCCATTATCGCAATGTGAATTCGTTAACCTATCGATGGTACGCCATCCAAACAACCATCACCAAGTTTTGTTGCGCAGTTGATATGCTGGAGGAAAGGTGACAATTGCACGCGGCATTGGAGGAGGTCGTGACTTTTGCTTCTTCTTGTTCAACTTGTTGGTTGGATCATTTATTCACTCAATGTTGCTTTACATATTTTGTAGCACGCACTACTAGGAAAAGGCCTACTAATGGGGCGCACCGATTTTACCTACTAATGGCGCACTACCGGTGCGCCATTAGTATCACGCCACTAGTATTTTTTACTAATGGCGCACCACTGGTGCGCCATTAATATCTGGTATGCTAATGGCGCACCAGTCAGTGCACCATTAGTATGTAACACCATGCACCATTAGTACGCCTCCCGGGGGGCCATATGTAACCATGTGCTTTGCCATACTAATGGCGCACTCTGTCGTGATGCGTATCCTTTGGCATACTAATGGCGCACCTTGTGGTGATGCGCCATTAGTATGAATATTTGTTTTTTTTACTTTTCTGATTTTTGCACAGGTTACAAAATATATTATTGGACAGAATATAGACAGCAGCACTCAGCAACAACAGATTCATCGAATACAATAGAAGATTAGTCTCCGAATACAATTCATCATATTAGTCTCCGAATTCAAAAGACCGAACAAAGATAAAAAATTACAAGTCTCAAGACCGCGAGTATCGAGTTTGTCTTCGCATTACAAGTCGATATCGATCATCTAAACTACCATCACATAGAAGAGAGCTGCGGTCATCACGATGAGCATCATCGCGATCAAACTGGTCTTCATCCGGTTCCTCCAACGCTCCCTCCTCTCTCCCGCTAGATAGCGGGCGTATCTAGATTCGGCCTCCGCCCTAGTGGTGTACCCTTTGTAACTGTTACCGCTGAAACAGTGAACCTGTCTCCGACACTCCCCCCAGTCGTCGTAGACTCCGGAAACCTTACCCTTGTACACGACATACGACGACATCTCTATGCACAAGCCAAACAACAGACAATACATAAGCAATATGTAAGTATGCAACAAAAGGATCGGAAGAGAAAAGCAAGACATTAATAGCACGATTCATGGTCCTACTAATAAATAGCATCGATTACATCTAAGTTGAACGACTGTCCAAACCAAAGAGACATACGAATTCATTAAAGTTTAATTACAACATGAGCCAATCAATGTTTCAGAACTACACATCACTACTTTCGACTCGACTCATCGGACAGGAGCGTGGATGAAGCCGCCGTCTGTCGTGATGGTCATGAAATCACGGTTGTTGTCACCCTGCATTTGTAGCGTTCCATCTATCTCATTGTTGGACGGTTGATATCCGAGGAAGAACTGCCCCAAGGTATGAATTACATCTTGATGGATAATGTCCGCAAACTCCGACTGGATGCGAAAGAATTCTTGTCTGAGGTCCGCGTCCTGGATTGCCGACAAGTTCGCGGCCCAATCTTTGAGATTATCTGGTAGCAGAAGGTGATGATGGTCCCTTACGATCGCCCGCATGTGATGGAGGGCGTAGTAGGCATCCTTCTGACCGCCAGGCGGCTGCTTGACGCAGCAGAACTTCGTATGTGTGAGAACATGTGCTTGCCGTACATACGAACTGCCCTGGTGAAGGTGCCTCTAGATTTGGCGTAGCCGGGGAGAACATCATCAAGAAATTTCTTGACATTTGTGTAGTCTATCCTGGAGTTACGGTTCAGGTCGAAATACGTGGCCATGGAATATTTCGGGCTTAAGAGGATGAGTGTGCAATGTGTGTCACTGCACAGAACACAGAATGTTAGGAAAAAGAAGAACGATCGAAATTTAAGAAATCATATGTTACGGGGCGGTTAAGGTATGACTTACTCGGGAAAGTAAGCCACAAGGAAGTTATCCTTATCTGGGTTTGCCAGAATGACGCCTTCGAGGTGTGAACTCGCAACTTGGCGGTCCCCAGCGCTGCTCAAGTGCTTGGCATGCATGTAGAAGGGGTCAACTATCACGATGTCCGGGGTCTTGTCTCTAATGATCCGCATCTCCATACTCAGCGAAAACAGCCGAACGAAGGTGTAGTGCAGCGGATGAAGGTTAAACATAGCAAAGGTGTCATCAAACCGCAGGACGATCGTACCCCCGATGTCGCCATCCACAAAGCCCTTGCCCTCTGGCACCTTGGCCACGAAAACCGGGTATGCCACATCATTCTCTCTGAGACGCCGCTTCTCCAAAGAAAGAACACTGTCGTGCAGACTCCGCATAGCACCGGTTGCAGCATTGAGCATATTTGGCGGTAGCATCGCCCTACCCGCCACATGCACCCTCCTCGAGATATCCTTAGGTGAAGGTGGCCCGTCCTGAGCACGGATCGAACTCGGTGCCGGCTGGCTCGCACCGGCGCCCTTGTTAGTATTTCGTTTCCGTCCCTTCTTCTTGATCTCCTGTAATGGGACCGAGTTCTGCTCACAGACCGCCTTCTTGAGCGTGTTGGGGCTGATAATATTTCGCACCTCAGCTATCTGAGGCTCAGTGAAGGCGGTAGCTGGAGGCGTCTCCTGAGAACTGAACGACAGACGACGCCTGTTGCAATTGGATTTCTCCGCCGTACCAGCTAGATTGCGGTCGTCTTGGTTGGGTTCTTGAGAAAGAGGCCCACAGAACTCGTCAGCATACCCATGTTCGGCAAAGTACTTATCGATTTTGGTAAATGTACCATCGTCGTTGTCGTCGTCGTCCGGATCCTGTGCCATAGGGTTGTCCGGATCCTGTGCCATAGGGATGTCCGGCATAGGGATGTCCGGCAGGTCCGGTAGCATTGCGGCGTTCTTGCCATTGCTTGGCGCCGGCACGACTGGCGGTCTTGTCTGTGGGGTGGTGTCCCCCAGCCCCAAACGAATCTGGCTCTTCGGCCAAAGCAGGGGCCAGTTTACGCAGGCGGTGAGGGTCATCTCATCTTCTTCGTCGGCCCCAGCGGGTCGAATCGGAGGTAACAGCTCGTCGCAGCCTGGCAGCACCCGAACCACTTCAACCCTATACACTGTGGGTGGCATCGGATTACCGTGGAACATGGGGTTGCCAGGTTGAACGATTCTGCCCTTGGCGACATCGACCAATTCGCCGCCCACGAAGTGCAGAAGAGTGCAAGGAACGTCGGTGGCGCCCTGCGAAAACATGTAGGGCATCAGGGATGCCCAGTAAAAGGCAAGGAGATGAAGTCATAGGCCGAGAGGCTTAGTTACCGTGATGCCGCCGAGCTCGGCTAATGTCGAGGCACCGCCAACGGCGGGCGTGCAACTGACGGAGGGGCCGCTTGCTGGCGAGGTGCCGGCCGGCGTACACCCGGGTGCATTAAGCTCCAATGCCCGTGCCGGCGCCGGAGACACGAATACCGCCTCCACCGGAGACACCAATGGCGCCGCCTGCGCACTGTGCGAGTTGCTGGACGTGAAGCTGGGAACCGGGGGAGGCCCCTGTTGGCCGCCTGCAATCCACGTCATCAGCCCATGAATCAACGTAGGCACCATGGCGTTGAGCTTCGTTCCCAGTTGTTGTTCCACTTGCTCTTGGACAAGCTCCGGAATCCGCGCCAATTGTGCCTTGAGTGCTTCAATCTCGCGCGACTGGCTTTCCGAGCTGGTCTTTTTCTCCTTCCGCCCACCAGCGGTATAGTATGACGACCATTTTGTGGACAAGCCTTTGCTGGTCACACGACCAGCTGACGTCGGCTTACTGAGCTTATCCTTGTTTTTCATTACATTCAACGCCCTATTTAAAGGGGTGTCGAAAGGGGAGCTCTGAGACGACCCCGCTCTACTGCTTTTAGTGTCCTGCGGAAGGAACGTGAACCATTTAGAAATATTGGGGATTAATTAGAATGCACCCATATGGAGCTAATTACGCGGGGGTGTATTCCTTACCAGAACAAGCTCGAGCGCCTTGATCTTCGGATCCGTGGTAAGCTCCTTTGTTACCGGGTCCTCCTTGTACCGAGCCCTGAGAAAGTTCCTGGTCTGCTTGTCACGGTATTTCTCGAAGCGGGGCAGTAGGCCTTGCTCGGCACGCTCCGCGTCCTCCTTGTCCCATATAGGCTCCGCCGGGACCGAGTTGGTGGACCCCTAAGTTCAACTTCCGCATTTCTTTCCCCCACCGACTTGATTCGGAGGTTGCACTAGTAGAAAAGGGGGCAATGGTCCAGGCCGGTCCAGCACATTAGTCCCGGTTCAATCCAGAACCGGGACCAATGGGGGCATTGGACCTAGTTCGTGAGCCCCGGGGCCGGCCGGGCCACATGGGCCATTGGTCCCGGTTTGTCTGGACCTTTTGGTCCCGGTTGGTGGGACAAACCGGGACCAATGGGCCTCGCTCCTGGCCCACCACCATTGGTCCCGGTTGGTGGCACGAACCGGGACCAAAGGCAACCCTTTAATCCCGGTTCATGCGACCAACCGGGACAAATGGTGGTGCCTATATATACCCCCTCGCGCAAGAGCAGAGCACACTGCTCTGTTTTTTCTGGCCGAGGGGGAGACGGCTTGGTGGTGCTCTAGCTCACCTCCTATGCACACAAGGTGTTTGATGGAATGCCTGAGCCACACTACTTAAGGTTTCTCCTCTCCAAGCTCGACCGCCAAGCTCCATTTTCCTCAATATTTGTCTAGGTTTAGCGGTCCGTCACGCCCCGTCCCCGTCTTCACCGTCGTCGATCACCCGCGCCGATCTCATCGCCGGCACCACCGTGGTGAGCCTCTTGTTCTTATCTTCTTTCTGAAAGGAAAAATATTTTACTTGTATGTTTAGATAGATACTTGTATAATTTTCTTACTTTTATTATTGCATCTTATATAGTGTGATGGTTTTGGTATCCGCCCCCGTCGGCCCTCGTCCTGTCTATGATTCGGATGTGGTATATATTATCTTTTCATAACTATTGGTTCATTTATTGTTTATGACAATTATGCCGACCAACGTGACATAGATTTTATTTATCTAGGAGGTTGTTGAACCGGAAATTCCAACCGACCCTATTGTCGAGAGGTTAAATTTAGTTGAAGAAGAAAACAATTTGTTGAAGGAAAAAATTAGAAAAATTGAGGAGGAGAAGATGATATTGGAGTTGCATGTTGCGGATGTCGTCGATGATCACAAGATCAAGATGGATGCAATGCGCTTGAAGATTAGAAAGATTAGAAAATATGCCATTCATACCGAGGCTTGGTATCATTATGCCGTTGGATCAGTTGTTACATTGGTTGCGATTATGATCGCATTTGTTTTCGCATTGAAATGTTTTACATAGTTTCAGTGTATGGTTTAATTAATTTAGATGCTCTGCAGAGCTTTATGTTGTTAGATGAGAACTATGTATGTACTTTGGTTTTAATGTGATGATGAACTTCTATTAATTTGGTCACTTAATTATCTATTCATGATGTTCTGTAATGATTTTTGACACACTTAATTATATATAATGCACACAGATGAACCGGCAATGGATGTACGATTCAAGACACACCTCCGAGTACATGAAGGGTGTGCATGATTTTCTCGAAGTGGCTGAGGCAAACAAGCAGAATGGTTTTATGTGTTGTCCATGCCCTATATGTGGGAATACGAAGTCTTACTATGACCGGAAAATCCTCCACACCGACCTGCTTTACAAGGGTTTCATGCCACACTATAATGTTTGGACGAGGCACGGAGAAATAGGGGTTATGATGGAAGACGGTGAAGAAGAAGAGTACGATGACAACTATGTGCCCCCTGAATACGGTGATGCTACTGAAGATCAAGAGGAACCAGACGATGTGCACGATGATGCTGCAACGGGCGAAGCTACTGAAGATCAAGAGGAACCAGACGATGTGCCCGATGATGATGATCTCCGCCGGGTCATTGTCGATGCAAGGACGCAATGCGAAAGTCAAAAGGAGAAGCTGAAGTTCGATCGCATGTTAGAGGACCACAAAAAAGGGTTGTACCCCAATTGCGAAGATGGCAACACAAAGCTTGGTACCGTACAGGAATTGCTGTAGTGGAAGGCAGAGAATGTTGTGCCTGACAAAGGATTTGAGAAGCTACTGAAAATATTGAAGAAGAAGCTTCCAAAGGATAACGAATTGCCCGACAGTACATACGCAGCAAAGAAGGTCGTATGCCCTCTAGGATTGGAGGTGCAGAAGATACATGCATGCCCTAATGACTGCATCCTCTACCCGGTGCATACAAGGATCTGAACGCATGCCCGGTATGCGGTGCATTATGGTATAAGATCAGACGAGATGACCCTGGTGATGTTGACGGCGAGCCCCCCCCCCCCCCCCCCCCGGGAAGAGGGTTCCTGCGAAGGTGATGTGGTATGCTCCTGTAATACCACGGTTGAAATGTCTGTTCAGAAACGGAGAGCATGCCAAGTTGATGCGATGGCACAGTGAGGACCGTAAGAAAGACGGGAAGTTGAGAGCACCCGCTGACGGGTCGCAGTGGAGAAAAATCGAGAGAAAGTACTGGGATGAGTTTGCAAGTGAGCCAAGGAACGTATGGTTTGCTTTAAGCGCGGATGGCATTAATCCTTTCGGGGAGCAGAGCAGCAATCACAGCACCTGGCCCGTGACTCTATGTATGTATAACCTTCCTCCTTGGATGTGCATGAAGCGGAAGTTCATTATGATGCCAGTTCTCATCCAAGGCCCTAAGCAACCCGGCAATGACATTGATGTGTACCTAAGGCTATTAGTTGAAGAACTTTTACAGCTATGGAATGGAAACGGTGTACGTACGTGGGATGAGCACAAACAGGAGGAATTTAACCTAAAGGCGTTGCTGTTCGTGACCATCAACGATTGGCCCGCTCTCAGTAACCTTTCAGGACAGACAAACAAGGGATACCACGCATGCACGCACTGTTTACTTGACACCGATAGTATATACCTGGCAAGCTGCAGGAAGAATGTGTACCTGGGCCATCGTCGATTTCTTCCGACCAACCATCAATGTCGAAAGAAAGGCAAGCATTTCAAAGGCGAGGAAGATCACTGGAAGAAGCCTGCCATGCGTACCGGTGATCACGTACTTGCTATGGTCAATGATTTACACGTAATCTTTGGAAAGGGTCCCGGCGGACTAGCTATTCCGAGTGACGCTGGGGGACACGCACCCTGTGGAAGAAGAAATATATATTTTAGGACCTACCCTACTGGAAAGACCTAGAGGTCCGCTCTTCGATCGACGTGATGCACGTGACGAAGAACCTTTGCGTGAACCTGCTAGGCTTCTTGGGCGTGTATGGGAAGACAAAAGATACAACTGAGGCACGGGAGGACCTGCAACGTTTGCACGAAAAAGACGGCATGCCTCCAAAGCAGTATGAAGGTCCTGCCAGCTATGCTCTTACCAAAGAAGAGAAGGAAATCTTCTTTGAATTCCTGCTTAGTATGAAGGTCCCGACTGGCTTCTCGTTGAATATAAAATGAATAATAAATATGGCAGAGAAAAAGTTTCAGAACCTAAAGTCTCATGACTGCCACGTGATTATGACGTAACTGCTTCCGGTTGCATTGAGGGGGCTTCTACCGGAAAACGTCCGATTAGCCATTGTGAAGCTATGTGCATTCCTCAATGCAATCTCTCAGAAGGTGATCGATCCAGAAATCATACCAAGGCTAAGGAGTGATGTGGTGTAATGTCTTGTCAGTTTCGAGCTGGTGTTCCCACCATCCTTCTTCAATATCATGACGCGCGTCCTAGTTCATCTAGTTGACGAGATTGTCATTCTGGGCCCCGTATTTCTACACAATATGTACCCCTTTGAGAGGTTCATGGGAGTCCTAAACAAATATGTCTGTAACCGCGCTAGGCCAGAAGGAAGCATCTCCATGGGCCATCAAACAGAGGATGTCATCGGGTTTTGTGTTGACTTCATTCTTGGCCTTAAGAAGATAGGTCTCCCTAAATCGCGGTATGAGGGGAGACTGACTGGAAAAGGCACGCTTGGAAGGGACTCAATAATATGCAGGGACGGATATTCTTGGTCTCAAGCACAGTACACAGTTCTACAGAGCTCTACCTTGGTGACCCCGTATGTCGATGAACACAAGAACAGTCTGCGCTCCAAACACCTGGAGCAGTGCGACGACTGGATTATATGTGAACACATCAGGACTTTCAGCAGTTGGTTGGAAGCACGTATCAGAGGTGACAACACTGTTTGTGATGAGCTGTACTTGTTATCCAGGGGACCATCTTTGACTGTATTGATTTGGAAAGGATACGAGATAAATGGTAATACATTTTACATGATTGACCAAGATCAAAAGAGCACCAACCAAAACAGCAGTGTCCGCTTTGATGCAACAACCGAGAGGGGAAAGGACACATATTATGGTTACATAGTGGACATATGGGAACTTGACTACGGACATGATTTTAAGGTCCCTTTGTTTAAGTGCAAATGGGTCAATCTGTCAGGAGGCGGGGTACAGGTAGACCCACAGTACGGAATGACAACAGTGGATCTGAAAAATCTTGGGTACACTGACGAACCATTCGTCCTAGCCAATGATGTGGCACAGGTTATCTATATGGAGGCGAGAAAGAGAAAAGATAAGGAAGCGAACACATCATACGATGAGCCAAAGCGCCACATAGTTCTTTCAGGAAAAAGGGATATCGTGGGAGTGGAGGACAAGACAGACATGTCTGAAGATTATGAAAAGTTTCATGAAATTCCTCCCTTTAAAGTCAAGGCTGACCCCAGCATCCTGATAAACGATGAAGATTATTCATGGTTACGGCACAATAAGCAAATGACACAAGCGAAGAAAAAGTGAAGACTTTCTCCCGCAACTATTATGATGATACCATGCCAACTTTGTAACTGACGAGTATGATACCATTGTCCGTTTTGTACATGCACATGCTATGTGTGGGTCAATTTATGATACCATGCCAACTTTCAACTTTTTTAGAGTTCATTTGAAATGCTTTAATGTCTTATGGTTCGGCCCTCGTAATAATTAAAAATAGCAACAATAAGTATTTTGTTGTAAGTAGAAACAAAATAAAATAAATAAAGCAAGAAAGAAAACAAAAAAACAAAAAAAGTGTTTTCAAATTTGAAAAGTAATGGCACTAACAGAAAGTTTATAATTTTCCTAAAACTAAAAGCAAAAAGAATTAAAAAATAAAGCAAAAAACAAAAGAAAATAAATAATGCAGAAAACAAAACAAAAAAAGCAACAATAAGTATTTTGTTGTAAGTAGAAACAAAATAAAATAAATAAAGCAAGAAAAAAAACAAAAAAAGTGTTTTCAAATTTGAAAAGTAATGGCACTAAGGGAAAGTTTATAATTTTCCTAAAACTAAAAGCAAAAAGAATTAAAAAATAAAGCAAAAAACAAAAGAAAATAAATAATGCAGAAAACAAAACAAAAAAACAGGAAAAAAAATAAAAATAGCAACAATAAGTAAAGAAAAAAAATGCCTCCTACTGGGCCCCCACGGCCTGAATACGACATGAAACCCTACTATGGGCCAGGATTCAGGCCCGCGGAAGGCCCAGTAAGCCCACAAGGCAATGTTTAGCAAGTAGGCCCGAAAGCCTGGGGTCGAGAGGAGTTCGAGAGGGGTGGGGCAGTGGGGCTTATAAACCACTGCGCGCCCCTCTCAACTAGCGAGGTGGGACTAAAGTTTGGCCTCGACGCGGGCAGCACAGGGACCTTTGTCCCGGTTCGTGGCACCAACCGGGACTAAAGGGGGGGCATTGGTCCCGGTTGGTGCCACCAACCGGTACCAAAGGTCGCCGCTTCCCGCCCTTTGGGCTGCCGAAAAAGAGGCCTTTGGTCCTGGTTGGTGCCACCAACCGGGACTAAAGGGGGCATTGGTCCCGTTTGGTGCCACGAACCGGGACCAATGCTCTTGCTATATATACAGGACTTAGCAGTTTTCGCCAAAACCCATCTCTTTCTTCTCGCCCCGACGCCTCTGCTCCTCGTCGCCATCGCTACCGAGCCCTGCCCCGACCCCGTTGCTGTTGCCGCGCGAGCCGCCCCTTCGCCGACCCTGTCGCCGTCGCCACACGCGCCGCCCCTTCCCCGACCCCGTCACCGTCGCCGCGCGCGCCGCCCCTTCCCCGACCCCGTCGCCGTCGCCGCGCGCGCCGCCCCTTCCCCGACCCCGTCACCGTCGCCGCGCGCGCCGCCCCTTCCCCAACCCCGTCGCCGTCGCCCCGACCACACGCCGCCGCCTTCGGTCCGGCCGCCGGCGCCCTTTCCTATTTTTTTATATATGTAGAGTTTATATATGCAAAAATTTATATATGCAAAAATTTATACATATATGCAAGTATATATTTCATTTTTTCATAAGTGTATTTTTTTGTTCATTGCATTTTTTTCATATGTATAATGTATATATGTATGTGGTAGCTATATATATGATGAATGGATGTGGCTATATATGTATGTATGAATATAATGTTCATAGCATTTTTTTGTTTATATATGTTTTTTCATATATGTATTAATTTTATATTTAGGTTGTTAGTAGATATCGATTTTAGGTTAGTGCATTTTAGGTTAGTGTAGAGGAGAAAGTAAAATAAGGAAAAGGAAGAAAAGAGAAAGAATGAAGAAGGAAGAAGAAGAAGAAGAAAAAGAATGAGAGGAAAAAGGAAAATAAGAAGAGGAAGAAAGGAGGAAAAGGGGAGAGGAAGAAGAGGAGAATTAAATAAGAAGAGGAAAAAAGAAGAAAAAGAAGAGGAGAAGAAGAAAGGAATAGAGGAGAAAGAAGAAAAAATGAACTCTTTTTTTCTTTTTTGTCTTCTTCTTCTTCCTTCTTCCTTCTTTCTCTTTTCTTCCTTTTCCTTAATTATTTTCCTTTCTCGAGGGAGAAGAAGAAAAAGAAGAGGAGAAGAAGAAAGAAAGGAATAGAGGAGAAAGAAGAAACTTCAACACGAGCTAGGGGGTGGTACCGATACCCCCTCCCCGATAACATTATTTTCCCATGTATATGTATGTCGCGTCGTTGTTGATATAACCCCCTCTAGATAACTTCGACATGAGGGGCGGTCGATATATATACCCCATCTCGACCGTGATAACTTATACAACTGCAGCACCCCCCCTTGGCCCTCTTGCTCGACCAAAACTCTCGAGGACACCCAAACCCTAGAGAAAAAACGATGTTGGTCTCCTACCCCCTCCCGCCACGCCCCTACCCGACAAATTAACTCTCTCGAGGCCACCCAAATTTATCAAGTTAAAAGAGCGTTGTCGTCGAGGACAGCCCAAACCCTTGAAGCGTTGTGTCGAGGCGACCCCAAACCCTAGAGAAGCAGCGTCGAGGACACTAACATGATTCCTTATTGTGATTAGCTAGCTAGTTCTACGTATATATATATATATATATATATATATATATATATATATATATATATATATATATATATCCATCTATACCATGTTTGAATAATAATTGACATGTTGAAAATATTTGCAGAAACTATGGAGCACTCCCGAGACGAAGAAACAGAAGCGATGTTGGGGGAAATAATCGCACAAGGAAGTGATGAAGTTGCGTCATTTCTCAACGAGACCGATGGTCAGGAAGGACTGGATGAAGAAGAGGGCTATGTTCATGATGGCTTCGACCCATTAATGCCGGTACAAGAAGAGGACTATGTTCATGATGGCTCCGGTGACACAATGGAGGTACAAGAAGGAGACCGTGCTGACTGCTCCGGTCACCGAACCGAGTCCGGCCAGGTATATATATATTAGTTAAGCCCGTGATGACTAGTTAATTGATGCATCCATTGTTTTGGTATATGTACACATATTAATTACTCTCGTATTTCTTCCTTATAATTTCTAGCCCTCTGGATCGAGCACAACTTCGGTAAGGAGACGAGGTCCGAAGAAAAAGTTGAGCTCGGATGAAAAGTTTGAGATCATAGTAATCGCGCCCGACGGCGAACCGATTGAACCCATCCGGACAAGGAAGGCATTTTCTGCTCAGTGCAGGGTTCTTGTTAGGGACAAGATCCCGATCAGCATCCAACAATGGTATAAGCCTGCTAAGGATGAAGACCCTGAGGTGTCTTATGTCAATGATATGCAGAAAGAAGATCTTTAGACTGAGCTGAAGGCAAATTTCACCCTACCGCCAGAGGAGGATCCGGAGAAGCCAGTTAAAGAGAAATTAATCAAGTCTTGTGCTCTTAAGAAGATGGCAACCCTAATGAGGAGGTGGAGGAAAGAGCTGAACCAGTTTGTTGAGAAAAAAAAGACACCAGAATTCATCCGTATATGAGAAGATCAAAGATCACTGGCCCGCATTTGTGGCCCACAAGACATAGGAAAAGAGTAAGAAGATGTCGGCGACAAACAAGCAAAATGCTGCGAAGAAGAAGCTTCACCATCGCACGGGGTCAGGTGGCGACCTCAAAGCCCGGCCTAAGTGGTCCAAGGCTGAGCATGATCTGCTTGAAAAAGGGATCGAACCAGAGACAATGCGCTGGCCAGACCGTTGCCGGACTTGGTTCTTCGGGGCTGGCGGAACCTTGGACCCTGTAATAGGGAAGTGTCAGTGGACGGACGAGCAACTGCAAACACCAGTCAAGAACCTTCGACACTATATCGATGCAGCGCAGCGAGGGACGTTCATTCCAAACAGGGAGAAGGACGAGCTCACAATGGCCCTTGGGAATCCTGAGCACCCTGGACGGACACGAGGCACGCCAGGCTCCATTCCGTGGAAGGTTGGTTTTCCGGACGCAGGGGGTTACAAAACCCACGAGAGGAGGAAGAAACTGGAGCAGGACCAAATGCAGGTGCTGCACGAATGGGTAATGGGGCTAGAGGAACGAGAAGAGGTACGAGAAGCAGCAGATCGCAACAAACGACCTACCGAAGCTTCCCCCGAAGCTACCCCGCCATCTCAGCGGAGAAGCAGCGTGGCTTCCACCGAGCTGCTTCAGCCGGAGCATGTCTTGACGGCTCCTGCCAGCTATACCGTGGATGGTATCACGGAGCCTCAAAATTGCCACATTATGGCGCGATGGATTAATTTGAAGGTCAAGGCGGCTGTTGTCCAAGTTTATCCTAGTGGACCCGGCACAACTTATCACTGCCAGCCGATTCCAGAAGGATTTGCTAAGGTGATTGTCGGTGTCAAAACCGGCGGATCTCGGGTAGGGGGTCCCGAACTGTGCGTCTAGGCGGATGGTAACAGGAGACAAGGGACACGATGTTTTTACCCAGGTTCGGGCCCTCTCGATGGAGGTAAAACCCTACTCCTGCTTGATAGATATTGATGATATGGGTAGTACAAGAGTGGATCTACCACGAGATCAAGGAGGCTAAACCCTAGAAGATAGCCTATGGTATGATTGTTGTAATGGTTATGTTGTCCTATGGACTAAAACCCTCCGGTTTACATAGACACCGGAGAGGGCTAGGGTTACACAGAGTTGGTTACAATGGTAGGAGATCTACATATCCGCATCGCCAAGCTTGCCTTCCACGCCAAGGAAAGTCCCATCCGGACACGGGACGAAGTCTTCAATCTTGTATCTTCATAGTCTTGGAGTCCGGCCGACGATGATAGTCCGGCTGTCCGGACACCCCCTAGTCCAGGACTCCCTCAGTAGCCCCTGAACCAGGCTTCAATGACGATGAGTCCGGCACGCATATTGTTCGGCATTGCAAGGCGGGTTCCTCCTCCGAATAATTCATAGAAGATTGTGAACACCAGGATAGTGTCCGGCTCTGCAAAATAAATTCCACATACCACCGTAGAGAGAATATTATGTACACAAGCTCAATCTGCTGACGTATTTTGTGGCATGACGTCACACCACCACCAAGCCTTTACTGGAATCATTTTTTATTATACCACCTCAGCACGTTTAGCGAAGCGGTTTCCTTGGCACGTCTTGTCGAAGCAGAGATCGTGTTCCCCTTATTCCGGGATTCTCATCAATACGGACGTGGGTAACCCAACCGCCCCCGTCGCCACACCCCCTCTATCGAAGGCGAGTCCCAAACGGTCACGGAGACGGCTCTTGGTATTCTTCCTCTTTATAACGGGACCAAGGCTCGTTTCTTTTCTTCAATCCTCCATCGAATCTTCTCCTTGCCCCGAGTTCCAACACCGAGAGCCCCAGATTCGAGCGCCTCGGATCTTCAACAATGTCCGGCTCCGACCTTCAGGGCCGGTGGATGCCCTCCTCCGTCACGGAGGAGGACGTGCTAATGCTGCGAGAGGCCAAGTACCTGTCTTACGAGATTTCGCACAGGTTGCCCGCCGAAGGGCAGGCCATCCTTACCCCTGAGCCTGGCGAGTATGTCGTCTTTGTATCCCACCTCCGTCGGGGTTTAGGCTTCCCGATGGATCCTTTTGTGAGAGGGCTCATGTTCTACTACGGGATGGAATTCCATGACTTGGCTCCGGAGTCCATCTTCCATATTTCCGCATTTATTGTTGTCTGCGAGGCCTTCCTCCGCGTCACCCCTCACTTCGGCCTGTGGCTGAAGACCTTCAATGTGGAGCCGAAGATGATCGAGGGGCGTCAAGCGGAGTGTGGCGGGGCGGCCGTAAGCAGGAGGGCCGACGCCCCGTGGCCCGAGGGCTCCTTCCAAGAGGAGCTTGGCTTGTGGCAACAAGACTGGTTTTATATTACCGCTCCGAAGGGCAGCAGGCAGAAGCCACCACCCGCATTCCGCTCGGGACCTCCGCGACGGTTGATGTCGTGGGTCAACCAAGGGCTCAACTGGGGGACATCAAAGGACATGCCCCTATTGCAGGGCCGAATTCGAGACCTCCGAGCGAGGGAGATCGATCTGGTCGTGGTGATGCAGGTTATGCTGATTAGGCGTCTCCTTCCCTGCATGCGCCGCCCTCTCCGGCTATGGGAATTTAATCCGGAGGGACCACGGATTGTCCAACACTTCATGGGTTCGACACCCGTGGAGATGTACAAATTGTTCTTCGGATCACAGGAGGTGTGTCCGGAATTGACTGAGGATGCTGGCCTAAGCTGTAATCGCCCGGATACTCAAGTAAGTAGCTCAATGTTCGGACGTACCGTTTGTTTGTCTTTCTACAATTCGCCTTTTGACCCGTTGTCTTTTAACAGGAGTGGATAGCGCAAGCAAAGCTGATACGGTGTCCGGTCCCCCTCCCAGAGACCGCGCCGGATCCCGTGCTGGTCAAGATGCTGGAGGTTGCGCCTTCAGAAGAAGGCGGAGGGGAAAATAAGGGAGCTACCGCCTCGCCCAAGGAGGCTCTTGAAAGAGGGGGGATCGAGAATCCCTCCCTCCAAGGGGAGAAGAGGACCGCCTCTGGAGACTCGGAGGCCAAAGCCCCTAAGCAGGGGAAGAAGTCTTCACCAGAGGGTCCTGCGTCCGGGGAGGCCCCGGCCGCACTGTCTCCCCTAAAGCATCAGCCCTCCAGCGAGCCGTAAGTAGAAAAAAGAGAGCTCGGTAATAAGAGACATCCCTATTTGTGCTTCTGAGGATAACCGAATTTTTACCTTGTAGTTCGGATCTCCGACCTTCTCAGATGAGCTCATCTTCGGGGGATCTTCGTCCGGAGATGGTGGAGAGCGAGACGCCTCCGTCCGCTGCGCCGTCAGATAGGGCGGACGAGCCTGAAGTGTCATCACGGAGGGTATCCCCGAGCCTGGCAGAGCCGAAGAGTTCGGCGCAGACTAGTGTTCGGCCGGGGGAGCTGAAGGATCTGCTTGAGAGGGCGTCCATCTCAGAAGATCACCGTACATTGATGAGTATGGTGATTGGAAGGATTTCGTCCGCCGAAAGCGGATTGCATAATGCCGTCAGGAGTTTGCTGGCGGGGTTTGAGGTATGTAAAAAGGACACCCCTTTTTGACAGTTTTGCACATAAAGTGCGCCCTGTATAGATAGTAGCCCCTGAGACTCGGTAGGTGTCGAAAGCGACAGCGTGCCGAGGATCAAAATCGCAGGTATTGAGTGTCTCCTTTCCTATGCAGGTGGCGGATAGTCCGGGGGCTAGCCGGACTGATGGAGTTGCTGAATTAAAGCGGCAACTCGATGTTGCGGATGCGGACATCGCGCTAGTCAACAAGCGACTTGACGAGTCGCAAGGTAAGTTGTTTCTCCGCAGTCACCTATTAAGGGAGCCAAAGCCCACCTCTTACAATATTTGTGCTTGACGCAGATGGTGCCGCTGCTGTGGAGAGCCTTCGGGCAGAACTTGCTCAAGCCAAGGAGCAAGCCAGAAGGAGTGATGCGACTGCCTCGAGGGTGGCCGAGGAGTTAGAAGCCGAAAGGGCTGCACACTGCCGAAGCAGGGAAGAGATGGCCGAAATGGCCGTTAAGTTGAAGGATGCTACCGACCGCAATGAGGCTCTTAAAATGGAGCGCCTATCGGAGCGAGAAGACCTGGGGAAGGCCACCGTCGAAGCCAAGGATGCCCGTTCTGCAATGCGGGCTATAAAGGAGGAGCTGCGCCAGGCCAGAGACATTGTGGCTGGCAAGCCTTTTCTGCTGCGCCGCAGGTTTACGGATCCAAAGTATGCCCAGCTTGGCCAGCTGTGGGGTCCGGAGGATCCTTATATGGACTTAGCGGCGAGTGCGGCAGATGCCGTTGTGCACTTCCAAAGTCAGGAGGATCACAAGACGGAAGAGCTGTTTTGGTCTCAATTCCATAGTCCGGGTCGTTCACTTCCGCTGACCGATCGGTTGGCTGAATGGGCTGAGCTGAATAGGTTGTCTGGACTTGCCATGACGGATATCGTGACTCATGTCTGGCCGGATAGGCCCAAGCCGCATATCAAGGCGATGAAGCGGTCGGCCTGCATAGAGGGTGCACGGATGGCACTCGCCCGTGTGAAGACACATTGCACGGAGATGGATGCCACCGCTGTTACGACCCAGGGTTCGGACGAGAGCCGGTTACCCGCCGAGCACTATTTTGGGGAAGTTCTGCGTGGTGCTCGTGTAATAGAGTCGCAATGCTCAAAAAATGTCACGTTCAAATGAACGTTTAATTTTATAAAACAATGTTTATGATGTAGGCGCTTTTTGTACTTGTGCGTTCAATTATTGAAATATCTCCTGTGCGGCCGTTTATGTATACGTATGTACAACCTGAAAGATGGCAGTCGTCGGCTTCAGCCCCCACGCACAAGGTGCGGGGGTGTTCGCAAAAATAGCGCATTTTCACACTTAATCCGACGTCTCGGTCCTATTAAGGAGGTGGTAGCGTAGCAAACGAGGCAACCAAACTATAATGCTTTATCACTTTCACTTAGCCATTGGAGTTCGAGGGTGAGACTACGATATAGCCCCTGGGGGCACCGCGCTCTCCGAATTCGGGGCGCGTATGTGCCTGACCGGGAAACGGTCCTTCGTCAAAGCGGAGGAATTCTAAACATTCCGGTGGTCGATCGAGTGGTTGACCAATCTCTCGCTGTATCATGACAGTCAGTTTTCGGCTTTCTCTACTGAGGTGCTCGCCCAGCCGAACTGGGGCACAATAGTAGTACTTCTCCTGGTGCCGCGTTAGCCGATGATACGGAACGTAAGGCAGCAAAACACAGGAGCCGGGCAAACCCAACATTTGACCAAAGACATGATTCGGAGCTGATGCATATAAGGCCTAACTCGAGACGCCGAACACTCCCTAAGGTGTTCGGTCTTTATAATAACGGGCGGAACAATGCCCTAAGCCCCTAGTGTCGAGGTACGGGCGAGGTCCTCTGACGTGGCCGATGCCAAAACATCAGTCTCCTCTCTGGTTATCATGAAAAACCAGGGAATTATAGCAACAAGAGATAGTAAAAAAAGGTTTAAGCAGGGTCTTAATCTGAAAAGAATCCTTGCAACGGGTCCCTACTGCACGTCTGCGCCTGTGTCTCCGTTGTGCCGTATCCTGGACGGGTGTGCACGTTGTTCATCTCTAAAAAGAGAGGAACTTAGTTTGAAAGGAAATCGTGTGAAAAAGTGCATAAAAAATATTAATAAATGAATAAAGCTGAGTCTATGTTAGCTTATTATTGCTTATGTGCGCAGCCCCTTGTGAAGGGGTGTGCGGCTAGGGAGCCCCTAGCTTATTTATTCCGGACTCGTCTAGCCGTGTCCGGGGTCTTAAACGACATTTTAATGAAATGATGCCGCGTGGACCAGACATTTTAAGCGTAAGAGACGTGTAATGCGGTATTGCATTAAAGCGGATAAAAGCTTCACGTCCCAATAGTGCTTGATAGCTACTTTTGAATGGGGCGACATGAAAGATTAGCCTTTCGCGTCAGAAGTTGTCAGATGTCCCAAACACAACTTCTAATAATAAGGAGCCTGTGCACGGCGTAAGGGCCTGGCGTCACTCCTTTAAAGGAAGTGCGGCTATGTCGAATTTTAGTGAGGTCTATCCCCATCTTGCGGATTGTGTTCGGATATAGCAGGTTTAAATCGCTGCCGCCGTCCATCAGGACTTGTGTAAATTGTAGTCCGTCGATTATAGGATCCAATATCAGAGCAGTCCATCCTGCATTTCGAATGCTTCTGGAATAATCCAGGTGGTCGAAAGTGATTGGTTTTGACATCCCACTTCGAGGTTCCGCTGGGGTGGACCGTGCGGCGCTTATTTTAGCGGGTGCCGCATTGTTTTTCCGTAATATCACATGAAGTGAGTTTACTGTTTTGACTTCTTGTGGGAAAGTCTTTTGTTTTCCGGTGCTCTGCTGGTGGGGTTCATCATCATCCTCGCTTGGTGCGTCGAGCCCCTTGTGTTCAGCGTTGAGTCAGCCGGACTGTTTGAAAACCCAACAATCTCGGTGGGTGTGGTTTGCAGGCCTTCCGGAGGTACTGTGGATTTGACATATCCGATCCAAAATTTTGTTTAAGCTGGATAGCTCATCACTGTTGTCCTTAAGAAGCAGTGTTTTGTTGTTTGGCCGTGAGCTTTTGAATCCGGCGTTGACCGCCGTGTTCTTTGGGCTTTTTTCTTTATTCCGGCACTGATCCTTTCGGCGCCGTGATTTTCCGTTTCCATCTCTGATCTCGGATGTAGTCGGGTCGCTGGTGCTGCGTCTTGCTAGCCAGCTGTCTTCCCCCGCGCAAAAGCGGGTCATGAGGCTTGTTAGCGTGGCCATTGTCCCCGGCTTCTCTTGGCCGAGGTGTCTGGCGAGCCATTCGTCTCGGACGCTGTGTTTAAAAGCTGCTAAGGCTTCAGCGTCCGGACAGTCGACTATTTGATTCTTTTGGTAAGGAACCTGTTCCAGAATTTGCGCGCTGACTCTCCGGGCTGTTGAGTTATATGACTTAGATTGTCTGCATCCGGAGGGCGGACATAAGTCCCTTGAAAATTTGCTCTAAACGCGTGCTCGAGCTCTTCCCAACTTCCAACAGTGTTTTCTGGGAGGCTTTTGAGCCAATGCTGAGCTGGCCCTTTGAGCTTGAGGGGTAGATATTTTATGGCGTGGAGAGCATCTCCTCTAGCCATGTGTATGTGTAGTATATAATCCTCTATCCAGACTCCAGGGTCTGTTGTTCCGTCGTAAGCCTCTATGTTTATGGGTTTAAACCCTGCTGGAAATTCATGATCCAGCACCTCATTGGTGAAACATAGTGGGTGTGCGGCGCCCCTGTATTTCGGTGTGCCGCTGTCTTCGAACACTTGGCGTGTTGTGTTGCTTCCTGGGGCCCTCTTTTTTGGCCCGTAAATGGACCTGACCGGGCCATTTGTTTTCCGAGGATCATGAGTCGGCTTGTGCGCGGTGCCGCTTGTCGCTTTTGGCCTGTCATCTGGTCATCTATCCGACCAGGCGGCTTATTTAATTTTTGACTGTGGTGGCTCTATGGCTTCCTCTTCAAATTCTGGCAGCAGCTTGCGCTTCGGGTAGCTCTTTGATTGATGGCCATTGTCGTATTTGTCTGTGGTTTTGAGCACTTTGCTCCACCTCATTCTGAGTATGTCTTCCGCTATTTTGAGCTTCCCTTTTTCCTTCTTCAGACTTCTTGCAGTGGCGACGAGTCTTTTGTGAAGGTTCTTATGCTCTGGTGGTGTGTCCGGCGTGAGGTCGTCTGGACTATTGGTTTCACCGGGCATGGATTGATTATCCGATTCGTCCTGTTCGGACGGTTGCTTGGTTGCATGTTCGTCGTCCACTGGTTTGCCCTGCTCTATTGCTGGGTCATTAGGAGCGCTGTTTTTGTCAAGGCGGGACTTAGGGCGGCGTCTGCGTCGCCGTTTTGGTTGTTTGTCGGCGGGATTATCCTTTGCCGCGCCCCGTTGGTCCTCGTTATCGCTTCCTTTTGGGGTGTCCACCATATATACATCATGGGTTGGGGTGGCCTTCCAGTGCTCGGTGAGCGCTGGTTCTTGATCGTCTCCGGCATCGTCGTCCATACCGTCGATGTCTTCGGAGTCGTAATCTAGCATGTCTGTTAGATCATCGACAGTTGCTACAAAGTGGGTGGTGGGTGGGCTTTGAATTTCTTCATCGTCCGCATCCCAACCCTCCTGGCCGTAGTCCGGCGAGGGCTCTCCAGATAGCAAGAGATGCTTTAGCGAATATAGGATGTCGCCAAAGGGTGAGTGCTGAAAGATGTCCGCCGCGGTGAACTCCATGATCGGCGCCCAATCGGATTCGATTGGCAGGGGCGCAGGAGGTTCGGAGTCTGGCAAGGAGTCCGGCTCCTCGGAGTCACGAGCTTTATAATGGACGAGGTCAGTGTTCGGCTCCATCGCCGTGGCAGTTGCAGCTCCCGAAGTGGTGTCCAGCCACCCGTCCTCGATCTGCGCGCCCAGCTTCGAACTATGGGTCGGAGCGCATTCGTGTGCGGCCTCCAAGGCATTGTCCGGCGGCAGAGTTAGATCATGCCCATCGTGATAGTGCGGCACGCTTGTTTGCGGCTTGGATCCATCGAAGATCAAGTCCCCGCGGATATCCACCGTGAAGTTTAGGCTTCCAAATCTGACCTGACGGCCAGGGGCGTAGCTTTTGATCTGCACTAGATGGCCAAGTGAATTAGCCTGCAGTGCGAAGCCGCCGAATACGAAGATCTGTCCGGGGAGAAAAGTCTCATCCAGGACTACGTTGTTGGTCGAAGAAGCCATCGAGCCTATCGGTGACGACACAGAGGAACTCTCAATGAAAGCACCAATGTCGGTGTCAAAACTGGCGGATCTCGGGTAGGGGGTCCTGAACTGTGCGTCTAGGCGGATGGTAACAGGAGACAAGGGACACGATGTTTTTACCCAGGTTCGGGCCCTCTCGATGGAGGTAAAACCCTACTCCTGCTTGATTGATATTGATGATATGGGTAGTACAAGAGTGGATGTACCACGAGATCAAGGAGGCTAAACCCTAGAAGCTAGCCTATGGTATGATTGTTGTAATGGTTATGTTGTCCTACGGACTAAAACCCTCCGGTTTATATAGACACTGGAGAGGGCTAGGGTTACACAGAGTCGGTTACAATGGTAGGAGATCTACATATCCGCATCGCCAAGCTTGCCTTCCACGCCAAGGAAAGTCCCATTCGGACACGGGACGAAGTCTTCAATCTTGTATCTTCATAGTCTTGGAGTCCGGCCGACGATGATAGTCTGGCTGTCCGGACACCCCCTAGTCCAGGACTCCCTCAGTAGCCCCTGAACCAGGCTTCAATGACGATGAGTCCGGCGCGCATATTGTTCGGCATTGCAAGGCGGGTTCCTCCTCCGAATAATTCATAGAAGATTGTGAACACCAGGATAGTGTCCGGCTCTGCAAAATAAATTCCACATACCACCGTAGAGAGAATATTATGTATACAAGCTCAATCTGCTGACGTATTTTGTGGCATTACGTCACACCACCACCAAGCGGTTTCCTTGGCACGTCTTGTCGAAGCAGAGATCGTGTTCCCCTTATTCCGGGATTCTCATCAATACGGACGTGGGTAACCCAACCGCCCCCGTCGCCACACCCCCTCTATCAAAGGCGAGTCCCGAACGGTCACGGAGACGGCTCTTGGTATTCTTCCTCTTTATAACGGGACCAAGGCTCGTTTCTTTTCTTCAATCCTCCATCGAATCTTCTCCTTGCCCCGAGTTCCAACATCGAGAGCCCCAGATTCGAGCGCCTCGGATCTTCAACAATGTCCGGCTCCGACCTTCAGGGCCAGTGGATGCCCTCCTCCGTCACGGAGGAGGACGTGCTAATGCTGCGAGAGGCCAAGTACCTGTCTTATGAGATTTCGCACAGGTTGCCCGCCGAAGGGCAGGCCATCCTTACCCCCGAGCCCGGCGAGTATGTCGTCTTTGTATCCCACCTCCGTTGGGGTTTAGGCTTCCCGATGGATCCTTTTGTGAGAGGGCTCATGTTCTACTACGGGTTGGAATTCCACGACTTGGCTCCGGAGTCCATCCTCCATATTTCCGCATTTATTGTTGTCTGCGAGGCCTTCCTCCGCGTCACCCCTCACTTCGGCCTGTGGCTGAAGACCTTCAATGTGGAGCCGAAGATGATCGAGGGGCGTCAAGCGGAGTGTGGCGGGGCGGCCGTAAGCAGGAGGGCCGACGCCCCGTGGCCCGAGGGCTCCTTCCAAGAGGAGCTCGGCTTGTGGCAACAGGACTGGTTTTATATTACCGCTCCGAAGGGCAGCAGGCAGAAGCCACCGCCCGCATTCCGCTCGGGACCTCCGCGACGGTTGATGTCGTGGGTCAACCAAGGGCTCAACTGGGGGCCATCAAAGGACATGCCCCTATTGGAGGGCCGAATTCGAGACCTCCGAGCGAGGGAGATCGATCTGGTCGTGGTGATGCAGGTTATGCTGATTAGGCGTCTCCTGCCCTGCAAGCACCGCCCTCTCCGGCTATGGGAAACAATACGATCGTGCAGGCCCACGTGAAGGAGTTCTTTGAAGGGGTGAAAGCAAAGAGACATCCATCTCCGGAGGAGAAGGTAGATCCGGTGAAAGCAAAGCGCACTCTCGATGCACTGAGGAAACCACCAAAGTCTCCGCCGAGAACCAACTATGAGCGCATTACTGAACAGACATATCTCCAAGCCAAGCGGTTGGGAACTACTGTCAGTGATAAAAGGTTAAAAGAAAGAGCAAAGGGAAAAAAATTGCCCAGCTCGGCGAACAAGCACAGCAATCGTGCCCCCCGCTCAATGTGTCTAATCCTCCGGGGACGGTGGCCGGTTATGGCAATCTTGAAGATTATGTGCCTGACGATGCACTTCCTTATTTCATGGAGGTGGACGAATTCAGATACGAGTACGGGAAGCCTCTCGTCAAAGATGAAAAATCTCTGACAACAATGATGCGAAGATTCGATAGTTGGTACATGAAAACCTGCAGAGAGTCTGAGGGCAAGAACAGTTTGTATCTGAACATTAAAGAGGAGCACGACCTCGTTTCAAATGATCTGTTGTGTGTTCCACTTGAGGAGTTCTTCGAGTTCTTCAATCAAAAGGCCCTCGATAAATTAATGGTCTTTTTGCTACTGCCTGTAAGTACTATTTCTGTCATTAAGTCTCTATATATAGCTCAGCTCTTTCATTGCATGTATTTATAATTAATTATCCTCAATATATTGTGTAGATTGAAGATCGTCGAGTGCAAAAAATAAGAAATTTATGATATTGGGTTCATTAACACAAATATCATAGATGTATTTCTGGTTGAAAAGCACGTCGAAGAGGCCGAGGACAACTTGCTGCAATCGTTGATCAAAAATCAAAACAAAGATACCATACTCTTTCCTTACAACGGCCCGTGAGTGTTACTGTCGTGTGCATATTCGGTTTCCCTTATTACTCGAGCGAGGTTATAGTAATGTAATTGAAGAGTTATGCATGCGTGCGCAAGTACCACTATGTTCTTCTGGAGATTAAGCTTGAGCGTGGAGTAGTAACCATCTTAGACTCGAGACAGAAAGATCCCAGCACCTATGCGGACATGACTGAAATGCTTAGCAAGTACGATCAATCGATCATTATCGCACCATATCGGCAACTTTTTGTTCATTTCCTGATATCTCAAGTAATAATAATTATTTTCTTTGTCTTGCAGGGTTTGGAAACAGTTCACCGCACAAGCTCCGGGACTGCCGAAGGAGCTGCGATATACATACCCGAAAGTAAGTACTACTGGCTAGCTAGTTGTGCGCATCTCCCGTTGATTCTATAGCCATACTTTCATCAATGCCATTTATAATGCTTCATTATCAGTTTGATTGACCTCTATTTCTCATAAAGTGCTTGTGGTAGGAGGAAGGGAATGATTTCTGTGGATACTACGTGTGCGAGTTCATCCACACCGCGACTTTGAAAAACAAGCGGGGCTACTCTAGAAGACAATATGAAGTGCGTAAGCAATAATATTCACAATTTCATTTTATTACACCATCATTTCTCTGTTGAGTTTCATTCATATATATGTACTAATTAACCCCCTTCTTCAAATTAGACGTGGCAGATGCGGGATGAACTCCTAGAACCAGATCGCATGAAAGCAATTCAAGAGGAATTGGCGGGATTCTTTCTTGAACACGTCATTAGTAAAGCCAGAGAATACCATGTGGAAATTGATTTCAAATGCTAAGGGTTTGTAATTAAGAGATCTTATACATATTGTACATGTATGTAGCTAGTAGCGTCGGATACATGATACGAAAACTTGTTGTTCGACCAATCTCTCGGAGAAGGAGAGGTCGATCGATCACTTCTCTCGGTATGCATGACGAACTTATGTACTGAATGGTTCTCTCGATCACTTATGTATATATAGTACGTAGCGTCGACCAAGCATGGACATAAGAGAGGACACTTCTCTCTATTAATTAGCTAGCTAACACAATATATGAAACACCTAAATTAACCCCCCAAAACCCCCAAACCCCCTCCTTTCAAAAAAAAAAACAAAAACCCCAGCCACTGGAATGCAGACGCGTGGATGCCTTTTGGTCCCGGTTGGAGCCACCAACCGGGACCAAAGGCCCCCTGACTGGGCTCGGCGCACAGGGCCACGTGGAGGAACATTGGTCCCCGTTCGTGTTTGAACCGGGACTAATGGGTGGAGGTATTAGTAACGACCCATTATTCCCGGTTCATGAACCGGGACTAAAGGCCCTTACGAACCGGGACTAATGGGTGGTTTTCTACTAGTGTTGCGCTGCTCTCGCACTTGATCTTGAACTCCTTGTACTCATCTTCGCTCATCAAAGGATATTTCGCCTTGATCTTGTCATAACTACCACCTTTGTCAACCATTGCCTTCACCGTGCTTCTCCATGTAGACAGGGTCGTGCTCATCCTCGTGAGGGCGGTACTGTTCACTTTATTCCCTGAGAGGCGTGTGTTTGCAAACTCAGCGGGGAACTTGTATCGTTCGTGCAGCTTCGTGAAGAGGAGGCTGCGCAAATTTCCATGGTCCTTATGCCTTAGGTTCTCGGTGTTGATCGAGACGGTGCTCCGGAGAATGCACCCGAGCTGAACCGAGTACCCCTTGACTACTTGTTTGGGCGCCGTTGGATACCCGTCGGAGTCCACTTCAGTAAATTCCTCCCTAACGGTGCCGAGCGCGCTCGGGCGCCGGTCCTTCCGTTGCCTCTTCGGTTGGCTGTCATCTGTGTGTGCGCCGCCATCATCAGTGGTGGCATCCTCGGCGGCACCATCAGTGGTGTCATCCCCGACGCCACTAGGGGTTGTGTAGTCAGGATCGGTGTCTTCCACGGCGTCCTCATAGCGGTGAGGTTGTTCCTCCAACTCCTGGGACAGCTTCCAGAATTGCTTGCCGCCCGAACTGCCGGCCTCATCGTTGTGGGCCATGTTTCACTCTAAATAGGAAAAAAGCTTGGTCAAAAAGTTGGTTATTGTCAAGGAACAAGATCATGGTCTCATCATTTAGGGTTTGTCCACACCGAGGCATCCTAAAAGGTAAGCTTTTATCATTTAGGGTTTGTCGACGCCGAGGCACCCTAAAAGCCTAAGCGTACATCATTTAGGTTCTCATTGACACCGAGGCACCCTAAAAGCCAAGGTCTCATCATTTAGGGTTTGTCGACGCCGAGGCACCCTAAATGCTAAGTTTTCATCATTTAGGGTTTATCGATGCTGAGGCACCCTAGGTTGGGCCTAATCACTTGGCACTAATCAGTTGGCTCTATTGCCACCTATGTTGGGTTTATCATCTAGGGTTTATCGATGCTGAGGAGAATTTCTAAGTTGGGCCTAATCACTTGGCTCTATTGCCACCTATGGTTTAATGCAGCAAGAATAAAGGGGCAGTTGATCCTACTTAATTAAGTACTAAGATACCACGGCCCATGCATTAGTAGCAAGTACCTCATATGTCCGACTTTTAGCAAAGTCATGCTAAAATTCACGGAAATTTTCAGCATGACCTTTGCTGAAAATAGGACATATGGAGTACCTGAATTTGCCGGAACGGAAGTTAATCGACATTCCGGCAAACTCAAGGGCCTCTCGGGGTACCTGCAAAATCATTATCCCCACGTAATGAAGTCGCCAATGGGTCATTTCAGAAGATCACAAGTAGCATCATCACAAGTACAACATCATCACAAGTACAGCAGTAGCAGCAGTGAATACATGCATAATAGCAGCAGCAACAGGTTTATTCTTCTTCTTCATAAACATTAATTGGTGTGGGTGACTCTATCTGCCCTCTAATGACTCACTCAACTTAACAGGACAACCCACAAGCATTGTTTTGATTCCAACAGCTGCTGTAAAATACATCCAGCAAAGGTGCTCTAAAATCAGAAATACTACCCCCCAAATCTTTAGCTCAATTCTGAAAATACATGGTCTTCTAGTTACAATACTATGCCCCAACAGTCAAAATTTCAAACCACACACTTACTTTCAACTATAAACAAAACTGACTTGCTGTTAATGAAAAGTGGCTAAAGATATATAAAACTCCATTGCAAATGTGCCATGTCAATAAAACAACTCATGGAAGTAAACTACTAGCAGGCTCAAAAGTCAAGTAAACTGAAGATTATGACAGCTTGCAAACACAGGACCATGTCATTATCATGGCAGTCCACTATATATTTTTATGACAAAATACATCATTATCAGGGCACATTATGGCCATTTTCTTACATGATGCTAACTGTACCTAACTGAACATATTTCTCACCTTGGAGGTGTTGCTGCTGCTGCACTGTCTGAACTTCACTTCCTTTACCTCCTTGGAAACCTGAAATATGCAGATGTTAGAAAGGTTCTAATTTGTATATGATGATTCTAAGAAAAGGGAAAAGGTGTATCAAGAACAGATTCACATGTGTGCCTGTTAGCCATTACAAACTAAAATTTATCTATTTCTGTATCTCACAAACTATCATAAATGAATAATAGTACACTTAGGAGCTCACTGAAAAGCAATGACATATTCATGATCTAGTTTAGCAGCAGGTTGCAAATACTTAACTGTCTAGAACATCACAGCATGCACAGTAATAAGAATAATGTAAACATTTGGCTTAGTTATAAGCATAGTATACTTCTTATAAACTAAAAGTGGAACTACTCACAATGAAGAAGTATTAGCAGATAGTTTGTCAACTCATGAAATAACATTTTTTTCAGCCCAAAATGGATGCCATTTTATAACATTGCATAGCATTAGTCAGACAGAGCTGAGCCTTTCACCACTATATAACTTATGTCATGGCTAGTGATTCTCTTTTTTCTGAGGAAACTTGTTCCTCTAATTTTCCATGCATGTTTTTGCTGGTGATCCTCTATTTTAGTTGTGCAGACCACAACTGTGTTTGCACGTATGCCATCCATATGTATTTATCTAGATGTTTATCATATTTTGGAGTTCCAAATTATACTGCAGAACAAACTATTTTTTTTGCCTAGGATGATTATTCACTAGTCTTGTTTGGATATCAATGCTTGCATCTTCTAATGCTTGTCAGGAGAGAATTTAGTTTTCCATAGAAACAGATGTGCTTGCGCATTAGTTTTCCATTGTTAACCCTAGAACACGGGGGAAGAGGGCTGTGGTACTCGCGGGAGGTAGCCTAGGGGGGAGGAGGGGAAGGGGGAGAGGTGAGGAATCACCTGTGGGATACCGGCAGGCTGCCGTAGGAGGGCGCCGGCGTCGAGGAGGCGGCGCCTCGAGGAGGAGGCGGCGCGTCGAGGAGGAGGCGGCGTGTCGAGCTTGCCCGCCACCTTGGAGCCGAAACCCTAGGGAATGCAGGCGCGGCGGACAGAGGGGACGGAGGGGGCGGAGGGGACGGCGCTCACGGGGGAGGCGGGGCTCGGGGGGGGGGGGGGAGGCGGTGCTCGAGGGGAAGGAAGGGGAGAGGGAGGCGGCGGGGGCGCGTGGGCGGCTGCGGCGGACGGAGGCGGCGGATGGCGGGGGCGCGTGGGCGGTTGCGGCGGCGGCGTACGGTTGGGGTCGATCGAGGGGAATCTGGCGAGGGAGTGAGGGAGGACAGAGTGCGAGGGCAGTAGGTGGAGTGGGGGGAGGGTTCTAATGGCGCACCACCCCCTCGTGTGCCATAAGTACGACTACTCTAATGGCGCACCTCCCCTCGGTGTGCCATTAGAATTTTGTTTTAATCTAGACCGACTTGTCAGGTTATATACCACCTAACCCTATCTACAACAGAACCCACCCATTAGCCCGACTGGTCAGCACGTAGCACACACACCAGGAGGTCCTGGGTTAGATTCCCAGGCTCCCCAATATTTTTTTATGCATTTTAAATGTTGTTTGATATTTATTTGTGTTTAAATATGTTCAAACTTGTTTAAATCATAACAGTAATATTTTTTTATAAAAACAGTAATATTTTTTTAAAAAATATGTTCAAATTTGTTACTTGAAAATATCATCGGCGGTGGCGGTGGAGCGGGGGAGGGTGCGGGGGGTGCCCGCTGGCGGCGGTGGAGCGGGGGAGGGTGCGGGGGGGGGGGGGGGGGGCGGGTGCTCGTCGGCGGCGGTGGAGCGGGGGAGGGTTGCGGTGGGTCGGCGGCGGTGGTGGAGCTAGTGGGGGAGGGTGCGGGTGGGATCGGGATGGAGGGGGATCGAGATTGAGATGGAGGGGCAATCGAGATCGAGATGGAGGGGGATCGAGATCAAGTGTCCTCATTGAAAGATCGTGCATGTCGCCTAGAGGGGGGGGGGTGAATAAGCGCTTTAAAATAATTACGGTTAAGGCTTGAACAAATGCGGAATAAACCTAGCGGTTAATTTGACAAGCACAAAACCTACAACAATTAGGCTCACCTATGTGCACCAACAACTTATGCTAAGCAAGATAAACAACTAAGTGATAGCAAGATATATGACAAGAAACAATAAGGCTACCACAAAGTAAAGTGCATAAGTAAGGGGCTCGGGTAAGAGATAACCTAGGCACGCGGAGACGATGATGTATCCCGAAGTTCACACCCTTGCGGATGCTAATCTCCGTTTGGAGCGGTGTGGAGGCACAATGCTCCCCAAGAAGCCACTAGGGCCACCGTAATCTCCTCACGCCCTCGCACAATGCAAGATGCCGTGATTCCACTAAGGGACCCTTGAGGGCGGTCACCGAACCCGTACAAATGGCAACCCTTGGGGGCGGTCACCGAACCCGTACACTTTGGCAACCCTTGGGGGCGGTCACCGGTACCCGTCAAATTGCTCGGGGTGATCTCCACAACCTAATTGGAGACCCCGACGCTTGCCCGGAGCTTTACACCACAATGATTGAGCTCCGAACACCACCAACCGTCTCTAGGGCGCCCAAGCACCCAAGAGGAACAAGCTCAAGGGCACCAAGCACCCAAGAGTAATAAGCTTCTCAACTTGAAACTTCCACGTATCACGTGGAGAACTCGAACCGATGCACCAAATGCAATGGCAAGGGCACACGGAGTGCCCAAGTCCTTCTCTCCCAAATCCCACCAAAGCAACTAATGCTAGGGAGGAAAATGAGAGGAAGAACGAAAGAAGAACATGAAGAACTCCAAGATCTAGATCCAAGGGGTTCCCCTCACTAAGAGGAGAAAGTGATTGGTGGAAACGTGGATCTACATCTCCTCTCTCTTTTCCCTCAAGAACTAGCAAGAATCATTGGAGGGATTGAGAGATAGCAAGCTCGAAGAAGGTCAACAATGGGGGAAGAACACGAGCTCAAAGGATAAGTCTCAATGGGGACGAAGACCCCCCACTACTAGGGAAAACCCTAGCAGTAGCGCGTGTTTTGTGCCCACTAGTAGCGCGGGGGGCCGCGCTACTAATAAGGCGCTACAGCTATTGCTTAGCAGTAATGCGTGCCAGCACGTGCTACTGCTAGGACAAATAGCTGCAGCGTTTGTTTAGTACCACGCTACTGCTAAGGTATCTACTTGCAGCGTGTTTTCTTTCCATCGCTACTAGTATTTTTTTTATTTTTTTTATTTTTAGTGTATTTATTCGCCATCATACAAATATTGGTATAATACCAGCTGTTATGAGGTTTACATCATTATGTCCATAACAGTGTATTAAATGAAGGTGGATTAGGTTCAAGTGGAGGCAATATGTGGTGCATGTCAAAAGTATACTACTAATCCAAACTTGATCTAGTTTGGACTAGTAGTACTTTCGATGTGCACCACATGTTGCCTCCACTTGAATCTAATCCGCCAGCACAAGCTATTTAATCATCATCATAGTCATTACCACCAACAGTATTTATTTAATCAGCACAAACACTAGGTAATAATAATCATCATAGTCATTACCACCAACACTAGCTATTTTATCATCATAGTAATAGTGTAGCACATCATCATCCTCAAACTCATTTCTAGCTAGCTAATCACTCCTGCTGCGCTCTCTTAGGTAAAATAACATAAAACATGTATAGCTCTCCTCCTCGATCAAACTGGAGCATGCAGATGAACCTGTCTCCTAATCGTGGGTAGCGCATCTGTTTGCTGCCCCCTAGTACTTCTCTGCGCTCCCCCATCACATATTTGGTCCAGTCTTGCACTATTAAGCATCCGTCGCTAATCTTGAATGCACTAAAGTAATCTGTAGGATATCTTGGTCGTAAGCTGAAAATACTCATGGTACCTTTAGTCTCGATCCCATAAGGCACAACATTCATCGGGAGTCCCTGTTGAAGAACATCGTACGGTAACATACTTAGCAATGAAGTTTAGCTTCAAAAATAATGTATGGAAAAGATGCACCGATGACAAATAGTAAAAATCTTACCATCCTTCCTAAATAGATGTGACCGTATTTCATTACGAACACTATTGGTCGCACATTTTCAGTACTAACATTTCGAAATGCAGGAAGAAAATTTGTCTTGACAGTATCAAGATCCTCAAGCCATGAAACATCATGACTGAGCTCCTCGCAGTTGAGTTCAGCCCTAGGAAAGTATACGGTCCTGTCTACCAAGCGTTGGACATGTTTGCTTGCACCGAAATAAGCTGACAATACAAATTAGTTGTCAACTATTTATGAATAAACAATATCAAAGACATAAATATGGTTGAGAAACTTACATAATGGTTTAACTGGAGGCATTTGCACATCGACCTAGATGTTGGTATTACCTTCAATATCATCTTCCGGACAAATATCAAAGGTGATAACCATATCAGGCTCAAATGCACAAGTCTTGCATAGTGCTCGCCATGTTTTGCATCCAAAATAGGTGTAGTCGTCTGAATTGTATAACTTTGCATGGAAAATATAACCATGCTCGGTCTTCAAGTGAACTTTCTTTTCCTTCATACTATGACTGAAACCTATCTTATCCAATACAAAAACTCTTGCATGGCAGGGGATACGCTAGTAGAATAGTAAAAAAAATAAGTTGAAGCAAATGAAGCAGATGTCATGCTTAATTACGAAAAAATACTTGTCGTTGTGACTTATTGTATCCACTTCAAAGTTCTCGTCCAGCTTGATGCTGAAGCGCCTATCATCATCTAGGAATATTCCGTCGCACAGGCCGCGCTCGTCTTCGTAGTATTTGCAAATACCGAAATCCTTCTCGTCGTCAGACATTTCCTATGTTCATAGTTAAAACATTAATTGAAAATCGATCGAAGACAACTACGAAGATACTCAACACACAAATCCGGGGCACTCGATATTTCCTACATATTCTGGCACAAGTCATGCCAAAATTCACGGAAATATCCGTCATGACCTTTGCTAAAATAGGACATATCAAGCGCCTGAAATTTGCCGGAACGGAAATGAATCAACACTCCGGCAAAACATAGGCCACTCGAAGGTGTAACCTTCAAACATGACCGGCCACTTGGATATTGAGAAACACAAGATATACATTTCAAAATATCTTATAGGACTCAAATTAGCATGCATTCAATAAGCAAAAGTAAATCATCTCATGCGTCAGTACATCGTCGAATATTATCACTAATACATCACGAATGGTGTCATACATATAACATCACTAATACAACTAAAACTCTAGCACACGATGGGTATCGGCGCGGGCGGTGGACACCCACAGAGAAGGCACCATCATGGGATCATAGCTCCAGTGAGATCCCCGGAAAACCTGCCAGGTATTGGAGAACGGCCTGTGCTCCAACGCAAACAAGTAGCGACGGACGTGCGCGTCCTCATCACTGACACGGTGACGCACCACCTCCGCGGAGTCCTCGAGCCTCTGGATCATCACTGGCCCACGCGACGGCCACCAAAGAAGGTTCGGGTCAACGACAGGCTGGCTCCTCACCAACCTGCGCCCCCCGGTAGGTAGCACCTCCCAGTACCACCCCGGCGGAGCCTAGTCCCGGACATGGCCGATCTGGTCAAGCAGGTGTCATCCTCCGCCGACTCGACGACGAGGATGCGGGATAGGCATCGTCCACGTCGAGGCGGGAAAAAATGCTTTAACTAAAAAATCACCTAATTAGTTCCTAGTTCTTACTAACTAGTTCTTACTAACTAAATAGAAGAAGCTCAAATTTTACTCGTTTTATTATGCATTACACTAGTGTTTATTCATCATCTAAGAAAACATCACCTAAGAAAAAATCCCAGCCGCATCTGTATCCAATTCATTTCCACCCATAGAAGAACCCTAACTATTTGATGCAACTAAAATTTGAAGAACCCTATCTAGGCAGAGGTAGGGGAGGGGGAGGAGCAGGCATGCTCACCTCGATCAGGTGCCTGCGGCGAGAGAGGGGCAGGCGGCGTCGAGGTCGGGCTTGGGGCGGCGTTGAGGTCGGGGGCGGCGTCCGGGGCGGCGTTGAGGTCGGGGGCGGGGGCGGCGTAGAGGGTGTGTGGAGAGCGCGCGGCGACCGACGGGCGATGGCGGCGGCGAGAGCGTAGGAGTTCGATTTGGGGGAAGTGGCCGTGGGGAAGGACGAACGCGGTGGTTAAGTCAGAAGTAGCAGTAGCGCGTTCCTGGAAGCGCGCTACTGCTACATTAGCTACAGCGCGTTCTGGGATACGCGCTACTGCTACTACTTTCTCCTTTTTCCCTTTTTAGTTTATTTTTCTTCACATTTTATTATTTTCCTTTCACCTTCTTCTATTTCTTTCATTTTCAATTACCTTTCTATTTGCTTTTCATTTAATTTTATATCCTTTAGTAGTAGCGAGTTTAGAATAAAACGCGCTGCTACAAAGAAAGTAGCAGTAGCGCGGTTCCATATAGATCGCTACTACTATGTGTACCATATCGGCTAAGCCGTGAGAATTTTAGTAGTAACGTGTATGCAGCGAGACGCGCTACTGCTATGACGTTATTTGCAGCGCGGTTTCGGAAGGCTGCTGCTGCTATTTAGCACTAGCATGCTTATTTGACCCACGCTACTGCTAAAGTTCTGTGTATAAGGTTTTCCCTAGTAGTGCCCTTTTATAGGTGGGGAGAAAAACCAACCGTTATCCCCTCACTCAGCCCGCACGACGCGGTACTACCGCAGGGACCTGCGGTACTACCGCGGTTGGCGCGGTACTACCGCTGCAGGTTGTGGTACTACCGCATGTGCAGCTCTGGCCAGATGAAGGCCTGTTGCACAAGGCAACGAGCGAAAGAACCGCCGGAGCGTTACTACCGCGTGCCCCTACGGTACTACCGTAAGGCAGGCAACACTAGGCGTAGAGAAAGCACGGACGTAAAAAATTACTTCCGTACCTACTTCCGCTGAGGGAGGACCTGCGCAAAACTCCGGCACGGTACTACCGCACATGAAGAGCGGTACTACCGCGTAGGGCGCGGATGTAAAAATTACATCCGCCCCTACTTCCGCTCATGCTG
Organism: Triticum timopheevii; assembly: GCA_963921465.1. NCBI lineage: Eukaryota > Viridiplantae > Streptophyta > Magnoliopsida > Poales > Poaceae > Triticum > Triticum timopheevii. The sequence goes on along the minus strand of OY997274.1, from coordinate 656,509,220 downwards.
CTAAGCCTGGCCAGAGCCCACGGTACTACCGCGCCCGCGACGCGGTACTACCGCGTAGGGCGCGGATGTAAAAAATTACATCCGCCCCTACTACCACTCAAGCAGCTGCGCCTGGCCTGAGGCCACGATACTACCGCTCCCACAGAGCGGTACTACCGCTCCGGAGAGCAGTACTACCGCATGCCCCAGATCAGCAACACTAGGAGTCCTTCATTTTGCAGAGAAGACAACAGAGAGAAACAATAAAACCAGAGCTGCCATAACTTCTGCAAATGAGCTCCGAATTGAGCAAACTCAAGCTTGTTGGATAGAGGAAGACGAGTAGCATCAAGCTTGTTGGTTATAGTAAGAAGAGGCAGGGGAGGTATGCGCAACAAACAAAGGAGTGAAACCTCCAACAGAGAGGAACCGGCATAACCTCCAACATCGAAAACATCATAGAAGATGCATGCAAACTCCGCTTTCGATGAACTCGAGCTTGTCATAAAAATGAACATAAGCTCCAAAACTCATAAGGAGAAGAACCAAACAAGAACCAAAAGAGATGATGCAAGGATGCAATGGTTTGAGCTCTCTACGAACGATATGATCAAGCAACTCATCGAGAGCCCTCCTTGATAGTACGGCAATCGATCCTATAACCCGGTCTCCCACAACTACCATGAGACCGGTAAAATAGAAAACCTATCAAGGGAAAACCTTTGCCTTGCACAAAGTCCACTTGAGCTAGATGATGACGATCTACTCCTCCTCAAGATGGACCACCTTTCTTGATTGCGTTGGCTCGATGAAGACTAGTTGATTGCTCCCCCATACTCCACTATGGGTGAGCCACTCTTCCGCTCATCTTCACAAGTCCATTGTCACCACAATGGACGGCAAGCTTCAAGGACTTGATTTCTTCGTGATGCATCACTTGAACTTGCACACCGCAACCTAACCCCACAAGAACTCTCACGAAGACCATGGGTTAGCACACAAAGCGTAATGGACAATGCTTACCATACCATGGGATCACTTGATCCCTCTCGGTACATCTTCTACGCTTTGTGAGTTGATCAACTTGATTCACTCTTGACTTAGTCTTGATCAACCTTGAATCTTTGCAACTCTCTTCATTTGGATGATGTCTTGAAGGTAAACCTGAATGATCACACAACCTTCTTCTTCAAGACATGCTTGCAATAAGCTCAACATTCACATGACCAATCTTTGGATAATTCCTTAATAGCACCTTGGTCAACTCATAAACTCCTTGAAACCAGCACATGGACTTCAAGAAAAGCCTATGGACAAATCCTTCAAATATAACTCAAGACAACCATTGTCCATAGAGATTGTCATCAGTTACCAAAACCAAACATGGGGGCACCGCATGTTCTTTCACTCATGAATTCAAAAACTGCCCATGAAATTTAAAAATATTCCTGATATCAAAAAGTGCCCATGAAATACAATCGAGAAATGAAGACTACAATTTAAATACAATCGATCTTAGCTAGCTATCTGTTCACAATCTTCTTGCCCTTCTTTTTCGCAAATGGAGTTCTTCTGTGGAACGGACGTCCTTTAGGTAGGGTGGTCCTGCTTCTTCTTGTGGTGTGTGCTGCTACTTCATCATCGTCGTCATGTTCGATCTTCGGGTCGCCGTACTTGTCGAAGTCTTGCTCATTGGCTACTCCATCCATTCCGATGATATTCCTTTTGCCTCTCCTCACGACAACACGACTGGGCTTTGGCAGGTCGGTAATGAAAAAGCATTGGTCCACTTGGGAAGTCAGTACCCATGGCTCATTTTTCGCGGTGACGTTTGCGCCCGTGGTCTTGGATTTGGCTTCAGGTATAACCATGGTGGTGAAATACCGGTCTTCTTTTAGGAAGCTCTTGGCCCATCTGACACGGAACATCATGACCTTCTCTCCAGCGTAGCTCAGCTCCCAGATCTCCTCGATCCTTCCGTAGTATCTGTCCCTGTCGTTACCGGTGTAGGATTCCATCGTTACCCCGGAGTTCAGATAACCATCGCTCTTCATGTCCTTGTTCTCGGTGTAGAATGTGTAGCCGTTGATATCGTACGCCTCATATGTCATCAGGTTGTGCTCGGCGCCCTGTGACAAGGCGAATATGAGTTGTTCTTCCGTGGAAGAATCCTCATGTAAAATGTATGACAGAAGCTTCTGCTTGAACCAACGCGTGAAACATGAGTTGTGCTCTTTGATTATATCTCCGTCCGTCCTTTGTTGGCCTCGGTCATTGTACGTCTTCTCAATAAAGGTTTTGTGCTCTACCACCCAAGGATCGACCACGTCTATGTGTTGTAGCGCGACTAGGTTTGCTCTTTCAAAGTCGGCGAGTCGACCCTCGAAGTCGACATGCATTTCGCGACGACCCTCACGATGACCCCATCCAGCGAGCCTGCCGAGGTGCCTGTTGACGGGCAGACCAACGGGGTTCTCGATGCCTAGATAATTCGTGCAGTAGGAGATGCACTCTTCGGTCAGAAAGCCCCTGGCTATACTTCCCTCTGGACGTGACATGTTGTGAACGTATGCTTTGATGACACCATTCATCCTTTTGAACGGCATCATGCTGTGCAGGAATGTCGGCCCGAGTTGGATGATATCCTCCACGATATGGACCAGCAGATGCACCATAACGTCGAAGAATGTGGGCGGGGAGTACATCTCAAGCTCGCATAGTATCACCACGATCTCTTCCTGTAGCCTTCTGAGTTGCCTCACGCCAATCGACTTCCGAGAGATGACGTCGAAAAAGTTGCATAGGCCAAATAGCGTTTCACGGACGTGCGCGTCCATGATCCCACGGATTGCAACTGGAAGTATCTGCGTCATCAGCACGCGACAGTCGTGAGACTTCATCCCTCTGAACTTCTGCTTCGCTGGGTCTAGGTATCTGCTTATCTTCCCCGCGTAACCGTAAGGAAGTTTTACTCCTACGAGGCAGGTGAAAAACTGCTCGATCTCCTCCTGACTTAGAGTGAAGCACGCGGGACGGTAGTCATTTCCGGTCTTTTTGGCCTTTTTGCCTTTGCGACGAGTTTTTGTGTCCTGCTTCGCCTCATCATCATCATCATCATCATCATCATTAGCGTGAAGCTCCTGCTTGATGCCCATTGATTTCAAGTCTGCCCTTGCTTTCGGCCCATCTTTGGTCCTCTCTGGCATGTTGAGCAGGGTACCAAGCAGACTCTCGTACACGTTCTTCGTGATATGCATGGCATCAAGGCCGTGAGGCACACGGTGGATCTTCCAGTACGGCAAGTCCCAGAAAACAGACCTCGTTTTCCATGCCTTCAGCAGCGGCTCTGGCGCCTTTCGCTTCTTTCCCGGCTCTGGCACCTTTTGCTTCTTTCCCGGCTCTGGCGCCTTTTGCTTCTTTCCCGGCAGTGGGCAATCTTTCCAATTTTTCAACAGCTCGTCTATTTCCTCGCCGCTCTTCGTACGCGGGCGTTTTCGGGGTTCGGTTTCACCATCGAACAGATCCTTGCGTTTCCTCCACGGGTCATCATCGCGAAGCCACCTTCGATGTCCCATGAACACGGCTTTCAAAGACCCAGGATCTCTATCTAGCTGGCGATACGTTGTGTCATCCATGCACCTTACGCATCCAAAAAATCCGTGGACTACCTGCCCCGCGAGATATCCATAACCGAGAGAGTCGTGCACCGTCGTGAGCAGTGCGGCTCTCATAGGGAAATATTCTTTCTCTGCGGCGTCCCACGTATTGGCTGGCGTTTTCCACAGCGTGTCTAGCTCCTCTTTCAGCAGCCCCAGATACAGATTGATGTCGTTCCCTGGTTGTTTTGGCCCTTCAATTAGCATACTCATGTGAATGTACTTTCTCTTCATGCACAACCAGGGGGGAAGGTTGTACATCCACACAAACACAGGCCAGGTGCTATGTGTGCTTCTCTAGCTGCCAAATGGATTGACTCCATCAGTGCTCGCGCCCAGCACGATGTTCCTTGGATCCTTCCCAAATTCTAGGTATTCGAAGTTCAACGCTTGCCACTGGCTCGCATCCTTAGGGTGACTCACCATCTTGTCTTTTTTATTTATCTCTGGATCATTTCCGTCATCTTCCCGCTTCTTCTCCTCCCTATCCGCGTGCCAACGCAGGAGCTTTGCTACCTTAGGTCCGAGAAATACCGCTGCAGACGAGGAGTGATCGGAAAGTACCACACCGATTTTCGAGGAGCTTTCTTCCTCTTCTAGTATCGAGTGACGCCGCACACCGGACATATGGTAGACTCCGCGTGCTCGTCCCGATAAATGGTGCAATTGTTCATGCACACATGGTATTTCACGTGCGGTAAATCCAGAGGACACATGATTTTCTTCGCCTCCTCGAAACTGGTCGGGCACTTGTTCCCCTTGGGAAGACGTTCGTGCCAGAATGACATGTTCTCATCAAAGCAGGCGTCAGTCATTTTGTGTTTTACCTTCATCTCCAGAGCCATGAGCGTTACTTTCAGGCGGGTATCCTCGGGCCTGCATCCTTCATACAATGGAGTAACCGCGTCTATCTCCAATTGATCCAGCTTGGCTTTCTCTCGGGCGGAAGCTCTTGCATTATCCGTCTGCTTGAGAAGCAGCTCTTGAATATGAGGGTCCTGCACCCAGCCTCCATCGTCGTCTGCTCCGGCATCTTCATCTTCATGATCATGCCCTTCGTCTTGATCTTCCTCATCATCATGTACGACATCTTCTACATGATGACTGTGTACAGCATCACCGTCGTGATCATGTCCTGGAGATTCTTCGTCTTCTCGCCCGCCCTCGCTGTGGTGGTTGTCTTGTTGCCCTTCCTCATTTCTTGCCCGGCCCCCATGGACGACTTCATAGTCATCTTCATCACCTTGCCACCGATAGTCATCCATGAAACCACGCAAGAGCAGGGGTCCCGCACCTGCCCGGAATCCGGGTCCGCAATAAGGCTCTTCAGCTTGCATCTTCGACACGGACATCTTATCTCCGTCTCGTTCTTTTGAAGCATCTCGGCCTTCGTGGAGCTCAAAAACCTATTCACGATGCCTTCGGTCATCATGCGGACCATGGTCGCCTGCGGGGTATAGCAAAACGATATTTTAGAACCAAGAAAAAATTTGGCATGACCTTCCCTAAAAATAGGACCAAAAAGAATGCATAGTGCCAAAATTCTTGCCGAAACGGAAATGAATCAACATTCCGGCAAAATATTGGCAACTATCGCATTTCAAATACCGGTACCTGCAAACACAAAGTGCACGTTGTTGGAGCGAGCTAGGGAGAAAAAAAGTAGATCTACATCATGAAAATAGCTTTCCCCTTACTTACCTATCAAAAAAAAGGTAATTTCACCATTTAATTTTGATGAATCTATGGTGCAAATGAGGTGAGGAGGAGGAGGCAGCCGAAAGCTTGGAGAAGGAGGTGGAGGGAATGAAGTGGGGAAAGTGAGTGGGTAGGTGTGGCTGTCCAAAATATCTTGTTGGGGTCCCAGGTTACTAATGGCGCACCACCTGCAAATGCGCCATTAGTAACCCTGGTTACTAATGGCGCACCTGCAGGTGGTGCGCCATTAGTAGTTTTACAAAAAAGTAATATATATATATATATATATATATATATATATATATATATATATATATATATATATATATATACTAATGGCGCACTTCGGTCGGATGCGCCATTAGTATGTATGTAAAAATAAAAAAAAAATTATCACTAGTGGCGCACCTTCTGTCTGGTGCGTCATTGGTGTCTTCCACACTAATGGCGCATCACCAACTAGTGCGCCATTAGTATATAGTAGTGGCGCACTATTTTCCTGGTGCGCCATTAGTGTGCATCCCATCTTTAGCCCTTTTCCTAGTAGTGACGTACATGTTGCTGTGATGTATCACAAGATAAAGGGACGGCCATTTATGCACATACACTGTTGGATGAAACACAAGAGGCGGTATGTCTGGGACGACATGATCCGTTCAATTTGAATTTAAACCATTTCTCGTGTAATTGAAGCTATTGTTGTACTAGACTTATTTGCATGCTATGTATGAATGATTTGTGTTATTTTCTATCCGAACTTTGATGAATTTTGTCCAATTTGTTTAAACACGGCTTGAAATGTATGCAGATAGTGTTGGATGACCTTCCCCCGCATCCCTATCCGCGGACGGATGCTGGGTCAACGTTGGAGATGCCCTTGCTAAGCAAGATATATACATAAGTATGTCTACCCTCTAGAAGAATGGCATATTTGCTGAAAAAGGCTTTCGCCTCTCTTTACAAGTAAAGCAAACCACCGAGCACAAGGTCCAATAGAGTACGCAAACATGGACACACACATGCCGCCGCCGCAGGCAATGTCTGACAAACACCAACATCCACACACGGACATACCCACCAAAGGGTTCAGCTCTGGGCACAGCACAAGACGCCCAACACACACACAAACAACAGGGACGCACACACAACGCGGCGGTGACGATGAGGAGTAGAAGATCTAGTCCAGCTCCGGTGACGGGGGAGGGAGCGGCGTAGCCATCCGGAGAGCCATCGCGCGAAGCTGGGTGATAATGGAGTTGATGACGTCTCTCTCCTTGGGGCGGCTAAGCGGCCGCCAAATCTGCAAGTAACCAACCATTTGAACACATCATCAGTAGCACGTTGAAGAGGTATGCGCTGAATCACAAGCTTATTCCTAATAGTCCACAACATCCAGGCTAGCACCCCGATAGCCAGCCACCTAATGTGGCGGGCCGTGGGGGGGTAAAGCCTGGAGCTCGGCTAAGAGATCGGGTAAGTTGTTGTGGTCCCAGCCTGGAGTTCGGCGAAGAATGGCATATTTAGCAAGAGCATGTTCAGATCTAAGGTTAGAGATAATGCCTCATTGGTCGTCCATGTCTCCAGAATAGCAGGTCGCCGAGGTGCCCATGCATGGATGGATGGATGCAGATGCTCCTTTCTGTTCAACCTCTTGGCTAGTCCCATATCAGCATGGATTTTGACCATGCCGGTCGGCGGAGGTGACCACCCGCCCCTGGCATGCAGAACTCCAGTACCCCTGCCGTTTTCCTCCTTGCTGATCAAGATCATGAAATGCATCCATGGTAGGGGCCGGAACCATACAGAACCAAGATGCATGGAACAGTATTCAAGCTCCACCGCTTCAAAGTGTCTACGATTTCGATGGCAGGATAGAGACTGACGATTATGCTGTTTACCTGATGCTCTACTTCTGTTATGACCAACGGTGGTGGAGGGGTGAATGACAGTATAGCCTGGCGAAACTGAAGAGGAAAACAGAGCATCGGGTGATCATCGGTGTAATCTGGTCGTTAACAGCAATGCCGATGTATGAAGACATTTCATGGGATGTTTTGAAGACTAGTTTTGGACACGATACCCCTCACTGTAAATTAATTCAGGCCTAGTGTGAAGAATTCTTCTCAAAAAGTTCAGTAATTCCGAAGCAGGCCACCACAAGACCCACTCCTCCACCCCCCCCCCCCCCCCCTCCCCCCTCGCCGTCGCCGGAGGAGGCGACCGGGCTAAGCCCGTGCCGTGGACCGCGGCGGCAGGGCGAGCTCTCGCTCACGCGGTGTGGCGTTTTCTCCTCATATTCAAGGCTGAGACGGCGGACGGCCATGGCGTTTGTGTGGCCTGCTCCTTCATGCGCAGCGGTGTGCTGTTGGCTACCGGCGTTTGTGTGGCCTGCTCCTTCATGCGCGGCGGCACGCTGTTGGCTACCGGTGAGGCACCTTTCCCGGTGCCCCTACTGTTCCCGATGTGGCGCCAGATCCGCGCACCGATCCCCGATCTGATCCGGGGTGCCGCGGCGGCGTGAGGGGGCTGCAGGCTCGACGTGATTTAAGGGGGCGGTCCTAGGGTTTCTCAAGTGACAAGACGAAGATCTGCCTGACGCATGTCCTTCTTGATCTGGTCGAAGTGTCGGTTCCGGAAGGCTCCGCCGACGAACTCCCATGGGCGCGTTATGCCTGGAGATTGCTGGATCGGTGGGATTCGGTCACGCCCACTGGTTCTGTCTGCTATTTGTTGCCATCATGGGATATGTTTAGTTTCATGGTGAAGTCAGAGGCGGAGAATTTTGTGAAAGCCGAGATCGGAGTACTAGTAATGGTGATTGGAGCCTTTGTGGCGATGAGGAACTTGCTTGGAGTTTTGGATTTTGTGGCAGCGGTATGTAAGTGGGGGCGGCAGCACAGGTGCAGTTCAAAGTCTTACCTCTCTCAGGGTGAAAAATCCAAGGTCTGGCCTTAATTGATGTGCCGCAATGGTCTTGTTGAAGGCATTGTATTGAGAGCGGGGACTATCTTCAGGGTGAAAACCCAAGATCAACGATCGGGTGACGACAGTGCTTCTGCATTGTTTCCTTCTTTGAGGCGTCACTTTTGAAGAATTTGGAGTTCAGGTGTTGTTTTGGTGGTGGTTGTACTATTTTTGCATGGACTGAAACTCTATAGCGGGGCTTTTTTTTAGCTTCTTCTTTTTTTTTGGCTTGTGCATCCGTAATGTCATTAGAGTATTATGTTGTTGCAGAGGCCGCGTGTAATTGGTATCTTCGCGATGTTAATATATTCCCTTTATAAAAAAAACTCCGAAGCGGGCCTTATTGGTGCGCAGCTGATAATGCTTGTGCAGAACAGCAAAGCCGACCAATTGATAATGTCATCGTGGTCATAAGGGACCGGTGTCTTGGTTTGTTCAGAGCATCTGGTTACACAGCAGAGCAACTGAAGCAGAGTGCGTAGAGGCAGGCCAAGGCCTGGTGAATCATAGGAGCACCTAACAATGTCAGTGCCGAAACAAGGCGAAGGAGCGGGCAAGGTTTTGGTTACCGAATGAGGCATTTTTTTTAAGGGTGCTGGTAAATGCGGTTACCATGGTTACTGAGAAATACAGAGAATATTTCGAATAAATTTTATAGTTGAATTTTGAATTCAAACACGTGAATGAATGAACAGTGACCTCTCAAAACAGGAACTAGGTTGCTACCAACATGCCAGAACCAACTCTCATGACATTAATTAGATCATACGTACTTTACTATAAATCGAGTGTTTAAATTTAAAAAATTCAAAAAATGCATTTTTTGCTTGGTGTGGGGATTTACCGAGGGGCACGAAAATACACGATAACCATGAGAAATCTCGAAAAATTTCAACCGGAAACCAAAACCTTGAGAGCAGGCAAGGAAACAATAAATGAGACCATGAAACTAACTATGGATCTCTGGACTACGAATTAATCACTAAATCCACACTAAATTCTTGTTACTCTCGAGAATGTGTGATACTAATAAGACTACCCACAATGGTAGTAACATAGATAGTAACATCACACATATCTAGATAAAATAAATGATGTGGGAAGCAATAAATGAAGAAAGAGAGGAAAGTGGTAACATAGCTAGTTACTAGTAGTATGAGTAACATCACACATATGAAAGCAAGATGAGTCTATAACCTAATAAATAAAGTATTGCATGTTACCATATATATATGTTACTCCCCACTGTAGAGGTAGTAATATAGAATAGTAATATATGCATGTTACTACCCATCGTGGTTAGTCTAAACAGCTTAACGTAGTTGTAGTAAACCCCATGTACAAATTCGGCAGAGTAGTATTTCCAACAGTTTGAGGGAAATTAAGATCGGAGGAGCAGCTATGCGAACCCCATCACGCATGCGCATGTCCTCGACATAGGTTAGGTCTCGCGGTGCGTATATCCAGCTAGCCTAGCCTGCGGCAGCCCGACTTGGCCCATCTATACGGCCGCAGGGCGTCCGTCGGCCCCTAATATGTTGTGCCCTACATTCACATATCTTAAATGCCAATAATCAAATCCATGCAATTCATACACGTCAATTATATGATACAAGTTGTCCGAATTTAACAGTTCCAAATAAAGCAAAATAAATCATAGTTCAACAAACCGGACATGCCAAAATGAAATTAATATCCAAGCGTGACCGCTGACTTCGGATCACTGGTCGGACGCCTGTTCTGAGCGAAATGCGTCGCGCTCGTCCTGCATCCCAGCCGCAGGATCGGTTGCCACTGCCGTTGCCGCCCTCGTACTCCATGTACAGTCGTTGATCTCGTTCTTCTAGTCCCCAAGCCCGGGCGCCACCAATGCCCGTGCCCGAACGAGCTGCGACAAGTCACATACGTCGACTGCCGGCATCTACGTAGGTAGAAAGCTCTCCGGAATGGCCCAGCCGGCTGTCGAATCCTCCTCTATCCCAACGGGGTCGGACGGTGTAATCCGCGTCGGTGCTCGGATGGAAGGGGTGCAGGGTTCTAGGCGCGGCCGAGGAAACAACTGCTCCACCCTGTCTCTAAACTAACTACAATTATGACTCCGAACTAACTTGCGAGGAGAAAAATCATCTTGTCTCATTTATTAATGATGTCGAGACTTTCAAGAACCCAAATTATGCTCAACAAACGTTTCTAATCTCAGCAAACGCTGCCCATCGGTGTTTGCTAATATTTTTATTCCATTATCATATGCTGTAACAGCAAGCAATGACCCTTCTCTATTGAATCTCAAGCACGGGCTTGCCTGCATAAATCAGTAAAAGTCAAGCAAAAACCCTTCGGTATGTACATTCTTAATAAAACTCACAGAAATATACTTACAGGCAGTCCACCCTCACAATCTGTTGTTGTCAGTATGTTGGTGTTATCCATATCCCAGAATTTAACAACGAAATCATCTCCAGCAGCCAAAAACTGGTTTCTCGTTGTGTCAAACTGGACAGCTAGTGATCTCAAGCCATTATATGTCCTCTTAATAGCCCCTTCAGTCTCATTCCACTCGACCAAGTGGGAATGACCGTCTTCACCAGTTCCACAAGAGAAGAGCCTGCAAGGAAATTTCAAAACTTACAAATTATATGGGTGGGAAATTTTAAAAAATGAAGCATACTGTCGATCTTTCATCCTTCAACATGTTAGCTTAATTTTTCACTTGAAGCTTCTCACCTAGTACCATCAGCACTATAAGACATGGTAGTACGCCAATGTCCAGGAGCATAGTGGTTGACCAGTAGGCTAAAAGAGTCGTAAACCCGTGCCTTGATTTTTCAATTTGTGGCAGTAGAAAGGATAAACTGCAGAGGAGCTAAAGTTGTAGAAATCCACAGGCAGATGATAAAAATGAAATAATTTGAAGTACAAGACTGGGATACCAAAATTAAACCAAGTGAACCTGAACGCTGAGAGAAGCCTTTTATCATGCCAGAACGATAAGTACAGTGCTAGTACAAAAATGGCAGAGCATAGCTCAAGAATAGCAGAGGTGAAATCATCCGGAAAGTACCTGAATGTTCTCCTTATAGTGAGGGCAAACAGAGTACACTGGATCCTCATGGTCTTGAAATGTTTACAGCCTTTGTCCGCAGTGAGCATCCCATACCTGCAAATGAAATGTGCAAGAATGCTAAGGATGTTCTCTTTCATTCTAAAAACAGTGACATCACATGAGTAACCTCACCCTAATGAGTTTGTCATCGCCACATGTAATAATTGATAGGGACTTGTTGGGGCGAGAGAATGCAATGTCATTGACACTGCCAAGGTGAGCATCAATCTGGCAATTCACAAAGAATCAAATAGTTAGAAACCTTAAGGGACTCCGATGAGGAGGGTTAGAATTATGGGGAGTTGGAGACTCTGTCCACCTAAGGGCTTGAATCCAAACTCCACATTATCAAACAGGCCGAAAGGGGGTACATGGAAAACTATTTTGATAGCTACTCTCATCAATCAATATGCATGTACCTCTGCTTGCTGTCTTAACTCTCCATTAGGAACAAACATGTAAGTCTGGACAATATGCTTTGAAAATGCCACACCTGAGAATCAAATCAAACTTAAAGAATCAATCTTACGTACAGACAAGCAAGCAAAGTGACAAGGAATAGAACACTCCTGAGTACAGAACAATTCCCAAATGCTATGCACTCCTGAGTACAAAACAATGCCCAAATGCTATCTTTTTTTATTAAAAATGCAGCGTATGTGAATAATGCAGTTAAACGGCCTGTTTCCATACCTAGAATACTTCCCTCAGGGCTCCACAGACACCTATTGACACATATTTTAGCATCTCTCATTAGTGCAGCCTGAACAAAGAACACCACAGTTTATGCATCAGAACACCACAATGAAAGTCAGAATGCTGAAAAAACATGAGTAGCACAACTGCTCTTTTTCACAAATAGAAAGTTCTAAAAACTTTTGCAGTCCCCTCCAGGTCGCTCCCACGACCAATGCGGAGGGGAAACCCTAGCCGCCGGTCGCAGGCCCCCCTCCTCGACTCCTCCCTCGCCGCCACCGGCTCGCGCTGACGGGCGAATCCTGAAGGAAATATGCCCTAGAGGCAATAATAAAGTTATTATTTATTTCCTCATATCATGATAAATGTTTATTATTCATGCTAGAATTGAATTAACCGGAAACATAATACATGTGTGAATACATAGACAAAACTATGGTCACTAGTATGCCTCTACTTGACTAGCTCATTAATCAAAGATGGTTGTGTTTCCTGACCATAGACATGTGTTGTCATTTGATTAGTGGGATCACATCATTAGAAGAATGATGTGATTGACATGACCCATTCTGTTAGCCTAGCACTTGATCGTTTAGTATACTGCTATTGCTTTCTTCATGACTTATACAAAGTTCCTGCAACTATGAGATTGTGCAACTCCCGTTTACCGGAAGAACACTTTGTGTGCTGCCAAACGTCACAACGTAACTGGATGATTATAAAGGTGCTCTACAGGTGTTTCCGAAGGTTCATGTTGAGTTGGCATAATTCGAGATTAGGATTTGTCACTCCGATTGTCGGAGAGGTATCTCTGGGCCCTCTCGGTAATACTCATCATTTAAGCCTTGCAAGCATGTAACTAATGAGTTAGTTATGAGATGACGTATTACAGAACGAGTAAAGAGACTTGCCGGTAACAAGATTGAACTAGGTATTGGATACCGACGATCAAATCTCGGGCAAGTAACATACCGATGACAAAGGGAACAAAGTATGTTGTTATGCGGTTTGACCGATAAAGATCTTCGTAGAATACGTAGGAACCAATATGGGCATCCAGGTCCCGCTATTGGTTATTGACCAGAGACGTGTCTCGGTCATGTCTACATTGTTCTCGAACCATAGGGTCCGCACGCTTAAGGTTTCGATGACAGTTATATTATGAGTTTATGTATTTTGATGTACCGAAGGTTGTTCGGAGTCCCGGATGTGATCACGGACATGACGAGGAGTCTCGAAATGGTCGAGACATAAAGATTGATATATTTGGACACCGGAAAGGTTCCGGGAGAGTTTGGGAATATACCGGAGCTCCGGGAGGTTACCGGAACCCCCCGGTAAGTATATGGGCCTTATTGGGCCCAAGTGGAAGGAAGGGAGAAGGAGCAAGGGAGGGGGGCGCGCCCCCCCAAGCCCAATCCGAATTGGGGAGGGGGGCCGGCCCCCCCTTTCCTTTCTCCTTCCCCCTCTTCCTTCCTACTACTAGTACTCCTTCCTTTCCCCTCCAACTTGGATTAGGAAAAAGAGGGGAAACCCACTAGGAGTAGGTTTCCTCCTCCTATGGCGCCCCCCCCCCTTGGGCCGGCCACCTCCTCCCTCCCTCCTTTATATACGGGGTAGGGGGGCACCCTAGGACACACAAGTTGATCATTGATCGTTCCTTAGCCGTGTGCGGTGCCCCCCTCCACAATATTACACCTCGGTCATATTGTAGCGGTGCTTAGGCGAAGCCCTGCGATAGGAGAACATCAAGATCGTCACCACACCGTCGTGCTGACGGAACTCCCCCTCCCCCTCGACGCCTCTACTGGATTGGAGATCGAGGGTGCGTCATCGAGCTGTACGCGTGTCAAGAACTCAGAGGTGCCGGAGTAACGGTGCTTGGATCGGTCAGACCGGGAGGACGTACGACTACTTCCTCTACGTTGCGTCAACGCCGCTTCGGTCTACGAGGGTACGTAGACAACACTCTCCCCTCGTTGCTATATCATCACCATGATCTTGCATATGCGTAGGAAATTTTTTGAAATTACTACGTTCCCCAACAGTGGTATCAGAGCCTAGGTTTTATGCGTTGATGTTATATGCACGAGTAGAACACAAGTGAGTTGTGGACGATATAAGTCATACTGCCTACCAGCATGTCATACTTTGGTTCAGCGTTATTGTTGGATGAAGCGGCCCGGACCGACATTACGCGTACGCTTACGCGAGACTGGTTTTACCGCCGTGATTTGCACACAGGTGACTAGCGGGTGTCTGTTTCTCCAACTTTAGTTGAACCGAGTGTGGCTACGCCCGGTCCTTGTGAAGGTTAAAACGGAGTCTATTTGACAAACTATCGTTGTGGTTTTGATGCGTAGGTAAGAACGGTTCTTGCTAAGCCCGTAGCAGCCACGTAAAATTTGCAACAACAAAGTAGAGGACATCTAACTTGTTTTTGCAGTGCATGTTGTGATGTGATATGGTCAAGACATGATGCTATATTTTATTGTATGAGATGATCATGTTTTGTAACCGAAGTTATCGGCAACTGGCAGGAGCCATATGGTTGTCGCTTTATTGTATGAATGCAAACGCCCTGTAATTGCTATACTTTATCACTAAGCGGTAGCGATAGTCGTAGAAGCAATAGATGGCGTAATGACAACGATGCTACGATGGAGATCAAGGTGTCGCGCCGGTGACGATGGTGATCACGACGGTGCTTCGGAGATGGAGATCACAAGCACAAGATGATGATGGCCATATCATATCACTTATATTGATTGCATGTGATGTTTATCCTTTATGCATCTTATCTTGCTTTGATTGACGGTAGCATTTTAAGATGATCTCTCACTAAAATTATCAAGAAGTGTTCTCCCTGAGTATGCACCGTTGCCAAAGTTCGTCGTGCCGAGACACCACATGATGATCGGGTGTGATAAGCTCTACGTCCGTCTACAACGGGTGCAAGCCAGTTTTTGCACACGCAGAATACTCAGGTTAAACTTGACGAGCCTAGCATATGCAGATATGGCCTCAGAACACGGGGACCGAAAGGTCGAGCGTGAATCATATAGTAGATATGATCAACATAATGATGTTCACCATTGAAAACTACTCCATCTCACGTGATGATCGGTTATGGTTTAGTTGATTTGGATCACGTGATCACTTAGATGACTAGAGAGATGTCTGTCTAAGTGGGAGTTCTTAAGTAATATGATTAATTGAACTTAAATTTATCATGAACTTAGTCCTGGTAGTATTTTGCAAATTATGTTGTAGATCAATAGCTCGCGTTGTTGCTTTCATATGTTTGTTTTGATATGTAACTAGAGAAAACTGTGTTGATAAATGTTAGTAGCAATGTTGCGGATTTGATTCGTGATCTGAGGTTAATCCTCATTGCTGCACAGAAGAATTATGTCCTTGATGCACCGCTAGGTGACAGACCTAGTGCAAGAGCAGATGTAGACGTTATGAACGTTTGGCTAGCTCAATATGATGACTACTTGATAGTTTAGTGCACCATGCTTAACGGCTTAGAATCGGGACTTCAAAGACGTTTTGAACGTCATGGACCATATGAGATGTTCCAGGAATTGAAGTTAATATTTCAAGCAAATACCCGAGTTGAGAGATATGAAGTCTCCAACAAGTTCTAAAGCTAAAAGATGGAGGAGAATCGCTCAACTAGTGAGCATGTGCTCAGATTGTCTGGGTACTTCAATCGCTTGAATCAAGTGGGAGTTAATCTTCCAGATAAGATAGTGATTGACAGAATTCTCTAGTCACCATCACTAAGTTACTAGAACTTCGTGATGAACTATACTATGCAAGGGATGACAAAAACGATTCCCAAGCTCTTCGTGATGCTGAAATCAACGAAGGTAGAAATCAAGAAAGAGCATCAAGTGTTGATGGTTAACAAGATCACTAGTTTCAAGAGAAGGGCAAAGGGAAAGAAAGGGAACTTCAAGTGGGAAGACAAGCAAGTTGTCACTCCTGCGAAGAAGCCCAAAGCTGGACCATAGCCTGAAACTGAGTGTTTACACTGCAAAGGAAATGGTCACTGGAAGCGGAAATGCCCTGAATATTTGGTGGATAAGAAGGATGGCAAAGTGAACAAGGGTATATTTGATATACAGATTATTGATGTGTGCCTTACTAGTGTTTATAGTAGCCCCTGAGTATTTGATACTTGTTCGGTTGCTAAGATTAGTAATTCGAAACGGGAGTTGCAGAATAAACAGAGACTAGTTAAGGGTGAAGTGACGATGTTTGTTGGAAGTGGTTCCAAGATTGATATGATCATCATCGCACACTCCCTATACTTTCGGGATTTGTGTTGAACCTAAATAAGTGTTATTTGGTATTTGCGTTGAGCATGAATATGATTTGATCATGTTTATTGCAATACAGTTATTCATTTAAGTTAGAGAACAATTGTTGTTCTGTTTACATGAATAAAACCTTCTATGGTCATACACACCAACGAAAATGGTTTGTTGGATCTCGATCGTAGTAATACACATATTCATAATATTGAGGCCAAAAGATGCAAAGTTAATAATGATAGTGCAACTTATTTGTGGCATTGCCGTTTAGGTCATATTGGTGTAAAGCGCACGAAGAAACTCCATACTGATGGGATTTTGGAATCACTTGATTATGAATCACTTGATGCTTGTGAACCATGCCTCATGGACAAGATGACTAAGACTCCGTTCTCCGGAACAATGGAGCGAGCAACTGACTTATTGGAAATAATACATACCGATGTATGCGATCCGATGAGTGTTGAGGCTCGCGGTGGGTATCGTTATTTTCTGACCTTCACAGATGATTTGAGCAGATATGGGTATATCAACTTGATGAAACATAAGTCTGAAATAGTTGAAAGGTTCAAAGAATTTCAGAGTGAAGTGGAAAATCATCGTAACAAGAAAATAAAGTTTCTGAGATCTGATCGTGGAGATGAATATTTGAGTTACGAGTTTGGTCTTCAATTTAAACAATGTGAAATAGTTTCACAGCTCACGCCACCTGGAACACCACAACGTTATGGTGTGTCCGAACGTCGTAACCGCACATTATTGGATATAGTGCGATCTATGATGTCTCTTACTGATTTACCAATATCGTTTTGGGGTTATGCATTAGAGACAGCTGCATTCACATTAAAAGGGCACCATCTAAATCCGTTGAGACGACAACATATGAACTGTGGTTTAGCAAGAAACCCAAGTTGTCGTTTCTTAAAGTTTGGGGCTGCGATGCTTATGTGAAATTTTTTTCATCCTGATAAGCTCGAACCCAAATCGGAGAAGTGCGTCTTCATAGAATACCCAAAGGAAATAGTTGGGTACACCTTCTATCACAGATCCGAAGGCAAGTTATTCGTTGCTAAAAATGGATCCTTTCTAGAGAAGGAGCTTCTCTCGAAAGAAGTGAGTGGGAGGAAAGTAGAACTTGATGAGGTAACTGTTCCTGCTCCCGAATTGAAAAGTAGTTCATCACAGAAATCAGTTCCAGTGATTGCTACACCAATTAGTGAGGAAGCTAATGATGATGATCATGAAACTTCAGATCAAGTTACTACAGAACCTCGTAGGTCTTCCAGAGTAAGATCCACACCAGAGTGGTGTAGTAATCATGTTATGGAAGTCATGTTACTAGACCATGATGAACCTTCGAACTATGAGGAAGCGATGATGAGCCCAGATTCCGCGATATTGCTCGAGGCCATAAAATCTGAGATATAATCCATGTATGAGAACAAAGTATGGACTTTGATTGACTTGCTCGATGATCAGCAAGCCATGTTAAATAAATGGATCTTCAAGAGGAAGACGGACACTGATAGTAGTGTTACTATCCACTAAGCTCGACTTGTTGCAAAAGGTTTTCAACAAAGTTCAAAGGTGTTGAATACGATGAGATTTTCTCACTCGTATCGATGCTTAAGTCTGTCTGAATCATGTTAGCAATTGCCACATTTTATGAAATCTGGCAAATGGATGTCAAAACTGCATTCCTTAATGGATTTATTAAAGAAGAGTTGTATATGATGCAACTAGAAGGTTTTGTCAATCCTAAAAGGTGCTAACAAAATGTGCAAGCTCCAGCGATCCATCTATGGACTGGTGCAAGCATCTCGGAGTTGGAATATACACTTTGATAAGTTGATCAAAGCATATAATTTTATACAGACTTTTGGAGAAGCCTGTATTTACAAGAAAGTGAGTGGGAGCACTACAGCATTTCTGATAAGTATATGTGAATGACATATTGTTGATCGGAAATAATGTAGAATTATTCTGCAAAGCTTAAATGAGTGTTTTGAAAACAGTTTTTCAAAGCAAGACCTCGGTGAAGCTGCTTACATATTGAGCATCAAGATCTATTGAGATAGATCAAGACGCTTGATAAGATTTTCAATGAGTACACACCTTGGCAAGACTTTGAAATAGTTCAAAATGAAACAGTGAAAGAAAGAGTTCTTGCCTGTGTTGCAAAGGTATGAAATTGAGTAAGACTCAAATCCCGACCACAGCAGAAAATAGAAAGAAGATGAAAAGTCATTTCCTATGCCTCAGTCATAGGTTCTATAAAGTATGCTATGCTATGTACCAGACCTATTGTATACCTTGCTCTGAATTTGGCAAGGGAGTACAATAGTGATCTAGGAGTAGATCACTGGACATTGGTCAAGAATATCCTTAGTAAGGACTAAGGAGATGTTTCTCGATTATGGAGGTGATAAAAGAGTTTTGTTGTAAAAGTTACATCAGTGCAAACTTTTACACTGATCCAGATGACTCTAAGACTCAACCTGGATACATATTGAAAGTGGGAGCAATTAGCAAAAGTAGCTCCGTGCAGAGCATTGTGGACATAAAATATTGCAAAATACATATGGCTCTGAATGTGACAGACCCGTTGACTAAGCTTCTCTCACGAGCAAAACATGATCACACCTTAGTACTCTTTGGGTGTTAATCACATAGCGATGTGAACTAGATTATTGACTCTAGTAAACCCTTTGGATGTAGGTCACATGATGATGTGAACTATGGGTGTTAATCATATACAGATATGAATATTGGTATTAAATCACATGGCGATGTGAACTAGATTATTGACTCTAGTGCAAGTGGGAGACTGAAGGAAATATGCCCTAGAGGCAATAATAAAGTTATTATTTATTTCCTCATATCATGATAAATGTTTATTATTCATGCTAGAATTGAATTAACCGGAAACATAATACATGTGTGAATACATAGACAAAACTATGGTCACTAGTATGCCTCTACTTGACTAGCTCATTAATCAAAGATGGTTGTGTTTCCTGACCATAGACATGTGTTGTCATTTGATTAGTGGGATCACATCATTAGAAGAATGATGTGATTGACATGACCCATTCTGTTAGCCTAGCACTTGATCGTTTAGTATACTGCTATTGCTTTCTTCATGACTTATACAAAGTTCCTGCAACTATGAGATTGTGCAACTCCCGTTTACCGGAAGAACACTTTGTGTGCTGCCAAACGTCACAACGTAACTGGGTGATTATAAAGGTGCTCTACAGGTGTTTCCGAAGGTTCATGTTGAGTTGGCATAATTCGAGATTAGGATTTGTCACTCCGATTGTCGGAGAGGTATCTCTGGGCCCTCTCGGTAATACTCATCATTTAAGCCTTGCAAGCATGTAACTAATGAGTTAGTTATGAGATGACGTATTACAGAACGAGTAAAGAGACTTGCCGGTAACAAGATTGTACTAGGTATTGGATACCGACGATCAAATCTCGGGCAAGTAACATACCGATGACAAAGGGAACAAAGTATGTTGTTATGCGGTTTGACCGATAAAGATCTTCGTAGAATATGTAGGAACCAATATGGGCATCCAGGTCCCGCTATTGGTTATTGACCAGAGACGTGTCTCAGTCATGTCTACATTGTTCTCGAACTGTAGGGTCCGCACGCTTAAGGTTTCGATGACAGTTATATTATGAGTTTATGTATTTTGATGTACCGAAGGTTGTTCGGAGTCCCGGATGTGATCACGGACATGACGAGGAGTCTCGAAATGGTCGAGACATAAAGATTGATATATTGGACGGATATATTTGGACACCGGAAAGGTTCCGGGAGAGTTTGGGAATATACCGAAGCTCCAGGAGGTTACCGGAACCCCCCGGTAAGTATATGGGCCTTATTGGGCCCAAGTGGAAGGAAGGGAGAAGGAGCAAGGGAGGGGGGCGCGCCCCCCCAAGCCCAATCCGAATTGGGGAGGGGGGCCGGCCCCCCCTTTCCTTTCTCCTTCCCCCTCTTCCTTCCTACTACTAGTACTCCTTCCTTTCCCCTCCAACTTGGATTAGGAAAAAGAGGGGAAACCTACTAGGAGTAGGTTTCCTCCTCCTATGGCGCCCTCCCCCTTGGGCTGGCCACCTCCTCCCTCCCTCCTTTATATACGGGGTAGGGGGGCACCCTAGGACACACGAGTTGATCATTGATCGTTCCTTAGCCGTGTGCGGTGCCCCCCTCCACGATATTACACCTCGGTCATATTGTAGCGGTGCTTAGGCGAAGCCCTGCGACAGGAGAACATCAAGATCGTCACCACACCTTCGTGCTGACGGAACTCCCCTCCCCCTCGGCGCCTCTACTGGATTGGAGATCGAGGGTGCGTCATCGAGCTGTACGCGTGTCAAGAACTCGGAGGTGCCGGAGTAACGGTGCTTGGATCGGTCAGACCGGGAGGACGTACGACTACTTCCTCTACGTTGCGTCAACGCTTCCGCTTCGGTCTACGAGGGTACGTAGACAACACTCTCCCCTCGTTGCTATATCATCACCATGATCTTGCATATGCGTAGGAAAATTTTTGAAATTACTACGTTCCCCAACAAAGCCCAGTCAGCCTCGGCGGTGGCGGCGGGGCCTTCCTTCCCCTGCTCGCTAGGGCCGACGCGGGTTGGGGTCAGCCGGCGGCGGCGTGGCGCTGGCCGAGGGCATGACGGTGCAGCGGCGGGCGGCGGTGGCGGGGCCGGTGCCTGCCGGCGGCGCGTTGGGCTCGGTGCTGCTCTGTTCCGCGTGGTTGCGCCTGGCGCGGTGGAGGCGGCCACTGGTGGAGCGCGTCGGCCCCCCTTGGCGGGTGGCTAATGCAGATGCGGGGAGCGCCGCTCCTGGCCATGTGGGCGGCGGATCGGCGGCGAGCGTGGCTGGCTCCCGGGGCTTACCCGTTTGCCCTTGGAGCAGATCTGGCAATGGTGCTTCCACTCGGGTGATGGATTGGGAATACCCCTTGGCTGTTTGTTGCGGCCACGATGTCGGCGACGCTCTAGCGTCGTTCCCCTTCTTGAAGGCGGCTTCGCAATCCCCCCCCCCCCCTCGCCCTCCCTTCCTCGTCCCGGGTGAAAGCCCCAAATCTCCGGATTGGGTGGTGATGGCGCTCCAGCGTCGTTTTTCTTCTTGAAGACACCACCTTGGAGCGGCGGAGTGGTGGTCGAGGCTTTGGCACGGGAGGTGGCTGCTGGATTTCGTCAATGGTGTCCATGCTCGGCCACTTGCGGTTGAAGTTGGCGCCGGCGCGCAGCGTTGGCAATGCTCAGTGGTGTTGCTGCCTGGTGCGGTAGTCGTGCTTGTCGTCCCCTCTCGGCAACCTGTTGATCCTGGTCATGCGAGCTCAGGGGTGAGCGACTTTTCCTGCCGACGGCGTAGTGTCCTCCGATCCAAGACTAGAGGGCAGGGGGCTCTCTTCGGAGGTAGAGACGGATGGCGGACCGGATAGCTTGGCTCAAGGGGGATGACGGAGCGTGATAATCCTCCAGCAGCGGGATCTACCTCGGCTCAGTCGCGGCGTGTGTTGGCCGCTGTTCGCCGAGGGCTTCGATGTTCAAGCTTGTGCTTGGTGCATTCGAGTCTTGTTAGTGGCTCCTTTGGTATCCTATATCTTTGTCGTTTATGGTTTTTTCTTCCTTTCTTCTTCTTTTTATTTGGGCTTGATGTGTTGCTCGCACCAGCATTGCGATGTGTCAATGGTGGTTTGCTTTGGAATACAAAGCGGGGGGGAAACCCTTTTTCGGCAAAGTCGGTATGCTGCTAATTACAGGTTTACATCACATTAAAAGTTAGTAACAACACTAATAAAATAGCTCAAGAATTGATCATTGAAATAGTGACCTGCAAAAGCAAGGAGCAGCTGCCAATATCCCAAACTTTAAATGCTTTGTGTGCTATCCTTTCGCGTGAACCAACTTCCCATATCCCGATGTCACCAACATTTGTTCCAACTGTTTTACAACAGAACATTAAATACATAATATGCACTAACAAAGTAAAAATTCAAGAACCAAGCAAAGTGTTTGAAGCATGTACCTAGAAGAATAGTTTGTTGAACAGGATGGAAATCCAGGCTCATAACACTAGAACCTTGATTGAGTGTGCAAACTACTTGTTTGGGGAGGTCTTCTTGACTGTAAACATTGGGAGGATGGCTTGCACTAGAGAACACCTAACATAGTTTTTTTAAGGCTTCATCAACCTATTTTTAGAAATAAAACTATAAACCAAAAATCCTGGAAACTTTTATGTGGACTTGGAATGGTCCAGGGTTGCTACATAAAAAGTTTCAAGTCATTTGGTGCTGTTTTGAATTTTCAAACAATTCAAAAACAGGAGCAAATGTTTAAAACAGAGAATAAAAGAGAGGGAACTGTACCTATTGGGCCGGCCCAGTAGCAGCAGCCAGCCAGCCGGCCCAGCCCATTTCCGTTCTCCTACCTCTCGCCCACCCTGCGTGCCGGCCATCACGCGTGCACGCCATGGCCGCTAGATGATCGACGCGCCGCCGGCACAGTGCCACGGGAGAGGATAAGACCGGGCCGGACGCCTCTCTCCCTCACCCTCATCCTTACCCCCTTGCTCTCGATCTCACTCCCATGGCAACGCTCGAGCCCGTAGTCACCGCCGCCCTCACCACCACCGTGGCCACCGCCGTCCTCATCACTTGAGGTCGTGCCCGTTCGCTCCGCCGCGTGCCAACTCCATGGAAGGAATCACCAGGAACCGCAACAATTCGTCGCCTCGGCCTCTTCTTCTCCGACCCCGGCCGCCACTCGCCCTCACCCAATCCGTCGTCTCCCGAGCACCCCAGCTTCCCCGAGCGCTGCATCGAGTTTGTGGTGAGACGGCAAACATTTCCCCCGTTTCCTGAGCTTCCTCACGTCCCCTAGACCTAGTCCCCATGAGCGCCGCCGCACGGCTCCGCTGTGTGCCCTCGCCGGCGTCACTCCGGTGACCATAAGGTCCCACTCCACCTCGCACACACTCAGCCTAGCCTCGGATACGCAACGCGCATGCGCACAGCCCCTGGTCGCCACTGCCGTGCGTTTCCGTGGCTTCACCGCCGCGCGCGCGTTGCTGGCGTTCGAACCCTGGCCGTGTCACTGACGTGTGGGCCCCAGGCCATTAGGTTAGGACTAATCCCGTTTAGCGCTAACCTCCTTCTAACAGCCCACTACCAGTGCCCCCACCCAGTTAACCCCTAATTACCTCTTTAAGTGGGCTATAGAGGCTGACATGTGGGCCCTGTGCAATGTCCCTCCCAGAACAGGCCGCAGCCATGGGAGGAAGAAGGTGTTGTGGTTGTGGAGCAGGAGGTGCTTCTTCCTCAAGCTTTGGAATGTCAAGCATCTCGTAGGAAGGTACCTGTTTTGGTTTCGAAAATGAAATTGGACAGCCATGAGAAGAAGGCAGAAAAAGGTTGTTGTGAAATAATTACAGTTCTGTGGAATGAAAGCTATGTTAAACGCATTAGAAAATGGTGCAGCCAAAGTGTCATGAGTATAGTCTCATCTCTGCGGGCAGCAGACTGGTCAGCCTCGACCGCCCGTGCTGTGGTGCGACAACCTCGGTGCCACCTACCTCACTGTGAATCCTCTGTTCCATGCCCGCACGAAGCCCATCGAAGTCGATTTCCACTTCGTCCGCGACAAAGTTGCACTTGGTGCTTTTGGAGGTACGCTTTGTTTCATCAAGAGATCAAGTGGCCGACGCGTTAACTAAGCTGGCTACGAAGCTTATGCTCGAGAGATTAAAGCGAAACCCGGGAGCATACAGCTAAGATTGACGGAGAATGTGAAAGTGTGTGTAGTATAGCCCATGCATAGCATATCTGGTAGCACCAATGAGTGTAATTGTTATTATATACGTAGGATCTTTGCTTATCTAACTAATCACCATGTAATCCTCTGTCAATCTGCTGGTGGCTTGCGAATCATTCCACCTTCGGAATATATACGTGGTCACATGGGTGTGTATCCCCATCAACCGAAACCATAATCTTGACTCAAATGTGAGTGCTAAATAACAATGATGCATCTCAAAGTATGTGACCCTGCTAAATATAGCAGCTACCGGATCTTAGCGACTCCTAAACTGTCACCAGTGGATAACCAGTCCAGATTGTTTCACGATGGACATCTCATATTTCCAGAAGATAAAGAAAACTAATGGCACTAAGGAAACAGAAAGAAGTGGGGAGGGGGGAATGCCAATGTACAATCAGTTCATTAGTTCATCATAGCATATCACTGTCCAGAAGAGAATAAGACTACTGCTTATATTGTGGTATTAAATTAATCAAAAAATCAATTTGATCTGGACGTCTATTAATTTGGCACTCACCACAGCCAAAGATCATTTGCGCTGGAGGCTGGCCACTAATTGAATAGGCAAACTTTGCAAAGTTAGTATTCTGACAGCTCACCTCACAGGTTTTGTCACTTGTTTCTTGTGACTCGCTGGTGTCAAAAATCACATCCAAATTTACCTCATCAACCAAGTTGTCCGCCTCATTAATGAACATATTTGTAGTTATATCCTCAACTGCAAGGCAATCGTTCACTTTTGTGCTCCACACAATAAGTTCATTGGAACGATGCATATATCCCGGTGCCTTGCCCTGCAGCTGCATTGTTATTTCAACATTACAGTTGGATTGTGGCAGCATAATCCCTTTCTGAGGCTGTGCGCAGTATGGCAGGGGGCTCGTATTTTCGACGTTGAAGGCAATGTAAGAGTCCGTCTCATTGGTTAACTTAAGTGTGCACGACATCTGTTTGTTACGCTCAAAAGGAAAATGTAGTTGGAATGGCTCAATTCCAAGCATATCATCTTCCGAGTAAGGGCCTATCTGCAATAAAAGAGCAGGAGTACATAAAAAGAAAGAAACAACTGGGGTAAGTAGTCCAAAGTTGACTAATAAGGCCCATGGAGCATACGAGCTTACCTGTCCAAATGTATGTTCATAGGCATTGCTGATTTTTCCATTAGCACCTTCAATTTCTCTTATAACATGTATGATATGCCATATATAAGGTCGTTTGGATGGGTCGATTTCCTGGCAGAATAACCCAATTTCAAGGCATTTTGCAACTTGTTGGTAAACCAATGGTGTTTCCTTGCCTGTTTTCTTCCATCTATGCCTCCATCTCCTAAGTACCTGCCATTCCACGAAATGTGACATAGAATAAGTCGAAATGTTTGACAAAAACTCAAGTATCAGGATGATGTCACATAAACCAGCTTGGACACATCTTGCTACACAAAATTAGACGAGCCGATGGATGTAAAAAGAGAGATGAGAAGGTTTTGATTCCCAATCTAATCAATCACTCCTAGATCTTTTCCCGAACAATGTAACCAAATATGCCATCTAATACCTCAAACAATGTAACATGTATGCAAGGCACAAAGTTAGGGTATTTCTCATATGTATGGCGAGATAACACACACTTACATTGTTATTATCACTGCGGATTTCCTTTTCTCCTGTCACTAATTCGATGATTATAATGCCCAAACTGTACATGTCTGATTTGAATGACATCTTTCCCTTATGTAGGTATTCTGGAGCACAGTATCCTCTGCATAAAAGGACGGTATTTTAATGCATTATAGCATCAGAAAATGTGAGTGTAAATGCAAAAGAACAAGTTCCTTTGATGCATAGCTTACAGTGATCCATGACGTTCTTCACTCATGGTTTTTGACTTCTCATCAAGTCTCGATAAACCAAAATCTGTGATTTTCGGCACCATATCATTGTCTAGTAGTATGTTGTCGGGTTTCAGATCCATATGATATATCTGCTTTTCCTTGTGCAGATGATGCAAACCTTCGCAGATGCCTCTAATTATTTTATAACGTGTATTCCATTCAAGTCCCCTTAATTCATCTGAATAATAGAAAAAGTAGCAGTGAGAATGAAAGTTTCCAGCAATTGATTTTTTAAGGAAGTTTCCAACAGTTGATTTATTTTATAACAATTGATTTATGCAAGGTATATACTGAACAATAAGTGACATCAACATATGTGTTCTAGTCTACACCTCCTTGATTGTAAATAAAACGCGTCAACATAAAATGAACCGAAAAAGATAAGGATGCAACAACGTACCAGTAATATATTTTTGCAGGCTTCCATTGCTGATATACTCAAAACAGAGTAATCTTTCTCGTACCTCGGCGTAAATATGTTCTTTCGATCCTCCGGTTGGTATGGCTATCTTGTCTGTGCTAGCACAAAAGCCAAGAAACCGTACGACATTTTTATGTTCAATGTTCAACATGCTGTCAACTTCTCGATAAAAAAAAGGTCTCATTGATGGTATAGCAGTTCCTTATCCTCTTTACAGCAACATTCCCATTTGGGAGCACTCCCTGTTTAATTTCTCTTGTGAGCATTTAAAGAATATCTAGCTGAATTTGAAGGTGCTATGCAATAAAGAGATGAAGTGAGTAACACAATACTCGCGGCACCACATATTTGGGGCTCCCTGACCAACTAATGCACGCGAGCAGGCTTGTGCCATAAAACGCGAGACACAGAATTGCCTTTTTTTATGGTACAAGAATCTGCCTGATTGACTGACTTCAATATATACGCAGAGTACCCCAAAAACTAAGGAGTATCTTGGAAATATATGTAACAGGTATATATACTGTGATTTTAACTACTGAGGCTCAAGTCAATATAAGAATTTCAAGGATGATATTAGATGCTGATATATGCGTAATTTCTGTTAAGATAATTTACCTTATAAACTGTTGCGAATCCACCATGGCCAATTTCTTGATCATATGAGAAATTTTCTGTGATAAACTGTTGGCTTCTCTCTTCCATCAAGTATACGCTGCAGGACCTCAAGATCCATGTATCTGCCTGCAGTCCATTTCAGAATATGCACTTTCAACACTATCAAAAAAAAGTTTGTTCCTACTAGAGCACCATTCAATGGAGAACTGATGCTTGACTAGATCGCTAGTACCTTTCTATAGCAGCATATGGTAGTTGTACAAGAAAGTTGTCTCCAGTAAATCACTGAAGCACCAACAAATATTTAGCATACACCAGAACTGATACACATTGTCCAATGATGTAATAAAACCCTGCATTAAATGCAAAATAAGAGAAAATTATTGTAAGATTTGTACTAAAGTCGACAGACACATGACATAATGCTTGTAAAGTTGAGATAACAATATGGCTACAGTGTTTAAAATGCACAGCTCAAGAAGACCCCAAAGAAAACACTACTCTACTTAATTTGCAGCATGTGGAAGCTCCCAGGGATTAATTAATCATGCATATATTTTGCAGAGCCTGCCCTGCCCCAAACTAACTAGCTGGCTGCCTGTCCAAAAATGGCAGACAAGGGCTCGGCCCGTCCGGAAGCAGCGACATTATGGTGCAGCAGCAGCAGCGACAGGCTTCGGCGTCGGCGATCTGGATGCACCGTCGCCTGCTGAAACGCGCACACGCACGGGCAGAAGGAAGAAACCGGTCTTGCCGCTTGGCCGGGGCATAAGTTAGTGACGAAGAAAGAAGCAGAGTACGCCGTGAAGACCATCAGAAGAAGCAGAGTACGCTTTAGTGGTCAGATCTGGAGGAATGGCGCAGAGCCGGGGCATAAGTTGCTGAGGAAGAAACAAGCAGAATATCATTAGAAGGACCGAAGTAAAGGCAGCGAGCAGCCTAGTGCGTGGAAATGGCCACGGATTAGACACTTGAGGAGTCAGATCTGGAGGGATGGCGCCAAGTGGTGGAGGGAAATGCAAAGCAGGGGAGATTAATGAATAAGGGGGGAAATATGACATGATTAGTGTCTGGGATTTTGTATGCCTATCCACTTTATTCGTGTCTGGGATTGACACTGGCAGGTTGCCCTGTACCCCTATTCATATTCAAGCTCTCAAATATGTAATGAGCCTCAAATATCAAATAATATTGAGTGTTGCTGTTAGGTATGAATGAGTTGTTTCCATCAAATGCTGATGCACGTTTCCATTCCTTCTGCTTATCAGTTACCATATCCATCCTGCCCTATCATGTTAGCATTGATATTTTAGTTATTATTTTGAAGATAGTTTGTAGTATACAATTTTTTTGTATACTTATTCTCGTCTAATAAAAGGTTAGTAGCAACATCTTGTTGAAGAACAACTATAGTAAAAGTGTTTTCCCATGCCTTTAGAATATATATTTATATACTATTATCCTTAGTCTATCCCTTTATTGTGACTCTTGAGAATGCTACGTATACTTCTCTAGGTGTAAACACATGTTTGGGCAGAGAAAGGTTTAATGTTTTGATCTACATGTCTTCCCCTTATTTATTTTTGTCATTGTAGGATTGAACTAATAAACTCACCAAGGCAGTTTTTGGTAGTGATTAACCTTCCAATTTATGTTTTTGTACCACCCTGTATGCTGGCTGCTCTTGAAATTCACTCGATTGACTTATGGCCAAGTTACAAAATGATGATAGTAAGTTATGAAGGTCAAATACAAAGGTGTAGTGTTAATTTGTTTATGCTACCTCTACTTTTTTCTAGTCTTTGGGCTGACAGTGGCAGTTTTAGGCCCCCCTACACGTATTAATTTTCAACAAACACCCGAAGACATATCTAGATTTAATTATTGAATAAGAAAACATGTTTGATTGCATTCTACATATAAAACATAATAGTCTCCGGATGCTCTCACTATTGGTTGCACAATATAAAAAGCTTGAGGACACATATACCAGATAATATAGAATTTTCAATGTTTGAACCCAATGAACTATTTCCATCAATTGTTTCCTTGAGAGTTATTGGTATATATATGTCTGCTATTCTAATGACATGCAAGGAACCTAATCAAATTGCATCCGCCTCATGCCTACAAGGCGCGTACTCGGTGGCACCCTCCATATACATCTACTGCCGCGGGATCCAAAACCTCTAGATGTGCCTACTCCGGCGGCAACAACCTTGCGGCCAAGATTGAGGAAGTTGGTGGATCGGAGGCAACAGCATGGCAGCTAGTGGATTGGAGGCTCGGACATGGAGTAAGAGTATTGGCTGGGAGAAGAGTTATTCTTTACCCTGGAGAAGGAGATTTGGAATTGATGCCTTGAACATAGTTTTTTCTTTCTACATAAAGAGATTGGGAGTTGATAGTTTTTCTTTGTAGCTAGGCGACGACAAAGCGACCTCAGATCCCATAGCAATACCGGCAGTGTTGGTGCAAAGACTCATTGTGACGGCTGCTATGTGAGGTCGAGGACATTAGAGACAGTGGTTGCATGTTTTTTGTTTTCTGAGGGACGGTGGCTGCGATCTTTATTCTAAGGTTAAGTCACAAGTATAGTTTAGGGTAGACGTAGTTTTTTTTTTTTTGCTTATAAAGGAAGGTTTTCACGTAATGCTTTTCTTTAACTGCATGTATTATTATTTTTTGAATTTTAGGATTGAGCCGAACGTCCAGGCTAAGGATAGCTGCAGTGTTTTTTAGATGGAGCGGTCTTAGATCTAACCCCTTAGTTACTTCTTTTCAGTGATGTGTCCACCAAATCAACGTCAAAATATTTCTAATTATTGTAGTAATTTCTAGCTTATTTATCTTTTTTATTAACACATCAAATACCCTTTTTATATATAATATAATAGATGTACAATCTAGTCTATATGCGGT
The DNA here is from genome assembly GCA_963921465.1 of Triticum timopheevii. Classification (NCBI taxonomy): domain Eukaryota; kingdom Viridiplantae; phylum Streptophyta; class Magnoliopsida; order Poales; family Poaceae; genus Triticum; species Triticum timopheevii. The sequence goes on along the minus strand of OY997274.1, from coordinate 656,479,099 downwards.
GGCCAGTTTGAACTCAGCTTGTACGTGAACCTATTTTATATTTGCTCTGGACAAAACTTATGTCGTTTGTTTTTTTACGTAATTTTCTGTTTATTCCTCTCTCTTTTCTTAATGGACATGCCATTGGCTGTGTACGTGACGGTTTATTTCAATGCGTAGGCAAGATTGAGCGGCATGTGTACATTAAGGATAACTGCATTTTTTTTATTTTCAGTTTTTTCCTTAATGGACGTGCCATTGGCTGTGTACGTCACATTTATTTCCATACGTAGGCAAGATTGGGCCGCATGTGTACGTTAAGGATAACTGCATTTTTTTCTTTTTCAGTTTTTTGTAGAGATGGGGCCATCTTAGATCTAATCCACTAATTATGCCTTTTAAGTTATGGGTCCACCAAATCAACGACCAGATGTTTCTAATTATTGTGGTAATTTCTAGCCTATTTATCTTTTTTCTGATTAACCCATCAAGCGCTTTTATATATAAATAAATAGATAGATACCAGCACAGTACTGGTTAGCGTAAAAGCTAATTATAAAGGGAACCGCTAGGCGCCGGCGCGCCGGCCGAACATTTCAGCCGGTCCAGCGCCAACCGTTCGATCTGACTAACACGGAGGCTACGGAACCGCTCGATCTCTGCTTGTGATCAGGCGAGCTCGCATGGACTGGGTCATCGTCTTCCTCACCCTTGCGAATCCCCCACTCCTCCTCCCCCGCCCGACTCACTACCCACCCACCTGCGCGCTGCCGCACCTCCTCCCCTGCAGCCAGCTCGCCGCCTCGCCGTAGTCGCCGCCGGTCGCCGCCCTCGCCGTTGGTCGCCGCCCTCACCTATGTCGCCTTTGTCGTTTCTCATCTCTGTGGATGCAGCAACATGCGCCCATGGTTGCAGCCTTGTAATCCGGTGGCACTGCTTGCAACCCTAGTGCACGACGACCACACTCCGGTGCCGACTGTTCGCCGGACACAGCACCCCGACGGCGAGCTCACAAAAAAAGTTGCATCTCTCCTCGGGTTGCTGCCGGTAGTAGCAAAATTGTCCATCTGTCAAAGCAAGAACAAGTACCGGTTGAAGCTTTTCGCACATACGATTCAAGCTTTCTCTGTCAAACGGTTGCAACTTTTTAAATTCTGCAGAGTCTGGTTGTAGCTAATCCATGAACAGATGTAGCAAGAATGTCGCCGCCGTCGTCGCACGTCACATCTAAGCTGTGAAGCATGTAGCAAATAATGACGCCGGTAGTAACAAAAACCGACAACGGTTGCAGCAAAATATCATCGCCGCTGTCCCGAGTCGCAGCTAATTGATCTGTACATGGTTGTAGCAAAAAAGCTCGCCGGTGGTAGCTTCGACCATAGCCGGTTGCAGCAAAAAAAAATCGTAGCCGCCGTCGAGGTTGCATCATCATCATGAAGGATGTAGCAAATGCCGGTGGTAGCAATTGCAAACATCGGTAGTAGCAAAAACTTATGCGGTTGCAGTAATACTATGTCGCCGCCGTCGCGGGTCATGCCCTCGCCGAATTTGCTTGTAGCAAATTCTGCCATGGGTCGCAGCTCCTTCATCGCCTGGTTCCAGCACCTCACACCAACGGTCGCAACACCCCCCCCCCCCCCCCCCACCGCGACTTCAGTTGAATCAGTTTCAAGCCGGGCCGCGCACCAGTGTCGTCCGAGCTCATCGTTTGTAGCGGTCATGGTTGCACTTGCACGCAGACGTTTTCCGCCCTGCACTGTCAACGAATGGACCATGGATGCACAAGTGTGTGTGCCTAGGGATGGAGCAGTTTGGGGGAGGGTCCTCTAGCGGTGAGCGGAGCTAGGGCCGACGAGGGCCATGGCGGAGGAGCGCGAGCAGCTGCTTGCGGTGAGGAAGACGAAGGCTGTGGTGGGGAGACGAAGGAAGTTCCTGGATGGATAATAAAGTGGTTGTGGGCCCGTAAGAAAAGGGTTGGTTGGCTATGCGCAAGAGTGGGCGACGCCAGGCTGGCGTGTGACGGATCCGCGTGCGACCGGCCGAGTGCTTCGGCCAGCGCACCGGCTCTAAACGTTTCCCAATTATAAATGCATTTTTAGGCCTCAAGTGTAAAAGCTAATTATTTTTACATCTATATTATTTATTGCAGATGCTCTTGAGTACTACTCCTACTATGTCAAAAAAACAAGTCAGAGTATTGGAGTGCGGTTTGGTCCTGAGCCCGGGCTTGAACAGCAAGGCCGTAAAAATTGGAAAAGGAATTAAAAAAATCTAAAACTTTTTGTGATGCAACATGCTAAATTGTGTGATGTTCGTGCAAAACTTCATATGGCAAAAAAGAAAAATGGGGCTGTGAGAAACATTTGAAAACAACACTGTTCATACATGGTTTTGTTTTTTTCTTGGCCGCGCGTTCCCCAATGTGCAAACTTCATGAAATTTTACAGGAACATAACGCACATGTGCATCTTGCTTGTATTTTTTATTTGTTTTCTATTTTTAATCACGTCACGCACCAAAGCGGATTATCGAGAGTATTTGAGTCTAGCCGTGCGGCTATATATCAGAAAATTGAGAAATAAAGGGAAAATCAAGAGGGCACCATACAAGTCCTTGGCTAAAAGTTCTTGATCCACTAGTAGAAAACCACCCATTAGTCCCGGTTCGTAAGGGCCTTTAGTCCCGGTTCGGGAACCGGGACTAATGGGTCGTTACTAATACCTCAACCCATTAGTCCCGGTTCAAACACGAACCGGGACCAATGTGCCTCCACGTGGCCCTGTGCGCCGAGCCCAGTCAGGGGGCCTTTGGTCCCGGTTGGTGGCTCCAACCGGGACCAAAAGGCATCCACGTGTCTGCATTCCAGTGGCTAGGTTTTTTGTTTTTTTTTGAAAGGAGGGGGGTTGGGGGGTTTTGGGGGGTTAATTTAGGTGTTTCGTATATTGTGTTAGCTAGCTAATTAATAGAGAGAAGTGTCCTCTCTTATGTCCGTGCTTGCTCGACGCCACGTAGTATATATACATAAGTGATCGAGAGAACCATTCAGTACAGAAGTTCGTCATGCATACCGAGAGAAGTGATCGATCGACATCTCCTTCTCCGAGAGATTGGTCGAACAACAAGTTTTACTGGCTACATACATGTACAATCTATATAAGATCTCTTAATTACAAACCACTAGCATTTGAATTGAAGTTTCACATGGTATTCTCCGGCTTTACTGATGACGTGTTCAAGAAAGAATCCCGCCAATTCCTCTTGAATTGCTTTAATGCGATCTGGTGGTAGGAGTTCATCCCGCATCTGTCACGTCTAATTAATTTGAAGAAGGGGGTTAATTAATACATATATATGAATGAAACTCAACAGAAATGATGGTGTAATAAAATGAAATTGTGAATATTATTGCTTACGCACTTCATATTGTCTTCTAGAGTAGCCCCGGTTGTTTTTCAAAGTCGCGTTGTGGATGAACTCGCACACGTAGTATCCACAGAAATCATTCCCTTCCTCCTGCCACAAGCACTTTACGAGAAATAGAGGTCAATCAAACTGATAATGAAGCATTATATAAATGGCATTGATGAAAGTATAGCTATAGAATCAACGGGAGATGCGCGCCAGTAGTACTTACTTTCGGGTATGTATATCGCAGCTCTTTCGGCAGTCCTGGAGCTTGTGCGGTGAACTGTTTCCAAACCCTGCAAGACAAAGAAAATATTGTTATTACTTGAGATATCAGGAAATGAACAAAAATTTGCCGATATGGTGCGATAATGATCGATTGAACTTACTTGCTGAGCATTTCAGTCATGTCCGCATAGGTGCTGGGATCTTTCCGTCTGGAGTCTAAGACGGTTACTAGTCCACGCTCAAGCTAAATCTCCAGAAGAATATAGTGGTACCTGCACGCATGCATAACTCATCAATTACATTAACCTCGCTCGAGTAATAAGGAAAACCGAATATGCACACGACAGTAACACTCACGGGCCGTGGTAAGGAAAGAGTATGGTATCTTTGTTTTGATTTTTGATCAATGATTGTAGCAAGTTGTCCTCGGCTTCTTTGGCGCGCTTTTCAACCAGAAAAACATCTATGATATTTGTGTTAATGAACCCAATATCATAGATTTCATTTTTTTTTGCACTCGACGATCTTTAATCTGCATAATATATTGAGAATAATTAATTATAAATACATGCAATGAAAGAGCCGAGCTATATATACAGACTAATGACAGAAATAGTACTTACAGGTAGTAGCAAAAGACCATTAATTTATCGAGGGCCTTTTGATTGAAGAACTCGAAGAACTCCTCAAATGGAATAGACAACAAATCATTTGAAATGAGGTCATGCTCCTCTTTAATTTTCAGATACAAAGTGTTCGTCCCCTCAGACTCTCTGCAGATTTTCATGTACCAACTATGGAATCTTCGCGTCATTGTTGTCAGAGACTTTTCATCTTTGACGAGAGGCTTCCCGTACTCGTATCTGAATAAGTCCACCTCCATGAAATCAGGAAGTGCATCGTCAGGCAGGTAATCTCCAAGATTGCCATAACCGGCCACCGTCCCCGGAGGATTAGACACATTGAGCGGGGGGCACGATTGCTGTGCTTGTTCGCCGAGCTGGGCAATTTTTTTCCCCTTTGCTCATTGTTCTTTTGACCTTTTATCACTGACAGTAGTTCCCGACCGCTTGGCTTGGAGACATGTCTGTTCAGTAATGCGCTCATAGTTGGTTCTCGGCGGAGACTTTGGTGGTTTCCTCAGGGCATCGAGAGTGCGCTTTGCTTTCACCGGATCTACCTTCTCCTCCGGAGGTGGATGTATCTTTGCTTTCACCCCTTCAAAGAACTCCTTCACGTGGGTCTGCACGATCGTATCGGTTTCCTCCTTGGTCCTCTCGTACGGTAACTTCTCTACAGGCTTTAGAGGTGGACCGTATCTGTATTGCCTCATAGTAAACAAATTTTTAAACATTACATACACATAGCCACATACATACACATATACATTATATATATATATATATATATATATATATATATATACATATATATATATATATATATAAACAAAAAAACTAAACTAATAAAAATGAAAAAAAACAGAGCCGCATATATATATATATAGCCACATATATACATACACATGTATATATATATATACATTGAACAAAAAAAATAAAACTAATAAAAATGAAAGAAAAAAAAGAGCCGGTGCGGCGCGGCGGCTCACAGCGGTGGCGGCGCGCGGGGGCGGGCGATGGCGACGGGACGCGGGGCGCGGGGCGCGGGGGCGGGCAACGGCGACGGGGCGCGGGGGCGCGCGGGCGGCGGCGACGCGGCGGAGCCTGGCGGCGACGACGGCGAGCGCGGGCTCGGGGAGGACGGCGACGACGACGGGCGCGGGCGACGGCGACGGCGACAGCGACGGCGGGGGCGGCGGGCGGCGTCGGGGCAGCCAGGCGGCGTCGATGTGTTCGGCGTCGTCGGGGGGGGGGGGGGGCAACTGGTGGCGATGAACTGCAAAACTGCGAAGTGCTACTTATATACAAGGAGCATTGGTCCCGGTTGGTGGCACCAACCGGGACTAATGCCCCCTTTAGTCCCGGTTGGTGCCACCAACCGGGACCAAAGGCCTCTTTTTCGGCAGCCCAAAGGGCGGGAAGCTGCGGCCTTTGGTCCTGGTTGGTGGCTCCAACCGGGACTAAAGCCCCCCCCCCCCCTTTAGTCCCGGTTGGTGCCTGGTTGGTGGCTCCAACCGGGACTAAAGCCCCCCCCCTTAGTCCCGGTTGGTGCCACCAACCGGGACCAAAGGCCCCTGCGCTGCCCGCATCGGGGCCAAAGTTTAGTCCCACCTCGCTAGTTGAGAGGGGAGCGCAGTGGTTTATAAGCCCCACTGCCGCTCCCCTCTTGAACTCCTTCCTACTGCAGGCTTATGGGCCTACTTGCTACTGCTTTGCCTGTTGGGCCTTCTGGGCCTTCTGCGGGCCTGAATCCTGGCCCAAATTAGGGATACAAGTCGTATTCAGGCCGTGGGGGCCCAGTAGGTGGCACTTTTTTTTTCTTGCTTTATTTATTTTATTTTGTTTCTACTTACAACAAAATACTTATTGTTGTTTTTTTGTTTTGTTTTCTGCATTATTTATTTTCTTTTGTTTTTTGCTTTACTTTTTAATTCTTTTTGCTTCTAGTTTTAGGAAAATTATAAACTTTCTGTTAGTGCCATTACTTTTCAAATTTGAAAACACTTTTTTTTTGTTTTCTTTCTTGCTTTATTTATTTTATTTTGTTTCTACTTACAACAAAATACTTATTGTTGTTTTTTTTGTTTTGTTTTCTGCATTATTTATTTTCTTTTGTTTTTTGCTTTATTTTTTAATTCTTTTTGCTTTTAGTTTTAGGAAAATTACAAACTTTCTGTTAGTGCCATTACTTTTCAAATTTGAAAACACTTTTTTTTGTTTTCTTTCTTGCTTGTTTTATTTTGTTTCTACTTACAACAAAATACTTATTGTTGCTATTTTTAATTATTACGAGGGCCGAACCATAAGACATTAAAGCATTTCAAATGAACTCTGAAAAAGTTGAAAGTTGGCATGGTATCAGAAATTGACCCACACATAGCATGTGCATGTACAAAACGAACAATGGTATCATACTCGTCAGTTACAAAGTTGGCATGGTATATATCATCATAATAGTTGCGGGAGAAAGTCTTCACTTTTTCTTCGCTTGTGTCATTTGCTTATTGAGCCGTAACCATGGATAATCTTCATCGTTTATCAGGATGCTGGGGTCAGCCTTGACTTTAAAGGGAGGAATTTCATGAAACTTTTCATAATCTTCAGACATGTCTGTCTTGTCCTCCACTCCCACGATGTCCCTTTTTCCTGAAAGAACTATGTGGCACTTTGGCTCATCGTATGATGTATTTGCTTCCTTATCTTTTCTCTTTCTCGGTCTACTGGACATGTCCTTCACATAGATAACCTGTGCCACATCATTGGCTAGGACGAACGGTTCATCAGTGTAACCAAGATTTTTCAGATCCACTGTTGTCATTCCGTACTGTGGGTCTACCTGTACCCCGCCTCCTGACAGATTGACCCATTTGCACTTAAACAAAGGGACCTTAAAATCATGTCTGTAGTCAAGTTCCCATATGTGCACTATGTAACCATAATATGTGTCCTTTCCCCTCTCGGTTGTTGCATCAAAGCGGACACCGCTGTTTTGGTTGGTGCTCTTTTGATCTTGGTCAATCGTGTAAAATGTATTCCCATTTATCTCGTATCCTTTCCAAATCAATACAGTCAAAGATGGTCCCCTGGATAACAAGTACAGCTCCTCACAAACAGTGCTGTCACCTCTGATACGTGCTTCCAACCAACTGCTGAAAATCCTGATGTGTTCACATGTAATCCAGTCGTCTCACTGCTCCGGGTGTTTGAAGCGCAGATTGTTCTTGTGTTCATCGACATACGGGGTCACCAAGGTAGAGTTCTGTAGAACTGTGTAGTGGGCTTGAGACCAAGAATATCCGTCCCTGCATATTATTGAGTCCTTTCCAAGTGTGCCTTTTCCAGTCAGTCTCCCCTCATACCGTGATTTAGGGAGACCTATCTTCTTAAGGCCAGGAATGAAGTCAACACAAAACCCGATGACATCCTCTGTTTGATGGCCCATGGAGATGCTTCCTTTTGGCCTAGCGCGGTTACGGACATATTTCTTTAGGACTCCCATGAACTTCTCAAAGGGGTACATATTGTGTAGAAATACGGGGCCCAGAATGACAATCTCGTCAACTAGATGAACTAGAACGTGCGTCATGATATTGAAGAAGGATGGTGGGAACACCAGCTCGAAACTGACAAGACATTGCACCACATCACTCCTTAGCCTTGGTATGGTTTCTGGATCGATCACCTTCTGAGATATTGCATTGAGGAATGCACATAGCTTCACAATGGCTAATCGGACGTTTTCCGGTAGAAGCCCCCTCAATGCAACCGGAAGCAGTTGCGTCATAATCACGTGGCAATCATGAGACTTTAGGTTCTGAAAATTTTTCTCTGCCATATTTATTATTCCTTTTATATTCGACGAGAAGCCAGTCGGGACCTTCATACTAAGCAGGCATTCAAAGAAGATTTCCTTCTCTTCTTTGGTAAGAGCATAGCTGGCAGGACCTTCATACTGCTTTGGAGGCATGCCGTCTTTTTCATGCAAACGTTGCAGGTCCTCTCGTGCCTCAGCTGTATCTTTTGTCTTCCCATACACGCCCAAGAAGCCTAGCAGGTTCATGCAAAGGTTCTTCGTCACGTGCATCACGTTGATCGAAGAGCGGACCTCTAGGTCTTTCCAGTAGGGTAGGTCCCAAAATATAGATTTCTTCTTCCACATGGGTGCGTGTCCCTCAGCGTCACTCGGAACAACTAGTCCGCCGGGACCCTTTCCAAAGATTACGTGTAAATCATTGACCATAGCAAGTACGTGATCACCGGTACGCATGGCGGGCTTCTTCCGGTGATCTGCCTCGCCTTTGAAATGCTTGCCTTTCTTTCGACATTGATGGTTGGTCGGAAGAAATCGACGATGGCCCAGGTACACATTCTTCCTGCAGCTTGCCAGGTATATACTATCGGTGTCAAGTAAACAGTGCGTGCATGCGTGGTATCCCTTGTTTGTCTGTCCTGAAAGGTTACTGAGAGCGGGCCAATCGTTGATGGTCACGAACAGCAACGCCTTTAGGTTAAATTCCTCCTGTTTGTGCTCATCCCACGTACGTACACCGTTTCCATTCCACAGCTGTAAAAGTTCTTCAACTAATGGCCTTAGGTACACATCAATGTCATTGCCGGGTTGCTTAGGGCCTTGGATGAGAACTGGCATCATAATGAACTTCCGCTTCATGCACATCCAAGGAGGAAGGATATACATACATAGAGTCACGGGCCAGGTGCTGTGATTGCTGCTCTGCTCCCCGAAAGGATTAATGCCATCCGGGCTTAAAGCAAACCATACGTTCCTTGGCTCACTTGCAAACTCATCCCAGTACTTTCTCTCGATTTTTCTCCACTGCGACCCGTCAGCGGGTGCTCTCAACTTCCCGTCTTTCTTACAGTCCTCACTGTGCCATCGCATCAACTTGGCATGCTCTCCGTTTCTGAACAGACGTTTCAACCGTGGTATTATAGGAGCATACCACATCACCTTCGCAGGAACCCTCTTCCTGGGGGGCTCGCCGTCAACATCACCAGGGTCATCTCGTCTGATCTTATACTGTAATGCACCGCATACCGGGCATGCGTTCAGATCCTTGTACGCACCGCGGTAGAGGATGCAGTCATTAGGGCATGCATGTATCTTCTGCACCTCCAATCCTAGAGGGCATACGACCTTCTTTGCTGCGTATGTACTGTCGGGCAATTCGTTATCCTTTGGAAGCTTCTTCTTCAATATTTTAAGTAGCTTCTCAAATCCTTTATCAGGCACAGCATTCTCTGCCTTCCACTGCAGCAATTCCAGTACGATACCGAGCTTTGTGTTGCCATCTTCGCAATTGGGGTACAACCCTTTTTTGTGGTCCTCTAGCATGCGATCGAACTTCAGCTTCTCCTTTTGACTTTCGCATTGCGTCCTTGCATCGACAATGACCCGGCGGAGATCATCATCATCGGGCACATCATCTGGTTCCTCTTGATCTTCAGCAGCTTCTCCTGTTGCAGCATCATCGTGCACATCGTCTGGTTCCTCTTGATCTTCTGGAGCATCACCATATTCAGGGGGCACATAGTTGTCATCGTACTCTTCTTCTTCGCCGTCTTCCATCATAACCCCTATTTCTCCATGCCTCGTCCAAACATTATAGTGTGGCATGAAACCCTTGTAAAGCAGGTGGGTGTGGAGGATTTTCCGGTCAGAGTAAGACTTCGTATTCCCACATATAGGGCATGGACAACACATAAAACCATTCTGCTTGTTTGCCTCAGCCACTTCGAGAAAATTATGCACACCCTTAATGTACTCGGAGGTGTGTCTTGAACCGTACATCCATTGCCGGTTCATCTGTGTGCATTATATATAATTAAGTGTGTCAGAAATCATTAGAGAACATCATGAATAGATAATTAATTAAGTGACCAAATTAATAGAAGTTCATCATCACATTAAAACCAAAGTACATACATAGTTCTCATCTAACAACATAAAGCTCTGCAGAGCATCTAAATTAATTAAACCATACACTGAAACTATGTAAAACATTTCAATGCGAAAACAAATGCGATCATAATCGCAACCAATGTAACAACTGATCCAACGACATAATGATACCAAGCCTCGGTATGAATGGCATATTTTCTAATCTTTCTAATCTTCAAGCGCATTGCATCCATCTTGATCTTGTGATCATCGACGACATCCGCAACATGCAACTCCAATATCATCTTCTCCTCCTCAATTTTTCTAATTTTTTCCTTCAACAAATTGTTTTCTTCTTCAACTACATTTAACCTCTCGACAATAGGGTCGGTTGGAATTTCCGGTTCAACAACCTCCTAGATGAATAAAATCTATGTCACGTTGGTCGGCATAACTGTCGTAAACAATAAATGAACCAATAGTTATGAAAAGATAATATATACCACATCCGAATCATAGACAGGACGAGGGCCGGCGGGGGCGGATACCAAAACCATCGCACTATATAAGATGCAATAATAAAAGTAAGAAAATTATACAAGTATATATCTATCTAAACATACCAATAAGAATATTTTTCCTTTCGGAAAGAAGATAAGAACAAGAGGCTCACCACGGTGGTGCCGGCGATGAGATCGGTGCGGGTGATCGACGACGTTGAAGACGGGGACGGGGCGTGACGGACCGCTAAACCTAGACAAATATGGAGGAAAATGGAGCTTGGCGGTCGAGCTTGGAGAGGAGAAACCTTAAGTAGTGTGGCTCGGGCATTCCATCGAACACCTTGTGTGCATATGAGGTGAGCTAGAGCACCACCAAGCCCTCTCCCCCTCGGCCAGAAAAAACAGAGCAGTTTGCTCTGCTCTTGCGCGAGGGGGTATATATAGGCACCACCATTGGTCCCGGTTGGTCGCGTGAACCGGGACTAAAGGTTGGCCTTTGGTCCCGGTTGGTCGCCCGAACCGGGACCAATGGTGTTGGGCCAGGAGCGAGGCCCATTGGTCCCGGTTCGTCCCACCAACCGGGACCAAAAGGTCCAGACGAACCGGGACCAATGGCCCACGTGGCCCGGCCGGCCCCCGGGGCTCATGAACCGGGTCCGATGCCCCCATTGGTCCCGGTTCTGGATTGAACCGGGACTAATGGGCTGGACCGGCCTAGACCATTGCCCCCTTTTCTACTAGTGATCGAGTTTCTTCCCCTAGTTTGACGTGATCAATACCGTCAGAAAAAGACTGGTAAATAAATATATAATAGGGCAACTCGAGTTGCTGACCCGTAAACCGGACATCGCATCAGTCTGTTGACAATGGCGGAGCAGTCCGCGGACACTGATGCAAGAGCCGGTCATCGAAATCTAGTCACACACATTTCAGACGGTGTGTCAACAAACCGGGCGAATTACATGCAAACCGGATGTTTTTCATACAAACCGAACAAAAACATTTATATTTCTCACATATTTTAACTACCGGACTAGGCTTTAACTTGTTTAGTGCCGGCTGCGGTGGATCTCCATTTCCACTACATGTCTTCTCTGGCCCGGCAGCCCGCTCATCGGACAGCCGTGAGCCCCGGAGGGATATGCTTCAACAGGAGTGAAAGAGTAGCTTCCCTATGATGCTGCAAAGCACATATCAAGGTTGGTTTTTTGGTGGGGAAAGACAGTCGCTCTGGCCTACGCCCCGCTCACATGGCAAGTCATCGGTTGTGCAACCCGGCGAAGCGGTGTAGTGGGCTTGGTGGGAACCAAGCGGCCTCCCATTGTCTACTTTTCTTTGTTGTTGAGAGCATCTCCAACAGCCGCCCAACGCGCGGCACACAAAAAAAGCGTTTGCAGCGCGCCGATCGCTTGTTTTTGCGTGAGGAGCACTTGCTCCAGCGGCTGCGCAAAAGATTACACTAATAGAAAAGAGGGCTTTGGTCCAGGCCGGGTTAGCCCATTAGTCCTGGTTCAATCTAGAACCGGTACTAATGGGGGCATTAGTCCCGGTTCGTGAGCCCAGGGGGCCGGCCGGGCCACGTGGGCCCTTAGTACCGGTTCGTCTGGACCTTTTAGTCCCGGTTCGTGCCATGAACCGGGAGTAAAGGGTGTGATGCCCATTAGTACCGGTTGGTGGCACCAACCGGTACTAATGGTTAGACCTTTAGTCTCGGTTCGAGAAACGAACCGGTACTAATGGGGTTTGAGGCATTAGTACCGGTTCATGGCACGAACCGGTACTAAAGGTCCCTCCCATTTTCAAACTCTACCCCCCCATGTGATATGTGGTCTAGTTGTTGGGAAAATTTACAAATATGAATTTCGACTTTATTTGCAAAATCTCTCTAGAATTTAGTAAAATGGGCATAACTTTTGCATACGAACTCGGATGAAAAAGTTTTTTATATGAAAAAACATCTACTCGAAAAGTTACATCCGAATTTAACTGGGGGAACCCCGTTAAACATTTTCAAAATCCTCAAAAACCTAACAGAAAAAAAGTTACGGAGCTTTCAAGATCTTGAGGCAAAAAAATTCAAAAAAATCAAGAAGTATTATGGTCAAACTACTTATTCAAGAGGTATTAGTGTTACTAAATAATTATTCAAGAATATTAGTGTTAGTAAATAATTATTTTAGTTTTTGAATTTTGGTCAAATCTGGTCAAACTGTGGTCAAACAATGGTCAAACTAATTATTCAAGAAATATTAGTGTTACTAAATAATTATTGTTTTTTAAAACAATAGTTTCAAACTCAAACAGTGAAATGTGTCACTTCATGCTCAAGCAAAATTCCTGAGGGTTAATAGGATTGACATCTTATTATTGTCAGGAAAACAACAAGTGCAGACTTGGAAACGAGGGAGATTAGAATCTGAAAGTTAAGCGTGCTCAGGCTGGGGGAGTGGGAGGATGGGTGACCGTTCGGGAAGTTAGATGATTTGGAATGATGAAAGGTGACTAGAGATTAGAGGATAAATTGAGCAATGATGAGGGGTGGTGATTAGAGATTAGAGGTTAAAATAATTCAGAAATTTGAAAATAAAAAAAATTCAAAAAAAAATTTCAAAAAAAAAATCATAAAATTCTCTTTACTTTAGTCCCGGTTGGTGTTACCAACCGGGACTAAAGGTGGAGCTCCACATGGCCGCGGCCTTTAGTCCCGGTTCGTGTAAGAACCGATACTAAAGGGAGAGGCATTAGTAACGACCCTTTAGTCCCGGTTCAAGAACCGGGACTAAAGGGCCTTACCAACCGGGACAGAAGCCCCTCTTTCTACTAGCGTGCGCGAGTAGGTCCAGCAGACGCTAAAAAGCAGCGCGCGCGAGCAGCCGGCACTTGCCATATGTTGCATTTTGGAGACGAGATGAGATATTTCAAACATCAAAACAAAGACATGGCATAATTTAAATCACCCAAACAAGTTCATGACATAAAAGTTCATGCCCACAAGTTCAAATTCATGCCCACGACATCATCCGATCAAGTTCAAAATCCGAACCAAGTTCATGACACAAAATTTCACACCAACGAATGGCCCATCAACAATCAAGCCTCGTCCTCGTATTCATCTTCCTCTTCCTCAGATTCATCATCCGACACTATTAGAAAAGGGGGCAAAGGTCCAGGCCGGGTCAACCCATTAGTCCCGGTTCAGTCCAGAACCGGGACCCATGGGGGCATTGGACCCGGTTCGTGAGCCCCGAGGGCCGGCTGGGCCACGTGGGCCATTGGTCCCGGTTCGTCTGGACCTTTTGGTCCCGGTTGGTGGGACAAACCGGGACCAATGGGCCTCGCTCCTGGCCCACCACCATTGGTCCCGGTGGGTGGCATGAACCGGGACGAAAGGGTGACCTTTTGTCCCGGTTCGTGCCACGAATCGGGACCAATGAGTTGCCTATATATACCCCTCGCCCGCGAGCAGAGCACTCCCACTGCTCTGTTTTTCCTGGCCGGCGAGGGGAGAGCATTGTGGTGCTCTAGCTCACCTCCTATGCACACGAGGTGTTCGATGGAATGCCCGAGCCACACTACTTAAGCTTTCTCCTCTCCAAGCTCGACCTCCAAGTTCCATTTTCCTCAATATTTGTCTAGGTTTAGTGGTCCGTCACATCCCGTCCCCGTCTTCATCGTCGTCGATCGCCCGCGCCGATCTCGTCGCCGGCACCACCGTGGTGAGCCTCTTGTTCTTATCTTCTTTCTGAAAGGAAAAAAATTCTTACTTGTATGTTTATATAGATACTTGTATAATTTTCTTGCTTTTATTATTGCATCTTATATAGTGCGATGGTTTTGGTATCCGCCCCCGTCGGCCCTCGTCCTGTCTATGATTCGGATGTGGTATATATTATCTTTTCATAACTATTGGTTCATTTATTGTTTATGAAAATTATGCCGACCAACATGACATAGATTTTATTTATCTAGGAGGTTGTTGAACCGGAAATTCCAACCAACCCTATTGTCGAGAGGATAAATTTAGTTGAAGAAGAAAACAATTTCTTAAAGGAAAAAATAAGAAAAATTGAGGAGGAGAAGATGATATTAGAGTTGCATGTTGCGGATGTCGTCGATGATCACAAGATCAAGATGGATGCAATGCGCTTGAAGATTAGAAAGATTAGAAAATATGCCATTCATACCGAGGCTTGGTATCATTATGCCGTTGGATCAGTTGTTACCTTGGTTGCGATTATGATCGCATTTGTTTTCGCATTGAAATGTTTTACATAGTTTCAATGTATAGTTTAATTAATTTAGATGCTCTGCAGAGCTTTATGTTGTTAGATGAGAACTATGTATGTACTTTGGTTTTAATGTGATGATGAACCTCAATTAATTTGGTCACTTAATTATCTATTCATGATGTTCTGTAATGGTTTTTGACACACTTAATTATATATAATGCACGCAGATGAACCGGCAATGGATGTACAGTGACAGACACACCTCCGAGTACATTAAGGGCGTGCATGATTTTCTCGAAGTGGATGAGGCAAACAAGCAGAATGGTTTTGTGTGTTGTCCATGCCCTATATGTGGGAATACGAAGTCTTACTCTAACCGGAAAATCCTTCACACCCACCTGCTTTACAAGGGTTTCATGCCACACTATAATGGTTGGACGAGGCACGGAGAAATAGGGGTTATGATGGAAGACGGCGAAGAAGAAGAGTACGATGACAACTATGTGCCCCCTGAATACGATGATGCTACTGAACATCAAGAGGAACCAAACGATGTGCACGATGATGCTGCAATGGGCGAAGCTGCTGAAGATCAAGAGGAACCAGATGATGTGCCCGATGATGATGATCTCCGCCGGGTCATTGTCCATGCAAGGACGCAATGCGAAAGTCAAAAGGAGAAGCTGAAGTTCGATCGCATGTTAGAGGATCACAAAAAAGGGTTGTACCCCAATTGCGAAGATGGCAACACAAAGCTCGGTACCGTACTGGAATTGCTGCAGTGGAAGGCAGAGAATGTTGTGCCTGACAAAGGATTTGAGAAGCTACTGAAAATATTGAAGAAAAAGCTTCCAAAGGATAATGAATTGCCCGACAGTACATACGCAACAAAGAAGGTCGTATGCCCTCTAGGATTGGAGTTGCAGAAGATACATGCATGCCCTAAGGACTGCATCCTCTACCGCGGTGCGTACAAGGATCTGAACGCATGCCCGGTATGCGGTGCATTACGGTATAAGATCAGACGAGATGAACCTGCTGATGTTGACGGCGAGCCCCCCAGGAAGAGGGTTCCTGCGAAGGTGATGTGGTATGCTCCTATAATACCACGGTTGAAACATCTATTCAGAAACGAAGAGCATGCCAAGTTGATGCAATGGCACAGTGAGGACCATAAGAAAGATGGGAAGTTGAGAGCACCCGCTGACGGGTCGCAATGGAGAAAAATCGAGAGAAAGTACTGGGATGAGTTTGCAAGTGACCCAAGGAACGTATGGTTTGCTTTAAGCGCGGATGGCATTAATCCTTTCGGGGAGCAGAGTAGCAATCACAGCACCTGGCCCGTGACTCTATGTATGTATAACCTTCCTCGGATGTGCATGGAGCGGAAGTTCAATATGATGCTAGTTCTCATCCAAAGCCCTAAGCAACCCGCCAACCACATTGATGTGTACCTAAGGCCATTAGTTGAAGAACTTTTACAGCTGTGGAATGGAAACAGTGTACGTACGTGGGATGAGCACAAACAGGAGGAATTTGACCTAAAGGCGTTGCTGTTCGTGACCATCAACGATTGGCCCGCTCTCAGTAACCTTTTTGGACAGACAAACAAGGGATACCACGCATGCCCACACTGTTTACTTGACACCGATAGTATATAACTGGGAAGCTGCAGGAAGAATGTGTACCTGGGCCATCATCGATTTCTTCCGACCAACCATCAGTGTCGAAAGAAAGGCAAGCATTTCAAAGGCGAGGCAGATCACCGGAAGAAGCCCGCCATGTGTACCGGTGATCACGTACTTACTATAGTCAATGATTTACACGTAATCTTTGGAAAGGGTCCCGGCGCACTAGCTGTTCAGAATGACGCTGAGGGACACACACCCATGTGGAAGAAGAAATCTATATTTCGGGACCTACCCTACTGAAAAACCGAGAGGTCCGCTCTTTAATCGACGTAATGCACATGATGAAAAACCTTTGCGTGAACCTGCTAGGCTTCTTGGGCGTGTATGGAAAGACAAAAGATACACCTGAGGCACGGGAGGACCTGCAACGTTTGCACGAAAAAGACGGCATGCCTCCGAAGCAGTATGAAGGTCCTGCCAGCTACGCTCTTACGAAAGAAGAGAAAGAAATCTTCTTTGAATGCCTGCTCAGTATGAAGGTCCCGACTGGCTTCTCGTCGAATATAAAGGGAATAATAAATATGCCAGAGAAAAAGTTCCAGAACCTAAAGTCTCATGACTGCCACGTGATTATGACGCAACTGCTTCCGGTTGCATTGAGGGGGCTTCTACCGGAAAACGTCCGATTAGGCATTGTGAATCTATGTGCATTCCTCAATGCAATCTCTCAGAAGCTGATCGATCCAGAAATCGTACCAAGGCTAAGGAGTGATGTGGCGCAATGTCTTGTCAGTTTCGAGCTGGTGTTCCCACCATCCTTCTTCAATATCATGACGCACGTCCTATTTCATCTAGTCGACGAGATTGTCATTCTGGGTTCGTGTTTCTACACAATATGTTCCCCTTTGAGAGGTTCATGGGAGTCCTAAAGAAATATGTCCGTAACCGCGATAGGCCAGAAGGAAGCATCTCCATGGGCCATCAAACAGAGGATGTCTTCTGGTTTTTTGTTGACTTCATTCCTGGCCGTAAGAAGATAGGTCTCCCTAAATCGCGGTATGAGGGGAGATTGAATGGAAAAGGCACGCTTGGAAGGGACTCAATAATATGCAGGGACGGATATTATTGGTCTCAAGCACACTACACAGTTCTACAGAACTCTACCTTGGTGACCCCGTATGTCGATGAACACAAGAACAGTCTGCGCTCCAAACACCCGGAGCAGTGCGACGACTGGATTACATGTGAACACATCAGGACTTTCAACAGTTGGTTGGAAACACGTCTCAGAGGTGACAACACTGTTTTTGTTGAGTTGTACTTGTTGTCCAGGGGACCATCTTTGACTATATTGATTTACAAAGGATACGAGATAAATGGGAATACATTTTACACGATTGACCAAGATCAAAAGAGCACCAACCAAAACAGCAGTGTTCGCTTTGATGCAACAACCGAGAGGGGAAAGGACACATATTATGGTTACATAGTGGACATATGGGAACTTGACTACCGACATGATTTTAAGGTCCCTTTCTTTAAGTGCAAATGGGCCAATCTGTGAGGAGGCGGGGTATAGGTAGACCCACAGTACGGAATGACAACAGTGGATCTGAAAAATCTTGGGTACACTGACAAACCGTTCGTCCTAGCCAATGATGTGGCACAGGTTATCTATGTGAAGGACATGTCTACCAGACCGAGAAAAAGAAAAGATAAGGAAGCGAATACATCATACGATGAGCCAAAGCGCCACATAGTTCTTTCAGGAAAAAGGGTCATCATGGGAGTGGAGGGCAAGACAGACATGTCTGAAGATTATGAAAAGTTTCATGAAATACCTCCCTTCAAAGTCAAGGCTAACCCAAGCATCCTGATAAACGACGAAGATTATCCATGGTTACGGCGCAATAAGGAAATGACACAAGCGAAGAAAAAGTGAAGACTTTCTCCCGCAACTATTATGATGATACCATGCCAACTTTGTAACAGACGAGTATGATACCATTGTCCGTTTTGTACATGCACTTGCCATGTGGGTGAAATTATGATACCATGCCAACTTTCAACTTTTTCAGAGTTCATTTGAAATGCTTTAATGTCTTATGGTTCAGCCCTCGTAATACCATTAATCCCGTTTCGCTCCTTGTCAACTATGTTCTCACCAAGAACACTCTCAAGAGGGTAGCCACGTGGGCCATTGGTCCCGGTTCGTCTGGACCTTTTGGTCCCGGTTCCACGCACGAACCGGGACCAATGCGCCTCGCCCCTGGCCCATGACCATTAGTCCCGGTTTGTGCCACAAACCGGGACTAAAGGGTTGGTCCTTGTTGCGCTCATAGTTTAGTCCCACCTTGCCAACCGAAGGGCGCTCACACCAGTTTATAAGCCCGCCCCTCTCTACCTTGTTGAGCTCCTCTCAAAGTTAAAATAGATGCCCCTATACAGGGAATTTGACCTAAATTCATAGTGAATTTCTCTGAAATTCATAGAAATGTATTATGAATTTAGGTTGAATTTTCTCTATAGGCGCATCTATGTTCATTTTTTTAGTAAAGTTAATCACAAACTTGTGATTCACACAAATTTCAAAGAATTCGAATTTTAACTATTCAAATTTGAAAGCTAATGGCACAGACAGAAAGTTTATAATTTTTCTAAAATTAATGGCACTAACAGAAAGTTTATAATTTTGCTGACCTAAAAGCAAAAAGAATTAAAAAATAAATCAAAAAACAAAAGAAAATAAATAATGCAGAAAACAAAACAAAAAAAACTGGAAACAAAATAAAAATAGCAACAATAAGTATTTTGTTGTAAGTATAAACAAAATAAAATAAATAAAGCAACAAAGAAAACAAAAAACAAAAAAAGTGTTTTCAAATTTGAAAACTAATGGCACTAACAGAAAGTTTATAATTTTTCTAAAACTAAAAGCAAAAAAGAATTAAAAAATAAAGCAAAAAACAAAAGAAAATAAATAATGCAGAAAACAAAACAAAAAAACTGAAAAAAAAATTAAAAATAGCAACAATAAGTATTTTGTTGTAAGTAGAAACAAAATAAAATAAATAAAGCCAGAAAGAAAACAAAAAAACAAAAAAAGTGTTTTCAAATCTGAAAACTAATGGCACTAACAGAAAGTTTATAATTTTATAAAACTAAAAGCAAAAAGAATTAAAAAATAGAGAAAAAACAAAAGAAAATAAATAATGCGGAAAACAAAACAAAAAAAATGGAAAAAAAATAAAAATAGCAACAATAAGTAAAGAAAACAAAAAAACAAAAAAAAGTGCCTCCTATAGGGCCCCCACGGCCTGAATACGACTAGAAACCCTACCACCGGCAAAGTAGTGTCAGATTAGGCCCATAGGCCTGCAGTTCAGAGGAGTTCGAGAGAGAGGAGGCAGCAGTGCTTATAAGCAGGTGGTGGACGCTCTCCACTAGTGAGGTGGGACTAAACTCCCACCACCACGCCGCTGTGCTAGGCCATTGGTCCCGGTTGGTGGCACAAACCGGGACCAATGCCACCCTTTGGTCCCGGTTCGTGGAACCAACCCGGACCAATGCTACCCTTTAGTCCTGGTTGGTGCCACCAACCGGGACCAAAGGCCGCCTTTGGTCCCGGTTGGTGGCACCAACCGGGACTAAAGGAGGGCATTGGTCCCGGTTCATGCCGCGAACCGGGACCAATGTCTTTGCTATATAAGCAAAGACTTAGCGTTTTTCATTTCATCTCTGCAGTTGCCCGCGCCGCCGCCGCCGCTAGGCTGCCCGATTCACACCCCGCCAACGCCGTCGCCGCCCCCGTCGCCGCCCGCGCACCACACCGTCGCCACCCCGCGCCGCCCCGACGCCGTCGCCGCGCGCCACCTTGCACCGTCGCGGTCACCTCCCTGCGCCACCCCGACGCCGTCGCCGCCCCGCGTCGCGCCCAGACGCCGTCGCCGTCCCACCGACGCCGTCGCCGCCACTCCCCGCGCCCCTGCTCGCCCCGACGCCGCCCGCCGCTCACCCCTGCCCGCCCCGACGCCGCCCTCGTGAGCACCGCGCGCCCCTGCCGGCCCCGCCGCCGCCACCGTTGTTTTTAGTTATATATATATATGCTATTTTTTACATGTTTTTAGATGTTTTTATATTTTCATATATGTATGTTTGTATTTTTTTAGATATATGTATTTCTTATGTATGTTCATATATGTATGTATGTATGTTTTACATGTTTTTTGTATGAATGTATGTATTTTTTCAATTGTAATATGCATGGTGTTTTAAAAATACATTAATTTTAGTACATTAATGTTCTCTTATTTAGTACATTAATTTTAGGTTAGTTTCATTTTTAGAAAAGTTTTATATATTTAGGAAGAAATAAGAGAAGGAAGGAGGAAGAAGAAGAAAAAAATTTATATATGCAAAAGTTACATTTTTAGAAAAGTTTTATATATCTAGCTAGAAAGAAGGAAGAAGAAGAAAAATAAGGAGAGGAAAAAGGAAAATAAGAAGAGGAAGAAAGGAGAAGAAGAGGAGAGGAAGAAGAGGAGAAATAAATAAGAAGAGGAAAAAAGAAGAAAAAGAAGAGGAGAAGAAGAAAGGAATAGAGGAGAAGAAGAAAAAATAGAATATTTTCTATTTTTTTCTTCTTCTCCTCTTTTTTTTCTTCTTCTTTTTTCTTCGATCTTCCTCTTTCGTCGTCGATATACCCCACCCGATAACTTCAACACGAGGGGGGGGGGGGTCGATATACCCCCTCCCCGATAATATTATTTTCCCATGTACATATGTCGTCATTGTCGATATAACCCCCTCCCGATAACTTCAACACGTGGGGGGGGGGGGTCGATATACATCCCCCCCCGATAAATTAATTGTTGCCTGTTCCATTTGAGCAGTTCTTCGTGTTCTTCAATCAAAAGGCCCTCGATAAATTAACGGTCTTTTGCTAATGTCTGTAAGTACTATTTCTGTCATTAAGTCTCTATATATAGGTCGGCTCTTTCATTGCATGTATTTATAATTAATTATCCTCAATATATTATGCAGATTGAAGATCGTCGAGTGCAGAAAACGAGAAATGTATGATATTGGGTTCAATAACACAAATATCATAGATGAAATTCAGGTTAAAAAGAACGCCGAAGAGGCCGAGGCCAACTTGCTACAATCGTTGATCAAAAATCAAAATAAAGATACCATACTCTTTCCATACAATTTCGAGTGAGTGTTACTGTCATGTGCATATTCGGTTTCCCTTATTCCTCGAGCGAGGTTATAGTAATGTAATTGATGAGTTACGCATGCGTGCGCAGCTTCCACTATGTTCTTCTAGAGATTAAGCTTGAGCCGGGACTAGTAACCGTCTTAGACTCGAGACGAAAAGCTCCCGAAACCTATGCGGACATGACTAAAATGCTCAACAAGTAAGTTCAATCGATAACTATCGCACCATATCGGCAACTTTTTGTTCATTTCCTGATATCTCAAGTAATAATAATTATTTTCTTTGTCTTGCAGGGTTTGGAAACAGTTCACCGCAGAAGCTCCGGGGCTGCCGAAGGAGCTGCGATATACATCCCCGAAAGTAAGTACTACTGGCCGGCTAGCTAGTTGCGCGCATCTCCCATTGATTCTATAGCTATACTTTCATCAATGCCATTTATAATGCATCATTATCAGTTTGATTGACCTCTGTGTTCTCGTAAAGTGCTTGTGGCAGGAACAAGGGAATGATTTCTGTGGATACTACGTGTGCGAGTTCATCTACAACGCGACTTTGAAAAATAAGCGGGGCTACTCTAAAAGATAATATGAAGTGCGTAAGCAATAATATTCACAATTTCATTTTATTACACCATCATTTCTGTTGAGTTTCATTCATATATATGTATTAACCCCCTTCTTCAAATTAGACGTGGCAGATGCGGAATGAACTCCTACCACAAGATCGCATGAAAGCAATTAAAGAGGAATTGGCGGGATTCTTTCTTGACCACGTGATCAATAAAGCCGGAGAATACCATGTGGAAGTTGATTTCAATTACTAGGGGATTGTAAGAGATCTTACATATTGTATATGTATGTAGCCAGTAGCGTCGAATAGATAATATGAAAACTTGTTGTTCGACCAATCTCTCGGAGAAGGAGAGGTCGATCGATCACTTCTCTCGGTATGCATGACGAACTTCTGTACTTAATGGTTTCCTTCATTTTCTTACTAGCTAGCGTGTCGAGGGCCTCTGTATGTATAGTACGTAGCATCGACCAAGCACGGAGATAAGAGAGGACACTTCTCCCTATTAATTAGCTAGCTAACACAATATATGAAACACCTAAAATAAACCCCCAAAACCCCCCAACTCCCCCCTCCTTCAAAAAAACAAAAAACCCAGCCCCTGAAATGCTGACGCGTGGATGCCTTTTGGTCCCGGTTGGTGCCACCAACCGGGACCAAAGGCCCTCCTGCCTGGGCTCGGCGCACCGGCCACGTGGAGGCCCATCTGTCCCGGTTCGTGTAAGAACCGGGACTAAAGGGCCAGGGCATTAGTAACGACCCTTTAGTCCCGGTTCAACAACCGGGACAAAAGGCCCGTATGAACCGGGACAAATGGCCCCTTTTCTACTAGTGCGAAGACAATTCTTCCTCCTCCTCTTCATTGTCGTGCGCCGCATCATCATTTGAAGCTCGGAAGGTGTTGGCAAGATCTTCAACGGCATCATGCGAAGGTGTGTGTGGCACACCGGAAGACATTCCGCCCATGCCGCCCAGAGGTGCTACCATGCCTCCCATGGGAGATGCAAAACTCATGCCTCCCATGGTAGCTCCGAAGCCACCCATGCCTCCCATGGTCTCCATGGTAGGTCCAAATCAACCCGTGGCACCCATGCCACCCATCGTAGCTCTGAAGCCACCGATGCCTCCAATGCCGCCAATGCCACTGCCTCCCATGCCGCCAATGCCACCTCCTCCCATGCCACCAATGCCACCTCCACCCATGGCGCCAATGCCACGTCCACCCATGCCGCCAATGCCACCGCCTCCCATGCCGCCCATGCCACCGCGAACCATGGCTCTTTTTTGGATCAAGACTTCTTCAGGGGCAAGATTGACGTACTTCTTTTGTGCCTCATTGAGGGTAGATGTGTCCATGAAGAACAAGTACTTCTCCCATTCCAACAACCGAGCTCGCTCCTCCATGGCCACCTTCTTCTCCTCCAATGCCACCTTCCTCTCCTCGGTCGCCACCCTCATCTCCTTGGCCACCAACCTCCTCTCCTCGGTCGCGGCATCTTGGTTCCTAGCCATCTTCCTCACCTCGTTTGCTTCCTTTCTTGCCTTCACAATAGCTTCCATAGCATTGTTGAGCTCGTCATTGATGACCCACAAGTGTATGGGGTCTATGGTAGTCCTTTCGATAAGTAAGAGTGTCGAACCCAACGAGGAGCAGAAGGAAATGACAAGCGGTTTTCAGTAAGGTATTTTCTGCAAGCACTGAAATTGTAGGTAACAGATAGTTTTGTGATAAGATATTTGTAACGGGTAACAAGCAATGAAAGTATAGGTGCAGCCAGGTGGCCCAATCCTTTTTGTAGCAAAGGACAAGCCTGGACAATTTCTTATAATGAGAAAAGCGCTCCCGAGGACACATGGGAATTATCGTCAAGCTAGTTTTCATCACGCTCATATGATTCATGTTCGTTACTTTGATAATTTGATATGTAGGTGGACTGGTGCTTGGGTGCTGCCCTTTCTTGGACAAGCATCCCACTTATGATTAACCCTTATTGCAAGCATCCGCAACTACAAAAGAAGTATTAAGGTAAACCTAACCACAGCATGAGACATATGGATCCAAATCAGCCCCTTACGAAGCAATGCATAAACTAGGTATTAAGCTTCTTTCACTCTAGCAACCCATCATCTACTTATTACTTCCCAATGTCATGTAGTCGACGTCCACATAACACCACTAGAGGAGAGAGAACATACATCTCATCAAAATATCGAACGACGAATACCAAATTCACATGACTACTAATAGCAAGACTTAACCCATGTCCTCAGGAACAAACGTAACTACTCACAAAGCATATTCATGTTCATGATCAGAGGAGTATTAATATGCATTAAGGATATGAACAAATAATCTTCCACCAAATAAACCAACTAGCATCAACTACAAGGAGTAATCAACACTACTAGCAACCCACAGGTACCAATATGAGGTTTTGGTACAAAGATTGGACACAAGAGATGAACTAGGGTTTTAGAGGAGATGATGCTGGTGAAGATGTTGATGGAGATTGACCCCCTCCCGATGAGAGGATCATTGGTGATGACGATGGTGACTATTCCCCCTCCCAGAGGGAAGTTTCCCCAGCGAAACAGCTCCGCTGGAGCCCTTGATTGGTTCCGCCTCGTGGTGGTGGAGTTTCGTCCCGTAAGCTTACTTATGATTTTTCCAGGGTAAAAGACTCCATATAGCAGAAGATGGGAAACAGAGGGCCACCAGGGGGCCCACGAGGCAGGGGGCGCGCCCTGTAAGGGTGGGCGCGCCCCCCACCCTCGTGGCCAGGGTGTGGGCCCCCTCTGGCACTTCTTTCGATCAATAATTATCATTAATTCCAAAAATGACTTTCGTGGAGTTTCAGGACTTTTGGAGCTGTGCAGAATAGGTTTCCAATAGTTGCTCCTTTTCCAGCCCAGAATCCCAGCTGCCGGCATTCTCCCTCTTCAAGTTGAACCTTGTAAAATAAGAGAGAATAGCCATAAGTATTGTGACATAACGTGTAATAACAACCCATAATGCAATAAATATCGATATAAAAGCATGATGCAAAATGTACGGATCAACTCCCCCAAGCTTAGACCTCGCTTGTCCTCAAGCGGAAGCCGATATCAAAAAATATATCCACATGTTTAGAGATAGAGGTGTCGATAAAAATAAAATACGGACATGAGGGCATCATGATCATTCTTATAACAGCAACATATATATATATTGTCATATGATTTCTCATGCTCAAGTAACAATCTATTCAAAATGTCAAGTATGATTCAGAAACTCCATTGAGAACTTACAAACGATAATCTCAGTCATTGAAGCAATTGACATTTATCATAACATTGGAAAGAGTCAACTAGAGCTTTTCAGCAAGTCCACATACTCAACTATCATTTAGTCTTCCACAATTGCTAACACTCACACAATACTTCTGGTTATGCAGTTTTAATCGGACACAGAGAAAGATATGGGCTTATAGTGTATGTTTTACCTCAAGGGTAATATCAACAATAATAGTTCATGCTAACTTACATCCAATTGGATATACATATCAGGATCTTTCCAACACGAGGTGCTTGCCAAAGGATAAAATGAAAAAGGGAAAGGTTAAGATCACCTTGACTCTTGCATAATGTAAAAGACATAAAGTAAAAGATAGGCCCTTCGCAGAGGGAAGCAGAGGTTGTCATGTGCTTTTTGGTTGGATGCACGAAATCTTAATGCAAAAGAACGTCACTTTATATTGCCGCTTGTGATATGAACCTTTATTATGCAGTCTGTCGCTTTTATTACTTTCATATCACACGATCATATAAAGCTTACTTTCTCCGCACTAATAAGTCATACATATTTAGAAAGCAATTTTTATTGCTTGCAACATGACAACTTACTTGAAGGATTTTACTCAATCCATAGGTAGGTATGGTGGACTCTCATGGCAAAACAGGGTTTAAGGATATTTGCAAGCACAAGTAGTATATCTACTTGGTGCAAGGAATTTGGCTAGCATGAGGAGAAAAGGCAAGCTCAACATGTTTGGGTGATCCATGACAATCTTATCTTATATATTTACTAATTGGAGGCACTATTCGAGGTTTTACGTTAATCCACATCATCAAGATTAACTCAGCCATTAGATTTAAAATATAATGGTCAAGACCCATTAAAAGTCCCTGGCTTATATAAAGACACGACGTACACAAAAAAATTAAACCAACACGTACATAGAAGAGACACAAAACCTTTTTTTTTGAGGGGAAGAGACACAAAACCTTGAAAAAGAAAATCAAATAAAAAAAGAGTCCGCGTGCTATAAGAAAAGAGTCACCGTGATTTAAAAAAGGCATCATCAGACATGACACGTACATAGAAGAGACAAACAACCTTGAAAAGGAAATCACATTAAAAAAAAGTCTGCATGCTATAAGAAAAGAGTCATCATGGTTAAAAACAGACGTCATCACACACGTCCAAGTGAAAAGATATACATACATGCATTCTTTGTTCTGGAAAAAGGAAAAAAAAGATACGTACGAATAATCAGGTGCGTTCTTCCTTTCTTAAAATAACAAAAAGGATACGTACAAATTGGATGGTCAAGATATACTAGATGTCCTGAATTATAAAAAAGACATCAAGTACTTCAAGAATTGAACACGTACAAAAAAGAGGAGACTGACTTAAAATATAAAAGAAAAACGTCATCTAATGAAAAAAGAGTAACACGTACATAAGAAGGAGACGCAGCCTTCAAAAAGGAGATCACGTAGAGAAAAAGAGTCCTCGTGTTATTAGAAAAGAGTCATCATGATTTTTAAAAAGAAGCATCATCACACACGTCCATGTCCCAAAATGTATGTGTCGTTTTGTAAGAAATAATGAAAATTGATACGTATGAAAAATCGCATATGTTCTCCCTGTACTGAAAAAAACCCGAAAAAGGATACACTTGAAATTTGATGGTCAAGATCAATTTACTGTCCTGGCTTATAAAAAGACACCACGTATTTGAAGAATCAAATGACCACGTACAGAAAAGATGAGCTGCCTTATATAATATATAAAAGAAAAACAATACATGAAGAAAAAAGAGTAGCCCATACAATAAAGAGAAACACAGCCTTAAAAGAGGACATCACCTAAAAAAGAGTCCTCATTCGATAATAAAAGAATCATCGTAATTTCAAAAAAAGGCATTATCACAGACGTCCAAGTCTGTAAATATATGTGCCATCTCCATTTAAAAAAAAAGGAAAAATTGATATGTACGAATAATCCGTGTTCTCCGTTTCTCGAAAAAGGAAAAGGTTGCGTATCATATTTGATTGTGAAAATCTATGAGATGTCCTGGCTTATAAAAAACAGCATGTACTTGAAGAATTGAACCAACACGTATAGAAAAGAGGACACTATCTTATAATATAAACCCACACATCCTATCGTGATTGAAAAATACTACCATCACACATGTCCATGTTCAAAATACCATGTGCCCTCTCCTGTTTGTAAAAAGTGGGAAAACAGATACGTAATAATAATCACATGGCTTCTGCCTTTATGAAAAAAGAACACACATACCAATTAACTCAAAAAACAAAACCACTTGCATGTTTTGCTTGAAAGTTCAAAAATAAAATTACAAATAGGAGTCCACAAGCCTCATGTTAGAAACAAAGTTTATGCCTGATTGAAAAAGAAACTTCAATTCGCACGTACAAAATGTGGATTGAAATTGTATGCATATAATTTTGTAATTTAGGACGATATATTCCTTCCATATTGCTCAAATTAATACCTATTTTCTACATCCTTTAGTGGGTGACATACAATTCACGAAGAGGTGCAACTTCCAGTGAAAAGTTAATTTAGACAAATGACAACAGTTTGTGGAACAATAATTGACGGTAAAACCCATGCATTCCAGCCAATAATGAAGCCTATAATATATGTGATTATTATTTTCTGTCATTGTTCCAACAACTTAGCATTTGTACAATATTTTGTATCTTAAATTGGACCTCCAACACTATGCAAGTTAACATAATTTTGTCAATAATTATGTATTCAAATAACAACTAACCCGCGCAGGTGCACGGGTTGATGACTAGTATACTTTAACTGAGATGTGAGAAAACATAACCCATTACGTTGTCTTCCTTTTCCAACATCAACTCTTTAGCATGTCATACTTTAATGATTGCTCACAATCATGAAAGATGTCCAAGATAGTGTATTTATATGTGAAAACCTGTCTTTCTTTATTACTTCCTATTAATTGCAACGATGACCAAAATTATGTTTGCCAACTCTCAACAACTTTTAAGCCTCATACTCTCTATATATGAAGTCATTACTATCCATAAGATCAATATGAACTCTTTTATTTCTTTTTATTATTTTATGCACTTAAGATCATAGCAAGATAGCAAAGCCCTTGACTCAACACTAATCTTTATTATATATAGCACACGGACTCGATTACATAGAGGGATCACAAAGCAAAACTCTAAACTAATTCATACCAAAACTTTATTCTACTAGATCAAGATATTACCAAATGGATCGAACTAAGTAAAACGATAAAGTTAGAAGTGTGATGGTGATACGGTACCGGGGCACCTCCCCCAAGATTGGCAGTTGCCAATGGGAGTTCCCATACCCAAGTGATTATGTCTCCTTCTTCAAAGTTGGTGTTGTGGTCTTCTTGGCGATGATGCCCCTCAGGATACGTTTCTCCTCCTCGAGCATATTAACTTGTTGCTTGAGGTCCATATTTTCCTTGCGGAGCTTGCCCGTAACGGCTAAAGCTCCTTTCACCCAAGGATGTTGCATAGCTTCTGGAGAACAAGTGACACTCTTTTTCATATTTTCATAAGAAAGAAATTTAACATTGGAAGGTTTGACCGAGTTTGGAATAGATGAGCTCTGTAGCTCCCCCATCATGAATCCTGCTTGGAAGCGAGAGGTAACTTCTTGATCCTCCTCCATGGTATCTATCGTTTTTAAGTCGGCCTCCATCTCATCCTCCGTTAACGGCCCAATGTGGTAAGCATTGTTGTTTGCTCCTGGACCTGGCGTCGGGTGAGACACCCGACTCTCCCCGACTAACTCTTGAGAAGACATCTTGCTCTAAATCTCTAACAGAAACAGCTCAAGACAAAAACAGAAGACTTTTGCGTGATACGATGGTCAAAACCTTCGGGAGATTATATAATGAATTTTTACCGACCAAAATAAGTATCGTGCAAGAAAACGGAGTCCGGAGAGCACACGAGGTGCCCACGAGGCAGGGGGCGCACCCTGTAGGGTAGGGCGCGCCCTCCACCCTCATGGACGCCTCGTGTCCTTCCCGGACTACTTCTTATTTTCCTATTTTCTTAAATATTCCAAAATGTGACAGCCTGGTTTTTGCCCCCTCTTTCTTTGCCTGGTTTTTAGTTGGTTTCAATTTGAGTTTGGAGTTTTTGAATCTTTCATTTGGACTTAACCACTTGGGTACCCCTTGACTTTTACCCAAGTGCTTCAACACCTTCCCAAACCATCACTCCCTCTCTGGTTCACCTCATAATATCATTTGGAATATTTTTCTTTAATGAAAAATATTCAATTTCCCCTCCTAAACCCCTTTGTGCTCCAAAGCAATCCTAATTTTTCTTGCCCATAAAATCTTGAGAAAAATCTCAATTATTCTTCGAACCCTAGGGCACCTTTCTGAGCAAAAATATTTCATCACTCTTTGGAATATTTTGGCTACAGAAAATATTTTCATTTCTGGACAGAAATGGTAGTTTCTACAACAACTACCATTTTACTAGCTCCATTGTAGCTGGCTTTTCTTGTGCACCTTTACCTTAGTAAGTGTTGGCTAGCGTCCAAAGCCCAGCCCTCAACTCCCAGTGGTTTGACCATAGTAAACCTCCAAATTTACTGTCCAGAAACTTACTGGGTGTGTAAACTTATTTCTACAACACCTGGAACCCAACCCAATCGTGGTAACACTCAAAACTACCACGGACTACACGCCAGGCATGAAGTTTGCACATAGGTCGGCCTGATGTCATAGTTCACGCGGTGACCGTGTTCGTCCAGGCGTGCTGGCATGCAAAACACGCGCTCTGAGTGCCGCCGAGCGCTCTGTTACGCGCGTGCTCGCTGCTCAGCCTGCTCGAGCATGCCAAACCGCGCCACCATCTCTCTGTCTCCACTCATGAAAGTGCTACTATCGACTAGAGGGGGGGGGGGTGAATAGGCGATTTTTATGAAAGTCTTCAAAGCTTGGAAGTTTCGAAGACAAACAACAGAAATGACCTAATTGTTATGCAGCGGAAGATAAACTACCCTAAGCAAGCCATAGTCAAGTATGCAGTGATGTGAAAGTACAGGACTAATAGCAGCTAGATAGTAAGGATCAAGATGGAAGATAGTATGAAGCCAATCAACAGTAGTAGTCAAGCTATGAAGTCAAACAGATACACAGATAGGCAATGACTTCACGAAGACAAACTAAAGTAAGGTTGGGAAGGGACATAACCAGTTGCTTGTTGAAGACACAGAATTTGTTGGACCAGTTCCAGTTGCTGTGACAACTGTACGTCTGGTTAGGGAGGATGAGATTTAACTCAGAAGACCGTGTCTTCACCTTATTCCCCTTGAGCTAAGGACACCCAGTCCTCGCCCAATCACTCTGGTAAGTCTTCAAGGGAGACTTCCAAACCTTCACAGACTTCGTTCACCGGCAATCCACAATGACTTTTGGATGCTCAGAACGCGACGCCTAACCGGCTGGAGGATTCACAGTCCTCAAGTGTAATAAGTCTTCAGGTCACACAGACAGAAAGACTTCAGTGATGCCTAACACTCTTTGGCTCTGGGTGTTTGGGATTTGTCCTCGCAAGGATCTTTCTCTCTCTCAAATGCTTCGAGGTGGGTTGCTCTCAAACGACAAAAGCCGTGCACAAACTCTGAGCAGCCACCAATTTATGGTGTAGGGGGTGGGCTATTTATAGCCACTAGGCAACCCGACCTGATTTGTCCAAAATGACCCTGGGTCACTAAGGAACTGACACGTGTTCCAACGGTCAGATTTCAAACACATGCGGCAACTTTACTTGGGCTACAAGCAAAGTTGACTCATCCAGCTCTGGATAAGGTTTGCTCTCATTGTCTTCGCTAAAAGACATAGGATTTGAGTTGAGCATCACTTCAGTCACTCTGACTTAGTTCACTTGGACCCCACTTAACAGTACGGTGGTTCCTATGACTCAACAAAGAAGAAAAGGAAGCAACGAAACCACACAGTCTTTGTGCTCCATAGTCTTCACGCAATGTCTTCTCATGTCATTGTCTTCAATATGAATATCTTCTCATACCACCATTGTCTTCAATGTCTTCATACATTTTTAGGGGTCATCTTCGGTAGGTAAACCGAATCGATGAGGGACACTACCTGCGTTATCCTGCAATTCTCACAAACGCATTAGTCCCTCAACCAACTTTGTCGTCAATACTCCAAAACCAACTAGGGGTGGCACTAGATGCACTTACAATCTCCCCCTTTTTGGTGATTGATGACAAACTGGTTGAAGTTTTCAACGGGGATAAATATGTGAAATTGTAAGGATAGGAAATTGTCTTCATAAGTTGCAAGGGCTCCCCCTGAAGATGTGCATATAAGTAATTTGCTTTTGGAATGCAAATGCACATGGCAAGTTGTACTTGTGGAGATCCACTTCAACTTATGAAGATAGTTCATCATGCATGAAATGATATAGCAAGTAGAATGACATGCATAATGAAAAATGGACGTTTGCAAAATGATCTAAGTGCGGAAGTTATCATCGCACATGCGGAATTTATCATTGCATCACAGTGAAGCAAATAAGTAGCAGACGACCATCAAGTTCAGGTGTTACAACTCAGAGAACCAAATGTTTCAAAAGCAAGAGTTGTAAGCACGAGGCAAAATATGATGCAACCGCCCATATGAACCCGCTTGAAGACTATCAACTCATACGCTTCTCCCCCTTTTGTCAGTAAGGACCAAAAAGGTTTGAAGACATAGAGCATCTACTCGTCCTCATGAGTAGGTGAAGCAGCAGGGTTGTCGTCATTGGTTGGCGGTGCAGATGAACTTGGTGCAGTGTCGATGCGCGTAGTAGTAGGAGGTGGTGAAGTAGCATCATCTTCATCATCGATCACTCTGGCATTTACCGATGCCGCGGAGGAAGAATATTCAGAGTCTTCAAGAGATGGAGTGCGACGTAGGACAGCAGTCCGTGGAGGAGTGGAGTCAAACTGGAATCTTTCATTGAAGCCATCGTCTTGAAGATCAGCTTCAGCACTGAGTAGGGTCAAACTCTTCCATGATCGCCGGCAAGTTTCATGAGCAACAAAGGCATTCTTGGTGGCAAGGTTGCGAGTGCGATTGACATCCACCAAGAGGCTTTGCATCTGTCTCTTGATCCAGAAATGATGCTTATCCTGTTTCTGATGAAGGGCCACAAGAAGTTCTCGGTCATTGAGAACGCGAGAACGCTTCCGAGGCCTTTGTGCAATGGTGCTTTCAGTGGCTTCAGTAGGTGCTCGATGAGGCAGACGAGTATTTCCAGGCAATGGATAGATTCGTGTCGCTGCTTGAACACCTTCAATGGGTTGAGTGAAGCTCTGGTGCTCGGCATTCTGAAGACAAAGAGGCCTCTTGGCAGGGTCAGAGTATATAGCTTCAACTGACATATCAACCTCTGGTAAAAAGATCATATGATTGCGAGTAGAGGGCTGATAGTTGACTGATGAGTGTCTCTTGATGAGGCGCATGACCCATGGAGCATAAAACTTCCGACCAAATAGGTCAAAGCCAGAAGTAGCAAGTTGCCTGATGAAGAATTCTTGAGTGTTGAAACTGATGCCATTGAGAATATAGAAGACCAAAGTCTTCATAGCTCCTTCAAGCTTGGCCGCTGATGGATGTCCTTTGACAGGCCATAGAGTTCGCCTGATGATATGATATATGGTGCGAGGCAGATATTCAAGGTCTTCAACAAAGAACTCTGTTGGATATTCAGCGTCAGATGGTAAGGGCTTCATCATGCTCAACATCTGGCTCATATTGGGTTCTGGCTTATGGAAGATACTCTCCACTGCATTGCGGTGTAGCTGACAGTTAGGTTCATATAGTTCTCCAGGAGTGGCTAGCCCTGTAAGCTCGATGATATCCATAGCTTTGGCTTCATGATGAACATTTCCAGTCATCCACTCGAGAACCCATGTCTTGATGTCTCTGTAGTAGCCGCGAATGTCTAGAGTAGCATAGAATTGATGCAATAGCTCTTCATTCCAATGCTCTTTGTCTGTCACAAAGTGGAGCAGACCAGCACCACGAAAGCAATCAAGTGCTTCTTCTAAGCACGGCAGTCCAGCAATGGCTTCAGTATCAAGGCGCATATGAGGGAAAATGCGCCCTTGATCATATAGAACACAGGAGTAATAGCTTCTCTACTGATAGCTCCAGAACCGATCTGATGATATCCTTGGCTTGGAGTAGGGGTTCTTGGCGCTGTCAAAGAAGGTATTGTGGCTTTTGAAGCCATTTGCATTGAAGGACCCTGGTGAGTTTGCAGTACCTGGAAACCTTGGCAACCTAGGCTTTGGCTTCTGGACCTGTGGTCTATGCTCAACATGATAGTCAAATTAACGTCCTGAGGCAGTAGGCGGAGGCACCAGAGTGGGCCATCGGATAGTGGTAAGATGACCATGACTGTATGCTTTCTCAATTGTGTGAGGCCTTGGTGGCGGAACAGGAGCAGGGGCAACCACTGAGGCATCAGGCTGCACAACAGGTGCTTCGGGAGCGATTGTCTCATTAGCTTCAGGTGCAGCAGCCTCAGTGGTTTCAGGTTCAGTGGCCACACTTGCTTCAGGCACACTAGTTGGTGCAGGCTCCACATTAGCGTCAGCCATGACTACATCATTGGCTTCATTGGCGTTGGCAGCCTCAACATTGTCAACCTCCTCTTGACGAACAGGAGGGTCGGGCAGAGGCACGTTCACATCAGGAACTGCTTCTTCTTCAATTACTGGGGGAGTAGGTACACGTACTTCTTCTTGATTTTCCTCGGCTGATGCAGCCGGAATGTCTTCAGCAGCATGTGCTTCAGACTCGGAGACATTCATAGTTGGAGCAGGTTCAGAAAATACTTGACGTGCAACAGGTGAACGTTGCACTTCTCCTTCTGGAGCGCTCGACAGAGGGACTTGAGGCCTTTGTCCTTTGCGAAGCCTGCGAAATGCTGGCAACGCCTTAGGAGATGGAGTTGGCTGGGCCGCAAAGTCTTCATCCTCTTCTTGCACGGGGGTGTAGCTTGTTGTTGTTGTTGGGGAGTACTGGGGAGTCTTGTAGTTGCGGGTGATCAGCCCATGATGCATCCTGAGCAATTGGCGTCAGAGGATGACCAATACTGATGATTTCACTGTTTGTATGAACAGGCAATGATACCACGTCATGTTTGATCTGAGGAAGAACTTCATCATCAGCTACATTGTCATCATGACCAATGTCTTCAGCAGCGGTGGGTTCAACTGCTGGAATATCTTCAGCTTCATGAGCCTCTGTGGGAGCAGGCTCATGCACTATCATCCTTCGTTCTTGATGTTCTGACGCTGGGCGAACCACTAAAATGGGTTTAACAACTAAGGGCTCTGTGGAAGCAGCCCTAGTCTTCTTGGTCTTGCGCTTCTTCTTGGAGGGAGCGGCATCAGAGGCTTTAGTGTTCTTTCTTTTTCTGGCTTCAGCCTCGGCAGCCCTCATCTTCTTCTGTTCTGAAGCGGTTGTAGTGACCTTTGGCTTTGAGCCAGTCATGCTACTTGGGAAGATAATGCGAAGGGCTTCTTGGCTTGAAGGTTCAGGCTGTTCAGCAGGAAGCTTCTTCTTCTTCTTTGCAGCCATCCTGGGGTCAATGCCAGGACGGCCAAGTGACTTGCGCTTCTCAGCCTCATTGTAGGCGAGCACACACTTATCAGCCAAACTCTTCATGCACTCACGAGAGCCCTGAGCTTCTTCACGCTTTTTTAGAAAAGCTTCTTTAAGCTCATGTAGCATGACTTTGAAGTTTCTGACGTCTTGAACACTTAGCTTGGCCACATGCTTCTTGAATCGAGCCTTCTCATAATCAATCTTGTTCTTGAGCTCAATGATGCGCTGAGCGAGAGCTAGCTCAAAAGCAATGGCGCCATTGAAGGCGACACCGAGGCCAATGGGAAGCTGTAAATCTTCAAAGCTGAGATTGGGGTGTCGAACCACTCATCAATGAAATTGTGCATGATGGACACATCAAAGAGAGGCAAGTTGTTGAAGATTTCTGCTTCTTCCTTGCTCTTTATCAGCTGCTCAAGGGCATCATCAGCAAGATCTTCATCACTTGATAGATCAATGGGTTCTTCGCGCAGAATGGCGGCAGGAGTCAAGGCTCTTTGATGAGATGGTCTGACAAGTTGCTTTTTCTTCTTCGTTCTCTTGGAGACACGGGATTGATCTTCAGACTGCACACTGGCTTCAGGAGGTGCAGTGGCCAGTGGCTTCGCACGAGAAGTCTTCGAAGGTGCAGCTGATCTTGAAGCCTTTGGCTTCTTTTGCTTCTACGACTTTGGAGGAGGAGCAGGGGCTTCATCGGAGTCAGCATCATTTTCAGAATGATCTACTCTTGCACCTTGGACCATGATGTAGGTGATGAGCCCGTCAAGGTTGGAGAAGGGGCCGATCACATTGGGATCAGCATCATGGGAGCCGTCAGCACGGGGAGCAGAGGGACCTGGGTTGAAGTCCAAACCCAAGGACTTCTTGTTCTTCTTGGCCGAAGCCACAACAAACTGGTAGTTGCGCTTGAAGAGAGAGTCGTCACGACACCAGAGTAGTGAGGTGGGATCGGCGTTCTCAGGCTGTGGTCCATGGACCATGCAAGGATAGAAGCCTTGAGCAATGGCTTCAGCTCTGTTCTTGGGTTGAAGGCCTCGATAGAGGATATCACCCCAAGGTCTCTTGATGGCATTCTTCTCTGCATATTCCTTCGTCACAAACTTGTACTTGAACCATTCCTCAGCCCAATAGCGTCGAATCCATTGGATTCGCGTCTTTCTCTGATGATAATTCTCTTCGGGATCTGTCTTGTAGAGTTCTGCTAAGTCATCAAGCAGATCTTGGGATGTTCCTTCTCTGCGCTGTCTGCCACCCTTCCTTGCTGATCTTTCTGCAGCCATGAACTTCAAGCTGAATGGCTTCAATACGTTCAAAGGCTTCAGAGACTTATGCTTGCTGGTCAAGCAGGAACTGGCTTCAGGAGAATTGATATGATGCTGTAAGTATTCTGCAAACGAATGCAGACTATGAGAACCAAGAGATTCTCCCACGGACATGTACCTGTGACAGCATTAGAGATGCGAGGGAAGGGGAAGAGGTCATATGCATTCTCAGAAGATTTTGAAGATAAATCAGTTCGAAGGCATTGACCTCATGATGCAAAGACATTCACTTATATAGGTGAGTTGGTTCCAGATTTGTACCAATCCGTGAATAAGTACAAGTGAGGAATCAAACTAGACAGGAAATCTAAGTGAATTGACTAGGCAGTATGAGATGCAGACAGAATAGATCTAACTTGAATAGGCAGAAACCACTTTCGGTAAACAAGATGAATCTTGAAGATCAAAAAGGTGGTAAAAATAGAGTTATAATTACCGCATGAAGAACTGCTAGATGGGAAGAATAGGAGACTGAGCAGTTCAGCCCACCATGCCCTAACTTGGCAACGGAGAACACCTACGGCGACGGCGGAGAGGACGATGTCCGCGGCCGGCGTGAGGACGGCGTCGGAGAAGTCTTGGCAGCTAAGCGCTTCATCGCCAGCGTCGTCGCGAGCTAGCGGTGGCGCTAGGGTTTTGACAGAGGTGGAGAGGTGGAAGAAGGATTTCTTTACCGCAGGGGACAAGTATTTATAAGTAGGTGAGAGACATAACGCAATTACGCTAGTGCCCCTGGCGGTTCACATCTGAGGGGCACGTGGCAAGCATGCAACATACTCAGAGTTGTCCCACGTTCCCACGCCCGCCAGGCATGTCGGAGAGTTGTTCCGGCTTCTCCGGATTTCAACAATAAAGATAAGTCATTTAAAACAGATTTAATGTTTGTCTCTTTGCCTTCTGCTGACTAGGACGCAGAGAAGACATTCGACAGTTTCAATAGAATGCATATGATTTGGACAGATAGAGTTTGAGATAGGAAGCATAGAGAGGTTAGGGTCCGATCACATTCACTAAGTTCAAAAGATCCAATCTTGAAGACACAGCTATAAGTGAATGCTGTAGAGGACAGAACACTAGTATATATATACATATATATATATATACACATACACACACACACACACACACACACACACACACACACACACACACACATATATATATATATATATATATATATATTAGAAAGCAATCAAATTATCATAGTGTAGAAATTCATGAAGATAAATTGAAACTGAAGACAAACCAAATGCGAAGTCATTGCAATATAACGACATGAGTGAAACACTTCAGACAGAGAAATTTGGTGGTGGCGTTACCCACCGTATAGGAAGTATTAGACCCAGACACGGCGCACAATTATCGTGGCGCTCCAAAGTCAAATTCCATGTTAATGTATTCACTTAGAGTGTAAATCTTCATTGATTGAAGATATATATTACTTTGTGTGTTGCACATCTAAGTCATCAACATGCATAAGTGTTAGGATGTGTGCTTGATCACAGGACATTAGAGGATTCCAAGATATTTGGCTCACACCGTAACTTGCAAAACCTTTTCTCATCCAAGGGCTTCGTGAAGATATCTGCCAGTTGCTCTTCAGTGTTGACGTGAGTGATATCGATATCTTTCTTCATAACATGATCTCTGAGAAAGTGATGACAAATTTCAATGTGCTTTGTCTTCGAGTGTTGGACTGGATTGTTGGCTATTTTTATGGCACTTTCGTTGTCGCAGAAAAGAGGTACTTGTTTCAGGTTGATGCCATAATCCTTGAGAGTTTGCTTCATCCATAGAAGCTGGGCACAATAGGATCCAGCAGCAATGTATTCAGATTCAGCAGTTGAGAGTGATACACAGTTCTTCTTCTTTGAAGACCAACAGACAAGTGATCGACCAAGAAAATGACATGCGCCTGATGTAGACTTGCGATCTACCTTGTCACCAGCATAATCAGCATCCGAGAATCCAACCAAATCGATTTTGAGCCCTTGGGATACCATAATCCAAGTGTTGGGGTGTAAGACAAATATCGAAGAATTCGCTTCACAGCTAAGTGATGCGATTCCTTTGGTGCCGCCTGGAATCGAGCACACATGCAAACACTAAGGATAATATCTGGCCAAGATGCACATAAATAAAGCAAGGAACCAATCATGGAGTGGTATACCTTTTGATCGAACTCTTTACCATTGTCGTCGAGACCAAGATGGTGTTTGGCTGACATTGGCGTCGTGTAGCCTTTGCAGTCTTCCATTCCAAACTTCTCCAGCCAATCTTTGAGGTATTTTTCTTGAGATATGAAGATGCCATTTCTTTGCTAACGAATTTGAAGACCAAGGAAGAACTTCAGCTCACCCATCATGGACATCTGATATTGCTCTTGCATCATGTACCCAAACTCATCACTATACTTCTGGTTGGTGTAGCCGAAGATTATGTCATCCACATATATTTGGCACACAAACAGTTCACCATCATATGTCTTCGTGAAGAGTGCGGGATCGAGGGATCCAGGTTTGAAGCCTTTGCTCTTCAGAAAGTCTTTGATTGTATCATACCAGGCACGAGGAGCTTGTTTGAGGCCATACAGTGCTTTGCTTAGCTTGTACACCATATCAGGATGTTTTGGATCTTCAAAGCCAGGTGGTTGTGCGACATATACTTCTTCTTCAATCTTGCCATTAAGAAATGCACTCTTTACATCCATTTGATATAGCAAGATGTTGTGATGATTAGCGTAGGCTAGCAGTATGCGAATAGCTTCAAGTCTAGCAACAGGAGCAAATGTTTCATCGAAGTCAATTCCTTCAACTTGAGTATATTCTTGAGCCACAAGACGTGCTTTGTTTCTGACGACTTGACCATGCTCATCTTGCTTGTTTCGATATATCCACCTTGTTCCAATAATGTTCTGCTTGCGAGGGTAAGGTCGCTTGACGAGTTCCCAGACATTATTCAGTTTGAACTGTTGAAGTTCTTCTTGC
The DNA here is from genome assembly GCA_963921465.1 of Triticum timopheevii. NCBI lineage: Eukaryota > Viridiplantae > Streptophyta > Magnoliopsida > Poales > Poaceae > Triticum > Triticum timopheevii. The sequence continues at coordinate 656,439,543 of OY997274.1, read as the reverse complement.
ATGTCTTGAATCTATTCAGGTTCCATAAAAGCTTCAGCAACTTTATTGGGTTCTGATATTGACACAAATGAAAAGTGCCCATAGAAGTTTGCTAGCTGTGTTGCTCTTGATCGAGTGAGCGGACCAGGTGCATTGATGCTGTCAATTATCTTCTCTATTTTAACTTCATTTGCAACACGAGGATGAACAGGACGAAGATTTTGCTCTGGGTGATCATTGTCATCATTGGGAGGATTGTCTTCGGTGTGAGCATTGTCTTCAGGTTGATTTGGTGCAGAGATGATAAGTTCCTCTTCAGGCTGTGCTTCAGAGGGCATGATTTCACCAGTTCCCATCAGCTTGATAGACTCGTTTGAAGGAGCTTCATCTAGTGTACTTGGTAGAATCTCTCTCTGTGAACCATTGGTTTCATCAAATTTCACATTCACAGTTTCAACGATTTTGTAGAGATAAAGGTTGAAGACTCTGTAGGAGTGTGAGTCCTTTCCATAGCCAAGCATGAAGCCTTCGTGAGCCTTAGGTGCAAATTTTGACTTGTGATGGGGATCCTTGATCCAGCATCTAGCTCCAAATACTCTGAAGTAACTGACATTTGGCTTCTTGCCAGTAAGGAGCTCATAAGATGTTTTGTTCAGAAGCTTATGGATGTACACACGATTGATGATGTGACATGCTGTATCAATAGCTTCAGGCCAGAACTTTCTTGGTGTCTTGTACTCATCTAGCATTGTTCGAGCCATCTCAATGAGGGTTCTGTTTTTGCGCTCAACGATGCCATTTTGCTGAGGTGTGTATGGAGCAGAGAACTCATGAGTGATTCCCATTGTATCCAGATACAGATCAAGTCCAGTGTTCTTGAATTCAGTGCCATTGTCACTTCTGATGTGCTTGATCTTCATGCCATAATTGTTCATTGCTCGATTTACAAAGTGCCTGAAGACATCTTGCACTTTAGTCTTGTAAAGAATTATATGAACCCATGTGTATCTTGAGTAGTCATCAACAATGACGAAGCCATAGAGACAGGCAGTTGTTGTGAGGGTGGAGTAGTGAGTAGGTCCAAATAAGTCCATGTGTAACAGCTCGAAGGGTTGAGATGTTGTCATGATTGTTTTCGAGGGATGCTTTGCCCTTGTCATCTTTCCAGCTTCACAGGCACCACACAGATGATCCGTTATGAACTTGACATCCTCGATGCCAATGTCATGCTTCTTCTTGATGAGTGAGTGTAAGTTCCTCATGCCAACATGTCCTAACCTTCGATTCCAGAGCCAGCATTCTAAAGCTTTTGTGAGAAGACATACGACAAGCTGTGGACCTGCTCATGAGAAATCTACCATGTATAGATCATCTTTTTGATACCCTTCAAAGACTAGAGATTTGTCAGATTCCATTAGCACAAGGCAACGATATTATCCAAATATCACAATCATGTTCAAGTCACAAAGTATTGAGACAGACATTAAGTTGAAACCAAGGGATTCAACAAGCATCACTTTATCCATGTGTTGATCCTTTGAGATTGCAACTCTACCTAGACCCAATACCTTGCTTTTACCAGTGTCAGCAAATGTAATGTGACTCTTGTCGGATGGACGTATGGTTGAGTCCATGAGAAGACTTCGATCACCAGTCATGTGATTTGTGCATCCACTGTCCATAATCCATTCTGAAGCTTTTGGTGATGTACCCTACAGTGCAGTTAGGGGGATAGGCTTCACAAGAGTGCTGCGAAGCATAAGCATTTGACACATATAGGGACAGTCACAGCTTATATCAAAGTTAGGACATAGTATGACTGATAAGAGATTCAGATGTGAAGTATATAGAATGACATTTTAGCATGCGTCCTAAATGAGTTTTAGGTCCCCTGCAATAGTATCGGACGTCATTGATTGCTGGCTGGAGACCGTTTTCTGCAAAAGAGAGTTAGTTCTTCTTTGCCACCCACATCTTCAGTGGTGGCTTACAAGCAATGAGTCTTAGTGCAGCATCTGAGAATTTTGGCTTTGAAGCCCTAGCAAATAGCCTTGCAAGAGATGAATGATACTCATAGGAATAAGCTGAAAAGTTCTTAGTCCTATGAACATAGCGGTTCGAAGATACACGCTCATATTCATAAGTCTGAGCATGATTTCCCTGCAAAACATTGGCGTTAGGGTGACTCATGTGAGTCTTGTATCTGTATGAAGCCTTTGGGCCACATGAAGCTATAGGTCTGGGGTTTGTCTTCTTCCTTGGTGGTGTCATGACGACATTCATAGGAAGATTCTCAATGTACTGCTTAGGTACCCAGATCTTCTTCATTGGTGGTTCATTCCTGCAGTTAGTACCAATGTACCTGGCAAATACTTCACCATTCTGACTTTTGAACAGCTTATAGTTTGCATCAAAGGATTCATCAATGATAACAGGATTAGCATAGGTAAAGCTAGATAAGGTGGATGGATCTATTGAAGGTTCCTTTGCAGCAACCCATGTGGTTTTGGGGTACTGCTCAGGCTTCCAGTACGAGCCATCAACATTCATTTTCCTTTCGAACCCAACACCTTATTTCCTAGGGTTTCGGATTAGAATCTGCTTTTTGAGGACATCGCAGAGAGTCTGATGTCCCTTCAAACTTTTGTACATCCCTGTTTCAAGCAATGTCATCAACATAGCATTTTCATCAACAACAGTAGTGGTATCCTCCGCAGAGGGGTTAGTAACCACATCAGTAGGTGAAGACAATGAAACAGTAGCAGCAGTGGAACATTCAGCAACAGATGTAGCGTTATCACGCTCAATGCATTTTAGACATGGTGGTTCAAATCCATCCTGTGTAACGCTGATTTGTTGAGCAAGTAATGAATCTCGCTCCTTCTGAAGATCTTCATAATCCACTCTTATCTTTTCAAGGTCTAGCTTTCTTTGAAGACATTCAGAAGAAAGCTTCTCATTATCAGATAAGAGAGCATTATGTTGATCTTGAAGGGCGTCAAACTTAGCATGAAGTCTCTGAAGACTATCAGCCAAAGCTTTTGACTGATCCATTTCTTCACCCAACATATCATCGCTCTTACTAAGCATGTCTTGAACCTTTTCCAAGATTCTTTGTTGTTTAGTGGCAAGGGAAGCAAGCTTGTCATAACTGGGGCCAAATTCATCACCTGATTCATCATTGCTAGATTCAGAGAGATAGCATTCAGTTACCTTATCACCCCTTGCCATGTGGCACGATGAGGATGATGATGATTCAGGTGCAAAGGTCATCTCTTTAAGAGACTCCTTGTAGTCCTCAAACCACGGATCATGACGAGTGCGATGACCTTCATATACCTCAGAAAGCCGGTCCCAGATTAGCTTCGCGTGATTGAGGTGCATAACATTCCTGAACTGATTTCGGAACAAATGAGAGCAGATGACATCCTTCGCTGTAAGGTTCAATAGAGTGTACTTGCGAATGTCATCAGCCTCTGCCATCTTGCATAGATCAGTGAGTCCAATCTCAGTGACGGTCCACAGTTCGCTATCCATGGACATGAGTCGCTTCTTCATCATGGCCTTCCATCAGGGATACTCATGACCGTCAAAGGTGGGACAAGATATGTTCCTCAATCCTGCAGTCGACATAGCTGAAACTTCAGGTGGTTAAACCGAATCACACAGAACAAGGGAGTACCTCGCTCTGATACCAATTGAAAGTGCTACTATCGACTAGAGGGGGGGGGTGAATAGGCGATTTTTACGAAAGTCTTCAAAGCTTGGAAGTTTCGAAGACAAACAACAGAAATGACCTAATTGTTATGCAGCGGAAGATAAACTACCCTAAGCAAGCCATAGTCAAGTATGCAGTGATGTGAAAGTACAGGACTAATAGCAGCTAGATAGTAAGGATCAGGATGGAAGATAGTATGAAGCCAATTAACAGTAGTAGTCAAGCTATGAAGTCAAACAGATACACAGATAGGCAATGACTTCACGAAGACAAACTAAAGTAAGGTTGGGAAGGGATAGAATCAGTTGCTTGTTGAAGATACAGGATTTGTTGGACCAGTTCCAGTTGCTGGGACAACTGTACGTCTAGTTAGGGAGGCTGAGATTTAACTCAGAAGACCGTGTCTTCACCTTATTCCCCTTGAGCTAAGGACACCCAGTCCTCGCCCAATCACTCTGGTAAGTCTTCAAGGGAGACTTCCAAACCTTCACAGACTTTGTTCACCGGCAATCCACAATGACTCTTGGATGCTCAGAACATGACGCCTAACCGGCTGGAGGATTCACAGTCCTCAAGTGTAATAAGTCTTCAGGTCACACAGACAGAAAGACTTCAGTGATGCCTAACACTCTTTGGCTCTAGGTGTTTGGGATTTGTCCTCACAAGGATCTTTCTCTCTCTCAAATGCTTCGAGGTGGGTTGCTCTCAAACGACAAAAGCCGTGCACAAACTCTAAGCAGCCACCAATTTATGGTGTAGGGGGTGGGCTATTTATAGCCACTAGGCAACCCGACCTGATTTGTCCAGAATGACCCTAGGTCACTAAGGATCTGACACGTGTTCCAACGGTCAGATTTCAAACACACGCGACAACTTTACTTGGGCTACAAGCAAAGCTGACTCATCCAGCTCTGGATAAGGTTTGCTCTCATTGTCTTCGCTCGAAGACATAGGATTTGTGTTGAGCATCACTTCAGTCACTCTGACTTAGTTCACTTGGACCCCACTTAACAGTACGGTGGTTCCTATGACTCAACAAAGAAGAAAAGGAAGCAACGAAACCACACAGTCTTCGAGCTCCATAGTCTTCACGCAATGTCTTCTCATGTCATAGTCTTCAATATGAATATCTTCTCATACCACCATTGTCTTCAATGTCTTCATACATTTTTAGGGGTCATCTTCGGTAGGTAAACCGAATCGATGAGGGACACTACCTGCGTTATCCTGCAATTCTCACAAACGCAATAGTCCCTCAACCAACTTTGTCGTCAATACTCCAAAACCAACTAGGGGTGGCACTAGATGCACTTACAACTCACTTAACTCCGCCCTGTCACTCGCCGACGCCGGAGCTCGCCACAGCGGGCACGGGCACGGTCCGGCCAACGCCATAGTGCGCGGCGCACTGTGCTCGTCGTCTTCCCCTCGCCCCTGTGCTTGTCCGCACTCGCCAACAGTTCCCGCGTGAGCTCTGTCCTCTTCCCCCTCTCTCACTCGAGCCGTTCGTCGCCGGGCGCCGTGGACAGGTGTACTCCGGCGGAGCCCGAAACCCCCTCGCCACCCGCCTATAAATACGGCCACCCCCAGCCTCCTCGAGCACCCGCATCCACTACCACACACCCCACAAGCTAGTAGGAAGCCGCCGCCCGGCTAGGTAGGCTGAGGGCTGCCATCCCCGAGCTTGAGCTCGCCGGCGATCTCCTCGGGTAGTCCCCGCAGCTCCAGCCCCTCCCAGGCTAGGGCAACCCTGCCAGGGCCTCCGCCACTCTCCAGTGGAGTCATTCTGCCCTGTTGGAGCCCCTGGAGCCGCCCCTAGCCGCCATCATCTTCGTCTCCGGCGACCGCTGCTCCCTACCTCCGCTGGAGAGGCTGTTTCTGGCGCCATCCGACCACCCCTAGCCACGTTACGGGTACGGGCAGGTTCGCCATCATCTTCTCTTTCGATCCCCCCTCTCGTTTTGGCCCAAGAGCCCTTGCCGCTGGCATGCGCTCCGGCGAAGCTCCGCCACTCCCTGTTTCCCTCTCCCCCTCCTCCTCACCTGAATAGCGGGGCCCGCTAGTCAGCCACTCTGTACGCGCACGAAGCGGTACGAGTGGTGGTGCCCTGGGCTTTTACGCCTTCGACGTCACCCCCAGTCTGTTTTATTTTTATTAAAAATTCATTTAAATCCAGAGAACCTCACACAGCCACAATCTTTTATCTATAAGTCCAAATGCATTGATTCTTTTTGCATTGTGTTCTTTGTCCTAAAATCTAGCAACTCCCAAATGATGGGATTTTTCCCTGCTGTCTAGATTTTCTGGTGAATTTCAGAAGGTTTCTCGATGTTTTCTTTTTGTGTTTTTATTTATTTCTAGAAGAGCAGGCTTGTCTTGAGGATCACCAAGAGGCTTGTGAACCTCATCTGCACTAAGGCAAGCCACAACAACATTTTCATAGTGCCACTTCAATATTTGTGATTTTCCTACTTGAACTAATGATTATTCATGCATTTAAATTATTAATATGTTAATTATGTTCTGTTAGATGCTTGTTATAGTAAATATGCTTGATTTACAGAAAGTTTGTAGTGAACCTAGTTAGTAAGCTAACAAGGATTTAGTTATGAGTAATGAGAAGATAATATGGTTATGGAGATAAATAATTAGTGAGATTATTTTTGCATGATGAAAAATGATAAATTTGCTAGAAAAGATTCTGGTTAAAGTGAGATTTGATCTTAACCAGAGGAGTATCATGAGTTGTTGATTGCTCAGTGAGAGAGTAGTTGACTTAGTTATTTTTGTTGATATGTGATGCATATGTTGGTGATGCATGTCATGGCATTATGACGCCGGTTACTTTCACTCTATGTTGAACCTGATAATAACTCAACTTGAATATGTTGTTGACCGGGTCATGGTGCCACTGAATCGAGTCTTTCCCAGTGCTACCACATTTGCCGGTATGGGATGGCCTTAATTCGTTTCATTGCCGTGCCTCTGGTTGGTGCCTCCATCTAGGGAAGGTTATGGGCGTGCTGTACCCTGGCCCGGTAAGCAAGCATAACCTTGTGAGCCCGGTGTTAAGTTTTTGGTACCGGGTCCCAGAGTGGATTGTGGCCACGACGGTGGTCGTTGTGTCTTGTGGTAGACCCGGGGCCACCCAGGACTAGCTCGATGGGGATTGAGTCGGAGTGGCCAGAAGAGTGTCATGGCAATGGAGTGGTTTCATCGGAATGCCGTTGGTCCACCCGAATGGGAGTGCGAGGCCATGGGTTCCGTGGTGTGGGTCCAGTGCGCTACCTCTACAGAGTGTATTAATCTATCGATAGCCGAGTCCACGGTTAAGGACACGCTCGAAAGTAGGTAATGAATTTTGCATACTAAGTATGACATTTGCACTATGGTGGTGGCGGAAAGGCCATCGTGTTAAGTTGGACCAGATGTGGTCGTGGTTGTGATCGCCGTAAGGATCACGGGCCATTTATTGGTCGTGGTTGTGATCGCCGTAAGGATCACGGGCCATTTATTGGTCGTGGTTGTGATCGCCGTAAGGATCACGTGCCATTTGTTGGTCGTGGTGGTGATCGCCGTAAGGATCATGGGCCATTTATTGGTCGTGGTTCTGATCACCGTAAGGATCATGGGCCATTTATTGGTCGTGGTTATGATCGCCGTAATGATCATGAGATTGTCTCTGAGTATGACACATTTGTGATCCAGAAACGATCATGTTTGGTAAGTCAGTCCGAGGGACGATTATCACAACAGCATGGTCACAACATGTTGGATATATTGTTGCATTGTTATTAATTGGTTAATTGTCATGGTATTGTCAGTCATTATGTTTATGCTTGTTGTGAGCTTGCAAGTACATTCAATGTACTGACCTGGCGTGTCATGCCAGATTTCAGGAAAGTCCTATTGGAAAGGAGAGCTGTCTGAGTCTAGATCGTGCCCACGTCGGTGTCCCTGTGATATGGAGTCCCGCTACGACGCTGTTCCGCTGCCACGTAGTTGTCTTGATCGAGGCCCCTGTATGTTCACTAAATAATGTACATATTGTTCAGCCACACCGTGTGTGCTGCTTGGCCTCGCTAACTATTGTAATGTAAACTCTAATCTGCTAGCATCAATAAAGCGGTTGTTTTTCTGTACCAAGTTGTTGTGTGTTGCCAGAAGACAAGGTCTCTGGGCTGGCAATGCATGGTAAACTGGTTGCTCTGAGCTGGGGTGCCACAACGCTTGGTATCAGAGCCGCACTAACAGTAGGCCACGCTAGACTATGACGAGTTAACCGGACGCTAGATACGAGTTGTAGTTGAGTGTCGGTAGCATTTGTAGCTGGTTGTTGCATTGCATGCACTGATTTTATTTTTATGCTAACCTGCTAATGGTTGTGAGTGTAGATGGCTCCGGTGCTGTATCCGTGCCAGTTGCAGCTGATGTCGTACATGTCGCCGCATCTCCTTTGTAACGTGTGGCATCGGCTGTACCCCCACTGCGACGACCCAACCTATCATGTGTACCGGGAGCGTCTAGCTGACTCAGTGTATGAGTATCACGCCGTGGTTACTCTGCGCACCAGTTCTGATTCCAGCACTTACACTCATACCTCTCGGAGTGGTTACGCTTCTACCACTTCTCAGGCTGTCCAGTTTGCTGCATTCGAGGTCCTTGTTGAGCTTCGCTACAACAAGGTCCGGATGCATAACCACCCAGGTTTCTACTACTATCCTTCTCTGCACGATAATGGTCGTGTCCATCTCCCTGTCATTGATCCGGAGTCTGATAGTGTTGCTAGCCACCTTTCTTGCTATATCACTGCTAGCTATCTTTTGATCTACGAGCTGGCTCGAGAGTTGAGTCGTGCCTGTACTGCTTTAGCCTCTGCTAGATCAGTCACTACTCCAGCATCTGTAGGATTTACTCCCTATATTCCTGCCAGTTCTAGTTCCCCTGTTTCCCCGGTTACTCCTCCGAGTAGCTCGGGCACCGCGACAGTGAGTCCACTTAGTGCTCCTGCTGAGTGGGTTTCACTTCTCGCCACTCCTGTAGCCCCGATGATTCACCCTCCACATGCCCCCGAGGGAAAGCCATCGAGGCAGTGTCGTTGTGTCACCTTTAACCCAGAGGTCTCAGTTAACCCCGTCAGTTCAGTATCCGAGTCCGCTTCAGGAGAGGACCCCGCAGCACCAGTAGAATAGTAGAGCTTCCGAGTATTCGTAGTTGTCAGGATGGAGTACGGATGTAGTCGTATGAGTCATGATGTTTCATTTCATGTATGAGAGTAGTTGAACCTGGCATGTTGTTATCTTTCATGTATGAGTCTATGTATAATTATGTTGGAACTTTATTTTATTCGCCGTATTTTCTTCGCCATTTCGGTTTTTCTCGGGCTTTTGTTGTTGGCTTTCCCCCATTTATTTGAATGCTTCTCATCTCAGTTGTGTTGCCTTGGGAAAAATCATATTAGGATGACGCAGGGATGCCGCAGTAGCAACTTTCGTGAGGGTTCTCCTGTTCGTCGTTCCGCACGACAGGCAGGACACTCACCCGAGCAGCACGTTCCACCACCGCCTCCACTGCCAAATCTGCCATCCACTGAACAAATTTTTGCGTATGTTTGAGGAAAGATGGAATAATGATCTGATTGAAATATTAAGAAGTTTACAAGCTGTGGTTGGACACAATGGGAATCAGCCCGGTCATCACTCCAAGCTATCAGATTTTCAAAGGACCAAGCCTCCCAGTTTCAGTCAGACCATTGATCCCTTGGATGTAGATGATTGGTTGAGAACTATGGATAAGAAGCTTGAGATTGCTCGTACTGAAGAAGGAGATAAGGTTCCATTTGTAACACATTATCTTGAAGGCGCTGCTGCCATATGGTGGGAAAATGAAAGAGCCATGTGGTCTGCTGATGAAGAAATTACCTGGTCAAGATTCAAGGAACGATTCCGGAAATATCATATCCCTGCGGGAATTATGAAGACTAAGCAGCGTGAATTTCTCGCGCTCCTCCAAGGAAGTCATTCTGTGGGAGAATATTTGCAAAAATTCAATCATCTGTCACGTTACTCTCTAGATGACGTGGCCAATGAAGAAAGAAAGATTGACAGATTTCTTGGTGGATTAAACCCGCAACTCCATTGTACTCTCAGTATGTTCGATTTCCTAGACTTCCAAACCCTGGTGAACAAGGCTTTCATTGCTGAAAGAGAGCACAAGTTTGTATTGGATAACAAGTCTGCCAACAACAATTACAAGCGCAAGTTTGAGTCAAGGAAGGAAATACAACCAGTGCAGAAGGCTCGTACCTGGCAACAGACTAAGGTAGAATACAAGCCCAACTGGCAACAAAATGTTAACAAGACCACCACCCAAGTAAAGATAGTCGTACCCAACCCAATGCAAGAGGAGCATCTGCGCAGCAATTCTTGTTACAGTTGTAGGCAAACCGGACATTATGCCAAACAGTGTCCCAAGAACAACCAGACGAATGCTACATTCAGGCCACAAGTCCATTGTATGGAGGCATGCCCGAACCAGCACAACATCACGGGATACGTTCATCACATCTCCGCCGATGAAGCCCAAGAGAACCCTGAAGTCATCATTGGTACGTTCTCTGTTAATAACATACCTGCAGTGATTTTATTTGACTCTGGACTTCCCACTCTTTTATTTCTCGGAGTTTTGTTGCCCAAAACAAATTTCTTTGTTTGCTTTTGGGCAAGAATATGCTGGTACAAACCCCGAGATCTCTAATCAGAAGCAATCTAGTCTGCTGCAATCTGGAAGTCAATGTCAACGGAGTCTGTTTTCCAACTTCTTTGATACTTATTGAGTCTGATAAGTTGGATGTTATCTTGGGTATGAATTGGCTGACTCAGTATCAAGTGTGCATAAATTGTGCGACCCGAGAAGTCACTTTGATCAGCCAAGAAGGGCAGACTATGAAATTTTATGCTCGTAGAAGCATACCCTCAAAGAAAATGGTCTTCACATCAGTGGATGAATTGGAATTAATTCCGGTGGTCTGCGAGTTTCCTAATGTATTTCCATAAGAACTGCTAGGCATTCCACCTAATCGAGAGCTTGAGTTTGCAATAGATCTTGTGCCCGGGACCACACCAATACACAAGAAGTATTACCGAATGCCGTCATCAGAATTAGTGGAGCTAAAGAAATAGCTTGATGAAATGCTCCAGAAAGGATATATCCGTCCTAGATCTTCACCATGGGGATCACCTGCTATCTTCGTGGTCAAAAAGGATGGCAACCTCCGCATGTGTGTGGATTACCGTCAGCTGATTGATGTCACAATCAAAAACAAATATCCACTGCCAAGAATTGATGACCTGTTCGATCATCTCAGTGGGGCCAAGGTATTCTCCAAGATTGATTTACGAACTGGATACTATCAGCTCAAGATCAAAAAGGAGGATATTCCTAAGACCGCATTCACCACTAGATACGGTCTTTATGAATATACAGTTATGTCTTTTGGCCTCACCAACGCCCCTGCCTTCTTCATGCATGTGATGAACAAAGTATTCATGTACTTCCTCAATAAGTTCGTGGTAGTCTTCATCTATGATATACTCATTTACTCAAGAAGTGAAGAAGAACACAAAGAACACCTTAGAGCAGTGTTACAACGACTCCGTGAACATTAGTTATACGCCAAATTCAGTAAATGTGAGTTCTGGCTCAAGCAAGTTGGATTCCTTGGACATGTGCTATCCGCCGAAGGTATAGCCATGGACCCGAGCAAAGTAAAGGATGTACTCGATTGGTTGCCACCCACAACCGTATCCACTAGTAGAAAAGGGGGCAATGGTCCAGGCCGGTCCAGCCCATTAGTCCCGGTTCAATCCAGAACCGGGACCAATGGGGGCATCGGACCCGGTTCGTGAGCCCCGGGGGCCGGCCGGGCCACGTGGGCCATTGGTCCCGGTTCGTCTGGACCTATTGGTTCCGGTTGGTGGGACAAACTGGGACCAATGGACCGCACTCCTGGCCCACCACAATTGGTCCCGGTTGGTGGCTTGAACCGGGACCGAAGGCAAACCTTTAGTCCCGGTTGGTGCCACCAACCGGGACCAATGGTGGTGCCTATATATACCCCCCTCGCGCAAGAGCAGAGCACACTGCTCTGTTTTTTCTGGCCGAGGGGGAGAGGGCTTGGTGGTGCTCTAGCTCACCTCCTATGCACACAAGGTGTTCGATGGAATGCCCGAGCCAAACTACTTAGGGTTTCTCCTCTCCAAGCTCGACCTCCAAGCTCCATTTTCCTCCATATTTGTCTAGGTTTAACGGTCCGTTACGCCCCGTCCCTGTCTTCAACGTCGTCGATCACCCGCACCGATCTCATCGCCGGCACCACCGTGGTGAGCCTCTTGTTCTTATCTTCTTTCTGAAAGGAAAAATATTCTTATTTGTATGTTTAGATAGATATATACTTGTATAATTTTCTTACTTTTATTATTGCATCTTATATAGTGCGATGGTTTTGGTGTCCGCCCCCGTCAGCCCTCGTCCTGTCTATGATTTGGATGTGGTATATATTATCTTTTCATAACTATTGGTTCATTTATTGTTTATGACAATTATGCCGACCAACGTGACATAGATTTTTTTCATCTAGAAGGTTGTTGAACCAGAAATTCCAACCGACCCTATTGTCGAGAGGTTAAATTTAGTTGAAGAAGAAAACAATTTGTTAAAGGAAAAAATTAGAAAAATTGAGGAGGAGAAGATGATATTGGAGTTGCATGTTGCGGATGTCGTCGATGATCACAAGATCAAGATGGATGCAATGCGCTTGAAGATTAGAAAGATTAGAAAATATGCCATTCATACCGAGGCTTGGTATCATTATGCCGTTGGATCAGTTGTTACATTGGTTGCGATTATGATCGCATTTGTTTTCGCATTGAAATGTTTTACATAGTTTCAGTGTATGGTTTAATTAATTTAGATGCTCTCCAGAGCTTTATGTTGTTAGATGAGAACTATGTATGTACTTTGGTTTTAATGTGATGATGAACTTCTATTAATTTGGTCACTTAATTATCTAATTCATGATGTTCTGTAATGATTTTTGACACACTTAATTATATATAATGCACACAGATGAACCAGCAATGGATGTACGGTTCAAGACACACCTCTGAGTACATTAAGGGCGTGCATAATTTTCTCGAAGTGGCTGAGGCAAACAAGCAGAATGGTTTTATGTGTTGTCCATGCCCTATATGTGGGAATACGAAGTCTTACTCTGACCGGAAAATCCTCCACACCCACCTGCTTTACAAGGGTTTCATGCCACACTATAATGCTTGGACGAGGCACGGAGAAATAGGGGTTATGATGGAAGACGGCGAAGAAGAAGAGTACGATGAGAACTATGTGCCCCCTGAATACGGTGATGCTCCAGAAGATCAAGAGGAACCAGACGATGTGCACGATGATGCTGCAACGGGTGAAGTTGCTGAAGATCAAGAGGAACCAGACGATGTGCCCGATGATGATGATCTCCGCCGGGTCATTGTCGATGCAAGGACGCAATGCGAAAGTCAAAAGGAGAAGCTGAAGTTCGATCGCATGCTAGAGGACCACAAAAAAGGGTTGTACCCCAATTGCGAAGATGGCAACACAAAGCTCGGTACCGTACTGGAATTGCTGCAGTGGAAGGTAGAGAATGCTGTGCCTGACAAAGGATTTGAGAAGCTACTTAAAATATTGAAGAACAAGCTTCCAAAGGATAACAAATTGCCCGACAGTACATATGCAACAAAGAAGGTCGTACGCCCTCTAGGATTGGAGGTGCAGAAGATACATGCAAGCCCTAATGACTGCATCCTCTACCGCGGTGCGTACAAGGATCTGAACGCATGCCCAGTATGCGGTGCATTACGGTATAAGATCAGACGAGATGACCCTGGTGATGTTGACGGCGAGCCCCCCAGGAAGAGGGTTCCTGCGAAGGTGATGTGGTATGCTCCTATAATACCACGGTTGAAACGTCTGTTCAGAAACGGAGAGCATGCCAAGTTGATGTGATGGCACAGTGAGGACCGTAAGAAAGACGGGAAGTTGAGAGCACCCGCTGACGGGTCGCAGTGGAGAAAAATCGAGAGTAAGTACTGGGATGAGTTTGCAAGTGAGCCAAGGAACGTATGGTTTGCTTTAAGCGCGGATGGCATTAATCCTTTCGGGGAGCAGAGCAGCAATCATAGCACCTGGCCCGTGACTCTATGTATGTATAACCTTCCTCCTTGGATGTGCATGAAGCGGAAGTTCATTATGATGCCAGTTCTCATCCAAGGCCCTAAGCAACCCGGCAATGACATTGATGTGTACTTAAGGCCATTAGTTGAAGAACTTTTACAGCTGTGGAATGGAAACGGTGTACGTACGTGGGATGAGCACAAACAGGAGGAATTTAACCTAAAGGCGTTGCTGTTCGTGACCATCAACGATTGGCCCGCTCTCAGTAACCTTTCAGGACAGACAAACAAGGGATACCACGCATGCACGCACTGTTTACTTGACACCGATAGTATATACCTGGCAAGCTGCAGGAAGAATGTGTACCTGGGCCATCGTCGATTTCTTCCAACCAACCATCAATGTGGAAAGAAAGGCAAGCATTTCAAAGGCGAGGCAGATCACCGGAAGAAGCCCGCCATGCGTAGCGGTGATCACGTACTTGCTATGGTCAATGATTTACACGTAATCTTTGGAATGGGTCCCGGCGGACTAGCTGTTCCAAGTGACGCTGAGGGACACGCACCCATGTGGAAGAAGAAATCTATATTTTGGGACCTACCCTACTGGAAAGACCGAGAGGTCTGCTCTTCGATCGACGTGATGCACGTGACGAAGAACCTTTGCGTGAACCTGCTAGGCTTCATGGGCGTGTATGGGAAGACAAAAGATACAGCTGAGGCACGGGAGGACCTGCAATGTTTGCACGAAAAAGACGGCATGCCTCCAAAGCAGTATGAAGGTCCTGCCAGCTATGCTCTTACCAAAGAAGAGAAGGAAATCTTCTTTGAATGCCTGCTTAGTATGAAGGTCCCGACTGGCTTCTCGTCGAATATAAAAGGAATAATAAATATGGCAGAGAAAAAGTTTCACAACCTAAAGTCTCATGACTGCCACGTGATTATGACGCAACTGCTTCCGGTTGCATTGAGGGGGCTTCTATCGAAAAACGTCCGATTAGCCATTGTGAAGCTATGTGCATTCCTCAATGCAATATCTCAGAAGGTGATCGATCCAGAAATCATACCAAGGCTAAGGAGTGATGTGGTGCAATGTCTTGTCAGTTTCGAGCTGGTGTTCCCACCATCCTTCTTCAATATCATGACGCACGTTCTAGTTCATCTAGTTGACGAGATTTTCATTCTGGGCCCCGTATTTCTACACAATATGTACCCCTTTGAGAGGTTCATGGGAGTCCTAAAGAAATATGTCCGTAACCGCGCTAGACCAGAAGGAAGCATCAACATGGGCCATCAAACAGAGGATGTCATCGGGTTTTGTGTTGACTTCATTCCTGGCCTTAAGAAGATAGGTCTCCCTAAATCGCGGTATGAGGGGAGACTGACTGGAAAAGGCACGCTTGGAAAGGACTCAATAATATGCAGGGACGGATATTCTTAGTCTCAAGCCCACTACACAGTTCTACAGAACTCTACCTTGGTGACCCCGTATGTCGATGAACATAAGAACAGTCTGCGCTTCAAACACCCAGAGCAGTGCGACGACTGGATTACATGTGAACACATCAGGACTTTTAGCAGTTGGTTGGAAGCACGTATCAGAGGTGACAACACTGTTTGTGATGAGCTGTACTTGTTATCCAGGGGACCATCTTTGACTGTATTGATTTGGAAAGGATACGAGATTTTTGGGAATACATTTTACACGATTGACCAAGATCAAAAGAGCACCAACCCAAACAGCGGTGTCCGCTTTGATGCAACAACCGAGAGGGGAAAGGACACATATTATGGTTACATAGTGGACATATGGGAACTTGACTACGGACATGATTTTAAGGTCCCTTTGTTTAAGTGCAAATGGGTCGATCTGTCAGGAGGAGGGGTATAGGTAGACCCACAGTACGGAATGACAACAGTGGATCTGAAAAATCTTGGGTACACTGACGAACCGTTCGTCCTAGCCAATGATGTGGCACAGGTTATCTATGTGAAGGACATGTCCAGTAGACCGAGAAAGAGAAAAGATAAGGAAGCAAATACATCATACGATGAGCCAAAGCGCCACATAGTTCTTTCAGGAAAAAGGGACATCGTGGGAGTGGAGGACAAGACAGACATGTCTGAAGATTATGAAAAGTTTCATGAAATTCCTCCCTTTAAAGTCAAGGCTGACCCCAGCATCCTGATAAACGATGAAGATTATCCATGGTTACGGCGCAATAAGCAAACGACACAAGCGAAGAAAAAGTGAAGACTTTCTCCCGCAACTATTATGATGATACCATGCCAACTTTGTAACTGACGAGTATGATACCATTGTTCGTTTTGTACATGCACATGCTATGTGTGGGTCAATTTATGATACCATACCAACTTTCAACTTTTTCAGAGTTCATTTGAAATGCTTTAATGTCTTATGGTTCGGATCTCGTAATAATTAAAAATAGCAACAATAAGTATTTTGTTGTAAGTAGAAACAAAATAAAATAAATAAAGCAAGAAAGAAAACAAAAAAAGTGTTTTCAAATTTGAAAAGTAATGGCACTAACAGAAAGTTTATAATTTTCCTAAAACTAAATGCAAAAAGAATTAAAAAATAAAGCAAAAAACAAAAGAAAATAAATAATGCAGAAAACAAAACAAAAAAACAACAATAAGTATTTTGTTGTAAGTAGAAACAAAATAAAATAAATAAAGCAAGAAAGAAAACAAAAAAAGTGTTTTCAAATTTGAAAAGTAATGGCACTAACAGAAAGTTTATAATTTTCCTAAAACTAGAAGCAAAAAGAATTAAAAAATAAAGCAAAAAACAAAAGAAAATAAATAATGCAGAAAACAAAACAAAAAAACAACAATAAGTATTTTGTTGTAAGTAGAAACAAAATAAAATAAATAAAGCAAGAAAGAAAACAAAAAAAAAGTGTTTTAAAATTTGAAAAGTAATGGCACTTACAGAAAGTTTATAATTTTCCTAAAACTAAAAGCAAAAAGAATTAAAAAATAAAGCAAAAAACAAAAGAAAATAAATAATGCAGAAAACAAAACAAAAAAACAACAATAAGTATTTTGTTGTAAGTAGAAACAAAATAAAATAAATAAAGCAAGAAAGAAAACAAAAAAAAGTGTTTTAAAATTTGAAAAGTAATGGCACTAATAGAAAGTTTATAATTTTCCTAAAACTAAAAGCAAAAAGAATTCAAAAATAAAGCAAAAAACAAAAATAATAATGCAGAAAACAAAACAAAAAATGGAAAAAAATAAAAATAGCAAAAGTAAGTAAAGAAAACAAAAAACAAAAAAAGTGCCACCTACTGGGCCCCCACGGCCTGAATACGACTAGAATCCCTAATTTGGGACAGGATTCAGGCCCGCAGAAGGCCCAGCAGGCCCATCAGGCAAAGCAGTAGCAAGTAGGCCCATAAGCCTGCAGTAGAGAGGAGTTCAAGAGGGGAGCGACAGTGGGGCTTATAAACCACTGCGCTCCCCTCTCAACTAGCGAGGTGGGACTAAACTTTGGCCCCGATGCGGGCAGCACAGGGGCCTTTGGTCCCGGTGGGTGGCACCAACCGGGACTAAAGGGGGGGGCTTTAGTCCCGGTTGGTGCCACCAACCGGGACCAAAGGCCGCAGCTTCCCGCCCTTTGGGCTGCCGAAAAAGAGACCTTTGGTCCCGGTTGGTGGCACCAACCGGGACTAAAGGGGGCATTAGTCCCGGTTGGTGCCACCAACCGGGACCAATGCTCCTTGTATATAAGTAGCACTTCGCAGTTTTGCAGAGTTCATCGCCACCAGTTGCCCCCCCCCCCCCCCCCCGACGACGCCGAACACATCGACGCCGCCAGGCTGCCCCGACGCCGCCCGCCGCCCCGCCGTCGCCGTCGCCGTCGCCCGCGCCCGTCGTCGTCGCCGTCCTCCCCGAGGCCGCTCCGTCCTCCCCGAGCCCGCGCCCGCTGTCGTCGCCGCCAGGCTCCGCCGTCGTCGCCGCCAGGCTCCGCCGTCGCCGACGCCCGCCCCCGCGCCCCGCGCCCCGAGCCCCTGCCCCGTCGCCGTCGCCCGCCCCCGCGCGCCGCCACCGCTGTGAGCCGCCGCGCCGCACCGGCTCTATTTTTTTTTCATTTTTATTTGTTTAATTTTTTTGTTCAATGTATATATATATGTGTATGTATGTGGCTATATATATATATGCGGCTCTGTTTTTTTTTTCATTTTTATTAGTTTAGTTTTTTTGTTCATATATATATATATATATATATATATATATATATATATATAATGTATATGTGTATGTATGTGGCTATGTGTATGTAATGTTTAAAAATTGTTCAGATTATGTTTTTGTTGATATATGTATTTATTGTTCATATGTGTATTAATGTTTTCATATATGCAAAAGATAGATTTTTAGAAAAGTTAGGTTTTTTTTCTGTTCATAGATTTTTTTGTTGATATTAATTATTGTAGAATATGCAAATGTTTGTATATTCGTATGAACAATGCATTAGGCAAAACCTTTGTTTTTTTCGAAATTTTCTATTTGAACATTTTTTTAAAACAAGCAATACTAAAAGAATGAGAGGAAAAAGGAAAATAAGAAGAGGAAGAAAGGAGAAAAAGAGGAGAGGAAGAAGAGGAGAAATAAATAAGAAGAGGAAAAAAGAAGAAAAAGAAGAGGAGAAGAAGAAATGAATAGAGGAGAAAGAAGAAATTCTATTTTTTCTTCTTCTCCTCTAATCCTTTCTTCTTCTCCTCTTTTTTTCTTCTTTTACTTCTTCTTCTTCTTCCTTCTTCCTTCTTCCTCTTTTCTTCCTTTTCCTTAATTATTTTCCTTTCTCGAGGGAGAAGAAGAAAAAGAATAGGAGAAGAAGAAAGAAAGGAAAGGAGAAAGAAGAAACTTCAACACGAGGGGGTGGTACCGATACCCCCTCCCCGATAACATTATTTTCCCATGTATATGTATGTCGCATCGTTGTCGATATAACCCCCTCTAGATACAACTGTAGCACCCCTCTCGGCCCTCTCGCTCGACCAAAACTCTCGAGGACACCCAAACCCTAGAGAGAAAACGATGTTGCAGGTCTCCTACGTACCCCCTCCCGCCGCGCCCCTACCCGAGAAATTATACTCTCTCGAGGCCACCCAAATTTATCAAGTTAAAAGAGCGTTATCGTCGAGGCCACCCCAAACCCTTGAAGCTTTGTGTCGAGGCGACCCCAAACCCTAGAGAAGCAGCGTCGAGGCCACTAACATGATTCCTTATTGTGATTAGCTAGCTAGTTCTACGTTTGCCACTATGTACCATGTTTGAATAATAATTGACATGTTGTCAATATTTGCAGAAACTATGGAGCACTCCCAAGACGAAGAAACAGAAGCGATGTTGGGGGAAATAATCGCAAATGGAAGTGATGATGTTGCGTCATTTCTCATCGACACCGTTGGTCAGCTGGATGAAGAAGAGGGCTATGATTATGATGGCTTCGACCCATTAATGCCGGTACAAGAGGAGGACTATGTTCATGATGGCTCCGGTGACACAATGGAGGTACAAGACGAAGGAGACCGTGCTGAATGCTCCGGTCACCGAACCGAGTCCGGCCAGGTATATATATATTAGTTAAGCCCGTGCTGACAAGTTAATTGATGCATCCATTGTTTTGGTATATGTACACATATTAATTACTGTCGTCTTTCTTCCTTATAATTTCTAGCCCCCCGGATCGAGCACAACTTCGGTAAGGAGACGAGGCCCGAAGAAAAAGTTGAGCTGGGATGAAAAGTTTGAGATCATAGAAATCGCGCCCGACGGCGAACCGATTGAACCCATCCAGACAAAGAAGGCATTTTCTGCTCAGTGCGGGGTTCTTGTTAGGGACAGGATCCCGATCAGCATCCAGCAATGGTATAAGCCTGCTAAGGATGAAGACGCTGAGGTGTCTTATGTCAATGATATGCAGAAAGAAGATCTTTGGAATGAGCTGAAGGCAAATTTCACCCTACCGCCAGAGGAGGATCCGGAGAATCCAGTTAAAGAGCAATTAATCAAGTCTTGTGCTCTTAAAAAGATGGCAGGCCTAATGAGGAGGTGGAGGAAAGAGCTGAACCAGTTTGTCAAGAAAAAAGAGACACCAGAATTCATCGGCAAATATGAGAAGATCAAAGATCACTGGCCCGCATTTGTGGCCCACAAGACATCGGAAAAGAGTAAGAAGATGTCGGAGACAAACAAGAAAAATGCTGCGAAGAAGAAGCTTCACCATCGCACGGGGTCAGGTGGCTACCTCAAAGCCCGGCCTAAGTGGTCCAAGGCTGAGCATGATCTGCTTGAAAAAGGGATCGAACTAGAGACAATGCGCTGGCCAGACCGTTGTCGGACTTGGTTCTTCGGGGCTGGCGGAACCTTGGACCCTGTAACAGGGCAGTGTCAGTGGACGGACGAGCAACTGCAAACACCAGTCAAGAACCTTCGACACTATATCGATGCAGCGCAGCGAGGGACGTTCCTTCCAAACAAGGAGAAGGACGAGCTCACAATGGCCCTTGGGAATCCCGAGCACCCTGGACGGACACTAGGCACGCCAGTCTCCCTTCCGTGGAAGGTCGGTTTTCCGGATGCAGGGGGTTACAAAACCCACGAGAGGAGGAAGAAACTGGAGCAGGACCAAATGCAGGCGCTGCTTGGAAGGGTAATGGGGCTAGAGGATCGAGAAGAGGAACGAGAAGCAGCAGATCACAACAAACGACATGCCGAAGCTTCCCCCGAAGCTACCCCGCCATCTCAGCGGAGAAGCAGCATTGCTTCCACTGAGCTGCTTCAGCCGGAGCATGTCTTGACGGCTCCTGCCAGCTATCCCGTGGATGGTATCACGGAGTCTCAAAATTGCCACATTATGGCGCGATGCATGAATTTGAGGGTCAAGGCGGCTGTTGGCCAAGTTTATCCTAGTGGACCCGGCACAACTTATCACTGCCAGCCGATTCCAGAAGGATTTGCTAAGGTGATGGTGGATGAAATAACGGAGGGATTTGAGGACCTCGCGCTTGAGCACCCTACCGGTGAAGGGGAGACTAGGCTGGGTTCTACTCTGAAGACTCCATGCCTATGGCGGAAGGAGCTCATCGACCTTCTGAACGGGACGCCTCCGCCTCCTCCTCCTCCTCCGGCGAGTCAGGGCACTCCGCCTCCTCCACCGCCTTCTCCTCCGGCGAGTGACGATCAGGGCACGCGTGGCGGCACTCCGCCTCCTCCACCGCCTCCTCCTCCAGCGAGTGACGATCAGGGCACGCGTGGCAGCACTCCGCCTCCTTCTCCGACGCGTGGCGGCACTCCGCCTCCTCCTTCTCCGCCTCGCCAGCAAGGGCGGAAGAGACCCACCGCCGCCCCGGCTGCTCCGACGCGTCGTAGTCCTGCTCCTCCGTCTCCTAAGCAAGCACGAAAGAAGACAGACACCGCAGCCGCTCCGTCTGCTCCGGCGTCTAGCAGCACAAGAAGAGAGAGGCAATACAGATATGGTCCACCTCTAAAGCCTGTAGAGAAGTTACCGTACGAGAGGACCAAGGAGGAAAACGATACGATCGTGCAGGCCCAAGTGAAGGAGTTCTTTGAAGGGGTGAAAGCAAAGATACATCCACCTCCGGAGGAGAAGGTAGATCCGGTGAAAGCAAAGCGCACTCTCGATGCCCTGAGGAAACCACCAAAGTCTCCGCCGAGAACCAACTATGAGCGCATTACTGAACAGACATATCTCCAAGCCAAGCGGTCGGGAACTACTGTTAGTGATAAAAGGTCAAAAGAACAACAAGCAAAGGGGAAAAAATTGCCCAGCTCGGCGAACAAGCACATCAATCGTGCCCCCCGCTCAATGTGTCTAATCCTCCGGGGACGGTGGCCGGTTATGGCAATCTTGAAGATTACCTGCCTGACGATGTACTTCCTGATTTCATGGAGGTGGACTTATTCAGATACGAGTACGGGAAGCCTCTCGTCAAAGATGAAAAGTCTCTGACAACAATGATGCGAAGATTTCATAGTTGGTACATGAAAACCTGCAGAGAGTCTGAGGGGACGAACACTTTGTATCTGAAAATTAAAGAGGAGCACGACCTCATTTCAAATGATGTGTTGTCTATTCCATTTGAGGAGTTCTTCGAGTTCTTCAATCAAAAGGCCCTCGATAAATTAATGGTCTTTTGCTACTGCCTGTAAGTACTATTTCTGTCATTAGTCTGTATATATAGCTCTGCTCTTTCATTGCATGTATTTATAATTAATTATCCTCAATATATTATGCAGATTGAAGATCGTCGAGTGCAAAAAAAATGAAATCTATGATATTGGGTTCATTAACACAAATATCATAGATGTATTTCTGGTTAAAAAGCGCGTCGAAGAGGCCGAGGACAACTTGCTACAATCATTGATCAAAAATCAAAACAAAGATACCATACTCTTTCCTTACAACGGCCCGTGAGTGTTACTGTCGTGTGCATATTCGGTTTTCCTTATTACTCAAGCGAGGTTAATGTAATTGATGAGTTATGCATGCGTGCATGTACCACTATATTCTTTTGGAGATTAAGCTTGAGCATGGACTAGTAACCGTCTTAGACTCCAGACGGAAAGATCCCAGCACCTATGCGGACATGACTGAAATGCTCAGCAAGTAAGTTCAATCGATCATTATCGCACCATATCGGCAACTTTTTGTTCATTTCCTGATATCTCAAGTAATAATAATTATTTTCTTTGTCTTGCAGGGTTTGGAAACAGTTCACCGCACAAGCTCCGGGACTGCCGAAGGAGCTGCGATATGTATACCCGAAAGTAAGTACTACTGGCGCGCATCTCCCGTTGATTCTATAGCTATACTTTCATCAATGCCATTTATATAATGCTTCATTATCAGTTTGATTGACCTCTATTTCTCGTAAAGTGCTTGTGGCAGGAGGAAGGGAATGATTTCTGTGGATACTACGTATGCGAGTTCATCCACAACGCGGCTTTGAAAAACAAGCGGGGCTACTCTAGAAGACAATATGAAGTGCGTAAGCAATATTCACAATTTCATTTTATTACACAATCATTTCTGTTGAGTTTCATTCATATATATATGTATTAATTAACCCCCTTCTTCAAATTAATTAGACGTGGCAGCTGCGGGATGAACTCCTATCAGCAGATCGCATGAAAGATATTCAAGAGGAATTGGCGGGATTCTTTCTTGAACGCGTCATCAGTAAAGCCGGAGAATACCATGTGGAACTTCAATTCAAATGCTAGTGGTTTGTAATTAAGAGATCTTATATAGATTGTACATGTATGTAGCCAGTAAAACTTGTTGTTCGACCAATCTCTCGGAGAAGGAGAGGTCGATCGATCACTTCTCTCGGTATGCATGACGAACTTCTGTACTGAATGGTTCTCTCGATCACTTATGTATATATACTACGTAGCGTCGACCAAGCACGGACATAAGAGAGGACACTTCTCTCTATTAATTAGCTAGCTAACACAATATACGAAACACCTAAATTAACCCCCCCAAAACCCCCAACCCCCCTCCTTTCAAAAAAAAACAAAAACCCCAGCCACTGGAATGCAGACACATGGATGCCTTTTGGTCCTGGTTGGAGCCACCAACCGGGACCAAAGGCCCCCTGACTGGGCTCGGCGCACAGGGCCACGTGGAGGCACATTGGTCCCGGTTCGTGTTTGAACCGGGACTAATGGGTTGAGGTATTAGTAACGACCCATTAGTCCCGGTTCCCGAACCGGGACTAAAGGCCCTTACGAACCGGGACTAATGGGTGGTTTTCTACTAGTGATCTCAGATCCGGAGTTTTCTTGGATTAGCCAGATATTACCGTCATTTCATTGAAGGGTTCTCCAAGATTGCTAAACCCATGACAGAGCTGCTCAAGAAGAATAAGAAGTTTGAATGGACTGAGGACTGTGAGAAAAGTTTCAATCAGTTAAAGAAACGGCTGATAACTGCTCCGATATTAACGTATTAACTCTTCCAGATATCTATACTGCAGTTTTGATGTGTATTGTGACGCTTCCAGGAAAGGACTTGGATGCGTACTTATGCAAGACGGCAAGGTAGTAGATTATCCCTCACGACAGCTACTACCCCACGAGGGAAATTACCCTACTCATGATTTGGAATTGGCCACGGTGGTTCATGCTTTAAAAATTTGGAGACACTATCTCATCGGGAAGAGGTGCCAAATTTTTACCGATCACAAAAGTCTCAAGTATATATTTACTCAGCCATATTTAAATCTCCGTCAATGAAGATGGCTTGAGTTAGTCAAGGATTATGACCCTGGAATAAATTACCACCCAGGTAAGGCCAACATGGTTGTCGATGCGCTCAGTCGAAAGCCCGTCAGTTTAAATGTCATATTGGAATCTTTGCCTCCTGAACTTAAAGAAGAGATTGCTCAGCTCAACCTGGACATAGTTGAGGCTGGCCTTGCTAATATTTTGGAAGTTACCCCCACCCTTGAGGAAGAGATCTGCAAGGCCCAGCCAGATGACACCGATCTGCAGAAACGTGCCAAGCATATGGTAGCCAGTCAGACTTCCCATTTCTCGAAGGATCAGTTCGGTACCCTCCGATTCCGGGGAAGGATTTGTGTACCCAATCAGGCAAATTTAAGGCAGAAGATCCTGTCAGAAGCCCACGAATCCTCGTATTCAATTTACCCTGGAGGTACGAAAATGTATGAAGACCTTCGACAAATATTCTGGTGGGATGGAATGAAGAAATACTTTGCCTATTTCATGGCTTGTTGCGACATATGCAACAAAGTGAAGGCAGAACATCAGAAGCCAGCCGGACTTCTCCAACCGCTGCCAGTGTCACAATGGAAATGGGATGATGTCTGTATGGATTTCATCACAGGACTACCTAAGACCCGATGGGGCAATGATGCAATCTGGGTCATAGTGGATACATTAACCAAGGTAGCCCACTTCATCCCGATCAGAACCTCATATTGCACAACTGTACGTATCCAGAATAGTCAGTCTGCATGGAGTACCTCGAACCATCACTTCTGACTGAGGTTCACTTTTTACCTCCGCTTTTTGGTCCCATCTCCATCAAGCCTTGGGGACTGAATTGAAATACAGTACCGCTTATCATCCTCAGACTGATGGACAGACCGAGCGCGTAAATCAAATACTCAAAGATATGCTGCGAGCTTGTGTTTTGGACCAAGGACCAAAATGGGAAGACTGTTTGCCGTATGCCGAGTTCTCTTATAACAATAGCTTCCAGACTAGTTTAAAGATGTCACGGTATGAAGCTTTGTATGGCCGTAAGTGCCGCACTCCGTTAAATTGGTCTCAAACCGCAGATAGCTGTATTTTTGGAACGGATCTCATGCTGGAAGCTGAGAAACAAGTCAAGGAAATCAGGGCTAGATTGTAGTTGGCCAAATCTCGACAGAAGAGTTATTATGATGCAAAGGACCGACAGATCAGTTTTGAACCCGGGGAGCATGTATACCTTCGAGTCATGCCTATGAAAGGGGTCAAGAGATTTCAGACTCGCGGAATGTTGGCACCCAGATTTATTGGTCCATTTCCCGTTATGACACGACTGGGTACTGTTGCATATCAGTTGGAGTTACCCCCGGAATTGTTAGACGTGCACAACATGTTTCATGTTTCACAGTTACGGCGATGCATATCGCCACCTGAGAAAAAGACTGATATGACAGAAATAGAGCTAGCAAAGGATTTAACCTACGAAGAGAGGCAAGTTAGAATTTTGGATCAAACGGAAAGAGTCACTTGCAGTAAAGCAAGGAAGTTTTACAAAGTCCAATGGAAGCATCACACAGAGTCAGAATCAACATGGGAATCAGAAGAATTTCTAAGGGCAAATTATCCAGAATGGTTTTCCCAAGCAACCGAATCTCGAGGACAAGATTCATTCTGAGTGGGGAAGGTTTGTGACAGCCTGGTTTTTGCCCCCTCTTTCTTTGCCTGGTTTTCAGTTGGTTTGAATTTGAGTTTGGAGTTTTTGAATCTTTCATTTGGACTTAACCACTTGGGTACCCCTTGACTTTCACCCAAGTGCTTCAACTCCTTCCCAAACCATCACTCCCTCTCTGGTTCACCTCATAATATCATTTGGAATATTTTTCTTTAATGAAAAAATATTCAATTTCCCCTCCTACACCATAGCTAGCCCTTTGTGCTCCAAAGCACCCCTAATTTTTCTAGCCCATAAAATCTTGAGAAAAATCCAAATTATTCTTTGAACCCTAGGGCAAAAATATTTCATCACTCTTTGGAATATTTTGGCTACAAAAAATATTTTCACTTCTGGACAGAAATTGTAGTTTCTATAGCAACTACCATTTTACTAGCTCCATTGTAGCTGGTTTTTCTTGTGCACCTTTACCTTAGTAAGTGTTGGCTAGCCTCCAAAGCCCAGCCCTCAAATCCCAGTCGTTTGACCACAGTAAACCTCCAAAGTTACTGTCCAGAAACTTACTTGGAGTTTAAACTCATTTCTACAGCACCTGGAACCCAACCCAATCGCGGTAACACTCAAAACTACCACATACTACACGCCAGACATGAAGTTTGCGCTTAGGTTGGCCTGATTTTATAGTTCACGCGGTGAACGCGTTCGTCCAGGCATGCTGGCATGCAAAACACGCACTCTGAGTGCCGCCGGGTGCTCTGTTGCGCGCGTGCTCGCTACCCAGCCTGCCCAAGCGTGCCAAACCGCGCCACCATCTCCGTCTCCACTCACATAACTCCACCCTGGCACTCGCCAACGCTGAGCTCGCCACAACGGGCATAGGCACGGTCCGGCCAATGCCACAGTGCGCGGCGCATTGTGCTCGTCGTCTTCCCCTCGCCCTTGTGCTCATCCGCGCTCGCCAACAGTTCCCGCGTGAGCTCCGTCCTCTTCCCCCTCTCTCACTGGCGCCGTTCGTCGCCGGGCGCCGTGGACAGGTGTACTCCGGTGGAGCCCGAAACCCCCTTGCCACTCGCCTATAAATACGGCCACCCCCAGCCTCCTCGAGCACCCGCATCCACTCCCACACACCCCACAGGTTAGTAGGAAGAAGCCGCAGCCCGGCCGAGCAGGCCGCGGGCTGCCGTCCGCGAGCTCAAGCTCGTCGGCGATCCCCTCGGGTCGTCCCCGCATCTCCAGGCCCTCCCAGGCCAGGGCAACCCTGCCAGGGCCTTCGCCACTCTCCAGTGGAGCCGTTCCGCCCTGTTGGAACCCCTGGAGCCGCCCTTGGCCGCCATCGTCTTCGTCTCCGGCGACCGCTGCTCTCTGCCTCCACTGGAGAGGCTGTTTCCGGCGCTGTCCGACCACCCCTAGCCACGTTACGGGTACGGGCAGGTGCGCCATCATCTTCTTTTTGATCCCCCCTATCATTTTGGCCCAAGAGCCCTCGCCGCCGGCGTGCGCTCTGGCGAAGCTCCGCCGCTCCATGTTTCCCTCCCCCCCACCTCCTCACCTGACTAGCGGGGCCCACTAGTCATCCACTCTGTACACACGCGAAGCAGTACGAGTGGTGGCGCTCTGGGCTTTTACGCCTTCGAAGTCACCCCCCTAGTTTGTTTTATTTTTATTCAAAATTCATTTAAATCCAGAGAACTTCACACAGCCACAACTTTTTATCTATAATTCCAAATGCATTGATTCTTTTTGCATTGTCTTCTTTGTCCAAAAATCTAGCAGCTCCCAAAATATGGGGATTTTACCTGCTGTCTAGATTTTCTGGTGAATTTCAGAAGGTTTCTTGATGTTTTCTTTTTGTGTTTTTATTTATTTCTAGAAGAGCAAGCTTGTCTTGAGGATCACCAAGAGGCTTGGGAACCTCATCTGCACTAAGGCAAGCCACAACAACATTTTCATAGTGCCACTTCAAGATTTGTGATTTTACTACTTGAACTAATGAGTATTCATGCATTTAAATTATTAATATGTTAATTATATTCTGTTAGATGCTTGTTATAGTAAATATGCTTGATTTACACAAAGTTTTTAGTGAACCTAGTTAGTAAGCTAACAAGGATTTAGTTACGAGTAATGAGTAGATAATATGGTTATGGAAATAAATAATTAGTGAGATTATTTTTGCATGATGAAAAATGATAAATTTGCTAGAAAAGATTCTGGTTAAAGTGAGGTTTGATCTTAATCGGAGGAGTATCATGAGTTGTTGATTGCTCAGCGAGAGCGTAGTTGACTTAATTATTTTCGTTGATATGTGATGCATATGTTGGTGATGCATGTCGCATTATGACGCCTGTTACTTTCACTTTAAGTTGAACCTGATAATAACTCAACTTGAATATGTTGTTGACCGGGTCATGGTGCCGCTGAATCGAGTCTTTCCCAGTGCAACCACATTTGCCGGTATGGGACGACCTTAATTCGTTTCATTGTCGTGCCTCTGGTCGGTGCCTCCATCTAGGGAAGGTTATGGGCGTGCTGTACCCTGGCCCGGTAAGCAGGCATAACCTTGTGAGCCCGTTGTTAAGTTTTTGGTACCGGGTCCCAGAGTGGATCGTGGCCACGACGATGGTCGTTGTGTCTTGCTGTAGACATAGGGCCACCCAAGACTAGCCCGATGGGGATTGAGTCGGAGTGGCCAGGAGAGTGTCATGGCAATGGAGTGGTTTCGTCGGAATGCCATTGGTGCACCCGAATGGGAGTGCGAGGCCATGGGTTCCGTGGTGTGGGTCCAGTGCGCTACCTCTGCAGAGTGTATTAATCTATCGATAGCCGAGTCCACGGTTATGGACATGCTCGAAAGTAGGTCACACCATGGGTCAACATTTGATGAATTTTGCACACTAAGTATGACGTTTGCACTGTGGTGGTGGCGGAAAGGCCATCGTGTTGAGTTGGACCAGATGTGTGATGTCTACTACACAACCTTCTTCTTGTAGACGATGTTGGACCTACAAGTGCATAGGTTTGTAGGACAGTAGCAAATTTCCCTCAAGTGGATGACCGAAGGTTTATCAATCCGTAGGAGGCGTAGGATGAAGATGGTCTCTCTCAAACAACCCTGCAACCAAATAACAAAAAGTCTCTTGTGTCCCCAACACACCCAATACAATGGCAAATTGTATAGGTGCACTAGTTCGGCGAAGAGATGGTGATACAAGTGCAAAATAGATGGTAGATATAGGTTTTTGTAATCTGAAATAATAAAAACAGCAAGGTAACAAGTGGTAAAAGTGAGCGTAAACGGTATTGCAATGATAGGAAACAAGGCCTAGGGTTCATACTTTCACTAGTGTAAGTTCTCTCAACAATAATAACATAGATAGAACATATGACAAGCCCTCAACATGCAACAAAGAGTCAATCCAAAGCTACTAATAGCGGAGAACAAATGTAGAGATTATGGTCGGGTACGAAACCACCACAAAGCTATTCTTTCGGATCGATCTATAAAAGAGTTCATACTAGAATAACACCTTAAGATACAAATCAACCAAAACCCTAATGTCACCTAGATACTCCATTGTCACCTCAAGTATCCGTGGGCATGATTATACGATATGCATCACACAATCTCAGATTCATCCAACCAACATAAAAGTACTTCAAAGAGTGCCCCAAAGTTTCTACCGGAGAGTCAAGAACATGTGCCAACCCCTATGCATAGGTTCCCAAGTGTCACGAAACCCGCAAGTTGATCACCAAAACATACATCAAGTGGATCAATAGAATAACCCATTGTCACCACGGTTATCCCACGCAAGACATACATCAAGTGTTCATAAAATACTCAATCCAATAAGATAACTTCAAAAGAGGAAACTCAATTCATCACAAGAGAGTAGAGGGGGAGAAACATCATAAGATCCAACTACAATAGCAAAGCTCGGGATACATCAAGATCGTGCCATAGATGGAACACGAGAGAGAACACGAGAGAGAGAGATCAAACACATAGCTACTGGTACATACCCTCAGCCCCGAGGGTGAACTACTCCCTCCTCGTCATGGATGGCGCCGGGATGATGAACATGGCCTCCGGTGATGGGATCCCCCTCTGGCAGGGTGCCGGAACAGGGTCCCGATTGGTTTTTGGTGGCTACAGAGGCTTGCGGCGGCGGAACTCCCGATCTATCTTCTGTTCTGGAAGTTTTAGGGTATATTGGTATATATAGGAGCAGGGGGTACGTCGGTGGAGCTACGAGGGCCCCACGAGGGTGGAGGGCACGCCCAGGGGGGGTCGGCGCTCCCCTACCTCGTGCCTTCCTCGTTTCTTCCTTGACGTGGACTCCAAGTCTCCCGGGTTGCTTTCCTTCCAAAAATAACTTCTCCAGTTGATTCCGTTCCATTTTGACTCCGTCTGATATTCCTTTTCCTCGAAACACTGAAATAGGCATAAAACAGCCCAATAATATAAAAGTGGATAGTAAAGCCCAATATTGCCTAAAACAGTAGATAAAGTAGCATGGAGCAATCAAAAATTATAGATAAGTTGGAGACGTATCAAGCATCCCCAAGATTAATTCCTGCTCGTCCTCGAGTAGGTAAATGATAAAAAAAGAATTTTTGATGCGGAGTGATACTTTGGCATAATTTCAATGTAAATCTTCTTAATTGTGATATGAATATTCAGATCCAAAATATTCAAGACAAAAGTTCATATTGACACAAAAATAATAATACTTCAAGCATACTAATCAAAGCAATCATGTCTTCTCAAAATAACATGGCAAAAGAAAGTTCATCCCTACAAAATCATATAGTTAGGCTATGCTTCATATTCATCACACAAAGATGTTCCCAACTTCTATACCCCCGATGACAAGCCAAGCAATTGTTTCATACTTAAATAATCTCAAACTTTTTCAACCTTCACGCAATACATGAGCGTGAGCCATTGATATAGCACTATGGGTGGAATAGAATATGATGATGCGGATTGTGTGGAGAAGACAAAAAGGAGAAAGTCTCACATCAACTAGGCGTATCAACGGGCTATGGAGATGCCCATCAATAGATATCGATGTGAGTGAGTAGGGATTGCCATGCAACGGATGCACTAGAGCTATGAATGCTCAACAAAAGAAAACTAGTGGGTGTGCATTCAACTTGCTTGCTCATGAAGACCTAGGGCATTTGAGGAAGCCCATCGTAGGAATATACAAGCCAAGTTCTATAATGAAAAATTCCCACTAGTATAAAAGGACAACTTATGAGACTCACTACATGAAGTACAAGGTGCTACTTTGAAGCACAATATATGAGACTCACTACATGAGGAACAAGGTGCTACTTTGAAGCACAAGTGTGGAAAAAGAGATAGTAGCATTGCCCTTTATATATATATATATATATATATATATATATATATATATATATATATATATAATTTATTTGGGCCTTTCTTTTTTTCTCTTTTTGGCCTTTCTCTTTTTTATGCGCAATGCTCTAATAATGATGATCATCACACTTCTATTGATTACAACACAAGGATTACAACTCGAAACTTAGAACAAGATATGACTCTATATGAATGCCTCCGGCGGTGTACCGGGATGGTGCAATGAATCAAGAGTGACATGTATGAAAAATAATGCATGGTGGCTGAGGGAGTCCTGGACTAGGGGGTGTCCGGATAGCCGAACTATCATCATCGGCCGGACTCCAAGACTATGAAGATACAAGATTGAAGACTTCGTCCCGTGTCCGGATGGGACTTTCCTTGGCGTGGAAGGCAAGCTTGGCGATACGGATATGTAGATCTCCTACCATTGTAACCGACTCTGTGTAACCCTAGCCCTCTCTGATGTCTATATAAACCGGAGGGTTTTAGTCCGTATGACAGAACAACAATCATACCATAGGCTAGCTTCTAGGGTTTAGCCTCCTTGATCTCGTGGTAGATCCACTCTTGTACTACCCATATCATCAATATCAATCAAGCTGGAGTAGGGTTTTACCTCCATCGAGAGGGCCCGAACCTGGGTAAAAACATTGTGTCCCTTGTCTCCTGTTACCATCCGCCTAGACGCACAGTTCGGGACCCCCTACCCGAGATCCGCCGGTTTTGACACCGACATTGGTGCTTTCATTGAGAGTTCCTATGTGCTGTCACCATCAGGAAGGATGCCTCTTCCCGTCTTTAAAGATGGTACCATTGCCAAAGGAGCTTTGGCCGCCGGCCAAACTATCCGGCTAGGTGGTTTTCTTATGACCACCTGTTCGGCCGCCTCTTCGACGATGACCTCTCGGGTCATCAAAAGTGATCTTCACGTCAACTCGGAATTCACCGAGCAGCTGGATCCGATGGAGCTCTCTTCCGTAAACAAGCTCTTGGATCGCATCGCCGCCCTGGGAGTCGCTACAGACTACGATCAGATTGGGCTTAAAACTGATCTGAGAGAGATTAACTCTCCCCAGGTTACCCACCACGTTGCGGTGGTAGAGGAACAACGCGGCGACTCTTCTTCTATATTAAAGACCAATTATGTCCGAGCTCCTGATCCCTCCATGCCGGATTCCCGCGGAGGGAGGGACGTCAATCAAGTACTGAACCTAAAGTCAGGCAGCAGAACAGATTCGTTGGACGACATCCAGCAATCCAAGCTTCCAAATTCGGAAACTTTTTGGCCCTTGAGCCTCAAGTTGGGCAGGGTTCCGGACTTAATTCCACCCGCCCACCCAAACATAAGCGATCTATCTAAAATCCTGCAAGAGCCCACAGAGACAGTACATCATTACTGGGCCAGATTCCTCCTGGTTATGGACAGGATAAAGGACTGCCGTGAGGAAAGGGCAATCCCAATTTTCTGCATCAATTGCACGGACAAGGGAATCACGAACGCCATAAGTCGCCGCGAAATTACACGCTTCGCCGACCTGGTGTCCATAGTATGAAAGTACTGTGCGATGGAGAGTACCTGGAAAACCGAAACTAAGTTTTGGGACAATCCGGCTCCAAACACAACCCTAGTCCGAAATAAAAGGGTGCATCATGCTCAGGCACCCGGGACAAAAACCAAAAAGCAAAAACCCCATAAAGGGCACGGAACCGTATTGGAGGGATGGCTCAGCAAACCCTGTAAAATCCACAGTACAGAGGGTGTCACTCCAACACATAGCCTTCGAGCATGTTGGATACTATGGCAGGTGGCCAAAAGTGGCGAAGAGCTTCTAGCCTCGGAGAACCAACCCAACAGTACCAGTACGGTATTAACAGTCTTCGAGACTTTCGCATTAAACAACATGCGGAAACGAACACTCCTCAGCCTTATCAAAGTCTACCAAGTAGCAACAATAAATCCATGGAGTGACACGGCTATCACCTTCAACGCCAGCGACGAACCTAAATTCCGAACAGCCCAAGCACCAGCCGCATTGGTGCTCAGTCCAATAGTGGACGGCTTTCGTCTTACCAAGGTACTCATGGATGGCGGCAGAGGATTAAACCTCATCTACGAGGAAACCCTCCAAAAAATGGAAATAGACTGGAGCCGCATTGAGCGAAGAAGCACAACCTTTAGAGGAATAATCCCTAGTCGGGAAGCACGCTGCATAGGAAAAATCACATTAGATGTGGTGTTCGGCTCGCCGAACAATTACAGGTCCGAGGAGGTCATGTTCCAAGTGGCCCCATTCAGCAGCGGATATCACGCCTTATTAGGGCGAGAGGCATTCACAATTTTCCAAGCTATACCCCATTACGGGTACATGAAGCTTAAAATGCCCGGACCCAATGGAATCATCACTCTTGTCAGTGATCCGGACATAGCACTCCGCGCTGAAAATAAGACAGCCGCACTAGCCCTAGAGGCACTATCCGAAGCCCTAGCGGCAGAGGAACTCACTGCGCTGCGCTCCACGGTGAATAGGGACGATGTGATACTCGATAAGAGATCTAAGTCCACCTCTTTTAAAACAGCAGATGAAATAGTCAAATAAGAGGTCCATCCAACGGACCCCACAAAGACGACCTCCATTGGGGCACAATTAAACCCTGATGTAGACGCCGCACTACAAGAATTCCTTCGGGAAAATTGGGACATTTTTTCCTGGCACCCTTCAGATATGCCAGGAATCCCACGCAGGCTGGCAGAACACAGCCTAAACATCCTAAAAGGATTCAAGCCAGTCAAACAGGCTCTTCGGCAATTTTCCGAACCCAAAAGAATGGCAATGGGAGAGGAGCTAGCCAAACTATTAGAAGCCGGATTTATCAGAGATATAAAACATCCGGACTGGCTAGCGAACATAGTAATGGTACCCAAAAAGGACAAACCCTGGCGCCTTTGTGTCGATTTTAAAAACCTTAACAAGGCCTGTCCAAAGGATCCTTTCCCCCTTCCCCGCATTGACCAAATCATCGATGCTACCGCAGGGCACGATTCATTGTGCTTCCTCGACGCATACTCCGGATACCATCAAACCAAGATGGCGGAAACAGACCAGGCCGCAACGGCATTCATTACTCCATACGGACCATTCTGCTTTAACACAATGCCCTTCGGACTCAAAAACGCCGGCGCAACATATCAGCACATGATTCAGACATGTCTGGCTACCTAGATCGGCAAAACAGTGGAGGCATACGTAGATGATGTGGTCGTTAAGACCAAACACGTCGAAACTCTAGTAGACGATTTGAGGCTCACATTCGACAATCTCCGCGCATATGACATTAAGCTCAACCCGGAAAAATGCGTTTTCGGCGTACCAGCCGGAAAGCTCTTGGGCTTCATCGTATCCGGTAGAGGAATTGAAGCAAACCTAGCCAAGATCCGAGCTCTGTCACAATTGGATATCCTAAAAGACCTCAAACAAATACAAAAACTGACTGGATGCATGGCGGCTCTAAGCCGCTTCATCTCCCGTTTGGGAGAAAAGGCATTGCCCCTCTATCGCCTCCTCCGGCGCACCGAACACTTCGAATGGACGGATGCTGCCACGGCCGGACTCGAAGAAATAAAGGCCATATTGGCAACAATTCTGGTCCTGGCCGCGCCCAACCTGGGCGAACTGATGATATTATATATCGCGTCAACACATCAAGTTGTCAGCGCGGTACTCATCATCGAACGAGAAACAGAAGGACACAAATTCCCTCTTCAAAAACCAGTGTACTACGTATCCACTGTCTGAACTCCATGCAAGTCCCGGTATCCACATTATGAAAAGAT
Organism: Triticum timopheevii; assembly: GCA_963921465.1. Lineage (NCBI taxonomy): Eukaryota > Viridiplantae > Streptophyta > Magnoliopsida > Poales > Poaceae > Triticum > Triticum timopheevii. The sequence goes on along the minus strand of OY997274.1, from coordinate 656,404,446 downwards.
AGCGTACGCGGTGTTCATGGCATCCCGGAAGCTGCGACACTACTTTCAAGAGTGTTCGATAACAGTGGCCTCCGAAGTACCTCCCAACGACATTATAAACAACCGCGACGCAACGGGCAGGATCGCAAAATGGGCTATTGAGCTCTTACCATTCGACATAACCTACAAACCACGGCGAGCTATAAAGTCAAAAGTTTTGGCCGACTTCATCGCCGAATGGACCGAAGCCGAACTCCCTAAAGTGTACGGCGCATACTCCAATTGGATCATGCATTTCGACGGCTCCAAAATGTTGGCCGGCTTGGGGGCTGGCGTCGTATTGACGTCCCCAACCGGAGACACAGTCCAATACGTACTTCAGATAATGTACACGGACTCCAACAATGCAGCCGAATATGAGGCCCTTCAACATGGTCTCCGGATGGCAATCTCCATGGGTATTCAACGCCTAGAGGTGCGCGGGGATTCAAACCTCGCAATATCCCAAGTAAATGGAGACTTTGACGCCAAGGATCCGAAAATGGCAGCCTATCGCAATGCCGTCTTAAAAATGTCAGCTCGGTTCAAAGGACTAGAATTCCACCTTGTAGCCCGGGATAATAACCAGGCAGCCGACGTGTTGGCACGCATCGGCGCAAAACGTGACGCCGTCCCTCCAAACATCTTCCTGGAGCGGCTCTTTAAGCCATCCGTATTATGGGAAGAGGAGCCCGGAAATAACAACCCGGAACCAACCGCACCACCCAACACGGAACATTCTGACACAATCGGTGGCTCAGCCAATGAAATAACACCCTCAGCCCACGAAATAATGGCAGTAATTGCCCCGTGGACGGAACCATTCCTTGCCTACTTAATTAGGCAGGAACTTCCCGAAGACCAAAATGAGGCCCGCTGCATAGTTCGGCGATCTAAAGCCTACAGGGTCCATGAGGGAGAACTTTATAAGAAAAGCACAACCGGAGTCCTTCAAAGGTGCATCTCTAAAGAGGAAGGGCGAAATCTCCTGGCTGAAATTCACGCCGGACTCGGCGGGCACCACGCCGCAGCCCGGGCCCTTGTGGGCAAGGCCTTCCGTACAGGATTTTATTGGCCGACTGCCCGGGCAGATGCTCAGGACTTAGTCCAACGATGCGTCGGTTGCCAACTCTTTGCTAATCAAAGCCACATGCCACCCAACGCCCTCAAAACTATACCCATCACCTGGCCGTTCGCGGTCTGGGGGCTTGACATGGTTGGACCCCTTAAAGGGGGAATCCACAAGCAAAAATACCTATTGGTCAGGGTGGATAAATTCACCAAATGGATAGAGGCCAAGCCGGTTAAAACGGCTGAATCCGGACCTGTGATAGACTTCATATCTGGGGTAGTACACCGCTATGGCGCCCCCCACAGCATCATCACTGATAACGGCACGAACTTCACGGCCGACGAGGTTAAACTCTGGTGCAAAAACATGGGCATCAAGCTCGACTATGCTTTAGTCTATCACCCTCAAACTAACGGTCAAGTCGAACGAGCAAATGGTCTAATCATGAGCGGCCTTAAACCCAGGTTAGTGCGGTCCCTCATGGAATCTAACACGCACTGGGTGGAGGAGCTCGACTCCATACTCTGGGGGCTGCGGACCACGCCAAATCGTACTACCGGATTCACGCCCTTCTTTATGGTATACGGCGCAGAGGTAGTTTTGCCCTGCGATATAATTCATGACTCACCTTGAGTGCGCATGTACGAAGAAAGAGAAGCCGAGTTGGATCGGCAGGACAGTTTGGACGCATTGGAGGAGGAGCGCGATGTGGCAAAGGCTCGTTCCGCATTCTATCAGTAGCAGGCTCGAAGATATCAATGTAGAGAAGTACGGGCCAAAACTTACAATGTTGGCGAACTAGTTCTACGTCAGCCGGACAAGAAAAAGGACAAACTCAAGCCCAAGTGGGAAGGTCCCTTCATCATCGATCAAGTCCTGACCAGCGGAGCATACCGTCTACAAAACGCATCGAACAATCGATTCGAGCCGAACCCATGGAACGCAGCACGCCTCCGAAGATTCTACGCCTAGCGCCGGACTCAGAGTTCGTCTCCTTCCTCCATCCACATTTTACACGTTTGATGTCTTTTGTTTTTTTTCTCTTCCTTCCTTCCTTCTTTTCGTAAAGCCTTTGTGGGCTGACCTGCGCATTGTCCGCACACACTTGATGTGCTGCTCGCACTCATTATACCTGTCGTGGAACGCTGACCCACGGACACCTATGGGACCGGCGGACCGAGCCCCTTTCGGTTCGGCGGGGGGCGGAGGCCGCGCGAAGAGCAGATCGAGGCGAAGCACACGAGCGGTTTACCCAGCTTCGGAGCTCTCCGGAGAGATAATACTCCTACTGCTACATGTCTGAGTGTATTGAGTTCCTGCTCGGGAGCGCTAAGTGCTACAGTACATACTAGCAGCTAACGAGACCGAGCGCGAGTGTTTTCTGGTCTCGAACCCCCCTCTACATTGCGCATGGGCCTCCTTTTATATGCTCTAGGGGTCACCGACAGGTGGCAACGCAGACAAGGGTAAAAATGGAAAAGGAGTTGCGGTTGGTACAACTACTTGTACAGTGTATCATACCTAACCCTGACGGCAGGGGGCAAAGGCATTAAATGCCCGTCCGCGTCGCCCAAACAGTGCAGAAAGGGACCGTCAGGGACGCCACCGCTTGCCACGATGGCAATCTTGTCAGCGTCGCTTGCCACCGCGCACCGCTGGCTGCACAGCCTCTTGCCACGCGCGCCTGGAAAGGTCCCAGGGCGACACATTGGTGGATGTGCTGGCGCGCGGGTACAGAGTGGTAGCTTGCCGCGGCAAGTGCCTTGCCGTGGTCGTTGTCTTGTCGCGTCCGGAAGCTTGTCGCTCACCGGGCCTCGCCGGGACGCGTGGCGCGTCGCGGCAAGTTCCTTGAGATGCCTTGGTTGGCCTTCCCGGCAAGCTCCTTTTGCCGGGGCCTTGTCTCCTTGGCTTGAACACTTTGTTCTTGAATGGCTCCAAAGGACCCACGGAGGACCTTGGCGGTCACCCGGCAAGCCTTACTGCGGGGTGCTGCGACTGCCCATGCACAAGTTCGGGATAGTAGGGTACCCCTACTCTAGTACACCGACAGGAGCACCCGGGCCTGGGCCACACACCGTGCCGAGCGCTGTTGGGCCAGGCCCAAACAGGGCACGGGCACGCGCGGCCTGGGTTACGCCGTATCTTACTCCGTATCCACCGCGCCCTCCCCGAACGGCACGCGTCGAATGCGGCGTCCTGGGAGAGATAGTGGGTGGTTTCTTTATTCGGAAAGACGGAACGGCCGCCCCCTCCCTCTTTATAAGCAGGGGAAACAGGGGCAGTTCGCCCATCTCACCAGTTGCTATTCCAATCTCAGAAAACCTCCGCCGCTCCCCCCTTCTTCCTAAAGCCGAAAGAGAGCAGCGCTCCACCCCTCATCGCCATCAGCACCACCAACGCCGTCGATCTCCCCCACCACCTCCGCCATGGCTCCGAAAGCCGGCAAGGGGAAGGGCGTGAAGTCGACTGAAGCGCAGCGGCTCGCGGCGCTGCGAAAGGAGCGGACAACCTTCCCCCCAAAGCTCACCGCGAAGGAGCTGAGGGAGTACTACTACCTCTTCTGGTCGACGGAGACGCGAGCGCATCCGCGCACGAAGGTACTCTCCGCCGCTGCCTCGGAACGGGCTCTGAATGGATATCCCTTCTTCGCGTTGTTCTTCTACTGCGGGCTCTGTCCGCCCTTCTCTAAATTTTTCTGCGACATTATGAACACCTACGGGTTCCACCTCCTTGACTTCACCCCCAATGCCGTTCTGACCATGGCAGTTTTCGCACATCTCTGCAAAAATTTTGTCGGAGTCCATCCAAATGTAGCTCTTTTCCGCCACTTCTTTATGCCCCGGGTTGAGAGAGGGGAGCCTTTATCCGGCGGAATCGCATGGATCTCGAGAGCCGGCAAGAAGGAAGCTTATCTGGAGGGAGAGCTCCGCGGCAAGTGGGAGGAATGGAGAGCAGACTGGTGCTGGATTGTCGAGGAGAATCCGCAGCCGTTCACCGCCCAGCGCCAAGTCCCAGTAGCGCGCGGCAATGATTGGAGCAACGTGTCCCCGAAAGACGATAGGCTGAAGATTGCCGTCACCCGGATCCTGTGCCTCAGGCTTGCCGGGCTCACTGTAGGCGCCGTTGGCGCAGATTTTCTTTGCCGCCGCATCGCCCCCTGCAGGAGAGGAGGAGACCCGCCTGGGAGTTCGGGGGTGCGGCGGACATCATGAGGCTGCGCCCGGGCCTCAACTTCAATTTCACTATCCTGGAACTGGACGCGATGCTCAAGGAACTGTTCAAACACGACCCTCAACATCCCGAATGGTTCAGGTTGCCGAAGGGTGTCGTTCCGCTGTGCAACAACTCCTCGCTCGACCGCATCCGTGCACTGATGCCGTTGTGCGATTCGCATGGAATTGTCCCAACTTGGCAAGAGCCTGCAGACGACATCGTGCAGGAGTTCTTTGACGGCTTGGTAGAAGTGCTGGTCCGTTCTGATGAGCAGAAAAGCCTCACCCGCGACACCACCGATGCGGAGATGCAGCGCATCACCACTAGGGCGGAAGAGGCGGCGGCAGCCGCTGCCGCGGACGAGTTTGGATTCACAGTGGAGGAGGCAGAGGCAGCAGAGGCAGCAAGCCTTGCCGAGCGAGATGAGCTTGCCGGCGAGGGAGAGCTTGCCGGCGAGGGAGAGCTTGCCGGGCCTGAAGTCGAGTCGGGCGATCCCGCCGAGGGTGCGAGCGGCTCGTTGGAGACCAACTCCTCTTCCTCCTCGTCTTTAGACAGCCCGCCGCAAGCAGAGCCCCCAGCTCCACCAAGAAGGCGTCTCCGCAAGGTTGGGGACATGGCGGGGTGGCGGACGAGTCAACAGCCGCCGCGCCGCGCGACACGCTCCACCGTGGCAAGCACTGTTGCCGCGGGAGCACCTCACGCCGATGCGGCAACTGGAGCGGGGTCCTCCCGGACCACCGCTTCTGCTCCTGCCAAGCGGATAAGGGAACCTACTCCTCCGCCTCGTCGCGCGAAGGTGGGCCAGACTTCGACCTCTCCGCGCTCAGCTCCGACGAGGAAGAAGAAGAGTAAGATTCTTTGTTGTACTTGCAGTTCTTCAATTCTTGCTGTTTTGTCTTGTATCTGATTTGCTTCACTCCGAACCCATTCCTTTTCAGGACTCTGGCCTAGAGAGCGGCGAAGAGAGCCAAGGTCCCGGTGATTGTCATCGAGGACGAACCCACCGCGACAACAGGGGGCATGCCCGAGACCACCTTGCCGGACCCGGCAACTATTCCCCAAAGCAGCCCCCAGCGCAGCCCCCAGCGTAAGTATATGGTTTACTTCCCGCTGTTAGGCACGCATGGGTGGTCTTTCTTTGCTGACATCTGACTATTGGTTTGTGTAGGAGCAGAGAAGCCTCACCAGGAGCGCTCGGAAGCCGCCCCCGACATGTCATCTGCTTTGATTACACCGCCAAGGGAGGATTCCCCGGCAAGGGAGCGTTCTCCGGCAAGGAAGAAGTCTCCGGCAAGGGACAGTTCTCTGGCAAGGGACAGCACCAGCGACCCCCCAGTGGTGGAGTCCATGACCGTGGAGCCCAGTACAGGTAATCCTCTTTCTTGAAAACTTCCCTTGGGTTCTTCTTCTTCTGATCTTCTTTTTGGCAAAGATGTCGTGGAAGGCTGACCCACGGACACCTATGGGACCGGCGGACCGAGCCCCTTTCGGTTTAGCGGGGGGCGGAGGCCGCACGAAGAGCAGATCGAGGCGAAGCACACGAGCGGTTTACCCAGCTTCGGAGCTCTCCAGAGAGATAATACTCCTACTGCTGCATGTCTGAGTGTATTGAGTTCCTGCTCGGGAGCGCTAAGTGCTACAGTACACACTAGCAGCTAACGAGACCGAGCGCGAGTGTTTTCTGGTCTCGAACCCCCCTCTACGTTGCGCATGGGCCTCCTTTTATATGCTCAAGGGGTCACCAATAGGTGGCAACGCAGACAAGGGTTAAAATGGAAAAGGAGTTGCGGTTGGTACAACTACTTGTACAGTGTATCATACCTAACCCTGACGGCAGGGGACAAAGGCATTAAATGCCCGTCTGCGTCGCCCAAACAGTGCAGAAAGGGACCGTCAGGGACGCCACCGCTTGCCACGATGGCAATCTTGTCAGCGTCGCTTGCCACCGCGCACCGCTGGCTGCACAGCCTCTTGCCACGCGCGCCTGGAAAGGTCCCAGGGCGACACGTTGGTGGATGTGCTGGAGCGCGGGTACAGAGTGGTAGCTTGCCGCGACAAGCGCCTTGCCGTGGTCGTTGTCTTGTCACGTCCGGAAGCTTGTCGCTCATCGGGCCTCGCCGGGACGCGTAGCGCATCGCGGCAAGTTCCTTGAGATGCCTTGGTTGTCCTTCCCGGCAAGCTCCTTTTGCCGGGGCCTTGTCTCCTTGGCTTGAACACTTTTTTCTTGAATGGCTCCAAAGGACCCACGGAGGACCTTGGCGGTCACCCGGCAAGCCTTACCGCGGGGTGCTGCGACTGCCCGTGCACAAGTTCGGGATACTAGGGTACCCCTACTCTAGTACACCGACAGGAGCCCCCGGGCCTGGGCAACACACGGTGCGGAGCGCTGTTGGGCCAGGCCCAAAACAGGGCACGGGCGCGCGTGGCCTGGGTTACGCCGTATCTTACTCCGTATCCACCGCGCCCTCCCCGAACAGCACGCATCGAATGCGGCGTCGTGGGAGAGATCGTGGGTGGTTTCTTTATTCGGAAAGATGGAACGTCCGCCCCCTCCCTCTTTATAAGCAGGGGAAACAGGGGCAGTTCGCCCATCTCGCCAGTTGCTATTCCAATCTCATAAAACCTCCACCGCTCCCCCCTTCATCCTAAAGCCGAAAGGGAGCAGCGCTCCGCCCCCCATCGCCACCAGCACCACCAACGCCGTCGATCTCCCCCACCACCTCCGCCATGGCTCCGAAAGCCGGCAAGGGGAAGGGCGTGAAGTCGACCGAAGCGCAGCGGCTCGCGGCGCTGCGAAAGGAGCGGACAACCTTCCCCCCCAAGCTCGCCGCGAAGGAGCTGAGGGAGTACTACTACCTCTTCTAGTCGACGGAGACACGAGCGCATCCACGCACGAAGGTAATCTCCGCCGCCGCCTCGGAACGGGCTCCGAATGGATATCCATTCTTCGCGTTGTTCTTCTACTGCGGGCTCTGTCCGCCCTTCTCTGAATTTTACTGCGACATTATCAACACCTACGGGTTCCACCTCCTTGACTTCACCCCCAATGTCGTTCTGACCATGGCAGTTTTCACACATCTCTTCGAAAACTTTGTTGGAGTCCATCCAAATGTAGCTCTTTTCCGCCACTTCTTTATGCCCCGGGTTGAGAGAGGGGAGCCTTTATCCGGCGGAATCGCCTGGATCTCGAGAGCCGGCAAGAAGGAAGCTTATCTGGAGGGAGAGCTCCGCGGCAAGTGGGAGGAATGGAGAGCAGACTGGTGCTGGATTGTCGAGGAGAATCCGCAGCCATTCACCGCCTAGCGCCAAGCCCCAGTAGCGCGCGGCAATGATTGGAGCAACGTGGCCCCGGAAGACGATAGGCTGAAGATTACCGTCACCCGGATCCTGTGCCTCAGGCTTGCCGGGCTCACTGTAGGCGCCGTTGGCGCAGATTTTCTTCGCCGCCGCATCGCCCCCCTGCAGGAGAGGAGGAGACCCGCCTGGGAGTTCGGGGGTGCGGCGGACATCATGAGGCTGCGCCCGGGCCTCAACTTCAATTTCACTGTCCTGGAACTGGACGCGATGCTCAAGGAACTGTTCAAACACGACCCTCAACATCCCGAATGGTTCAGGTTGCCGAAGGGTGTCGTTCCGTTGTGCAACAACTCCTCGCTCGACCACATCCGTGCAATGATGCCGCTGTGCGATTCGCATGGAATTGTCGCAACTTGGCAAGAGCCTGCAGACGACGTCGTGCAGGAGTTCTTTGACGGCTTGGTAGAAGTGCTGGTCCGTTCTGATGAGCAGAAAAGCCTCACCCGCGACACCACCGATGCGGAGATGCAGCGCATCGCCACTAGGGCAGAAGAGGCGGCGGCAGCCGCTGCCGTGGGCGAGTTTGGATTCACAGTGGAGGAGGCAGAGGCAGCAGAGGCGGCAAGCCTTGCCGAGTGAGAGGAGCTTGCCGGCGAGGGAGAGCTTGACGGCGAGGGAGAGCTTGTCGGGCCTGAAGTCGAGTCGGGCGATCCCGCTGAGGGTGCGAGCGGCTCGTTGGAGACCAACTCCTCTTCCTCCTCGTCTTCAGACAGCCCGCCGCAAGCAGAGCCCCCAGCTCCACCACGAAGGCGTCTCCGCAAGGTTGGGGACATGGCGGGGCGGCGGACGAGTCAACAGCCGCCGCGCCGCGCGACACGCTCCACCGTGGCAAGCACTGTTGCCGCGGGAGCACCACACGCCGATGCGGCAACTGGAGCGGGGTCCTCCCGGACCACCGCTTCTGCTCCTGCCAAGCGGCTAAGGGAACCTACTCCTCCGCCCCGTCGCGCCGAAGGTGGGCCGGACTTCGACCTCTCCGCGCTCAGCTCCGACGAGGAAGAAGAAGAGTAAGATTCTTTGCTGTACTTGCAGTTCTTCAATTCTTGTTGTTTTGTCTTGTATCTGATTTGCTTCACTCCAAACCCATTCCTTTTCAGGACTCTGGCCCAGAGAGCGGCGAAGAGAGCCAAGGTCCCGGTGATTGTCATCGAGGACGAACCCACCGCGACAACAGGGGGCGTGCCCGAGACCACCTTGCCGGACCCGGCAACTATTCCCCAAAGCAGCACCCAGCGCAGCCCCCAGCGTAAGTATATGGTTTACTTCCCGCTGTTAGGCGCGCATGGGTGCTCTTTCTTTGCTGACATCTGACTATTGGTTTGTGTAGGAGCAGAGCAGCCTCACCAGGAGCGCTCGGAAGCCGCCCCCGACATGTCATCTGCTTCGACTACACTGCCAAGGGAGGATTCCCCAGCAAGGGAGCGTTCTCCGGCAAGGGAGAAGTCTCCGGCAAGGGACAGTTCTCCGGCAAGGGACAGCACCAGCGA